>CM066315.1:67562819-68997819 GCA_033807775.1 Saussurea involucrata
ATCCCAAAGGATGTTTAGCCTAGCATTTCCGATGTAAAGAAAACAAAAGATGAAGATTTGCACATAATGAAACTGAAAGTGACTTGAATTAACTGCTCACAGTGGGGAACGAGAAGTCGTCCCTGCACTGTGTAATACGAACTACAATTTAAACTAAGAAAGTAAATTACTGAAAATTAAAGCTAGTTACTGCAGTAAATAAAAGACTAAAGCTAATGTGGTAGTTGAGAGAATTTAAGACTAAAAGTATTCAAGGATGATAACCAAGCATCCATTTAATGGCACCCAAGTGCTCCTTTATATACTAGGAGAAGGAGTTGGGTATTACACAAAAGAGGTGGGTCTCCCAATGGATAAAGACTGCTGAGTTGTGGCAGAATTCAGCTCCTTGTGCAATTCTTTTATCCAATGGTCCCTTCTCCAAGTCAATCTCCAAGTACAAAGAGGTGTACTTGATGCTATCTTCAATGAGAACTACCTTGTACTTCTCCAGCCATTTCTCTGCCATATGAACCTTCCTCCTCCAGAAAATTAGATCCCAACAAATAGTTTCTTTTTTATCAGCTCGAAGAGTGGGGACCCGGAGTGGGCACAACAGTGGTCACTGCAGGATAAAACGTGAAAAACACCCAAATTCCACCAAATAGTTCATTAAATACTATGGTTCACTCCTTTTGCTCATTTTCGAGAATTATAATAAGAATGTGGGTTTTTAGAAGTGAAATGGCTAAAATTGACAAAATAAAGTGGAAAATAAATGGAAATAATAACTCTAAAAATAGAGTTATCAATAAACCTAAATCTAAACAAGTTGGAACACTAAGGTTTCTTGCACTAAGAGAGATAAGGAAATTACTAATAATAACCTATCTTGAGATAAGAGATTGAACTTGTCCAGAGTTAGCAAGTTACTTCAAATGAAGTGAGTTCATCTCTTTATATACTGCATGCATTTAATGCAATTCAGTATATACTTTACACGTGTCATCAGCTGGTTGGTTGCATGTCATTGACCTTGGTTGACAACCTTAGTAGCCGTATGGATGAATAGTGTAGTATCAGAGTGGTTGTACGATTTCAGATATTCGGAGGTTCTTTTCTGACATTTCGTACGGAGTCGTGCAAGGGTGGATAAGAAAAAAGTATTTTGTACGGAGGACTTCATGATCAGCTTTCGTTGATTCAGCGATCTATCATTTCATATCAGCGAATGATAGAGTTCAGCGATAGCTGAAGTCTTGTACTTGATACTTCACGTTGAGTGGACAAATCTGAGTCTTCGATGATCCGCATCAGTTCATTAGGAGACTTGTCGCTGGTTCTTGAGCTTGATCTTCGACTTCAGCGTAGAACCTTTGTTGACGTGAAACTTGTCTTCAGGGATCATAAGTAAACAACTAACTTATCAGCGATCATCATAATGACTGAACAGACTCGGAGCATTTATGGTGAACAGTTTCGCTGAATGTTTAACTTAAAGAGCAAGAGTTCCTATCAGCGGTACTGGAAGATCTTAGTACTTATCAGCGATAGTGAAACTCTGATACATATTGTTTACTTACAATTTTCACTAAGTATTTAAGAGAGGGTCATTATCAAATCACTGAGGGTTTGGATCAACAATATCCTATACAATTTCTACTCGTCTCTTCATATCCTCTGAAGAATTTATCTCTGAATTGATTTGATCTACGTCTAAATATCAGCCAAAACAGGTAACATTAAATCATAACAACAAGACTTATCAGTTTTGCATTGATATATACTAAACATGTAAAGTTTGTTAAAAGCATACTTTGAAATTAAAGTCGATGGATATGAAAGATCAACTTTAAATAATACCTACTGTAGATGACTAAAAATTAATACAATATAATTAGCAAACAAACCTATAGGTTCTTGAAACCCATTCGTCGCAAAGGCAAGAGCTTTTACATCCCTGCTTGTATATGATGATTTTATCAAATAAACATCATCCTTTATATGAACATTATTTCGGAAAAGTTCAAATCCATTTAAATACACAAATTGTAAAACGTCAAGATAAGCTTTAAAAACTATTGACTTGATTTTCCATCTTCGACTTCTATTCCAGATTATAGTTAGTACTATAAATTAATCAAAAGATCAACATCACAATTACTATTTATTGTGAAAGCATGCAAAACAAAAAAAGATATACATATACAACAATCCTCGATAATTAAAGATAGCATCCCTGTTTTAAGTTAAAAGTTACAAGCTGCATCCCGAATAAGAAAAAATGAGAACAAATTTACAAAGATCAGACACGTATCATTAGGAGAATATATCAGTATCGCTAGAAAATCTACCATTCAAGGAGGAAACGATGAAACTAATTATAAAAAAACATTGAACGGAAGCATTTGACAAACACCATGGATAGAAAGATAGACATTGTATGGAACCCGAATAAAAAAAACACAAATCACAAAATGGATGAATAAACTATCAAAATCCAAAAATAATTTATGTTTTTATCTTTTCTGAAATACGAAAATCCAATGGTTTGAATAATAATGCAAAAATCAACCAAATGTTGCAACAACAAAAGGAATTAATAAATTATCAAAATCCATAGTATGTCCTTAAGAAAACCTGTAACGACCCAAATTTCATAGCAGGCAAACAACCATAAATAAGCATTCGAATTACATAACACCTTGTCTTTACATCATCAATAATTCATACTAAACAAAATTGACAGCGGAAGTCTCTAAATCCACAGCCGAGAGCTATTCTATAGTAATCATAGCCAAAACTTGAAGTTACTCTAAGCTTCAAGTCCTTCTTATCGCCTCCTAGTTCTTACTGGAAGAACCCTTAACATGCTTACCTGAAAATGGTTTAGTTTTGAAAGCGAGGGTTAGACCAAAAGGTCTAGTGAATTCCCTCCGAAAACAACATGTATCAACAGTAAAAATCATTTATATGATAACATCGTAACTCATCCCCTTTCGCCCTCTCGTATCGGGGCCCAAGAAGACTCCCCGATACCCGCCTAGGAAGAAACGAATTCCAACCAATAGGCTCATCATCCATAACCAAGGGATCATCGGATCCCGAGGCTCACTGATCCCACAGTGCAGACCAACATCACATAGCATGCACATACGTTACATAAAGCATGTAATAAAACCTTACAAAGCATGCCTTACATTTCATCATGTCAAACTTTCTTTTAGATATAAATAGGTACGTTCGTGAGAAACATGCATTTCGGTTATAAACATTTTGTGCGCTTTAAGAACCATAATCAGTAAAGAAAACGTTTAACACTTTACGCCGTAAAAGGGTTAGGGAACTCACCTTGCTTGACGTACAACGCACTTCTTAAATACCTCCGAGCTAAACCACACGAAAACCTAAGATAACAGTTTCGCATCAGAAAACAGTTCACCCTTCTGTCCGAAGAACTCAATCCGGACACAGCTATTTTTTCGGATACAGCTAATTTCCGGATACAGCATTGTCCGGACGTAACACCTTTTCGGACACAACACTTTTCCGGACACAACACTTTTCCGGACGCTAGACTTATCCGGACGCTAGACTTATTCGAACGCTAGACTTATCCGGACGCTAGACTTATCCGGAGACTTGCAACATATCCGGATACTAAGAAACACCCGGACACCCTCACGGGGCACTTACCCGGACACTTGCAACATATCCGGACACCTCCGAACACCGGTGTCCGGAAAACACGGCAGTTCGAACTTAACAAGTCTAAAACTGATCTATACTTCGATTTTTGCCATTAAGTCGATTAGATATATACAAGGGTTCATCCACCAACCTCAAATACTCACTTAATCCATTTATAAACTTCTAAATCGGTTTAACAATACAAAAACCCTTAAAACCCATTTTGAAGGAAAAGAGGTGAAAACTCAATGAATCACCACAATAAATCTCAAGAATCCAAACCAGTAGAGATTGAACACAATAATTAACAAGGATTAAGAGTTACCTTACTGATTTCTTCTTTGATTCTTCTCTTCTTTGATTTCTTCCCAAAACTCTTCTCTTTTTCCTTTTCTCTCTTAGCCACCAACCACAAAACCCAAATACTGATTTTGGAATAATAGAGGCTGCCCTAGGGTATTGAGTCCATAAATACCTTTCATAAATTGCAGAATAGTCCTTTGCCTTAACTTTCATACTTTGCACAATGAACACTAAACTTTCATACTTGCACAAGAAACCCGGTTGTTACAAAACCCCAACATAGAAATAGTAGAAATCTGATATAAAAAGTCGGTGAAGCTCATGTCCGAAGAGGTACCCCAGCATGTTGCTATGAAAGACAAATTGTTCAACAAAGTTGCAAATTTTAATGAAATGTCTAATTTCGTGCAAGCATTCAACTGACACAATATTATCATGGCAAGAGACTTTAATCCTTTGGAATGAGTAAGAGAAGTGCATATAGTGGAACCTAGATCACTTTCAAGAGAATGGGAAATAGGACATGCATCATTTATTTCAATCTCCGATGTATCGATGAATTATAATCAAACATGATGAAAGTGCAGGATCTATTCTTACAATCAATATAGAAAGAAGTAATTGAGAAATTGTATGATCAAGCCCAATTGTATTCAATGATGCACAGAATTACAGATCTAAGAGAGAGATAACCTCAAAGATTACAAGGAATGAATACAAGTAATATGGGAAAATCAATCAGTTAGCAACGTAGTGCTAACCACTCTATTTATACTGCAACGGATATATTAAAGCTACAGTACAAATAAGAAAGACTAATAAGAACAAAACACGTGTCCTAATTAGTTTACACATTACTAAGTAACGAAACTCGTCATAAGTTCTGAACAGGTAGTTCAGAACTTCTGAACATTCTTCTGATCACGCTTCTCAGAACTTCTGACTTCTCTTTCTCAGATCTCTGACTCTTCTTCTCAGATCTCTGACTCTTCTTCTCAGAACTTCTGAACCTTCTTATCAGATCTTCAACACTTGGTTTATTGACAAAACTTCAGATCTAACAATCTCCCCCTTTTTGTCAAATAAACTTAAACTTTGCATCATCTAATTCTTTCAGAGCAGGAACAATTTTCTGAAGTAGCACATTCCTCAGATTAAGCCTCTTATCAATCTTGTCAATAATTTCTTGAATAACTTCAACTTGCTGATTTATTGCTTCTTGAGTTATGTTTGCTTCCTTTACTTTCAGCATCTTTTTCTCCAAATTGTGCTTTATGATCCTTAAAGTTCCAGAACAATATTTTGCAGTTTCCTTTGCTCTGAAGAAGATCTTTCCACTTTTGTTCTTCAAAAATACTCCCAAATCTGGATACTTGTGAACACTTCCAGTCTTTAACACTTTTTTTTTGCTCATGATCTGTATTGGGATTTGCCAGATAAACACATGACTTTTGCAAATACAGAGCTATTTGGAAATCTGTATAGCAATGCCACCTTAAGATATAGAACATGGCCTCAATCACCACACTTCTTGCCTTCCTTTCATTTCTGTCTTTACTTGACTCTTTAAAACATAGAAAGCTGTGTAATCTGTAGAAGTCAACCACTGACAGTTTCTCAAAATCTGCATCAGTAAAATAATAAACCTTGCCATCTTCTCTCAGAACTTCAAAGGATAAGTACTCCATCTTTCTGAATTTCTTAACCTTCAATTCTCTGATTCCAGTGATTAGAAAATCTGAGTAAACGGCTTGCTTTGTTTTGCCAAGACATCTTGATTTTTCAGCCAACCAGATCTGAGTCTCCTTAGACCTATCATAATACACATCCAAGAATTGTACTTCTTTTGGTTTGAAAAACTCAGGCAGATCAAATTCAAGAAAGTATCCATTCAGATCAATGAATATTTCATCTTCTTTGGGTTCAGACTGTTCAGCTTGGTCAATATTAGTTATCTGCACATTCTGAGGTGTTGTGTCCTGAACTTCTTCAACTTCATCTGACAAAATTTCATTCACTTCATACTCAGCAGGGAACACAAAATCACTATGTAACATCTTCTTGGGATTAACTTCAGATAGCAACCATTCACCACAACTTCTGATCTTTCTTCTGAGATTCAACCTTCTATTCATAGAGTTTACACACCTTTTCTTTAAGTTCTCTCTTTCAGTTTTAGCACTTACTTCCATTTCAATCAGTAACCAACTCAGAGTTGCATCACTATATTTTACCAGTTCTTTCAGTTTGAACATTTCAAGTCTCTCTTGAACTTTATATGCAAACCCTTCAGATTCCATTCCTTCATTTACGAATCCTTTTGTACACACATCAAATCCTGCAATATTTGTTGGAGACCTCAGATTGCACTTCTCTTTTCTTCCTTCAATGGCTAGTTGAAAATCATATAAGTACATGTTTCTGACATAGATACCCAGAAGTCTTCTGCATTCAATTTCCATCAAGGCTTCTTCAGTACCAGAGAAGAATTTGACTAGAAAGATCTGATCATCAAGTGTTAGTCTGTGGAAATCAAAACTGGACATGGCAACTTTTGTATTTTTCTCTTTCAACACTTCCATTCTAACAAACATTAAACCACTGAATTCTTCTTCTTGAAACATTAGAACTTTCTCAATTCTTTTCTGAATATGCAGTCTTGAGTCAGGAATTCTGAATCTGTTTGAAGCTTCTGTGTAAATCATCTGAGCTCTTTCATCCATGAAACCATCAACATTACTCTCTAAAAACTCATATTCTCCTTCTGAGTGGTAGAGGTTTTCATACATTTCCTCAGGAAAAATATCATCATGAAATTGTCTGGCCAAAGGTACATCACTTAGTTCCAGGATGAAATCACATATGGGTTCTTCTAACGTCTGTAAGTTAATCTTGGAAATCTCAATTGGTTTTCTGAATACATACTCAGAAGGCATGAAGTAATCTTCTAGTTTCTCATATTCTTCTTCTGTGTTCATCTCATCAGCATAGTTATATCTGAACTCATGCTTAAAATTCTGAGAATAATCAACAGTTCTGTCTTCTTCACCCATCAGATCAATAGGTCTTATTACTTTTATCCCTTTATGAATTTTCTGAACACTCAAAGCTCTGACTACTTCATTATGCATTCTTCTGATCAATTCTTCATTCAACCTCCTTTCTTCTGATTCAGACTCCATTGCCCTTTCACTGTTATAAACCACAATATCTGTACACCTGTTTACCACTGTACTTTCCACTATTTCTTCTATTCTCAAATCAGATTCCTCAATAGCTACAGTTTCATCTGAGTTTCCTTCCATCTCAGTATCCAAGTTCAATTCCTCTGTTTTATCTGATTCATTACTATCAATACTTCCCAACTCCATTTCTTCTGTATCTGAACTGTCAAGCTGTACTATCTGAATCATCTTCTTTAAATTTTCCTGTGTCTGATCTTCTGAACTTTTTGTATTGGCTAAGTGCATGTCTGCTATCTCAAAATCTTCTATGCCAATATCATCATCAGAACTTAACCTTTGTCTTTTCTCCCCCTTTTGATGATCATGAGGCTCATTATCATCAAACTTTCTTTTTAAGTTCTGATTAGAAGTACCTTCAGCTTCAGCTTCTGCAATAGGAACAGGATCAAGAGGCTTTGAAGTAGAAGCCAGTGATACACTCAGTGCTTTCAGTATAGAATCCTGCATATCTTGCATTTGTTTCAACATATCTTTTTGAAAACCAGACATTATATCCATGATCTCCTTTTTGTGAGAATCCAAGGATTTCGTTACATCATCTACCTTGGTTTCAACAGAAATTAACTTTTTCTCCAACACATCTTTCAAATCTGATACCTCATCATTCAGATCCTCCATCCTCTTCTCCAAATTTTCTACTTTTTCCCCCATCTCCTTGTTTTGTTTCTGAATCTTTTCAAATTCAGAAGTTTCTAACAGTGAACCTGAACCAACAGATGGTCCAGTTTTCATGTGCCCAGAGAGCTCATGGCCTGTAGATAACACACAGTCATCTTGTACAACAGATGCACGTTTGAATGAGGCTTTTGTAATGTTCACCTCACCAGGACTTCCATCCAATCCTCGACACCCAACATTAGGCATGTCTATGAATGTTGTTTCAGGAGTACGAAATTCCTGATCTGTGCAAGTGTCAAAAGGAATTTCAGGCTCAATATGAATAGGACTGTGATATTCAGACTCAATGTGTTGAAAAATAAGTTGGGATTTATCACCTCCCTCCAAATGAGTTTGGGATGGTTCCCCGGATTTGTGTGAAACAATAGCATGTTGAAATGCTTCTGAGTGGGTATGGATGGGTTGTTCAAGATCCACCACTAGGTCCATGGTGTTTGTTTCAATATTGGACACCAAGAGATGTGAACCAATAGCATGTGTGGTTACCTGGTCAAGATTAGCTGGTTCAGAGGCATCTCTTTCTGTTTGAACCTCTGTTGACAATCTCTCATCCTCATCACTCTCATTCTGTTTTTCCTCACCAAATCTAACCAAGCTCTCAGAATTTTCCCTCTCAGGTCTCTCAGAATGTTCACCCATCTGAACATCCTCCCCCTCTCTAATTCGACTAGACCCCTCACCTCTCTTCTCAGGTTGGTCCTCTTGGGCAGGGATTTGAGGTAATTCAATTCCCATAGAGGTGCAATAAGCTTTTAAAATCTCACTCTCCCTTGGAATATAATTCCTAAGTGATTTTGGCAACAGTTTATGATTGGGATAATTTTCAAGTCTTGTTACTGAGGTCATCTTACCCAAATAAAATGTAGGACCATGCTCTTCATTTGTTCTTCTTGAGATTGTTCTGTTTTCCTGCATGGCATACCAAATAACAATTTGCCAGTACCTTATGTAGGGAATGTATGTCAGTGGAGCATCCTTGGTCTTCTTCTGAATTGCTTTCTGATTCTTCTCAAATGTATTCTTCATATCTTCCCAAAGTATTAAAGTATAGTCATAATGCCTATTCTTCACTAAACCTTGAAATATCTGAAGAATTTGTTTAGAACCTTGATCAGCAGAACTATTTTTCCCTGACAAACATTTATTTACCACATGAAAGAAGCAAGCCCAAATAGGTGGTAATTTGTTTCTTCTGAACAAACTGAGAGTCCTCAATCCTTCATTGTATCCCAACTTCATAAACTCTGCTATTAATTCCTCTGTTAGGGGTAAATCCTCAAAATCTGTTCTTCTTTGTACATCATCTTTCTCTGGTAGATTCAGCATTTCTCTTAGTGCAGAGATAGATAAGACAAATGTCACTCCTCCAATTTCAGACACAAACTTATTATCTTCTAACCTAAGATATTTCCACCATTGTTGTATGTACTGAACAGGCACATTTTTACTTCTTGTAAACCATTTTCTGTACGGATGATGTTTGAATAACTCCATGATAATTCTGTGTTCAGGCTTAAAACGACTTTCCTCAAACAATATAACACAGTTATTTTCAGATAATTTCAACCATTCACTCTCAGGAACAACACTTTCCACTAGAATAGATCTATCTGACATAATAGAACCTGCAGCACTCTGATCATGTTCAATATTAACGTTTACCTCATCCGCATTTCCTTCAGATTCATCCATTTGTTCATCTTCTTCATCATTTCTTATTGCCCCTTCCTCTGCAACTCTATTTTGTACTTCATCATTTTCCGAATCGGATGAATCCATTATCGATTTTGTAGAATGTAGAGAAATTGGACCACTTCTTCGTATTTCAGACATGATTTAAGAAGAAAACAGATTCAAAGAACTCTGGATTTGATTCGTATCTCACGTTTCGCTCTGGAATTTGAAAGAAATTTGAAATAGGGATTTTAAGACCTATTTAAAATCCGCGAAGTTGAAAGGTTTAACGGAAAAGCGAAATCAATGTTATAACGGAGTCAACACATGTGAAATACCACAAAGGATTTAAATGAAATACGTGGCATTGTCAAACAAATATGAAGCTGACACGTGTTAGTGGATAGAATTTTGACTCAAGTCAAAGATCTGAATAACACGCACAGATGTTCTGATTCCATGACTCAGAAGAATTTTGCCTTGTAACCAAAATGTCTTTTAAAATCAACTTCTGACCAATATAAAACATTTTGATTATTCAGAAGAGGTTTGAACAGATAAGAAATGAAAACAAATCTTTTAAGCATCACAAAATGATTTCCAAAAGAATTTTGATGCTCCCCCTTGACTTGAGCATGCATTTGAGTATTAATGATACATAAAGATGAGATTAAAAGATAATCAAAGAAGCATAATCCATACAGTTGAAGTTATTTGTATTTCTCAAAAGTAAATTTTTGAAAGTTAGATTGCTGAAGTATTGACTCAGAATTTCTGACCTTAAGATTCAGAGGTTCTGATCTCAAGACTCAGAAGTTCTGAACTCAAGACTCAGAGGTTCTGAACTCAAGATTCAGAAGTTCCGAACTCAAGATTCAGAAGTTCCGAACTCAAGACTCAGAAGTTCCGAACTCAAGACTCAGAAGTTCTGAACTCAAGACTCAGACGTTCTGAATACACTACTCAGACAAGTTTACTTAGAAAAATTTAGCATTTTTAAGAAAAAAATATTTTCAACTAGGCAGATTAAGCATTCCTATTTTACATATGAGAAAAGAAAACCTTTTGTGATCAAGAGGCTTTGTGAACAAGTCAGCCAATTGATACTTTGTATGCACAAAGTGCATCTCTATAGTTCCTTTTTCCACATAGTCCTTTATAAAATGATACCTCACATCTATATGCTTAGTCTTCGAATGTTGAACAGGGTTCTGAGTAATAGCAATTGCACTTTCTGAGTCACAATAGATGGGAATCTTATTAAGCTGATATCCATAGTCCATGAGTTGTGTTCTCATCCACAATGTTTGAGAGCATGAAGCAGCAGCAGCAACATACTCTGCTTCAGCAGTTGAAGTGGATACACAGTTCTGTTTCTTTGATGCCCAACTCACTATTTTATCTCCCAAAAAGTGACAAGCACCAGATGTACTCTTTCTGTCCAACCTACTTCCTGCATGATCAGCATCAGTGAAAGCAGTCAATTTGAAGTCAGTTTCTTTTGGATACCATAAACCTAGATCAGGTGTTCCTTTGAGATATCTTAAAATCCTTTTGACAGCCAACATATGTGATTCTTTCGGGTTAGATTGAAATCTAGCACAGAAACAGGTAGAAAACATGATATCTGGTCTACTTGCAGTCAAATAAAGTAATGATCCAATCATGCCTCTATAAAGTTTGATATCTGCTGAAACACCTTTGAGATCAGCATCTAACTTTATGTTAGTTGCCATAGGTGTTCTCATAGAAGCACAATCAGACATTTTGAACTTTTTCAGAATATCTCTGACATATTTTCCTTGATTTATGAAAATACCTTTTGGTAATTGTTTGACTTGAAGACCAAGGAAAAAATTCAGTTCACCCATCATGCTCATTTCAAATTCAGATGACATGATTTTTGAAAAATTATCACATAATTCTGGACTGGTAGAACCAAATATTATGTCATCAACATAAATCTGAATCAGAATCAAATCATTACCCTGTTTCTTTAAAAACAAAGTTGTGTCAATCTTACCTTTCTTGAATCCTGAACCTAACAGGTGTTTAGTAAGAGTGTCATACCAGGCTCGTGGTGCTTGTTTTAGACCATATAAAGCTTTGTCTAAAATATAAACATGATCAGGGAATTCTGGATCAACAAAACCTTCAGGTTGATGAACATACACCTCTTCATTAAGTTTGCCATTTAGAAAGGCTGATTTGACATCCATTTGATACACCTTGAAGTTTTTATGTGCAGCATAGGCTAAAAATATTCTGATTGCCTCTATTCTTGCCACTGGTGCAAATGTCTCATCATAATCAATTCCCTCTTGTTGACAGTATCCCTTAGCAACCAATCTTGCCTTGTTTCTGATGACAACACCTGATTCATCCTTTTTGTTTCTGAACACCCATTTAGTTCCAATAATAGATTTACCTTCAGGCTTTGGAATGAGTCTCCAGACTTTATTTCTTTCAAATTGAAGCAATTCCTCTTGCATTGCTGAAATCCAGTCTGGATCCTCTAAGGCTTCATTAGCTTTCTTTGGTTCAATCACACTCAAGAAACCAGCAAACATTGCTTCATTTGCTGTAGCTGATCTGGTTTTTACTCCTGCTGAAGGATCACCTATTACTTGATGAATAGGGTGATTTTTAGTCCATTTATTAGCACTAGGGAGTACATCAATCTCTGAATAATTGTTGTTTGCATCATTTTCATCAATGATTGCTCGTAATTCTGAACTGTCACCTTGTTCTGACGTATGAGTAGGAGTTGCATCCAAGTTTGAGTTCTGATCAATGAAGTCAGAGTTCTGATTGACTTGTTCAGAGTTCTGAGTACAAGAATCAGAATTCTGATTACAAGGTTCAGAATTTTCACCACTTGTATGTATTAGATTTGGACATTCCTCTGATGGACCTTTGTCAGAAATTACAGTTGATTGAACTATTTCTGGAGTCTTATTTTTCATCTCTTTGACCATCTTTGGGTTTTCATATTCTGCATAAGAATCAGAAATTAGTTCACTAAAAGCATCCTTAAATAGTAAATTGAGTTCTGAACAAATAGGATTAGAATTTGTATCAGAAGTCATTTTTGTCTTGTTCAGCATGAGTTCTGAACTGTCTTGTTCAGAAGTCCGCATTCTGGCTTCATCAAAAGTTACATTTATGCTCTCCATTATCCTCTTGGTTCTTCTATTGTAGATTCTGAATGCTTTGGAAGTTAAAGAATAACCCACAAAGTATCCTTCATCTGCCTTTTTATCGAATTTGGCAAGATTTTCTCTGTCTCTGAGAACATAGCACCTGCAACCAAAAACATGAAAGAATTTGATTAATGGTTTTCTTTTATTTATCAGTTCATAAGCAGTCTTATTTAATCTCTTATTGATTAAAGTTCTATTTTGTGTAAAACAAGCAGTTACAATTGCTTCAGCCCATAGGAAAGTAGGAAGATTTGCATAAGCCAGCATTGTTCTCGCAGCTTCAACTAGAGTTCTATTCTTCCTTTCAACAACACCATTTTGTTGAGGAGTTCTGACAGCAGAAAAATTGTGAGAAATCCCAGAACTTTCTAAAAAATTCTGAAGAGTCTCATTTCTGAACTCTGTTCCATTATCACTTCTGATTTTCTGAACTTGAAGTTGTAAGAGAACTTGAATCCTTTTGATAAAATTTATCAATGTAGTAGCAGCTTCTGACTTAGCTCTTAGGAACTCAACCCACGTGTATCTGGATAATTCATCAACAATCACAAGCATATATTTCTTTCCTCCCATCGATTGAACTGAAATTGGACCACAAAGATCAGTATGAATCATTTCTAATGGTGCTTTGCAAGATGAGTCCATTTTTAATTTGTGAGAACTCTTTTTCATCTTGCCCATTTCACAAGCTGAGCATAATGATTCTTTTTCAAATTTAAGCTTTGGTAAGCCTTTAACCAAATGTTTTGCAACAAGATTATTAAGATCTTTGAAATTCAGATGAGAACATCTTCTGTGCCAAAGCCAGCATTCATTTGCAGTTGATTTTGATAAAAGACAAACTGTATTTAATGTTTTCAATTTTGAAAAATTAACTACAAATAAGTCCATATGTCTTTTGGCCCAGAAGACTTTAACATCATTTTCAGTTAAAATCATGCAACCTGTTATTTGAAACTTAATTTGACAAAGACTGTCTAAAAACTGACTTATACTGAAAAGATTATGCTGTAATCCTTCAACATAGAAAACCTTTTGGATAGTCAGATCCCCTTTAGTTAAATCCCCATAACCTTTGACTTGTCCTTTGCTGTTATTTCCAAAGTTTACTGCTCCTCCAGCCTTTTCTGTGAAGTTTGATAGAAAAGACTTCTGACCTGTCATGTGTCTTGAGGCTCCTGAATCTAAAAACCACACATGACAGCCCTGCAAAAGGATCAGTTAGGTTTAGGTACCCATTTTGGAATGGGTCCATCTTTGTTAGCTTTGTCATTGGATTTAACATTAGTACCTTTTACTCTCCACTCAAAATCTTTCTTCAAACACCACTTTCCTTGAACTTTTATGAAGTCAGAACATTTTCTGCTTACAAGTTTGTTCAAATTCTTTTTGAGAGTTGTAACTTTTGGTTTTGCTATGTTTTCAACTTTCTTTTCTTTTATCTTTTCTTTCTTCTGAGTCTGAGGAACAGAAATTTTCTTCTTTTCTGTATTCTGAGAAACAGAAACTTTCTGAATATCTTTTCTTATGTATGAAACAGAAGTTATTTTGACTTGACATTTGTGAGAATATTGGAATGAATCATTTTTACATCTAACACAAACAAGATTTTTCTTTGCAAGTGACAATAAATCTGAAACATAGATCATTTCATTTTTATTTATACTGTTCAGAGTACAATTGCCCTTATTACAAGAATTTCTAGCGTTTAGTTCAGAAGTAGATTTCATTCTAAGCTTCTCAAGTTCCCTTTTCAGATCATTCAACTTTGCAAGATCATCTTTCCTTTTGCTTTCTTCTTTTTCTGAAAAATTCAAGTTCTTTTTGTTAGAAGAATTAGATGATTCACCTTTTTCATATGTACTTGATTCATTAAAGAATTTATCATTTTCTCTTGAAGCATTAATTTTAAAAAGATCATACTCAGTCTTCAGTTTTTCAAGCTCTGTTATTTTCTGAATAAAAATATTCTTTTCTTTCAAAGCTTCTTCAAGTTTAATATCCACCTCACAGAAATCATTTTCAAGTTCATCATAAGCTTTCCTTAAATCCTCAAGTTCTTGACTCACAAGATTAAATCTCTTTTCAAGTTGCAAAAATTCATCTGATTTTGTTTCAGAAAATCCAGTTGAATCAGACTTCTGACTACCTGAGTCAGAGTTCTGATTTACAGACTCAGATGTCTGATCTTTAGACTCAGAATTCTGACTACAAAGTTCAGAATCCTGACTAGAAGTTTCAGACTTCTGATTGACTGTTTCAGAATTTTTACTTGTATCAAATATGCTCTCAATGTCATGATATGAAAAACTTGGTTGTTTATTTTTGTAGCTGACATTTAAGGAATCATACTTGAATTTAGTATCATTGTATCTTGGCTTTTCATCTGTTGGTTTAGAAACTTCTTTCTTAACCTTTTCTTCTGAACCAACTGACTTTTCTGTTTTAGACTCAGAAATTGTCTCATCTGACTTTTTAGAGTTTGGTCTTTGCAAATTGTCAGAACTTGTTATAGAACTAGCAGGTCTTATGAAAACTTCAACAATTTCTGGGATTTTTGGCTTAGAAACTTGAAGTATTGGAGCTCTTTTTAAAATGACATTTTCTTCCAATCCCAATCCCTTCTTTGGATTGTAAAATCTTGTATCTTTAACATTGCTTAATAAAAGATTTAATGTTTGCTGAGTCTGACCTCTTTTCAAATTCAAATCTTCCAATTCTTTGATTTTGGTGTATAAATTCTTTCTTTCTTCAAATAACATATCAAATTTTATTTGTAAATCACCTTTTTCATCCTTTATTTTTGAAAACTCAACTTTTAGTTCAGAAAGCCTTTTCATCAATTCAGAATTTTCATCTTTAACTTTCTGTTTCTCAGCCTCAGATTCTTCATATTGTTCTTTTATTACTTCTTTTTCAATTCTGAATTTGTTAACCAAAGTTCTTTCTCCTTTTATCTGTTTTCTTAGATTAGCAAATTCAGTTTTCATTTCACCAATCTGTGTCATTAACTCTAATTCAAGTGAAGAATGTACCTCAGCAGATGACTCAGAATCAGCATCTTCAAAATCAGAATCATCCTCATTCCTCATTTTTTCCATATAGCTTCGCATCTGTGGAAAGTTGATATGATCATCTTCATCAGAAGTGTAGTACAGCCAATTCTCCTGTTCAGCCAATAGCGCACTCTCGTCATCTCTCTTCTTTGCAAGCTGAGCCTTCTTGGTGTAGTATTCATAATCTTTCACAACTTTAACTCTGCAATCCTTGGCATAATGGCCAGATTTTCCACACTTGAAACACAGATTCTTTTCTTTTCTCTCTTCCTTCTCTTCCTTGTTTTCTTCACTTCTCTCTATTCTCTTTTCAATCTTATTTTCTTCTCTGTCATCTTTCTTCTTATAATCTGAACTTCCAACTCTCTTATAATTTCCTTGAAATTTGCCCTTCCCATACCTTTTGTTGAAAGTATTTGTCAGCAAAGCTAGCTTTTCAGCCATTATCTTGATATCTTCATCATCTTCTGATCCTTCTTCTTTGTCAGATTCCTCCAGACTCGGTATTTCTGATAGATATGCAGTCTTTTTGGTTGCTTTGATTGCTTTGGATTTTGATAAGAATGCTAACTGATCAGCAACATTTTTCTTTTCTTCCACAACTAACTTGACAGAGTCTTCATGTTGATTAAGAACACAGAACAAATCATTTAAGTCTTCTTCACACATATCCTTGTTCATTTGCAGACTTATGGCAAATGATGACCATTCTGAATTTAGACTGTTCAGAAATTTGTAATTTATTTCTGATTTTGTTTTCTTCAGTCCATTTCTTCTCAAGTCATTTAGAATAGTGCAAAATTTACTGTATGTCTGTGTCAAACTTTCTGACTCTTTTGCTTTGAACCTTTCATAAGCATTTATGCTTTGATTTAACTTTGCCTGAATAGATCTCACAGTTCCTAACATTTGCCTTTCCAATTCGTCCCACATTTCTTTAGCTGATGATCCACTGTCAATCCTGTTAAGAACCTCATTCGGGACAGCCAAAGTCATCAAAGTAATTGCTCTTTTGTCAATAGCATGCCTATTTTTCTGTTCAGCAGTGTATTGGGAATAATTCTTCTTTACTCTGGTCGCTGGAATTTCTGGAGTTGTCTCTGTAGCAGGGGTTGCGGCGACATCGATATATACTTCGATTGGACCTTCTCGAATAGAAATCATAAGATTTTCATCGATGTTGTCAAGGAATTGGATCATACGAGTTTTCCATTGCTGATACTCTTCTGGTATAAGAACAGGCGGTTTGGTTTCGGATCCCATGGCTAGATATTCTTTAGAAGACATGATTGTAAGAAAATTCAACAGAAAGACAAATTCGATTTTCTTGATCGAAAAATAACAGGTAATTCAAGAATTGCTAAGAATTCAAGAACTAGCCCTAGCAGCGGAATCGAATTTTGAATGAATCAAGAAATCTTCAAGAAATTGATCAATCGATCTTCGCAATCACAATCTTGAACGAATTTGTTTGTTGATTGGCTCTGATACCAATTGAAAGTGCAGGATCTATTCTTACAATCAATATAGAAAGAAGTAATTGAGAAATTGTATGATCAAGCCCAATTGTATTCAATGATGCACAGAATTACAGATCTAAGAGAGAGATAACCTCAAAGATTACAAGGAATGAATACAAGTAATATGGGAAAATCAATCAGTTAGCAACGTAGTGCTAACCACTCTATTTATACTGCAACGGATATATTAAAGCTACAGTACAAATAAGAAAGACTAATAAGAACAAAACACGTGTCCTAATTAGTTTACACATTACTAAGTAACGAAACTCGTCATAAGTTCTGAACAGGTAGTTCAGAACTTCTGAACATTCTTCTGATCACGCTTCTCAGAACTTCTGACTTCTCTTTCTCAGATCTCTGACTCTTCTTCTCAGATCTCTGACTCTTCTTCTCAGAACTTCTGAACCTTCTTATCAGATCTTCAACACTTGGTTTATTGACAAAACTTCAGATCTAACACATGAAGAAGAGAAGATAGGGACATAAAACAACGTGATTTCTTTCAAGAAGATCAAACAATTGTACGAAAAAAAAAAACATTTTATGTCTTTATCCATTAAGTTTATGAAGGTGAGCTAGTGTATTACCAAAGCGAGTGTGCTAGCTGGACCGGGAGCCCTTATTGGCGTCAGTTAACCGGGGGAATGTGGTAGTAGTACCTCATATATACAAAGTGGTAAGACTCGGCTGCAAAGGAGTAACAATCTATACACATTGAATTAAAAGAATGCATCGATTCCCTGCAACCAAATGAAAAAAAGGTTCGGTTTCTAAATGGTCACAACGAACCTCACCTGAAAGCAATGTCAAAGCAAGAAACCTCAGCCAAGATTGATTTTGAAAACCAACCAAGAAAAACAAAACCAATTTCCATAATCATACAACGACGTTGAACTTCTTCATCAAAAGCAAAAATCGATTTTAATAGCAAAATCGATTTCAAAAGCAAAAATCGATTTCAAAAGAAACTTTCGATTTTTAATAGAAAAATCGATTTCAAAAGAAAATTTAAATTTTTAATAGCAAAATGGAGTTCAAAAAAATATCGATTTCAAAACCTAGTAGGAAAATCGATTTTAAAAGCAAAAATCGATTTAAATAGCAAAATCGATTTCAAAGGAAAAACTCAGATTTCAAAACCTAGTAGGGAAATTGATGTCAAAACCAAAATGGATTCCAAAATCGAGCAGGTAAGCATCAAGGAGAGGAATCATACTAGATAGTTATAACAGCGAGGAAGCAGTGGCGACAAGGAAGCAAACGATGGTGATTAATTGATTACAGAAGTTGTTCATCGGAAAGAACTGATGATGACAAGTCTTTTATGATAGAGGAGAGAAATTTGAGAAGAACGTGGTGAGTGGGGAAGAGAGAGATTTGCGCCGGACGTAGGAGATGCCTCTGGGGGATTTCAAGTTCTGTTTTTAAAACCTGTACACTGTGCAGTAGAATGAGTAACCTTGAAATTAATCGATTGTTGAATTAACCGAAATAGCCTTTTAATAAAGTAGTATAGATATTATAAGGGTGTAAAATGAAAATTAATAATGTTAGGGATATAAAACAAATTAATTCGTACATGTTCATGATATTTAATAACATGATTAAATCCAAAAATATTCAATATTTGACTCATTTCGAAGGTATTGACGAGACGATTACAATGGTATAATTTGTAAAAACAAAATGTATTTTTGTAATGCATTCTAGTTCATATACGATTATTTATCTTATTATGATAAGGGTGTAAAATAAAAAATAAAAAATTAAGGAATTAAAAGTAAATTGAATAACTAATTCTAAGGGTATAAAGTGTAACTTAGAAATTGAAAATTGTTTGATTTTTGAGAGACGTGGGAGATGAGAGCTTTTAAGGTTGTACATGCTTCTTTTATTGTACATGCTTTTTTTATTGTACGTGTTGAAAATAATCGTATATTGAAAATAACCGTTATATTCTTTTTGTCAGGATCGATTCTTAACAAGAATTAAACTTCTTAGAAGCAGAATTTAGAGAATCTTGCGGAATAGAACTCTAAATCAATTAAAGAACAATCAATAGAAATTCAATAAACTGTATATATATCAAACAGTTATTACTCACAAGTTTTACACCAAACCTCAATCTTGTTGAACAGGCTCAACAAGACGATTTCTACTTCTCTAGAAATAGGATCTATGATCTTGAGGTTAATTCACTCTTGAATGAATATCGAATTCTGTATACTATCTATTTTCTGTTTTTCGTATGTTCTAATAGCTATCTATCAATACTATTTATACAAAAGTAATTACAAGATAACTATCAAAAGTAAATTGATCTTCTGAATCTTCGTTAAACATATCTTGATCAATTCCTTATTTGTCTCCAAAAGCATCGCATCCCAAACTTATCAACTCAGCAGTATTAATGATGATTTGGCTCAGCAGCATTAACAACCTTCAGCAGTATTAACCTTCACAGTCTTCAAGCAGTAGTAACTCAGCTCAGCAGTACTAACCATGTCTAGCAGTATTAACTTCTTCTAGCAGTAGTAACTTCTTCTAGCAGTAGTAACTTCTTCTATCAGTAGTAACTTCTTCTAGCAGTAGTAATCTCTTCTAGCAGTAGTAATCTCTTCTAGCAGTAGTAATCTCTTCTAGCAGTAGTAATCTTGCCCAGCAGTAGTAACGAAGAACTGGCAGTAGTAATGTAGACTTAGCAGTACTAACCATACTTAGCATATCTTCAGTTCCCAACAATCTCCCCCTAACTTGACTTTTAGGAAAAGAAGTCAAGTTCTTCAGATGATGCTTCCAAAACTTAGTCATCATGTACACACAGATTAGGACTTAGACCTAGACTTTGATTTAGAATCCTCTTTACCAAGAATCTACCCATTGCTGAATCCTTGTTGCATGTCAGCTTAGTGTGTAACATTCCTTGCAGCCTCTTCATGCTGTGATTGTATATTTCATCTACCAGATAGTATTCTTGAGTTGCAGAGTCAAGGGAGATGACATATACTCCACAGTTTTCATAGAGCATCCAGTTGGTAATGGCTTGAAACTGTGTGTTTAACCTATGCTGAACTGCTTCAGGTTTGAACATTTGGCACAAGAATTCAAGTACCATTTTAGAAATTGACATCCCTGGCTCAGTCAGCATGTTTCCATATATCTTCATCCCAACTTTGAACATCTCTTCTAAGTCTGATCTTGAGCAAGTTCTGACAATTTTTCCCCAAGTAGAAAATACTTCAAATTTTCCATCAGCTCTTTTTATCCTAATGAACTCCTTTCTACCATCTTTCAAAGTGTCCCAAAAGATGATTTCATGAGCCTTAGATGATATTGGTTCAGCCTGAAGTGGAATTGGGTTAGAGTCAACACTAGTAATGTACAAATCACATTGGGCATCCGTTTGTGATTGCACATTGCCTGATTGCCCTGATGGAGTTGCCACTTCTTCTTCAGCAACTTTTCCATCAGATTTCACTGTTTCCTCCTGGGCCTCTTCTGCAGATGACTCCACCCTTGGCTTCTTTTCATTTTTCTTCTTTGAAGTTATGGGCTGGGTTCTTGGTCTTTTCTTTGACATCATCTTGGTTCTTTTAAGAGTTTTGACAGCCTCAGGAGTTGGTTCAGCTGCTTTAAGTTTTTCAGCAGCAATAACCATTTCTGCTGCTATGGCTGTTACTGCTTCTCTTAGTACATGTAGTGATGCTGCTTCAATACTGTTCTTTACAATCCAGTAAATTTCTTCATCTATTTCAGCTTGAGTTGTAGTTACTGCTTCCTGCTCAGTTTCTGCTGCTTTGACTGTTTGGCCTTCAGCAGCATTAACTGTTTCTGCTGCTTGTTCAAACTCAGCAGCATTAACAGTTTCTGCTGCTGTGGTTTCTGCTGCTTTAACACACTCTTCCCCCTTTTCTGTCTCACTGGACTCCCCCTTAAACTGTGCATAGTCCATTTCCATCTCAGTCTCTATGTGAACAGTCTCCCCCTCAATTTGTGGACCCTTCAGTTTCAGTTCTGCTTCTGACTCTGACTCCCCCTTTTTGGGAGCATCATCAGTTGAGGTTCTCCTTCTTAGCACAAATCTTGCCTTTTTCTTTTTGTTCAGCAACTTGGTGACCATCTTTTTGAGCTTCTCAATTTGAGACTGTTGGTAGGTGACCACAGTCTTAAGTTGCTCAATCTCTTTCTTTTGTGCCATGACATCCAAGTTGATATTCCCTAAGGTTTCCATCAATTCCTCATAGTTATATCTATCCTCACCTTGTTTAGAAGTATTTACCTTCTTTAAAGGATCCTTGGAAGTTTCAGCAGAAGCCTTCTGCCTAGCAGAAGCACTACCTGCCCCCTTGGTTTCTTGGCACCTGGGTCCTCCTAATGATTTCTCATTTAGAGTTGCCATGGGGAAGGTCTTATTTATGTTACCATTGTCCTTCTCTGTGCTAGCAGAAGTAGTGGCAGCCTTAGCACCCATATGGTCATCCTTCTCCTTAGAGACCACCTTCTTGGGGTTGGGAGACACCCCTGTGGTTTCCCTGTTGATATTCTCAATTGGAGAATGCTCCAATTGAGGGCTTAAAGGCTTAGGGCTTTGAGTAGGTACATCAAGGGAAGGAGCCTTGTGCACCTTTCTTCTTTGAAACCTTTTGGTGATTGTGGGAGTGGGCTGTTCAAGAATGGACTGAGGGATGTCTTTTGAGATGGAAGGTTGGGATTGGTCATCAGTGGGTTGATCTAATGAGGGCCTTGATCCTGATGCCATACCTTCAGAGGGGTGGGACACAACCATCATTGTAGAGAACAATGGTGTGTCAACTCCTTCCGAGTCCCTAGGAAGTCTTTTCATATTTGAAAAAACCTTCCCTTTAGGGGATTTGGGTACATATACCTCAGTGAACTGAGGTAAGTCCATCAACTCCTTGTTAAGAACTTCTTGCACAAACCTTGGATACATGAAAAAGGTCTTTTTGGATTCCAAGTTTGATACAAGGTCATTAAAGATCATTGCTGAGAAATTGTACTTTCTGGCAGTGGATAAGCAGACCAAGGCATATGCAATGGGACTGCTGAACTCACTCCATCCAGTAGTTTTCTTGGAAATACAGTGCATCAGGGTATGAACAAGAAATCTCCATTGGTTGAAAAATTTTGACTTGTATAATTTAAAAACACCAATGGGACCTTCATACCCCATTCTTTGTAAAGTAGAAAAGAGTTCTTCATTAGGAATAGAAGATATACCTGAAGCATCATTCAACTGAAGAGAGATGCGAATAACCTCTTCAGTGACTTTCAAGGGTTTATCACAGACCCTTGTTCGAATGGTTTTCTGCCCTTCTTCGACACTAACAGTGGCATTCTCCCAAAATTGTGACTGATGTTCGATGTAGATTGTTGGGCTCACCGTTAGGGCATAGGAGATGTGCGAGGATTTGAGAAAGTCGACTATATCGTGGAATCCCGCAGCTTGTTTCGGCTTCTGAAGCATGGCTATTTCATTGTGCTCATCCACAAACTCCATGATTCCTGAGGATTCCTGAAAGAAAAGCACAGAGATTCTGGGAGACTAGGTTAGAACGAGAGAGAAGAAGTAAATGCGAAGAGTCGTTATGAACTTGGGCGGGCAAACAGGGGTATTTATATGCCCTAGATTATCAGAAGCAGTATTAACTACCTAGCAGTATAAACGACCAAGCAGTATTAACTACACTAGCAGTATTAACTGCACTAGCAGTATTAACTACTGAGCAGTATTAACTACCAAGCAGTATTAACTACCAAGCAGTATTAACTACACTAGCAGTATTAACTGCACTAGCAGTATTAACTACTGAGCAGTATTAACTACCAAGCAGTATTAACTACCTAGCAGTATTAACTGCCTAGCAGTATTAACTGCCAAGCAGTATTAACTACCTAGCAGTATTAACTGCACTAGCAGTATTAACTACTGAGCAGTATTAACTACCAAGCAGTATTAACTACCAAGCAGTATTAACTACACTAGCAGTATTAACTGCACTAGCAGTATTAACTGCTGAGCAGTATTAACTACTAGAACACAAGCAGTAGTAACTTCTGTACTGGCAGTAGTAACGTTGCACAGGCAGTAGTAACCACACTTACACTTTTCTGCACTTGGTAATCTGAGGGAAACAGAGGATCCTGAGAAAGAAAGTTAGTAGCACCAAATATATGAAGAAATACAGGTATAAAAACAGAAAGTCATAAATTTATTCTAGGTTGATCATGCCCACACTTGTTACCAAAAAGGTGAATCTACCCACATCAAAAGCTTTTGTGAATAGATCAGCAAACTGGTCATTTGTATGAACTTTAGCAACCTGAATTAATTTCTTTTCATTGCAATCTCTTATAAAGTGATACCTTATCTCTATATGCTTTGTTTTTGAGTGTTTGACTGGATTATTAACAATGCTAATAGCACTGTTGTTATCAATGAAGATTGGTGTGTGAAGAAATGTTACCCCATAGTCCAACATCTGATTCTGAATCCATAGAACCTGAGAGCAGCAGCTTGCAGCAGCTATGTACTCAGCTTCTGTGGTAGATAAGGACACTGTGGTTTGTTTCTTACACTGCCAAGATACTAGTCTTGTACCCAAAAACTGACATCCACCTGAAGTAGACTTCCTATCCATGTTGGCTCCTCCCAAATCACTATCTGAATATGCAAGCAAGTCAAAAGAGGATTCATGAGGATACCAGAGACCTAATCTAGGTTGCCCTTTTAAGTATCTGAATATTCTCTTGACAGCATGAAGGTGTGATTGCTTAGGAGAAACCTGAAATCTGGCACAAACACAGACTGAAAACATAATGTCAGGTCTAGAGGCTGTGAGATACATGAGAGATCCAATCATTGATCTGTAATGATGGACATCCACATCCTCCCCCTCAAGATCTGCAGTGATCTGTTTATGTGTTTCCATTGGAGTGCTTGCTGGCTTTGAGTCTGATAAACCAAACTTGTCCAGGATGTCTTTCACATACTTGGATTGGCTAATAAAAATTCCATCTTTCCTCTGTTTTACCTGAAGCCCAAGAAAGAATGTAAGTTCTCCCATGGAGCTCATCTTGAAGCTTTTGTGCATCAATTCCTCAAACTCTTTACACATTTGATCATTGGTGGATCCAAAGATGATGTCATCCACATAGATCTGAACAAGTAAAGTACCTCTCTTTCTCCTCTTGATAAACAGGGTCTTGTCAATTACTCCTCTTTCAAAGTCATTTTTCAAGAGATAGGTAGACAAAGTGTCATACCATGCTCTTGGGGCCTGATGCAAACCATAGAGAGCCTTCTTCAGCTTGTATACTCTGTCAGGGTGCAATGGATTCTCAAATCCAGGAGGTTGACAGACATATACTTCTTCCTCAATGCTTCCATACAGAAATGCACTCTTGACATCCATTTGGTACACTTTGAACTTCATGTAGGAGGCATAGGCTAGAAATAACCTGATTGCTTCAATCCTTGCCACAGGAGCAAAGACTTCCTCATAATCTATTCCTTCTTCCTGAGTGTAACCTTGTGCAACCAGTCTAGCTTTGTTTCTGATTACAATCCCTCTGTCATCCTTCTTGTTCCTGAAAATCCACTTGGTGCCAATTGCTCTATGACCTTTTGGAAGGTCTACCAAGTCCCAAACATCCTGTAATTTGAACTGTAGCAGCTCCTCTTGCATTGCCTCTATCCAGCTTGGGTCTTTCATGGCATCATAAGCCTTTTTGGGCTCAATCTGGGACAGAAAGCAAGTAAGAACAGTGTTAACTGTATTTTGCTGCTCTTGCAACTCTTGGAGTCTGCTTTGCTTTCTAGTCATCATGGGAGATGCAATATCTCCAATCACCAACTCAGGAGGATGATTTTTCTGAGTTCTTGTTGGATAACCAGCTTCCTCTTGTAAGTCCTCATCCAGATTAGACTCATTTAATTCTGGATTTGTTTCTGCTTCTTCAGTCACCTCAGATTCTCTGGAATTTGAACCTGAAGACTGATTTTCCTCTGCTCTCCTCTCTTCTTCATTCTGAATAGGTTCAGTCTCCTCATGGTGTTCACAGAATTCCACAGGATCAATGGAAGGGATTGGAAATATCACAGATTGAATTCTGTGTTCTGATGATGGTGTATCCCTTTGTCCTGCATATACATCACCACTGAAACCCAAAGAATTAGTGAGTGAATCAATGTCAAATAGCCAATTAGGACCTGAACCAATAGGATTTGGTGTGTTCTCATTGCATTTGACATTGTCACTTTCTTCAATTATTCTAGAAGAGGTATTAAAAACTCTGTAGGCCTTACTTTGTGATGAATACCCTACAAGAAAACCATCATCTGCTTTGCTATCAAACTTGCCTAAGTGAGATTTGGTATTGAGAATAGTACAAGGACATCCAAATGGCTTGAAAAATCCAATATATGGTTTCCTTTTATGGAAAAGCTCATAAGGTGTCTTGTTTTTAGGCTTTACAACTAAAACTCTGTTTTGAACATAGCAGGCAGTATTAACTGCTTCTGCCCAAAAAGTAATTGGTAACTTTGAGTCAGCTAACAGAGACCTAGCAGCCTCAATCAGTGTCCTATTCCTTCTCTCAGCAACACCATTTTGTTGTGGAGTCCTAGGAGCACTGTATTGTCTCTCAATTCCTTTTTCTTCACAAAAGGTGTTTAGATCAAAATTTTTAAACTCAGTTCCATTATCTGATCTAATGACTTTCACTCTTTGATTTGATTGGTTTTCAATTTTGAGAATAAAAGATTTGATCAGTCCACTTGTCTCATCTTTAGTTCTCAGAAAATATACCCAAGTAAATCTAGAATGATCATCAACAATAACTAAGCAGTATGATTTCTTGCCAATACTCATTACATTGGTAGGACCAAACAGATCCATATGTAACAGTTGAAGAGGATTTGATATAGTGTTTATCTCTTTGGACTTATGAGAAGTTTTGTGTTGTTTGCCTTTGAGACAAGCAACACAATGATCATCACATGAATATACTTTGGATGGCAAACCCCTTACAAGGTTATTCTTAACAAGTTTATTTATTGTTTTAAAGTTCATGTGACACATCCTTCTGTGCCAAAGTGATGATTCATCTAAAGAAGCTTTTGAAACTAAACAATTTAGAGATGAATCAGATGAAACACTTTCCAAATCTAAACAATAAACATTATCCTTCCTAGGAGTTCTCAGAAGTATCATGTTTTCATCAACCACTTTGTATCCAGGAGCAAGGATAATACATTCAGAATCAGTAAACAATATACTATGCTTCTTGTCACAAACCTGTGATACACTTAACAGGTTGTATCTCAATTGTTCAACATAGTATACATCTTCAAAGGTCATCTTACCCTTTGAAACATCACCCTTACCACTTATCTTTCCACCAGCAGGATTGTCCCCAAATGCAACATGTCCTCCATCAACCTTTTTGAAATTTTTAAGGCAGGACATGTTACCTGTCATGTGCCTGGAGCAACCACTATCAACATGCCAAATGCTCTTCCCCTTGAGCTGTTGGTTGCCCTGCACATCAAGATAAATCAGTTAGTTTTATTTGGAACCCAAGCCGAAGTGGTCTTGGGTCTCCCTTGCTCATCAAAGTACTTACACTTGGTTTTGATGAGATTTTTAAATTTTGGTACTGCTGTGCTGGAGTACTTTGTCAAAATTATTGGTGTAGCAGCACTTGCAGCAGTACTAACAGTGCTAGCAGTACTAACAGTGCTAGCAGTATTAACCTCAGAAATACTAACAGAGGTAGCAGTATTAACAGAGTTAACACTGCTAGAAGCAGTATTAACAGAGTTAATACTGCTAGCAGCAGTACTATCTGAAGAAGAAGCACTAAAAGTATTAGCAGCACTAACATTGGACTGATTACTAGCAGTATTAACACTGTTAGCAGCACTAACCTTGGAATGATTACTAGCAGTATTAATACTGCTAGCAGCACTAACTTTTGAAGCAGTACTAACACTGTTAGCAGCAGTATTGTTTTTAGTGCTTTTTGGAACCCACATAGTATCACATTCCTTTTCAGTCGTTTTCTTTATGTGGCTTTTGGGTTTATCTTGTTTCTTTGCCATATTTTTCTTTGCAGACTTTTTATATCCACCATTCTTTCTGTAACCACCAGGTTTTTGAAAAGATCTTTGAGCATCAAACCTTTGGTTAACTGGATTGAAATAACAGTGTTTGGCTAAGTGATTTAGCTTACCACAGATGAAACAAGGTTTTGGCCTGTTGATTCTGTTCAGGTCAACTCCTTGTCTCATAGCCCACTGGTTATTCCAGTTCCTTTGATTTCCCCTCTGATTATCATGTTTTTGGGGCTTGTTCTCTTTAGACTTCCTGCAGGAACACTGTTTACAGATATTGGAGTTCACACCTTTGGGCTGTGTGTATTGAACTTCCTTTTTCTCTTCAGTCCTTTTGATCTCAGTGTTCTTGACACATGGACTCTCACATTCCTCATCAGAGTCTACTTTGTCAGTCTCATCCTCAACAACTATTTCTTTTTCATAAGGATCTATATTAATCTTTAATTCAGGTTCCTTTCTATCCTTGGTCTCTAACAAATCAGACTTAGGAGGTATGTAGTTGTTATTGTAGGGTGGAGGTGTGGTATTGTATCCTATCCCTACTTTCATCTTGTCATGGATTTGTGCTTTAATGATGGTGTCCATGGTTTTAGAAGCACAGGTAAACTTTTCAACATCAAGTTTAACCTTTTTAAGCTCTTCTTTTAACTTCTCACTCTCCTCCCCAGACACTTTCAGCTTAATCTCATACTCATTCTTCTCCCACTTCCAATAGTTAGTATCATAGTGGTGTTGAAGTTCATTAGCTTGAAAAGCTCTGATCTGTTCCTCAAACCTTTCTACAATCCTAACATAATCTTTCACATCTTTCTCTAGCCTCTTAAGGTCATCACACATACTCTGATTGTGATCCCTATATCTTTTAACAGCATCAATGCAAGCTTGAGAACAGAGTTTAGATTGTACCTCAGTGGGGATATCAGACACTTCTGCCATAAGAGCTTGATTCTGACAGGCTTCTTCAGCTTGATCACTCCAATCAAATCCCATTCCTTGTTGAGAAACAAGGGCTTGAGAGGAGCTTCTGTTTTGGTTTCCATTTGGAGTCTGTGATCCTCCACTTCTGCATTCTCTGGCAAAGTGTCCCATCTTGTGACACTTATAGCATTCAACCTTGGACTTGTCAAAGCCTGCACCATCTTCTCTTCTTTGGGAAAAGTTGTTTCTCCCAGTCCTTTTGATGAATTTCTTCACCCTCATTGATAGCATAGCCATCTGCCACTTGATGTCCATCTCTTCCAGATCATCAGCATTGATCTGCTCTAAATCATCATTGATTAGAGAAGAGTGGACATGACTAGAAAAGAATGCTTCTAGTACAGAATCTGTGGTCTTCTCTTGATTGGTTCCAGCAGCAGTATTAACAGAACCTGCAGTATTAACAGAATCAGGATTAGCAGCAGTATCAGAGGATGAAGATAATAAAGCAGCATTATAAACAAATCCTGATGGCCTTTTCTTGGCTTCAACTTCAGCCTCAAATACTCTCAGATCATTGTAGAGGTCATCTAGCTCTTTGTCCTCCAATTGGTCATTCTGTCTGAATGAGACTGTGTACATGGTCCATTCTTCTCCCAATGATCTAAGGAACTTTCTATTGACATCATCAGCATCCATGTGTACACCCACAGTTGCTAATTCTCCAATTAACTTGTTAAATCTGTCAAAAGTTTGAGTCATAGACTCATTCTTTGCAGACATAAAGTTTTCATATTGTTGCCTGAGAATAGCCTTTTGATTTCTCTTTGTGCTCTTTGTGCCAGTAAATCTTTTCTCCAGAGCATTCCACAACATCTGTGCATCTGTGCAGTGTTGGAATTGATGTTGGTACTCATTAGGAATAGCCAAAAGCAGAGTGCTTAAGGCCTTCATCTCTGTTTGTCTTACTTTCTTTTCAGCATCTGTCTTGGGAGGAGGTCTCTTTCCATCTGCTCCAATCTTTCCTTCATTACATGGGCCATTTTCTATGATGTCCCATATGGCATAATCAGTAAGAAGAATGTACTGCTTGATTCTTAGTTTCCACATGTCAAATTCATTGGGTTTGAGCATGGGAACCTTTGAAACAAGAGTACTGTGAGAATCCATTGAATTGTCCATAGCTTCTAAGATACCAATGCTCTGATACCACTTGTCAGGATCGATTCTTAACAAGAATTAAACTTCTTAGAAGCAGAATTTAGAGAATCTTGCGGAATAGAACTCTAAATCAATTAAAGAACAATCAATAGAAATTCAATAAACTGTATATATATCAAACAGTTATTACTCACAAGTTTTACACCAAACCTCAATCTTGTTGAACAGGCTCAACAAGACGATTTCTACTTCTCTAGAAATAGGATCTATGATCTTGAGGTTAATTCACTCTTGAATGAATATCGAATTCTGTATACTATCTATTTTCTGTTTTTCGTATGTTCTAATAGCTATCTATCAATACTATTTATACAAAAGTAATTACAAGATAACTATCAAAAGTAAATTGATCTTCTGAATCTTCGTTAAACATATCTTGATCAATTCCTTATTTGTCTCCAAAAGCATCGCATCCCAAACTTATCAACTCAGCAGTATTAATGATGATTTGGCTCAGCAGCATTAACAACCTTCAGCAGTATTAACCTTCACAGTCTTCAAGCAGTAGTAACTCAGCTCAGCAGTACTAACCATGTCTAGCAGTATTAACTTCTTCTAGCAGTAGTAACTTCTTCTAGCAGTAGTAACTTCTTCTATCAGTAGTAACTTCTTCTAGCAGTAGTAATCTCTTCTAGCAGTAGTAATCTCTTCTAGCAGTAGTAATCTCTTCTAGCAGTAGTAATCTTGCCCAGCAGTAGTAACGAAGAACTGGCAGTAGTAATGTAGACTTAGCAGTACTAACCATACTTAGCATATCTTCAGTTCCCAACACTTTTAATAAAGTAGTACTAGTTACGTACCCGCTGCAACGCAGCGGAATATAAAACTTGAACAAATATAAGCAAGAATGTAATGTATAAATTAGTTTTTGCCAAGCGAGTTATATACCTACAATTCGTCGAGACTTAAAGGTTTTGCTTAAAAAACCAAAATTATGTTAAACAAGTTTGAATTACTATCTTTTTTTTCCTATAACATTAATTAATTTGTTTGTAACATTTATTAATTATGTTACAAACATAAAAACAAAGAATGATGGTTCTTTAATCAATTCAAGTGACTTTACAAGTCAAATTTATAATCCTAGAAAATGTATAATATAGCCATAAACAAGCTTTCAACATACCCCAGACTAAAAGGGTTATACCTTGAGTCACCTTTTCTCAACCATATAATAATCTGACATTCTGACAATAACCTTTAGATATCCAATCACTTTCAGCAAGTTACACTTCATTTTTAGAAGACCTTTGCATTTTTGGTTTTAGGAATTAATTTACATGATATAAGAATAAATAAATATGTTGTTGTCAACATGTCATTTAGATATAAAAACAAAATAAAACGTAAATTATTATGCCTTAAGTAGCATAATTAAATTTCTCCACTTGGTCTTAATGAAATAGTCATTAGAATATCTCAAACTGTATCCACGAAGTAAAATCAAAAGTCCAAACTCACCTATTGATAAATTTGAAGGATGAAAAAAAAAGTTTGATCATACAGAATACGTTGTTATATGTGTAATATATGTCACAGTGGTAAAGGTGTGGATATGATCAATATGAATAAGGTCTCAGGTTTGAGCCTGTGTATCGCTTCTCTGCCAATAGGACATATTCGTTGATTTAATTACCTCTTCTATGATGACCGTAGGCCGGTGAAGTGGGGCATGTTAGAGGGTTGTGTCTACCTCTTTTTTTTCTCTCTAGCCCGTTAGAACCATAGTAAGGGACCATAAGCCTTATATATGCTCAGATAGCTTTGGTCCCTACTCATATTGTTTAGGTCAATTCAGATCATTCAAAATGTCAAAAAAGAAATTTGATGTTGATGTCTACAAGAAAAAATTAATTGGCGTTTAAATAGAATGTAGAAGGTTCAATGTTTCATTTAGAATCACCCTTGAATTACATGGACATAACAGAATAAAAACGCCTTGTTGCAAAGTTAATGTTGACTAACACAAGACTAAGTAGGACAAAAATGCCTTCCATGTGTCTCTAAATGATGTTGTTTGCTCCTAGATCATTTTGCAGGTGACAAAAGAAACATATATATAAGATAGTTGCTATGAACCCATGCTTCCACATTGAAATTTTGAAGGTTCTTGGAGAACTACCTATCTACCATTGGAAGAGTGCATCATGAAAGAGTGTGGCAACCGATGTGGCAAAACTTAGACGTAGAAAAATATAAAATATGATACTAAAGTTAATCTTACTGCCTTGTTTATTGAATGAGAAGGTTGTGGCATTTAAAATTTGAAACATTGTACGGTTCTCCATAAGCACCAGACTCGTGAGAAGAATAAATTGGGAGACAATGGGAATCACTACGTTATGATGATGAATCTAGGTTTGGTTAAGGGACTTTCAAGCAAAGTAGATATATTCATCCAATCAAGGCCCACTCCACCTCCAATGCCACATACCCAAAGACTAGAGAAATTATGTTGATGTGATCATGTGCTTCCATATCAAGCAAACAAAAGAGACTGTTGTTATGGATTAAAGATAACCGAGAACCATGTAGTATGAGAAGGTTGATATGAGGACTATCAGAAAGAACGGATTGTTGACAATCCTCGTTTTGGTCTCCTCTATTTTTCATGAAGAGTGACCTGGAAAAAAAAAGATAGCAACTTTGGTGAAACGTTGGCAAGGAAAATACACCCACACACACACACACACACACACAGAGAGAGAGATCTAGAGATGAACCTATAGGGGACCCTTAAACCTATAGAATCCTTCATAACCCCCACAAAGACCGTTGCTAAAATCAATTCTCTTGGCAGCAATGAACTTTTTCAAGTAGCTACAGCAAAACCTCAAATTATTGAAGAATAACTGCATGACTTATACACATCACAACTTTACAAGCGCCAAAGAAACCATCAACACTTAGAGAAGGTATACTTAAAAGTCGATAAACATAACTGATAACCATTTACCAAAGGAGGAGGCAATATCCTAGCTTCAACAGAGGATAGCTTCAGACTAATTTTTATCCCAAATTCCTTTGCATATCTGACCATAAGCATTTAAGCATCGTGACTTTGTGAGTGACAGTTTGCATAAGAAATTTAAATAGTAGCCAAGCAAGTGGAGAAATCTGCAAAAAAAAGGGTAAAATGATGAAAAATCAAGGGGAATCAAAAAACAAACCAAGAATTAAAGAAAACGAAAATCAGGGTTTTAGGTGACCATTAGAGAGAAGAAGTACAGCGGTTGTAGCGGAATCACATTCAACCCAAATAAATCCTCTTCTAATTCTTGGATGTGACAGGGGCTAGTACCAAAAGCGAGAGATGGAGATGAAGCCATCGTCGAATGCTATAGTTGATGCACAACATGATTATAAATGATTATAACTTGTAGACGGTTTTTGGGAAGTGGGATGGTTGAATCGGGGGAACCGATTTTGCTGGTGACTGATTTGTTGAGGGAGAGAAAGCACGGTTAAAGAATTGAGGGGAGTGGGATGGATGGTTTGCTCAGAAAAATGAGGAACGTGGCAGATATCTCGCGGGCGGAGAGGTTATAGCGGAGGCGGAGAATTGATAGAAGGGAAATATGGATGGAGGCTTAAATAACTTGTTCATAATGCATAAAAAATAGTACGTCTTAATTTTTAACAATGACCGCTCTTTCGTGCTTATATATATAGTATAGATATTATAAGGGTGTAAAATGAAAATGAATAATGTAAGGGATATAAAACAAATTAATTAGTACATGTTCATGATATTTAATAACATGATTAAATCCAAAAATATTCAATATTTGACTCATTTCGAAGGTATTGACGCGACGATTACAATGGTATAATTTGTAAAAACAAAATGTATTTTTGTAATGCATTCTAGTTCATATACGATTATTTATCTTATTATGATAAGGGTGTAAAATAAAAAATAAAAAATCAAGGAATTAAAAGTAAATTGAATAACTAATTCTAAGGGTATAAAGTGTAACTTAGAAATTGAAAATTGTTTGATTTTTAAGAGAGGTGTACATCATGTTTCTTTTATTGTACGTGTTGAAAATGACCGTATGTTGAAAATAACCGTTATATTCTTTTAATAAAATAGTATATATATAGGGGGGTTATCCGTTGCAAACCACACCTTTCATGCAACCTTTACAAACCAATCTAGACCCTAGATTAAAGTGATCAACGGATGAAATAAAACCGGTGGTAATCATGTAATTAATTGTGATTTTTAATTCATTTTCATCCAAAATAAATACATTTAGGGGTAAAATAGTACAAAAACAGTGCACGCAACAATCATAATATCAATCCCAGAAATTATGGGATTCTACTTTCCATGGATACCGTCGATCGATCATTACGGTTTTCAATATCCTAAATCAGAACCATATTTGGTGTACTCTTTTCTTCAAAGTGGTTTCTGCAGAGAAAAATGATGAACGGAGGATACATGCATCCTAATCGAGGTAATATTCTACAATCAGAACCATATTCGGTGTTGGTCGATCAAGAAGAGGAACAAAAAATGAATATGGTCGATGAAATTGAAATAAACAGAAGAAACCCATCAACAACCCATCGACGCCTGTTCAAGAAACTGAGAATTTGGCCGAAGGTAATGTCGGTACATATAACGATTCAGAAATTAGGGTTTTAAATTTTTAGGTTAAAAAATTGGGTATTTTGTTCACATTTATCTCACTGTTTCAGTTTTAGATATTCATTAATAGAAACATGATTCTTGTGTTCTCTGTTATATTATTCGTGTTAAGTCTGTTTAACATTCAAGATACATGAATTTGAATACTCAATCATGCATTACTGGGTTATTGAAGTTAGTGAAGGATAATATGGATCATTAATTCGAACCATGTTCAAAAAAGAACAAGTTTAATCAAGATTGTACCTTTGGGTATTCGAATTTGGATAGGAAATAAACATGAGTCTACATGATGACTCATGATTATAAGGGCTTCATTCAAAGTTCAATACATGTAATTCATGAATATGCAGTATTAATATTGATTGATAATGTTCTTTACAAAGATTGAGAAGTAATTTGAACATATCCAAAATTCAAGTACTTAATCATGAATGTGCATTAGGGACTCATTGCGAAATACATACTGTATGTGTAATCATGAGTAGTATATGTTCTTGAATGATGAGTGAAAAATAAATACGTATGGAAAAGCATGATTTTTTTTGTTAAGGTCATGAATCTGTAAGTTTAACTCATGAATCTGTAAAGTTAATCATGATTAATATTTGTTTCTTGAATGTTGAGTGAGTTATAAATCTATATGTATAAGCTTTATTGGTTAAATTCATGAATTTGTATGTTCCCTAAATGATTTGTTAAATTCATGAATCTGTATGGTTAATCATGATTAATATGTGGTAGTTGAATGATGAGTGAATTATAAAGCTGAAGGTATATTCTCTATTGGTTAAATTCATGAATCTGTTTGGAATGAACCAAAAACAAAAGGTTGCTTTGTTTTGGAGGTCTCAATCTCCACACATACGAGAGACCACGCACAAAAACAAAAGAGGGGCTGCAATTCTGGGTTGTTGTAGGGCTGTCCTACTGCAGAGAATCGAGGTTTTGGGACACTTTTCACGCACGAAACGGCTGGGATTTTGACCTCTTAGACAGACGAATTCGAGGGTGATTTCTGAAGCTACTGGAGGCTCGATTTGGGATTGTTTGGCAGCAGCAAACACATCGAAGACAGAGGTTGCTGCTGTGTTTTTCCTGTTCGGTAACTCGATCAACCAACCTTGGGCTAGTTTGCTTTCAACAGGTTGCTTTGTTTGCTTCTGTTCGATTTTAAGTTTAGTTCTCGTGAATTTCAATTAGGTATAATAGATTGTTGGTTTTGATCTCAGTTTTAGGATACAAATTGAGTTGTTTGCTTTTGGTATTATTGAAAGTGTTTGGATTAAGCTTTTGATACGTGCTCGTATTTAGTTCTATTAGAATCTATAATTGATTTGCTTTTGGTTTAATGATTTGGGTCGTTTATTTTGGACAAGTAATCATGTTTGGAATCTGTTTAGGAATGGTTCAATAGTACTTATGTTTGACAATTAGGTTTTTTTTTGCATGGTTATGTTATTTCTAGTATGACCTTTAAATGAATATGAAAAAACAAAATTATTCATATGAAAAAACAGGGTTATGGCCTGTTTTTGTGTCTGTATGTAATTCCTTTACTCCATAAGTTTTTCCTTTTGTTTTGCCTCTCAATCGTGGCTTACTTCTCACAAGTCAAGTGCAGAGGGCTGTTTGTATAGTCTTGGATACTGGATGTTGTATGCCTTGGTTTGGATTAATGCATGTTTGCCTTACAAAAAAAATATTTTTTAATCAAAAAATGAACATATTGTTATAACTTAAATATAACAATATGACTTGATAAGCTAAACTATACTTGATGCTAGGTCCATACGGCATAAAATAGGTCAAGGGGTATCCAATTCGTATGCTTAAATAAACAGACTTTTTAGACAGCTCCATACCTATACCAGTGGTGAAGCAGAGAGGAGGATGCCCTCGTCCTACAAGAACCCAGCATTTTATATGATATGGGACAAATTTGAAATGATTTTTCGTACTTCGTAGTTCATTTTCATTTTCAATTTATCTTTTTTTCTCATCAATGTGGAAATTACGTCTATTTGTCTATATATTTTTTAATATATATCAGCTATTGGTCTTCTAAAATTTAAGTTGCGGTCAACTTGAACTGTTCAACTCTCTGTGCTAAGAGCTGTTAGGACATGTTTAATTTTTCTTTCCTGTTATAATGGTCAAATGGGATGGAATTACTTATTAACCGGCATCCCACAAAAAACGGCAGTTACCACACAAACCCATACAAGATATACATTAATGTCATGGGAATCCCACAAAAACCGGTAGTTACCAAAATAACCGCTATTATGACATCCATAATTAAAATCGGATTAGTTGACAATTTACTAATATACCCTTATTAATTAAAATTAAAACTAATTAAATTGTTTAAATCTAAGGGCCATGGTTGGTTTGCAAAGTTTGCATGATCTGCATGGTTTGCAATGGATAATTCACCTATATATATATATATATAGGATGGGTATCAAATACAAAACAAATGGATTGTACAAACCCTACAAACTCAATCTGGCTTCATGAATCTGTAATCTGGCTTCATGAATATATAATTTGGCTTCATTAATCTATATTTTCCGGTCGTCGGTGCTGGACGATGAATTTAGTTTTTCATCTAACAGTTACAAAGGGTAAAATAATATATTTAAAAAAAAAATATGCTAAAAGCCCTAAAATACTCTTATGGATATAAAAAAAGAAGTTACGTGATTGGTGGAGATGGGTTTGTACAGTTTGTACAATCTATTTGGTTTGTACCCGATACCACCCCTATATATATATAGGGGCAGGTTCAAACGAGAAGGGATACCATATGCGAGAAGGCGAGAAGCAATTTAGACCACATAATTCTTTAGAAAATAAAATAAATAGACAATGAAAATATTTTTAAAATTTTGGATAACTATTAATTTTAATTGAATAACAAACTCTAATAAGGGTAGTATTGGAACAAAAAAATAATTAAAACCCCATAAAAATCTCGTGATCCTATATAATAGGATATAGCATATTATTTTAATTCATCTTCAAAATAACAAAGACAAAATATTAGTATTTCCAAATTAACAATTATAATAGATGAGATTTTTTCGTATTTCAATCACAACAAAAAAAAGAAGTTCGGTAGTGAATGATTCTTTTAGAATAGATTAAATATTTTAATATCATACTCATGCTTAAAAAGTTTAAGTAATTATCACAAGTGATAATATCAAATATCATATGTGATACTATCACATTTGACAATATCAAATATTATATGTGATGTTATCACACATCACATGTAATTACATATGATAGTATCAAATATCACATGTGATAATACCACCATTCGACAATCTTGAAGATTTACCAACGAAATATCATGTGTGATAATACGGGTAATCATATGTGATAATACCAATTAATCATATGTGATAATACGAGTAATCATATGTGATAATACTAAGTAATCATATGTGATAATACTAAATAACCAATGTGTTATCTATACTATCTTATAAAGCATATAGACTAAAAGTCTTAAAGTCTTAAATCTTTTTTTATTTAAAAAATTAATTAAATTCATTTTCTTCCTTTATTTAAGCCTACTGATTCTGCTTTTCTTTTATTATTTTTAATAAAACTGAAAATTAATTGTTGTAGTTATCTTTTCTTATCTCTCTAACAAGTCTTAAAGTCTTAAATCTTTTTTTATTTAAAAAATTAATTAAATTCTTTTTCTTCCTTTATTTAAGCTTGCTGATTCTGCTTTTCTTTTATTATTTTTAATAAAACTGAAAATTAATTGTTGTAGTTATCTTTTCCTATCTCTCTAACAAGTCTTAAAGTCTTAAATCTTATTTTATTTAAAAAATTAATTAAATTCTTTTTCTTCCTTTATTTAAGCCTGTTGATTCTGCTTTTCTTTTATTATTTTTAATAAAACTGAAAATTAATTGTTGGAGTTATCTTTTCCTATCTCTCTAACAAGTCTTAAAGTCTTAAATCTTTTTTTATTTAAAAAATTAATTAAATTCTTTTTCTTCCTTTATTTAGGGGGTGTTTGGGATTGCTTATTTAAAATAGCTTATGCTTTTTTACAAAAGTGCTTATCAACTTATTGCATGTCAAATTGGAGTTTTATATAAAAAGTAAATTAGGTTTCAAAGTTAATAAGTTGTTTTCAATAAGTTAGAATCATTTAACTTATCAAAAAGTGCTTATCACCGGTTTGGCACCGCTATAAGCACTTTTCCATTTCCTCATCCAAACACTCAAAAGTGCTTATCAGCGATTTGGCACCGGAATAAGTCAAAAAAACCCTTAAAATAAGCAATCCCAAACACCCCCTTAAGCCTGCTGATTTTATGTTTTTCTTTTATTATTTTTAAATGTTAGGACCGAACAAGAATCATTACTCCATTCCAAGAAGATATAAGGAGTGATTTGTTTGTGAAAAAGATCCAGCCAATTGACAAGGTAAAGCTCTATTCAATTGATAAACTTCCACGAAAGAAGCAGATTGAATATTTGTATATGTTGGGTGACAAAGATCAAAAGCTCAGCGCAGTCAGAACTGATAAAGAAATTGTTAAGCTTGTGAAGATAGAATCAGAGAAGATCTTGAATGTGTTTTATCCGAGATTCTATGTCAACAGATCAGATGGAAAAGAGTGGAATTTCTGTGAAGCCGACTTCAAATCCCTAACTTGTGCAGACTTCTTCAGGCTGTATGACATTCTTGCCCGGATGCCGAACAAAGATATTACCTACTCTGAAGCCTATCAAGCCTTAAAACGTTTCATGAATAACCTGATCAAGCTTTCATACCTAACTGATTTTCAGATGGCTTTGGAAAGTAATCAAATCAGAGTCAACAAACGAAGGCCAAACAAAGGCTTACCCGACATGCAAGGTATTCCTTTGTATACCGTGTTAGAAAAAACAGAGTTTGGTGTTGTTTATCATAATGGGCAAAAGAAGAAGAAGTTCTTGAGGTTTATTGAAGTCAACCTGTATTCTGATGGAACACTCTATATGATCAAGATTCTGCTGAATGAAAGGCTAAGATTGGATGAACAAAGAAAGGTGCCTCTGAAAGAGAAGGAGATTGTCTTGATCAACAATGCCTTGAAAGCGATACAAGACCGAATAGATTACCGGAATTCACTAAGAAGGTTTGAGATTATCTTTGGGATCAGAAAGAGATACATTCCACCGGAAGAACTTTATGGTTAAAGCTTACCTGACTCACTTGAATACAAAGGGGGAGAATGTTAGTGTCAATTTTATATGTTGTATTCAAGTTGAGGGGTTATTTTGTAACTATTGAGTCTAGGTATAAATAGCCTAGTTTAGCTCATTTCTTACTAACACTTTGATAGACATACTCTTAAATTCTCTCTACACCTCTTGTACTTAGATCTTGATATCAATGAGAGATGACCAGAGATTTGCATTATTCTTGATTGTGATTACTTGTTTATTGGGATAACATTAATAAAACTAAAAATTAATTGTTGTAGTTATCTTTTCCTATCTCTCTAACAACTCTTAAAGTTTTAAAGTCTTAAATCTTTTTTATTTAAAAATTAATTAAATTCTTTTTCTTCCTTTATTTAAGTCTGCTGAATCTGCTTTTCTTTTATTATTTTTAATAAAACTGAAAATTAATTGTTGTAGTTATCTTTTTATTATAGTTATCCCCAACTATAGCTCATCTCGATCATCCCTATCAGTTATTCTATACTCATATATATACATGCATCGGGTTAAACCAGACCTTGTTTTGCATTCTGGTTTCTTTTTGTTTGATTACATTTCCAAATCGAAGCATCAACGATTTTTTGGGTTTTTGTTGTTGATTGCAATTATTGGATTGTTATCAGATTTTCTCTACTTTTGTCTTCTTTCTATCGATTCTCGAGATGCAAGGTACTCTCTCTGTAATCTTCATATGATTGTTCTTCTTGCTCTCAAGGGTTTTCACATACGATCGCTCCTATCGCTGTATTTCTTGGTGTTTTGTTGTTGATTGGGATTATTGGTTTGTTATCAGATTTTCTCTTCTTCTGTCAGCTTTCTATCTGTTTTTCTTTCGATTTCTATGGAACAGACACAGTGTATCGATATTGTACAACTTTTCAGACTCTCATCTTCACGTGCGGTCCATCTCTCAAAGAGTCTCATCGATTCAAGGTATTATTTTTGTATCGTGTGTGTTGATTTCTTTTGGAATGTATTTTCATCTTCACGCTTCCTGATATATATTTGTTTTGATTTTTTTCTATTGATTAACACTTCGTTCAGCTTCTGATAAAAAGTGGGTGTTTGATTTCTTTTGAACTTGGGTTTAGAAAAGAACCGTGTTTTTTTCTTGCAGAGAAGGTGTTTGAGGATATGTTCCAAAGGTGTTTGAGGATATGCTCCAAAGGTATTTGAAATTGACCAATTTTAACCAAATTGGTTATTTAGCTATTATCATTACTTTGACAATATAATCAGCCGAACCAAGCAAAAATCCATGTGTTCGTTGATAAATTGTTGTGATTTTTGATATGCTCTAAACCAGTTTAAAAAATAATCGACTTTGAAGCTTCGATTTAGGTTCAATCGATTTTGGTTAGTCGATTTTGGTTTGATCGATTTCTACATTCTTCGATTTTTGGTTAGTAAGCTTCGATTTTGGTTAATCGATTTTGAAGCTTCGATTTTTGTCTACTCGATTTTGGCTCTGCATGTTTCTTCGATTTTGAAACACTTCTTCTGTTCGATTTTGAAACCCTTCTTCTGTTCGGTTTTGATGTTTGATAAAAAAAAGTTAATGCTATATGTGTTGTTTTAGTGCTTCAAGGTAATTTCAGTGCTTCAAGGATAAAGAAATCAGCATTTGACTTTTGAGTATCAAATGAATGATACCCTATTTAACCTTAAGAATCAATAAGAACCATAGATTAAGATATGATTATTACCTTAGACCCTAAAGACGACAAAAAATTGAAAGCATTCGTGTCATTATTTTGTTTGAGAAATAGTATTGGCAAAAAAGTTGCATACAAAATATAAACAATTGAGATTCAGAATGATGATTAGTGTTGAAAGTTTGATTATCTTGTCTTTATACATGTAAATTCGCTAACAGCCCGTTTGGTTTGCTTGATTTGGAATTCAATTCCATTTCATTTATGTGTTTTGTTTGAAGGAAAGTTTGGATTTGAAATCCCACAACTAGCGATTTAGAAATCTCTTGGAGATGAATGTCATTTCAAATCCAAATTGTTCCCATCACATATCTTACCCTGCTAAATTCCTATATTTCTTATAGCGATTTAGAAATCCCTTGGAATTGAACAATGTGTTTTGCCAAAATCCATTGTTGATGACAGTTTCAATTTTCTACTTGCGCAGGATGTGATTGACACCCATGTGAAAGAGGTAATGACAGATGCTGCTAAGACGTTAGTTGATTTTCATTACTTGTGGGTGACTCATCAATATTCTAGGTAAATATGAGGTGTGATTTTTTTATAAAAAGTAGTTATGATTTTAAATTTAACTGAGTAATTTATAAAATTGTACTTAATTACAGGTCAGTATTTGAGCAACACGTTGAAAACATTGTGGGTGTAGCTTATGCGATGGATCTGTTAGATCTTGTTGTTTTCGATCTATTTTCCTGTAATAAGTTGTTTCTATTTTTCTGCAGTTTGTTCTGTTTGTTCTACAAGTGCTTACCGAACAAAAGGTATTAGATTGACTATCTACAAGTGCTTACCGAACAAAAGGTATTAGATTGACTAACCCTTGGTTGTATATTTATTTATAGATAAGATTTATGATGAAAATGTGATATGTGAACTCTAATTTTAAAAAGAAGCAATGCAGGTGACTCACGGATCACAAAATATCATGCAATTGCAACAAAGATGAAGCATAAGAAGGAGCTGCCACATGAGGAAAATGTCAAATTATTTGTTCACGGAAGTTGTAGTTTTGTAAATGGGTAAATTAAAAGTGAATTTAAGATACCTTTATCCGAATGTATACTCTGAGATTTATGTGAATAGGATAGGGGATTTAGGGTGTAACGTCCCAACTTCATAATCATACGATAACATAACATAGGTATTCGAATTACATAAATAAACTTGTCTTTTAAAACTTCAATGAGCTAAACTAGGCAAAATTGACAGCGGAAGTCTTTACATTCCACAGCCGAGCACTATCTGAACTACCATAACCAAAACTGGAGTCTCTCTAAGCTCCATGCCTCTTTTGTCTCCTTCCCTAATTCTTATTTGGAAGGACCTGTTACGCGCTTACCTGAAAATGGTTTAGTTTTGAAAGCGAGGGTTAGACCAAAGGTCTAGTGAATTCCCTCCAAAAACAACATATTTAAACAGTTGGAAAACATTTGAAAGACTTATAAATAATCTGTAACATAACATCATACATGGTGCTGCACTGTGTTGTGGATCACATAACATATTGCGATCAGGGCCCCAGCAGACTCCCTTCTCGCCACTTGGAATCCCCGTGGATCCCCCTCTACCGAATAGGATGAAAACAAATTCCACCCTACCGGTCTATCATACATAACCAAGAGTCCTAAGACCCCGAGAACCTCTCTTAGATCCCACAGTGCAGACCGACTCCACATAGTGTACACATATGCTCATGCAAACATGTAAAAATATACTTTTCATAAATCATATCTTTCACAATGTCATGCTAAACACCTCTTTTGTTTAAGATAAGATCATTCATGAAAACCATGTAAATCAATTCATACTTTTCATGTTCGATAAACCATACTCAGTAAAAGAAACATTTATCACTTCGGGTCGTAAAAAAAAGGGTTTAGGGAACTCACCTGATAGCAACTCCTTTCTAACCTCGTATCTCGTTCCGTCCGTACACCTAGTTAATAATTATAAATTAATTAGACGCCACTCAATTATGATCATAAGTCTCTCTTCTTGCTCGGTCTCTAAAATAAATTTGGATCATTACTCCATAACGGATCTCTTTTAAAAGCATGCTAAGCCCTAGCAAATTCTAAGTCCACCGGAGCATCTCTCGGCCCACATATTCTTTGGCCCAACAAGCTCCGTCCCAGCAACCCATGAGTCCCGGTACCGACTCCCGGTCTGCCGACTCCCGGTATGCCGACTCCCGGTATGCCGACTCCCGGTACCGACTCCCGGTCTGCCGACTCCCGGTATGCCGACTCCCGGTACCGACTCCCGGTCTGCCGACTCCCGGTACCGACTCCCGGTATGCCGACTCCCGGTACCCTGAACTCCCGGTACCCGAACAGGAACGAACCTTAACCGCTTCCATACTCGATTTCTTCCTAGGGAGTCCAGTAAGCTGAGATTTTAACACAACCCTCTTACCCAAATCGTTCTATTGTACTCCTTAGACAACACAAATTCCTAGCCCAAGGATTTTCATTAGATTACAATCCCAATCGAGAGCTAAAACTCTCCACAGTGTTCTTATCCACAAACCCAGCTAAAATATGGAATACAGTCTGGAATACGATTTATCTAACTATCAGATTACATGGAGAGTAATAGGGAATTAAGATTCCTTACCTGGTAGAGCCTCTTCCTCAAGAAATCGCAATCCCAGCCCTCCTTTCACTGTTCCTTCTCTTCCAGTATTCAGCCGCTCACAAAAACAAATGATTAGTAACCCTAGGGATCTGGTCCTTTTTATAGCTCCCACATTTTCAAAACGGCCCCTTGAATAAAACTTCCATTTCTTCCACTTTGGCCACCAAACTATGCACTTGACAGAAACGGGTTGTTACATAGGGTGTACAATATAAGAAAGTAGTTATTTTGTTCATGTCTTGTATGGTTGCTGGTTTTGTTAACTTTTGATTTTGGGTTACAAAGTTATAGAGAAACCACAAGAAGCTTCTTTAGTTTGGCAACAATAAATCTATGGGAGAAGATAGTTGTATTTTATTGGTATCTTTAGCATCTTTTTTCATATGAATGATACCTCTGTACTATTAGCCCTTTGAACTCTTTTAAGTCTTATACTTCAACATTTGACATCTTCTTCTTCACTTACGGTTGGGTTAAGAGAAAAAGAGAGAAAATATGTTTTAAGGTTCAAGTACGTGCTTACCAACGAAAGGTTGTTTACTGAATGCTAATTACTTGGACGGTAAGTGCTTACCATGTCGTTTACCTTATGGGATGAATATGATATGCGCCGTGAATCTTACTCGGTAAGAGTGATGAATGATTAAATCCAGTGACTTAATCATTCAAAATCGAATAGTTTATTGGGGGGTTTTGGACTTTTCCCAAATTTGTATCACATTAACATGTTTTTACATGTGGATTGGAGTGAGACAATCTTTTCATGGTAAAGTTTCTGTAACAAAACTACTTATGTCGCCATTTATTTGCAGAAGAAACCTACTCATGGGTCTTGATGGTAAGTGAATCTGAAATCCGACTTTAGCAGAATTTAACAGCACCGCAAACGAGATAGGTGGATAGGTAAGCATGTTTTTGAATTCAAATTAAAGTATTTCTGAATTTCTAAATGGGTGGTGATGAAACATTGGAATGTTCTCTCAAAGATGAATCAAGAACTGAAGGGTCTAAGATTATGTGGATGACACAAACACTGCAGATATAGCAAGCCTTGGCAGCAAGGAGATTAATACATCGGGATTTGAACTTGAAACAAGAATCAGAAAACTCATACAAAGGTCACATAAACCTTGGGCTCCTGTTGTCGTACAATTGCTTATCAAATTTCAACCATGTTTTGTAAATTTCAACCATGTTTTGTAACTGTAGCTACTTAGTTGTTACTCACCCTTTCATTTATTAGATCCAAGATGACTTAAGTTGGTAATAAGATGTCTTGGATATCATTTCCAGGTTCCGAATTCCACTCACATAAAGCTACCATCTATTTTAAAAACAAGTGTTAACATTCAACAATTCTAATTTTTTTGACATTTATTACATAAAAAATCATGTTCAAGTTAAATTGCCCTTAAGACAAGTTTTTTTTCTACAGCAGCTTTTTAATCGTTTTCTTCCCTAATTTCATTTTGTAATTACATTGCCATTCAATTGTACGGTAAACAATGTTGGAAATACTGAATGTCTATCCGTATCTCATATTTTCGGTGAAGACATTATATCCTAATTTCACCGTTAAATTTTCACATCCCGCCGCATTGCGCGGGTACTCAACTAGTCACATATGATTACTTAGAATATCAACATATTTTAGGAATAACATGTTAATAATCACAAATAATCATATGTGATAATACTAAATAACCAATGTGTTATCACATATGATTACTTAGAATATCAACATATTCTAGGAATAACATGTTAATAATCACAAGTAATCATATGTGATTGACAACACCAACAAGCAAGTAAATACAAATTAACCAATCAAGTGATGTCACAACTGATACCACTTCATAATCAATATATTATCAAATGTATAATTATTAACTAGCAGTGTACCCGCGCAATGCGGCGGGATACATCTCAATTCCAAAGTCGAGAACTCGAAACGACAATCCTATGTTTCACTTTAGTTTTCGTCCCTCTTGATGCTAATTCCAAACATGTCAGAAATTTGTAAAAACTAAAAACAATGTACCTAATACAAAAATTGTACATAAAATGCAAGAAAATTGGCGTACCATATGCAACAATTTATCTGTTAAGTGTAAGAGTTGTCACCTCACTTATCAGGTACGAGAGTCTTACCTTTGTCATCGCTCTTACTGGCAAGTGCTAATTAAAATTGATGATTTTAATCTAGATATTTGTCAATATCTATAATATTACTCATGTGTTCCATCATATTGAACAAATACTTTTTCAGTTATTTTACCCATGAATGCAAATAGCTAATGAAAAATGAGAATCAATAAACATTAAAGCTAACTACCAAAACACCTTTAATTTCACGACAGAAAAGCAAAACAAACACCACCTAAAATTCACAATTTTTACTTGTTAGCTTAGGGGCCGTTTACCTAATCACTTACCCGGGTAAGTGCTTACCGGTAAATTTCAACACTATCACTTACTTCCCGGGTAAGATTTTAGTCCACCAAAATGGCAGCGTATGCAACAATTTAGCCAGTAAACGCTAACCGTGGTAAGAGCCGTCACACTCACTTACCGGGTAAGACTGTCGGTCCTTGCTTTCGACTCTCAGTCCTTGCTTCCGCTCTTACCGGATAAGATTATTAGTCCTTGTCATATTCATCCGGTAAGCTAATGTGACTTGGTAAACACTTACCCAGGTAAGCGTTTTGTAAACAGCCCCTTAGTAACTTTCAAAATATTATGGACTTCAAAGCAATTAAGAGATCTTCTAATTTGGACTAAACCATAATAAACAGATTGGGCATTAAGAAGCCATGATAGCAGCAGTATTTGAGCCCCAAAAATTAACTGGGATCTAACTCTTACAGGTCACAAGTAAACCGGACCTAATCACAACTTATTGTCCGCTTACCAAACACTTACCGGATAAGCACTTACTCGTAAGAGCGTCAACCTCAATTACCTTACCTGATAACATCTTCCGTTGTCTTTCTGTGACTGGATATACCGGATTTTACTCGCAAAGAAAGCATCAGCAGCTAGATCTGAAGTCGAAGTATCACTTTTCATTTCAGTTGTTACCAACTCAATCGGTCCTTGAATTGAAGCACCGGTGATTTGTGATTTTCCCTTTATGTGATCCTAACTTTTGAGCTTGTATTAAGCAGATCATCTAAAAAGAAAATTAAGTCATTTAGATGCAGAGGAAGGTCTATCACAATTCCTTCTTGTCTAATGGGTCAATTTATCCTTTTGTCATTTTCTGTTTGAACAGTCTCTCGGTGAGTAGGAAACAAACTCAGTTATAATTGTCCATACTTATTTAAAATCACAGTTAAATAAAGTATGAAAGAATATGCTGCTATGACCGAAATTTCTATCCTTCTGCACAATGTAAAGTTGATCTTAACAGTAGTACACCTACCATTCCACCTTTTGAAATATGATTTATAAAACCAAAAACCCATCTTATAATTCTATACAGATTGCATTGTAGATAGAAAAATCACTTTGGAAACCAAATAGCATATGATGGTTTAAATAAACATGGCTTGCATACATGTTGAAACCGAATTATTTGGTCCCTTGCTCCTCTTTCCTCTGTAAATCAAGAACTTGCAGACCCTTGCTCCTCTTTCTCTGTAAAATTCGACAATGGTGACAATGATGTAAACCGTATAAATAAGAAAACAAGGTCGGTAAAAAAAGGAATGGATACGGTAAATTAGGAATGGATATGAGAGGAGTATATTAGGAATGGATATGAAGATATGAGAGGAGTATATTAGGTAAATTAGGTAACAGACCAAAATCAAAGATATTAGGGTAATGAAATCTTGAAATTAAATTTCAAATCCAAACAGAAGATAACAAAAGGATAAATTGATAAGAAGATATCTTTTAATTCAGTTTCCATATTAAAAGAGATAACTATCAATTCCATAATTAAGAAAATATTTTTTTTCAAAAATGCCAAATTTATATGTATACAGAAACCCACATATCAAAACCATTCAAATTTACGAAACCCAACAAGAACTCATAATAAAAAAACCAATCTTGAACAAAATACAACAATAAAAGTTAAAGAATATAAAGCAAACTTACCCGTGTAATTAACCAAAGCAGGCATCTTTGAAACTTCTGATTAAAACCCACCAGCTAAGAATGCTAAGTATGATCTTTCATTTAAAAAATTATGGCCTTGCTGGTGTGCCACATAGAAATCAAGGATACATATACACACAGATACACATAGGCAACCAAATCACAAACAAACAAATACTTGAAGTTTATGGGTAAAGTTGCAAAGGATGGAAGAAAAGATGTACCGGGTAGCTTGTTTGGTAATCTCCATACCATTTGGACCAAATCTCCTCCTCTAATATTGTCAGTTTTCGGAACCTTCATAACCACGCTCAAATCAAAAACTCCTCTAATCATATAACTCTACCAAGAAGCCAAACCAAATGGTGTCATACAAATGAAATACTAAATGGCAGAAGATATAAGACAATATGTAAGTGAAGAAGTTGGAAGTGCTTCAATGATCAACTTCACCTTTCCATTTGCATATAAGCTGAAAATGTTCACATCATTTGGCCCAAAAAGACCACAGTTTATGCCAGAATCATGGACATCGTTAAAAAAATCATAAATCTATGTTTGAACAAAACAAAAATGTGACAAAAGCTTATGACATAATCATGGAAACCGTAAAAAATCCAAAATGATGTGAACACTTTTAACTTGGAAATGGTGTGAATTGTTTTTTTACTTCTCCTAGTAATTAGAAACTTACTCAGATCATGTAATTCATACTGAGTTGGCTTCTAGCATCTTCAGTGTCTAAAACAAATTAAAAAAAATGATATGTTCCCAAACAAAAAATGTCACCTGAGATTGAATCCATGCCAAGTTAGATAGATAGCCAAACCATAAAAATGTCACTATGTATGATAAATTTAAAAAAGCTAATACCTTAATTTCTGATGCAGGGGCAATGCTTTAGTTTCCTACTAAGAGAGGAATAAATTTTTTACGGAAGGTCAATAAAAGAAAAAAGAAAGTATTCAATAAATAATTTCACTATATTTGCTCAATCAAAATGAAGAAACACAAACACTACTATATTGATTGGAAACAAAACACCAAAATCAAAATCAAGTCTTTCACACTCAAATGATATTGTACGTGATTAGAAATCGTACCTGAAAATGAGAAGAAACCCATTAAACCCTACTGTATCGATTGGAAACAAAAGACCAAAATCAACTTACTGGACGGTAACATCCTGGGGGGCTGTGGATGGTATCCCAGTCTACCCGGGTTCGATTCCAAGGGGAGGTTACCCCCCCCCCCCCCAGCCTGTGGTTGGGCCTTAGGTCCAGCGTAAGCTGGGCCGGGACAGCGGCGGATTAGTGGACTGCCCTCGGATGTCCGATACCGCCGGGGAGGCGTGCGTGCGTGTGTGCGTTGTGTTCGTGGTAGTTGATCGAAAGGGTCGATGCCGCTATGCCTTCCCAAAAAAAACTTACTGGAAGCGAAGATGCAAATCGATCCAGGTTAAATCGATTAGAAAGAAAATGAGAAGAAACCCATTAAACCAAAATCCGGGAACCAGATCGTGCATAAAGAAATTGCAGCAAACAAAGCATAGTAGTACAAGAAAATCTAGGGTTTTTAGACAGAAACAAACCTATTACCAGATATGAGAGTAGTACCTGCTTTTTGAGAGGAAATTAATGTATAGAGAGAGAAAGCTAATGTGTAAAGAAGAAGAAGAAAATGAAACTAAAGGCGTCATTTTCTTATTGAGTTTTTTGAGAGGAAATTAATGTGTAGAGAGAGAAAGCTAATGTGTAAAGAAGAAGAAGAAGAAAATGAAACTGAAGGCGTGAATTCTGGGAATACCAAAAAAAAAGAATTAGCTTTCTCTCTCTAAAAAAAATTAAGTAAATATGTTTTAAGTTGTTGTACATAGTGCTTAAATGGTTGTTTTTAAGAGTTAGGGGGCTAAATGCTTTATAATATAGTATAGATAAGCAGCTTCAAGATGTACCTGAATGAGTTGCTTAGTCATGTAGTAATTCATCCTCTCTTTAAGCTCGTCGATCTTTGCTTGCCTTTCATCCCGAAGCATCTCCAATGCTTTCTGGTCCTGCGATCACCTATATAAGAGCACATCAGAAGTCACTACTTTTTTGCTATAATGAGACTTCAAAAGAGAAGATGGTTAAAAGCATTAAGATGAACAATGCAAATCTTTAAAAGGATTTTACAATACAACAGTTTTGTCCCAAATCATAAGAACCATAGCAACATAATCTGATCTGGATTGACTGGTATTCCTGGGAAGGCAAGATGATACCCACGATAAAACCAAATTTGAATTTTTGAACCACAATAAAATCGTGTTCATAGAAGCTCGTTTTTCTTTTCATTTCTGACAAGTGAGATTGTGTATTAGATTATCGATCCTAATACAGTTGTTCAAATACAAAAGTCGGGAGCATCAAAATCATAAATAAAGTCGTGTTTGAATTTCTATTACAAAAAACTTTTGTTTAAATTTCTATTACTAAATAAACCATACTGTTTTTTATGTACTACAAAATTCACAAAATATGATGAGAACCCCAACAACAATGAAACTTCTTACAGATTCAACTTTTGGATAGTAAATTGAACATACATACATGCCAATATATAAATCGAGAGTGAGGGTTCATTGTTACCTGAATCATTCATCACACCACAACCTTCCGGTTCACCTAACCTGAAAATCAAAGGGAAAATAACTCTTTTATTCTTGTGAACAGTTAACCTCAATACATTCCTGTGAATATAATGAGTAAAATTCAACTTTTACTTGGATGATTCTTCCAAACCCTCCATGTTGGCTAAAATTAAAACACAGCAAATCACCCAAGATTAGGTTATATGTACATTTAAATTCACTCAAATATGGAACCTTTTATATTAAAAACAATTCAAACATTTAATATAAACATACGTGAGCACTGAGGATGGTTCAGAAATCCTGTAAAAGAAAGAGGGGTCGCCAAATAAAATCGATATTTGAGTGTGTCTGAGTTTTTGTCCTGAAGAATCGTGTGAGCTGGAAATAGAAGGAAAGGAACTCTAAACATAACCAAATCGATTAGAAAGAACAGAACCAAAAAATACCTGAAATGGCGAAAAAAGCTGAAGTTTTTGAACCCTAAAGAAATACCTGCACCAAACGCTTCCATCATCGACCTCATTTCGATATTAAACAGAACCAAATCGACCTCATTAGGATTAAGTTTATGAACCCTAAAGAAATACCTGCACCAAAAGCTTCCATCGTCGACCTCATTTCGATATTAAACAGAACCAAATCGACCTCATTAAGATTAAGTTTATGAACCCTAAAGAAATACTTGCACCAAAACTTTCCATCATCGACCACTCCAGTGTATTAAACAGAACCAAATCGATTAGAAAGAACAGAACCAAAAACATACTGGAGTGTATGATTTGCAGAAGAATTGAGAGGAAATTAATGTGTGGAGGGAGAAGAAGAAGAAGAAAAGGAAACTGAAGGCGTGATTAGAGGGAATACCAAAAAAAAGGTTAGTTTTCTCTCTCTAAAAGAAATTAAAAAGCTTTAAGTTGTAGTACATTGTGCTTAGAAGGTTGTTTTTAAGAGTTAAGGGGTTTCATGCTTTATAATATAGTATAGATAATTACAAGACCGGTAACTTGTGACTTGGCTTCATTGATCGATTACAACCAAACAACAACAAAATAATAATGAGAAACCGAATTCTGCAACAATTATTCAAGAACATAATAAAGAATTTACAAACAAAAAAGGAATTGCATAAATGGTTAAATTGAGTTAGATATGAATTATCAATTTACTTTGAGAGAAAAAAATCATATCCCAATTAATTAGGGATATACGATCCATTAGAGATAACCCATGAATTAAAAGTCATAATTACCCTTCTTAATTAAAAAATTATGTCTATTAATTAAAAAAATAATTTAATTAAATGGTTGGCTAGGATTCCTTCTTGCATATGATATCCTTCCTCGCATGATCCTCCCTCTATATATATATATATATATATGACAAGAATAATACAAAAAGTGGATTGAAGAAGCTCTAATTAATCATTTAAAAAAGTGATTATATAAAAAACGTACCATATATATAATACCAAAATTCTCAATTCTTAGACGTAGCATGATCAACTAAGAGTAAACTCTAATTTAGGTCTCTAACGTTTGGTCATTTCTTTGAAAGAGGGACATGTGATTTTATAATTCAACTTTATGTCCTCGGGTTTTGGATTTTGCTTTGAAACAGGGATCTGGCTACTAACACCGTTAAAGTTGGCCGTTAGAGCCAGGGGCAATTTCGTCCAATCATGTTTTATCCCTTTTTTGTAATTTTATTTTATTTTTCTTATATTTGTAAATACAATCAAAACTTAGGGACCTATATGTCATTGTTATATATATATATATATATATATATATATATATATATATATATATATATATATATATAGGGATGGGATCGGGAGAGAACAAGGAAAAATGAAAGAACCGAAGAACTCATCCAAGCCATTAGATTAAGATGATCCAATGGTTATGAATTAAAAGGTAGTTATAACCAATTTTTTTAATAAAAAAAGATATTTACCCTCTGTTTTTAAATTCAAAATTGGCGAAGTATGACAGAAATTAAAGCGAAACAAATTACACCAAAAAATTCATCATTTTATTATCTTAATTTGACATCCATTTTGATATATTTTTTCATCCGTTTTTTCATGGTTCTTCGGTTCTTTCTTTTTTCAAGGTTCTCCCTTGATCCTTACCCTATATATATATATATATTTATTCGTATGTATGTGTGTGTGTGAGTGAGTGAAACACATGGACAATTTTTCTCTCTTCAATTTCTTCCTTTTCTTGGATTTTATTTATTGTTTGTTGCTTTTCCAAGAGATTTAACCTCATTTTCTTCTGGGTTTCTTCAAATCATTCTCTTTTAAGGATTTGTAAATATGTATATATAGGGGGTGAATATCATTTACAAACGGGTTTTAATTTCTATAAAGAAAAACTGTGTTTTTTCAAGGGAGATTAGTTTATTTCACCCTTTTCTTAAACTTGTTATTGGAAATCAAAAAGAAAGTTATAGGGAAAACATGGACCTTGCTATCATTGTGGTGTTACAAGTGAGTTCTTTGTTTGGGCATTGACTTTTTGGTTTGACTTTTGATTTCTTCATAAAGATCGACTCTTTTTTGCCATCTTCTTCGGTTATATGTTGTTTTCTTATGCCCAGATTAGGTGTTGAGATCATGTTTGAGAATACCCATATGCTGGTTTGGTCTAAAACTAAAGAGACTTGCATGAACAAATGCGGTTTATTGTTTGTTCTTGAGAAATTTGATTTAATTTTTGAAAATTGGAGTCCGTGGTTGCTTCAGATTGCTTATTGAATATCTAATTACAACTTCTTCTTGGAATTTAAGTTGTAGTTTCTTGAAATTGGATCTTTGACTTCATCAAATTCCCTTGTGTTTTTGTATGTGTATAAGTAAAACACATGGCCACACCTTCCATCATTGGTTTTTTTCCGATGAAAGACCAAGACGAGAGAAAGGTTGAGATCGAAGGAGGTCACGAGAGAAAGATCCCTGAGTGTAAACGATTTGGTCCCTTGCCGTCCCTGTGTTAATATCGTTCTCATCACCTTCGTTACTGTGTTATGAATACGTTAGGATGATCGCCCCTAGAGTTGCAGGTTCTCAGTGGGGCTGTCCCTGTTGTCTGTAGTCTCGTCACTGGAGATGATCACCGGAGTGGTTTCTCCGACGATAAAGGGTGGTGCCGGGGAAAAAAGGAGGGGTTGTCCCTATGGTTTCTCCGACGATGATCCCTCTGATTTGATGATTTGGTCTCTGTGTTATATATATATATATACACACACACATACCCTATATAATATATATTAGAGCTAATTACCTATTTGGTCCCTAAAGTTTTATTACTTTTACAAACAAGGAAAAGTAAAAAAAATTACAAAAAGAAGACAAAAACGAGATTGGGCGATTTTGCCCCCGACTCTAACGGAGGTTTTTAACGAAGTTAGCGGCCAGGTCCCTATTTCAAAGCAAAATCCAAACACTGAGGGCATAAAGTTGAATTATGAAACCACAGGTCCCCCATTACAAATGTCAGGGACCAAAATTGGGGTTTACTCATCAAATAATAACGAGATTATATTGTACTGAAAAATTGAAATAATTATTTAAGCATCCTCTTAAGCGATAAAACTATCACTCATGACTCATTACAAAAACCGCTAGGATTAAGGAAAACAAACCTTATTTGGAGAAGTAGCAATGAAGAATAACCTTCTGTCATATTTTCTTTAAACGCATGACCTTACAGATTTCGAAACATTCTTGTGTTACGTTGATGCCTTCTTTTGTTAGGCAGAGACGTTTCTAAATCTGTCAAAATGTCATGCATTTAAAATGATCAATGAGAAGATTATTCTCCATGGCTATAATCTGCATCACCAGCAACCTTGAACCAAGAGTGTTCCTGTAATCACTATATTCAAACAACTGCATTCTAGTAACCAAACATAACTGTCATTGCATTGATAAAATAATAATAAAGAGATAGCAATTTCGATGTGTATTAACTATATAGAAACAAAATAAAATTATACATCTAACCTTTACGACGCATATACCTATAAATACCCTAGCTCGTCTCCATTTATATCGTCACTTTCCATCAACGGGCACTCATTAGAATCATGCCCAAACTGCCCACAGCAGGCCATCCTTCGCTTCCTTAAAGAATCCGACCTTCTCTCTTTCAGCTTCCCAATAGTTAAAGATTCATGAGGATTCCCAGTAAAGCTTTGAACAATACTATCAGAATCCTCAACTTCCGGAAGAATCAGCGAATCAGGTGGACTGTGGTCATAAGATATATCGTTAACGACATTAGATGGTCCAGGAAATTCCTTGAGACGAGATAAAACCAAGTTAATTTGACCACAAGCAAAGTTTAGCCGTTCATCGGTCTCCATTGATTCAGAAACTAGAGTTGAAACCATCGACTGTAACATCTGGATGTTTCCGGAAGGTTGGGCTGAAGTCGGAATAAGAAGGGGTTTTGCGTAATTTGAAGGTGGTGAGAAAGAATCACGCCAACGGATGGGTAGGTATTGATATGGGATATGAAAACAGTTGTTTGTTGATAGAACACGAAGAACGTGTCTACAGAGGATTCCCGAGAATTCGAAATCATGGCAGCTGCAGCTGATGAATTCGTCGTGTGGGGCCCACAGTACTTTGCACCCGCCGTTCATCTCGGTGTGGTGTCTCACGATGAAGTAACTCTCGTCCACCAATAGGGACGCGTATTGTGGGGCCAACACGAGTTGTTCTTGCAATTTGCAAAAGGCGTATGGGGTAAGAATGGTGGCAGCGTGCGACTCTATAGGTGAACCCGTTTTGAGAGATACTTTCTGGTTTCTCCGAATCATCTTCTGTTTCGATGCAGCTTCGTCTTTAGCATCTATAACCGCTGCCACCTGGATACAAGTTACAACAGTATATGAATAAACCAAACCAAACCAAACGAGCCCAATATATCCCACCAGAATGTGGGGTCCACAGGATTTACGCAGACCTAAAGTAGTACAATACCTGCTCCACAAAATGTTCAAGAACGGATTGTGCACTCAGAAACCGTTGGATGAAAACATTTATTGACTCCGGTTGAAAGGTAGTTGTCATTCCGGCAAAGAAGTAACATCTCAAGAATGGTAGGGCCCAGAAAGTACGTAGCGCATATAAGCTAACAATGTGCTTGTTTCCATGGAGTCCATAGGTATCAACCATCTCTCTCCATCCCAATTCGAATTCGTCAACCGAGTGCAGATTATAGAGTCCATGAAACTCAGCTTTCCACTGATCATATTGTGAGCCAAGAAGTACAGAAAACCAATCTGAAAACTTTGAAATAATATGCCAAATGCAGAAGGCATGCTTGGTCCTAGGCATTTCAATGGCAAGTGCTTCTTTGAGCCACATGTTTTGGTCAGTCAATATTGTTTCGGGAGCCTTTCCGTTCATGAACCCTAAAAACGTCTGTCACAAAAGCATAAAAGATAAATAAACGAAAGGGTCAGGCATAAAAGATAAAAACAGATTCATACAGATAACAGATTCTCACCTTTATTGCCCAACAGAAAGACTGCATATTCTCATCCCGTAGAAGCACACAACTAAAGAAACAATTTGTCCCATAATTGTCAACTCCGAGCCAAATCCCAAGAAGCATATCATAAGCATCCAACCTATGGGTTGTGTCAAAAACCACAACGTCTCCAAAAGACTCAAAAGAACGAACCGATGAAGCATATGACCACGCAATGTGGTCCAGACGGTTATTTGCATCTATCTTGAAGTCGTATTTGAAGTTTGGATCTTTATCCTTTTTGTCCTTGCACATTTTAAGAAGGTCAATAGCGTCATTATCACGGTCAACATTTCTGAAAGACTGAAGTAAATTCCTCACATCAATTTCCGTGAAGGGTAAACAACCAAGCTTCACGCCTTTCTCTAGTTCCATCAACCTTAGCATCTGTCTTACCGACATTCCAGCTTTTGCGTACATACATATTCGGCTTTTGTCATCAGATGACATGGTGCAGTAAGCAGGAAGCAGTTGGACATCGTTTGACTTCAAAAGCTCGTGGTTGTGAATATTGCTAAAACCAGTGATACGCCATTCGGGAACATCAAAGTCTGCCCTTTTCACGATTCGCATATATGCTTGACATCCACAACGAGATGATTTTCGGTTTCTTTGCACCTTTCCGTCCTCAGATGGCTTTATTTGTGGGTATCCTCCACGGTGGCAGGTGAAATCCCGTCTTGTGATCCCCCTCCCTACGCCATCTTTACCGCGAGTACGATGTCGGCGAATTGAGAAGCCGCATTGCTTCGCAAAGCTACAGTAGAACTCGTAAGCGGCGTCCTGAGATACGAATCTTTGGCCGATAAATGGCACGAGGTTAACAGAAGTTTGGCGAGATAGGATTGTGTCCTCGGGAATTTCCTCAATGGTGCCAATATCATCTGCAGATAAATCTGTACCATTTTCGGATGTTTCTTTCAGCATGCTCATTATCATCTGCAGATAAATCACTAGGCTATTAAACTTTCATGTGGGTATGAAATTATATTTGTTATCTTCAATTATACAATTTTATGTGTCAAGATAACTTGGTTATAATGATTATGCTAAATTATTAAATTATATGTTAAGCATCATCCTATTGCATGTTGGCATACCATGTGCTCCAAATGGCTTAGAGCTAAATGTGTTAACTTTTATGACATGTATGAATTTATAGCATATCATACATGTTTTGAAGTATGTGGACGGGCTTATGCTTAAGATTGATTACTTGTTTCCGACTGGTATTACAAGAAGTCATTCATGAATGTCTTATTGTCCAATTTTCTAGTGCCTAATTATTATTTGTTATTCTGAAAATTTGTGGCAACCACTTGACAATCTTTGTTTTATATCTCTTTTCAATTATATTTGAACATCTTGATATTTACTTTCCTTGTACCTCATAACTAACATTTTGAGTAAATTACAAAAAATAGTCCGTGTAGTTTGTTGAGACTTTGGATTTATCATTTATTACATATATACCCTTACTATTTGCATCCCGTTTTGATTCCATCCCTCCTCTTAATGCCCTTTATCTTCTATACGTTAAGTGCCCTCATGTGCCCCTCACATGAGGGCAGTTTCATCGTTTTCTTCTTATAAATGATGTAGCATCATCAAGAACATATACAAGAACGTCGTTTTCTTCATAACCTTCCTTGACTTTTTTCATAACCCAATCTTTTGTAACCTTCCTTAAATCTTTCATAAACCTTTTGTAATTCATAACCTTCCTTACACCTTTTGTAACTTCATAAACCAGCTTCGTAAGCATCTTTAAGTTCCCTACAAGAGGAGTGTTGTCCCTACACCTCAAGCGCGTCATCTTCTTCCATCTCCATAGCTATCACCGTCACCTTGCAAACCCCCCTTTCACCATCACTCCACCGCCCTCAATTTCATCCAGGAGGGTTTGATGTAAGTTTAGTTTTTCTCTTTCTAAAATGTTGCATACCTACGCACTTGTAGTATGACCACCATTTTATAAAATCAAATGGAAAATGAACAAAATGCCCTCATGTGAGGGGAAAGTAGGGGCACTTAACGAGGCTCAAATATAATCCGTGAGACAAGGTGACCAATTCCAAAATGGAAGAAATTCAAACAGTAAGCATAGATTCGTAATAAATGAAGCCGAATAACGATACCAACAAAATGAACAAACCACATGGACGACTTTTATGTAATTTACTTAACATTTTTGTTAAGAAAGTAAAACAAAAAGATTAAAAAAAAGTCAAGAATAACAATTCTTGAACTTCAATAAAGAAGGAACTGTGTCCACCTCATCAACAAAAAAGTTAATATAGAAGGAGATGGATGAACACAAAGCCAAAGGGAACATGATTAAAATCGTTTCCTTTCATCTACGGCTCTCAAACTTGTAGGAAATTATGCATATTAAGAAGGGTTTTCTATTTGAGTGAGATTTATCATCAAAATGGAGTCAACATTTTTTCAATGATTTAATTCTTCTGATATTGACACATAACTCTCTTGGTTAGTTTTTTAATTTAACTTCAATGAAATAAGAGTTTGGAGGTACATTGTACATTGTTGTTGCTACACAATTGGTAAAAGTGGCTTTTACGTTTAACCACATACATGCTCTTTCCACTTGAATTGACATCTTTATCTCGCCTATAATTCTACGAAAAAAGACGTATGTGTAATTTTCCCAAACCTTTTGCCTAGGTTTGTGTTACTATCATTACAAAAAGGAAAGAGACTGTTGATGCAACAATGGAACTTTTTTATTCTTATCCGAATTCATATTATATACCTTGTTTTGATGATTCACAATCCGGTTCTTTTATTACTAACAAGCATGCATTTCAATTTTTGTAACTTCAATAGATAGGTTAAGCATAAAAAGAAGTTCATGGTAATTTTATTGAAGCTCTAAGATCAACATTGGAAAGAATGCCAAATTTGTCGACATGTGGTGAAACTTTCGGCCGAAGAACATTGAGGATCACTTGGAGTGTTTATTATAATAAAGTAAGTTCAAGTGATCTCAAGTTTATATTGGATTATTAATTACCACACGATGTAATTTGGAAATTAATTAAATTACTTTTGTGGAATTTTAATTTTCTTATAAATTCGGTTTATACTTGGAAAGGAAAAAATACCCAATGATAGTGAGAGCCATGGACATCCGTCGACTGCAAATGGTCAGATTTCAACACCACCTTTTTTTCATTATTATCGACAATCAACACTCAATATTGAGTATGTTCTAGATCACTTGAGCATACATTATGTATACATTTATCTAGATGGTTTAATTTGACATTGTTATCAAATTACTCTAGCATTAATTGCTTGAGAGTTGAATGTGAGTACTCATTTAGTGATTTATCTCTTAAGTTGGATATTAAATAATGCTTGGACTAGTAGATGGTATGTCATAGTACAATATATGTCCATGATATCCAATTCACTTGCGACCAAATATTCTTTTACATCTAAACTAAACCCATAAGCATTTTCATGCTACACATGTGGCCTAGCAAACTTGGGCAGGAGACTGAAACATGTATGACAAGCATACAATAGGGAAAGTCAGGTCAAGAGAGAGTCTCTTTCCGATTAAGAAGTTCACAACCCGTGGGCCTTCTATGGTTCTACTCCACACGACATTCTCCGTCAGGCTTTCACCCATTGGGGTCTATTAAAATCCACTAAGCACAAGCCAAAATTAACCAACCATTCATTGGTTAGGCCATGCAAAAGCATAAGCTTTACTGCTGTAACATTATTAATAATAGTCAATAGGATTAAAATGAAGTCTGATTGCACAGGCACCAGAACAGAAAAGGTAGTAACATTATATTTGTATCCAGAATTATGTTCATTCTTTGTTATGGGAACGCAATTACCACGCCACTTGAATTACAGTAGAGTTTTATCGTTTTGATATGAAGAGATGTTAGCATAAACCAAGTAAAGGGGCAGTAGTGTTCAGAATAATCCAACGAATGCAATAGTCAAAACATCGGCTACTAGTATACAACCAAACGGCTTTATAGGGGTTAAAGCAATGCACTAAAACAGTGGTATAATTAGGCTTCAAAGTTCAAACCCTAACTAATCAATATATTGTTTAACCTCGTCGTTTGATTGTATGCAAAATCTATAAGTTCGATTAATCGATTTACGATGACCATATATTGTTCAGCTAAGATGCATGAGACATCAGCTTTCGAACTGCAACACAACATATCATATTTTTTTTTCAGTAAAAAGGACCAAAATGGGACACCATGAGTAGGGTTCTGGTGTTGCGATCGCATAATAGGAATTGCAGATGAGAGGGAGGAAGTTGAAAGGCGTACCGAATGGCGAACCGGCGAAGATTAAGCTTTAAATCGCGTTTCCAGCGGGGATCTTTCAGTGTAGACGATCTATAGGCTCCATGAAAGAGGAGATTTCGGAGTTGGGAAGGAGCGCCGTGCAAGATGATTCGACCGGATGAAATTGAAAATATTATTCCGTTTTAGGCATTGTTTGTACATCTCTGCATTTTGTGGAAAAGGGAATAAAAAACCAACAAAGGGAGGGGTGTTTTGAAATTATCCGCTTAAATTTTTAACTTTTAATATATAAAATGTTGATTAAACCTAAATTTTGGTCATGTGTTTGTTTTTCTTTCTTTTTTCTTGGTTTTGCTTTCTACAAATTTATAATTACGAGCTTGTGGTTTTGTCCGGTTTTAGTCTCTATCGCAATCAATTGTTCAAATAATTTTTTTTTAGAAAAACTCAAGACAAATATATTAAAACGGCAAAAGGAAAGGAAATACAACAAAAGTCTACGCCTCCGGCGTCAAAACCAAAACAGCAACACAACTTGTACCAAGCCACACTAAGCCAAAACCAACATAACTCACAAGAGACCCAATTCATGCATCTAAAAATAACATCCGCCCAGAACATAAAAAAATACCCCCACCTCAGGAGCACCACCGAACACTCATCGCGATGCGCCGTTTGTTTCCTGTATAGGTCGCCGACCTTTCCACGCCAAACGAGTTTTGACCACCTTCTTTATGCTCTTTATGACCTGATCCACCAATCTTTTCTTTCCCTGATAAAGCCTTTCGTTCCTCTCCCGCCATATGAAGTAGAGGGAAGCTCCAAGATAAAGATTAGCCACCACCGACCAATTGTTCGCATTCGACATGTGGGAAAGAATATCCTCCCATTTGTCCGGCCATCCCGAGATTTTAGCGTCTTTTTTAATTTGCTTCCACACCGCCAACGAGAACCTGCATAAAAAGAAAAGATGGTTGTGCGAGTCCATCTCCTCCTCGCAAAGGGGGCACGTCCAAGCATGATCATCCCGCGACTAAACCGCCATCCGGTCTTGGGTAGGAAGCCGATAAAAACATGCAACCCAAACACAAAAAGCATGTTTCGGTATATGGCCTGAGAACCATACACACCCATGCCAAGGCACTTTCGGATATGGACCATGCAACGACTGCGAAACAACACTAACCGAGAAGTCAACCATCTGATTCAGAGTATCCACCCAACACGGGGTTGTTCTTGTTTCATGTGTGAACCCATAATCCACCGTCAACAACCATTTCCATATCCACATCCTTCTCCCTTACTCCTTCAAAATCCACTAATGACCACCTCTTGCTCAACCCTCCTTTATGTTCTCTCTTTGACTGGTTTTCAATAACTGCAACAATGACGTAGATCACCGGCATGAAGTGATGGTCGGGGATAGGGTGGTGCATACATTGATTTGAAATTGTATATACATGTACATAATATCCTAAATTTAGAACTGATATATATAATATGTGATGATTCTTATGCATTTATAAGCTAAACAGGTGATTACTTGACTTAAACGCTCAAAAAACTAACAGATTTGGGCTCCTTTCGAGTTTAGAACTGGATGTGTTGCTCCAAAAAATTAGTTTGAAATATTGTCTCTGGTGATTGGGTTTACGTGTGGTGAAATGTATATAAATAGTACTAGGTTTGAACCCGTGTATTACACAGGGTAATTTAAAAAAATTAAATCATATCAGAAAACTTATCTTACATATATGAATGATCATCGAAAGTACGATGCTATTTTCCAAGTTTTTTTCCCTTTAGAGTTGTTTTTTGTAGCTGTTTACAAAATGTCCTTGTTTTAGGTAGTTTTCACAAAGGATGTTTTGCAAAAAATTAATAAAAAATATGAATAAATATTAAAAATTTATAATTGAGAAGTTATATACACTACAAAGTGTTTGGATTAGCTTATTATTGTACCAAAATGTGATAAGCTAATAGAGGAAATAATACAATCATGATTAAGAAAGTATAAATAATTAAATATACTATACTAAAAAATCTGCATATTTATATTTTTGAAAAATGTTCGAACTCATATTTAAACAGCAACTTGGTGCAAATCCCAACGGTGTAAATATCTACTGTAAATTGATCAATTAATTTGCATAATTCATTCTGATGTCATATGACTTCTTCTCTCATATCTTAATTGTTCATAGTTTAGTAGCAAAAAAGGATCAAAACAACATTCTCCAACAACAGAAATGGAAACGTGTTCATATTAACAATAAAATAGAGCTTGATTACTAAAAAGATAGTAAAATTGTAAAAATCTAAAAGATTCTTAGAAATCAAAATCAACCCAAAAAAGAAAAGATGATTTCAAAAAATAAAACAAACCCAAATTAGTTTCAGGCAAATCTCAATTCCCCAAATTGGTCCAAAAACATTAGTTTTGATTGTTTTTCGTGAAAGAAATCGACACAACATAAATTAATAAAATAATCAGTTATGAACATTGAGAAAAAACCCATTTAATTTAAAGCTTTTTTCTTAGCAAAAAACATTAAGGTTCTGATTGTATCTCACCTCAGTTGGATTGTTGTATACATCGAAACCCCAACAGGGTTCTTCTCAACCAAAAGAAACAAACAAAAACCCTTGAATCTTTTGGGGTCTACAAAAGATTGTTGGATAATAGAATGTGAAAAATGGGTTTAGGTGGATATATATATATATATATATATATATATATATCAAGATTTAACTTTCCAATTAGGAATCTTCACAAAATTTGAGGACTCAATTTGATTGTACCTGTGAGAGGAGCACGAAGCAAGTGATGAGAGAAGAGGCAAATTGATCAATTAATTTGCAGTAGAGAATTTGCAGCAGAGAAGGAGACGAGTTCAATTTTATTAAGGGTAAAATAAGATTATTTTTAGGATATACGTTTATTATGGGTAAAATAAGTTTATTTTGGGATGAAATAAGGGTAATTTTTTTTGAATTAGAACTGAATAATTAACATTAATTAATCTATAATAAAATTGAATTTAAAAAATCAAGTTATATCAATAATTTGAATTTAAACTTAGAAGTAAATCCCGTATTTTTTGGATTACGGAATTTTTTTTGAATTTATTATAAGTATGGATATGTACATATGTATCTAAAATATTCAATATTAGTCAAATTGAAGTTAACTCTAATCACGACACATTAATTTGTATATATTTATGATATTTAATAATATAATTAAATATAAAAATATTCAATATTGAACTCATTTCGAAGATATTGACGAAACGATTACAATGGTATAATTTGTAAAAAATAAAAATGTTTTTTAATGCATTTTAGTTCGTATACATTATTTATGTTTATATGATAAGAGTCTAAAATGAAAAATAAAAAAGTAAGGGATTAAAAGTAAACTACAAGATAATTATAAGAGTAGTAAATGTAGGTATAAATATTAAAAATTGAATTAATGAGAGATTTAAGGAAGAGTGAATGTGGGTGTGATAATTGAACCTATAATGTAAATGCGTCCAGATACATGTTTAGGCGGGAAAACAATGAAGTCGGCTCACCAGAAGACGACACGTGGCATGCTAGTTACTCATTTATTATATGTATAGATTTGTAATAAATTAGTAGTTAAACTTTATGTGTTGACTCTATTTTAACATTTTATGTAAAACTCGTTCGTTTTATAAAATGGTAAATTCAAACAAATATAATGCTAAATGTAGGATAATGTGTCTAATTATAAAGATAAGGCGCATAACAATCTGACTAAACAAGATTATGAGGATTTTTGGATATGATTTAAACCCATGATGGAAATGTATAAGACCATCCGCATTCATCTCATTCTAACCCACACTTTTTCACTGCCACATCAGCGCCACATCATTTTTCTCATCCAACCCATTCTAACCCACAAACCCCCACATCCATCCCACACCACCATCCCATCTTTTATTTATTTTTATTTTTATTTTTGTTACCATTAATTTAAATAATTAATATTTTATAAGTAATTTGTAATAATATATAATATTATAATTTATAAATCAAACTAATATTTTAACCTTACATAATAAAAATAAAAATAAATAAAAATACATAAATTTCAAATAAAAAATGATAACTACTCGTTGTGTCTTGGAAGTCGTGAAATGTGTTCGATTAAATCCGCCCGAAGATTATGATGCGTTTCTCGGTTTCGGACTTCTAACACGTTAGCGTCATATTGTTGGTCGCTAATCTCTTCGTCGTCCTCCTCATCAACTTGATTAGCGTTTTCATCGAAACGACAAATCGCGTTACCTTCGTCTTCCAATATCATATTGTGTAATATGATGCAAGCGTACATTACCTTTTGTATTTTATTCGGGTGCCACGATCTTGCTGGGTGTTGTATTATGTGCCAGCGTTGTTTTAGCACACCAAAACAACGTTCTACATCCTTCTTGCCGCTTCTTGCGCGGCTTTAAACCTTAATCGTCTTTGATCCGGAGGGCATTTGAATGATTTTACAAAGGTAGCCCATTCGGGGTATATCCCATCTGCAAGATAGTAGCCGTGTTTGTAGTGTACTCCGTTTACTTGAAACGGGCACTGCGGTGCTTTCCCGTTGTGTACATCATTAAATAACGGCGACTGGTGTAGCACATTGAGGTCGTTGTTGGACCCGGCAACCCCGAAGTATGCATGCCAAATCCAAAGATCCTGTGATGCCACTGCCTCTAGCATAATAGTCGGCCGACCATGATCACCTCTACGTACTGCCCGCGCCATGCAGTTGGGCAGTTGTCCCAATCCCAATGCATACAATCTAAGCTTCCTAACATGTCGGGAAACCCGTGCCTAGTTTCATGTGCGGCGTATAAACGTTGAATATCATCATAAGAAGGTTTACGTAAGTATCGCTTACCGTAAAGATTGACGATACCTTTGTTGAACTTTTGTATGCATAAACGTGCAATTGACTCCGCCATCTTCAAGTACTCATCAAAGCCGTCAGCGGATATCCCATACGCCATTTGCCGAATTGCCGAGGTACACTTTTGCAAAGGAGATAACCCTTTTCTGCCTCTAGCATCCCAGCCCTGTTGAAAATATTTATACTCTCGCTCAAGATCCTCCACTATTCGTAGGAATAGTCGTCTGCTCATGCGGAACCGTCTCCTAAACAACTCGTCACTGTAATTACAGTTTTCCGCAAAATAATCTGCAACAAGTCGGTCGTGTGCAGCTTCACGATCTCTAACTTGATCCGGTCCCCTCCGTCTCCGTCTTGGAGGCGAACTTGGTTCTTCATCTTGATCGAAAAGCCTTTCTACAACATTGGTTATTAATCCACGAAAAATATCGTAATCCATTTGACGATACGCGGGTAGATTAATTTCCCCGTCCGACGATGACGAAGACGACTCATAAAATTCCGACGAGTTCACTGATGAAGAAGACATTTTGTTTTTGTAGTAGAGAAAAGTTTGAGAGATTGAGAGAAAATTTAGTGGTGTGAAAAAATAAGTGGGAAAGATGGGAGAGATTGAGAGTAAATTTGTTTGTGTGAAAAAATAAGTAGGTTAATATTAGTATTTATAGGATAGAAATAATAAAAAAAATAAAAATAAAAACTAATGGTAACGGATATAATTCAACGGATATATTTGAAAAAAAAAATGAAATCCCAACCCGAGCTGGGTTGCCCAACCCGGGAGGACTCCATCCCAAGCCAACCCAATAACGGCGATGGTGTTTCATTCTAACCCACACCAACCCCATTGAACCCAAGGGACCCGATGCGGGTGGTCTAAGAGCATTTCCAACAGCTAGTTTGACTTTTAAATTCCCATGTCCAGACCCAGTTTTCCATTCTTTATTTCGAGGACTTGACAATGCGAGCACCTCAGGTCAGATTATGCTTTTTATCCTACCGGTTAAAGAAAACTTGATTAGCGACAACTCTAATTGACTGCATACGAAATCCACATTTAAAGACACCAATGTAAGGAAAGGTTTTTTGGCTCACTCGCACAACGGCTTAGGCTAGTCGCCGCAAGGGGGGGGGGGGTCATACCAGGAGCCTGTCTTGTATTTGGGCAAAATCGTCCTACCCATTTACCATCTAGACCTAGTTACATGTTATAACACTCCGATTTTTGGAGTAAGTACTTCCTTTCAGCCATTCTAATTTTGTGAGCCTTAAATCCGTGTGAGTACCCTTTTTGTCGTGTATAAATGTATGTATATATATATATGTGTGTGTGTGTGTGTATGCGTAAATTTAAATTTTTGGTAAGGATGTTATTCCACGTAGGTGTGGATGGGGGTGAATACGTTTGGAAGAATACGTATTATCGTTGGTCTTTCAAAAGTAGGATCGAACCGAGTCGTGATCAAAAAACCGAGGCTCGAGGGCATGCCAACGACTATGCTCGACGATTGTGCCAAGAGCAATGTCGCGAGTCACTATCGCCGACGTGATTCCCCCCTTAAATACACAACCCATTTTTTGTAGATATTGTGATTCAATGCAATCCCAGCTAGGTATGATTTATTCCATTTTTCTCCCCATTCCTAGGTATGATTTATTCCATTTTCCCTCTCTTCCTTGGATTCGATGCAATCCCAGCTATCTTATGAGTAATAAATGTTGGATTCCTATGGTTCCTCTACTTCTTTTGTGCCTAGCTTCAAGTTCATAAAAGCTTCAAAACTATCATCTCATTTATAGTGTTTTTTCCAAATTTTAGGGTTTTCACCTTACGAACCCTTTCATGAGCTTCTATCATTTTACTTCCATAAATATGTTTTATTTCAATGTTTACTACTTTGATGTGTTTGACCTAAAAATGAAGTGTGTGAATTCTCATCATTATGTTTTCCATAAACAAGTTGCATATGTTGATTAATTGACTTTTGTGATAGTATTTGGTGGTTTTGACCTAAAAGGTGATTTATGGATTTTAACCTCAAGAATAGGGGTTTTATGGATTTTGGTCAAGTTGTGGGTCTTTTACCTTTATTTCCTTGTATATATGAGATGTTGGATGTATGAGGCATACATGTGGGCAACTCTTAAGTGTGACCCAAAATGTGGATGTTACTATCATTCTCTACATGTTAGTTTATATGTTAGTTGCCTTATCAAAAGTGATGACACGTTGATGATAGCAACCAAAATGTAAGTTGTGAAATGTTTATAAAGATTTTTGGATTTACGATAGTTCTATGGATGTTTACATAAAATATGGAACAATGATGTATACATCTGGATTAAATGATAATCATTATGTGTAATATGGGAATGACGTGAACATAATGTGTTTCATTATATACTAGTTGTAAATTATTGTACATGGGATTGTGGTCTAAATCCTTATGCATGAGGATTTAGAATATGAATTGTGCATTCATAGTTGAGATGCCATTATGTGGACCACTAGCGATTATACAATAAAAGAAATTGATGTATTTGAGGTGGAACTTGTTTAGCTTGGATATGAAATAAGGTTCCATAAATCCTTGAGATATAACTCCACGCACTAAGCAATAAAGGTATGGAATGGTTTAAGGTTGTGATGCTTATACGGTATGTGCACTAAACCGAACCTGAGGTGTAATCCTAATAACATCAATATGTGACTCCATTCGCATGTTCTTGTCACCTTGATGGAAACAAGTCTCCCTATCTATCAAGAGTTATCTCTTGTACTTATGTTCATGTGGAACATCTTGGGAAAGGTTGAGATTTTGGTAATGTACTACCGTTATGGATCGGGTAACATTTAATTTGTGTATTTAATGCATTATATGTATAAATGTTTATTTCTGTAAGATCTCACTAGGCTTCTAGCCTAACACTTGTGGTGATGTAAATGTTTTACAGGTTCCACTAGCGGCGGGTCTAGGAAAAGTTGAGATGCCGGTTGGTGCAACTAGGAGCACTTAAGGAGCCGGATTTTTGGGATTTTTGGTGAAGAGTAACATTTTGGAGATATATTTACACTCATATTATTCTAGTTATTAAAGTCTGTGATCCCATATTCAATCAGGTAACAATCTAAGAACAATGATCTTCATAGATGATAGAGAAAGAATACAAGGATTGGAGTTGAGATCTAGTTTCTCTCTCTAGTTACTCTCTCTAGAAACTCATCTCTCTATTACATATGAGACTTCCACAATGACAACTCCAATGACAACTTCTTACAATTCCCTTACAAACACCTATTTATACCCCTTGACTATCTCACTAAAGTATGTTGACTTTGACTCTTTAAAGTCTCTACTTTGACTTTATCTATTACATTTGACTCTTTACATTTATACAAATATACATTAAATCTTGAATACATTTTATGCACTAACAATCTCCCCCTATGGATTCAAGATTTAAAAAATTGATGACGAAAGTCTTCAGCTCTTTGTTATCTTCAGATCTTCAACACTTTAGCACTTTGAACAGTCTTCCTCTTCGCTTTGAAGGAAGATCAATCTTCGAAAAATAACTCTGAAGAATCTTCAAATAAGCGTTGTCTTCAGAAATCCAATCTGACTACTTTAGTCTTCAACTGGATCTTCAAAATCAAGTAGTCACCAAATTCTTGAAGCACAAACTTCATATCTTTGAAGTGTTGGTCAAAGTCTTCAAATAAAATCTTCATCTCTTCGAATCTTCAAATCATTGTAGAACGGATCTTTGCATCTTTGAGAAATATCTTCAGTCTTTGATTATGAATTGGTCTATGAGCTTTAACGGGTTTTGAGCTTTGAAAAACATTATTGAATGAACTTGAATCTTTGTAACTTTGAAAATCTTGAACTGCGTATCTTCACTTCTTGAACAATAACCATCTTTGAACTTTGAATCTTTGTCGAATCATCTCGAAACATCTTGACTTTTTATCTCGAACTTCTTTGACTTTAACAAAACTTCTCTTTATCTTGAAATTGAAACTTTCATATCTTCTCCCCCTTTTTGATGATAGTGAGCATCATGATCATCAAAACTTCAACATCAATTTCAGCAGTCTTTGAATACACCAATAACGATCTCCTCCTTTCGATCTGAATAACCGTCAATTCCAAAAAATATTTATCCGAATCTTTTCAAATTCAGACAATATGAAAGTGGTAACCCTGAAACAACGGATGAATCAGTTATAATGCTTGTAAGTTGCACGGAGCCACTTAGTACAACGAATGCACTTTGGAAAGGAGCTTTTTGATGTTCACTCCTCCAGGGCTTCCATTCAATCATCGAAAAACCACTAAGGAATTTCTATGAACGTTATGACAAGAAAACATATTTCTTGTGTGTACGTGCAAGTGTAGAAAGAATAAAGCAACATATGCTTGAATAATAGGCTCAAAATGTGTAAACTGTTGAGACAGCAACAAGTTTTCCACAGACTCAATGTGCATGAATGAAGAGCGAAGATGGGGCAAACTTCCTTCTTTTTCAATATCTAGACCTTCCGAGTGAAGATCAGATAGATGATATGATGCGTCCCCAAGAAATATGAAACATTTCTTTGTTGAGAAAGAAATGAGTAGTTGGTGGGGTTAATGCAAGAGTTGGCATGGGCTAGTTGCCTGTTGTAACACCCTAAAAACCAGGGCAAATTTAAACCTGAAATAAAAGGGTTTACGCATCCAATATCCATAACATAAACATTCTATATGAGTGTAAATAGTAACAAGAGTCAATTTACATCAACTAGTCGCCACTATAAACTCTCCGCTTGTCCCATTACTTCCCTGAGCTCATACCTGATAAGAAAATGTTATTTGAAACGATTAGGCTAACGCCTAGTGAGAACATCCAATTTCAAATTAAAAACATTAACAGCTTTGGAAACTCAGATAATCAACGCATATAATCAAACCTGATTTATCACCATTCTTACCATGCTCATACTCGTCTCATAATGACATAATCATACTCAATCCCATGAGTATAACTACCATTCATAAAGTCATATCACCATATTCAATAGCCTACTACGAATCCTCACGGATTCTAGTTTATCAATCAATCTTACATCTTACATTCAAACGTCATACCTTCTTCTTGAAATGGATACATGAATAGCACTTATATATTGCCTATTTTTAATCCGCCGAAAACACATGAAACAATACTTACGCTTCTTCTAATTCATATTTCCACATCTCAAATACGAATAACAACTCTACTTTGTCTATTCAATCAATCAACCTGAATAGCAGTTATGCTTTGCCTATTCAATCGTTTCTATATGAATAGTAAATCTATATTACCTATTCAATCGCTCCATATGAATAGTAATTATACTTTTACCTATTCCCCCATTTCTATATGAATAACAATTCTACTTTGCCTATCCAATCATTCATCATGAATAACAATTCTACTTTGTCTATTCAATCATTCACATGAATAACAATTCTACTTTGTCTATTCAATCATTCACATGAATAACAATTCTACTTTGTCTATTCAATCATTCATCATGAATAACAATTCTACTTTGTCTATTCAATCATTCACATGAATAACAATTCTACTTTGTCTATTCAATCATTCACATGAATAACAATTCCACTTTGCATATTCAATCGTTTCAAGGATACACGGGAATAACGATTTTACTTTGTCTATTCCTCCTTTCTACATGAATAGCAATTCTACCTTTCCTATTCAATAAAATATGAATAGCAATTCTACTTTGTCTATTCATTACCTTCCAATATAAACAGAAATAGCAATTATATTTTGCCCATTCAATCAATCAATGTGAATAGCAATTGTACTTTGCATATCCTACGTTATCAAATAAAACTAGTGTCTACGGATCCATTACACTTTACTAACGTATATACATAACAACATATCACGCCACTCTCGTATCAAATTCTCAACTCTAAGAATATTAAATAACCTATCGTGTCCTCATCTTCAGATAGCACATCCAGAAACTATATCCGGACATCAGAATTGTCTGAACAACAAAGTTATCGGACACCACAAACTTTCCGGATACACACAACTTACCGGATACACACAACTTACCGGATACACACAACTTACCGGATACTAATTCTATCCGGATGTTTACCAAAAACTTATTCAATCCTCATGACATCCGAAAACCAAGGTAATCCGGATACCATCCGGTATCTTTTTCATCCGGAAACTACTGAAAAGAAAACTTACCGGATGTTGAGCTTCGTCCGGATACCATCGATCAGAGGTTTCCGGATACTTTCTTTTTATCCGGAAACTACGGATGTGTTCTTATTTTCTCATCAAACAGTCTCAATAATTCATCCTTAAATGCAATATGCGTCCTTATAACAGTTCTATAACATATAAGCAAGATAACACCACCGAAATCATCCAATTTTAATGTTTATAACTCAAAATGAGATGAACTCGCCTTAATGAAGATAAACCCACTTTTCTTGCAAAAATCAAAGATTCAAAACAAGAACTCCAATCAACCCCAAAAGAGATTTCTTCCTTCCTTTCTATTCTTCTTTCTCTCTTCTTTCTCCCTTCTTTCTCTCTGCTCTTTTTAACCGACTCCAACAATCTGATTGAGATATTTTCTCAATCAGGTTTTCTCCTTTATCTAACACCTCATGTTTTAATAATGCCCAACTACACCCTCAAGTTCCAAACTTCCAAAAATAGCAACAAACTTTGGTCACTTTGAATTTTAACACCATTAATTTACATACTTGCCAAATAGCCTTAAGTCTTAAACTAAATTACAATTCGACCCCATTCATATTAAATATAATATAATGGAAATTCGAGGTGTTACACCTGTTTCAATGATGGTCACCAAAGAACGTGAACCAATCAGTAATGTGGCTGCTCGGCTCAGAAAGTGGATAGTGCAGAGTTCTCTTATTCTTTTAACTCTGTACTCACACCCTCTTTCTGTTTTTAATCTGCTCACTTCTAACCAAACTCTCATTTTTATTTTACCTCAGCACAATGAGATACTCAACCGTATGAGTAATCTCCACTCTTTGATTTTGATCCCTCACCCCTCAATCACTCAAGGATAACTTCTTGGGTAGGAACACTGGTTAACGTGGATCCAAAGAAGTTTAATAATATCTCACACTGATTCCCATGAAATTTTGTCCTAAAAAGATGTGTTGTTCAACAGTTTAACTTGAACAATTATGAACATCGGCATTTGATTAACATTGCCATCAGAAAGTATGCTCTTCAATAATATCATGAAGATTTGAGCATTTGATCTTTGAAGATTTCTCAAAACAAAAATATTGAAAGAATGAAATGAATTCGAAAGACTTGTTTGAGAATCTGACAATGTATCAATTAGATCAAATAACATGAATGATAATCATGTAAGGTTTAGGGTATCAAAGAACTAGATATTTTGTTTATATGAACAAATATAAACAATCTTTGAATGAAACGCTTAAGCTCTTACGCTGGAATGAATATGATGCTCAATCAAAAATTTGAATTACGAACGGGAGTATTACCATCGAAAAATTGTTTCGTTTTGAGACATGGTAATAACAAAGTCAATAAAAAGCTGAACCGGTGTGTATGAATACTTGAAAGTATAGAAAAGATAATACGCAAGTATTAATCTTTAGAAACACACGGTCAGAAATGATGTAACGAGAATCCGAGATATATATATATATATATATATATATATATATATATATATAGGGTCTCCTTCTTTTGTTAACTTTTTCATGTATTGCATATATGCACATATTACAATTGCCTGATGTGCATATATGCACTGGTTAACAAAAGAAGGGGACCCTATATATATATATTGTAACACCCGGAAAATCCTCGTAAGTAATAGTAGGTCTAATATTTCTTAATATTCCGACTTTCTAGATTATGATTGATATCTTAAATAATTTCTGTGAATTTGACTTGCTATTTGATAATTCTCGATAGAAATCAGTAAGTTTATTTCTAAAGAAAATTAATGAAAAATAGAAGACAAAGTGGAATATTAGATTTTAGGGATTAGCTGGATGGGTAATTTGATTACGAGTCCAACGGTACTTTCCGGGGTAAAAACGGGGTTCTAACGAGGAAGTTACGGCTAAATTAGTAAAAGTTTAGATGTTTGGCAAACAGAAGCTGACGCCGATGGGTTGGCGCCGATGCATCGGCGCGGGTGATCGGCGCCGAGCACCTGACGTGCCAAAAGGGGGTTAAACCCACCTCTTTACCCTTAGTCATCTATCTTTTCATATTAGAACTCTCAAAACCGAAATTTCTTCTGCTCCATACTTCTCAAGCGATATTCCATCTAAGATTAAGGTAAATTCATATCTATTAATCTTAATCTAATTCAAGAAATTAGTATATGAATCTTACCCATTTAAACTTGAATTAGGGCATTTCATCTTCACTCTTCTTCTTGGAGCAATTAGGTTCGAGTATTCAAGTTAGGGTGTTAGCAATTGAAGAACTAAAGGTGAGTAACCTGTACCTAAATGATTTCATTATACTTATCTAACATTCTTATCTTGAAATTGTGTTGTTAATGTAAAATCTTGAGTTATATGCTCTCAATGGTTAAGAGGGAAACAAGAGGAGTTCAAGTAAGTTAATATGGATTAATTGTGGTTATTATTTAGTATGACATGATAAATGTTGATGTTAAGAGTTTGGTTCGATTATATATCAATGGTATGTGAAATTGAGATGATGGCTTAATAGATGTCTTAGGGTGTGTTTACTTGTGACTTATTGGTCTTAATGGAGAAACTGGCTTATTCGCGCAGACAAAATTGGGTGTTTACTTATGACTTAATGGGACAGAAACTGGCTTATTCGCACAGTTGGTTTATGGCACTTGTCCCCATTAAGCTGAAAATATGACAATTCTACCCCTTAGAAGAAAATAACCTAAACCTAAAAATCTACTCTTCTGTCTGTCGCCTCTCATCTCCTCTCTTCTCATCTCTTCTCTCCATCGCCTCTCGACGCAACCCTCTTCTCCACCGGCGACGGCGACGGCGGCCTCTTCTTCGCCGGCGACGGCGGCCTCTTCTCCACTGGCGAGACAACTTCTTCTCCACCGAAGGTATGCCCTTTCTTCTTCGTTTTTTTCTTCTTCTAAATCTCGAGTTCAGCCGCCTAAATCTCGAGTTCTAGATGAATCTTGAATATTTCATTGAGCATCGATTTCATCTTGGTCAGTTCAAGATTTCTTCTGCAGAATTAGGTTTTAGGTTTTTGATTTATGTTTTCTTCTTCTGCAGAATTAGATTTTAGGCTGTTGATTTTTTGCTGTTGATTTGCTGTTGATTCTTCTCCGGCGACAGCTTCTTCTCCGGCAGCGGCTTTCTTCTCCTTTTATGATTTTGCTTTTGGATTTTCAGTTGGAGATCGAATTGGGTCGGTGAAACGAATGTGTTCGTGGAATTAAACTTGGATGGTGTTGGTTCACCTGGAATTCCATTTCTTGATCACATGTTAGATGTCAGTATGTCGTGTTACAAACTTTTGAGCTTTTGAACAAACATTGAACATATATTGAACGTATATTGTGGTTTGATTTATGTGGTTTGGTATGTTGATTGTTGATACTCAAGGCTAAATCGGTCATTTCTGCTATTCAGACGGTTGATTCAGATAAAAAAGTAAACAACCACAACAATTTATCCATACAGAAAAATTTAACCGGACATCCACATTTATCCATACAGGACTTAATAAAAGTTTTGGTAAACAGCCCCTTAATGATGAACTGATGGCTTAATGGTCCTAATGGACTTATTCTTGAATTGTAAACATGGTGGTTTATTATTGAATTCTTATAGAATGTGAATAAATACATGTGGATGTATGTGAACTACATGGAAGTACTATTGATTATGATAAATGGTTGGACCATTGTTAAAGTGCTTAATATGCTTTGAATCTTATTTGGATTAACATATTTGGTATTCACTTAATTGGAGGAGCACCTAGTATGCATTGGAGGATATATTCATACATACCGTGGGGTAAATGTATTTCGTTCATACCTTCGGATACCGTGGGGTTTTCCGTTGTGTTATGCCTTGTGATAGTACCGTGGGGTACCGATCGAGGTATATCTTCGATTATGATGTAACTGGGTAGCGATATGGACCTTCTCCATGGAATCCAATTTGTGAATGTATCGAATTGTTATTCCTACATGCTATGACTATGCTTTATGTGCTATGTGTAAACCTCACTTAGGCTTTAAAAAGCCTAACACTTGCTATGTGTTTTATGTGTTACAGATATTAGTGGTACCGGGCACAAGAAAGATTAGTACGGGGTGTGAGCTCGGGATTGATGTTGGAAGGTTAAAGAATTGGAAGATTGACATTTAGAACTTCACGACATCCTTTTTGATCTTGGATTGCTATAGTATTGAGCAAACAAACAAGTAGTCTTTTGGTAGTTATACATTAACTAAATATTTGTATTAGTGGTTTGGTAATGATGTTTATGAACACTTTCACTTTAGTAATATGTACCACTCTTCCGTTTTATGGAAGTTTTTGTTAACCCCTATTTTGGGGTGTTACATATATATATATATATATATATATATATATATATATATATATATATATATATATATATATATATATATATATATATGTATAGGGAAAGGTTCAATAGAGAAGTGCAAATATTTAGAGAAGTAGAGAAGTAAAAAAACACGGGTCCGTTCATATATGAACATTCATATATGAACGTTCATATATGAACGTTCATATAACAGTCATATCTGAACGTTCATATGAACGTTCATATATGAACGTTCATATATGACTGTTTATATATGAACGTTCATATATGAACGGACCCGTGTTTTTTTACTTCTCTACTTCTCTAAATATTTGCACTTCTCTATTGAACCTAAGGCTATATGTATATATATATATATATATGTATATATATATATGTATATGTATATGAAAAACATTTAAAATCGCACTTCTAAAATTCATAAAATTTGTTTGAGAATCGAGAAGTGGTTTGAACATTTAAGAAAACATATTTCATGCTTGAAAGTCGTTCTTCTTTCAAACAATCTCAGATTAAGTTCAGAAGATACGTACAGTTAAACGTTTAAGCTCCCTCTCAAAATATGATAGACTGATTAAAAATCAGATAAGCTCCCCCTCAAAATCTGCAAAAGATCTTAAGTAAACAAAATCAGTATATGAAACAGTCAAAGTATAAAACAATGAGTACGAGTTCTAAACTGATGTGTTTAGAAGTCAAACTCGTTGAAGTACGGGTCCTAAACTGATATGTTTAGAAGCCATTGTTTCTTTGAAGTCCGGGTTCTAAACTGATGTGTTTAGAAACCATTTAACCTTTTATGTTTGGGTTCTAAACTGATGTGTTTAGAAACCATTTAATCTTTTGCTCCCCCTTAATGGTACATATACTCTTCAAAAATTTGCACCGCTTCTCTTCTGTTCTTACAATTCCCTTACAAACACCTATTTATACCCCTTAACTATCTCACTAAAGTATGTTGACTTTGACTCTTTAAAGTCTCTACTTTGACTTTATTTATTACATTTGACTCTTTACATTTATTCAAATATACATTAAATCTTGAATACATTTTATGCACTAACAAAGTCTTTATTAAGTAAGTTGTTTTTTTGTTATATCTCAATACATTGATAACATGTACATACTTTCCCCATAGCGGATTATAGTTGTTCTTCGTATTTAGAAGTTTTATTTTATCCAAATTCTGAAAAATTTCCATATATTAATGTTTAATTTTAGGGTGTTACACATGTCAAATGTGTTCTTATCCAATTTTATTAAGATAAAAAGAAATTCATTTATTTTTTACATCGATATGTATTTTAAGGCACGAATTATTACATTATCTCTTCATATTTGATTTAAAGTTTTGAAACTAAATAGTTGTTGAATGCTTCAAAAGTAACTAGTCTGTAATACTTTTACGAGAAAAGTCTAAAAAAATCAACGAACTATCTGATTTTGAATGGTTAGATCCTTAAACTATTTTTTTGAATGATAAAACCATTAATTTTTTAAAACCGGTTAAATACATCCTTGTAACCTGTGAAAACATGTTAACGTGATACAAAATTAAGAAAAGTTTTAAAAAACTCAATAAACTATCTGATTTTGAATGATTGATTTCTGAATTTTTTTAACAAATAAATTTATAAACTTTTTTCAAAAAATTTCTACCAAATATATTCCTGAACTTTTTTAATAAATAAATCCCAAACTTTTTTTGAGCATAAAATATACAAATCTTCTCACCGACAACATAAATAAAATGAACCAATTAAACAAGGAAATTTTATATTATTTCCATTACTAATTTGTAGAGATGGACGTTTTTAATATTTGAGAAAGGTTGAGCGTTCTTCTTTTGGTATATTTTGTGAAAGAATGAGTTTAATTTTTGTATGTATCTATTTATGTTTTAGACATAATTTTTGAATGTTTCGAAATTAGTAATGAAATGGTATAATTTTCTTTGTTTAATTGTTGTCGGTGAGAGAAACTGTATACTTTTTGTTCATAATTGTGTTCAACAAAAGTTTGAATTTATTTTTTCAAAATTAAGTTCGATTACTTTCTTTTCAAAAAAAATTGGGTTTATTTGTTCAAAAAAGTTCAAATTTTATTTGGTACAAAATTTAGGAAAAAGTTTAAAGATTTATTTGTTAACTTTTTTTAGAAAAAGTGTAAAATTTTATTTGTTAAAAAGTCCATGGACTTAATCATTCAAAATCAGATAGTTTATTGGGTTTTTTTATATTTTTTTGCAAATTTGTATCACATTAACCTGTTTTTTTTGTACAAAATGTTGATACCGGCAACCCCAACCGGCCCACAATCGGCTGCCTATCCATAATGTGGGGGGCATACCTGACTCACTCAGCGGTTGTGGCTATGGGGGTGTCTTGGGTTCGAACCCGAGACCTTCTGTTTTTTGTACAAAGATGCCCCCACCCATTACCAACTGAGCTACACGCCATTGGCTACATTAACCTGTTTTTACAGGTTACAAGAATGTATTTAACCGATTTTAGAAAGTTTAAGGGTTTTATCATTCAAAAAAACAGTTTAAGGACTTAACAATTCAAAATCAAATAGTTTGTTGAATTTTTTTTAGACTTTTCCCTACTTTGACACTATAACACTAACTATGGGCTTAATTATTAATTGTACATTTACCATCTAGAAATTAGTTTTTTACAATAATTTTTACTTATTTTCATCGGTGTGATTGTTTTGTTCTTAAAAATAATTATTAAACTTTTACCACATCTTATCGGGTAAAAGACTATATATTTCCTAAGTAAGATGCAAGTTATTTACCAAGCTATCACTTTGGTAAGGAGCCGATGGCTATTGCCTTCTTACCGGAGTCACAATCACAAGCCACCATTTATGTTATATTAGAAACATTTAGTAATATGTTTAGACACGATTACTTAATTAAATGATAAAATGATCGATAAAAGTTTCAACCCAACCAACCCGATCAACCCAACTCAACCCAAACGGAAATGAGAAAGAACAACTAAATAAAATTTTTGATAAAATAATCAAATAAGGATAAAATTTCTTCTACAAACCATCAACATTCAAAACCTAAGTCATACGCCAAAGCTACAAAGGTCGGGTGTTACTCAACCCAATATCAAGTTGCTATTCCCAAATGCGAGAGACTTCACCAAGCCACTTACTTCTTGAGCACACCACTAGCTCTCCACTCTTCACAGTGTCACTAGAACTATATCCCAACCGGAACTTGTTGCACATGTCGACAAATAAAAAGGTTAGATTATCGCCTAGTGAGTTCAAGAGTTTTTATCATGGTTATATAATTCGTAAGACGAGAAAGGTGCAATTTAAATCATGAGTTCAAAAAGGATTTACTTTAAATGCAACCTACCCATTTTCCAACGCACACAAATCCCGTGACGAAAACTCCAATATAAAACGATTCTCAAAATGGACTCAACTCAAAACTCATTTGAAAAGTGAAATAGTAATTGATTTCCAAAATTATAAAAAACATGAATAAATCTCTAATATTCAAAACATCCCAAACATGGATGAGGCATAAATCACAACCCATAAAATATAGAAAGCATATAAATATAATACGTCATCAAAACATGGATAAAATAAATACCCAAACAACACCTTTCGGTGACGGGGGAGACCCGATTCCATGGTATGTGGCGGAACACAAAGTTAAGCCGCATAACCATGTTATTGAACTACACCTCAGGTCGTGACTCTATTGTCTGCATTAATAAGCTCCAACTTGTAACACCCCAAATTCCGGGCTAATTTGAACCTCAAAATTCCACAAGTTATGATAATATAAACTTCAAACTTATCAATATATAGCAAGTGAATTAACCATCAAGAGTATATTTACATTACAGGATCCTTCAAATAACCTATCAATCTAATCATATCATTATAATCAGATTAACTAAGTTATCTAAGCAATCCATCAAAATCTCCTCTTGTTAATTGACACCTCTGCTATTCCAAAAACGCTCGTCCCACAACCCTTTACCTTCCCGAGCTGGTACCTGGTAAGAAAACATCATTTGAAACGATTAGGCCAACGCCTAGTGAGAACATTCGTTTCCACAATAACATTTGCAAAATCAATGTAAGCAAGTTATAACAAACCTGATTACCCTTTCTCTTACCATACGTGTAACCCTATTCCGTTAACACGATTTTACCCAATTCCATGAATATGACTGACCATAATTCCATCATCATATCATGTCTCGGAGCCACACTACGAATCTTCACTGATTCTAGAGTAATGCTCTTATTCCAGAAATTGCAATGTACACTTGCCCATTTCAACATTCCAGAAATTGCAACGTACACTTGCTCATTTTCACATATCTTTTAGAAACGGGAATTACGTTTATTCCACGATTTCTCACACACATCAGAATAAAGATTAATATCCATTTATTCTACGTGTACATAACCACTTTCTCACACACATCAGAATAATGACTAATATTCATCTATTCCACGTGTACATAACCATTTGTACTACACACATCAGAATAATGACTAACTTCATCTATTCCACGTGCACATAACCATTTGTACTACACACATCATTGGCATAACGATTATTACCACACGCCTATTCCATGTGATTACCAAACACTAGTGCCTATGGATCCATTACACTTTACTAACGTATATGCATAACAACATATTACAGCTCATATCATATTCTCAAATCTAAGAATACTAAATAACCTATCGTATCTTCATCCTCAAATGCCCCCCCTTCGGCGACTTAGCACGGGGGTTCCGCTACCCGGTTAGCGGATGGGGTCAAGGGGCAGCGCCCTAGAATTTTTTTAGAAAACTTAACCAGACAAAAACATCCAGAACTGCATCCAGACATCAGAACCTAACCTTTCTCAATTTCTCAAAAGTGTCCGGACAACAGGGGTTTTCCGGACAATTGAACTTTTCCGGATAACTACAACTTTCCGGGTAAACCATACTTTCTGGATACCTATTTAATCCGGATGACACACGGAAACTAAAGAAATCCGGATACCATCCGGTAACTAATTTCATCCGGATTCTTGTAAAAATAAAACTTACCCGGATACTTCCCGCGTCCGGGAACATTCATCGTCGGGGTTTTTCGGATACGAAGATTCATCCGGAAAAGTCGGCTCTTCAGCCTAAATTTCAATCTATTTTCATGTTTGTTCGATTCAGCTTAATCCAAACCATACCATACAGTTCATAACTAATTTATACAGCTTTTTCAAGGTTTAATTTAACATGAGAACACCGATTTGAGCAAAGAACAAATGAACTCACCTTATATTTGCAAATACCCACTTCCTGCACAAATCTACTACTCCAAATCTGTTGTAAACGATTCTGTAAATCAACCCAATACACAGATTCGTTTATAATCATATAACCACAACAGATTTAATCAAAACCTAGACTGATTTACATACCAAAATGATGAACAAACCCTTGCTTTTCTTTCTTTTCTCCTTTCCCTTCTTTCTCTCTATGCTTGCCGATACACACACATAAAATGAGATAAAATCTCAATAATTCTGATATTATCATATACACATTTACTTAATAACAAAACACACCCTCATGTTTCCTTACTTCCACAATTTACACCAAACTTTCATCTCTTGTGTTTTAACCTTATTGAATTACAAAATTACAACATAACTCAAGGTTTAATCCAAAATACAAACAAATCCCAATTCTCATTTAAATAATATTATTGAAAATTTGGGATGTTACACAACTCAAGTTGGACTCCATTGCCTGCTATAAATATAGCTACACCTCAAGTCCCACACCCAGCAACGGTGGCACCATCGTATCCTCCATTGCCTGTTGTGCTCAACTACACCTCAAGGATACACGATCTCATTGCCTGTTCATTCTCTAATAAGTTGCACCTCAAGGTTTTCAATGAACCTTCATTGCCTACTTACTAGCATTCAAGAATTGGAGTCTCGGCTCCTTACTTGATAACTCAAGATGTTCAACCCTTGTGCACAAGTGTTAGAACATCGACTATAAACCCAAAATCCTGGAGTAACCCAATACGGTTTCTCTCCCCAACGTCAGGACACAAAATGCCAAAATGGCGTATGTCCTTGTGAGAATACCAAGACTCTCCACTATATAAATATGACCGACTCATATGCCTATGGATCCAATGCATTACAGTATAATAGTATATGACTCCACTTGAACGCCACACACACTCAAAACATGTACTCTCCAAATAAAATGCAATAAATGCAACTAACGACCAAAGCTCCACATTCAATTGTTAAAATCCGGACAAATGTTCTCAAGACTTAATAAAGTCATAAACCGAGCCATAAGCTCAATCAAAACCAATTAACCATTCATAAAAACCAAATAAAGACACGAATTACTCAACACACTCTTAAATTAAGACACATCATTTTCCAAAGTACACATCAAAGTGCGTTTATACCAAAAGGTTTACATTCGTGAATTAAATCATTTAAAATGACAACACTTAAGATTCATTCACCAAAATACCCAAATTACATTTGTAACACCCCAAAAATTGGGATAATAAAAACTTCCATAAAACGGAAGAGTTGTAACACCCGAAAATTTATTAAAAGAAAGGATTTCCCTAGTGACCTTTGCAAGGTTTGATCATTTATAGAGAATGGAAACACTGGGCGTAAAGAGCTCAACGAATCGGGAGTTTTTCGGAATAATCGAGACAAAATTGAGTTTCGGTACCTCTGGGGCGATAGTGACAGGGTCACTATCGTCGTGTCGTACTCGCGGAGAGAGGAAGACCCTCGGTACATTCAGGGCGACTATGCCCGGTGAGATTGCCCTCGGGCACAATCGCAGAGCAATGTCGCGGGGGAAGGTCGAAGCCTCGGTACAGATTGGGCGATTGTGCTCGGTGAGAGTGCCCTAGGCACAATCGCGGTCAGGGTGCAGGAAGCGATTTTAGAACCCTTTTAGCTCCATTTCATTTCCTACTTCTTCCCCTTCATCCATTTCTCTCCCAAACTGAAACCCTAAGCCTCGAAAGTCGATTTTGAGCCATTTAGCCACAAGATTCAAGATTTGCAAGTGATTTCTTCATCTACCATGATTTTGGGAAACAAATCTTGAAACCCTTTCACTACATCTTCTTCACCCAATGTTTTCTAGGGTTTCATCCAATCTTTTGTCCATTTTGACAAGTTGGAGCTTGTGGTGTTTTGTGGGTGATCTAGAGGTGTTTTGTTGGTATATTCTTATTGTGGTTGAGGTAATCTTCTCTTTTCTTCATCTATGGAAATTAGGGTTTTTAGTATAAGTTGAGATATTGATGTAAAATGTTTAGGGAACGTTTTTAAATGGTTGAATGTGATTATTGATGGTTGGAAACTTATGGATCTAGGTTTTTGGAAGATTTGGCTCAATGATTCAAGTTTTTTTTTCAAAGGAGCTTAAGTTTGGGGAAAATCTAGATTTATCCTAAATCTAGCAAGGTGAGTTCAAGTTGCTTTGTGAAAATGTTGTACATGCCAAAAATGTCCATTTTCAAGTGTCTATGTGTTTTACATGAAAATTTATCTATGGTTGAGTCATTTGTGGGGTTTTGACTATGTGAAGTGTTAAATCTTAAAAGTGTTTAAAAGGTTTTGGGTACAATGGGGGTCTTTGGTGAAAGGACACTTTAATATGTTGGAAAAACGCATATTTATTGTTATGGGTCATTTGTCTGCATATATGGTTGTGATTTATGTGGAAAATAACTTGACCAAAATATGATGGGATTTGTGGATTTATCGTATCTTGGATATATGTGTTTGTTATACGATATTTAAATGCATTTTATCGTATTGGTGGCCCTTATTGTTGGCCAATTGTATTTGTAGAGCTTTGGCTCGTATTTGACTCAAGTGAGTCTTGAGGACATTGGTCCAATGTAAATCACTCTATGTTGAGTTAGAGATTATATGCGTTTAAGTCTTAATTATTAACTGATTACATGTGTTAAATATGTTGGACATTCTTTGTGGGCTATGTAATTGTTTGACTATATTTGCATTGGATGCATAGCATATGAGTCGGTCTTATTTATGAGGTTGCATGAGTATTGCGGAGTTGGACTCCGGGACCCATGTTGATGACCTTAAACTTTTCAAGTAGGCACTAGGAAGGTTGAGTCCGGAGGTGCTACCTTGGAGGTAGGGACTAGGACCTCCGTCGCTTTGAAGGTAATGCCTTGGAGGTAGTCCTAAGCATGCCGGGCCTTGTGGTGGAATTCGTGGGAATAGACACTAAGGTCGACCGTCTCTTGAGGTGAAACTTGTTAAGAAGTCGTAGGAACCTTTGGACGTCTAGTCGCGAAGTGTTATACGATTAACGTTGTACGAGTGGTATACTTACGTGTTTCCTCCACCCTCAATGGATACGGGTCTCCCCCGTTGTTGTCAATATTATATGGAATCTTGTGACATGCATAATTTTATTTACCGTAAGCCTTGTGCGAGTAATTACAAGTATTGACTTTAATATTGGAACCCCTCCACGTATATTAAAGTTGCTTGAATGATTACTCCCACACTTGGTATTTAGACTTTATTTATATTTATGCTTCGCGTGGGTTGTCGAGTCGGTCACATGCTTTCTGGAACGCATTATATGTATTTGGATTGTTTTTCCATGTTCTTATGGGTGTTGTATTATTTCTCCTACTTGTTGGGATGTTTTGAATAATAGAACTTTACTCAAGTTTACTTTATTGATAATTTAATATTCATTCACGCTTTAAGTGAGGTTTTGGATCTAAATCCATTATTGAGAAATGTTTCATTTTGGAGCTTTCGGCGCGGGTTTTGTGTGCGTTGGAAAATGGGTTGTTTACATACTTGAATATAATCCTTTTTGGAAAATCATGATTTGAGTTGTACTAATTTGGTTTAACAAACTATTCTAATCATGATGAAGAATTTTGAACTCACTAGGCATTAGTCTAACCCTTTTTATTTGTCGACATGTGCAATAGGTTCTGGTTGGAAATAGTTCTAGTGACATTGTGAAGAGTGGAGAGCTAGTTGTATGCTCAAGAAGTAAGTGACTTGGTGAAGTCTTTCTCATTTTGGGATTAGCAACTTTGGTTTGAGTTAAGTAACACCCGACTTTTGTAGTCTTGGTGTAGGACTTAGGATATTGAATTGTTGAAGTTATTATGTTTTATTTTTGAGGAATTTCCAATGATGGTTTATAGAAGGAATTTTATCCTTATTCGATTATTTTGTCGAAGTTTTTGTTTAGTTGCTCTTCCCAATTTTGAGGCTGTTACAAGTTGCTATCAGAGCCTAAGTTTGAGATAATTAGGTGTTGATTTTTGGATACCTAGACTCAAGCTAACATTCTTTTAAGTGAATGCGAGTGAAAATTGCACCACTAGGAACTTTAAGATAAGACATTTTAAGGTTGATGGAGTCGCTAGAAACGAGAATCACGTCGAGAGTAGCAAGGGCGATCAGGTACGGTACGTTAATAATTGCACCTAGCCAGTGTTATGGTGAACCTACAAGTTACATGTGAGTACTTGGACGACGTTGATTTGATGACCGTTGGGGGTAGTAAAGAAGTTTCTAAGAGAGTAACCCTTAGAAGAGATTGATGATTTTAGCATTTACCATTTGGAGTGGCAGTAAGCATGATGATTGCATTAAGTGGACAGTTCCGAGTCGAAATTGATGGTCGGATTAGAACCATAGGCTTATTGAATGGACTTTAATTCAAGGAGAAATTGTAAGTGTAGGTTATTATATGCCCACGACACGTGTCACACATAAATGCTACCAATGAGTATGTAAACCTAAAGGGTCGCACACAAAAGAACACGTTTGCTTCCATTAGAAAGAAACCCGTTAATTACAGGGTTTTATCTGTAAATATGAATAATTATTATTTATTTAGATAAATATAATTATTCAAATTTAGATAATTATTCGAATTCAAATTATTTTAATTCAAATAATTACAGATAAACATAAATCCTATTTGCTGACTATATAAATAGGGTTTCAGACCAGTTGTTTTAAGACGGATTGCATCCTCTGGATCTAACATATACACATATTAGCATATGGATTATTTTGGGCTAGCACTCGGTGGAATTCGCGTGTTCGTGTGTGGATACCGTTAGAGGAAACCTTTGTTGGTTTCTAAGTGCTTCGATCGTTCAACCACAACAGATCTCAAAAGGTACAATTCTAAACACCCTATGGTGTGGTATAATTTAATTAAATGCATCAATGGATCCGATTGGGTTTTATCTTTTAGAAAAGTTTTCTAAATATGTTGTAACCGATTTTTATCTGTATTTCCGCTGCGTTTAACGGTTACAAGTTTGTATTAAAACCCAACAGTGGTATCAGAGCCACTTTGATTGCATTAATTTAAAAGAGGAATGAAATAGTTATATGGCAAAACTAAATAAATCAAAATATGTATATGCATGATGCAAATATAGTAAATCCTTCTATATGTTTTGATCCTATTTTGTTAAGATTTAAAAGAATTTTTTTTTCTTTTATCTCCAAAAGGGAGACTACCAGTTTCTCGTTTTACACAAAAGGGCATAAAAACCCTAAAATACATTACTGAAATAAAAGGATTTCAAAACCATATTTCTTCTCTTCATCGGCCATAAGCGGCTCCCTTGCCGCTGTCCTTCGTTGCCGCCGACCATCGCCGACAGTGAGAGGCAACCCACTCCTCCTCCTTTTCTCGTTGATGCCATCGAGTTTTTCAAAGGCGATGGGATAGTTTTTGTTTTCTCTCGAAACACCCAAACCAAGTTTTGAATCGTATGGATACTCGAGTTTGGAGTCGGTTGTATTAGCTATCATCGGATCTCTGCCATTGACAATTGCTTCTGTTGTTGTTTTTTGTCGCCGGTTTAAAGAAGAGTTTTTCATAACCCTAACTTTTATTGCATACTTTTCATAACCCTATCTGGTTGTCGTCGACCGACTTTACTCAGACCAGACCACCACCGCTGGACTACGGTCCTATGTGGTTCAGTAGGGTTTTTTTGTAGCCACCACTGGACAAAAGTCCTAAGCGAACGGCATGTTGCTCAAGTCGCCGTCGATTTCTGGTTTGTGCTTCTTCGTCGGCCACCAATGTGTGTGCAATGACTTCCTTAGCCAGTCGCCAATGATTCGGATGGTTGTATCCATGTTGGATTTGAGTCTGCCTCACCATTTCTAGTCATGCCGTAAATACTATGACTTCACCTTGGCATCGATTGTTTAAGGTTATGCCACAGACCTATGTGCCTGATTCTATTCACGGTATGTTGTTATTTCCATCCGTTCGTAGTTGTATGACTGAATGTCGTATGGAGTTTTGGACCACGACATGGTGGGGTCTCGAGTCATGGCTTTGTTCCGTTTGAGGGTGGACCGACCACAGTTCGGTGGTACAGTTCTTCCAATTTTTTTTGGTTTCCCGGGGATGGTTTGGGGCTGTCTTTCGTCTAGGGTTTTCATGACCTTGTTTTTTCCCCTCGATCTAAGTTGGGTCAAACTCCATGGAGAAGTCTAGTTTAATGATGTTTCATTACGTTTGATGTTACGATCGTAAAATTGTTGCCATTGTTTAAATTTTCATCGGATGTGGTCGTAATCTCATTGGAACGTTGACCACCAAGATGGCAGCTCAAGTGTTGGGCTTGTGCCCCAAATGGTTAGATCGAGAGTCGGGTTGAAAGCCCAGTATATAAACGAAATTGGGAGTTGGGCCCGGTTGATCCGGGCTAGTAGGCCCATTTATTATTTTGGGTTGTTACCCAAGATTTTCGTTTTGGGCTCAAGTACGTCCGCAATTTTTATCATTTTGAAAACTCTCATTGCGATTTATCTTGGCTTTTATTTATGCTTATATAATTAGCCAATAATGTTGATTTTATGTTAAAATCATAATATGGTTTTCAAATTTAATGTTGCCATATAATGATTTGTTCCATTAATTGACTTTTAATTATGTTAATTATGTGTTGGACAATTATTTATTTTATGTTTAAAATAACTATTAGATAATATATGGTTTTCTCCGAAAGACTCGTGGTTGATTTATTGTTGTGTTTGAAAAATTAAAATGTATTAATTGCATGGGATGTAATTTTAATTTTAAATTTCCTAGATAGGTTCAAATGTAAATAGAATAGACATATTGTATTTTCTATTTTTAAATTGTAATCATCCGAAGACGGAGTTCCAAGAAGTCGAGACGCAGTCCCTGGAGTTCACCAAGATGGCGAGGCCAGTGGGAGCTTGAAGATGTCCTTAGACAGACCGTGGTTGTTGTGTTGGCTCACAACACCCCATTAGGGGCAAAACCGTATATTATCTGTTTGTTTGTGATTGTTTATTTTGTGTTTGCTTTTATTTTATTTAATTGCTTTATTATTGTTATAATACTTGCAAACGGGTTTTTAAATAAAATAAAACACAAAATATATTTTAAATCGGTAAATAAAATATGATCTTTTAAAATTGATATGTTTATCAAAATTATACCGATTTAATTGGATGAAGTTTTAAAACATGATTTTAAAATCAAAAGTGTTTTAAAAGAATTAGAATGTTTTCTAAAATTAAACCTTTACAAAATGTAAACTAAATGCCACCCATTTAAGATACTTGTCGAGCTTACAGGATTTCAGTGTGGTAAGTGCCTAGCCAATCATATCGGATGATTGTAGTGTGAGACAAGGTGCCAAGATAACGAGATTTAAGTGGACAGTCGCCTAGCCATTCACTTAAATAGTCGTATTTTGGACGACTGGTTCCAATAAACCCTAAGTTAAGTTTTTAGGTAGGATCATGATATCTTAGCATGGTTAGTTTACTTGGAAATATCATAGACAATGTCTAGCCATCTATGAGTATTTTCAAGGCGTTGAAGTGGAATTAAACGTGCCAAATTCAATATATGATATATTGAATAGAATCCCACGACATCTAAGAGTTATGTTGAACATAATTAGATGACGCCTAGACAGTGCTTAGCCATTTATGGAAGTAGGTGAAATACAGATCTTAGCTCAAATTAAATGATTTTTGAAAGGTTAATTCATTTATTTGAGATCATAAAGTTACTAAAACTAAACTTATTTTGTAGATGTCTGCTAACACCTCCTACCAAACTACAAACACAAACGATTTATCTCAATTTACGTTACGGTCAATCCTTTATAAGGATAAACTGAACGGTACGAACTTCGTCGATTGGTTTCGTTTATTAAGGGTTGTCCTTAAGCACGAAAAGAAGTTGTACGTTCTAGAAAACCCCCTTCCAAACGCTCCTGCCATAAATGCTTCAGCTGAGGATAGAGATGCTTATGATAAGCATCTCAATGACTCACTGGATGTTAGATGTTTGATGCTTGCATCCATGACTCCCGAGCTTATAAGGGAACATGAAGACATGCATGCATGGGATATGATGTCTTCTTTGAAATCTATGTTTCAATTACAGGCAAGGTAAGAGAGGTTTGATACATTCAGGGCATTGCATGCATGTTTGATGACTGATGGTTCATCTGTCAGTACCCACGTTTTGAAAATGAAATGGTATATTGACCGATTAACCCGTCTTGGATACCCACTAGGTCAAGAATTAGGAATTGATATGATTCTCAATTCTTTATCAAAATCATATGACCAGGTTCTGAACTATAATATGAATGGTTTGGAGAAAACTCTCACAGAGCTTCACGGCATGCATAAAACTGCTAAGAGAAATATGAAATCCAAGTTGGATTTATCCGAACCAAAACAGGTCTTAATGATCAAGCCTAAAAGTGGGATAATCAAGAAGAATAGGGGAGTTACCAAGGGTAAAACAAATGTTGTAAGCTCCAACAAGATAATGGGTAAAGGAAAGATTCTTGAAGATGCAATTTGCTTCAATTGCAACCAGAAGGGACACCGGAAGAGAAACTGTCATGCCCTATTGGCAGAAATAAGGAAAAAGAAGGCTAATGAAGCCGGAACTTCAGGTATGTTTACCATTGATTTGTTCACTTCTGACTAGGTATTAATTATTGGGTATGATACTCATATTAATACTACTTTTCAGAAAGTAAGAAGTAAAGAGAAGATGGAACCAGACTGGATGGAGCTAAGTTAGCTAATGTTGCTCAAAAGTACATTTGATATGAACTTTTAAATGGTCTTACATTAACACTTAGCAAGTGTATTGATGTACCTAGTATTACTAGGATTTTAGTTTCATTTTCTCAATTACAACAAACCGAATTTATATTTATGTTTTCAAGAAATAGATTTTCTTTTTATCCCAATAAATGTTTTATCAAATTGATAGTTGTAACTATAAATCAAAATAATGAATTAAGCGGGGCTTAATTCAGACCTATTTGTGACACTTAAACAAGAAACACATAACCAAACTCCAGACGAACGGAGGGTTGGAATCATGTGATGATTCACATGATAAATGTGTATCTTGTTGGTCAAGATTACAAAAGGATATTTTAAAGAAAATCCCTTAGGGATCACAAGAACTAATAGGAGTTATCCATACTGATGTATGTGAGCCTTAAAATTCAGTCACAAGACATGGTCATCACTACTTCATGACACTCTACTAAGTCTAGTAGATATGGGTATGTTTACCAAAAGGAGGAAATGTGAAAGCTTTGATTTTTCAAAGAGTTTCAAAAGAAGTAGTAAATATACGTGGCAAAGATAAGGATGCTTCAGTCAGATTAAGGTTATGAATATATAAGCCAAGAGATCATCCTACAGATTGAGATTGTATCCCAAATGACTTCTCTCGGAACACCGCATCTTAATGGTGTGTCAAAAGGAGAAATAGAATCATGTTGAACATGATTCACTCTATGATGAGTCTCACAAATCTGCCTAAAAGAGTTTTCTGAGGATGTTTCCTAGAAACAACTCCCCAATACTAAAATTATGCATCGACCAACAAGGACCGATAAAACCTATTCTCAAAATATGAATAGGGAAGATCCCAAAGTTGTCATATATGAGAATATGGGGTAATAATGCTTGAGATAAGCATGAAGCTTCTGGGAAACTTGAGAAAAAGGTCTGAGATGTACATCCTTATAAAATATCCAATCGGGTATCATTTATACAAGATCGGGCGAGAACAAAAGTTTTGTTGCGCACCATAATGAGTTCTTAGAAAATGATTTTCTGACGATAATGAAAATGGGGAGACACAGTAGATCTTGAAGAAATTCAAAGATGGTACAATGGTTGACACTGACAAACAACAAAATGTTGAGCTTCAACAAGTTGTTGAAAATAATGAATGAGATGCAAAACAATCCGAAGATCGGATTACTTATGATTACTGATAAATGGAAAGATGCCATGTTAAAGCTACATTCCTCAAAAGGAATATTTGAGCGAGGACATATACACGGCTTTAAAACATCAAACCTAAAATTGCAAGTTGCAAAGTCCAGTTATGGACTAGGACAATCATCTCGTAATTAAAATCTTGTATATACAAGAAGGTCAGTGGGAGCATAATAGTACTCTAGATCATCATAATTGACATCCTAGTGCTTGAAGGTGTAAAAACCTGACTAAGGAAGTATTGCATGATAAAGGATCTAGAAGAGGCAATTCCTTGGTATAAAGATCTATTGTTATAGATCATAGTGCTTAATTAGATTAAGCCAAAAGTACATACATTGACAAGATCTTGAAACACTTCAAGATGAAGGGCTCTAAGAAAGGAAGTTTGTCAATAGTACATGAACCGTATGAAGGGTGTTCCCATGCTTCGGCCATTGGTTCAAACATGTACGCCATGTTTATGTACTAAAAGACCGGACATCTCGTATGCCTTAAGCATGATGAGTAGATGCTAGTCAGACCCAAGTGATGCTCACTGTATAACAGTGAAGAACAATCTGAAGTACCTGAGAAGAATTAATGATATGTTCTTACTGTACAATGGTTAGGAAAGAGATCCGTGTGTCTTAGGATATACGGATGCTAGTTTCAAACCAACCATAATGACTCAAATTGTAGTAAGATATATATATATATATATACACATATATATATATATATAATTGAGGTAATGTAAGCCGTGAGAGCTTAAATGCAGATCTACTTATAAATCCTATGTGTTAGAACAATCATGATGTTCATGGTAGTTCTATAGGCTTAAAGTTTTTCAATTAATAATTTTAGTAAACTTTAAATTTTGGAACATTAAACAGTTATGTTTTTCCATGTGATGTAGCATACTGGGTATGAGTGTATACATTAAACATTATTGTGTTCCTTATTAGCATGTTTAAGTATCCATAACACAAATATGATGTTCATATTGTTTAGAACCGTCCTTGATCGATTATTACTAGGGGACTGGTAATAAATCAAGATCATTGCGAAGTCTGGTCATAGTCCAAGTTGGAATGCACTGGGTGCAACCAGAGTCACATGCGTTTGTCGGTGCACAAAGCGTTGGACAAGACCCACGGTCAGGATCACCACATAGATCGGCGTCATAAGGTGAGTCTTGAGATAGTAAAACATTCTTTTATCCTCAGACCTGAGATGTGCATTGGGACCTAATGCACAACGAGTGTTATGCTTTGATATAGTCTAACGTTACCCTTAACCGGGTAGCCATAAGGGTTATACTATGTATAACACGAATTGTGTAGTTAGTCGTGTACATGCAACATGGGATTTGCTCCTCTCAAGATGAGAGAGATATTTATAGGCCCCTCGATGACATAGTTTGATTTACATGCATGAACAAGTGGATTAGTTGGACTAATGACACTTGTATAATCAAATATGTTGGGATCGAGAAACATAATCTTTGAACTATAAAGGATGAGATAGATCTATGCCTTAAGTTCAAAACAAAATATCGCGAATCAAAAGGATAATGAATGATTCTACTATGTGATTGATTGGATCAATCAAGTTGCTCGAAGATAATAGGACATTTACATAGCCTTGGGGCGGTGACGTGTTGCTAGACGCTTACCACCGTCTGTGTTACTGTGTATCGTGTGCAAGTGGGAGATTGTTGTAACACCCTCGAAATTGGAAAGAGCAACTAAAAAAACTTCAATTAAATAGACAAATGAGGAAAAAATCCTTACAACTAACCATCCATACAATCACCTCATTATTAAAAACGTAATAACTTCAACGTTAATCATAACCTAAGCAATACGACAGAACTACAAAGGTCGGGTGTTACTTAACCCAAAACAAAGTTGCTATTCCCAAACGCGGAAGACTTCACCAAGTCACTTACTTCTCGAACATGCATCTAGCACTCCACTCTTCATTGTGACACTAGCACTATAACCCAACCGAAACCTGTTGCACATGCCGACAAATGAAAAGGTTAGGCTAATGCCTAGTGAGTTCAAGAGTTTACATCATGATAAAATAGTTCGTTAGACAATAAGTTGTAACTTAAATCATGAGTTCCAAAAGGGATTTGCATTAAATGTACTAAAACCCATTTTTCCAAATGCACACAAATTCCGTGATGAAAGCTTCCATGAAAATCATTTCTCGTCAATGGACTCAAATCTAAAACTCACTCAAGAGGGGAATAAATAATAACATATCAATGCGAATAAAACTCCAAAAGTCGAAACATCCCAACAAGGATGAAGTATAAAATACTGCCCATAATCATGAGAAACAATATATATAATTATACTACGTCACCGATAACCTGGATGACAGCCATATCCGAACAACGCCCTTTGGTGACGGGGGAGACCCGATTTCATCGAATGTGGCCAATACACAAGTTAAACCACAATTATAAATTACAAGCATGTTCCATGGATGGAAGAACATATGACATCAACCCTATCTAGGTCTTTAGTCAATATTGGACATCAACCCAAACCGGATCTTTAGTCCCTGGAGACATCAACTCAAACCGAGTCTCTAGTCTATCGTGACATCAACCCAAACCGGATCTTTAGTCAAGTGAGACATCAACCCAAAACGACTCTCTAGCCTAGGGATACATCAATCCAAACCGGATCTTTAGTCCACAGAGACATCAACCCAAACCGGGTCTTTAGTCTATTGAGGCATCAACCCAAACCGGATCTTTAGCCTAAAGCTACCAAGTTCAACCCAAACCGGATCTTTACCATGGGATCTCACCATTCAAACAAGCTTGTTTAATTTAGAAGTTAATACATGACTCCAAAAGAATAACCAATGCATTCAAATCATTGATAGGCGGGTATCACCCCCCCTAAATCTAATCGCAAGTGTACAGTGTCGAAATCAAGTAATACGTACGGAAGTACGAGTATCGAATCCACAGGAACTAGGAACTGAGTATCACAATTACTATAAAAACTATTAACTGAACTATCGAAACTTTGAGAGGTTGGTTTATGAACTATTTAAATGCAAGCAAAATAAATCACAACAGAACAGTAAACAACTTAAGAAACTTTGATAGAGAAAACAGTTGAGGGTTGGAAATCCGATGATTCTCACATATAAACACCTGACTCTAAACAATTACCAGTTATTCCCCTTAATGAATACCCAATCTTGGATCACCGTTGTTCTTTCTCAAGCGACAACGGGTTTTATTGTAAAAGCATGGTTCTTTCTCAAGCAACCACGAGTTTTATCTTGAAAACACAAGTTATATCTCTCGATCTCAACCTATGTAATTCAAAACACATTAAGCGCAAGATTGTAATGGAACTAAGGCTTACTCGATATATCTCTATCACCTTTCTCACCTTAGGCATGCAGTTTCTAGTTCTAGTTAACAATTAATTCTCTCGAACTTAATTGAAAACAACACAACAATTGGAAGCTAGCTAAACTCACAAAAGCATTAAAAACGAAATCACATGCTTCATTAATTAAGGAAAACTGATAAAAGTTCAAATCATCTGTTCATATGCTATAAACCACATTCATTCCAACCCCCAACATCTAGAAATTAGTTCATGTTGGTGGTGGATTCAAACACAAGAGAAAGAAAAGCGAAAGTGTATGTAAACATGGTAATTGTAAACGTGATAGATATGATGATGAACTCCCTTCTCTTGTGCTCGTCTCTACTTCCCATGTTGAACGTGGCTCCAATCGATCCTCTATCGTGGCTCCAAACGCTCCGAAAAGGCTCCCAAAATCGCCCCAAGTCGTCTGCCGTTCGTCCTGTCAAGGCTGTGTCGAGAATGACCTAAAACCTGGAAAATCGCCAACTTAAAGTCTGGAACAGGGGGTCCCGCGACTTGTCCTGCGACTTGCAAGTCGCGGGGTAGGTCGTCCGGTTTTCTGAGTTGTGTCTGGGTCTGATTCGGGTCCTGGTTCGGGCGCGGGTCTTGGGCTTGGATCTCGGGCTTCCGTTGGGCTTCGTTTTGGCTCTTTTTGGGCTCTTTTCAGCTTCTTTTCTCGATGAACGCTGTCTTTTAGATAACCTGCATAAATCACTCGATGGACCATAAAATTCCGCTTCTTTGCTTAAATACAAGCCAATCTCATTGGTTTGAGAACCGAAAATAACGCCAAAAAGTGGCGTTATCAATCATGTAATTCCCAAATAAGATGCAATACATGCAGATCATAACTAAAGCTCTACATTGAGCCATCAAAATCGGACAAATGTCCTCAAGACCCAACAGAGTAAAAAAAACGAGCCATAAGCTCAAAAGAGTAAATAACCATTTGTTAAAAGCCAACATATGCAAATGAAGTGTATCTAACCCACATTATGCAAATACATGCTCCAAGGTATGACTAGCTCAAAACCCCTTCATTGCCACTTTCCAATGAATTCAAACCATATATACATATATACTCAAAATACTTCATAACTTAATAATGTATATAATTCGCAATGGTTTATAAAACCCAAAAAGTACCAAAAGTGCATAAATGTCAAATGGTATTCACTTAGGAAACAAAACACTCAAAATGGCATATTCTCAAATAAAACACAATTATGTGCATAACACATCCAAAGCTCTATCTCGAGCTACTAAAACCGACAAACACCCCAAAGACCCATTTGAGTACAAATCTAAGCCCTTAGAGGCAAAATAAACGCTTGGCTAAATACGCGAGCCATCACCGTTACATAAACCAAAATACATTGTTACCCAAAATCTTTATCTCTTGACTCTCAATTGGCCTTCGACCCAAAATCAAAAGGTTTACAATTCCCAAAATGTTCATAAGGTCGAGATTGACCAAAATCCACAACTCACACGTTCACATTTTCAAAACGTAACATATCATAAACTTTGCATAATCTCAACAAACACTAAAAGTGTATTTTTATCAAACAACCTCCACTTATGCAATAAATTAACAAAACACTTTCATTCGTGATTTGTTTATCAATTACCCAAAATCCCAAATGTGGGTGTTTTACAAGATTTGTAAAGCTCAACACTTTAAATAATCAAAACCCACTAAATAACTCAACAATTGATAATTTTATGTAAAACAGATAAACACTTTAAAATAAACATTTTGGCATGTACAACGTTTTCACAAATCAACTTGAACTCACCTTGCTAGATTTAGGCTAAATCTAAATTTTTCCCCAATTTGAGCTCCTTTGAAGAAACTTGAATCCTCAAGCCAAATCTTCCAAAAACCTAGATCCATAAGTTTCCACCCATTAAAATCATATTCAACCATACAAAATCGTTCCCCAAACATTATCATCAATAATCCCAACTTATACCTAAAACCCTAGTTTCCATTAATGAAGAAGAGAGAATGTTACCTCAACTATCACATGAATCCACCACCCAAGCACCTCTAGGGTTTCCAAAATGAGTCTTGAACTCCAAAAGGTGAAAGGGTTTTGAAGAGAGTTGAATGAAACCCTAAAATCAAGAAATCTTCAAGATAATATGAGATGATGTGAAAAGTTCCACACTTCCACTCCATTGATCTTCAATCTTCTCCTAGATGCAAAAGATCTCAAGGGTTTCCAAGGGTTGAGGCTTCAAGGGTGCTCAAACCCTAAAATACCAAAAGGGTTCGGTTTAGAGAGAAAAGGAAAGGGTTTGGTTGAAGTGAGAAATGGAATAAGGCTGAAAATCCCGATTTTAAAGTCCCTGCACCCGTGGGCGACCTTGCCCGGCGATAGTGCCCATGGCATAACCGCCGGCACTATCGTGGCATGTGTATCGCCGCCTTTTCCCTTTCTCGCGACATTGTCACGCGAAAGTGCCCTTGGGCACAATCATGGGCATAGTCGCCGTGGTTGTATTGAGAGGCGGTGGCCTCCAGCGACTGTGCCTCGGTGATAGTGACCTTGTCACAGTCACCGAGCATAGTCGCATCGTGCACTTCTTGACCCAAAAACCTCGTTTTTCGATCCCCAACTTCCTCGGTACATCCTTTGACCCCAACTAGCTTCGTCCTTCTTGATTCCTTGTAACTTGTGAGCCACGCGTTGCTTGTTGAGCTACTTCTTTTGCCAAAAGTTTACGGGTGTTACAATCCTCCCAACCTTAAAATGATTTCGTCCCCGAAATATGATTCCCGTACCTCCAACGGTTGCCGAGCCCAACACCTTACTTGTCCCATCAGCTTCCAACTGAGATTCGGATTTTCCTTCATGGTCGAACTACCACGAAAATCTTTGCATTGATGCTCACACTCAATGGCCCCTTAGGCACATTATACTTGCATCCAAGTAACTCTTAACTTACTAAGGAAGCTTATGACCACAAGACTTCGCTTGTCTCCCAACCTTAAGTATTCCATACTTCCTCCAGCGGTAGATCCTGACTTTCATTCAGTCCATGCCTACACGCTCTAAAACTTTTTTCTTCAATCAATCCAAGGTTTGATTACCACCGACACCAACAAACTCTCCAAATCCAACTGTTCCGCTGCTGAACTGCCACTTCACTCTAACGAGCACTATCATCCCCTAAACAGACGGTCGTCCCTAACCCAACGATCATACAGCTCCAAGAATACATCCAATTACCAATCATCCAATCAACAGACTCCTTTACCATTCAAGGAAAGTCGTCCGACTATAACCACCTTTCACCACCCGACTCCCTTAAACCACTACAAGCGATACGATTCTCCCTTAAGATTGGACTACAACACTCCAAATACACCGACAGTTCATGGCCTCCAATCCGAAAGTTGACACCTAGCCATTACACCAAGATTCAAACCACTGAAGGGCTTCATACACGAATTTCATTCGTCGAGCATACCCTTAAAATGAAGGTTATTAGCACGGTGTGTCAAGGGTCCTACACATCCCTTACGCAAAACTGCACAAATTCCAAAACAAAGTTGCCGAAATGAACGGTCACCAAAAGCGTTAACAGGAGATACCGCGAGTCCCACCCTTCAGTTACCAATATGAAATATTTTCGACCTTGCAAACGACACCAATCGGCTCACGGTATTAACACGCGTCAGAAACCCAATCTTTCACCGAAAGGTTCTACACGACCTCGCCCTTAACCGGGGTTGCTTAATCTTCCCAAGCCTAATGAGTTCAAGGTTTTCAAGCGACAAACTCAACAATTATGCCAATAAAAACATTCATCATATTTTTCAACACGAAGGTTTTTTATATATAACAATGTATCGTACGTGTAAAAACCTACTACCACTTATCCGGTAGCTGTGCAAAATGGACACACTCGTCCCACATGAGAAAAATCATTTCGAAAACTACTTGACCACTACTCGAGTTACTAACGAGACACGGAAGTATACCCAAAACTTTTAAAATGAACCGTCATGGTCCTGACATGCATTTACTTGCGCCATTTACGCATACAAGTTTCCCCGTAATAACATAGCATACAACAAAGGGGTACATACGAAATTTCAAAAGAGAGAACTCATTAAATTAAATTCTGAAATTTCTTATTTAGCCACATAACGACATGTAGACAAAATATTCCGACAAGACTCACATACATCAATGTAGTTTCTCAAAACTTAGGAAAACGATAAGTATACGTGATTCAGTTGACACCTAAAAGAATTTAAATCGAATTCAAATTTCGAATCATACAAACGATGCACATTAATGCTCCAAAAACAGTGGTTACAATGCTATGCATACCAATAAATCAATATAATGCATTTGCGTGAAATGATAACAAAGAACCAGTTAACCGCCGGTGCATAAAGCAAAACATTAAGATAAACTATCATGATGCTCCTATATGCTTTACTCACGCCACGTATAAATCAATTCGTACACTAAATGAGGTGTAGCGAACTGTGCTAACACCAATCTTCAAAGAGAAATTATGTGACACCAAAATTCCAAAAACTACTCCTCTTGGGTTGCATTTCGGCATAAAAAAACATTTCTCAACAAAACCCGCACGAGACAAAATGTCCAATAAACTCCGTAAATTAACACACCTAATAATTAAAGTGTGCACATCTCAAAGTTGTGCCCATGCGACTCAAAACACCATAAAACAAAACTCCATAAAACTCAATGGAGCTCAATGGCCTCTAATCAATCAAATGGTACCAAATTTTCGTCCCCAAAGGTCAAATTGCATAATACAAAGTTATGACTAAAATGTCATAATTCCACAATTTCCCACTTGTTGCCATACCATGTAAAGTGATACTCTTCAAGAAAACCCACATGGGATAAAATTCCCAATGAAAGTCAAACACCAAAATAGCGGAAAGTAACTATCCGTTCAAACCTTAACATATGTGGAGGAGATCCAATGTTAAGGTCATATGTCACTGTTACTTGTCCAAAATCTTAAACAACATTAATATATGGACAACATGGTATCCGAAAATAACGTTGGACAACAACAAAATAAATCAAGTCCCGACAAACTTTGTAATTACTTGCAATAAAATAATTTCATGCAAACTCTGTCGAGACTTTCTTTATCTATTGTCTAACATTATTTTCGGATACCGTGATATCCACATCTTAATATTGTTTAGAGTTTTGGACAAGTAACCGCGATTTATGACTTTAACATTGGATCTCCTCCACATATGTTAAGGTTTGGATGAAGAGTTACCTTCCATTAAACAACTACTCCAAGTAGCACATATATAACAATATATAAGATTCTCATAAGAAATGGTCCAACTATCCCATTAGACATGTATTTCCACATGGTAATCTTAAAACCACAAATACAAGCTCATTAAGCACATAAACTCCATATATATATATATATATACTTGAGATCATGTGAGACCAGACTATTTCCGTGAGACCGTGAGACCAAAAAATTAACACTGAACCTTCACAGCAAAAGACTGTGAAGGTACTGTGATGGTAAACCTTCATAGTGTTTTTGTTGTGAAGGTTCGCTGTTTTTCTTACCTTCACAATGAATCACTGTGAAGGTTTAGTGTTAATTTTATCGTCTTACGGTCTTACGAAAACAGGTTGGTCAAACGTGAACCCAACTCTCTCTCTCTCTCTCTCTATATATATATATATATATATATATATATATAGGCCCATTCAAATACAAACCATGTATTTGTTGCACCCTTACAAACCAGTGTGCATATGTGAACAATGTGCATATACATATGCATATGCATACCTGCAAGAATATGCATATAATGGACATACATTCATATGGGATAAGGCATATATGCATCTCAGATTATGCACACACTGTTCACATATGCAAATTTGTTTGTATGGGGTGCAACAAATACATGGTTTGTATTTGATTTGTGTGTGTATATATATATATATCCAAGGCATACCCTCATATATACATAATTGTATAAACATGAGCAAGAGCAATAAGTGTATTAATACATGTAGCAATATTCACATTAAGACAAAATATCATCATTAAGCCAAATATATTCTCATTAAGCCATAAGCCAAGCCATTAAGCTCAAAACCCTAAATAAAGACATAACTCTTCCAAAATAGATATCATCATAAGTAATGTAAGATCCAAGTAAAATATATATTCCACATAACTTTTCTTCTCCATTAAGCACCAAATCTCCAAATGTATGGAGGTATGAGCTTAATATCACAAATATGAAGCTTTTCAAGAAAATGTTAGTTAATAAGGTAAGGAACAAATATAAGACATGTATTTAATGTTATCAAGGTGTTGAGAACTCAGAATCTAGATTTTGAGTCAAAAACCTAGAAAAGTGGATGAAACCCTAGAAGATTTGGAGAAGAAACTTGAGGTTGTAGCTTCCAAGCAAGAGTAAGTGCTCTTAAATGCACCCTAGAAGTGTCTTGAAGTGAAATTAATGCACTCAAGAACCCTAGATCATTAAATGAAGAGAGTGAGAGATATCAAGTTGAGGAGAGAAAATCGCCCCCAAGGAGTCTTCCAAACGAGCCCTAAACTGATTCGTGTGAAAAGTGAGCTAAAAATTAGCCAAGGGTTGTTTTTATAGCCTCAGACCCCGCGGGCGACTATGACACGGCGACAGTGCTCTGTGTCAATGTCGCGGGTCACTATCGCGGCCTTGCCCCCCACTCTCGGTACATTACTGGCGAGAGTGACAAGCGATAGTGCCCTAGGGCATTCTCACGAGTCACAATCGCGCGATATGTACCATAGCTCCATAACTCACGACGATTATGACACGCGGTTATGCCGCGGTGTCAAGGTCGCCGGTTTGCTCCCGAGTCCCAAATTTCCATTTTTGTCGTTTCGTAAGGTCGAAGGGTTGACGTCTTCATGCAATATTATTACTTCTTCTCATGCAAGCAAAGTAATCCAAGACAAAAGTTATAAAACGAGATACTTAGGAGTTTAAGCTTACTTGCGAAATGCGAGCGTTACAACATCTTTTCTCAAGACCAAAAAGGTTTACAACTTCTAAAATATTCACAAGGTCGGGGATGACCAAAAATCCAATGACCCACATATTCGTATTTTCAAAACGCACCACAACATAAATTGTGCATATTTCCAACAAAACACCAAAAGTGTATTTTTACTAGATAACCTTCAATTATGCAATAAATATCAAAACACTTCCATTTATACTTGTTTTTATCAAATTATCCAAAAATCCCAAAAGTGGGTATGTTGCAAGATTAATAAAATCAAATACTCCAAGTAATCAAAATCCACCAAATAACGCAACAATAAATATTTTCATGTACAAACATATAAACACTTTAAAATGGACATTTTGGCTGTACACCGTTTTCACAAATCAACTTGAACTCACCTTGCTAGATTTAGGCTAAAAATTTATACCGACATCGATATTTTTTTCCTGATTTTCTAACCGAGATTTTGATACCATACAAAACTATAAAAATGGAACAAAAAAAGAAATATAAACCAAGATCCATAGCTTAAATTTTGTTGGGTATTAACATTTAGTTTCACATAGGAAAGAGTTAAAACTAATATGAGTTTATAAGGTTAAACACGTATCATTAAAAAAAACTCTAAACTCATATTAGTTATCAAATCAGAGAAAATACTAAGTAACGAGGTTGTATTAGACTTTACGTTGTGTTCTCGAGTTTTGGAAGGAAAGAAAAGAAAGGAAATAAAAATAAAATAAAATAAAAAGGGAAGGAAAAAAAGAAATATTTGTTTTTGTGTTCTTGAGATGAAAATAACATAGAGAAAACGGAAGGAAATAAAATACTTTTTCATGTTCTTGAGTAGGAGAGAAAGGAAAGAAAAGATGTCACTTTTATCAATACAGAACTGAAAGACTTTGACAGAGGGAAGGTTAGCTTTCATCTAATAAAAAAGATGGCTAGACAGAATAATAAGAAAGATGCTCAAAAAAGGAGTTCAAAAACGGAAGATGGGGAGAAAGCGAGGAGGAAGAAATTAAAGGGTCAGGACGCGGTCGGTGCAGCAAGTCATACTTCTCTCTCTAATGAATTGAAAAGTAAAGATGCGTTAGAAGATTTGGAGAATTTTGGAGAGATGTTGGGATTGGACTGGGAGAAGCAAAAGAGAAAAAACCGCGCCCCAACTGCTGCAGGTAAGTCTCGACCAACTTGTAGTTTTAAATGAAGGTTGTCTCGTTGAACATTAGAGGATTAGGGGGTGTCGTGAAAAGAAATTGGATAAAGGAAATCTGCAGGAGTTTCAAACCATCAGTAATTGGCATACAGGAAACTAAGATCACAAAAGAGATCGATAATCAGATCAGGGGATTATGGGGAGACGATGAGATGGAGTTTTTGCACGTAGTAGCTAAAGGAAGATCGGGGGTATCCTTACGATGTGGGATAAAAAAAAGTTCAAGGGGGAGTATGTGGTTGAAGAAGAGTCATTCCTAGCGATCATAGGAAATTGAGTGGGGAAGGAAGGTTTGATTGGGTTCGTAAACGTCTATGGGCCGAGGGAGACAAGTCAAAGGAAGGATCTATGGCAAAAATTGGAAAATCTGGTAACTAAGGAAGAGGTAAAATGGTGCGTTTTTGGGCACTTTAACGAAGTAAGGGGGTCACGAGCGATTAAATTCGATTTTAAATGGCCGGGGATCGGAAGATTTTAATGACTTTATAAGGAAGAGTAGTTTGCTAGACGTGCCGATGCATGGAAGGAAGTTTACTTGAATAAGCGACGATGGAGCCAAATTTAGTAAACTTGATAGGTTCCTTGTATCTAATGATTTCGGTTTGCTTTGGAGAAACTTGGGGGTAAAAACGATTGAAAGAAAATGGTCCGATCATTTCCATATTTTGTTACACGAAGATCGAAATGATTTCGGTCCTAAGCCATTTATATTTTTCGACTCGTGGCTTAAGGAGGAGGGCATCGAAAACTTGGTGTCGGGGGCTTGGAATAATCGGGTGTGCTCGACGAGGCCGGATTGCATTTTTCGTGATAAATTGAAAAATTTAAAAGAAGCCTTAAAGGTGTGGAGTAAAGAGATTTTTGGAGAGCTCGAAAAGAATCTATACAAATGTAAGGAGGAGGCCGTAAGAAGCGAAAAGATGGCGGAAGAGAGAGGATGGGAAGAAGAGAGTCGGCTCCGGTGGGTGCAAGTGAGAAAACAATGGCTTGAACTAGAGGAAAAGAAAGTAGCCATGGATAGACAAAAAGCCAAGGTTAGATGGATATTGGAAGGCAACGAAAATTCAAAGATTTTCCATGCGGTAGCAAAATATAGAGAAAGGAAGAATACACTAAGGGGTTTGAACATCGGTTCGGTTTGGTCGGAAGACCCGAAGGAGATCAAGAATTATGCCTTTGATTTCTTTAAGGGCAAATTTTCATCCGATGGTGAAGATGGCCCGAGACTTAAGGAAGAAAATTTCAAGAAATTGTCCGGAGAGGAATCCGTGGCTTTGGAGAAACCGTTCGAAGAAGAAGAAATTTGGTGCACGATTAAAGAATGTGGTGCAAATAAATCGCCCGACCCAGATGGATTTACTCTTGGATTTATAATTTTTTTTTGGGGGACGGTAAAAGAGGATTTGATACGGGCGATTCGTTGGTTTTGGGATAAGGAGGAAATTAGTAGGGGTTGCAACTCCTCATTTCTAACTTTAATTCCCAAAAAAAATCTCCGGTGAGTCTTGGGGATTATAGACCGATTAGTCTTATCGGGGTCTATTATAAAATAATCGCTAAGGTGTTGGCCGAAAGGTTGAAATGAGTGTTGGGTAATCTCATTAGCACGACACAAAGTGCCTTTATTAAAGGCCGCAACATTCTCGATGGGGTATTAATTGTAAATGAAGTGGTGGTTTTATCAAGGAAAAAAACAAAACCGGATTGATTTTTAAGGTCGATTTCGAGAAGGCGTACGGCAATGTTAGATGGTCATTTTTGTTGGATAACTTGAAGAAAATGGGATTCGGTCACAAGTGGATTATGTGGATAAAAGCATGCCTTTCGTCGGCATCAATGTCGGTTCTAATTAATGGTAGTCCGACGAAAGAATTCGAAATGGGTAAAGGGTTGAGACAAGGGGATCCACTCGCACCGTTTCTCTTCCTTATTGCGACCGAAAGCTTACACGTCTTGATGGAGGAAGCGATAAAAAAAGTATTTTTGAAGGTATCGTAGTGGGTAAAAATGAGATACAAAATTGTCATTTACAATACGCCAACGATGTAGTTTTTTTTTTCGGGAAATGGAATATTCAAAATCTGAAAAATCTTTTGAAAATTTTGAGATGTTTCCATATATTGTCGGGGCTGAAAATAAATGTGGCTAAAAGCCATATTTTTGGCGTAGGGATAAAAGAGGAAGAGATACAAGCATGGGCAAATATCGTCGGATGTGGGTGGGGACTTTTGCCATTCACTTATTTGGGTCTCCCGGTTGGTGCTTCAATGAGGAGATTGGATCATTGGAAACCGGCTATTGAAAAGGTAAAGAAGAGACTAGCACCGTGGAAGTCGAAAATTCTAGCGTTTGGCGGGCGGTTAACTTTAGTCAAATCGGCTTTCGAAAGCTTACCGTTGTACTTTTTCTCGTTGTACCGGGCCCCGTTAGGTGTGGTGAGTGAAATGGAAAGATGGAGAGGAAGGTTCTTTTGGGGAGGGGGTTGCGGGGAGGGTGAAAAGAGAGGTTGGGTGGGGGTGAAATGGGCAAGAGTCGTGGGGAACTTCGAAAGGGGGGGGGGTTAAATATTGGGTCGTTGCAAGCGACTAATTAGGGGCTCTTGGAGAAGTGGTGGTGGAGATTTCGAGTGGAAAAGAGCGCTTTTTGGGTCAAAATAATCAAAAGTATCTATGGGGAGGAGGGGGGTTCGGGATTAATATCGGTAATAATTTTGTTGGTGCAGGTACAACATGGAGCAACATTATTCGGATAGGGATGACTTTGGACAACAAAGGTTTGGAGTTTTCAAAGTCCTTCGTGAAAAGGCTTGGAGATGGAAAGGATACGAGACTTTGGAAAGAGAGGTGGGTCGGAAATAGGACACTTCAAGAAGACTTTCAAAGGCTCTTTCGGCTCGAAACCAACAAAGATGCAACGGTGGCGGAAAGGGGAGAGTGGATCGACGGAAATTGGCGTGGAAATGGGAGTGGAATCGAGATCCGAGAGGAAGGGCAACAGGTGAGCTGGAAGAATTAATGCAAAGGATTGAAGGAATCCGGCCCGACGTAACTCACAAGGATAAAACGGAATGGGCATTAGTGACGACAAAAGAATTCAATGTTAGAGGTTTGAGAAAAATAATTGAGCAAGGGGAGGGAGAAGTGGATGGGAACATTCAACCCACCTTATGGTCTCGAGCGGTACCTAAAAAGGTGGGGATATTCATATGGAGGGTGAGATGGGGGCGAATCCCATGTGGAGCGGTTTTGGACAATTTGGGGGTGGATTTGGACTCAACATTATGTCCCTTATGCGGGGAGGGGGTGGAAACGGTGGACCATGCATTAGTGTCGTGCCCGAAAGTGAGAAAAGTGTGGCAATTTATGGGAAGATGGTGGCGGAGGAATTTGGATGGGACGAATTCCGTCTAAGGCATTTTAAACGATGGAGATCAACCGGGTTAAAAAGGGTCTTTGTGGAACGCGGTAAAGTGGGCTTTCTTGTACCTCATTTGGGATCATAGGAATAAAGTGGTATTCAAAGGCGAAAAGAGAAAGACCGTCGATGACGTTTTTGACTTCCAAAGAATTGCATTCGAATGGATTAAGAGAAGAGAATCGAAGTTGGCGATGGGTTGGACGAGTTGGTTAACGGAGCCTAACGCGTGACGCAAGAGGGTGGTTGTGAATGGGCGCTTTCTGCAGGTCACGACAACAATGAGGGGCTGTTTTGTACCTCGCAAAACTTCCCGTCCTCATCGGCGCTTTTCTGCAGGTCACGCCTTACTGCAGGTCACGACAGAAACATGTCGGTAGTATGTTTCTGTTTTAGTAAGCTGTTTCGAAAGCCCGAGTAGAAAGGTGTGGCTATGTTTTTCTTCCTTTTCTAAGTTGTGGCGTTGCTGTTGTGTTTTACTCATTTTGGGTGGATTTTGTATTTGGTTGGGTATTAATACAATTCCTTGCTTGCCATTCAAAAAAAAATACCCTTATTTATTTCATAGTGAAATTGGAATGTAATTAATGGAGACATGTGTAATTTTATTAAATATTTTTAATTATTATTTTTTCCTTCGTTTTCCTCCCACTTTTGGGCGGAGAGTTGTGGAAGGAAAATCAACAATATTTTTCTTTCCTTCCTTTTTTTTCTCTCCTTAAAAAAACTCGAAAACAAACATTTTTCTTTCCTCCTACTTTCTTTCCGTTTCCCTTCGTAAAAAAAACTCGAGAAAACAACGTAATTCTATTACCTTCCTTGATTAATTTATGTTATATTTCTTATGGGTTGGGTTCCGGTGGGAAGTTGAGGTTAACGTGAGAAATAGTTATCAACCGTTGAATAAAAAATGAACAACATTAGAATGAGATGCACGAGATCAATTACCTTCTAAACCGTAATTTAAATTCACTTCTCACGCTAACCTCAACTTCTCACACGATTCTTCGTCTGTCTCCTATTTTTTTCATTGTTAATCTTGATTATTGTTGAATTAATTCCAATAAATTCTTGATTTTAAAATCGAAAATTATGTTAACAATTATCATTTAAAAGTAGATGGAAATATTATTTTTAGTAGTCGTATGAATATTTTTACCCTTTAAAGGTATACATGTTTCATTGGTTATAGATATCGGGTGCCTTTTCCAAACTGCCTTAAAACCTCAAATCAAGCCATCAATCGTCCACTTCACTATTCTATTTCGTCTTCCTCCTCTCCTCTGCGTCTAGAGACTTCTCTGCAAGTCAATGGCGTCCGATCTCGTCACCAAAGCTAAGGAGGCTTTCATTGACGACCACTTTGAACTCGCCGTTGACCTCTACTCGCAGGCCATCCTCATCAACCCTACCGACGCCGGCCTCTTATCCGACCGCTCTCAGGCTAACATCAAACTCAAAAACTTCACTGGTATACAACCTCGTTTTTCTCTCATTTATCTCTTCAGATCCTCATACGAACAACAAGCCGGATCAAGTCTTTAAGTTTCCTATTGCATGCTTTGTTTGATTTCAAGTAGATAAATTGCATTTATGATTACACTGTAGAACTTGATTTTGTCTAACAGGTAGCTTTATTAGCGTTTTAATTACTTGGCATACTGATACCGTTGTTGCTGAAGTATAGATTTTTGTTATGGCATACTGAATTGGTTAGTTTCGGCTTCTATGTAGGTGTTTGAGTGTTTCCTCTTTCATATGGATAAATGCAATTCTGGTCATGAGTATTGTTCTAGTAGCTTGAACCGTTGTTTTGTTATTATAAGTTCGAAAATTGGCAATTATGTAGTTCTCAAATCCATGGAATTTTGGTATTTTTCTGCTTAATGATATTTGTCTTGGGTAGGATCGAATAATTAGTTTGTATGTACAGTATGATTTTTCTCGATGCGACTTATTTCATTCATGTTACATGGTAGCAGTATAAAAGCTAAAGATCCTTCACGGCTTCACCAAATCAAAAGTTTCTGATTCCTGCGTGTGGTTGCTAGGTTTACTTCTGGTGCATTTGAGTTTCGGTTGCTTGTGCAAGGCTTATTGAATCACACTTATTTTCATTGCTGAAGTAAAAGTTTCGGTGATGTCCAATTGGTAGATTACTCTAGATGATTGTTATCATATTTGCTAGTACTCCCATGAATCACTAATCCTTTTGTGCATACCCTTTTGGGACAAGTTTGTTGACATTATTTCACAAGTTTGCTAGTACTCCCATGAATCACCAATCCTTTTAGGCAAATTGAAGGCAAGGGATCGGTGACTTAATTAGAATACACGCTTAGATAAAGAGATTTGTAAGGATTGGAGAAGAAAGAAGAATCCAAGAACATAGGTGGTGGAGATGGCTTTTTCATTGGCATGACTTACTTGTTTTTATTTCTTAGGTTAGGTTAACTCTCTCCGGTTGGGTCTTATTCAGAGATTATTATGGGGTTTTCTATGGGAATTCAAAGGTATAAATACAGGTTGGAAGATTGGAAAAGTGTGCGAGGATGAGACGGAAATATATTTTTATTTATTGCATTTTCTTCTACATTTCTACTTGACTACTTCTGTAGTACCATCTTGCTCTAACTTGACATGAATAAGGTTTTTTATGGGCCGATGGCGGCACCAGTGAGGAGAGTAGAAAGAGTATTGGTCGAGGGGGGTGAGTAGGAGGGTAGGCCAAGGATGACGTAGGATGCAACCGCACAGCCGCCGTGGCACAAGGCTTGTGTCTCACGCCATGTTAAGCCCATGGCATGCCATGGCCTAATGCGCATTATTCGTTATGCAATATTTGATTTTTCTTTACGTTTTTAATGTCTTATTTGCAAGTTTTTAATGTACAACCTAATTTAACTTGCTTATTACCATTGACTCATTGAGTAACACTACAAAACATATGTTTTTATATATAATATTATATATGAATTAGAAATTTGACGCCATAAGTCACGCCTTGGGAGCCATGGCGTTTTGAATTGAATGAGGTTGGGTCTGGATCAAAATCCAACACATCGACAGCCCTAGGCCTAGCTACTTTTTTTTCGAGATATAGTCACCACATTTTCAACTCCTTATTGAGTGATCACCATTAAAGCTGCACCTCCTGTATCTCTTTTAGTCCAGGTCCAGCTTATCAAATAGACTTCAATAGGTTAATACATCCTGCTTTGCATGAGCTCCTTGTGTAGTCTCACCAATGAACAAAACATTAGCAACAACACACATAAGTGGTGGATTCTGTGTTGTTAGTGTGCTTATTCCTAAAAGCAAAGACAAGGGCATAAAAGCGACCTTGGCGTAACCTTATAGTAGTAGGGAAAATCAGCAATTTGGGGGCAGGGTAATGTCATGTACCCATCTGGAGACCCAAGCCCATTTCTAAGTGACATTCTAGAATAGTTAATGAGGGGTATTTTAGGTATTTCGAATAAATAGTTAGTATAAATAAGGAGGATTTAGGGGGTGAGAGGCATGCAGAAAATTTAGTAGGTTTTATATGGGAGAGTTCTAGCCTCTCGAATGCTAGTTTGCTCTTCGTTTTCCTTGCTAATTGAAGCATTTAACAGTGTCCTTATCATTTGGTTTCTGTTTCAATTGTTCAATCAATTGGGTTCATAACACAATCATGTCATCACTTGTTTTCATGCTTGTATCCGTGACATGAATACACACCTTTAATCGCATTCACATGCGTTATAGAGATTTTCTTCTTCTAAACTTCCAGTGGAGCACTCTTCACATAAGCTTATCATATGCTTCTTTATCAATAAACATCATATGGTGCTATGCAAATCCCTTTTATGTTGTTATGTCCCGGTACATCTTTTAGCTTCACTAGTTAGTAAATTAATATGGATAGAGAGTAGAGTCTTCTCTCCTACAAAAGGATACAAAACGAGAATAACTTTTTTTTGAAGTATATAATATTTATATACGGAAAATGAAACAAATAAACTCACACACCCTCCTCACCTTTGGTGAGGTTTGAACCCATGACCTTCTACAAGGCCAAGGGCTCCGATTACCACTAGGCTAAAGACCCTTTGGTAAACGAGAATAACTTACTAGAGGAAATGCTAACAAATTCTCGAATCATAGTCTACAACTAAAATCTAGCATTTCTTCTCATTGGTTCTTGTTACAATACCCAGATTTTCTATAGATTATTTCAATCCTTAGCCACCTTGGCCTACATGACAATCCACATTTTCTCCTATAATGATCTTGTCTCTAACCGGTATCTTTTCATGAAACCTACCTGATGGACATGTGCTTTGATGACGTTCGTAAGAACAACATCTCCACCAATGTAGCTAACATGATTTATGTCTTCTCATCTTTTAATCTCAAATATTTTCTTAGCTTTAATCTGTTATAATACCTCTCTTATTTTTCATGGCATCTTTTCCAGAAAACCACAACTTAAAACCTATGCTCTTGAAATCCTGAATTTTTAGATTTCTCACATAACCACTTAGTCTTTTTGAATTTCTTTCTCTACTTGACGTGGTGGTTAATTCCCTCATCTTCCTGTTAAAATTCTCTCATTACAACTACACAAGAATCTTCTACTTTCTCGGACCAGCCTCGTTGCCCTACATGTTCATTCGAGTATGAAGACCCTTGTTTCTCACCACATCTAGACATGGATGTGGTATGTTTTGAAGGGAATGGAAATTCATTATTTGCCTTAGACCCTTCAAAATGGCATGCTTACGTTCACCATTCGTGGTCTCTAATGCAACACATCTTGAGGTGATGATGACACGACCCTTTATTAAATGCACTGAGATGACACATTTACATTGATCACGTCGTGAATTTTTGGCAATGTGTTGTTAAGAAGGTCACGAGTTTATTAAAATTCCGTGTTTTATTCATAGGAATAGCTATGTGCAATGTATGTTCATGATACACCTTGAACAAACTATGTAAGAATAGTTGTACAGTTAGAAACATGAATCAAAATTTATTTATTTTTTTGCTAGTTTTTGGGTATGACATCCTTATTTTGTGTACTTATGGATCTCATACCTAATTTGAGATTGTTATAATTTGATATGAGTTTCATCTGTATCTAATTTTTGGGTGGTTGTTACTAACTCATATATTTTGTTATATTGATTAATTTGTTTGAATTCGTATCTTGGTATGGCTTCTTTCATTTGTGTGATGTAATATCGATATGATACCAAAGGATTTCTGCTGTACCCTCAATGATTTGCTGAACACACAATTGAATCGATATGAAATTGAAACAGAAATTGAATGGTTACAAATGATTTCCAGGCACTTCGAGACTGCCGGATGTCTCCCAAGGCTCTCGCCAAAACACACTAAATTGATCGATGAAAAACCCTGATGACCTTACCCCCTATTTATACTACCCAACTTAATACTACTATTGCATTAACTACTTGTACTAGTGCATTAAGCACTTGTACCTTAGCCTAACATATTTGACTATTTGACCGCACTACATAGGGTATAACAATTTCATGCCTAATTTGAAGCTTTAATAATTTGGCATGAGTTTCATTTGTATGCAAGTTTACGTGTGATTGCTCTTGCATCTGAGTTTTGTTGTGGCTTTTTTGTTTTCAAAATAAGAAATAGAGGCACTTCAATTCAATTCCATTGAATTTATATATGGAGATTAAAGAAGTGATACATCGAATCTCTTGTTTGAGCCGTAAATCTTGTTAAAGTGACTCACTTGTTACAAAGTTGGAATGCTATCAACTTATCGTTGTTATCATTTATCATCAAAACTTAGCATGTTCATGAATGAGTCACTTTAACCAGATATGCACCTCAAACAAGGGTTGTGGTGTATCACTTCTTTAAACTCCATAAACAAATTGAATGGATTTTAATTGAAGTGTCTCTATTCTTTATCTCAAATGAACAAATCCACAACAAGACTCGAATGCAAGAGCTAGAGCAATCAAGTTTTTAAAAGTACATGAGAAATAAATGTATTATTTAAACTTACATACAAATGAAACTCAGTTCAAATTAGGCATGAGATCTTTAGGTAGCTTATCAGGATTCCATCACACAAATGAAGGAAGCCATACCAAGATGCGAATTCAGACAAAGTGATTAAATATAGCTAAATGGCACCGTTCCTGATGCAACACATCTTGAATTGGTGATGACCCGTTCCCTACTAGTTTAAATGCCCTGAGATGACACATTTATAATGATCATGTGATTTTTTGGCAATGTGTTGGTAAGAAGGTCATGAGTTGATGAAATTTCTGTGTTGTATTCATTGGAATAACTATCTGCAATGTATGCTCGTAATACACTTGGAACAAACTATGTAAGAATAACTGTAGTTTTAAAAACATGAATCACAATTTATCTATTTTTTGTTAGTTTTTTGGTTGTTATTAGTTATTACTAAAACATAAATATTATCATTTTGAATTTATTGGAATTCATAACTTGGCATGGCTTTCTTTTTTGTGTGCTGCAGTGATATAAGATTCTTACGGATCTCATACCTACTTTGAGATTGTTTTAATTTGACATGAGTTTCATCTGTATCTAATTTTCGGGTAGTTGTTACTAAATCATACATTTTGTTATATTGAATCAGTTTGTCTGAATTCTTATATTTGTGTGGCTTCCTTCATTTGTGTAATGCAATCCTGATAAGATACCTAAGGAACTCATGCCGAATTTGAAACTTTAATAATTTGACATGAGTTTCATCTGTATGTAAGTTTATGCAACACATAATTGCTCTTGCATTCAAGTCTTGTTGTGGAATTTGTTCTTTTCAAAATGAGGAATAGAGGCACTTCGATTCAATTCCGTTGAATTTTCGTATTGAGTTGAAACTATACACCACATCTCTTGTTTGAAGTGTATATCAGGTTAAACCGTTAAAGTGACTCATTCATGAACAAGTTAGGTTTTAATGATAACAGAGATGAGTTGACAGCATTCTAACTTTGTAATCTTGGATTTAATTGTGTTATAATATTAGTCAGTAATTATATTTGCTCCATCTTATATCTCTACTTTTTCTTAAGGTGACATATTTAGGAAATGTTGTTGCACTCATATGTACTAATATTCATGTGAAACTTCTTCTGAAAAATGTGATAGTTTTGAACTGTATGAGCATATTTTTGTTGTAGCCCGTTTTCTTCTATTTGAGATTATCTTTACAACTGGTGATTACCTAATTCTCATTTTTTTACAATTGTTTTGGAGCAGAAGCTGTTTCTGATGCAAACAAAGCAATTGAGTTGGACCCCTCAATTTCAAAAGCATATCTGCGTAAAGGGTGAGAGGCTCTTGAAATAACTAAAGTTCATTTGTCAGCCAGTTTTCAATATATGACATGTTTTTCACTAAAGTTAATTTTTTTTTACGTAACAGCATTGCATGCTTCAATCTTGAAGAATATCAGACTGCCAAAACAGCCTTTGAAGCTGGTGCTTCTTTAGTTCCAGAAGATGCAAGATTCAGAGATTGGATTAATAAGTGTGACAAATGCATTGCAGGTAATTGCCTATAGATACGCTGATGTCACTGCAACTTGATCCATATGTATAATAAATACCAGTAAACCACCCGAAAGTTTGATTGTGATCTTATCGCTTCTATAATCTGAAAAGCTTGCAGTGGTATGGTAAGCTGGACGATTTGCTACCTCTTGTTTTTTCAGCAACGGTAACGATATAAACAACATCCTTTTCCTAGACCCATATCTTGCAAAGCGACTATAACCTAGTTCACTGGCTAATAGTTGTTTTGAAATTCAAAAGAATGTTACTAGCTTCAAAAGAATGTTACTAGCTGCAAGTTTTTCCTTTCCCCATACCACAAAAACTGGTTATGTTTTCTCTCTTTCTTGTGTGGTTCTTATACATTGATGTTACAATATTTTTTGTGATTCTTTTGAAAGTATATAATATTTTTTTACATAGATATTTTCACCTATTTACATACAGGCGACTCTTTTCCTTCATGGACTAGCTTTGCATTTCATCTAAAATCTTCCTGATTTTTGGTGCACTAACGAGTCAAAAGTGTGAATTTGACTTTTGTCATTTAGATGTGACGGGTCTAAGCATCAAAAGTATGAAGTATTGAAACATGGAACTTAGATGAGTTTTTGCATATTATGAAACAGAGGAAAATGGTGAGCTACCCACACAATCATTGGATGCAACCCCTACTGAGGTTGTGGCTACTCCCTCTCAAGCACCACAAGAAACTAATGCAGCTCCAAAATATGCGGAACAAGTAAACAACATCTCCAGTGAGGTGGCGACCAGGATGCCGGCCAAACCAAAATACAGGTCTAAACCTTTTTGGAGAATTATTGTCAAACTATTTTCGTCGATGCTATTTTTTTTTGTTTATTGACAAATGTACATATTTCACCTAACAAACCATATATCTGCAGGCATGAGTACTATCAGAAACCAGAGGAGGCAATTGTGACTATATTTGCAAGGGGCATACCAGCTGAGAGCGTCTCAGTTAACTTTGGGGAACAAATAGTATGCTGGCATTTCAACTTAATCTTAACATTTAATGTAGTTTTATGGCTATTTCATACAGAGAAACTGGTTGACATTTAAAACTTTCTTGTTTGTCTTTGCTTCCCAGCTAAGTGTAACAATTGATGTACCTGGAGAAGAGGCATATATTTTCCAACCTCGCTTGTTTGGAAAGGTGATATGCATAGAGTTCAATTAACAGATTACAGATTTTCTTTGTTTTGCTTATTTTTCATTTTAAGTCTGCTGTACAGTTAAAATGCACATGCATGTGCAAGTATTTCATCCGTCTCTTATAATAAAACCCCGTTAACATATCTGATCTTAAAGTTGAGTTTTGATGGTTGATATTTGTGGAACATAAAAACGCTATCCGAAAATCGTTGAAATTGTATTTGATTTTTTATTGTTTTGTAACTATAATAATTAGTATTTTATTTTATATTTCGGTAATTATTTCTGGATTCTTCTTTGATATCAACTAACACGTTGATTTTTGATTAACAGATAATCCCTGCAAAGTGCAAATACGTGGTTCTCTCAACCAAGATCGAAATTCGTCTTGCAAAAGTGGAACCAATACACTGGACATCTCTTGAGTTTAGCAAAGACACTCTGGTTGTGCGAAGCAGCAGTGTCTCATCAGGTGAGTCATTAATGCTTTGACATTGTAAAAAGTGTTTACTCCAGCTGCATCTTTGGACTTGAAGGAAATGATCAGTTAACACTTAACATTAAGAGGCTTTGTTTGTTTTTGGAGGTTTAAAACTAGGAAAGTTATCACTTATTTGTTCAGATTTATTTTGATTGAGACCGTTTGTTTCTCCATTTGGATGGGTGTTAATAGTTCAATTTGCCTCTTAATGATTCATAAATATAAGAAGTTTTAACCATTGAGTGCAAGTTTGGTTTATTGCTTGATAGAGGACACACTACTTTCTAACATTTTTATTTTTTAGCGTTTGCTCTTTTTTGTCTTTATTTTTCTTGTTTTGGTTATTTTTATTTTACTTTTCGTTCAGCACCAATCTTATATAGAGCTTGTGAACCATTCAGAACTCTAGCGCCTAAGCAATTAATTAAAAAAGATTATTGTCTTACATGCTCAAAAGAAGTCTTCTAATAGAAGTTTGTACTCCCTCTCTCCCAAAATAAATGCTACTATTGATTTGGCCCATAGCTTAGTGAAACATCTATATTATATTATATTTATTTCTCTACTTTTCCTAACTGTAGAATCAAGGGGTTGTGGGTTTTTCTTTATACCAATTGGGGCCCTCCATCACCACCCCAGGCACAAATTCCACTTCTATCCGAAATTCTTTCACAAAATAATCCATCTTTTTTTGGTTTATTGGTTTTGTTCTATTGGTCAAATATGTAAAATACCCTCCAATTAGAGGAACCATGTGTATAACTCATTTTTCTTGTGTCTAGTGTCGTGTTTCTTGTTACTTTTTAGTTTGTACCTATTTTGTTCATGATATTAGTTATCGTCTTAAGATGCTAATTACATACATCTCCAATACATAGGTGGTAATCAAAGACCAGTGTACCCTTCCTCGAAACCAACAAAAGACTGGGATAAACTTGAAGCTCAAGTTAAAAAGGAGGTATATCTGTTGACTGATAGTTGACTTAGAGAGACTGATGCTAGTCTAGGCTAATTGGCGTTATTGTGTTTTCAGGAAAGAGATGAAAAGCTCGATGGTGATGCGGCTCTGAACAAATTTTTCCGCGACATATATCAAGATGCAGACGAGGATACAAGAAGAGCCATGAGAAAATCTTTTGTAAGACCATTCTTTTCTCGATTCTGTTTTTCTTTTTTTTCAAACAAAAATGAATACCTTTCTACTTGAATATATGTTGGAAACCTCCCTTTCTGCAGATTAAACTTCTTTACATCTGTGATGGAAATTAATTTTTTGTAACCAATAGGTGGAGTCGAATGGTACAGTGCTGTCGACAAACTGGAAAGAGGTGGGATCGAAGGAGGTGGAAGGAACCGCTCCAGATGGCATGGAATTGAGGAAATGGGAATATTGAAGTTTTGATCAAAGCTTTTGTGTTTCTGATGGTGGATCTTGTTCTTTCTTGGCTGGCTGGCTGGCCGTGTTTTGAAGTTGTCTATAGTCTTTTTCCTGAAGCCAAAAAACGTATCTTTTTGGTTCCCTTCTGCTAGTTAATTAACTTTTTTCTGTCGATACTACCTACCCGTAAAGAGTTTCCTGTTTTGATTGCCTTTTTGGTTTAATATAAATTATAATTGTCGTCCACATTTTAATGACGATATATTTGTTTTGGAATCATTGAAGAACAACCCTGTTTTTAACTTTTCATTTTTGTGCTAAAGTATATACAGTTTTTTTTTGTTAACCTTGGGAATCCAATGCAAAAGACTGGGTGAAATAATCTTCTACACATTTGAAAGATTTTGACATATTCATGTCTAAAACAGATGAGATGTTTTGAAAATCATAAAAACCCAAATGACTTTGAAGTTGCTCTTTGTGTAAATAAAGTTGATAAGGTTGCTTTGAATGTATAGAGGGACAACGAGGGAGGGAGATGTGCCGGGAATCGAACTAAGGATCTGTTATGTAACAAGATTATAATTGTGAAGGATGCTCTTGGTTTGCTTGAATCTAGTTTTAGTAAAGGTAAAAGCATATGTAGTTTGGGAAGAAGAGGGGGAGGGGTAGATCATAGCTGGGGTAAAATTATATATTATAACATTTTTTATAATATAAAATTAGAGAAATGGGTAAAAAAAGCAACATGGCCCTCTTAGGTTAACAAACTTTTTAAGAGGGGTCATCTCTAGTGACAAACTAAAAATTTGTAATGAAATGCAAACCAAAAGGGCCAAATCGATAAGGATTTATAGATCACATGGACCGTCAATGTAATAAATGAATCACATGGATGATAGAGGTAACTTTTAACAAAATATAAGGACCAAAAATGTAGTTTACTCGTTTTGATAAAATGATTCTAGACTTTTGTCATATTCACATTTTGATGTAAATTGATTTTCATCATTATTGAAGGTAACATGGTTCCAAATTTACAATCTTTTGATATAAAATGATCTTGACCATTACTGAAGAGGATGGCTCTAGATTTAAGACATCAACTGTTTGATATTTAAATTGTTATTGACGGTTAATGAAGGAGTTGCTTCCATCAATCAAAGGTTGTAATTTCATGTCATTGGCATAATGTTTATGCATAGTTGTTTGTGTGTTTTCAGTGGCCTAGTGATGGTAGTATTAGGTCACTCTTTAGTAATGTAAGCGCTTACCTCATTTAGTATAATTATTGTATTTCTTATGTCATGCATATGTAAAGGTACCTTACCTTTGCGTATATAAACGATTGCAGACTTTCATAATATGTTTTACTTTTATGTTTAACGAAAAATCACCTGTTATTGTTATTATTATGTTATTTTTGTTCAATAATAATTTATGTTGGTACAAACTTGTATTGAATATATTATGGACATATTAAACACATCACTGTGTTAGCTGAGCCAACAATTGAGTGACAATCCTCTCCTCAAGCTTAAGCATCCATACTTTGATTCCTATGAGAGTTTTTCAAATTTTCAAACTCAAAGAAAACACTTTGATGGAATTGTAAGAATTTCTTAGTATGTTATTGTATAAGGGTTGTTTTTTAGACTAAGAGGGACGTTTGGTTAAGAAAAGGGAATGAAAATGACAGGTAGGGGTGTGCAATCGGTCGGGTCGGGTCGGGGCCCAAACCCCGCCGCCCGATCGGATTTCGGGGTGGGGTGAGACCACCCGAAACCCATCCAATGTAATAATCGGGTCAATCGGGGTAGCGGGTTGGGCAAAACAACATCTAAATTTAAGAAAGTTTTCAATACCAAAACCAAAATCACTCCACCTGCTTCAAATCACCATCATCATAAAAAGAGGCAATTATTCAATTAACAACAAAACCATAAAAAACAACTACAAACCCACATCAAAATTCATTCAGATCCAACTAAAGAAACAAAAACACAGATCAATTTCATGAATCATGAAACCATCATGTAAAACAGTAAAATAAGTCTCGATGGCCTTAGAAATCGCCGGCGATGGAGTTCTCGGTGATGGCCGATGGGTGGGAATCGTGGGAAATTTGGGAATAATGGGAAATTGGGAATTGGGATACTATTTAGGTTAGAAACTGATAAAAGTAATATTTTAACTTAAAAAAATTTGTTTTTTAAACAAATTGGGAACTCGGACGGGTAAACCCAACCCGATCCTACTTTACCCGTATAAAAGTTCGGTTCAGGGCCATCCGGTTTTCGGGTTACGGTTTTTGGTCACAATTTCGGGTCGGGTCGGGCGGGTTTTGCTCAGCCCTAATGACATGAATGAAATAGGAATATAGGAATAGATTCACATTCCTCCCCGTCTAACCTCAAATGAAAATTTGGGTTTATGGGGAATGAACTCATTATATTATATAAAACCAAATATTTTCTTTTTATTTCCATTTCTATTAATTACTACTTAATACCTCTAACCAAACACCCCTTAGATCACTTGTGAGTTATTATTTATATATTCCGCACAAATCTATAATTCATCGTACGATAAGATTTATTTTTATACTTAATTTTTTTTTGTATTCAACGCCCTTATAAGCTTGTTTGTGTTATTGTTTGTACTTCAGGACCAACCAACAAACACTTGTACAATTAAAGTATAAATGTACAATAAGTTCAAGCTTTATTAAGGAGATTAAACATTTGTGATATTTATTTAACATTTTTGTTTTGTTTTTTAAAAGAACGTTAAATATACTTTTGGATAATAAAATTCATTGCAAACATGCAATTATAGCATAAAAACACTTTACCTTCATATATACTTTGTTACATTTCTACACATGTGAAAAATCATATTTTCAAGAGATTTCAACTTGTATACAATATGGCAAGGATTATTCAATTCTTACATCTATTTTCATTACCATGTACAATGACTCTCGATTTTTGTATTGGTGCATATTATTACACTGCGTAGAGATAACTCACAAGTCACAACATATGCTGACTTTTGCGTATTTGAGGTCTCTCGCTTATCACTACCATCGTCCCTATACATGACACCATACATGTATAATCATGAATAACATTTCTTTTTATAATACATTGAAATATATTTGGCATATCATATCATATTTTAATACAATGAAAACATATACATATGCATGTATCTCAGTTTAGAAATTGTATGAAGCTTGTGTTACTATCAAGGTTTATTTGCTTCACATGCAACACTACCAACACACAAGTCATAACACACTTTTTGACCACTCACTACTAAACATTAACATCACCTTAATTCACAACCATGATTGATTGACGGTTTAACATCGCACCTAAAGTCACTATATCATCAAAATGGCATCGTATGCAACAATTTAGTCGGTAAGCGCTAACCGTGGTAAGAGCCGTCGCACTCACTTACCGGGTAAGACTATCGGTCCTTGCTTCCGCTCTTACCGGGTAAAATTCTTAGTCCTTGCCATATTCATCTGGTAAGCTAACGTGCACTTGGTAAGCACTTACCCGGGTAAGAATTTTGTAAACGACCCCTAAGTTATAATGCTATTCTACTTAACAAAACATATGACCTAAAATGTTAATCCACCTAAAAGTACATGTGTATTCAGAAATTACAAAATAATATGGGGCAAGTAGTGCTAGTGACCCACATTAACCAGTCGCTCCGACCCGAATTACTCTCCCTTATGTTAGGGTGTTTGGGATTGCTTATTTGCAAATAAGTTTTTATGCAATATAAATAAACTATTTCTAGTGTTTGAATAAAAGAAAAAAAAAGTGTTTATCACTTTTCTACACCGTAAATAAAATTGTTTTTATAAATTACTCCATATTAACTTATTTGACACTCCTGGTCAAATCATTTATCTAAATTACAATTTTTTTTTATTTTTTTTACCTAAATAGACATCGTCAGATTACACCACGTTTGCTTCCTCTCTCGCCTGCTCATCGCCATCGTCTCCTACTCGTCTCCTCTCGCTCGATTCGTCTCTCCTCTTCAGGTATGCATTCTCTCCATCTAGGGTTCGATCTTGTGGGATTATAATACTGCTGTGTTCGATCTTGTGGGATTACACTGCTGTCTTCGATTTTTTTGAACACATGCTCAAAAATCTCACTGATTGTGATACTGTGTTCGATCACAAATTGATTTTTTTGATAGAACAAAAATCGAACACCCTTGTCTGTATTATGCAGGGGAAGCGTGCAAGATGTACTGAAACGATCCATCGACTCCTTGAGTGATCGGAGTGTTGAAGTCGGCGACGGTTTTTCGTTTGCATCGGAAAATTACGAGCCACAGATATTAGGATCCGGAAATGCAGTTCTTTGGAAGTTCTGAGATCAGTCCATCCCCGCCATTGCCGACGGCATCGGGCAACAATGCACATATGATGTACGTATTCAACAGGAATGGCGTCTGTTTGCTCTACAGGGAATGGAATCGGCCTCTTCGTACACTCGATTCCAACCAGGATCATAAGCTCATGTTCGGTCTTCTTTTTTCTCTTAAATCCCTAACCGCCAAAATGGATCCATCCAGGTTTGTGTTATCAATTTCTTCAATGAATCCATAATTTCGGTTAAGAGTTTAGGGCTCCTGTGATTTCACACTTAAGAATTTGATTGCAAATTAGAATGCCTGACATATAACTAGACTTTGAAAGATCTTTTAGTTTTTTACGGTGATTTATGCGATTATGGACTTGATTTGATTTCCCCCTGATTTTTGCCCAAATCACTAGTGGTTACTCTCGATCCGAAGCACCCCTTTTTATTTCCTCAGTAAGCAAAGGGAGAACCGCTTGATTAAAACGCATAACCTTGCATAAATCAGTAGAAATACGTTATGACAAACGTCTACTACAGAAAACGAAGTGAAACTATCAACGTAGTACTCTCGGAAAGTCTAGAACCCATACTGAAAGTGCAGTGTCATTTTGTGGGTTATCTCGGCTTTGCTTATTGTAGTTAAACAAGTGTTTAGTCACCTCCACTTTGGAGTCTGGATTTTGGATTCTATTTGAACCTGCATTCGTAGGTTCTTTGTTTACCATATTTTTCTTTTGGGCAGTGCTGAGAAAGGGAATCTTGGGGTGCCTCAGCTACCAGGACAAGGTTGTTCCTTTCACAGCTTTCGTACTAATACTTACAAATTGAGCTTCATGGAGAGTCCATCTGGGATAAAGGTCTGTAAAGATTTGTCTGATTGATTTCTTTTTTGTTGTTATAGATGCTTCATTGCTAATTATCTCTTGGCAACAATTTCATAATATTTCACTACTCCCAGTGATATCACACATGCTTATAACCCTACGCACAACCAAGCACGTAATTATGAACCAGTTTTAACTACCCTGGTTGCAAGCTCTGCAACATCATTAGGTTAATAGTTTCAGCATGGAATAAAACCATTAGTTTAGTATCGATGGGCTTGCACAGTTGCACTTGCTTGATTACAAAAAACTGTATCTAGATAAAGGAGAAATGAGGAATTGAGGATTAGATCTTTGAATCCCAATATCTATTTTGATTGTGCCAATATTCCCTAGTTTTTTCCAAATAATTGAAACTCATCATTTTGACTTTTAGTGGATTTTTACTCGTATTATCTTGTGGTAATTCTTTTTCAGATCATCCTTGTCACACATCCCAAGGCTAGCGATCTCAGAGAGTCTCTGAAATACATTTACAATTTGTATGTTGAATATGTTGTGAAGAATCCGTTGTACACTCCTGGAACTCCAATCAAGTAATGTACTTTTACCCTCTAGTGTGTGTGCATGCAATGTGTATCGTGCAACCAGACCAAGCAAACTTGTTCAATATGCTATTTTACCACGTTTTGATTATTATACTAATTAAGCTCTCATTTATATTTCTGAATTGGAACCTCCCCAAGGTGCGGGCATCTTCAGGATATATGAGGCTTAGGACGGAAGAGGAATATTAGGCTTATGCGTGGGCTCGATTCGTTTCAAAATTTAGGGTTTAATAATAAGGAAATGATTTGTATACATGGATCGATCAAATATGGTAGGTAGAAAATTTTGTTTAGTTAGATTATTGTTAGTTTCTAGGGTTTTTTGGGGAGACAACCGATCTCTTGAAAGAAAGCTAACCACTATGTTTTGTAACTACTTATTTTTCTTCAGTACTGAACTCTGTTCTAGTAGGACCGATGAAGTGAACGAAGTTCACACAAGTTGAGAAATATAAATGAGAGCTTAATTAGTATAAATATGTTTTGGAGTGCTCATTCAATATCATGATACGTATTTACAATTTTATGGTAAATGTTAGGACTGTAAGTTCACATCTGTATATTTGGTTGTGTAGGAGTGAGTTATTCAACACGACTCTTGATCAATATGTGCGAGGCCTCGGATAGTACGGTAAGGTATTCCTTCACCACTAGAGTTATTCAAATACAAAGGTGTTTTCATGATGCCTGACTGCTTGATATATTCTTACAGTATAACTACTTCAAACTTCTAAAGCATTTGATATACAAGAGTTGACGTGCAGATCTCTGAAGCTGCTTCTGTGATGCTATTCTGTGCCCAATTGATTATAAACCTTTTGAATGTAAGCAAAATATATCATTAGAAATCTTTTTAATAACTTTCTCATATATAATGCATGAATACAATGTGTCATTTCTTCTTTCTGTTTGATAAATGGTTTCACAAGAAAGTTCCATATGATCCATTCAAGTGTTGGCATAAAAAACTAATGGGACATGTATTGTGTATAAAAATTTGTTGTCCCACATTTGACGCTAGACATTAGACTAGGACAGGACACAACCTGGGGGGGGGGGGGGGGGTTGACAAAAATGCATTTTTTCAATCTGACCAAAAATAGGTGGAACAAAAAATAAGGGAGATGAGACAAGATTTGTAAATTAGCCTTAGAACCTCGGTTAATTATTTGAGTTATCCTGGTTCCTTGCTAAAAATTAAATATATTGTAGGATTTGAAGAATATATACATAAGAAAGCATATTAGATTTAAGATCTCTTCTCACCCACCTTGTGTTACTTGTGAAGCTTTTAAAGTAGGAATAAGCCATGAGATGCAGTGCGGTAGAACATAGTGTTTGTTGTATGACATTTGTGTATCTTGTATTCTACAGTATTCTTGGACTAAGCAGTTCATAGCAATTAGCGTTCCTGGACTAAACAGTGGTCCGCAAAAAGCGGTCGCTATTACCACTCATGACCGCAATTCTGATACCATATAGCGGTCGTTTTTCTTTGGGCTGTTTTCGACACTTGCTTTTTAAATTTTAATTTTAAAGAAATTCTATTTGGGCGGGCTTTTGTTGTGTCATTTGTGTGGGCTATCTAGAGCCAAACTTAGGCCTGCAAACAAAAAGGAAACCGATTTATCAGCTCGATTTGACAGCACCATTCCCACTCCTATATTCGATTTCACAGCATCATCTTCCAACTGTTGAAAACTAACACTTACAATCAAGTATAGTTGTATGATTATCACGAGATTTGCAAACGTTTGTGATTTGTTTTGGGAGAGACTTTCATGAAAGGTGGAAGTAGAATCTGTGGAGGTTTACAAGTGCTCTAGCAAATAGAGTATGCTATGCAAAATTTAGTTAGTAGAGTAAATTACAGTTTTGTTCTTGTGGTTACCTTAAGATTCAGGATTAGGTCCTTGTAGTTTCATTATGGTCATGGATTCAGTTCCTATTAAACCTCCCATGTGCCCCCTCATATCATACCAGTCTTTGAAGCATTTAAAAAAAGACCCACCCCATCACCGGCCCTTACTCCATCGACCCCCTTCCATCATGGCTCATTAAAGGGACTTGAGCTTTTGTTTTTCTAATGCTCATTAAACTTGTACATATTGTTTAGAAATTTGTACATTAAAAAAGCTTTCCTAAGATTTTGGATCTCAAAATTTAGTGAAATCTCTAGTAGTGAATCTAAGGTGGTGTTTGTTTTTTAAGAGGTACTGAAGTCTTAAGTCTGATTTCACTTCTGAATTTTAAGAGGTGATGCTGAAGTCTGAAGTCAGAAATACGAATTAGTAAGACTGTCTGTTTTTGTAAACTGACAAACGTCTGAATATATATATATATAATTATCTCTAAAAAATTAGACTTAAATACGTCAATTGAAGTGAGCATCGATGATCGAAGGACGGAGACGGAGCGAAAAAAATAAACAAAAAAAGGATGTTGGTATATTTGCGATGTTGTGGAGTTTTAATCATATCTCACACATCAAAGCCCCGGTTTAAGTGATTCAAGATGTTCTGGAAAGCCAACACGCATATACAATGGTCATGTTTTGTGTTTTTTAAAAATTCGGTTGCATCCAGGGTAAAACCGATGTTGAAATCTAAAGAATGGTGTTGGACGGATATAAGAGGTAATTAAGCAGCTAGGTTATCACTTAATTTATCAGAGGACATTAAGGGTTAAGAGACTCTGAAAAGGTAAAAAAAAATGGTCTGAATTGTCTTATGTCTGATTAAAGAGACGGTTACAACATTATTTTTAAATTAAAAAAATCTCTCAAAATTATGAAATATAATCAAAATTCGAGTGAAACAAGTTACACAAAAAGAAAAACCATATTTTTCTCGTTAATTTATTTAGTGTTTTTCCTCTTGAACCCGACCCTTATACATAATAAGCACACTATTTTGTATCTCGTCCCTATGGTCAATGGTTCAAAAAGGTTTACTCGATGGTATTTTCTATTTTGTTTCCTGAAAAATGGAGTTGTAGGTTTTCGATGACTTTGTTTCTCGGGATTTTCTTCCTCATTAAACATTGCCCTTTCTCTTTTTCTGTGTTCTTCTTTCTATAGTGTATCGGCTAGTAATTCTGCAATCAACTGCAAACAAATAAAAAGGGAGCTGATTGCAATCAACAACCACTATGCATATTGCAAAAACAAATCAAAAGTAAACAAAAAACAAAAAATTTGATTCACAATTTATAAAAGGATGATGGAGAGAGAGAGGCGAGAGAGAGAGAGAGAGAGAGGGAGAGAGAGATTACAGGCTAGCGAGAGAGAGAGAGAGGGTACGAGTACGAAGTGGCGAGAGGAAGGAGGTTGGAGCAGCTGGTACAAGAGGTTACCAGGTCCATATCGAGCGGAATCTTGTGTCGTATATCTTCTTTAACTTCCTAGAAGATTGGGATGTCCCTCATCTGTGGCGTACATTCAAAAGGTATGGGGATGTAGGTGATATCTTCATGGCTAGAAAAAGGATGTGGAACAATAATTTTTTTTTTGGTTTTGTCAGGTTTAAGCGGGTCTCGAACATTATCGACTTGGAAAAGAAGCTCAACGGCATTTGGATTGGCTCTTATAAGTTGAGAGTTTACCTTACGAAAGACAAAGGACGAAGGGGATCTCAGAGAGAGGAGGTAGGAAGAAGAATGTCGATTATTGAAGGAGGAAGGATCGTGAAACCTATGGACGATAGTTCTAAGAGTTATGGGAAACAAGAACATTGGAAAGGTTATAAATCCTACTGTGAAGTGGTGAAGGAGAGGGTGGACAACAAAAAGAAAGCTGAAGAATAGATTCATCAGTATAGGATCATAGGGGAATGGTCGTCGGGAGAAAATCTTAAAACCAAAGCGAGAAGAAGTCTAATAGACAAGGTTCCTTCGATAGAAAACTTAGTGGCAATCCAAGCATTGTGTAAGTCGTAAAACCTTTTTGATTGCACTCTTAAATATTTGGGTGGTAGATCAATGGCGTTAATGTTCGAACAAGAGGAGACGATAATCAAAGTACCGAATAATAAAAACCACGATCTTCATTTCTGGATTAAGGACCTCGGGCGATGGTCGGAAGTCTGTTCAGCGGAAAGGATGGGTTGGCTTAAGATTTATGGGGTACCACTTCATGTGTGGAATGACGAGACGTTCGGTAAAATTGCAGGTAACTTGGGGCACATCATAAAATCGGTAAACTGCAATTGGGACGATAGTAGAAACTTAGAGTTCGGGAAAGTAATGGTAGCTACTTCGATCAGGTCTCGTATTGACGAGCTTAGAAGCATAAAGGTGGATGGTCGGTTTTTTAGAATGGGTTGTAGAGGAAGACATCAGACAACCATGGGGCGAATGGGGTAGCAGTAGTCGTGAAGAAGAAGACGGATCAACCATTCCGTCAGAGAGGTCTGAAGAAGATGACGACGAGGAGGAGTGGGCAGTGGAAGAGAGCATTTTCGAGGAAACCCATAAGGGAGGTAGCGATAACGGTCAAGAAGAGGGAAACCAAAAATCAGATAATGAGATCTCAGAAAATATGATCGTCGGTTGCTCATCGCCGGTGGAAAAGGAAGGTGACGCGGTGGAAAAGGAAGGTGACGCAGGCGAGGGGAACCATAAATCAGCTAACGAGAACTCATAAATTTTGATCGCGAAGTAGGTGAGAGGTTGTTGGTGAATGAAAACAATCCAACTTTTGAGAGTACAATTGCTGTTTGTCTAGAAGAAGAAAGGTGGCGGTAACAAGAGTTGACTTAGAAAGGAGAGGAGTTGACAAAGTAGGGTTGCATGGTTGTGGTACCCTCTCGGGCAGCGCGTGCAATAGTGGAACGGGCCCGGTAGGCTGATTTCAAGCCCAATTCCTCCCATAGTGCCCAGCGTCCAAAATAATGAAAAAACTGGGTCTGATCTTACATTTTGCTTGGAAAAAAATCAGCAACGCCCAGTCTCTCTTCTAGGCGACGGACACAGTCCTGTTCGACTGAAAACTCACACACCTGCAGACTTTCTGCCAAATCAATTAGTGGGGAATGAGATAATTAGTCGCAACAAGGAAATGGGAAGTTGCACTCGAAAATAAAAGAACTGCTGGTAAAGCTAAGGGAGGAAAGGAAATCGCGAAAATTAAGAGTAAAAAAGCAGGAAATTTGGGTCTAGGCAGGGGGAAAGTTAGCTTTCATTTGCTCAAAAAATTGGCGAGAACTACCAATCAGAAGGTGTCCAAATAGTCGGTAAGTAACATATCATCAAAGGGATTAAGAAAATCTAAATCAAGGGGATCCGATGATGGGTTAGAAGCAGTTTCGGAAGATTTGAAAAGCACCGATGGTACGGGTAACTCCATGGAATTTTGTATGAAGCTTGGGCTCGTCTGGGAAGGGGAGAATACGCAATCTGCTCAGTATGGAAGGGGCGGCTGTCCAGGAATAAACGTCTAATTGTGGCAGTGGGTCGTGGAAAGGAATAAACGTGCAATTCGGTTTTGTTAACGTGTACGGTCCACGAGATCCGAAAGAATGATTAGAGGTGTGGAGGAGTATTGAAACGATTTGTAACAACGACGAAGAAAAGTGGTGCGTGTTCAGCGAATTTAATGAGGTAGGAAGTAAGCGTGGAAGACTAAACTCGATAACAAATGAAAAGGGAACGAAAGGCATCAACGAATTTAATAGTAATAGCCACTTGTTAGAAGTCCCTATGGGAGGTCAAAAGTTCACTAGGGTTAGCGACGATGGGAGGAAGTATAGCAAGCTTGATCGGTTCCTTGTTTTAAATGATTTTTGCTTATCTTGGAGGAGCTTGGGGGTAAAGGCATTTGATAGAAAGTGGTCGGATCATTTTCCGATAATGCTCTACGATAATACAAGCGATTTTGGTCCAAAGCCATTCAAATTTTTTTGACATTAGGCTTGGCGAGGATGGGGTGAAAGATGTGATCAAAGAGGTCTGGAATTGTGGAGTGTTGTCTTCGGTTCTAGATTGTATTTTCCGGGACAAATTAAAAACGTAAAACTAGCCTTGAAAAAGTTAAGTGGAGAGAAATTCAAGATGGAGAAAAGCAAGGAAGAGATGAGGAAATTGGAAGCAATTGTTGAAGAAAGATGTCTTGATGAGAATGAAAGAATCCGATGGTTAGAAGCTAGAAATAAATGGCTAGAGTAGGAAAGGAAGAGGATCGAGATAGCAAGGCAAAAAGCGAAAGTTAAGTGGTTAGAGGAAGGGGATGAAAACTCCAAACTTTTCCATGCGGCTATTAGAAAGAGAGAGAGAGAAGGAACGAGATACGGGGATTGAACATCAGTTCGGTTTGGACGGAGGATCCGATAGAGATAAAAGAAGGCGTGTTCAAATTTTTCAAAAGCAAATTTAAGTCGGTAAGGAAGGTAGGCCCGAAACTTAAATGCGATAAAATCAAAAAGGTATCGGAGGAAGAAGCGGGGGAGTTGGAGAGGCCATTCTTGGAAGACGAAATTTGGGACGCAATCAAAGCCTGCGGAAAGAATAAATCACCGGGCCCGGTTGGTATTACTATTGCTTTCATCAATTTTTTTGGCATATTATTAAGGGTGATCTCGTGAAAGCAATTTCACACTTCGGGGAATCGACAAGGATTAGTGGAGGGTGTAACGCCTCCTTTTTAACGCTCATTCCGAAGAATCAAAGCCCAATAGGCCTCAATGAGTTTCGGCCAATTAGCTTGATTGTGATTTACTATAAAATCCTTTCAAAGGTGCTTTCGGATAGATTGAAAAAAGTCATGGGTCGGATCATTGGTGACACGCAAACGACCTTCCTAAAGGGTAGATTTATCCTTGACGGAGTGCTTATTGCAAATGAAGTGGTGGATTCGCTTAGAAGATCAAAAAAGAAAACGATGGTACTTAAAGTGGATTTTGAAAAAGCATACGATTGTGTTGATTGGTGCATTTTGCTCCATATGCTAGAGAACATGGGATTTGGCCAAAAATGGTGTAGTTGGATCCAAGCGTGCCTAAATTCATCCACCATCTCGGTCTTGGTCAACGGGTCACCGACAAAGGAATTCCGAATGGAAGGAGGTCTTAGACAAGGTGATCCACTAGCGCCATTCTTATTTCTAGTGGTAGTGGAAAGTCTCAATATAATCATGTCAGAAGCAAAAGAAAATGGGCTTTTGAAGGGGTTACAATTGGGAAAGACGAGGTGGGTGTGTCACACTTGCAATATGCCAACGATGCAATTTTATTTCGGCAAATGGAGTTCGGTGAATCTAAAAATTTAATGATGATTCTTCATTGGTTCTCCAAGGCGACGAGATTGAAGATTAATGTTAGTAAAAGTAAGCTCTACGGTGTGGGGGTAGAAGATGGAGAAATCCAAGCGTGGTCAAGAGGAATTGGGTGTGCTAGTGGGACCTTCCCGCTTGTGTATTTTGGTCTCCTAGTAGGTGTGGATATGAGCAAAGTTGAAAATTGGAAGGAAGTGGTTGCAAAGATGAAGAACAAATTGGTGGCATGGAAAGCTAAAATGATCTCGTTCGGTGGAGGACTTACTTTGGTAAAATTCGTGCTCGGTAGCTTATCGTTATACTTTTTCACACTCTTTCGTGCCCCGAGGGGAGTGGTAAGGGAGCTTGAGAGGGTGGGGAGCTCATTTATTTGGGGAGGGGGTAGTGGCAATAATAGTAACAAAGGGATTGCTTGGGTCAAGTGGGGTAAAGTTTTGAAGGATTACGAAAATAGGGGCCTCAATGTGGGTACTTTGCAAGCCTCTAATTGGGGGTTATTGGGAAAATGATGGTGGAGGTTCTTTTGCGAGAAAGAGGCATTTTGAGTCAGGTTCAACTCTATCAACGATGTTCTTGGGTCAAGCAACCGGCCAAGCCTATGGGGGGATATGGCAGGTTGTGTTCTATACATCATTTGGTCCCACCGAAATCGGTTGGTTTTTAAAGGTGACAAAAGCAGATTGGAAGACTTATTCTTCGAGTTGCAACGCAAAAGTTACGAATGGTTGGAATGGAGAAGCGGTAGTAGACACTTTGATTGGAACCGGTGGCTCACTAATCTGGAGGGGCTGTCTCTCGTAGGCTCGAAGCAACTCTAATCGAAAGTCAGAAGATGGCAATATATACGCGATCGTGCAGGTGCAGGTGTTTGGAGGACTGCTGCACATTGGACTCTCGGCTGCCGGAAGTTGGAGGCTGTTTCATTTAAGTTCTCTTGGTGCTTCTGTTTATTTGTGCAAGTGTATGTTGATTGGTGGGTAAAGGTTGACTTTTGAAAAAATTGGTTCTGGTAGTGGTTGTTGGTTTGAGACTTTCAAACCTTGCCTCTGAGCTACAGTAACTAATTGCTTGCTGTTGTAATTCTTGCTTGGCGCCCCATTTTGGTGGCTTGTTAATAATATTCTTTGCTTTTCAAAAAAAAGTAAACAAAAAAGAAAACAATTATCTCCAACCTTTGAAATTCAATGCTCTTCCTCTTCTTCTCTTGATAAATTCCTACCTAAAACAAAAACCATCCTTGTGCACGTTCAGATATCATATATCAAGAAAACTTTTGCTTTTATTAAGTATCAAATATTATATATTATATATTTTACCTAAAACCAAAACAAATTTGAGTTAATAGAAAGAAAAAAACTTAATGGGGAAAGGTGTGTGAAGAGTAGAAGAAAGGTCAAACATAATTTTTTTCTAAATTTAAAAGATACTAAATATTCTTTATAAATAATATGTTTAATAATAAATATTTAATATATGGGGACGAAGCGGGTTGGAGATTACGTTATTCGGCCCTGGTTTTTAACTTTAGGCTCTGGCCCCGGTCGGAGGGGATACATCGGGTTCCCCAAGAGGGGGTGTCTTAAAAATCCCATGCCTATAGGTAAACAAACAAAATCCATCTCTAAATAAAATTAATATTACACTGAGATTTAGAAGAGGACCGGAAGGGGGAAGAAGACAATGGGTGTTTATGGGAGGAAGACGATAGGGTAAAAGGTTAAGTCCCACTTTTAAAGATTTTACTAATCCTTAATAAGGAAAATTGCAATTTACTCTTACGTTGTGCTCTGAGTCCTTTCTTTAAGAAGGAAAGTGAGGGAAGGAAAGAAAAAGAGTGGCGAAAGAAAAAACAATCAACTGTTCTCAAGTTTTTATTAGGAAGAAAGGGAATGGAAAAAAGAAGGAAAATAAAATTCATTTTCCTCTTTCTGGTAACTACCATCAAGGTAATTGATAAAATGCTCAATTTTTTTTGGTGGGGTGGGAAATGTGACGGCTCCCGGATTTTAAATGGGCTCTCCTGGGGATAAGCTTTGCCTCCTGCAAAAGTTAGGAGGTCTGGGCTTTCGAGATTTTACCGCCTTCAACTTAGCTATGCTTGGAAAACAAGATCTTAAAAGCCATCTTCTCTTGTGAACAAGATCTTAAAAGCCAAATATTACCCTCGTGGGACGTTTATGGAGGCCCGTTTGGGAAACTCCCCAAGTTTTATTTGGAGGTGGAAGGTGGGCGACGGTAGTAATATTAAGGTGTGGGGTGACCCATGGCTTAGAGATAATTGCAACTTCAAAATCGAAACTCCCGAAGATCCTTCTCGGCCAAATTTTTGTGTTCGGGACCTTTATGATCGCCAATCCCTTGCATGGAACATTGTCTTAATCGATCATCTCTTCTCCCAACGTGACCGAAGAAGTTGCATCCTTAACCTCCCCCTACTATCTCGAGCACCGACAAACTCGTCTAACATTGGTCGCCTAATGGGACTTACTCCGTTAAGTCAAGCTACAAAGTTGTCATGGAGAGATTGATGACGCCCTCCCATTTGGAACTTGATGCAGATTGGCAGCGAATTTGGAGCGCCAACATTCCTTTCAAGGTTAGATTTTGTGTGTGGAGAGTTGTTCGGAATGCAATTCCTACCCGCGAGGCCCTTCAAAAAAGAGGTTTGCAAATTTCTCCCCTTTGTCCGTTTTGTGATCGAAATATCAAGAATACTTGGCACACTTTTATTGTTGCCCATCCGCGATCCCGGTTGGAACGATGCTTCTTTGGGTCACCTCATTGGTAGCTTGCTTGTTAGCACCGACTCATTGGTCGCCCTTATTTTCATATTCCTTAAGGATCAACCTCGCCAAACGGGCGACCGCTTTCTCATGATTTTATGGAGTGTTTGGCATCGTAGGAATGATGTGTGGAATGATGGTCCGAGGGACCCATCGTCTGTCATCAAACGGGCGGACAACGTTCTTGCGGACTGGCAAGTTACTAGAAGCCTTCATATCCCGGACCAACCGTCTACTAACCCTCCAAGCTTCAATAATTGGCATCCCCCGAAAAGAGATTATCTGAAGTGCAACATCGACGTTGCCACTTTTGCAAACTCCAATTCGGCGAGTTTTGGCACTATCATTCGGGATAGCAAGGGTACCTTTGTTATCGCTAAGGCGACACCCATCCCCTTCCTTCCCGCGATCTATGAATGTTAGGCTAACGCGCTCAGAGATGGAATCTATTGGTTTAGTAGTTGTAACTACTCTAACGTGGTCTTCGAGACGGACACAAGAGTCGTGGTGGAGGCTATTTACGACTCAAGCGTCGACAACTCGGAATTTGGGGACATTATTCGGGATACCCGTAGCCTTCTCGGCAATTGAAACGTCCCAAAAACCAGGACAAATTTAAACCTTAATATTCCACAAAGTTAACCATAATAACATTCAAACTCTTATGCATAAATGGAGAATTAGCTATGAGGGTTAACATATACAAATTTAACTTATCAAAACAACCTGCTAATCTAATCTAATCATAAACATTAAGATTAGATTATACTAGTTGTTTAGACCATTCACCAAAACATTCTCGTATGTGCTAACTTCTCCACTCATCACCAAGAGTTGAATACCAAAATCACTCGTCCCTCTTCCCGCTACTTCCCCGAGCTCGTACCTGGTAAGAAAATTTAATTTGAAACGATTAGGCTTAAGCCTAGTGAGAACATCCATTTTCAAATTAAAACTTTATCAGCTTTGGAAATTCAAGTAAGCAAAGCGTATAAACAAACCTGGTTTGCCATCGTTCTTACCGTACGTCTAAACATCTTACGATGACGGGAACATACCCGATTCCATGAATATGACTAACATTCAGAAAATCATATCATCACGTTCGAGGGCCTACTACGAATCATCACAGATTCGAGATCATTGCTCATGTCCAAGAAATTACAATTTACTTTATGCCTATTTCTTGGAGTGGAAGTAGAGATTACAATTTACTTTATGCCTATCTCTTACCTTCCCATAGAAATCAGGAATTACAATTTACTTTATGCCTATTCCAAGATTTCTACTCACAATATGAAATGGGAATTACAATTTACTTTATGCCTATTCCTCATTTCTCATCACCTTACGAAATGAGAATTACAAGTTACTTTATGCCTATTCCTCATTTCAGGTCAACGGGAATTACAAGTTACTTTATGCCTATTCCACGTTACAAATACTGCCAGTGCCTATGGATCCGTTACACTTACTAGCGTATATGCATAATAACATAAACACGCAACATCTCGTATCATATTCTCAATGCTAAGAATACTAGATAACCTATTGTATCCTTATCCTCAAATGTCCCCCTTCGGCGACTTAGCACGGGGGTTCCGCTACCCGGTTAGCGGATGAGGTCAAGGGGCAACGCCCTTGCGTGGTCTGGGGGCAGCGCCCCTAGAAAAACTATATCAGAAGTATATCCGGAACAATCCGGAAACTCATACAAATCCAGAACATCAGAAGTATCCGGACCTCAGAAGTGACCAGACATCAGCGGTTTCCGGACACAACAACTATCCGAACATCACAACTTACCGGACATTAAGCCTATCCGGATGTTACCGGAAACATATACAATCCGGATGACATCCGGAAACCAAAGTAATCCAGATACCATCCGGTAACTAGTTTATTCGGAAACTCAGGTACTTACTGGATATTTTCACTACCGGACACCACTGAAATGGAGTTACCGGACACTATCAAAATCGTTCAGTAACTTCGACCTGCACACCATATTTCCAACCTAGATCGATCTCTGTTCCACCCAGCTTATTTTCCCCGTAATCATTCAGCCCCAATACAGTTAATACTATCATCCTAATACTTAATTTGAAAGAAAACATCGATTTTAAACAAATGAAGGATGAACTCACCTGGGTAACTTTTACCTCTTCTGCAACTTCCAAAATCCAATCCAAATATTCTAACAAAACTGTACCTAGTTGGGAATCAGATTAGTTTGTAATCACAATCTCTAAACTGAAATCAACTTGCAGAAATCTATTGGGTTTCTTACCAATTTAAGATCAAGAGCTCAGTTCTTTCTTCTTCTTGCACTTCCCTGACCGACTTAAGGAAATTGAGATTGAAAATATCTCAATTTCAGCCGACCTCCTCAATATATACACTCAACTATTACTAATTGACCTAACAAACCCTCAAGTTCCAATTTTCAACATCAACTTAGACTTTGGTCAATTTAAATTTCAACCCTCAATACTCATACTTTCACAAATTGCTTAGTATTTTGGTCAATTACACTTTGACCCTTCAACATATAAATCGCACATTTAGTCTAAATCTTAGGATAAATTACAATTCGACCCCATTCATATTAAATATAATATAATGGAAATTCGAGGTGTCACAGCAACGTGGACAACAGTTTGGTCCACGCTATTGGTCGACAAGCAAAATAAGCGGTTTACTTACTAGCGAGATACTCTCGTTTTTTATCTTGTCCTATCATTTTCAATGTAACTCCTCCTTTTTTAAACTCTTGTATAAACGACTATTGCCATGATCATGTTATTGATATTAATGAAGCGATTGATATCCGATTGGGTGATGGCCGAGCCAAAGCCTGATCGTGTCTCAATCTTTCTCTTTCAAAAAAAACTCGACATCTTTCCTTTTCGTGCTACCTTGCTCAAGACCATAGAACTTTATTCTATTTTCTTCATTTTCCTTTCTATCCCTTCACTCTCAAAAACACAAATAAAATCTTTTCTTTCTTTCTTTCTTTCTTCTTAAATTTGAGAACACGTTATTAATATCATTGATCATGATGTGGTTCCACCCTTTTCACCCGTCCTGGGATGATAATCAATAATATTAATTTGTAATTAGAAAAATTGGCTACATGCAAATTAAAAAAAAGTCTTAAATTACACACCTCCGACCACTGGGCGCCTCCTCCTTCTCCGACAACGCCTTTCACCGTCTCTCAGTTTTTGCAATCCTCTCACTCATGGCAGTTCTCTTTCTCTCCTTACTTTAACTCTTGGTGCTTGTTCACTGCATTGACAGTGCTAGTATGCTAGATCATGCAGTTGAAACTCAACGTCGATGAAAAAATCGATATGTCACCATTAGCATAAAGCTTCTTGAAAATTTTCTCACAACAATACAACATTTGGTCATTATTATAAAGGAATCACAGACTTAAACGCAACAAATAACATCTAGAAATGTTGTGATGCATTATACATGGTCTTTGTTTATCCACAAATTGGAATCCTCCATTGATTCAAACAAGAATACAAAATCATTCTTTTGATTCATTTATAGAAACAAGAAATCAAACTCATTTGATTCATAAACCTTAGAATACCAATAATTCACCCACATAGTACACATTACTCAAAATCAAAATTGAAAACCAAAATGCTAAATCAAAAATAAAGATGTAAATGATTGTATAAATAATATGTTAAAATAACTGGCAATTTATGGAGTTATTTACTTAAATAATCATTTTAAATAAAGAAGTTTGAAGTTTTAACCATCAGTTTTTTTTATCAAAATGTCTGGAATTCTACAAGTCTAACACCGTAAGACACCTTTTAATTGCGGTGTCAGATTTTTTCTGACAAAAAAATGAATAAAATATATTTCCTTAATGAAATGATAAAACCGCAAACACCACAAGGCACCAAAAATTTTGTTTTTTTTAATTTACTTATTAGAAAAGTGTCACCTAGACCTACAGGATTTTGGACATTTTGATTAAAAAAAAAGAATAAATGGCCTAAACTTAAATTTCTTTATGTGAGATGGTTGTAAATAAACTCCAATTTATGGCATAGGCTAATGCGGTAACCCCTAAGACTATAGTTATTAGTAAACCAATCAAACTCGATCTTTATTAAAAAAAAATCATTTCTCTTTCTTTATGTACCTAATTTTCAACCTCAGTCTAATTTTATATTTTTTTTATGGTTCATTAATGATCCAACCCAATCTCAGATTTATTGTAAAAAAATATTGAACTAACCAATTTCCAAGGTATAGGGACTAAAACCAGTGTCTTTACAAACCTGAGGGACGATTTTATTATTTACTGTAAAAAACAAAGTGTTTCAGGAGGTAGGCTGACACCTTGCATGAGACACACTCACGTTAAGACCCGTGACATGCATATAACAGCGTGTCATTGCCACCTGACCCCACAAATCAAACCCACTTCTTTTATTCTTGTGGCCCCACCAAATTACCCAAACTCATATACGTATATGCTGAAAATTGTTCAATTAGGGCCTCTCTTTTGCACCAAATTTAGAAGCAGAATTAATTTTAGTGTTAATAGTAAATATTCTTTGATGGATAACACTATATTTTAAAAGTGATTTAAAAAGTAGTGTAAATAAATAGTGTTACACCAAATATAGTGTAATACTATTCATTACACGTGTAAAAATAGAGATCCCAATTTTAAAAGTGATTTAAAAAGTAGTGTAAATAAATAGTGTTACACCAAATATAGTGTAATACTATTCATTACACGTGTAAAAATAGAGATCCCATTGAAGCTGTAAATAGTGTCATTTACACCAATTAGTGGTGGCCAAATTGACCCAAACCGACCCGACCCGATAGGCCAACCCGAACCGAAACCAACCAAGAACCGGTTCCGGCCCGACCCGGTCAAGAACCGGTTTCGGTTTTTAGGAAATTCTTCGGCCCGACCCGGCCCGACCCGAAACCGGTTCGAGGCCTGGTTCTTGGCCCGACCCGGCCCGACCCGATTGTTTTAAAAAAAAGAGCCGTTAGGTGACCGTTAGAGAGCCGTTGGGATGTGTTTGTGACCGTTTTTTTGCCCAAAATACACCCTCCAACCCCATATAAATACTAGGGGTGTTATGGTTCATATCACCACCTTACATTGCTTACAAAACGCAAAAAACGCATACAATTCTCATTTCTCGGCTCTCGCTATATTCGTTTCTCGCAAAAAACGCATACAATTCTCTAGTCTCAACTCTCAAAAAAATGACCGAACAAAATTACACCGTTCTTGCCGAGCATGGACGAAAAGCACCGGTTTGGGGGCATTTCAACTTGGTGATGTTTTCCGACGGTACAAAAAAGCGCAATGCAAACGGTGTAGAGATTTCCTTAAACCCGAGTCAAATAGCACGTTAAAGCGGCACTTCGATGAGAGATGCAAGAGGTTGAAATCGGGTGACGATCCAAGTCAACCCATACTTGACAATTCCGGTCAAGTATGGTCGTATAATGATGATATCGCCCGACAAATGCAAATGAAATGTGTCATTCAAATGGGGTTGCCGTTCGGACATTTCGACAATCCTCACATTACGAACATGATCAAACAAGGGTTCCAACCACGCTACAATGATTCGGTAAGTCGTCAAACTCTTCGGCGTGATGCTTTAAAACTTTGGAATACGGCTAAAAAAAATATGCGAGAAATGTTTTTAAACTTACCCAACAAAGTTTCTTTAACTTGTGATATATGGAGCGCACCATTCGGATTGCCACAATCTTATATATGCATAACGGCACATTGGATTGTGCCGGGATCGTGGCAATTATGCAAACGTGTAATCACGTTTGAGCAGTTTGGTTCGCCACATTCGGTGAGCGTTAGTTTACTATAATTATGAAATGTCTTCAATATTATAATTTAAAAAATAAAGTTATTAGTATTTCGTTTGATAATGCTAGTAATAATACGGCATGCGTAGAAAAATTACGTTTGGCTTTATCCCCTATTTTAAAGGAAAAATTATTTCATACACGTTGTTGCGCACACATAATAAACTTAGCCGTTCAAGACGGCTTAAGTTGCCTTAGTGAGTCTTTAACTAAGTTTAGGCTTATGTTACGTCGGATTTTCACAAGAAATAAAAAAAATGCAAAACACATATAGAGATTATTGCAATCAAGTCGGTTTTAAAGCTTTGGGATCGGCGCACGATATGCCGGTTCGATGGAATTCGACTTGGAAAATGATGGATAATTTAATAAGACAACAACAATATATTCAAGCATTTTATAACGTTCATTACCCGGATAACACGATAACTGAGGATGATTGGGCAATGATTTATGGCTTTCACGATATTTTTGGCGATTTCAAAACTGCAACAACTATGTTATCCGGTGTTTATTATCCAACGAGCCCTTTACTTTTAAATCAAATATATATTTTGGCAAGTAAAATTGCTCAATACGAAACGGATTTGTACTTTCACGACGTGGTGAAACCAATGAAAGCAAAATTGGTAAAATATTTTAAAGAGATCCCCTTCACTTTTTCTTTGTGCCGCGGCATTAAACCCGTATTTAAATGTTACGAGTGTCGAAGTTTTAATACAATCAATATGTTTCTTGTTTGGTTTGGATTCTTCTACAAATAATTCTTTTTCAAGGAACCGCATACACAAATTTAATAATGATTTTCATCAATTATTTGAGATTTATAGAGTTAATTATGGGGGAGGAAGCCAACAAACCCCTACACCTCAAATGTTTTCACCGGGTTCTAGTAGCAGCCGTGGCCGAAACCGACAAGACTTAATGTCAACTTTAATGCAATCGGTTGCCGTGGAATCTACTAAAAAAGCTAGATATGATGGGGATAATTTGGGTGAATTCAATCAATACATACGTACTAATTTTATAACGGCATCCTCTACAAACGTCGTAGATGTTGAATCACTAGATTTATTAGAATGGTGGAAAAATAAACAACCGAGTTTCCCGATTATGGCGACTATTGCACTTGATATACTAACAATCCAAGCTAGTACCTAGCTTCGGAGTCGGCTTTTTCTCTTAGTGGCAGGATCATATCGGTGCGTCGGACAAGATTAACCCCGCAATCGGTGGAGTGCTGCATATGTCTGAAGGATTACTTGGATGGAGAAGACCGCATTCAAGATCAAACGAACCTGGAGAATGATCTCGACGGCGTGGAAGAAAACTTAGCCGAAAACGAAGCCGATGAAAATCTAAGTACGCCGGGAACCGTTTTCGACAATTCTGATGTTAGTAGTGTCGGTGACGTCTCCCGATACGACGATGATGAAGAACTAGACACCGACCGCCTTGACGATCGGACGGCTATTACACGACTGCAGAAGTACAATACTCTTGAAGACTACAATCCAGATCAGAATTCATGCTACGCTCCATACAATCCATTCAATTACAATCCATACGGATGGGGTGATGGGGGTGAGAGTTCGGGAGCGGGACCTTCGGGTGTTTAGAATTTATGTATTGTAACAATGTAACTTGTAAGTTTGTAACTTAAAATTATATATAAATTATAAAACGTAAAAAGTGTATTTTAGTGATATATATTATAAATAAAACGTATTTTTAAATTGTATTTTAGTGATCCAATCCAATTTTTTACTTTTTAAAGTTTACTAATTAATTAATTATACAAAGAAAGTAAAAAAAAATAAAATTCGAAGGCCCGATCAAGAACCGGTTTTGGGCCCAGCCCGGTTTTATAGAAACCGGTTTTATATACAATTAAACGGGTCAGGGGGTTAAACCCGGCCCGACCCGACCCGGTTTTCGGAAGAACCGGTTTTTGCTTTCACTGTTTGGGACCGGTTTTTCCCCCGGCCCGGCCCAAAACCGAAATTTGGCCACCACTAACACCAATTTTAATATTTAGTGTATGATTTAGTGACCCCATTGAAGAGGTCTTAGTCATTGTCCTCCAAAAATCTCATGTCTAATTTATATGTATCAATGAAGTTAAGAAATATCAAATTTATATATTTTAAACTTATTTAATTTAAGTTTACATTTTCTCTTTGATTATGTGAATGATGAATAATGTAAGACATTATATATAATTTGAGATATGAGATTTAATTTATTGATATTATGGCTCATTAATTAATTCACTTTATGGTCACATTTTGCACCAAATTCTTTGATTAGCTAGAAATTAAATGAGACAAGTAAAATTATCCAACTTAATTAAGTAACCCATTAAATTAAAATAACTTAATTAAAAGCAAGTTGCCTCACTTTCATATATCTAACAATTCACATGTGATTTAATTAAACTGAAGAATTAGATCACGATGACCAACATAAACAAAATCACGTATATATAACATTCACAAAAAAATACTCAAACCCAATGACGATCTTAATTATGTTTTAATTTGATCTTAATTAAGATCTTAACATCTATGGATTTCAAACCAACAAACTGCATGCTTACTTTTTTGATCTTGAAACCCTTCGAATCAAGACCACCAAACAAAGCACACGATAGAAGACGAAAAACCCAATCAATATATAAACGTTAATCCATCTCTGGTTCTCATGAAGCCCTCTTTTCTGCAACACATCACCGCCGGTCACCATGCACGTCTGGCTTTTCTCTTCGTACCATATCAAACACCTGGTGGTCATGCATGAATACTCATTGATCAACAATGCATCCAGCCCATACTTGTACATCGACATGTAATGCATCATCACCCAATACTTTGGCATGCGTTCTTTCGATATAAAGTAGCCGGAAAACAGAAAAAATCCGGCAAGAAGTACCGTTACCAGCGAAGTTCCGGTGATGTAGTTTGGTGCCACGGAGCTCAAGAACAGAATAAATGAGTTCGCCATTAATATGATCACCCAGATCACTAAAACGAAGTAAGAAAACGCTTGCCATGTTTGACACAAACCCACTAAAAAATACACGGATACGGAGTACACGATCGCGATGGCGAGCAAGTACGGGAAGAAGACGAGGGTGTTTGCGACAAGATATGATGATAACCTGTAAACGCCACTTGACGTTTCTCGAAGCAGAATCGGCCTTTCGTTGATGAAGATTGGGAGAGTTTCAGTTGTGGAAGAAAGAAGAAAGGTTAACGTGAATGCAAAAAGACCGAATCTCTTCTCGATTCCAGTTTTATCGAACCCGATATTGATGTAAATGGTTCCTAATACAACACCCACAATTAATGCCTGCAAGGTGTTTGTTAAAAGTAACTGTTTCGTCCTAAATATTATTTTCCAAAATCTACCATACAAAGCTATGATCTCTTGAACCCTAGAGCTCCGGTATCGGATCGGGTCGTATTTGGGTTGAACAAGAGAAGGTGAAGGTGTAGGATCAATCGGGGAAACTGAAACTGGTGCAATGTGTTGGATTACTTGGAGCTGTGTTAATATTTCCATGGCGTATTCGAGTGAATTGAGCTGTGGTGGAACTGTAAAACCATGTGATAACAAATACTCTTGAAGAGATGGTAGAGTTCCATGATGAACAACTTTCCCTTTGGATAACAACAGAATTCTGTCAATGGTTGAAAGGATCTTGAAGCTCGGTTGATGTATCGATAAAATCACCGTTCGGCTACGGGAAGTGGCGATTGATCTGAGAGTCTGCATTACATTATAAGCCGAACTGCTGTCGAGACCGGAGGTGGGTTCATCTAGAAGCAAAACTCCGGGATCATGAAGAAGACTGAGGCCGATCGAAACACGCCGCCGCTCGCCACCAGATATTTTATGGCCTAATCGTGTGTGTGCTAAATGAGTCAGCCGGAGCTCCGTTAACAGAGAGTTAACGACGTTAGCTATTTGGACAGCTTTGGGTTGCAGTAACCGGGCGGCGAACGCGAAGGTCTCCGAGACGGTGAGCACCGGCAAGGAGGAGTCATGTTGAGGGACGTATGCGGAGAGTTTGCGGTAGGAGGAAGGGGCGAGTGGGGCGGCATTGAGGAGGAGGGTGCCGGTGGTGGGGGAGGTGCGGGCGGCTAAAATGTCGAGTAGAGTGGATTTTCCCGCACCGCTGGGGCCAACGATGGCGAGGATTTGGGCTGGGTAAGCGGTGAGAGAGATGTGTTGGAGGATATGGGAAGTTGGTGATTTTGAATAGGAGATTGAATCAGCATTTAAGGTGTATGTTTTGATAGCCGGAGGTTGTTCTGCCATGGATGATGATGATGGAGAGAATTAAGGATTAGAAAGGAGAAGGTAGGTGAGATGATGATTTGTTTGTTTATAAGACATGGTTTTGGGGGTAATTTGGATTTTTATGCTTCACATTGATTATATTTTGGTAATAGAGATGAGATGAGATGCCCGTGACATGACAAAAAAGTATAGAAAAGAAAAGGTGAGGTCATTCATGGTCTATGGACAAAACACGATCACATGGCTTATAATACAAGACGAGTCCGTGAATGCTTGTACATTTTTATTTTTTTTGGGCTAGGCTACCCTAAGGTATGCTAACCACAACCTAACCCTATTTTAATGGGAAATTAATTAAAATGCCCCAAAAATTTCACGGTTTACCAAAATGCCCCAACGGCCCGCGATGGAGCCCGCGATCGCAGGCTAGGGCCTACGTGGCACGGTCTTTGGCCAAAAGTGTCCCGCGGAGCCCCTCAACTATGGCCGCGGTGACACTTTTGGTCCCTCCCCGCGATCGCAGCCCGCGATGCCCAAAAAAATTACACTTTCAGCCCCTGAACTTGGACGAATCTTGCATGCTTTTACTGTTTTTTTCCACAATTATTGTACTTTGAAGACCAATTTGTGGTTCAAATTCACTGGCATGTTTGAGATTTCATCCATAAATATCAGTAATATGCAATTCATAATTCACACTTGCTCTTGCTTTCTTTCTTGATTTCTCTCTTGCTTTCTTTCTTTGTATTGCTTTCTCTCTTGATTTCTCTTCTCTCATTTCATCCACAAATGGCATCGTCATCAAACCCTAAGTCTACTCCTGAAAAAATGCCACCTCAAATCGAGGTCGCCATAGCAAAAAAGGAAAAGGAGATAGATGAACTAACAGAAGAGTGGAAAAAAATGATGGACAGGAAGGCAGTCCATTTGAGAAAGATAGAAGAGGAAGACAGGGAGATCAAAAGGATGAAAGGGGATATAAAAGCTAGGGAGGCTCGTGTTCGTCGAGAACAAGAAGCAATTCACCATATTCTGCAAGACTTCGCAATTATTCAAGCGAAGGTAAACGAGAAGCAAGCTTGGATTGATGAAACTAAATCAAATTTTAAGTAGGTGGTGGTTGTTTTAGTTGTTTTGTATTTTTTTTACTGTGTTGTTGTTTGTATTTTTTACCGTGTTGTTGTTTTGTATTTTTTTGTTGTTAATTTATCTGAAAAGTAGTTTTTAAGCCGCTGAACCACGGTTAGGTTGGATACATCATGCAAGGTCAAGTCAGAGGTTACCTCATTCGGATAAACAAACATGGGGTTTTGTTTGTTAATGATGCTAGATTTTGGTAGCCGTACTCTATCCATGTGGGCCCACTCCTCTTGTAGAATATATGACAACCCTCAACTCCTGTAGTGAAATTGAGGATAAATCCTCTTGTATTTTAAAATCTGATGAAGACATGAAGGTATGTATAAAAGCAACTCATTTGCTAAAGTGTGTCCGGGTTATGGTACACAATGGCCATACGTGGTTGCAAAAGCAGAAGCCGTTGAAGAAGGGTAAAAAAGATTGAAGATGAAGAGCCTGTTGGTCAGCGTAGAAAAAAGGTTCAAACAACCTAGCAAAGAGTCAGAAAGATTGAAGATGAAGAGCCTGTTGGTGATGTTTCTTTTTATATATGTTTGATCTTTGTTCTTATTAGGTGTTCCAATCAATAATCTTTGTGTTTAAGTATGCCAAGTGTGGGTTAATTGAATTCAAGCTTGTGGATTATGTTTTAAGGTGTCAAAATCTTGATCGGCATTAGGACTGAAGAGAGTGGTAATCTAATTTGTGATCCATATTGGTTGTGCTTAAAGGGTAAGATATTCCTTTTGCTTATATGTAATAATGGGAAATTAATTAAAATGCCACAAGTCAAAGTTTGTGTTACCGAAATGCCACAAATCTCTCCCAGTTTACCGAGTAATAGGAAGATTTTATGAGGCGGAGGATTTTGCAACGAGTAATAGGAAGATTGAGGATCTCTATAATGAAGCCCTGGAAGGTCAATTCCTTTCAAACTAGCTGTGTTATCAATGTTCATTTAGAAGCATATGTATGTGTGTATATATAATATGAATATATATAGCTACATAGGCATTTCGGTAAACTGGGAGAGATTTGTGGCATTTCGGTAACACAACCTTTGACTTGTGGCATTTTAATTAATTTCCCTATAATAATATATATGATAATTCCATATCAACAACAATATCATTTACAAATCAACGTTTAGATCAACAGTATCATATGTGTTTGTTCCATATGGTTCAAGCTGTGACGGGCCCGTGGTGTGACTGACTGAATGTCTCCTTGACACGGTTGAAGGGGCGGGATTTGGACACTCTCCACGAGTATGTCCTATGCATTGGCACCGAGTACATCTTCGTTGTATCGAACCTTCACCACGTGATGGACGTCGGTCGTTCTTTCTCGGTCTCCCGGCTCTGTTCTTATCCATTAAAGGTGGATAGCATGGCGGAAGCGGGTCGGGTGGATACACCCATGCTGCAGGGGGTCCAGTTGGGTTTATAACCTCCACGTATGTTCTCCGGTAATATTCAGACGTGAAGAAAGGTACAACCAAGTCGTTGCAATCTCTACGACCCATATATCTTGCTGCAGCGATGGCATGGCCGCACGGTAACCCAGATTTATCCCATTCGCGACACGACCAAAGGTGGTCGGGCATATTCACAGTCGCGTGAAGATGGTCATCCTGCACCTCGTACTTCCCATACCCGATTTCTCTTACCGTCCATGTCGCCGAGCGACGCGCCCTGTACTGAACGATATCCTCCGCCGTTGGTGTGAGTGCATTTTTCATCTTAGCTCCTTTTTGGCGGCGAATTTGGTACCACTCTTGTTGAAAGGCCCGAAAGTAGTCCATAAGATTAACAATCGGACATCTACGCGCAAAACGAGAGAGTGCATTAACAGACTCTGCACTATTCGAGGTCAGAATGTCATACCGGTGTGCAGGAAAATGGGCCGCGGACCACCTCTCCGGTCCATCTTCGTCACAGACTTTGGCTGCTTCTTCGGCACTATATCGTAGCAGATTCATGTACCGTTTAAACTCCCGATCCGTATATGCTCTGCATGCCGACCAATATACATCCTTGTAGGTCGTAATACGTCTGTCCTTGGATTTGGCGTTCATCTCCAAATGTCGACAGCATATGGCGTGAGGGGCGTTTGGGTAGATGGCAGAGATTGCGGCGCTTATGGAAGGAGCCCTGTCGGACATAAACACCAACCCTTGCGGGTCTCCGATAGCTTGTCTCAACATGGACAGAAACCAAGACCACTCGTCCCCGGTTTCGGACTTGCCTATGCCGAAAGCTACTGGAACGATGGAGTTATCCTCGTCCATGGCAACCGCCAGGAACATCATACCCAAGTAACGACCCTTTAAATGGGCTGCGTCTATTACCAGGACACGACGTAGATTTGCCACAAATGTGCGGATCTGCAAAAACATAGGTGGTTTACATTTGTAAATGTTATAGTTTATAATGTGTAAACATATGACGTGTTAAAATACGTACCGCGGGTCCAAGGGCCACGAAGCACATCTCAAACCGTCGACGTGAATCGGTCCGTAGCTGCGTGACAGTACCAGGGTTCTGCAACTGCAAATTATATAAATATGTCGGGAGTCGTTCATACGACTCCTCGAACGTGCCTCTCACCATAAGCATTGCCTGGCATCGCGCACGCCAAGCTTGGTGGTAATCAATCGTGACGCCGAAGTGCTGGTGAACATCGTGGACGATGTCCTTTGGACGCAATGACCTGCTAACATCAAGAAATTTATTTTTCAGTATCGCACCCAAAGTCTTTTTGCCGGCTTGTTTGTGGTGGGGATTCAATTGCGTCCTCGTACAAGTGTGTACGTCGTGCAACTTTCTAATCATTATCGCCCCTCCTTTGGGACCCGTGTGAATCGCGTACAACCTCCACTCACACTTTTCTCTGGCACATTTAACTATGTATCTTCTTTTGTCAGATTTCCGCGTGTGACTTTGAAAACCATCTTCCAAGAACTTAAGTCCGATCTGACTTGCCAAGAGATCCTTCGAATCGAATATCTGGCCTGCTTTTAACCTTTCACTGCGAATATAAGGTGTAGGTTCGTAGGTTTGTGTCTGGGTATGGGAGTCTGGAAGAACAGGGGGCAAATCAAAAAGTCATTTATCTGACTACATGATTTTCTACTAGGGGTATATTCTTCGTGATCATCACTATCGGTATCTGATCTGTCTATATAAGAATTACCCGTTCTGAAAACGTAGGTTTCGTCATCAGCATCTCCATCAGAACGCCCTTTTAAATGAACTGTTGGGACGTTAGACGACTGAAATTGAGAATCAGGCTGCTCTATTTGGAGGTCTTCGTCATCGTCGTCGTCACCGTCGTCGTCACCGTGGTCGTCGTCTTCGTCGGATTCGACATACACAAAAAGTAATGGTGGCTTTTCTGAATCGGCTGCAAAGTGCAGAAAATAAGAGATATCCCCATCGTTGGATAAATCCACAAATGACCCATCACCATTTTTAAACACTAATTTGCAAACAGCAGAAGGGTTGATTTCACATTTTTGCATGGCGTATGCAACAAACTTATGATAAGTATAGTTTACTGGCAATTTTACACCATGCTTAGATTTATAAGCAAAATTCCACTCATTGTTATATTGCACCCATTCACCATCGAAACAGAAATATAGCTTAGCCTTTGCAACAGATGAACTCATTTTTTCAGTAGTATCTCAAAAACAAAATATTGAAGAAAGAAAGCAAGAAAGAAGTATGGAATCGGTGTGTGGATTATGGATTGTATTTAACATCTATTTATGGATGAAACAACCAACATTGATGACAACCAATCTCTCATTTCATCCACAAATTGGTATTCCAAAAACACTGATTCAACATTGATGAAAACATGCCAGTGAATTTGAACCACAAATTGGTCTTCAAAGTACAATAATTGTGGAAAAAAGCAGTAAAAGCATGCAAGATTCGTCTTAGTTCAGGGGCTGAAAGTGTAATTTTTTTGGGCATCGCGGGCCCATCGCGGGCTGCGATCGCGGGGAGGGACCAAAAGTGTCACCGCGGCCATAGTTGAGGGGCTCCGCGGGACACTTTTGGCCAAAGACCGTGCCACGTAGGCCCTAGCCCGCGATCGCGGGCTCCATCGCGGGCCGTTGGGGCATTTTGGTAAACCGTGAAATTTTTGGGGCATTTTGGTAACACGAAGTTTGACTTGGGGTATTTTAATTAATTTCCCCTATTTTAATATGATTTTTTTTTGTTTTTTGTTTTTTGTTTTTTTGTTTTTTTACTGTTTTTATTTTTTGTTATTTAATATTTCAATTAATATAAATTATTAATTAATTTTATGTTATTTATAATTTATTTATTTATTTATTCTCTAATATATTATTTATTTATATTATACTTTAATTAATATAGATTATTAATAAATATTTTTTATGTTATTTATATTATTAAGTTTTCATTAATAACATTCTATCATATTTTATATATATATATATATATATATATATATATATATATATATATATATTATATTTTATTAATAATATAATTTTTTTTAAATGAAAATTTTGTGTAGCTTTTTATTTTATTTTTTGTATTATTATTTTTCACCTTTTACTTTTATTTAAAAATGAATAAATCTAATTAATAAATAGATATAACGTTATATGTATAATATAACTATAAATAAAACAAAACTAGTAAAACATAAACATTGCGATTTAAGATATAAATAAAACATAAAATAATATATATTACATTTCGGTTATTCTAAAATAACATTATCCGTAGTACAATTAACACGTAAAAGTCGCATGTACTTCTGTATTCGATCTGAATACGGGGTAGCCCATCCAACAGCACACAGATAACTGTAGTGGAAAAATGTGGTACAATAGTAGGGAACGGGTATCCTTCTGCCATATCTAACTTCACATAATGGTTACCATTAACGTACCCAATTGTAAAAACAACATGTTGATACCACGCTGGCGGAGTTGACCTAAGCAGCAAGTACGTCTCACTGCCTTCTATACTTATAACGTGTAATATCACATTATACTTTAAAGCAATCAATACACCTATTTCAGGCATTGTCATCCAGTGTTCAACCGGTGCACCTTGATCTGATTGAAAGAAGTTTAAAGTGTTGTAAGCAATATTCCAATGTTGACCTCCAAAAGCGTTGATGTATTTTGTCTTGTGTGTATCTAACTCTTCCATCAAGTTAAACCGAATTGTGGGCCATGCATCTTCATGAAGACCGAGAGAGACAGCTATTGCTCGGAATCCACAATTTCCATCACCTCTCACATCATGTACTTGCGTAATGTAAGGGTGAAACAATTTTGGAAATTGATTAATGTATGGATGTGCATTATAGTTTTTGCCCATGAAAGAACTATGTCTCGGTGGTTCCTGGTAACTCATTATTTCCAAATCAACAAATGTTGACGCGTTCGAACTACTACGTGTAAGGGGTCTTTCACTTGTAAAAGACGGGTCAACATGAGTTGCAAAAGACGGATCAACATGAGTTTTTCTGAAAAGCTTATCCTTCAACGAGGGTCGTCCACAAGTACTCTTATTAACAACAGGTTCACGGACCCATGTTTTTGATGCATTGGCTATCTCTTTTATCTTCCTCAGAAAACTGAACTTACCGGATCTCGATTGCTTGTTAAATTCCTCAGTGAACATTTGGACTTCATCTTCACAACCTATATCATCATCTTGTAAAGATTGGCACGAGGATAAATCAAGCTTCGTCCAGAATACATCAATTGAATCAATTGGGATAGGATAACCTTTGTTCAAGTATATCATTTGTTCATGCACACATGGCAACCCATAACTTGTACGTAGTAGACAACTACAATTTCCAGAGAATAAGCCCCCAGATTGAGCTTGTTGATATTCCCAGAATATTATGTTTAACGCATAATGTGAAACGAAACCACGCAATTGTTGGAAGTGTGGTATGCGATGACGATGTTTTATGCCACTTTTGCTCTCTTGAATACTTGCTTTAATTTCTGTATCTTGTGACTGGATGAGTTGATTGATCTTGGTCATAAATGTCGGTAGACTTGATTGCGTCGAATCCAAGTAAGTTTTCAACTTGGAATGTTGACTCTTCACTCTGTTACTTGTCTGATTTCCAAAGTGGAGAAATTTGTCAGTCCAAGCAGATACAAACATTTTCTTATACTGAACAATTTTACTTATAACAATAATTGTTAAACTTATCAACAATTTTACTTATAACAATATATTAAGGTGTACCTGGATAGCTTAGCAATACTGCTTAAGTTGTGCGAAATTAAACATGTAAGTTTCATCTGTTACCGATGCAACTAATGTCACCCATGCATTGTAAAAGGAACCCCAACCATGGTTGATGTTATTGTTGGTCTACAATGTTTCATAATACTTTGGGAGATGTGCCATCTACAAAGTAATCTTTTAGCATAAGGAAATACAATACTACATGCTTTCATCAGTGCCAACTCTCTGTCTGTGACGATCACACGTGGATAAAGACATCCTTCCATCAATGACTTTAGACAATTCAATGCCCAAGTATAATTGGATTTCTTTTCCTTGTGGATAAAGACAAATGCTACACAGAATGTCTTATTAGTTGATGTTACACCAACAATCTCAAGGAGAGGCATCTCAAACATGTTCGTTTTATAGGTGACATACATCAACAAGACATGTGGAAATGCACACCATATCTCCAGTGATCTTGGATGAGCAAAGAATAAATCTTCCAACTTATTAGTCAACTTATTTGCACGGTCATAAAAACATAGCCCTCTTCCTGTAAAAATGACACAAGAACTTGCATCGGAGTTCTACCTGCATTCTTCTGAATTCGAATTTTCCGGCATTGATTGTATATAGTTATATTTGTAGACACATTATCTGGATATTGCTGCTTTATTGTTGATAAAAATATCTCTAGGTTTCACATTGTTTGTTGACAAATCTTTCACCAATAGAGCTTCATTTTCAGACAATCGTCTTGCATATGCATGTCCCTCCAGATGTAATGCAAAATCATGATTACGTGCCTCACATATCACAGCTAAAGTCCAACAATCATCAGCCAAATGTTTCCCTACCAAGTGAAATGGTCAATTTGTTTTTCTTGTGCCAGTATGTTTACTAGAGGTTTTGTTACTCTTGTGCATGCCACCACAATCACATTGAAATACTACTTTAGAATTGACCCACGTGAGTCACTTTTGCGTCTTTTAATAACAATAACGAAACCAAGTGAATATCCCATGTTGCGTACCCAATCAATTAGATCTTGACGAGAACTAAAAACCTGAAATTGACTTTTTTAGTTACAAACTACTAATTTTACCAGTAATTTAGCAAGATAAAATGAAACATAAAGATACCATATCAGTAGAAAATGCGGATGTTTGAGGGTTTTCATAAGCTTTAGTTGATTTTTTGAATGAAAATTATCATCCTACACAAACACATAAAAATATCAAATGAGATAAATTGTAGAAGCGTGAGAAGTGGTGGATGAAATACCTCATCATTTGAATTATGATATCATTGAAAATCTTCTCCCCAATTCGCCATTTTTAAGTTTTTTATACCGATAAATTGGAATGCCGACCTGCATAGTAAAAGGTGATGTAAATAGTGAAAAATGTTATTCCAAAAAATGCATGAAACGGATGGGTTGTAACTTGTAAAAATATTATCATAGGTGATAACTCTATTTTTAGAGTTATTATTTCCTTTTATTTTCTATTTTATTTCGTCAATTTTAGCCATTTCAGTTCTCAAAACCCCCATTCTTGGTACATTTCACGAAAATGAGCAAAAAGAGTGAACCATAGTTCTTAATAAATTATTTGGTAGTTTTTGGTTGCTTTTTCACGAAATTTCAGCAGTGACTTGCGGATCCCACTCTGCTCCCCACTATCGAGCCGAAGAAGAAGACAAAAGAAAAGAAACTCTTAGTTGGGATGTAAATATGCTGGAGAATGGAAGGTTCAGCTGGCAGAGGTTTGTTATAAAGAAGTACAAAGCATCTTTCTTGAAGATGGCATCAAAAGTACACCCATGGTACTTTAAGTTGACTAGGAGAAGGGTCCATTGGGTAAAAGAATTGTCCAAAGGTGCTGAATTCTGTCATGATCCTTCAGTCCTTACACATTATATAACCCATTTTTGTGTAATACCCAACCCTTTTCTCCTAGTATATAAATGAGGTGTTGGGTGCCATTTATTACATGCTTAATTTTTAGGAAAATCTCAACTACTACATTAGTGATAGCTTTAGTTCTCTCATTTACTGCAGTAGTTCTCTTTAATTTTCTGTATTTTCCATTCCTAGTATAATTGTAGTTTCTCGTAATCAGTGGCAGTGACGTACCTTCGTTCCCCACTGCGGTTTTTAATACAAGTCATTTTCAGTTATTTATGTTCATCTCTTCATCTTTTGTTTTCTTTACTTCGGAAATGTTAGGCTAAGCATCCCTTGGGATGTAGGAAAGAGAAGTACCTGGATTTTATTAAAAATGCTTGAGTGATCTTTATACTTGGAATATTTGTTGTTTTGGTTATTCACTCTCGATTATTGCCCAATGATGCGAACAAGCCGATCACTTGTAAGGATCTAAAGTCTAGTTCTTAACTCAGAAATGAGTAGAACGCAGTGACACGAGCTTGGATAATGCTAGGGGATTCGAAAGAATTCTTATGACACTTGCGAAAGTGAGGTCGGCACAGTGAACTAATCTCAACCCACTGGAGTAGTAGGCAAGCTAGTTGGTGTATTTAAAAACACTTATTTGTCTCTACACATTCCATCGAGACCTGAAAAGGTCTATTTTGAGATTACCATTGACAAAACAATAAATACTAAGAGTATGAGATTTTTGCTTAAGCGTGTGAGTATTTTGTAACCGGGTTTTTCTAGCGAAAATGACTACCTCGAGTACAAGGATCACTTTTTAGGATCAAGTATTTAATATAAAATCTAGGGAAAATCTAACCTACATTCCTCATTTTAAATCTTTAGTAAAGTCGTTAAAATAGCTATTTCGCCGAACAAACCAAAATATTGCTTCTTCTGTAATTGAAACCTGTAAAAGGAGCTCATGAGAACCGTATTGTCTTGATTGCCCAGTCTCTGTGGATTTGATTCTGGTATTTTACCAACTATTACTTGCTGTGACGATCATAGTGGACAGTGTACACTTGCACTTCCCACTGTGGACAGTTTGCAACCCACTGCGATTAAAACACATATTTCGCACGTACCAAGTTTTTGGCGCCGTTGCCGGGGACTAGCGTGATTTTAAATCTCAAGACATTAGTTTTTGTTCGAGCCCGAGTAACTCATTTTTCTAAGCTGTTCGTGTTGCATGCCACAGCTACAACACGAACCTTTGGTGCCAATCGATCTTGAAATAGAGAAGACTTTTCGAAGGAGACGTAAAAACAAGAACACAAATCGACAACCCCTTGTGGAACCCACTACAAACATGGCAGGTGTAGGAGGTGAAATACCCGTTAATCCACCACCATTAGTGTAGACCACAGTGACGATTGCCGATAGCAAAGATCGAAAAATACGAGACTATGCTACTTCCGGAGCTAGTGACTTAAGCTCCGGGATTTTGAGGCCCAATATTGTTGCAACACATTTTGAACTCAAACCGGTGATGTTTCAAATGATTCAAGCCATGGGTCAATTTGGAGGATCACCATCTGAGGATCCACACTCGCACTTAAAATCTTTTTTGGAAATGACTGATTCCTTTCAACTGCAAGGTGTGAGTGATGAAGCGTTAAGACTAAGGCTTTTCCCTTTTTCACTATGGGATAAGGCAAAGACTTGGCTGAACTCGCATGCACCTCATTCGATAACCACTTGGCAAGAACTTGCTGATAAATTTTTGCAAAAATACTTTCCTCCCACAAGGAATGTAAGGTTTCGAAATGATATTATTTTGTTTAGGCAAGAAGAAGATGAGGTTGTTTCGGATGCATGGGAACGATTTAAAGATTTACTTCGAAAGTGCCCACATCATGGCATCCCACAATGCATCCAATTGGAGACCTTTTACAATGGTCTTTCCAATGCGGCCAAAATCATCTTAGATGCAACAGCCGGTGGAACATTCACGAGTAAAACCTACAATGAAGGATATCAAATCTTAGAAAAAGTGTCCAACAACAATACCGAGTGGTCCAATCCTAGAGCAACAATACCAAAGACCAACACCATTGACTCCGAGGCACTCAAAACCATGAATGCGCAGCTCGTGGCCTTAACCAAATTAGTTTTGAACCAAAATAGAGGCCAAGTCAATTCCGCAACACATCTCCCTGAAAACTGTTCCCTCTATGGAGAAGAACATGTTTTTGATTATTGTCCAGCAAATCCCGAGTCCGTTAATGTTATAGGAACCAACCCAAGGAACAACCCATATTCACAGACTTATAATCCAGGGTGGATGGTACGTGCGAAATGTGTGTTTTAATCGCAGTGGGTTGCAAACTGTCCACAGTGGGAAGTGCAAGTGTACACTGTCCACTATGATCGTCACAGCAAGTAATAGTTGGTAAAATACCAGAATCGAATCCACAGAGACTGGACAATCAAGACAATACGGTTCTCATGAGCTCCTTTTACAAGTTTCAACTAGAGAGGAAAATAATACTTTGGTTTGGTTTGGTAAAATAGCTACTTGAAACGATTTACTAAATGCAAAAAAGGAGGAATGTAGGTTGGATTTTCCCTAAATTTTATCTCAAATACTCGGTCCTTAGAGTGATCCTCGTATTCGTGGTGGACATTTTCGCTAGAAAAGCCCGGTTACAAAATACTCACACCGTTAGATAAAAATCCCATACTCTTAGTACTTGTTGTTTTGTCAATGGTAATCTCTAAATGGACCTTTTCAGGCCTCGATGGAATGTGTAGAGACAAATACTCTAAGTGTTTTTAATACACAAATTAGCTTGCCTACTACTCCAGTGGGCAGAGATTAGCTCACTGTGCCGACCTCACTTTCGTAAGTGTCAAAAGAATTCTTTCGAATCCCCTAGCATCATTCAAGCTCGTGTCACTGCGCTCTACTTATTTCTAAGTTAAGAACTAGACTTTAGATCCTTGCAAGTGATCAGCTTGTTCGCATCCTTGGGTAAATATCGAGAATGAAAGACCAAAACAACAAATATTCTAAGTATAAAGATTACTCAAGCATTTTTGATAAAATCCAGGTACTTCTCCTTCCTACATCCCAAAGGATGTTTTAGCCTAACATTTCCGAAGTAAAGAAAACAAAAGATGAAGATTTGCACATAATAAAACTGAAAGTGACTTGAGTTAACTGCTCACAGTGGGGAACGAGAAGTCGTCCCTGCACTGTGTAATACGAACTACAATTTAAACTAAGAAAGTAAATTACTGAAAATTAGAGCTAGTTACTGCAGTAAATAAAAGACTAAAGCTAATGTGGTAGTTGAGAGAATTTGAGACTAAAAGTATTCAAGAATGAAAACCAAGCATGCATTTAATGGCACCCAAGTGCTCCTTTATATACTAGGAGAAGGAGTTGGGTATTACACAAAAGAGGTGGGTCTTCCAATGGGTAAAGACTGCTGAGTTGTGGCAGAATTCAGCTCCTTGTGCAATTCTTTTATCCAATGGTCCCTTCTCCAAGTCAATCTCCAAGTACAAAGAGGTGTACTTGATGCTATCTTCAATGAGAACTACCTTGTACTTCTCCAGCCATTTCTCTGCCATATGAACCTTCCTCCTCCAGAAAATTAGATCCCAACTAAAAGTTTCTTTTTGATTTCTTTTTGATCAGCTCGAAGAGTGGGGAACCGGAGTGGGCACTGTATACGTCACTGCGGATGAAAAATCGAGAAAACACCCAAAACTTCCCCAAATAATTTATTAAAGACCATGGTTCACTCCTTTTGCTCGTTTTCGTAAATCATACCAAGAATGGGGGTTTTTAGAAGTGAAATGGCTAAAATTGACAAAATAAAGTGGAAAATAAATGGAAATAATAACTCTAAAAATAGAGTTATCACAACCTCAAACTTAAATCATTACTTGTCCCCAAGTAATAAAAAGAAAGAAATAAAATGAAACACAATGCATAAAAGGTCTTTGATGGACTTACATATTTCTTGACTTGAATGGGCGTTGATCTCCTTCCTTCGATACTTCCTTCGGTTCCAAATTTGAAAATTTCACTTTTGTGTTTGACGAAACCTTTCCCTTGTTTACCTTTTGATCAATAGGGCTTTCTTGGGTTTGAAGGGTTTATGGCTTTGAATCTTTTCCCAAGGGTTTTGGCAAAAATTTCCAAACATGGACCGAAGATCTCGCTTTGAGATTTTTATTTCAAGAAGTGGGTGTTTAGTATTTTGCTATGATAAGAACGTACACTTTCAGGCTTTATTTGGGTATAATGAGTATGGCTATTTTTTTTTTGTGAGGGTGGGTATTCTGATGGTCCAGAATAGGCACACCATCGTTTTCTGGGAGTGAGCACTTTGATGGTCCAGAAAAGGCACACCATCAATTTTGTTAGTGCTACTCCTATTTTCTTCTATTTTTGTATTTTTGTGTTTTCTCTTTTTTTTTTGGAGGGGGGTACGGCTTACCCACCTCAAACTTGGACTTCACAGTGTCCTCACTGTGAGCAAACTGGAGGTCACTCTGGAAGTTCCCACCTCAAACTTAAAATCTCACAGTGTCCCCACTGTGACATTTAATTAATGAACAAAGGTGGTGGTTTGGATGCGAAAAATGGCCTATATCATTTCACGGGACAAGTTGAGATTTGTACTTACAAAAGTGACCTTTTAAGTCGGAAGCCGAAAGTTGTACCTTGAAATGGAAACGAGGTCAAACAAGCATTCAAACAATCAATATGTTAGTACCCAAAAGTACCTACCTACCGGTAGGATTTTCATGCATCGATATTTAAAAAGTTAAAACAGCAAATAGTGTCAATGCCTAGCCATAGGCACAAAAAGATCAACCAAACAAAATAAAATTGTTTTTGGTGAGCAAAAGAGCGAATCCATTGTTTTAAAAACAAACCATTCACGGGGTTTGGGTGGCTTGCGGTGACAGATCCGCATCATCATCATCGAACTCATCCTCACTGTCATTAACCGGGCATATATCTTTCGGGAATTCTGGTAGCTGAGCAGCTAGCATTGGGTTGGCCTCTTTCATCATCAGGCCCGTCACCTCATCTCGTTCTCTTGTATACATCCAAAATTTCTGCGTGGCCCGGTTCTGGTATCGCTGCTCACTTTCCAGCAACCCGATCCTGTATGTGAGCTTCTTTAAAGCTGCCAAAATCTCTCCCATTTGGTTGCTTGATGATCCGGCCTCGGTTGAATGGAGTGGGGTACCCTTCTTCCCCACAGTGGGCACTTCAGTGCCCACTATGTGCTCGTCGGCTATTCGCACATTGGGCTGTACCTGGGCAGGCTCAACAGACGGGCCTCCTATCTCTCTTCTCATCTTCTTTATTGTCTGAATACTGATGTTTTTCGTGGAAATGATCCACTGGTCTTCTTCAGCTGTGGGCACTCCGGCATCTATTAGCAATAGTGTAATAAGGCAAGGAAGGGGTAGGATTACCTTGGTTCGTGTTCTGGCCTGATGGATGGCACCATGCATTATGATTCCCAGATTGATCTTCTTTTTAGTGAGAACGCAGTAAAGCATGGCACACTTATGCATGGAGAGAGTCGTGTCGTGCGATGTTGGGGCCACCGAGGCCCTTAGGAACTGGAACCACACAGCAGCCTCAGTGGTGAGGCTGCCAGCATATAGACACCTTCTTTGGCCATCCTGATTCCATGGCCTTCCCTCAACTGCTATTTCTTTTAAAATCAATTCCTCATCAGCCGGAGTCATCTTTGCCAGGAACTGTCCGAAAGCACAAGGTTCCGGAGCTCCTCTACCTAACACTCGGTTTATATTGCCTGGAGTAAAGTCCACAACCTTTCCTCTGATCTTAACAAATGATTCTTTGGCTTGGGAGGCCTCAGCATAAAATTCTCGGACTAATGATGCATTAGCGCGGCGATTGGCAGTGGCAATGGTTGCCCAATCTTGCGCTACAAGTTTATCTTTGACAAAGGGATTTGCTTCTACAAAGTCGGGGTCGAAACCCCTCTCTAAATTCAACTTCCGAGTGCAAATATACTCAAAGTGGGTTCTAGCAGCTGGGGAAGTGAATTGCCTCGGTATCCCACTGGGGGCATGAGCAGTCCCCACAGTGGACAGATGTGGATTTTCAGAAAGGTTTTGTTCACTTCCCGTATTAGTATCACTAGAAGAAGAACTTAAAGAGGGTTCGATACCCTTACCTTTCCTCGACGCTTTTCTTTTCGGTTTTGCAGACGATGCCTTCTTGGATGCACCAGATCGTGTAACCATTCCCCTGTTCCTCTGGAGTGCTCTGGTTGGGGTTTCTTCACTGTGGGCAGTGGTGTGGACATCCTCCACACTATCAGCATTTTTGTTCTGGGGAATGTCTAATGTCTGAGCCTGCTCCTTAATCTTCTTCTGTCTTTCTTCTTCCTCACGAGTCAAACACTCCTCCTCTGCTTGTTTCTTTTTCTGCTCGAATATCCTTGCTTCTTCATCCTTCTTTCGTTCTTCCTCTTTCAATCGCTCCTCCTCCTCTCTAGCCAATCTTGCGGCTTCTTCCCTCCTCAATCTCTCTTCCTCCTCTCTTTTGATTCTTTCTTCTTCTTCCTTTCTGATTCTTTCTTCTTCCTCTCGACGCCTCCTCTCGACCTCTTCCTTTCTTTTTCTAATGGCTTCCATTTTCTGTTTGAACTCCTCTGCTAACCGTCTCTCTTCTTCTTCGGCTAGAAGTGTCTCGGTCTCGAAATGGGTGATACTGTTGTCTGAGACTTGCGATGATGAAGTAGCTTTTGGGCTTTCGTGCTTTGAAGAACCCTCGTCGGCTGCACCGGAGATGATCGGGTTTTCGCCGGAGACCGGTGGCGGTTCGTTCAGGTCATTGGTGACGGCTTCCGGTGGTTGTTCCTCGGCGGTCCTGCGGCGGACGGCCGCACGTGTGAGTGCATCGGGGTTGGTGTTCATTCTCTTGGTTCTTGCCATTTTTAGGGTTTTGGAAGGGTTTTGCTGGTGGGTTTTTCGTAGAGAGAGAGATGAAGAAGAGAAAGTTTGTTGGGTAAATTTTGGAAGCAAAGGAGGTTAAGGTGGTTTTTGGAAATGTTTTCTTTTCAAAATTGGGGGGAAACCGCCGGTTTTAGGAGAGAGGGAGAGGATTGACAATGATAGCTTTGCTTGGGAAATGATGAACTATGACACCATGGCCTAAAAGTAGACTTGATGGCAGCAAAAGGTGAAAGCTTGTCAGCATTGGGACCCAAAAATAGTCCTTTCATTCGTCAGGTGGGGAGTGGGGAGCGCAGTGACCTGAGCCTTCCCCACTGCAAAGTACTTTCCTTGATTTTTCTTCAAAAGGTGGCACGTTCTTCTACACACATTAAAACAAACTACCATGCAGAATTAAAAAGACCAAAAATAATAAAAAGACAACAAATAAGTGAAATAAAATATTTACAAACGGTTGTGAATTTCTCTAACCATAGCGAGGCGGAGAGTGGGCAGGGATGTGGGCACTTTCATGCAAAAAATGCTTTACCCTTTGCCCATTGACTTTAAAGGTTTGACCCGATTGTGGGGATTTCAACTCCACTGTTCCGAAAGGACTCACCTTGACAATGGTGTATGGTCCCGTCCATCTTGATTTAAGTTTACCTGGAAAGAGTTTGAGACGGGAATTGAACAATAGTACCTGTTGTCCTTCCATGAACTCCCTATGGTTGATTCGACGATCGTGCCACATCTTGGTCTTTTCCTTGTACAACTTTGCATTCTCATAGGAGTGATATCGCAACTCCTCTAGCTCATGTATTTGCAGACTCCTTTTGATTCCCGCGGCATCCTCACTCATGTTAAGCTCTTTAAGGGCCCAGAACGCCTTGTGCTCTAATTCAATCGGTAAATGGCAAGCTTTGCCAAAAACTAATTTGAATGGAGACATTCCCAGAGGAGTTTTATAGGCTGTTCGATAGGCCCAAAGAGCATCATCGAGTTTGATTGACCAATCTTTACGGTGTGGCTTAACAACTTTTTCCAAAATTCCCTTGATCTCACGATTTGAAAGCTCGGCCAACCCATTGGTTTGTGGGTGGTATGCGGTGGCCACTCTATGATGAATATCATATTTAGCAAGAACCGAGGCCATGACTTTGTTTACAAAATGGGTGCCTTCGTCACTAATTAATGCTCGTGGTGTTCCGAAGCGAGTGAATATATTTTTGTGTAAGAACTTCACCACAGTGTTAGCATCATTGGAGTGACAAGCAATGGCTTCTACCCATTTTGAAACATAATCTACCGCAACCAAGATGTAAAAGTTATTGTTGGAATTTGGAAAAGGTCCCATAAAATCTATCCCCCATACATCAAAAAGTTCGACCTCTAGAATGTTGTTAAGAGGCATTTCATTTCTTTGCGATATATTCCCCGTACGTTGACATTGCTCACAATTTTTCACGAATTCAAATGAGTCTTTAAAAACAGTGGGCCAAAAGAATCCACTTTGCAAAATTTTTGCTGCGGTACGGTTTCCACCGAAGTGGCCACCGTAGTGGGATGTGTGACAACCATGGAGTATTTGATGTTGTTCACTCCCATGGACACAACGCCTTAATATTTGGTCCGCCCCTATCTTGTACAAGAAGGGATCGTCCCAAACGTATTGTCGTGTGTCGTGTAAAAATTTCTTGAATGGTTGTCCACTCATCCCGTGGGGCTTAAGTCCACTTGCTAAAAAGTTTGCAATATCAGCATACCAAGGAGTTTCATTATGATGTTGCGCAGATAATAATTGTTCATCGGGAAAAGTTTCTTTTACCGGAGTGGGGTCAGGAGTGGGGTCAACAGTGCCCACTGTCTTCTCGAGCCTGGACAGATGATCAGCAACCTGATTGCTTGTTCCTTTTCTGTCGATGATCTGGAGGTCAAATTCCTGCAGCAACAGCACCCATCTGATCAACCTCGGTTTAGAGTCAGCCTTGTTGATCAAATATTTGATGGCTGCGTGATCGGTGTGTACTATGACCTTTGCTCCAATTAAGTAAGACCTGAAACGATCAAAAGCAAAAACTACTGCAAGTAGTTCTTTTTCGGTTACAGTGTAGTTGATTTGAGCCTCGATCAAAGTCTTGCTTGCATAGTATATTGGATGAAAAATCTTATCTTTTCGTTGGCCTAGTACTGCACCTATAGCCCAATCGCTGGCGTCACACATGACTTCAAATGGGAGTGACCAGTCAGGAGTGGTCACTATGGGTGCAGTAACTAAGGCATTTTTGATTATTTCAAATGCGTTTCTACATTCTTTGGTAAAAACAAACTCTCTTTCATGTTGCAGCAGGTTACATAGGGGTTTAGTTATTTTGGAAAAATCTTTTATGAACCTCCTATAGAAACCTGCGTGACCTAAAAAACTGCGAATGCCTTTTACCGTTGTGGGCTCGGGAAGTTGGGAGATTACTTCTAGTTTTGCTTTATCAACTTCCAAACCCTTTTTCGACACAAGATGACCCAAAACGATGCCCTCTTCGACCATGAAATGACATTTTTCCCAATTTAGAATAAGGTCGTGGGTTTCACATCTCACCAAACTTTTTTCTAGATTCCTCAAACAGTTATCAAATGATGTGCCGATCACAGAAAAATCGTCCATAAAAACTTCTATGGTATCTTCTATCATATCAGTAAAAATGGCCATCATACAGCGTTGAAAAGTAGCGGGAGCATTACATAAACCAAAAGGCATTCTCCGGAATGCAAAAGTACCATATGGACAAGTAAAGGTGGTCTTTTCTTGGTCTTCGGGTGCGATGTGGATTTGGTTATATCCGGAGTATCCATCTAGAAAACAATAAAATTCCTTCCCCGCTAATCTATCAAGCATTTGATCAATAAAAGGTAACGGGAAATGGTCTTTCTTTGTTGCTAGATTCAGTTGCCTATAATCCATGCATATTCTCCATCCCGTAACAGTCCTAGTTGGAATGAGTTCGTTCTTTTCATTTCTGACCACTGTTGTTCCTCCCTTTTTAGGGACACATTGAACGGGGCTCACCCAACTACTACTGGCAATGGGATAGATAATACCGGCATCTAACCATTTCAAGACTTCTTTCTTAACTACCTCCTTCATGATGGGGTTCAACCTTCTTTGGGGTTGGACTTTCCCCGGGTGGTCACTCTCCAAGTTAATCTTATGTTGACATAAAGAGGGGCTAATCCCTCGAATGTCCGCTATGGTCCAACCAATTGCTCCCTTATGCTTTATCAACAAATCAATCAGAAGTTGTTCTTGTTTCTCACTAAGTTTGGAAGAGATAATGACGGGAAGTTTATTATCCTTAGCGAGATAAGCATACTTTAAATGGGAAGGCAATGGTTTAAGCTCTAACTCGGGAGGTTGTTCTATTGAAGGGGATTGAACATCTCTATCCTTGAAGTCCAGAGGTTCAAAAGCTGCAACCATTTTATTACACTCATCCTTAAAAGTGTCATTACTCTCTGATTCAGAGTGCTCACTGTCAATCCCCACTGTGGGAACTGTACTCCCCACTGTGGGCAAATTGCCAAAATTGTGGGTTTCATAAATCGAACTTAAGGCAAAACAATCTTCGGTGTCTATATATTTGAGAGATTTGAAAACATTAAAAGTTACCTCTTGGTCATTAACTCGCATCGTGAGTTCTCCTTTGTGCACATCGATCAAAGTACGTCCGGTTGCAAGAAACGGACGTCCTAAGATGATTGGGATTTCTTTATCGGCCTCATAATCTAAAACAAGAAAATCGGCGGGGAAGATAAATTTATCCACTTGGACCAAAACGTCTTCTATTTTTCCCTTGGGGTAGGCAATGGATCGGTCGGCTAGTTGTAATGTCACGGTTGTGGGTCTAGCCTCTCCAATCCCTAACTTGTTAAAAATGGACAAAGGCATCAAGTTGACACTAGCTCCTAAATCACAGAGTGCTTGGCCTACTTCTTGTCCTCCTATAATGCATGGAATGGTGAAACTACCCGGGTCTTTCAACTTAGGTGGAATCTTGCTTGTTAGGAGGGCACTACATTCTTCGGTCAAAGCCACAGTTTCAAATTCACCCAACTTCCTCTTTTTGTTCAAAATATCTTTTAAGAATTTAACATAGCTTGGCATCTGCTCGAGAGCTTCTACCAAGGGTATGTTAATGTGAAGTTGCTTAAAAATGTCTAAGAATTTTTTAAACTGAACATCGACATTTTTAGGCTTCATTCTTTGAGGAAATGGAATGTTTCGTGGGTCAATCTGAGTTTGCTGTGGTATTGGCTTTGGAACAGTAGTCTTTGGGACAGGTCCAAAAGTGGGAAGGTCAGGGATGTCGGTCCCCACTGTGGGGATCACAGTGACTTGAGGAGTGCCCACTGTGGTGCTCACAGTGGGTTTTTGAGGCGAATCATCAGATTCAAAAATGATATTTTTCAGATCCTTTCCACTCCTTAAAGTTATGGACTTGACATGTTCTGGTCCTTTTCCTATCACTCTAGCTTGCTCGGTATCACTCGGTAACGTTCCTGGTGGTCTATTCTTAACTTCAACGGCTAGCTGTCCTACTTGGGTCTCTATATTCCTAATGGCTGCTTGGGTTTGATTCATAAAACCTTTGAGAATCGACTCGATCGATTGTTGAGCCTCAGCTGGTTGGTTGGATCGTGGTTGGTATGGTTGTGGGGACTGCCCACTGTGATGTGGGGATTGCCCACTGTGATGTTGCTGAAATCCCGGGGGATTGTATGGTCTTTGCTGGATGTGACTCGGTCCTTGGGGTTGGAGTCCTTGATTACCGGACCAAGAGAAATTCGGATGATTTCTCCAACCTGGATTATAAGTCTGCGAATAAGGGTTGTTCCTTTGGTTGGTCCCTATGACATTAACAGATTCGGGGTTTGCTGGACAATAGTCGAAAACATGCTCCTCTCCACAAAGGGAGCAGTTATCAGCGAGATGGGTTGCGGAATTGACTTGGCCTCGATTTTGATTTAAAACGATTTTTGTCAAGGCCACTAATTGTGCATTCATGGTTTTGAGTGCTTCGGAATCTATGGTGTTGGTCTTAGACATGGGTGCTCTCGGATTTGACCATTCGGTATTGTTGTTGGACACTTTTTCTAAGATTTGATATCCTTCGTTGTAAGTCATACTCGTAAATGTTCCACCGGCTGTTGCATCTAAGATGATTTTGGCTGCATTGGAAAGACCATTGTAAAAGGTCTCCAATTGGATGCAATGTGGGATGCCATGATGTGGGCACTTTCGAAGTAAATCTTTAAATCGTTCCCATGCATCCGAAACAGCCTCATCTTCCTCTTGTCTAAATAAAATTATATCATTTCGAAATCTAACATTCCTTGTTGGAGGAAAGTATTTTTGCAAAAATCTATCGGCAAGTTCTTGCCAAGTGGTTATCGAGTGAGGTGCATGTGCGTTCAGCCAAGATTTTGCTTTGTCCCTTAATGAAAAAGGGAAAAGCCTTAGTCTTAATGCCTCATCACTAACACCTTGCAATTGAAAGGAATCGGTCATTTCTAAAAAAGATTTTAAGTGCGAGTGCGGATCCTCAGATGGCGATCCTCCAAATTGACCCATGGCTTGGATCATTTGAAACATCACCGGTTTGAGTTCAAAATGCGTTGCAACAATATTGGGTCTCAAAATTCCGGAGCTTAAATCACCAACTCCGGAAGTAGCATAGTCCCGTATTTTTCGATCTTTGTTATCGGCAATCGTGATTGTGGTCTCCACTATAGGTGGCGGTACTGCAGCCATGTTCACAGTGGGGATCACAGGAGGTTGTCGATTTGTTTTCTTGCTTCTTCGTGTTTTTCGCAACGTTTTTTCTATTTCGAGATCTATTGGAACCAAATGTTCGAGTTGTCGCCGTGGCATACAATACGAACAGCTTAGAAAAACTAGTTACTCGGGCTCGAACAAAAACTAATGTCTTGAGATTTAAAATCACGTCGATCCCCGGCAACGGCGCCAAAAACTTGGTACGTGCGAAATGTGTGTTTTAATCGCAGTGGGTTGCAAACTGTCCACAGTGGGAAGTGCAAGTGTACACTGTCCACTATGATCGTCACAGCAAGTAATAGTTGGTAAAATACCAGAATCGAATCCACAGAGACTGGACAATCAAGACAATACGGTTCTCATGAGCTCCTTTTACAAGTTTCAACTAGAGAGGAAAATAATACTTTGGTTTGGTTTGGTAAAATAGCTACTTGAAACGATTTACTAAATGCAAAAAAGGAGGAATGTAGGTTGGATTTTCCCTAAATTTTATCTCAAATACTCGGTCCTTAGAGTGATCCTCGTATTCGTGGTGGACATTTTCGCTAGAAAAGCCCGGTTACAAAATACTCACACCGTTAGATAAAAATCCCATACTCTTAGTACTTGTTGTTTTGTCAATGGTAATCTCTAAATGGACCTTTTCAGGCCTCGATGGAATGTGTAGAGACAAATACTCTAAGTGTTTTTAATACACAAATTAGCTTGCCTACTACTCCAGTGGGCAGAGATTAGCTCACTGTGCCGACCTCACTTTCGTAAGTGTCAAAAGAATTCTTTCGAATCCCCTAGCATCATTCAAGCTCGTGTCACTGCGCTCTACTTATTTCTAAGTTAAGAACTAGACTTTAGATCCTTGCAAGTGATCAGCTTGTTCGCATCCTTGGGTAAATATCGAGAATGAAAGACCAAAACAACAAATATTCTAAGTATAAAGATTACTCAAGCATTTTTGATAAAATCCAGGTACTTCTCCTTCCTACATCCCAAAGGATGTTTTAGCCTAACATTTCCGAAGTAAAGAAAACAAAAGATGAAGATTTGCACATAATAAAACTGAAAGTGACTTGAGTTAACTGCTCACAGTGGGGAACGAGAAGTCGTCCCTGCACTGTGTAATACGAACTACAATTTAAACTAAGAAAGTAAATTACTGAAAATTAGAGCTAGTTACTGCAGTAAATAAAAGACTAAAGCTAATGTGGTAGTTGAGAGAATTTGAGACTAAAAGTATTCAAGAATGAAAACCAAGCATGCATTTAATGGCACCCAAGTGCTCCTTTATATACTAGGAGAAGGAGTTGGGTATTACACAAAAGAGGTGGGTCTTCCAATGGGTAAAGACTGCTGAGTTGTGGCAGAATTCAGCTCCTTGTGCAATTCTTTTATCCAATGGTCCCTTCTCCAAGTCAATCTCCAAGTACAAAGAGGTGTACTTGATGCTATCTTCAATGAGAACTACCTTGTACTTCTCCAGCCATTTCTCTGCCATATGAACCTTCCTCCTCCAGAAAATTAGATCCCAACTAAAAGTTTCTTTTTGATTTCTTTTTGATCAGCTCGAAGAGTGGGGAACCGGAGTGGGCACTGTATACGTCACTGCGGATGAAAAATCGAGAAAACACCCAAAACTTCCCCAAATAATTTATTAAAGACCATGGTTCACTCCTTTTGCTCGTTTTCGTAAATCATACCAAGAATGGGGGTTTTTAGAAGTGAAATGGCTAAAATTGACAAAATAAAGTGGAAAATAAATGGAAATAATAACTCTAAAAATAGAGTTATCAGTGGAGGAATCACCCAAATTTCTCTTGGGCTGGTAATCCAAGACTACAACCCCACGAGGCGAGTCATGTCCAGCAAAGACCACACAACCCCCTGGATTTCAGCAACATCACAGTGGGCAGTCCCCACATCACAGTGGGCAGAACTCACAGAACTTTCACCAAGGACAATCCTCACAACAGTTCCAACCACGATCGACTAAACACGCTGAGGTTCAACCATCACTTGAATCAATTCTCAAAGGTTTCATGAATCAAACTCAAGCAGCCATTAGGAACATAAAGACCCAAGTAGGACAACTAGCCGTCGAAGTTAAGAATAGACCGCCAGGGACGTTACCTAGTGACGACGAACATGCTAGGGTGATAGGAAAAGAGCACGTCAAATCCATAACACTTAGGAGTGGAAAGGATCTGAAAGATATCATTTTTGAATCTGATGATCCGCCTCAAATGCCCACTAACCCCACAGTGGTCACTCCTCAAGTCACTGTCATTCCCACAGTGAGGACCGATGTCCCTGAGCTTCCCACTTTTGGACCTATACCAAAACCTACTGTTCTAAAGCCAACACCACATCAAACTCAAATTGACCCACAAAATGTACCTTTTCCTGAAAGGATGAAGACTAAAAATGTCGATGTTCAGTTTAAAAAATTCTTAGACATTTTTAAACAACTTCACATTAACATACCCTTGGTAGAGGCTCTCGAGCAAATGCCAAGCTATGTTAAATTTTTAAAGGATATTTTGAACAAAAAGAGAAAGTTGGGTGAATTTGAAACTGTGGCGTTGACCAAGGAATGTAGTGCCCTCCTTACTAGCAAGATTCCACCTAAGTTGAAAGACCCGGGTTGTTTCACCATTCCATGCACAATAGGAGGACAAGAAGTAGGTCAATCACTTTGTGATTTAGAAGCTAGCATAAACTTGATGCCATTGTCCATTTTTAATAAGTTAGGTATTGGAGAGGCTAGACCCACAACCGTGACATTACAACTAGCCGATCGGTCCATTGCCTACCCGAAGGGAAAAATAGAAGATGTTTTGGTCCAAGTGGATAAATTTATCTTACCTGCCGATTTTCTAGTTCTAGATTATGAGGCCGATAAAGATATCCCAATCATCTTATGGCGTCCGTTTCTTGCAACCGGACTTACGTTGATTGATGTGCACAAAGGGGAACTCACTATGAGAGTCAATGACCAAGAGGTAACTTTCAATGTCTTCAAATCCCTTAAGTACATAGAAACCGAAGATTGTTTTGCTTTGAGTTCGATTTGTGGAACCCACGGTTTTGAAATAGTGCCCACAGTGGGGAGTGAGAGTGAGCACTCCGACTTAGAAAGCGAGGACACTTTTGAGGATGAGTGTAACGAAGTAGTATCAGCCTTTGAACCTCTGGACTTCAAGGACAGAGATGTTCAACCCCCTTCAATAGAGCAACCTCCCGAGTTAGAGCTTAAACCATTGCCTTCCCACTTAAAATATGCTTATCTCGCTAAGGATAATAAACTTCCCGTTATTATCTCTTCCAAACTTAGTGAGAAACAAGAACAACTTCTAATTGATTTGTTGATGAAGCATAAGAAGGCAATTGGTTGGACCATAGCGGACATTCGAGGTATTAGCCCCTCCTTATGTCAACATAAGATTAACTTGGAGAGTGACCACCCTGGAAAAGTCCAACCTCAAAGAAGGTTGAACCCCATCATGAAGGAGGTAGTTAAAAAAGAAGTTTTGAAGTGGTTAGACGCCAGTATTATCTATCCCATTGCTAGTAGTAGTTGGGTGAGCCCCGTCCAATGTGTCCCTAAAAAGGGAGGGACGACCGTAGTGAAGAACGAAAAGAACGAGCTCATTCCCACTAGGACTGTCACGGGGTGGAGAATATGCATGGACTATAGACAACTCAACCTAGCCACTAAGAAAGACCATTTTCTCTTACCTTTCATCGACCAAATGCTTGATAGGCTAGCGGGAAAAGAATTCTATTGTTTTCTAGATGGATACTCCGGATACAACCAAATCCATATCGCCCCCGAGGACCAAGAAAAGACCACCTTTACTTGTCCCTACGGTACTTTTGCTTTCCGGAGGATGCCATTTGGATTGTGTAATGCCCCATGATTGAGGACACCATAGAAGTTTTTATGGATGACTTTTCTGTGATAGGGACATCGTTTGACAACTGCCTGGGAAATTTAGAGAAAAGCCTAGTGAGATGCGAGACCCACGACCTTATTTTGAATTGGGAAAAAATGCCACTTTATGGTAGAAGAGGGTATTGTCCTAGGCCATCTTGTCTCTAAAAGAGGGTTGGAAGTTGACAAAGCCAAGCTTGAGGTAGTGGCACAACTTCCCGAACCCACAACAGTAAAAGGTATTCGAAGTTTTTTGGGTCACGCAGGTTTTTATAGGAGGTTCATCAAAGATTTTTCGAAAATAACAAAACCCCTGTGTAACCTGTTGCAACATGAAAAAGACTTTATTTTTACCCAAGAATGCCGACATGCTTTTGAAACAATCAAGGAAGACTTAGTCACATCACCCATAGTGACCACTCCTGACTGGTCACTCCCATTCGAAGTGATGTGTGACGCCAGCGAGTGGGCTATGGGGGCTGTTCTCGGACAAAGAAAGAACAAAGTTTTTCACCCCATTTATTATGCAAGTAAAACATTGATTGAAGCTCAGATTAATTATACTGTTACTGAAAAAGAATTACTTGCGGTGGTGTTTGCTTTTGATCGTTTCAGGTCATACTTGATAGGGACGAAGGTCATCATACACACTGATCACGCAGCGATAAAGTATTTGATCAACAAGGCCGATTCCAAGCCACGTTTGATTCGATGGGTTTTATTGCTGCAAGAATTCGACCTTGAGATCATCGATAGAAAAGGAACAAGCAATCAGGTAGCTGACCATTTGTCCAGGCTCGAGAAGATAGTGACCACTGTAGATCCCACTCCGGTCAAAGAGAATTTTCCCGACGAACAATTGTTATCAGCCCAACATCATGAGAATAATGTTCCTTGGTATGCTGACATTGCAAACTTTTTAGCAAGTGGACTTAAGCCCCACGGGATGAGTGGACAACCCTTTAAAAAGTTTTTACATGATACACGACAATATGTTTGGGACGACCCTTTCTTGTATAAGATAGGAGCGGACCAAATATTGAGGCGTTGTGTCCACGGGAGTGAGCAACATCGGATACTCCATGGTTGTCACACATCCCACTACGGTGGCCACTTTGGTGGAAACCGCACTGCTGTAAAAATCTTGCAAAGTGGGTTCTTTTGGCCCACTGTGTTTAAGGACTCTTACGAATTTGTGAAAAGTTGTGAGCAATGTCAACGCACCGGGAACATTTCGTAAAGGAACGAAATGCCTCTTAATAACATTCTAGAGGTAGAACTTTTTGATGTTTGGGGGATCGATTTCATGGGGCCCTTTCCAAATTCAAACAATAATTTTTATATCTTGGTTGCGGTAGACTATGTTTTGAAATGGGTGGAAGCCGTTGCATGTCACTCCAATGATGCCAATACCGTGGTGAATTTTTTGCATAAAAACATTTTCACTCGATTTGGAACACCACGGGCATTGATTAGTGACGAAGGCACCCATTTTGTGAACAAAGTCATGAGCTCGGTCCTTGCTAAGTATGATATACATCATAGAGTAGCCACCACATACCACCCGCAAACCAACGGTTTAACCGAACTTTCAAACCGTGAGATCAAAGATATTTTGGAGAAAGTCGTTAAACCACATCGAAAAGATTGGTCAACCAAACTTGATGATGCTCTTTGGGCCTATCAACGGCCTATAAAACTCCCTTGGGAATGTCTCCATTTAAATTAGTTTTTGGCAAAGCTTGCCATTTACCGATTGAATTGGAGCACAAGGCGTTTTGGGCCCTTAAAGAGCTTAACATGAGTGAGGATGCTGCGGGAATTAAGAGGTGTTTGCAAATGCATGAACTAGAGGAGTTGCGATATCACTCCTATGAAAATGCAAAGTTATACAAAGAAAAGACCAAGATGTGGCACGATCGAAGAATCAACCATAGGGAGTTCATGGAAGGACAACAGGTACTATTGTTCAATTCCCGTCTTAAACTCTTTCTAGGTAAGCTAAAATAACGATGGACGGGACCATACACCGTTGTCAAGGTAAGTCCCTTTGGAACAGTGGAGTTGAAGTCCCTACAGTTTGGTCAAACATTCAAAGTCAATGGGCAGAGAGTGAAGCATTTTCTGAGTGAGAGTGCTCACATTGTACCCCACTCTCCACCCCACTATGGTTAAGAAACATCGGGACCACTTGTAAATATTTTATTTCAGTTATTTGCTGTCTTTTTGTTATTTTTTGGTATTTTTAATTATGCATGGTAGTTTATTTTGCAAGTGTGTAGGAGAGAATTCCAATTTTTGAAGAAAAGTCAAGGAAATGCTTCGCAGTGACATCGCGCAAGTCACTGCGCTTCCCACTGCCGAACTGACAAGAGGATGGGACGGTTTTGGGGGCCCAAGAGCTGAAACACATCACCTTTTCCTTACACATCAGTCTACTTTTGCTGCCACTTGTCCTAATCCGCCATTTTCCAAGAATAGCCATCATTTTTCTCCTTCTCTTTCCAAAACAACCGTTCCCTCCAATTGTATTAGCCAAAGAAATAAACCCTTCTCATAAACCAAATTCAAAAACCACTCTCTCTCCAAATATTCAAAACCACTTACACAATTTTCTTCTCCAATCAAAGAAACCCTTACAAGAAAACCCTAACCATGGCAAGAAGCAAAAGATTAGCCCACCACCCGGAGGAACTCAACCGTGCGGAGGTACGCCGCAGAACCGCCGAAGGTAGCCCGCCGGAAACTGTCACCGGCGACCTAAACGAACCACCGCCGTCATCCGGCGAACATCCGACAGCGCACGAAGTTCCAGACGCCGGGTCGTCCAAGCATGAGGGTTCGAAGGATTCTTCTTCATCAAAAGTTTCGGACACCAGTCAAAGCCATCTCGATGAGGAAGCATTGCAGGCTGAGGAAGAAGAAAGGAGGTTGGAAGAAGAGTATAACCTAAGAATGTCGGCCATTCAAAAAAGCAAGGAAGAGGTTGAACAAAGACGCAATGAAGAAGAAGAAAGGCTGAAAAGACAAGAGGAGGAAAGGTTAAGGAAAGAAGAGGAGGAGGAAACAACGAGAAGAAGTCGAACGATTGACAAGAGAAGAAGAGGAAAGGCAAAGGATTGAAAAAGAGAAACTTCTTGAAGAAGAAAGAAAACAGGCAGAAGAAGAGAAGAAAAAGGCTGAGGAGGAAAAGATGAGAAAAGAAGAACAAAACCGAAAAAGACAAGAAGAGGAAAATCAAAGAAAAGAGATGGTGGATGCGACACTCGTAAACAAGGAGCAGATTCAGACCAATATAAACCCCCAAGTCACAAATACTATTGATTTGGAGGCAATTAAGAAGGCTGCCCACAGTGAGGAAGACCCTATGAGAAGAGCATTACGGAAGAAAGGAATGGTCACCAGATCTGGGGTGACCATTTCGCAGAAAACACCGGCAACGATCAAAGAAAGGAAGCAACTATCGGGGAAAGGTAAGGGTCTTGAACCCTCTTTAAGTTCATCATCTGTTGATTATGATGCTGGGGATGAACAAACTCAATATGCAAATCCACATCAGTCCACAGTGGGGACTGAGCATGCCCCCAGTGGGGTGCCCAGGCAATTTACGACCCCAGAGGCCGCTGCCCACTACGACTGCATTTCCAAGCACTAGTTGAACTTAGAGAGGGGTTTCGACCCTGACTTTGTAGAGGCCAACCCATTCGTTAAAAACAGGGTTATACAACATGATTGGACGACATTGGCATCTGCCAATCGTCGGGCCAATGCCTCGTTGGTTAGGGAGTTCTATGCCGAGGCTTCTCAAACGAAAGACCCATTTTTGACTGTCCGGGGTCAAAAAGTGTATTATCATGCCAGTGCTATCAATGAGGCCCTTGGTATAAGGACCCCACAAGTGTGCCAATTTGCTAATTTTCTGAAGAAAATGACCCCGGCGGATGAAGATGTTATTTTGAGGGTATTGGCAATCGAGGGAAAGCCATGGGATAAAGATGGCAGTAGACGGTGCCTACACGCTAGCTCCCTCACTACCGAGGCTGCTGTGTGGTTCCAGTTTCTACGTGCCTCTTTGTCCCCAACGACGCACGATACAACCTTATCGATGCACAAGTGCGCACTACTGTATTGCATCCTTGCGGATAAACCGATCAATCTGGGAATTGTAATGCACGGCGCAATCTACCAAGCTCGCACCCGAAAGAAGGTAATCCTCCCTCTTCCTTGTCTTATAACTGCGTTACTAATCAAAGCTGGAGTACCGTCTGCTACAGATGACAAGTGGCTTGAATCCATGAATAACATTAGTGTTCTCACAATCAAGAAGATGGGGAGGGCAATCACTACGCCTCCCAATGAACCTGTTGATGATGATCCCACTGTGAGATCCACTAGTACCCCACTCCGACAGCCCACTGCAGGAAGCTCAAGTAACCCCATGACCGCCGTTCTGCAAGCAATACCAACTCTCACTTATAAAGTCAATCTGATGGAAGCCCAACAGAAGCATATGAACCGAGCCACCGAGTCGTTCTGGATGTATACAAGGGATAGGGATGCGGTTGTCAACCAAATGTTACACGGTGCTGATCCCGAGTTGCACGCACAACTACCTGAATTTCCCGAAGGTATTTGCCCCTCAAATGAAAGTGAGGATGGTTTCAAGGAAGACTCCGCTGCAAGCTCACCACAAGGAACTCCGAACCGTTGAATGGTTTGTTGGGATTATGGTTCCCACTTTTGATGCTCCCAAAAATAATTTCTATTTTATGTCTGTTTGATATTTTGCCTATGGCTAGGCTCTTGAAAATTTGCTATCTTACTTTTGGTTTATGATGCATGGATCCCTACTACTTTTAGTAGGTGCTTTTGGGTACTAACTTACTTCTTGTTTGAATGATTTTGATCTGTTTCCATTTCAAGGTGCAACTTTCGGCTTCCAACTTAAAAGGTCCATTTTGTAAGTACGAATCTCAACTTGTCACATTGAAATGATATAGGCCATTTTTGAATCCAAACACAACCTTTTTGTACCCCGAACCACCTCCTTCGCACCAATTTCCAAGTCACTGTGGGGACACTGTGCACTCTTAAGTTTGAGGTGGGGACTTCCAGATTGACTTCCAGTCTTTCCACAGTGGGGACACTGTGAAGTCATAAGTTTGAGGTGGGTAAGCCATACCCCCCACCCAAAAAATATATATACAAAAACAGAAGAAAAACGGAGTGTCACTACAAAAGATTGATGGTGTGCCTTTTCTGGACCATCAAAGTGCTCACTCCCAGAAAAAGATGGTGTGCCTATTCTGGACCATCAGAATACCCACTCTCACAAAAAATAGCCATACCCAAATAAAAAGCCTGAAGTGTACGAACTTACCCATGCAAAACACAAACCACTCACTTCTTGAAATAAAAATCTCAAAGCGAGATTTTCGGTCCGTATTTGGAATTGTTTGCCAAAACCCTTGGGAAAATATTCAAAGCCACAAATCCTTAGAACCCAAGAAAGTCCTATTGATCAAACGTGAATAAGGGAAAGATTTCGTCAGGTACAAAAGTGAAATTTTAATTTGGGAACCAAAAGAAGTATCTGTGGAAGGAGATCAACGCCCATTCAGAGTGAGAAGTCAGTAAGTCCCTGAAAGCACAAGTGCATTATTTTATTTTCTTTATTTTTATTACTTGGGGACAAGTAACGGGTTAAGTTTGAGGTTGTGATAACTCTATTTTTAGAGTTATTATTTCCTTTTATTTTCTATTTTATTTCGTCAATTTTAGTTATTTCAGTTCTCAAAACCCCCATTCTTGGTACATTTCACGAAAATGAGCAAAAAGAGTGAACCATAGTTCTTAATAAATTATTTGGTAGTTTTTTGTTGCTTTTTCACGAAATTTCAACAGTGACTTGCGGATCCCACTCTGCTCCCCACTATCGAGCCGAAGAAGAAGACAAAAGAAAAGAAACTCTTAGTTGGGATGTAAATATGCTGGAGAATGGAAGGTTCAGCTGACATAGGTTTGTTATAAAGAAGTACAAATCATCTTTCTTGAAGATGACATCAAAAGTACACCCATGGTACTTTAAAGTTGACTAGGAGAAGGGTCTATTGGGTAAAAGAATTGTCCAAAGGTGCTGAATTCTGTCATGATCCTCCAGTCCTTACACATTATATAACCCATTTTTGTGTAATACCCAACCCTTTTCTCCTAGTATATAAAGGAGGTATTGGGTGCCATTTATTACATGCTTAATTTTTAGGAAAATCTCAACTACTACATTAGTGATAGCTTTAGTTCTCTCATTTACTGCAGTAGTTCTCTTTAATTTTCTGTATTTTCCATTCCTAGTATAATTGTAGTTTCTCGTAATCAGTGGCAGTGACGTACCTTCGTTCCCTACTGCGGTTTTTAATACAAGTCATTTTCAGTTATTTATGTTCATCTCTTTATCTTTTGTTTTCTTTACTTCGGAAATGTTAGGCTAAGCATCCCTTGGGATGTAGGAAAGAGAAGTACCTGGATTTTATTAAAAATGCTTGAGTGATCTTTATACTTGGAATATTTGTTGTTTTGGTTATTCACTCTCGATTATTGCCCAATGATGCGAACAAGCCGATCACTTGTAAGGATCTAAAGTCTAGTTCTTAACTCAGAAATGAGTAGAACGCAGTGACACGAGCTTGGATAATGCTAGGGGATTCGAAAGAATTCTTATGACACTTGCGAAAGTGAGGTCGGCACAGTGAGCTAATCTCTGCCCACTAGAGTAGTATGCAAGCTAGTTGGTGTATTTAAAAACACTTAGAGTATTTGTCTCTACACATTCCATCGAGACCTGAAAAGATCCATTTTGAGATTACCATTGACAAAACAATAAATACTAAGAGTATGAGATTTTTGCTTAAGGGTGTGAGTATTTTGTAACCGAACTTTTCTAGCGAAAATGCCTACCTCGAGTACAAGGATCACTTTTTAGGATCAGGTATTTAATATAAAATCTAGGGAAAATCTAACCTACATTCCTCATTTTAAATCTTTAGTAAAGTCGTTAAAATAGCTATTTCGCCGAACACACCAAAATATTGCTTATTCTGTAATTGAAACCTGTAAAAGGAGCTCATGAGAACCGTATTGTTTTGATTGCCCAGTCTCTGTGGATTCGATTCTGGTATTTTATCAACTATTACTTGCTGTGACGATCATAGTGGACAGTGTACACTTGCACTTCCCACTGTGGACAGTTTGCAACCCACTGCGATTAAAACACATATTTCGCACGTACCAATAGGCCACTTTCTTTACAAACCCATTAAGAAGAACTCAACTTAACACCCATTAACTGTAAGAAATCAAAGAAGACTTGATAACCCTAACTGTAGGAAAATGAAATTGATAACCCTTTAAACGATACCCCAAAAATTCAAGTTTTAACCTTAAAATCTCACCAAAATATAGAAGAACGCGACACCTGCTTCCTTTAACCATCATCTTCGCCGCATGCAACATCTATCATTTTATAGCAATGGTGGTTCCAACTTCCAACTCTCCTAGGAACTAATAGAGAGAAAAAACATGAATCAATAATGAGACATATATGAAAGGTGGAAGTGGGTGAAATAAGTGAAGCAACAAATGGTTAGGGTTAAATGGTTGGAGTAGGTGTGTTGTCAAATCTCTATCCAACTTTCTCTGTTTATTGCATCATGCTAGAGTGTAGGTCTAGGCTTTTACTTTTTAAAAGCATCCACAACAAGAATTTCATTTGGATTGCAAAAGTGCCGGATTGCTAAATTAGAAATTGTAGTGGCTGTGAGAATGATTGCTAAATTAGAAATTGGTTTTGGTAATTTTCAAATGTCAAATCAGTACTTTTTGCTGATGTGACAGTGAACAGTATAAGAAATTATAGGAAATAATTTCTAAATTAGAAATTGCTTTATGTCAAATCATGTTTTGTGATGTTTTGTAGAGAGTATTTAATTGTAGTTTTGTAGAGAGTATTTAATTATAGTTATTTAATTAATAAAATATTTCATATTAAATTATAGTAAATAGTATTTAATTGTAGTTTTGTTGTTATTTGATTAAAATATAGTTTTTTATGATGAAGTATCACTTTAGAAAGTGGGTGAAATTTCATTGTTGTGGTGGATAATTTCAAGATAATTGCAAAGCTGATGTGGCACTTGTAACGACCCGGACCAAAATGGAAGGACGTTACGTTTTGGGTTAAAAGTTAATATTGAAGAAAGTTGAAGGGCTATTTGGTAAAGAAGAGAGGAGGTATTTAAAGGGCACAAAACCCTAGGTGAGTCATGCTATTACTGATTTTGGTTGTTGTTGACGGCTGGAAGATCAAAAGAAAGAAAGGGAAGGAAAGAATAGAAAACAAAGGAGGAAGGAAGAAAATGAGACAAAGTAAGAAAGGAGGAAAGAATTTCGGATTTGGAGAGGGAAGAAGAGGTCCTTCATCATTCAATCAGCCAGGTAAACCTCCTTTAATCTCGAATCTGTGGTTGGGTTATAAAATGTTTATCCTTTTTGAGTTTTGGTTAAAAAGTAGAGTTTGAAGGTGGGAGGGAGAAATCGATCCTCTTATTGTGTTATTGTTGCTAAGAACCCGTTAATTGCTAAGTTTATAGTTGTTGTTGCTATTGTTAATCTTTAGTTCGAGAGAATCGAGGTTAGCCTATGGATTTCAGCCCAAAAACGGACCAGGTCGACGTCCGGACACCTTCTCGGGTGTCCGGATTCATTCATGGCTAGGAGGTCTCCGGACGTGTGGTTTGTCCGGATAGGAAGTTGTCCGGGTAAGTGTTGTGTCCGGTAAGTCTTGTATCCGGTAAGTTCGGTACCCGGAAAGGGGTATCGTCCGGAGAGTAGAAGTTACCCGGAAAAAGGGTTGTCGTCCGGATTAGTGTGAGTGTCCGGATTCTTTGGGCGTCCGGAAAATCAGGGTTGTCCGGAGAGTTGTTATTATCCGGATACTTTTGCTGAGTAGTTGGTATTATGTCCTTTTATTCAGGAAAGTCGATTGGAAGTTTGGAACCGATTAGAAACGAGAAGTAAGAGCATCAGGTGAGTTTTCTAAACTAAAATGTGTGGCTTTTAAAGTGTTTTCAAAATGTGTTATGAATGTTGAGAATTGCCATGCTTTATTATTATGCTTCAATTGCATGAAAGTTGTTTAAAGTTTTATGTAGAATGTATGCATACATCGAGGAGACGTAAACTGGCAAAGTAGTTCCGCCAGCTCTCGTGCGGGAAGGGAGGTCCCTATATGCCAGGAGCGAGGCTCCGCAAGGCAGCATGAGGCTGACTCGTTGTCACCTTCGGGTGGCTTCAGGGTGTCAGATTACGAGGAGGCGGACTTTAGTCCGTATATGATTTTGACGTGTTGAGTATGAACGTTTTATGCTGAAAAGATAAACTGTTTTTAAATGCTTTGATAACTGTTAGGAGGGACTCACTAGACCTCATGGTCTAACCCTCGCATTTTCAAAATAAAACCTTTTCAGGTAAGCAGGTATCGAAAGGCTCTAGCAAGTGAGCAGGAGGTTAGCAAGAGGAAGATGAATAGTGTAGATACACTATAGAGCGATGTAGTTATTTCTCAGTTGTGTAGGTTGATTCCACCAACCTAAGTTATTCAGACAGATGTAATGAAATTTTATGGACCCAGTTTTGTAATTGTTTAATATTAATGCTATGTATGCTTTATTTAGACTGGGTTATTACAGCACTGATGTGACCCATTTACAATTGGAATGAAATTTCATTGTTGTGGATGCTCTAATAACTTATAAATTAACCTTGTAATAATTATTAATATATTTGACATTGATTTATAATAATTATTTTATTATTATTGCAAAAATTATACTAACATTTGTAATATATATATATATATAATAATAATAATAAAGTCATTATATGCATATATAATCAAAAGTTACAAATTATAAATAAAACATAATTAATAAATCGCATATATTTCTATGTATATGTAATATATATGTATTTAATAGGGAATTTAATTAAAATACCCAAAGTTTGACTTTTACTTATCAAAATATCCATTTTTTTTCAGTTTTACCAAAATACTCATTTTGTCTGTAATGGAGCTCGCGATCGCGGAACAGGGTCTTTTTTGAAAAAAATTTAGGCGGCACAATTTGGTGACATTTTCAATTGCAATTTACATTTTCACCCCCTATACTTATTTACTTACTTTACTTTATATCTTTTACTTTCATAATTTTAATTTTACATTTACCACATATAATCGTTTATTAACTAAAATACGTTAAAAATACGTTTTAATTTTAACAAGTTACATCATTATAATCATCTCTTCGATACGTTCGAAATGAGCCAAATATTGAATTTTTTTGATTTATATATTTTAATATATATTATATACACTACATCAAATTATTTTTTATATTTAAAATTCATATTCTTATAGTTAATTATTTAATTTATGGTACTCTTATAGTTAAAATACGTTTTATTTATTTTATTATCGATGGTCCAAGTGTAAGTATTAAAAATTGGCGGAGACTTTGTGATGGACATACATCGATCCTTTTGTGCATACTCTGTAACTGCAAATACTTCAGCTCCAAACACACATTAATCATCATTCGCTAAATACCCATTTTCACAATTCTTAAATGAGTCCAGTGATACCAACTTGTCAAAACCCCATTTCATATTATTCTCGTGAAACCTTGTCCTATTGCCATTCACGATATCTATAAACACATACAAATAATAATAATTTAAAACGATTTAATGAATTAGTTAATATATGATTATTATGTTAATGCGATAGGAGTGTAAAACAAAATTGAAAATACGTTAAAAAATGAATTTTAAATATAAAAAATATTTTTATGTAGTGTATATGATATATATTAAAATATATAAATAAAAAAAATTCAATATTGGGCTCATTTCAAACGTATCGAAGAGACGATTATAATGGTGTAACTTGTTAAAATTAAAACTTATTTTTTTAACGTATTTTAGTTAATAAACGATTATATGTGTTAAATGTAAAATTAAAATTATGAAAGTAAAAGGTATAAAGTAAAATAAGTAAATAAGTATAAGGGGTAAAAGTGTAAATTGCAATTGAAAAAGTCGGACTCCGTGATCGCGGCCTAATTTTTTTTCAAAAAAGACCCTGTCCCGCGATCGCAGGCTCCATCGTGGACAAAATGAGTATTTTGATAAAACTGAAAAAATGAGTATTTTGGTAAGTTAAAGTCAAACTTTGGATATTTTAATTAAATTTCTTATTTAATAATAATAATAAGAATAATATAAAATATATTTAATTAATAATACTAATAATAATGATATGTTTGTGTAAGAAATGATTAAAAGTTGATTTAGACATTATATTGTACTTTTCAATTCAACACCTCCTATTAGGGGGTGCCATTACAAATGCACTTTTTTTACCAATATTTATTTGTACACTAAATTAATTACAACCCTGTCTATACTTAGGAACTGTTTGGTTAAACACAACTTTTTATTAACTTTTCTTTAAAAGCTTAGTGAATAAATCAATTTTTATATCATTAAGTCACTACTAAATTATTCATGTATAACTGATTGAATAAATTGCAAGTGTTATTTAAATTATTAAGCTGCTAACAAACAAACCTTCATTTACCTTCCCGCTCTTTGATAAGAGTTCGTTTGTTTTTTTAGATCTCTACTAAACCTTTTTATCGCTCTCCATTCGTTTATGAATCCAATACTTACCTTATCAATTAATTTTCTTATTAACTGCTCTAAAGAAATACTATTTTTTCTTTTTCATTTGAAATAACGTGATCGATGTAATAATTGAGCTATTTTTTTATTTGTTTTATGCATGTATGTATGTATGTTACAAATTATTTGTAATTTTGTATATAGATGCACATATCATCCAGATAAGTGATTATTAGAGTGTTTCTCAAATTTTCAATCTATATGGTTTTTCCTGAATTTGATCATATATATATATATATATAACCTCTTATTCTAAGTATAAGTAACCATTATTTGTATGTAAATACTAGATAAATATTACAAGTTGTAAGAATAAATGTATATTTATTAAAGAGAAAAATGTATAAATTTGCAAATTGTACTTGTTTAATGTTATGATAGTAACATAATAATCGTAAAAGAATTTATAAAATGTGGTTCGGTAGTATGCAGGCAGAGGCCAAGTGGCCAACAATCTACACTTGACGACGGGTTTTCAAGTGGTTTCCGTGACCCAATTATGTGACCCACTTGTTGCACTGTAAGTACATCACTTTTTATTATTCTCTTTCATAATAGTTTTTAGGTGGTGTTTCTTTACCTCTTAATAGTTCAATTAAAAGGTAACATTTGAATCGAGGTAAATTTTGTTTGGCAAAAAAAGTCTGTCTTTTAAGGGCATCCACAATGGTAAAGCTTTATAAAAGACTTGAAAAAGATAAAAAAATATGTTGGTCCCACCAATATATACTTTCTCTCTCTCTCTTGCCTCTCACATTCATTATTTCAAAGATTTGAGGAACATCAAGCCTTTGATGAGTAAAGTAATTTTCAAGCCTTTATCTTCAATGGTCAAGTCATCTTCAAGTCTTTATCAAGCTTTCTTCAAATACCATTGGAGATGCTCTAATGGTTCTAAAACCATTTGAATGATTTTGTATCTTGGCCCTACCTTAATCATTCAACGCCGTGATTTCATTCTAAACAATAACCTAACAACTATAGTTCATTTTTCATTATTTCATAAGAGTCTCTTAATGATTCTGACCACTTAATTATTCTGCACCAAATTATTCAACAGCTGCCAAACAACACCTTATAAATAAATTATACTTTACGACTCTAAATTCTATTTTGGTTTATTTTAAAAAAACGTACATGTTCTCAAAAGTAAATTTATATTTTCCGTTAGGTCCTTGATTGCGAAATATAGAAAATGTGTCTTTTGTTATTAAAAATAAAAACGTCATTTAATTATTTTTAAAAATTATAATTATTAAATATTTTTAATAAAAAATGTTACTTTTATTGTGAATATTTATTTCAAAATAAAATGAGTAATCTATAAAATTTATTAGTATTTTTTTACACTATCAAAATGGCCGTTTGAGGCAAAAGAAAATAGTTTTTCTCCTTTAACGGCCTTTGTTATAGATTTTGAAGTACTTAGCTTTTTGAAGTACTTAGCTTTTTACACTAATAAGTTAAGTGGTTCCATATGATTTTGAAGTACTTAGCTTTTTTTAAAGAAAGATTGAGGCGATATCAGGCTTGGGTATGACCATCACCCGATCCGGGATTCATCGTTTCAAGATTACTTTAGAGAAGTTACAATTAATGTGTAACATCCCGCAAAACAAAACATACATATAACATATAATTCATAACAGGGTTTCAACAAAATCATTCACATTACACATTTGGTCCCAAAGTCTGATCTAACGAATATAAAATTCAGTACAAACTTGATCCTATTTAGATCTGATAATAGCTAATAACTGAAATTTAAGTACAAAAAGTATCATCAACTTCATAATGATCATCATTCCACATAGCTATCCACCAAGTAATCTAATCATTTACTCTTACTGGTACCACCACCTGGAATACAGATTTTTAAAACAAAAATGAGGGTTAGACCTAAGGGTCTAGTGAGTAAATCCCTGGTATTTGAAAATCATTAAAATTCATTTATATAAATACACACTTTTATATAATTACATTTACATCACACGTAAAATAATACCAAATGCAATTCACACAACATACCTTTCACATACCACCTTATCCCTCCATCAATGGCCAATAACAATTGGTTGCGAGCCAATTTATCACACCGGTCCTAAGCCCGGCCACGTATTATATTTTCATATAATACTCACGTAATTATAATATCTCAATATATTATAATTACTCACGTATGACATATTCATACACATCATCAAACATTTGTTAATCACATATTGCATTCCAGTAAAAATATATTTTTTAAAGTAAAACTCACCTTGTGTTTTTATCACAAAAACTCTTCCAAGATAATTCACGTATGTTGATCCTTCACAGAATCTGAAATCAGATAAAATACCAAATATCTCTTTAAACACTAAAACTTACAAAATTCTCAATTCAAATCGTAACCCAAAATAACATGAAATCGCAATGAACAGTACAAGTCGCAACCGTGATGAACAGTACAAAGTCGCAACCTCTTACTGCGACTTCACCCCGAAATCGCAACCCACTATTGCGACTCCATCCTAAGTCGCAATCAACTACTGCGATCCCAAACCCAAATCGCAATCAACTACTGCGATTCCAATCTCAAATCGCAATCAACTACTAAGTTCAAACAATGAAACATATATCGGGATTTATATAAATACACACTTTTATATAATTACATTTACATCACACGTAAAATAATACCAAATGCAATTCACACAACATACCTTTCACATACCACCTTATCCCTCCACCAATGGCCAATAACAATTGGTTGCGAGCCAATTTATCACACCGGTCCTAAGCCCGGCCACGTATTATATTTTCATATAATACTCACGTAATTATAATATCTCAATATATTATAATTACTCACGTATGACATATTCATACACATCATCAAACATTTGTTAATAACATATTGCATTCCAGTAAAAATATACTTTTTAAAGTAAAACTCACCTTGTGTTTTTATCACAAAAACTCTTCCAAGATAATTCACGTATGTTGATCCTTCACAGAATCTGAAATCAGATAAAATACCAAATATCTCTTTAAACACTAAAACTTACAAAATTCTCAATTCAAATCGTAACCCAAAATAACATGAAATCGCAATGAACAATACAAGTCGCAACCGTGATGAACAGTACAAAGTCGCAACCTCTTACTGCGACTTCACCCCGAAATCGCAACCCACTATTGCGACTCCATCCTAAGTTGCAATCAACTACTGCGATCCCAAACCCAAATCGCAATCAACTACTGTGATTCCAATCTCAAATCGCAATCAACTACTGCGATCCCAAACCCAAATCGCAATCAACTACTGCGATTCCAATCCAAGTCGCAAACGACCATTGCGACTTCAAGCCCAAATCGCAATCGACCATTGCGACTTCGTTGAATGTCGCAGTCCTCTATTGCGACTTCGATGAATGTCACAGTTCACTGTTTTATCCTAAAACCCAGATTTTTGTACTTTTACTCTATGCAAGCTACTGTAAAAGTGCAGATATGTTTAAGACCATTAGCACAACCTATCCTTAAGCTTAAACTCCCCAAAACATCCATTTTTAACAAAACCCACCAAGAACTTAAACTAGTAATTTCAAGAACACTTTGAGAAATTAAAACATATAAAAGGTATGGATTGTTTACCTTGATTACTTCAGTTGGTACAAAATCACAACAGCAATTTCTTCTTCTTCTTCAATTCTCTCGATCTCTTTTTTTTTCTCTTTTCTCTCAATCGATAAATACACACACACACATAGGTTTTAGATATTTATTTGATTTTCTTCTAAATAAGCCTAAGATTGACACCTCCTGGTGTCTCAACAGAAGTGTGGCGGTGGTGGGAGATATTTTGGCAAAAAGACCAAATCCACCTTAAGCTTATCTCAATTGGCAATAAATACCCCTAAACTTCCAATTACAAATTAAACTTACCCCTTAACTCCTAATTCCATAAAATACTAAAAATAAAGACTTATAAAATAAATCCCAAATCTAAAATTAGATAAATTACCTGGTTATTACAACATCCCCCCCTTAAAAGAATTCCGTCCCGGAATTCAGTTAAGAGAATAGATGAGGGTATTTGGATCTCATCTCCGATTCTGATTCCCATGTCGCATCCTGACCTCTATGATGTTTCCACTGAACCTTTACCTGTCTGATCTTTTTATTCCTCAACACTTTGACTTTATGATCAACTATAGCTTCCGGTTCCTCCACATAGTTTAACTTTTCATCGACCTGAATATCTGGTAGAGAGACTGCCTGGTCTGGTGTAACTAAACATTTCCGAAAATTCGATACATGGAACGCGTTGTGAATTCTGCTTAATTCTGGCGGAAGATTCAATCTGTAAGCTACTTCACCAATTCTTTCCGTAATTTCAAATGGCCCAATATAACGCGGACTGAGTTTACCTTGCTTCCCAAAACGTATGACTCCTTTCCAGGGCGATACTTTCAACATCACAAATTCCCCGACTTGGAATTCTAACGGTTTCCGGCGTCGATCTGCGTAACTTTTCTGCCTGTCTTGAGCCGTTTTCAATCTATCCCGAATCTGAGTAATCTTATCTGCTGTTAACTGTACTATTTCTGGCCCTGCCAATTGCTTCTCCCCCACTTCATTCCAACACAAAGGCGTTCAACATTTTCTTCCATACAATACTTCAAACGGAGCCGCCTGAATGCTGGCATGATAACTGTTGTTGTAGGCGAATTCTATCAAAGGCAGATGTTTATCCCATGATCCCCCAAAATCAACTATACAAGCCCGAAGCATATCCTCTAAAGTTTGGATTGTTCTTTCACTCTGCCCGTCAGTCTGTGGATGATATGCTGTGCTCAACTTTATCTGCGTTCCCATCTCCTTTTGAAAGCTTCTCCAAAACCTAGAAGTAAAACGACTATCTCGATCGGAAATAATCGAGATTGGAACTCCATGTCGAGTTACTATTTCATTAATGTACAACTTAGCTAAACGTTCCAAAGAATCAGTTTCTTTTATTGGCAAGAAATGAGCAGACTTCGTCAATCTATCCACAATCACCCAAATAGAATCGAATCCCTTTGAAGTTCTTGGCAATTTGGTAATGAAATCAGTAGTGACCTGATCCCATTTCCACATTGGTATATCTAGTCGTTGCAACTGACCAAACGGTTTCTGATGCTCAATCTTTACTTTCTTGCAGGTAGTACAATCTTCTACATACTTAGCAACACTTCTCTTCATTCCCGGCCACCAATAGAATTGTTTCAAATCTCTATACATTTTATTCGTACCTGGATGAATAGAAAATCGAGATTGATGAGCTTCTTGTAGTACACGATCCCGTAATTCACCCAAACGAGGTACCCAAATTCTGTTTCCCATACACAACAACCCACGGTCATCTTTCCCAAGCAATGCTGATATCCCAACCAACCGTTCTGACTTCAAACTTTCCTCTTGATAAGCATCTATTTGGCATTTCAACAATTCATCAAAAATATTAGGAAGGAGCTCAGCTCGTAACGATATAGCTTTTATTGTTCCGCTTCTTTCTTGACGACTTAACGCATCTGCCACCACGTTCGCTTTCCCTGGGTGATATAAAATTTCACAATCATAATCATTTACCAATTCCAACCATCTTCTTTGTCTCATATTCAGTTCCTTTTGATCGAAAAGATGTTGGAGACTCTTGTGGTCCGTGAAAATTTGACATTTAGAACCATAAAGATAATGTCTCCAAATCTTCAAGGAAAAAACAACTGCTGCTAGTTCCATATCATGGGTAGGATATTGTATTTCGTGATCCTTTAATTGACGCGAAGCATAGGCAATCACCTTCCCATGTTGCATGAGTACACATCCCAATCCCAACTTAGAAGCATCACTGTAGACTACAAAATCATCAGAACCTTCTGGCAATGCTAATATCGGCGCGCTGCAGAGTTTCTCTTTCAATATTCTGAATGCCTCATCCTGTTCTGCTTTCCACTCAAACTTCAGATTCTTCCGAGTCAGCTTGGTCAATGGCGTCGCGATTCGAGAAAAGTCTTTTATGAACTTCCGATAGTATCCAGCTAGACCCAGGAAACTTCGTACTTCGGTTGCCGTCTTTGGCGGTTCCCAATTTTCAATTGCTTCCACCTTTGCTGGATCAACTTGTATACCCTTCTCTGAAACTACATGACCCAAAAACTGAACTTCCCGCAACCAGAATTCACATTTAGAGAACTTAGCGTACAACTTTTCTTTCTTCAGTAACTCCAAAATCAAACGAAGATGTTGCGCATGATCCTCTTTGGATCGGGAATATATAAGTATATCATCGATAAACACTATAACAAATTTATCGAGATATGGCTTACATACCCGATTCATCAGATCCATAAAAGCGGCTGGAGCATTCGTCAATCCAAAAGGCATTACCAAAAATTCGTAGTGGCCGTATCTCGTGCGAAAAGCAGTCTTTAAAACATCCTCCTCCTTAACCTTCAACTGATGGTAGCCAGATCTGAGATCAATCTTTGAGAAGTAACAAGCTCCAACTAATTGATCAAAAAGGTCATCAATTCTTGGGAGTGGATACTTGTTCTTGATCGTGCGTTTGTTCAGCTCCCGATAATCGATACACATTCTCATCGAACCGTCTTTCTTCTTCACAAATAAATCTGGTGCACCCCAAGGCGATGAGCTGGGTCTGATGAAGCCCTTATCAGATAAACCTTGAAGCTGTGACATCATTTCTTTCATTTCTGGTGGTGCTAATCTGTACGGCGCACGAGCGATGGGATTGGCTCCAGGTACTAGGTCTATTCCAAATTCTACTTGCCTAACAGGAGGAAGACTATTCAAGTCTTCAGGAAAAACTTCTGGGTATTCACTGACAATGGAAATATCTTCCAACTTACACATTTCAGGCCTACTATCTATCACATAGGCTAGATAACTAGAGCAACCCTTATTAACACATTTACGGGCTTTTACCATAGATATAAGACTGGACTGATGATTCTTACGATCTCCATAAATCACTACCGCTCTCTTATCGGGTAAAACAACGTGGATTATTTTCTTATCACAAACTATATTAGCCTGATTCTCAGCTAGCCAATCCATTCCTACTACCACATCAAATTCGATCAAAGCTATTGGAAACAGTTGTATCGGTACTCCACATCCCTCTATATTTATCATACAACAATCAAAGACCTCTTTAACTGCCACTTGGTTATCATTTGCAATGTCTACTAATAAAGCATGTTTTAACATTTTAGGCTCTAAATGCATGTGAGCAGCAAAAGAAGGAGACACAAAAGATCGGTTTGCACTGGAATCAAATAACACTTTTGCACGCGTGGAGTTTATGAAAAATGTACCTGTGACCACATCAGGAGTTTCCTCCGCCTCTTTAGCTGTCATTTGGAACGTACGACCCCTCGTTCTCGGCGGTTCTATTCTTGGAACTACTGGTCTCGTAATGGCCGGTTTCCCCGATGTACCCCCCGATTGTATTCTACCTCGCGGACAGTCTGATTGGAGGTGATCCGGAGAGTTGCACAAAAAGCAAAACCGTGTTACTCGACAGTCTTTAACAACATGACCCGTTTTCCCACATTTAAAGCAAACCCGCGACTCTACTTGACAATTCCCCTGATGGTAACGATTACACCTTGAACATGGTCTTTCTGTTGGTCGAAATGAAGGACGGTTGTCAAACCTCTGAAATCTAGGTTTCTTCGAATCTTGTGGTGGTCCTTCCCATTTTCTTTTTCCTAAGCTCTTATCGCCATTATCTCTTTTATTATCTCTTTCCACATTCTCGGCAGCATCCACTGCAGCTGTAAAAGTATTTGGCCCTGTGGCAGTCACCAATCTTCGAACTTCGGAATTCAACCCATAAATAAACCTTTCCATATTCATCTTATCTATAGCAACATAATATCCTGCAAAACGAGACTTTTCCAAAAATCGTGCAGTATAATCTCTAACCGACAGATTTCCTTGTTGTAGATTCATGAATTCTTCTTCTAACTGTCTGACAACGGCTTGTGGACAGAAGTTCGTTGTGAAAGCTAACACGAATTCCTCCCATGAAAAAGTAGTATATACATCCGCTCCTCTCGATTCCGTATGAGCATCCCACCAATACAGAGCATCCCCTTTCAGCATCGCAACTCCATAAAGCACTTTGTCTTCTTCAGCACATTTACACGTCTTGAAGATGGCCTCTATTTCTTTCAGCCATCTCATCGCCTTTACCGGATCCCGATCTCCTGAGTATGTAGGGGGCTTACAACTAAGAAACATTTTATAATCGCACCTTTTCACCCCTGGTAGAACAGCAGAGGTAAGTGGTATCTCCACTTCATGTTCCGGATCTGGTCTTTCAGTTTCATTAAGACGATTACGTTCGAACATGGCTTGTATGCTATCCTGTAATCTTCCCATTTCAGCAGTCAGATCATCTCGTGTAACAAACTCTGTACCATGCTGTTGTGTTCTACCTCCAGTTCGGCCTCCTGTTCCCCTTCCAGTTCTACCTCTACCACGATCTCCTCCTCTTCCCCCTGTTCCTAACGGCGGATTTCCTCCACTTGAATTCCTTCCTCTTCCCTGATTCCCTTGTCTGGTGCCACTCGCCATTCTGTGGATTCAAACAAGGTTAATATACACACATAAGCACATACCCCATATAATAAGATATTCCAGTTCAAACATGTACCTGTAAGATCATAATTACACTGGCCTGGTGTAATTTGAAATTACCTTACATGATGTTCCTTCTACCTTTTATACTTAATATCCCCAGGTTCTAATTTAACCGGGACATCCTACTTCACATGCAGTTTAAGTCTAGGTACGGATACTAATACCTAAATCCCTTAAACTAGGGCTCTGATACCATCTGTAACATCCCGCAAAACAAAACATACATATAACATATAATTCATAACAGGGTTTCAACAAAATCATTCACATTACACATTTGGTCCCAAAGTCTGATCTAACGAATATAAAATTCAGTACAAACTTGATCCTATTTAGATCTGATAATAGCTAATAACTGAAATTTAAGTACAAAAAGTATCATCAACTTCATAATGATCATCATTCCACATAGCTATCCACCAAGTAATCTAATCATTTACTCTTACTGGTACCACCACCTGGAATACAGATTTTTAAAACAAAAATGAGGGTTAGACCTAAGGGTCTAGTGAGTAAATCCCTGGTATTTGGAAATCATTAAAATTCATTTATATAAATACACACTTTTATATAATTACATTTACATCACACGTAAAATAATACCAAATGCAATTCACACAACATACCTTTCACATACCACCTTATCCCTCCACCAATGGCCAATAACAATTGGTTGCGAGCCAATTTATCACACCGGTCCTAAGCCCGGCCACGTATTATATTTTCATATAATACTCACGTAATTATAATATCTCAATATATTATAATTACTCACGTATGACATATTCATACACATCATCAAACATTTGTTAATCACATATTGCATTCCAGTAAAAATATACTTTTTAAAGTAAAACTCACCTTGTGTTTTTATCACAAAAACTCTTCCAAGATAATTCACGTATGTTGATCCTTCACAGAATCTGAAATCAGATAAAATACCAAATATCTCTTTAAACACTAAAACTTACAAAATTCTCAATTCAAATCGTAACCCAAAATAACATGAAATCGCAATGAACAGTACAAGTCGCAACCGTGATGAACAGTACAAAGTCGCAACCTCTTACTGCGACTTCACCCCGAAATCGCAACCCACTATTGCGACTCCATCCTAAGTCGCAATCAACTACTGCGATCCCAAACCCAAATCGCAATCAACTACTGCGATTCCAATCTCAAATCGCAATCAACTACTGCGATCCCAAACCCAAATCGCAATCAACTACTGCGATTCCAATCCAAGTCGCAAACGACCATTGCGACTTCAAGCCCAAATCGCAATCGACCATTGCGACTTCGTTGAATGTCGCAGTCCTCTATTGCGACTTCGATGAATGTCACAGTTCACTGTTTTATCCTAAAACCCAGATTTTTGTACTTTTACTCTATGCAAGCTACTGTAAAAGTGCAGATATGTTTAAGACCATTAGCACAACCTATCCTTAAGCTTAAACTCCCCAAAACATCCATTTTTAACAAAACCCACCAAGAACTTAAACTAGTAATTTCAAGAACACTTTGAGAAATTAAAACATATAAAAGGTATGGATTGTTTACCTTGATTACTTCAGTTGGTACAAAATCACAGCAGCAATTTCTTCTTCTTCTTCAATTCTCTCGATCTCTCCCTCTTTTTTTTTCTCTTTTCTCTCAATCGATAAACACACACACACACACATAGGTTTTAGATATTTATTTGATTTTCTTCTAAATAAGCCTAAGATTGACACCTCCTGGTGTCTCAACAGAAGTGTGGCGGTGGTGGGAGATATTTTGGCAAAAAGACCAAATCCACCCTAAGCTTATCTCAATTGGCAATAAATACCCCTAAACTTCCAATTACAAATTAAACTTACCCCTTAACTCCTAATTCCATAAAATACTAAAAATAAAGACTTATAAAATAAATCCCAAATCTAAAATTAGATAAATTACCTGGTTATTACATAATGACCCAAAAAATAGCTTCTCTAAGCGCGTCAGCCTGACATTCCCGGACCGGGGGAAGGAAGGGTATAGAAGTCGCCATTCTGATTATAAAAGTACCCTTACTAACCCGAATGATAACACCAAAGCCCGTCGTATTGGAGGACACAAAGGTGGCAACATCAATATTGCATTTCAGAAAATCTCGTTTCGGAGGGTGCCATTTATTGGAGCAGTGGTGGCTAGTATTCGGCAGATCCGAGAGTCGAAGTCTTCTAATCACGTGCCTATCCGCAAGAACGCTGTAAGCCCGTTTGATGACCGACATAGGGTTCGTCAAACCGTCATTCCAAACTTTGTCATTTCTGCGGTGCCAAATACTCCATAAAAGCATGAGAAAACGGTCATACGTTTCACGAGAGTAATCCTTGAGAAATCTGAAAATAAGAGTAACCAGGGAGTCAAAACAATCAATTACACCATCCACGTGGTGACCCAACGAGGCTTCATTCCAAACCGGGATCACAGAGGGACAACCAATAAAGGCGTGCCAACCATTTTCAGTGTTTCGATCGCAAAGCGGACATATGGGAGAAATTTGCAGTCCTCTTTGTTGAAGGGTATCGTACAACTTAGTTATTTTATTCTTGATTTAATTTTTTTAACTATTAACTATTAACTATTTACCTTTTCCTTTATATGTGGTGTGGACAAATTTTCATTCCATCATTCCTATAATCCATCAAATTTGTTACAACAAAATTTTGTTGTAATCTATAATGTATTTATATCAAAGTTATACTTTTTGGAATTATGGAGTGATTTCGAGGATTTATTCAACTCAATATTTTCGAATAAGAGTGTGTTGTGGGTTGAATGATTTGTTTTTTATGTGTTTATATTGGCCAAATGACTCCACTAACCTGCAACTTACATATACGACAGTGATAGTTGTTCATATTGAGTAGAAACTAATTACCTATACTACTTTATTAAAAGAATATTTCAGTGTTTTTTCAACATACGGTTTTTCAACTTTACTACATTTTAAGCTTAACGTACAACCATGTAAAGGAGAGTTGAAATCAGTTTAAAACAATTTTTTTCAAGAATTTCAAGAATACCACTTCTCTAGCATAATGTACAACCTTATAAAACATGATTAAAATCAGTTCTCCTCCTCCACGATCTCTCCCTCAGTCTCCTTCTCCACGACCTCTCCTTCCCCACGTCTCCACCAATTTCTCACCGCTTCCATGAACTACATATATCGTCTCCCATGTCTTCAGGCGCACAAAGTTTTTTGAGATTCCTCTCTTGGTTTGTTCTCGATTTTACTCGGTTGTCTTCAATTTCTGATTTACTTAGGTTGTTTTTTTTGTGTGCTTCTACTCCTCCATCTCCTTCTCTGCCTAAGTGTTGTGTTTATCATGATTGACACTTTCGTTTGACGATTATTATTGGAATCTTGTTGTATTTAATTTATTTATTGTTCTTGAGGGCTTAATTTTGGTTTTGGTTGTCTACAGATTTCAATTTTGATCGAAAGAAGAAATGAAGGGAGTGGATTACTTCAGTGATGAGAGAAAGAAGGCCCAGTTCGATATGGATCTCACGTAATCCATTCCAGGGTTACATTTAGGATCAGACCTTGCCGGTGAAACTGTTGCTGTGGTTGTTGTTTTATTTGCGTTTATAACTTACACTTCTTCTTACTCTGATTTGATCTTGGCTCATCCTAAACAGGTAAGAAGCGAGTACCTTAATCAGTTTGTGATTCTTACATGACTTCATTGTGGTTATTTTCATGTAAATGTCAGTATTATTTTCATAAAGTGCAGTTTTTTGGTTTACTGATCGCTATGGGGACATTTCACTGATTCAATCCCATTCGCAAAAAAGGTTCTATACATCATCTCATTAATCCGTAAGTTTCTCTATTTCCTTCTACTACTATGATTGTTTTGGCCAATGGTGATTTTAACTCCATTACAGTTATCGTCTGATCGAGTATAACCCAGGTGTCCCTCTCGATGTTCTACACTGAAAGATTGCTTCTTTGCCTTATAAATCTCCATGTCCAATTTTTCCTCTTAATGTCTTTTATAGTTGAGCGATTTGTGTTTTTTATGAACATATTGTTTATAGACTTAACCCTCTGCAATTGATACGTCTAAATTGGGTCTTGACTCATAATTCCACATTATGTGGAGGATAACTATCACTCATCGAGCCCCTTCTTCTCCAGATTTGACACTTTCATAGCACGGGTGATTTCATGTCTACAATTTCATATGTCGTTCTAATTGTTTCCAATAAAAGATTTCATTTTGTGTTTTCAATATTGTTTTGAGAGTTTCTCATCTATATTCATCAATTTGCTGATTTCTATTCCTCCCAGAAATCTTATATTTGCTTGGTAATTTCATTTGCTGTTTGTTTATTTGTCGAGTTTGGTCACCGACCTTCACAATCCGAGCTCATCAAGGTTCAGTGACATTACTTGGAAATGCTTCACAATCTGAGCTCATCAAGTTCAGTGACATTACTTGGAAATGCTCTTCGACGTGCTTCATGTGTAGCCAATGTAACACCCCAAATTTCTCGGGTAAATTTCTTTTTAAGTAAATGACTTCGATTTGGATTCCTTGCTACCACCCTCGTACTCTAGTCGTGCAAAATTTGTGTGCATGCATACGTGCATGCATGTTGTGTGTGTGTGTGGTTTCCTCGTGGCCAATCTTTGCATGAGATCTCGTATAATAACGCGCTTTGGACTGCTCGGTTAGACCTATCCTACGTACCAATCGTGACCATGTATCCCCTTCTCGCGCGAACCACTGGAAAATGGAGTTTGGCTCTCGGTACAGGCGTGGTGAGAGTGCCACGACGAGTGTGCCATGGGCACTCTCGCGGGTGTCATTCTCGCGAGCTTCTGCAGTTCCTTCGATCTACTTGCGGTACAAATCGGGCGAGAGTGATCGGATCACTCTCACGGTGTCATAGTCACCGGCGATGAGCTGGGTTTAAAAGGAAGCTGCGATCGGGTACTTTGGGAAGAAAAAAATTTTATTTCACTTGGCAGCCGATTCCTTCTTCTCTCAGCAACGATTTTCACCCTTCTCTATCCCTTAACATTTATTGCTTTCACCAACTTAGATTGAGAGCATTGAATTCCTTCTCCTAGGGTTTCTATTCTCATCTTCTAGCTAAGGAATCAAGCTAGTTCAAGTGGTCAAGCTATAACTCCAAGATTTCTCCTAGAGTTTACATCAATAAAATCTAGGGTTTTCTTTGTGTAGATCCTTAGGTGAGTTATCCTAATATTCCATACTTTTTGGTTTATGTCTTGCATTTATTGAGGAAAACTAACAATAAAATCTTGTTAAAATCTAGGGTTTCTTCAAGGTTGGGGTTTTCTCTTTACAAACCCTAGTTGGTGAGTTTTACTCATTTCTTATGCATTATTTAATCTCTTTATAATAAATGTGGTGGATCTTACTCATATTTGGAAAAGTGATCAATCTAGGGTTTTATCCAAGTCAATGATTGAAGTTATATGGATATGTGCATACATGGGATAAAAAACCATTCTGACGTGTAAATATGTTTATACATCTATGTACGTACTATCGAGTATTTTAAGTGTTATGGAGAGTCTTTTATAAGTGGAAGTGTGGGTGTAGATATCTCTATATGACACTATAACATACATGTATGGGAATATATGGAGTTATGCTACTATTAAATGCTAAACATGTATGTAGAGATTATGTGAATTGTGCTCAAGGGATAACATGGAATTTACATGCTATGCAATAGATGATGTGTTTCTTCCATGATGAATATATGGAAAGCCTCTATTTATGGAAAATTGATTTATCTTGCTATGGGATTATTGTGGTCTATCTCCTTGTGCACGAGGATTTAGACCCTTATGGAATTTATGTCCATTTTGGTTAAGCCATTGGTGGCTACTAGCGAGTAGGCAATGAGGGACATCCGTGCTTGAGGTGTAACTCGTCTAGAATGGATAGACACTATGGTCCCCGTAAGTCCTTGAGGTGTAACTCGACGGAGTAGGCAATAAAGGCAATAATTATATGGTTCGAGGTTGTGATGTCTATATGGCATGGGAACTAGGACCGAGACTTGAGGTGCAATCCATAACATCGAAGGTGACTCCACTCACGTGTTCTTGTCACCTAGATGGTAACAGGTCTCCCCCGTTTTAGAGAAACATCTCCTTTATTTTTATGAGCAGGTGTGGATCAGTGTAGTCCGTGGAAATTGGTAATGTGGGTACCAAGTGGGGCCGATATCTTTACTTTTGACGCCTTTGTTATAATTCTCTTATATTACATCAATGTCTTAAATCTTATTAGACTTTTGGTCTAACACTTTGGCGTATGTTGTGGATTACAGGTTCCATCTAGCAGCGTGTCTAGATTGCGTCGTGTTGCCGACCTTGCTTAGGAGCGTGGAGTGTCGGGCTTTTGGGATCGAGATGAGAGACTTTTTGGAGATATAGTGACACCCGAATTAATCTAGCTCACCTTAAATCTAGATTAATAGGTTGTTGTGTATTATGTCTCAATACTCTATTGTTTACACTCTTACCAATCTACTCCGTTGTATTCAAGGGTCTTAGTTGGTTTATTTTATGAAGTTTTAGTTTACCCATTTTCCGGAATTCCCTATATTTATTGTCTAAAATTTTAGGGTGTACCAGCCAATCACCAAATACACATGTTAGGTACTTGGTCATGCATATATATGCCTTTATGTAGTTATCTAGCACCTAATTGTGTAATTCTGAATTCATTGATAGAACCTGGCACTTATGGCATAATTAAGGTACACTCAATTTTAGACTTGGTCACTTCTGTAATAAAAACCATGTTGTTTTGGTAGAGGTAGTGCACCCTCACCACCCAACATGTAAATCACATATGTCATGCTTTTTTAGTCAATTATGTAAAGCACTACTGCCTGCCAGGTATGTCTTCTATATGTTGTTGCATACATGATAAACCAACATGTAATGGTTGGAGTACTTGAAGAACTAATGCATTATGTAAGCAAGCGAGTGAAGTAAATAAATGCATGCTTCTTTTTATTGATCCAAACCCTTCAGTGATTTGATAATGACCCTCAAAATTACTTAGTGAAAATTGTAAGTAAACAATATGTATCAATGTTTCACCATCTAAGAAAATATACTAAGTCTGTTTAGTATCGCTGATGGAAACATGTGCTTTAATTTATGCTTCAACGATACATGTACATCAGTGAGCCCTGAGCCTGTTCAGTCTCACTGATGATCGTTATTGGTTCTATCATGTAATTGTTTGCTTATGATCCCTGAAGACAAGATTCGCGACAACTGAGTTCAAAGCTGAAATCGAAGACCAAGCTGACGAACGAGTGACTAAGTCTACTAGTGACCTGATGCGGATATTAGCGAAGCCAAGACTTGTCCATTTCACGCGAAGTTTCAAGTAGAAGACTTCAGCGAGAGCTGAACTTTATCATTCGCTGATATAGATTAATTCAGCGATCACTGATCATGAAGCATGTTCTACAAGTTACTTTTGTCTTATCTCCTTGGATGCCTTGTACGATTTGTCAGAAGGACATCCTTTTGTCCAGGATCGTACAAACCACTCTGCAGCTACAATGTTCATCATGCGGCCACTAGGATGTTTGCTAAAGTCAAATCCATGCAACCAACCAGACGCTGCCACGTGTAAAGTTGTACTGACTTGCATTTAATGCATGCAGTTTTAATAGGAAACCCTACTTCATTTTTGAAGTGCCCCCCTTTCCTTCGCTGAACTACTTAGTGCCAAGAAAATCTTTCTTTAGGTTTTCTTATTTTCTCTCTATCCTTTCTAGTGCAAGAAATCTGTGTGATTCTCATAGTTTGTTTAGATTAGGTTTTATACTTGATATTATTCCGCAACAAACTGTAAATTGTTTGATATATATCAATAAACAATTTAGAAAGATAAAAATCCGTGTTTGTATTCACCCCCCCCCCTTCTACAAACTTGTATGACCCTTCGGGACCAACAAGTGGTATCAAAGCAGATTGTTTAATCCTATGAACAAGATATTGCTTATACTCTCTTCCTTGCCATTTCTTCAATATGGCAAACAACACAAACACTATTTACATAGATAATGGCTCTCTTGCCAAACCTCCTCGATTTAGCAAAAATAACTTTAATCTTTGGAAAAATCAAATGATGCTCTTCTTGAAAGGTGTAGATCCCACTATACCTTACTACGTTGAAAATGGACCATATATTCCTCATGTGATTCATGGTGTTGTTCTAGCCACTGCGACTACTCCTACTGTTCCTGAACAAACAATCATCAGAGAAGTCTTCCAGTGGACTGGAGAAGACAAGAAGAAAGTGGACATCGACACCAAGGCCAGATCCATCATCTCCATGGCTCTTCCTGATGAAGTCTACCATTCCATCATGAATCTAAAGAGCTCAAAGGCCATGTGGGACACTATATGTGTTCAATATGAAGGTACTGCTGAAGTCCAGGACTCTAGAAGAATAAACCTGGTAAGGCAGTATGAAAGTTTCATTTGTGGTAAGAATGAAACTCTTTCTGAAGTACATCAACGTTTTAACTGTTTAATCATAGACTTAAAAACTGTTGGTAAGACCTACTCTAATTCTGGAAACCTAAAAAGGTTCTTAGAATGTCTGCCTGAAAGTTGGGACAATTATACCATGTGTCTTAAACTATCAAAGGATCTAAAATTCATGACCCTCTCTACCTTATTTGGCACTATGCTCAATCATGAGCAGTCGTGTCAACTTAAGAAGAATCTTGTAAAAGATTCCAAAAGCACACTTATTGCTTTACTCTCCTCAGAGTCTGTGCCCACTCAGCGATCCATTCTCACAATCACTGAAATGAAATCAAACTCTGACGATTCATCAGAATATGATTCTTCAGACCTTGATGAATCTCTGGCACTCCTGACAAATTCTTTCAGGAGATTCGCCAGAAAGAGTAACTTCAGAAGACATAAAACTCTTTCCCTCACTGACAAGCCAAAATCTACTCCTGTTGATAAGGCTACTGCTACCTACTTTAACTGTCAAAAAGTAGGACACTTCGCTAGTGAATGCAGGTCTAAGAAAGCTCTCAAACCTTCTTCTTCATCCCACAAGAAATCCTTTACTCTTAGGAGTAAAGATGACAAGTACCAAAGGCTCAAAGAAAAGTATGTAAAGCTGAAGAGCTACAAAAAGAAAGGCAAAGGTCTGATCGCTGAAGATCATGACTGGGCTGAGTCTGATGAAGAATCAGATTCAGATGAAGAATATGAGGCCAACCTCTGTCTAATGGCCGAAATCAAAGAAGAAGAGGAAGAACAATATGAAATTCCCTCTACTTCTGCCTCTACCTCTCAGGTATATCTCTCTCCTACTATTTCTTCTGCTCTCACTGAAGCTGATAGACTTCGTGCTATCGATATATTGACTATTGATTTATATGATGCCATGAATGGCAAGACCAAGGCTGAACAAATAAATTTAGACTTAACTGAACAACTTAAAAACTGTCATCTGAACAAATAAATTTCAAACATAGAAGAAAAATTGAAAGATCAGGTCTATGTGAATCAAGTCATCAGTATCGAGCGTGAAAAAGCTATCGATGAACTGAAAGCTGAGAAAGACACTGTTGAAGGATGGTATAAATCCTCAAAAAAGATCACTGAGATACTAAGTGCTCAGATCCCTGCTAAAGACAAAAGTGGTCTTGGTTACAAAGCTGACGCTGAGGAACCAACCACTGATCGTTCCCTGCTCAAATTTGGAATGTTCATGTCTTCGATCCCTGACACTTCTTCTTCTCAGTGCTCTTCTTCATCTAAAACTCCCATCTATGAGGATAAACCTAATTTCTAAAGGTAAAGAAAAAATCGTTGTTCAAAAACCTCAGAAGGGTTCCAATGTACCTAAGCTGAAAGTTTCAAAACCTTCAGCTAGCCATCCCTCCACTTCTAAGAATAAGATCCCTGAATTCGTTCAACGATCTACTACTAAAATCAGAGTGGATGTCACTGGCAAGAAATCTGAAGAACTTATAGTTCCTCCGATATCTGATGCCAAAGGTATTCTCGGTGCAGACCCAACTCATTTAAAATTATCTAATAAGCATGCCTATGGTCCTAAAGCTACTTTTAGCTATAGAAAATGTTATCACTGTGGACTTACCGATCACATTGCTAGCAAATGCCCTACAGCTACCAAAGCTGAGAAATTAGCTAAGGTGAAGATCAATGCCCCAAGGTAAAGAAGACCATCCCTGGTGCAAATCAGGCTAAGGTGAAAACCACCACTGAGGTTAAGAAATTAACCAAAGTGAAGAACGTCACTGATGCTGAGTCTTCAAATGCTACGAAGACCGCTGATCCTTCCTCATCCTCTGCCACTAACAAGTGTGGACCCATCATAGTGTGGGTGCCTATTCAAAACTAATTTTCCTTTGTTTGCAGGTCTTGAAGGGCATCTTCTATCTCGACAGCGGATGCTCTCGACACATGACTGGTAGAAGAAACCTGCTTACTGACTATAAGGAAGAGAAAGGTCCCTCAGTGACCTTTGGTGGAAATGACAAAGGATATACCCGAGGGTTTGATGTACTTTCTAATGGTACTACCATCTTCAGAAGAGTCACATACGTTGAAGGACTGAAGCACAATCTTCTTAGCATCAGTCAGCTATGTGACAAGGACTACAAAGTTTGCTTTACTAAAGAAGCATGATTTGTCACTGATCAGAAAGAGAAATTTCTCTTAGTGGATACCGTTTGGAAAATGTTTATGTCATAAACATGGACTCAACAACCACTGAGAATGCTTATTTTCTTTCTAAGGCCTCAAATGATGTCAACTGGATTTGGCATAAGAGGCTCTCTCATCTTAACTTCAAGACGCTGAATACTCTTTCTTCAAAAGAGTTGGTCACTGGTCTTCCTTAACACTCATACGCTAAGGAATCTCTTTGTTTAGCGTGTGAGAAAAGAAAACAAACAACAGCAAGCTTCAAGACCAAACAAGTATCTTTAGTGACATCTCCTCTTTAACTTATCCACATGGATTTGTTTGGCCCTGTCAACATTCAATCTATCGCTGGAAAGAAATACACACTAGTCATTGTAGATGAATTTTCTCGCTATACCTGGGTGATGTTTCTCCGTGCTAAGAGTGACACCTTAGAAGAATTCATATCTTTTGTCCGGAAAATGGAAGTCCTGAACAACCTCACTGTTCGCTCAATAAGGAGTGATCATGGGATTGAATTCAAAAACAGTTCCCTTGATAACTTCTTTGAGAGTAAGGGTATTTCTCATAACTTTTCCTCAGTGAGAACTCCACAACAAAATGGCGTCGCTGAAAGAAGAAACAAAACGATCATCGAAGCTGCCGTTCAATGCTCAGCGATTCTCATCTTACAACTCAATTCTGGACAGAAGCTGTCAGCACTGCATGTTTCACGAAGAATAGATCGCTGATTGTCAAGAGTTTCAACAAGACTGCCTATGAACTTTTTCATGGAAGAAAACCATCCATCAGCTTTCTTCACATCTTTGGTTGTCAGTGTTTCATCTTAAACAACAGAGATGCTCTTGGAAAGTTTGATCCCAAGGCTGACGACGGAATATTTCTTGGATATTCTTCTATATCCAAAGCCTTCAGAGTCTTCAACAAGCGAAGACAAACTATAGAAGAAACCATTCATGTCACCTTTGACGAATCTCGTTCAGCGAACTCTAGACCTTCTGCTGACAACGAAGAACTTAATCAGTGGATGTTTTCTCACTTTGGGGATTCAGAAGCTAATCTTAACCCTGACCGTCAGGTCAACAATCCAATCGCTGATGATGATCCTATCATCATTCCCAGCATGCAGGCAAGTGAAGTTGATTCCTCCTCTTGGGTTTCAGCTGTTTCTATCAGTACTATGCATGCTTCTGAACCATCAACCTCTGATATTCCATCTACTTCTCAACAATTAGTGAATGAATTTTCATCTGAACCTCTGCCTATCTTGCCTGAGTTACCTGAGATCGTTGAAGCCACTTCTTCAACACATCTAGTAGTTCACTCTGAGTCAGCGGCTCATGCTCCTGCTCATCGATGGACTATAAATCACCCTATTGATCAAATTCTTGGTGATCCAAACGCAGATGTTTAGACTCGACGCAGTGCAGGTAACATTTGTTTATATGTTAATTTTATTTCACTAATTGAACCAAAGAAGGTTGATGATGCCCTTAGAGATCCGAACTGGGTCAGCGCTATGCAAGAAGAGCTGACTGAATTCGAAAGAAACAAAGTTTGGAATCTCGTTCCTAGACCATCTAATAAGTCAGTGATAGGCACTAAGTGGGTCTATCAAAACAAGTTAGATGAACATGGAACTGTAACCCGTAACAAGGCTCGTCTAGTTGCGCAGGGATACATACAAGAGAAAGGTATAGACTACGACGAAACGTTTGCGCCTGTGGCAAGACTCGAAACTATTCGTCTATTTCTAGCATACGTTGTTCACAAAGACTTCAAAGTTTATCAAATGGATGTTAAGTCAGCGTTCCTAAATGGAAGGTTGAATGAAGAAGTCTATGTCGAATAACCGACAGGATTCTCTGATCCTAAGCATCCAGGTTATGTCTATAAGTTGGATAAGGCACTCTATGGTCTGAAACAAGCACCTCGTGCATGGTATGACACTCTATCCTTTTTTCTCCTTATTGAAAAATTTGAGCGTGGTAAAATTGACAACACTCTATTTTTCAGTAAAGTAAAAGGTCATATCATTCTTGTTCAAATATATGTCGATGATATTATATTTGGTTCTACTAACCCTTCTCTATGTACTCGTTTCGCTGAAAGAATGAAATCTGAATATAAAATGAGTATGATGGGTGAGCTGGCATATTTCCTTGGACTTCAAATCAAGAAAAATGATAAGGGTACGTTCATTCACCAAAGCTCAGCTATGAAAACCCCTATGGCACTCCACTAACACTTAACAAAGATCCTTCAGGGAAGCTTGTTAATGTCACTGCCTACAGAGGGATGATCAGCTCTCTTCTTTATCTAACAACTAGCCGTCTTGATATTATGTATGCTACTTGCTTATGTGCACAATATCAATCTGAACCCAAAGAATCCCATCTGATCGCTGTAAAGCGAATCTTCAGATATCTTAAGGGTACCCCAACCTAGGTCTTTGGTATCCCAAAGACTCAGGGTTTGATCTCACTGCCTATTCAGATAGTGACTTTGCAGGTTGAAAGCTGGATAGAAAAAGCACCACAGGAGGCTGTCAACTCCTGGGTGGAAAGATGGTAAGTTGGACACGTAAGAAGCAAAGTTTTGTGTCCACTTCTACCGCTGAAGTTGAGTGTGTAGCTGCTGGAAGCTGTTGTGCTAAGGTCTTATGGATGAGAAATTAGCTATTAGACTACGACCTTCAGCTCTCCATGATTCCAATCTATTGAGACAGCACTAGTGCCATCGCTATATCCAATATTCCAGTGCTACACTCAAAGACCAAACACATCGAGATCAGGTATCACTTTATCAAAGATCATGTGATGAATGGTGATATAGAACTTTACTTTATCCCTACTAACTTTCAGTTAGCTGATCTTTTCACCAAACCTCTTGATGAGACAAGATTTAACTTTCTCATCAACGAGCTTGGCATGATGAACCTTGAAGAATAAATCTTCAGTGGTTATGCATTATGTCAGTGATAAAGGAAATTCTATATCCTTATTTATCATCTAATATCTGAACAAAATTGATTCGCTGATCCTAAGGTATGTTTTTCTATTGCTATTCGCGGAAGCTTACTTCAGTATGATGTGTTTCAAAACTAAATCGATCGATGAATGCTTTCCTTCAGTGATTCCTCTGAAATAACAAAGCCCATTGATAATGTTTTTTTATCAGTGATTCTTCTTTTTAAAATCCTCTCTGCTGTTTTTCAAAACCATCAGGAAAACGTTTTTGAAAATGAAAAGACAGTTTCTATGTGACGTCATCAAACGGATAAACCCTGGCACGACTTTTTGTCTGATACGTTCTCCCGTTTCAAATTCTTGTCCAATAAGCTTCGTGGGACGTGTCACGTGTCATGATGATTACCTATTCCCGCTCATCACTTTCTCTCTCTACTCTCAATATATAAACTCTTCATGTTTATATTTTTACCTTTTATGCGCATATACTCTCTCAAGCAAGAAAAACCTATTGCACATTTGTTCTTGGATTTTTTACAACCTGCTTCTCAAATCTTCAATTGATCTTCAAACAAGTTCTTATTTTTTAAATCCATTTCTCATCTTAAATCTTTTTCTAAACTTGTTTTTTATCACATTTCTTGTTCTAAAAGGATCAAAACAAACGTTCTTTACATAAGATCATCTTCTTCATGATCTTATGAAATAAAACTTGAAATATAGTTTTTCTTATTAAGATTAAAACAAAAATCTTAAACTTGATTTTCATACGTTTTTCCAGAATCCCTTTTCATAAAAGGAAACTGGAAAACACTCATTTTCACTAGTTTTTCTCTTTTCAAAACTAGAAAACCCACATTTTACTGTTTCTTCCCTAAAAAGGAAACTGTAAAACCCTAAAAACATCAAAACCCTTATTTTGGATAAAATATTTCCATTTTAAGAAGTTCCTTCTCTTTAAACTTTTGATTGTTATTCAGAAATGGCTTCCTCAAACATTGCTGCTACAAAAGCTACCAACGCTGCTTCTTCTATCACCATGACCAAGGCTGCTAACATGAAAGGTGAACTGAATCAAATCATCTTTGCCGCTAACAACTCTTTGGCTCTTCTGGAATTCCCTAAGAAAAAGCCAAGCCTCCACCTCACTGATGCGGTAAGCTTCATAAAAACTTGCCCTCTCGCCACTGCCTTGACTATTGCTCCACCCGCACATCGCCATCTTCTGCAACAATTCAGGTACAATACCGAGCGTACCACTGTGACCTCAAAGAAAACTGGCAAAGAATACTCAGTGATCGGTTTCCAAACCGAAATGGGTTGAGGTGCAATTACTCTTTCAGCCCTTCGATCTGCACTGAACCTCCCATGGAGCACCAAAGAAAGCCCCATTCGTTCCCTTCATCGATCCCAACACCACTGAAGGTGAACAAGAGTTGATCTCTTTTCTTGATCTCATGCACTATGCATGGGACAAGGGCCGCAACAACGAGGATGAGAAAAAGCTGACCAAAGTCCTCCAGAACAAGATGGCTGTCGAGCTGAATTTTATTTTGCTCATGTCATCAGCTACATGACTGCCAAGGTATGATCAACTGACCAGGCTGCAAAAACTCAGGTAGCCATGCGATACTGCCTACTCAAAGTCTTGAAGGTTGACTACGCCCAAGTAATATTCGAAGACTTGATAGAACGGGCCGAGAAGCCTGAACGTTCCATGACAGTTCCTTACCATCGCTTCATCTCAGCGATTCCACAAATGCTGCTTGGTTCCCGCTACCCACCGTAGGGCGACTACAAACTTCCTCAGGTCGGCCCCAAGGTACTCGACTTCAAGCCGCTCGCTGGTGATGTTCAGCGGCTCCTTCAGCGACATAACCCTCCGCTGATACCCAGGCTGCTACAACCACCTCTTCCAAAAAAAGGAAACCATCTTCAACCCCCCTTGGCACCCATAACTCCAAGAAGACCTTCAAGGAGAACCCTAAGCCTTCACAGGCTCAAGAATCAATGATTGCCTATTCATAGGTAACACTTGAAAATTTCGTGGAACTCTCCTCCACAGCTGCAACAACCATCCCCATGACCACTTTAGAGCCTCAAGTCTCTGAAGAGACCTTTTTCAACGACTCCAGCATTGAAACTGCTACACCAACCTCCTTCTCAACCCCTCTTTCTTCTTCTCCATTGCTCATCTACACCTTCAGCACCGCTCTCACGGTTCCATATTTCTCTATAATGGATACGAGCGATGCTATGCTTAGAAATTTGATGCAACACAACTCATCAGGACCTGCAAGATCTTCTACAACTATCCCTGTCAGTTCTTTCGAGGACGACATGAAATATTATGGAGGTAACAAGGACATCAATGCCTTTTCCAACCCGAATACTACAAGTATCCAAACAGATTCCTCATCCCTTTCTGAAACCCCAAATTTTGAGCTTTCCTTTGATCACAAGTTAGTTTCTGTTTCAGGTCCTAACTTGGGCACGATCAGCACGTCTCTCAAGGACATCGCTGATAAAGTGGAATCTTTCTCCACCAACCTCAGATCAAACACCTCAGCAATTAATGACGTTGGGCTGACGCTGAAGAATTATTCCACTTCCCTGGAAGACAAAGCAACTTCTATTGATCTTTCATCTCTGAAAGGGAGAGTGAATGACCTGGAGCTCGCCCTCAACAACAACACAACAGTGCTCCAGAACGTTCAATCAGAGGTCGCCACAATCTCCAGCGACTACAAGAATCTCTCTCTCCAATTCACCAGTCTCAGCGGTGAAGTTGGGTCCCTGAAATCAACCATCTCAAATCTCCAAGGTGAGGTGAACAACCTTTCTACAAAGGTAAGTGAATCCAATATGCTGCTCACCAAGATCCTGGAGAGGATGGAAGCTCCAATGGTCCCTGTTAATGCCAAAAATCGCACCAAAGGGACAACTTAAGGTCTATGTGGACTTAAACAACTAAAGAAAGGATCTTTCGACGAAACGTGCGACGGGGATAAAAATAAAAGAGACAAGGGATTTGATGACGCAGAAAAAACCTCAATCGAGGAAAAAACCTGCGGACGACAGGGGGTTTCGTTGCTGCACTATAGTCGCCAATCAGGGGCGATGTCCTTCGGTACTGGTGTCGGTCGTACGATGATTACAATACAAATGAAGGAAATGCTTCGAAATGTAAAGTACAAGTGTTTGTAATGTAAAACAGGTGTTTGTCGTGTGTGAATACAAAGTGTAAACTGTTGGTCGAGGGCTGTTGTCGTGCGTCGAGAGCGATTCTTCGAGAGAAAGTTCTTTGCTTCTGTTGTTCCTGAGTTCGCTGTAGGATTCTGGCATTCAGTACTTGATTTCCAGAGTTTAAGTGTTCTTCTTTGTGAGTTCGACTGTTTTTTTCTGCTGTTCGATGGTGCTTGCTGATGTTCTCTGATTGTGTTGGCTGATATGTGTTCGATGATCCCCTCTGGAATGAGGGTTTTTCTTGGTCTTTATAGTCTTCGTGCTCTTTAATTAGCTCATTAAGTGCTTTGATGACTGTTGTAACAGTCGCTGTCTTCATTGACGGATTGAATGCTCATAATAGGCTTCATCGGTTATAGCCGTTGGCCATAAATGGTGTCTTTATGGCACACTTCGTAACCGCTGTCGGGCTCTGAATGTCTTTGATGATTGGTTTTGTTACTAGTCGTTCATAAATACCCATAGACCTTAATATAAGAATGGCCTTATAGAAATGTCGCAAGACCAGGTCGTAAGACCGGGTCGTAAGTCCACTAGGTCGTAAGACTAAGGTGATGATGTCGTAGGACCAGGTCATGAGACCACCAGGTCGTAAGACTAGAGTGATATAAGATCGTCGACAGAAGACTGTCGACGTAAGATCGATGAGTCGTAACTGGCGACATGAGACTGGTGACGTGTGACTAGTGACATAAGACTAGCGACAGGTCGCTAACGATGTATGCCATACGACGTGCGACGTGTAACATGCGACACGTGACGTGCGATTATTAGATGTAAGATGACTATCTTGAATAACTATTGACACAAGATGTCTTTCAATAACCAATTATCGTGGTTATTAACGTATGTCGGGGACATGATAATAATGGGAATTATCTTTGTCGGTCGGGGGTAGGGTAATCAATGTCCATGGGTCGTGTCGAGGAGATTTCCCAAGTCGGTCGAGGGTGTGATTTTTTACCCAAACAGTTAGCCCCCCAAGATGTGAATATCAAAGCCAGTGGAATTTCAGATCTCGCACTAAAGTAAAATGCGTTGCTACGGAGACGTGTTACTTTTGCTAAGATCATCAGAGGAAAACTGACTTGGTCAGCCAAAGAAGGCGACGCAAGTTGTGCTTGCCCTTCGAGGCCGGGAAAGGAGAAAGAATGCCCCGACAGCTGGGTCGGGAATCTTGAAGAAGACAAGGACGGTAGTCCTGAAGGAACCGTCTTCGCGGGCTGACGTTTCGTCGAGAGTTGTAAACGCCTAAAGAGGCGAGGGCGTCATCCATCCGTTCTGGCGCGATGGACGCGACACCAGCAAGTTCGGCGCTTCCGGCGACAGTGACGAAGCTAGTATCTAAGGTGTTGTCCCCAACATCTGCCGACAAGGGGGACGGGTCATCGGCCGATGTGTCCTAGACGGGACGACGTTGTTGGTGTCCTAGACGGGACGACGTTGTTTCCTCATCTGAGGAAATATTTGCTCCCATCTTTCAGGGAACGCTTTCTGTTTGGGCAAAAAATCACGTCGTACGAACACGACTAGAGCAGGTAAGACGCACGCTATAATCCAAATCTTGTATTTAGATAAGGTCTCGACAAGAACCCAGAAAACATCCGTCGTCTCCCGTAAAAGGTAAGTCGTACGTCTCCCATGACGCACGACCATAGCATCGCCCGTCCCGTACGACCATCGCGTAAGATCATTGCACCTTCGACCAAAGCTAACGTTAACCTTGACTGTTACGTTTGTCAAGTATTTAATGCAGGAGCCAAAGCCTTTAACAGCAAGCAGCCGTAACGGACGAAGAGCATTATGGATAATCACTCTGGCGACCGTTTCCAGCCGTTGTAGCCGTTGATCAAAGCATTAATGGAGCTGATTAATGACGCAAAGACTATAAATACCAAGCTAAGTCTTCACATCAAAGGACATCAGTTAACATCCAGCGTACATCAGCGAACATCACCAAACAACAGAGAAAATCATCCAAACTCATAGCAAAGAACATTCAAACTCTGGAGATCAAGTACAGAAAGCCAGAACCTTACAGCGAACTCAAGAACACTCGAAGGAAATCTTAAGTATTGCTCTCGACGCACGACAAACCGCCCTTGACCAGAAGTTCACACTTTGTATTCACACACGACAAACACCTGTTTTTACATTCAAACACTTGTACTTTACATTTCGAAGTATTTCCTTCATTTGTATTGTAATCATCGTACGACCGACGCCAGTACCAAGGACGTCGCCCCTGATTGGCGACCATAGTGCAGCGACGACACCCACAGTCGTCTGCAGGTTTTTTCCTCGATTGAGGTTTTTCCTGCGTCATCAAATCCCTTGTCTCGTTTATTTTTTCCCTCGTCGCACGTCTCGTCGAAAGATCCTTTCTTTAGTTGATTAAGTCCACATCGACCTTAAGTTGTCCCTTTGGTGCGATTTTTGGCATTAACAGTTTGGCGCCATCCGTGGGACCTCATCTAGAGAAAATCTTCGACGAACGTGCACCCTACTAACAGTTTCTTGGAGTTTTTTTCTGCTCTCTATTACAGGAATAATGGCAGCCCCTGGAAATCCGCAGCAAGCTGTTGCTCAGATGTATCAGGAGCTCGAAGTCACCAGGAATCAGCTCAATGCAATGGCAGAGCAGAATCGCAGAGCAGCTGAGGAGATCGCGCGGTTAAGAAATCCTCTTGGGCCTCAAAATGGTCCTAGGCCGTTCGTGCAGAACCTAATTCCAAGATCGTTCGACCAGAATGGCCCTAGACCATTTGTCCCGAATCCAGGTTCATCCGCGCAGAATCAGCATCCAGGCCCGTTCATGCAGAATCAACAGCCAGGGACGTTCAACCCAAATCCTCAGTTTGGGACAGTTCCTCCTCAGCACATAAGGCCACCACCCGTGAAAAATGGGTCTCAGCCATTACAAGGGTCGCAGCCTTTCCAGTAGGGGTCGCAACCATTTCAGCAGCCATTTCAGAATGGACCTCAAGGTGGATCTCAGCCACTCCACGATGGATCGCAGCCTTTCTAGCAAGGACCGCAGCCTTTTCGGAATGGACCACAGCAATTCCACTATAGGTCGTAGCCATATTTTGTCCCGTTCAACGGGGACACCAATGGTTCATCGCATGGTAATGGCACTAGTCCAGGGACCAATCCCTCGACAGGGGCAAATCCTGATCTTAACGATCCCGTCGCCTAGCGTTTGAAGATGTTAGAAGACCAAAATGAGCGCGTCCTGTCCTTGCTCGCCAAGTTGCCTGGGGCAGCCATGCCTGTCGACGTCGAGCCTCGCTCGGGGTATCAGGCGTCGCCCTTCATCGACGAGATTTCCACCGTCGAGGTCCCAAAGAAGTATAACATTCCTGCCTTCACTCCCAAATATTCTGGTGTGACTGATCCGACTGAGCACGTCGCGCAGTATAAGCAACTCATGTGGACGATCTCGATCCCATTTATGTACCAGGAAGTATGCATGTGTAAGAGTTTTGGAGCAACTCTCACTGGTCCAGCTCTCCAATGGTTAATCAATCTCAAACCCAAGTCCATCGGGTCGTTTGCTGAGTTGGTTAACCAGTTCTCCCAGCAATTCGCCAGCAGTCTTAAGATGGAGAAGCAGACCAGCGACCTATATTACATCGTGCAGAATGCTAATGAGTCTATTCGAAGTTATTTCAATAGATTCAATGCCGAAATGATCAGCATCCGCAATTGCGACGTCAAACCGAGATCGAAGCCTATAAGCGTGGTCTAGACGATAGTTCAGGTCTATATATCGATCTGACCAAGTATCCCCCAGAGACTTTCGAAGACGTCCGAGCTCGAACCTTAGCATATATGAGGGTCGAAGACGATGCAGCCTTTCGTCGCAAACACACTAACGACAAGAAGTCGTTAGGCGTCAGAAAGCCAGAATTCAAGACAAAGGCTGTTTCCAGAATAGAGCCAGCGCGCCAAATTTCAAATGTTCGTTTCAAGACGAAAGCAGAGGCCAAGACCGCGACTAAGTTCACTCAGTACCCCAAGATATCCTCTTACGGATTCAAAGGATCTGCTAAGGAATTAGTCGAAGCTCTGAAAGGTACTCAAGCTACCATCCGATGGCCAAAGAAGTCCGACCTGGACGATGCTAAGAAAGACAAATCAAAGTGGTGCGACTTCCATGCCGATCATGGTCATGCGACAGACGACTGTATCGCATTGAAGAAGTAACTAGCATATCATTTCCCGAAAGGAAATCTCAAGGACATCATCGACGATGTCGCTGTTCCAGCTAATGGCCATCGACCGTTGACTCCCGAACATGCAAAAGTTATCAATTAAAATTCCCTATGCCATGGGGAATCCAGGAGTCGCTCGTGAGTGCTACAAGTCTACCTTGAAGCCGCGAAAATAAACTAAAGTCACAAGATCAGGCTCTCGACAAGTTCGTTTCTTCTATCCCTAAATTAATATCTTTTTCACAGAGATAAGTCTACTATGGTGCCCGGTCGCACGCCAACATAGTCAACGCAGGACAATATTTCTCCGTGTCATTCTGTCATTCAAAACCTATCTTTTCCTCCCAAAAAGGATACGGTAATAAATGACAGGGGGCAAATAGAGAGAACAGTCGAAATGGTACGTTCTCTAACTCTTTTTCATACAATTTTTTCTCACAAAACGTTTACTGACTTAAGCATCGGAGGGTCGTTGGCCAACCAACGACCAACCCCCGACATCGTTTTATCGCAGAATCGCACGACAGATTATCGCAGAATCGCATGGCAGTAATCATTAAGTCTACTATATGACTTTAATATCGCAAGGTCGAACGACATAAACGATCAGGTCTCTAACTTGATCATTTCTCCACAGGGGCATACGATACAAACTCATTGTACGGTCTAATCGTACGATCGCAAAGTCTAAACGATTTTACCCCTAAGTTTTTTTAACTTAGAAAATGCTTTAATCGCGTGTTCACATATTTGTTTTACTCATCGTATTACAATGTATGCCTCAGTCGCATGATTTCCTGTGTGTCCTATGTTCAAATTCACAATTAAACATGGTTTGGATAAAGCATAAAGTTCAAACAAAAGTTGCGTTCATTATATAAGTCATCGAGTACATAATCGACCACTAACGGTCGAGCAACACGAACAAACAAATACATTTTTTCTAAGGTTGTGGAGGAACATCGATCACAACCTTGTCCGATACCTCATCCCGAAAACCCTCGTTAGCCACCTCCTCCTTCTCGTCATCCAAGTCGAGATCTCTCTCGGTCCCGACTCTCTCATAAAAGAGACGTAGCTCATCTGACGCTGAAGCCAAAGGATCCTTGCCCTGCAGGTGATGTCGCATAACTGCCGCACGCGCAGTAAGTCGAGCATAAGAAAAGAAACACTTATTTTTGTCCTTCAACTCATCAGACTCTTTCTTCAAATTTATCACCTTAGCCTTGATTCCCTCGACTTCCTTCCTCTTCGCGATTACGGATTCCTTCATCCCCTCCAGCTCCTCTCTCTGGTCGCGCATCAAAGTCAGGGACTCCTTCAAACGCGAGTTTATCTCATCTCTTGTATGACCGAGGGCATCCAATTCGTCCAGAGCGTGGTCAAGGCGCACCGACATCGCTTCTTCATGCTCCAAAGCAGCTTTCTCTTTAGCTAACGCTGCATCTTCATCTTTGGTAACAGAAGCCATTGAAACTTCTATATTCGTCATTTCGGCCTGCAATGCCAGGGAAGCTTGGAACGCCTGAAGAATCATAATATGAGCGGCATTAGTAAACAACGACAACGACAACGACAACGATAAACGACAAGTCTTAAAAGAAAGACTTACCAAGAATAAGAGTCCAGCTGTATGGAACTCTTTCTTCTCGAAAGAAAACCCGTCAAAACGCTCCCTGAAAGACGGAAGCAATATTTTTCCAAATGGGGGAACAACTTCGTCTCGTCCAAGACATTGTCATCCAGAAAACCCGACGACAACGTAAAGTTGACCGTCGTTTCCCCCACAGGTCCCTTCTGCGCGCCTTTGCCCCTGTCGACCGATGAAGGGCCGGATAGGACGACGGGAGACATCGTCGCCAGTTGCGCAGTATCCACAGATTCTGCGCCGGTCGTGTCAAACGAAACCGACGCCTTCGCCTTCCTGGACAAGGCAACCCTCGATGGGTTACCCGTCTTCAAAGACGGTTCCCTCAGAACGGACACCTTTGTCCTCTTTAAGAGGCCCGACCCGGCTGTCGAGACCTCTTTTCTCTTCAGGACTCCCGACCCAGTCGTCGAAACGTCCTTCTCCCTCGCCTTGCGATCTACTTCGACTTGGGCCATCTTCCTAGCAACAGAAGATGTCGCCTGCGCTTGAGATTCACCTGCACGGTAAAAGAAAGAAATTAGACGATTCAGAACAGAGAAAAACCAGGTCAAGCGAAAAGAAGACAAAAAATACTTACCAATTATCTCTACCTCTGGTTCTTCACTCTTCTCTTCCTCCTCAGTCTTCTCAGAGTCCTCCTCTTCTTCTTTCTCCTCTCGACCCAGCCTCACTCTATCGCTCAAGAAAACGGTGTCATCATCCTCGTCTATCAAATGACGCGTGACATACGACCGGTCTTCGGTACTAAATTCCAAGAACTTTTCGATCTTAGCCCGAGAAGCATCATCCGGATTTACCTTATCAAAATCAATATCTACACATAAAAAAGAAGATCAGCCGAAGAAACAATCGAGCAACAAAATAACATGAAAACGTATAATCAAAGGCTCACCCGTCATATTCCAACCCTCCCTAATCCAGTCACTATCAGTGTCCAGCGTCGACGTCCGTACGAATACATACCTCTTCTTCCATCCACGATCGTTGACCGTAGTATTTAAAACCAGGGTACGATCACCCTTGTACCTTGAAAACAAACTATAGCGACGGTACCGGTCATTCTTGACCTTATACGCCGTCAGAAGGTCCCTCACATTCATCGGTGGATTCCAGTTGGAGGTAAGTCGTTCGATGATCAAGGTAACTCGCCAGAACTGGGGCATCAATTGCCCCGACGAAAGATCAAATTCACACAGGAACTCTTTGACTAAAGGCGAATATGGCCAGTGAAAGCCTATCTTGAACGGGTATTCGTATATAACAACGTACCACTCGGGGCACATTTCCGGTCGAACCTTGCCGACCTTGCTTACGGTAATCCCTATAGGAATCCTCGCTAGACTTCTAAAATCGTCGAGATCTTCTTCGTTTTTAATGGTGCTTCTAGGCTCTGTCGACATTGCCAGCCCCGTTAAATTGATTTGCACTTCTGAGAGGCCCCAAATATCCCACTTTTTTCTAGGCTTTCTAGCAATAGACTTGCGACGCATACACAAACTGGAGGGTCGTATCTTATATGATCTCAGAAAAACTTAAATTAGCTCAAAGATCCTTGCAAGTTCTAATCGAACGGAAATCGCCAAGAAAAGATCCATCGTAATCTTTATTTATGCATTCGATCATGTCAGGTCGAGCCCTTTGATAACCGCCGCGCATCCCCGTCCTTTCGTATAACCACATGGATCGTCGACACCTGTCCTCGACAGCTGGTAAGCATCATCGTGTGTCAGTATAACGTCACGACCTCGTTCCCTTTTCAACTTCTCGTTTAGTTAAAGGCGAACCGGTCCAGTTCCACAACAACCAGGTAAGTCTCTCAACCCAGGTCACAAGTCTAAGCGTTCGACAAGCAAAATTTAAAACTTAAATTTGACATTTAATTTTTAAATTTTGGGGGCAAACTGTTTGGGCAAAAAATCACGTCGTACGACCACGACTAGAGCAGGTAAGACACACGCTATAATCCAAATCTTGTATTTAGATAAGGTCTCGACAAGAACCCAGAAAACATCCGTCGTCTCCCGTAAAAGGTAAGTCGTACGTCTCCCATGACGCACGACCATAGCATCGCCCGTCCCGTACGACCATCGCGAAAGATCATTGCACCTTCGACCAAAGCTAACGTTAACCTTCACTGTTATGTTTGTCAAGTATTTAATGCAGGAGCCAAAGCCATTAACAGCAAGCAGCCGTAACAGACGAAGAGCATTATGGATAATCACTCCGGCGACCGTTTCTAGCCGTTGTAGCCGTTGATCAAAGCATTAATGGAGCTGATTAATGACGCAAAGACTATAAATACCAAGCTAAGTCTTCACATCAAAGGACATCAGTTAACATCCAGCGTACATCAGCGAACATCACCAAACAACAGAGAAAATCATCCAAACTCATAGCAAAGAACATTCAAACTCTGGAGATCAAGTACTGAAAGCCAGAACCTTACAGCGAACTCAATAACACTCGAAGGAAAGCTCAAGTATTGCTCTCGACGCACGACAAACCGCCCTCGACCAGAAGTTCACACTTTGTATTCACACACGACAAACACCTGTTTTTACATTCAAACACTTGTACTTTATATTTCTAAGTATTTCCTTCATTTGTATTGTAATCATCGTACGACCGATGCCAGTACCAAGGACGTCGCCCCTGATTGGCGACCATAGTGCAGCGACGACACCCACTGTCGTCCGCAGGTTTTTTCCTCGATTGAGGTTTTTCCTGCGTCATCAAATCCCTTGTCTCGTTTATTTTTTCCCTCGTCGCACGTCTCGTCGAAAGATCCTTTCTTTAGTTGATTAAGTCCACATCGACCTTAAGTTGTCCCTTTGGTGCGATTTTTGGCATTAACACTTTCCTATCGAGGAGACAGGGGTCCATGTCGCCGGGTTGGCGTTCTCGGTCGACGTGGTCCTGTGGTCTGGCGTTCGCAGCCGATACGGTCGTTTAGAGACATATGCTCTGTCGCTCGAGCCGATTTGGTCGTTAAAGACCTTTGATCTGGCGTTTACAGCCGATACGGTCGCTAGAGACCTATGATACGTTGTGTCTAGCATTTTTAGCTAGTTGTAAGTTTCGCTTTAGCGATAGTCGGAAAAAAGTTTACCTTTCTATTGAACCTGATTCGTACATGTCATGGACAGATGTAATGTCAACTGTAAAAATTCACTAAGTACAAAAATGAACAAGAAGTCGTGTGACTTGGGCATCCATTGTAATACAACGACTAGAACGTAAGTCATAAGACTTTTATATTCCTGAATCGTATAAGCAAACATAAGCGCATGCGATTACATCATTCATTCAGAACATGAAGTTTTTCTAAGTTGAAGAACTTAGATTGTGGGGTCGCTAGACCTTATGATCGTGTGATTTGATCATACGATGAACTTTGAATCATGTGTTCCTGTAATGGAATGATCAAGTCATAGACCTGATTACTTATGTCGTGCGACCTTGTGAGGTTAAGATCATACGATAGACTTATATATCGTTCGATCCTGCGAGACTTAAGTCATATAATAGACTTTAGTAACTAATGTCGTGCGATCCTGCGGTAAAACAATGTCAGAGGTTTGTCGTTGGCTTTTCAGGTGCGTTGCATTCCCACTACGTGGGATATCTTGATTGCCGAGGGTTGAAAGCCGATAGGCCTTTTTAACCATGACTTCTGAGATATGACAAGGACCTTCCCATTTGGTGGAAAGCTTACCTACATTGAGCTTTTGAGTGCTTTGGAACACTCGACGGGGAACGTAGTCTCCTTCTCGAAAGACTTTAGCTTTGATGTTCTTGCTGAAGTGTCGCTTGACTGCTTGCCTCTGGGTGTCTAGGTTGTCAGCTTGATGTCGCGGTCTTCACAGAACTGTCGAGTCCTGTTGCTTACGAACTAGGATCTATTGTCGCGGACAATTTCGGATATCGCACGACCAATTTATTTCGGATTTCTTATTGGCGACTTTTGTGTTTTGACATGCATCTTACCATGACTGGTGATTATGAGGTTCAGTATACAAGTCGTCTTTATTGAAGACATATGCCATGACTAGCGATGCAATTCCAATATGCAAGTCGCTTTTATTGGCGACCGAGAATTTTTACCTGTATCTGTCGTGACTGGTGATCACAAAAATGTGAAACGACTAAAAGTTGCAACATGCGTTTGCCATGACTGGCGATCATAATAAAAAATGAGACGAATATAAATTGCGATATACGTTTTAAGTCGTAGAGACTTTGCTTCTCACGATATAAATCGTAAGACCTATATTTATATGATCTTGCGAACCTGCAATGTAAAAATTGGGGGTGGTCGCTGGTTTTGACCAATGATCTTTTGATGCTTGAATCAACGATCATATATTAGATGAAAATAATACGAGGAAAATATACTTAGAGTATATGTATATAGTCGTTTTGAGTAAGACGTCACAGTTACCGTAACATGGAGTCAATAAGCGCCTTTTACCGAGGATTTTCAAAATCAAACGTGGTATTTTTCAATTTGTGAAGGGTATTCCGAGCCCCCGAGTCCCTTGGATGATGCGACACATGCGATACTTTTGACGGAGCATTTTTTTCTTTTTTCAGGGCTTGAATCTGGCTTCGAGCCGCATTCAATTCCGATTGGAGTTGAATCATGGGATCTTGATAATTTGTCATTTACCTGAAAATAATAAAAGCGGCACAGAAGAAACTCCAAGAATCCGTTAGTAAGGTGCACGTTCATCGAGGATTTTCTCTAGATGATGTCCCACGGATGGCGCCAAACTGTTAATGCCAAAAATCGCACCAAAGGGACAACTTAAGGTCGATGTGGACTTAAACAACTAAAGAAAGGATCTTTCGACGAAACGTGCGACGAGGATAAAAATAAAAGAGACAAGGGATTTGATGACGCAGGAAAAACCTCAATCGAGGAAAACACCTACGGACGACAGGGGGTGTCGTCGCTGCACTATGGTCGCCAATCAGGGGCGATGTCCTTCGGTACTGGTGTCGGTCATACGATGATTACAATACAAATGAAGGAAATGCTTCGAAATGTAAAGTACAAGTGTTTGTAATGTAAAACAGGTGTTTGTCGTGTGTGAATACAAAGTGTAAACTGTTGGTCGAGGGCTGTTGTCGTGCGTCGAGAGCGATTCTTCGAGAGAAAGTTCTTTGCTTCTGTTGTTCCTGAGTTCGCTGTAGGATTCTGTCCTTCAGTACTTGATTTCCAGAGTTTAAGTGTTCTTCTTTGTGAGTTCGACTGTTTTTTTCTGCTGTTCGATGGTGCTTGCTAATGTTCTCTGATTGTGTTGGCTGATATGTGTTCGATGATCCCCTCTGGAATGAGGGTTTTGCTTGGTCTTTATAGTCTTCGTGCTCTTTAATTAGCTCATTAAGTGCTTTGATGACTGTTGTAACGGTCGCTGTCTTCATTGACGGATTGAATGCTCATAATAGGCTTCATCGGTTATTGCCGTTGGCCATAAATGGTGTCTTTATGGCACACTTCGTAACCGCTGTCGGGCTCTGAATGTCTTTGATGATTGGTTTTATTACTGGTCGTTCATAAATGCCCGTAGACCTTAATATAAGAATGGCCTTATAGAAATGTCGCAAGACCAGGTCGTAAGACCAGGTCATAAGTCCACTAGGTTGTAAGACCAAGGTGATGATGTCGTAGGACCAGGTCATGAGACCACCAGGTCGTAAGACTAGAGTGATATAAGATCGTCGACAGAAGACTGTCGACATAAGATCGATGAGTCGTAACTGGCGACATGAGACTGGTGACGTGTGACTAGTGGCATAAGACTAGCGACAGGTCGCTAACGATGTATGCCATACGACGTGCGACGTGTAACATGCGACACGTGACGTGCGATCATTAGATGTAAGATGACTATCCTGAATAACTATTGACACAAGATGTCTTTCAATAACCAATTATCGCGGTTATTAACGTATGCCGGGGACATGATAATAATGGGAATTATCTTTGTCGGTCGGGGGTAGGGTAATCAATGTCTATGGGTCGTGTCGAGGGGATTTCCCAAGTCGGTCGAGGGTGTGATTTTTTACCCAAACAGTCCCTGTCTCCTTTTTCTCTCAGTCTGATAGAAATCTTCTGGGGATGGTAGTGGATTTCGTTATTCTGGCTACATCTCGCATTCTTGACCTAGAAACCAGGTTGGAGACTGTTGAGGTGTTAATGGTCCACTTCAGGGCCCCTGGCCAAGAAGACAGGGTCCCTGAGGAAACTGCTGCTGTTACGGATGCTGCTGTTACCTCCACCCATTCAGGTGAAGAGGGGTAGAAGAATGCTGAAGAGTTCCCCCTGAATGTTGAGGGGGAGGAAGAGAAAAATGAAACTGACCCTCAGGAAGTTAATCATACTGAGGGAACCACTGAAAGTCCCTCTCCTTTTGAGGGGGAGCAACGTGAAGACCCTCCTCACTCTCTTACGACTGAAAAAGAAATAGACCTCATCACTGATGATGAGGAAGATGAAGAAGAGGAGGATGAGCTGAACATAGCCGATGAAGAACCTTCATCCCATCCTTCTCCCAAGGATGATGATGATGATGAAGACGACTATTGGTTCCAGCCTGCTGAAATAAAGGCCCCTGCTCTGAAGGGTGTCTCCATCAATGAACCAGGGGAGGGGACCGCTGCTAAGTCTCCTGCCAAGAAGACTCAGCAAGGCAAAAACATTGGCGTTGCATATAAAAATTTGGCTATCCTTTTGAAGAAGCCAACTTGTCAGGTATGCTACTATCTCTTCCCTTACACGGCCTCACTCCTCAACCCCTTCTCAACTTCTACCCTACTCCTCCTAAAACCTCTAAACACTTAGCCTATTCTTTCTCTATCTCCTTTCTACCTTCAAAAGATCTAACTCAAATGATCCTTTTGTTTCAGCCAATCCTCTCCCTTGCTTGAGGATCCAGCTGAAGCTCCCACTGCTGAACAAGTAACCTCAGCTCATCAAGCTGAAGAAGAAATAATATCGGTCTCTGTCCTGAATGAGACTGATGAACAAACTGAAGAAGAACAACAACTGCTTTCACATCCTAGAAGACCTTCTCTGCGTCGTCAGTGGTCAGATGGAGATGAACTCAAAAGGAAAACAACTATGCTCCAAAAGCTGGAAAGTCAGCGACTCGTCCCTCACCACCTCAAATGTCTGACTCCTGAATAAATCACTGAAAGTCTCAAGGCCAAGAAGATCCTCGCTGAACAACAAAAGACTGAGCTCAATGATAAAGCCTTTGCTATTGAGCTTGCCCAACGTTCAGTAAAGGATCCTCAACTGAAGAAATTTCCCCTCAGAATCCAGCAACAACTGCTCAAAGAGGCTGTTGAGAAGAAAGAAAAGAAGATTCAAGTCAGCGACTCCACCCTGGCCTGGTGTAAAAAGAAAGTCCACTTCAGGTTGTTACCAGCAAGAATCAAACATATAAACCTGAAGGGGAGAACTGCCAGAGGTGTCTCACTGATCGATGTTACAATGATCAGGGAGAACGGTGTATCAAGAACTTGCTATCTCTCAGCATTGGAGAACCTTGGGCTAACTGAATGGTTGGAAATTCGGGTTGCAATTCAGCGATCCCGATCAAGCTTTAAACCCGTTGTTGAATGTGCTATCAACAAGCTAATCGACTAAGTCTCATCAGTGGTTGATTTTCCTCTTCCTCCATCCATCCAACAAAAACGAAGTGCTCCAAAGAAGAAGGCCCCACCATTTTCAGGCCCTGTTATACGGAACGATATTGTAGGTTCCCAGATTCATGTTGCATCACAATAATGGTAAGAAAATAGACATCAGAAGCATATTAAATAAAGCCATTAATGTGAGTGATTGTGTAAACGATATAATAACTGTGAGTATAAAATATAGAACAGTAATAATGATAACAAGATCAAGTATAAAAGCTGCTCGTATATTGATAATGAATCACACCAAGAACACGTTCAAGTGTGTGTTCGGAAATCTCACAGGACACAATATCGTATGGAGATAGTGCTATGGAATATTGCAGTGTGTGCTTAAACAATTGTGGAAAACTATTCTTCCAAAAGCTTACAATCGTTTGTTCCACTACCTTACTATTTATAGCCCTGATAAAGTGTAGACAGTGTACTATCGTACCTTGGAATGACACGTGGAAGGTGTGTCTCCTTTCTTTAGGGCATACGTGGAAAGTATGGACACGTGTCTGACACTTAGGATTTCTTACGAGACTTAGGCACCACAACAGTCTTCACTTCACCAGAGGTAATTAGACCAGAGTTCTGTTTGTCTTTGGGTATGAACAGTTCTTCTGTTGATCTTCTGCCAGAGCTCTGTTGGTTCCACCAGAACTCTGTTGAGTTCTGTTGGTCTTCTTGATGAGTTTCTTCTAAGTCTTCTGCTTGATCTCTGTTGGTCTTCTGACTTGATAATATTTTCAATACTTTTACATAAGAGATACTTGGGGCTAACAATCTCCCCCTAAGTATTAAAAATAAAAATTACAAACTTGCAGAGATATAAACAAAAAGACAGAGAATTGACCTCTGTGATCCTTACACTATTCTTTTAAAGATTTCATAAAGCGAAAAGAATAAGTACATTTAAGCATAATTGTCTCCCCTAAGAATTCTGTCGAATCTTCTGATCAACTCACGGAAGTCCATCATAAGATCTATCTGTTCGATGCAGAGCCTCAGTTGCTCTTCTGGACACTTCTTTATTGGGAGATTCTGAATTATGTTCTTGAGATACACCAGCGAATCACTCGAGTACTTGTGGGCTTCAGATATTCTGATAGCCTTCTTGATCTTCTTCTGTCGGCAGATGAAGAATGAGGATCTCCAACTACGGTTCCAGTCCTGTAGTGGCCATAACCCTCAAGGTTTTTATTTGGTGGTGCAATCTCTAATCTCTCAACTTCGAACTCCATGCCTAGCTGAAAATCAATCTAAATTTTTAGATTAATGTGCTCTTGCATAGCAAATCGAACTTCTGGTAGAGCAGTTCTTGCAGGTTTGAATCTGTCTGAGAAGTTCAAGCAATAGGCGTGGAGCATGATCAGATCGTACGGATTTAAAAGCACAAGATCGTTGTCGTTGAAGTATTCGTTCTTGCCTTCTGTTGATTCAACAGTGTACTCATGGTACACAACTCTGTCGTGTTGAAATTTCCTATGCTTGATATCCAAGATTCTGCGGATACCGAAGTTTATGTTTATGGCTTTGTTCAGATTAGACTTGGTTTGTATGAACTTTAGCCTTGCATCTTGGATTGTGTTTATTCGGATGGGGTTGAGGTAAGGGTTGATGGGTTTGGCATTGACAGGAATGATGTCTCTTTCAGCATAGAGAAAACCAAATAATTCCTCTAAGGATGGTTTCTCGGTGTGTTGGGTTGATGTTTCTGGGTTCTGTTCTGGCTGAATGGGGTTCTGATCTTCATGGGTTTCATCCATAAGAATGTCAATGTGTTCTAGCACGGGCTCTTGAGCAACTTGGGTTATTTGTTCATCAGTAGAGAATGGGTCTGTTCTCTCTGGTTCGGTTCTGGGAGAAGTAGGAGGGGTGTCTAACATGATGATCTCTGGTGGTTGTTGAGTTGAAGGTTCTGGTGATTTGATGACTCGATCTTTGAACATGTACTCGAACACAACCATAGTCATCTCTGTCGTCTCTTCTGTTATCCCCTTATCTCCTTTCTCAGCCTCTTCCTCTGTTACTTTCCCTTTCCCCTTGTTCTTTTCTGTCTCTGACCCCTCTGTCCCTTTCTCCTTCTCAGGCTCTTTCTCCTTTTCTTTCTCTTTCTCTGTCTCCTTCTCTTTCTCTTTTTCCTTCTCTTTCTATGTCTCCTTCTCTTTCTCTTTTTCCTTCTCCCCCTTTTGTTGTTTTGCAGACTCACCCATCTGATTGTCTGAATTACCTTCTCGTGCATCGTGGAAGTCATCATCATCATCTTCATCATCAGAGAGTGCAATTCCAGTATTGGGTAAGGCAGGAACAACAAACTTAGGTCGTTTACTCGATGGTTCGCCTTCTGGTGCTCCTTCTGCAAGTCGTTTCTGTGTGGCAGTCTATAGGGTTGCATCTGTGAAGATGGTGACAGCCTTTCTCAATGTATCTTCGACTTCTGTTGCGGCAGTTCTGATCTCATCTACTTGACTCTCAAAGTTAACTTTGTGAGTGTCAAGAGATGCTTGCACATGTCGTTCTGTCGCCTGGGCTTTCATCATAAACTTTGAAGAAATCGTCATCATCCGGCTAAGAACTGATTTGCGAAATTCTCCCATTTGGCCAACTGACATGGGTAAGTCATTGGGGGTTGGGCTGGAGATGTTGAGCGGAGTAGCAGATGATGTCGTGGCTTCTTTGATGGATTCCTTAACAGAGTTATTGATGAGCTCTGATAGAATAACTGTAGGGATGGGCAAGGTTCTGTTCATTGTAGCTGTATGATTCTCTATCATAAGTCTCTTCAGCTCTGCAAGCTCTGTCGAAGTCTTTGTTGTTTCCTCTGCTCTAACCCTTTCAGCTTCTGTTCTGGCTCTTTCGACATCAACATACTTCTGTTGTAACTCTGCATATTTATCTGTTAATCTTTGCAGTTCTTCTTTAAGAGAAACATTTTCCTGGCGGATCAGCTCCTCCTTCTGTGCATTGATAAGTTTATACTCATTCAAGGAGTTGTTGATACTATCACAGAAGCTTGTGAACTCTGCTTTTGTCACAGTTTCAATGGGGGTAACCCTGACTCCAACAGATGGATTCAGTTCAACCTCGAGTTCAGAGGTGCCTCTCTGATGAGTTGTGTTTATGTTGGCTCTTGGAGGACTTCTACCCGATCCTCGATGAACTGTTTGAACAGAAGCATCTACAGGTATTCTGATCTCGATTTCCTCCTTCAGCTCAGGTTCTGGTGAAGGGAATCGGATGTGTTGAGAAGAGTTTGAATCAAGCAAAATCTTCCCTTATTCAACTAAGGTCTCCCATTGTCCCTAAGTCGGACAGAGACTACGTGAGATGCGAAAGATCTCAGGTCTATTTTGTGACAAGTCTATATGAGCCACAGAGGCATTATCGTGTGGAGGTGACCTATTGATGTTCTAGGGCAAAGGAACATCATTACCAAAAATAGATTCCCCAGGTATGTGCGTACCAGAGGCGTGAAGAGGTGCCTCTGGCGGATCTTGCTGGTTAGGGTTCGAGGTGTGCACCTATGTTTCAATATTCCTTTGGTCTTGATCACCAGGAATAGTTAATGTGGCAGCACTGGGAATTGGGCTTTGGAATCTCACATGTGTGTTCAAAATTTGAACATCTTCTTTTAAGCTCGCATTTCCCTCGGCTCCTAGGGGTATAGCATTTTCCTCTTGGTCACTCTCTAACACATGTACTTCACGCCTACTAGAAGAGGGCGATCTCTCTGCAACCTCTTCTGTAGCTTCCCTTTCTTCCTCATGAACAGCCTCCATAGGGGATGATATGTTCTGTACTTCCTCCTCCATCACTCTAGAGGAAGACCCCACTTCGGGTACTCTTACCTCTGGTCTGTTAACTTCTTCTCCTATTTCCTCATTCAAACTCTCTAATGAAGGCTTAGATCCTAAGTATGCTGGGGTTCTCACCTCAGGTTCTTGAGGTTGAGCAGCAGTATTATAGTTTTGGATAGAGAGGTGTTCTGGATGAATAAGGGCAAGCATTGTACCTGGAACTCTTCTGATGAAGGGATATTGATAACTCTATTTTTAGAGTTATTATTTTCCACTTTATTTTGTCAATTTTAGCCATTTCACTTCTAAAAACCCCCATTCTTGGTATGATTTACGAAAACGAGCAAAAGGAGTGAACCATGGTCTTTAATAAATTATTTGGGGAAGTTTTGGGTGTTTTCACGATTTTTCATCCGCAGTGACGTATACAGTGCCCACTCCGGTTCCCCACTCTTCGAGCTGGTAAAAAAGAAATCAAAAAGAAACTTTTAGTTGGGATCTAATTTTCTGGAGGAGGAAGGTTCAATGACAGAGAAGCTGAGATTTGGCTGTTACAAGTGTTCCTCAAGGCTTCACATCATGATTGTACCTTTGTACTTGCAAAAGTTGACTTCTAATGGACCATTGGGTAAAAAGGGCTATACATGGAGGATTGAAGTATTATCCTTTGAGCTGATTTCTGCATCTCCCTGCAGTCCTTGCACCTTGGAAAACCCTTTTTGTGTAAAGACCAACACCTTCTTCTTAGTATAAAAAGGAGTGTTGGGTCTCATTTATTACATCCATCTATCTTGCAATTTATCTAGCATTTCCTTAAGTTGTAAGCTTTCATTTACTGCAGTAACTTAGCATTTAATTTCAGTAATTTATTTTTTGTTGTAGTTCGAAATACACAGTGCAGGGACGACTTCTCGTTCCCCACTGTGAGCAGTTAATGCAAATCACTTTCAGTTTTATTATGTGCAATTCTTCATCTTTTGTTTTCTTTACTTCGGAAATGTTAGGCTAAACATCCTTTGGGATGTAGGAAGGAGAAGTACCTGGATTTTATCAAAAATGCTTGAGTAATCTTTATACTTAGAATATTTGTTGTTTTGGTCTTTCATTCTCGATATTTACCCAAGGATGCGAACAAGCTGATCACTTGCAAGGATCTAAAGTCTAGTTCTTAACTTAGAAATAAGTAGAGCGCAGTGACACGAGCTTGAATGATGCTAGGGGATTCGAAAGAATTCTTTTGACACTTACGAAAGTGAGGTCGGCACAGTGAGCTAATCTCTGCCCACTGGAGTAGTAGGCAAGCTAATTTGTGTATTAAAAACACTTAGAGTATTTGTCTCTACACATTCCATCGAGGCCTGAAAAGGTCCATTTAGAGATTACCATTGACAAAACAACAAGTACTAAGAGTATGGGATTTTTATCTAACGGTGTGAGTATTTTGTAACCGGGCTTTTCTAGCGAAAATGTCCACCACGAATACGAGGATCACTCTAAGGACCGAGTATTTGAGATAAATTTTAGGGAAAATCCAACCTACATTCCTCCTTTTTAGCATTTAGTAAATCGTTTCAAGTAGCTATTTTACCAAACCAAACCAAAGTATTATTTTCCTCTCTAGTTGAAACTTGTAAAAGGAGCTCATGAGAACCGTATTGTCTTGATTGTCCAGTCTCTGTGGATTCGATTCTGGTATTTTACCAACTATTACTTGCTGTGACGATCATAGTGGACAGTGTACACTTGCACTTCCCACTGTGGACAGTTTGCAACCCACTGCGATTAAAACACACATTTCGCACGTACCAAGTTTTTGGCGCCGTTGCCGGGGACTGGCGTGATTTTAAATCTCAAGACATTAGTTTTTGTTCGAGCCCGAGTAACTAGTTTTTCTAAGCTGTTCGTATTGTATGCCACGGCGACAACTCGAACATTTGGTTCCAATAGATCTCGAAATAGAAAAAACGTTGCGAAAAACACGAAGAAGCAAGAAAACAAATCGACAACCTCCTGTGATCCCCACTGTGAACATGGCTGCAGTACCGCCACCTATAGTGGAGACCACAATCACGATTGCCGATAACAAAGATCGAAAAATACGGGACTATGCTACTTCCGGAGTTGGTGATTTAAGCTCCGGAATTTTGAGACCCAATATTGTTGCAACGCATTTTGAACTCAAACCGGTGATGTTTCAAATGATCCAAGCCATGGGTCAATTTGGAGGATCGCCATCTGAGGATCCGCACTCGCACTTAAAATCTTTTTTAGAAATGACCGATTCCTTTCAATTGCAAGGTGTTAGTGATGAGGCATTAAGACTAAGGCTTTTCCCTTTTTCATTAAGGGACAAAGCAAAATCTTGGCTGAACGCACATGCACCTCACTCGATAACCACTTGGCAAGAACTTGCCGATAGATTTTTGCAAAAATACTTTCCTCCAACAAGGAATGTTAGATTTCGAAATGATATAATTTTATTTAGGCAAGAGGAAGATGAGGCTGTTTCGGATGCATGGGAACGATTTAAAGATTTACTTCGAAAGTGCCCACATCATGGCATCCCACATTGCATCCAATTGGAGACCTTTTACAATGGTCTTTCCAATGCAGCCAAAATCATCTTAGATGCAACAGCCGGTGGAACATTTACGAGTATGACTTACAACGAAGGATATCAAATCTTAGAAAAAGTGTCCAACAACAATACCGAATGGTCAAATCCGAGAGCACCCATGTCTAAGACCAACACCATAGATTCCGAAGCACTCAAAACCATGAATGCACAATTAGTGGCCTTGACAAAAATCGTTTTAAATCAAAATCGAGGCCAAGTCAATTCCGCAACCCATCTCGCTGATAACTGCTCCCTTTGTGGAGAGGAGCATGTTTTCGACTATTGTCCAGCAAACCCCGAATCTGTTAATGTCATAGGGACCAACCAAAGGAACAACCCTTATTCGCAGACTTATAATCCAGGTTGGAGAAATCATCCGAATTTCTCTTGGTCCGGTAATCAAGGACTCCAACCCCAAGGACCGAGTCACATCCAGCAAAGACCATACAATCCCCCGGGATTTCAGCAACATCACAGTGGGCAATCCCCACATCACAGTGGGCAGTCCCCACAACCATACCAACCACGATCCAACCAACCAGCTGAGGCTCAACAATCGATCGAGTCGATTCTCAAAGGTTTTATGAATCAAACCCAAGCAGCCATTAGGAATATAGAGACCCAAGTAGGACAGCTAGCCGTTGAAGTTAAGAATAGACCACCAGGAACGTTACCGAGTGATACCGAGCAAGCTAGAGTGATAGGAAAAGGACCAGAACATGTCAAGTCCATAACTTTAAGGAGTGGAAAGGATCTGAAAAATATCATTTTTGAATCTGATGATTCGCCTCAAAAACCCACTGTGAGCACCACAGTGGGCACTCCTCAAGTCACTGTGATCCCCACAGTGGGGACCGACATCCCTGACCTTCCCACTTTTGGACCTGTCCCAAAGACTACTGTTCCAAAGCCAATACCACAACAAACTCAGATTGACCCACGAAACATTCCATTTCCTCAAAGAATGAAGCCTAAAAATGTCGATGTTCAGTTTAAAAAATTCTTAGACATTTTTAAGCAACTTCACATTAACATACCCTTGGTAGAAGCTCTCGAGCAGATGCCAAGCTATGTTAAATTCTTAAAAGATATTTTGAACAAAAAGAGGAAGTTGGGTGAATTTGAAACTGTGGCTTTGACCGAAGAATGTAGTGCCCTCCTAACAAGCAAGATTCCACCTAAGTTGAAAGACCCGGGTAGTTTCACCATTCCATGCATTATAGGAGGACAAGAAGTAGGCCAAGCACTCTGTGATTTAGGAGCTAGTGTCAACTTGATGCCTTTGTCCATTTTTAACAAGTTAGGGATTGGAGAGGCTAGACCCACAACCGTGACATTACAACTAGCCGACCGATCCATTGCCTACCCCAAGGGAAAAATAGAAGACGTTTTGGTCCAAGTGGATAAATTTATCTTCCCCGCCGATTTTCTTGTTTTAGATTATGAGGCCGATAAAGAAATCCCAATCATCTTAGGACGTCCGTTTCTTGCAACCGGACGTACTTTGATCGATGTGCACAAAGGAGAACTCACGATGCGAGTTAATGACCAAGAGGTAACTTTTAATGTTTTCAAATCTCTCAAATATATAGACACCGAAGATTGTTTTGCCTTAAGTTCGATTTATGAAACCCACAATTTTGGCAATTTGCCCACAGTGGGGAGTACAGTTCCCACAGTGGGGATTGACAGTGAGCACTCTGAATCAGAGAGTAATGACACTTTTAAGGATGAGTGTAATGAAATGGTTGCAGCTTTTGAACCTCTGGACTTCAAAGATAGAGATGTTCAATCCCCTTCAATAGAACAACCTCCCGAGTTAGAGCTTAAACCATTGCCTTCCCATTTAAAGTATGCTTATCTCGCCAAGGATAATAAACTTCCCGTCATTATCTCTTCCAAACTTAGTGAGAAACAAGAACAACTTCTGATTGATTTGTTGATAAAGCATAAGGGAGCAATTGGTTGGACCATAGCGGACATTCGAGGGATTAGCCCCTCTTTATGTCAACATAAGATTAACTTGGAGAGTGACCACCCGGGGAAAGTCCAACCCCAAAGAAGGTTGAACCCCATCATGAAGGAGGTAGTTAAGAAAGAAGTCTTGAAATGGTTAGATGCCGGTATTATCTATCCCATTGCCAGTAGTAGTTGGGTGAGCCCCGTTCAATGTGTCCCTAAAAAGGGAGGAACAACAGTGGTCAGAAATGAAAAGAACGAACTCATTCCAACTAGGACTGTTACGGGATGGAGAATATGCATGGACTATAGGCAACTGAATCTAGCAACAAAGAAAGACCATTTCCCGTTACCTTTTATTGATCAAATGCTTGATAGATTAGCGGGAAAGGAATTTTATTGTTTTCTAGATGGATACTCCGGATATAACCAAATCCACATCGCACCCGAGGACCAAGAAAAGACCACCTTTACTTGTCCATATGGTACTTTTGCATTCCGGAGAATGCCTTTTGGTTTATGTAATGCTCCCGCTACTTTTCAACGCTGTATGATGGCCATTTTTACTGATATGATAGAAGATACCATAGAAGTTTTTATGGACGATTTTTCTGTGATCGGCACATCATTTGATAACTGTTTGAGGAATCTAGAAAAAAGTTTGGTGAGATGTGAAACCCACGACCTTATTCTAAATTGGGAAAAATGTCATTTCATGGTCGAAGAGGGCATCGTTTTGGGTCATCTTGTGTCGAAAAAGGGTTTGGAAGTTGATAAAGCAAAACTAGAAGTAATCTCCCAACTTCCCGAGCCCACAACGGTAAAAGGCATTCGCAGTTTTTTAGGTCACGCAGGTTTCTATAGGAGGTTCATAAAAGATTTTTCCAAAATAACTAAACCCCTATGTAACCTGCTGCAACATGAAAGAGAGTTTGTTTTTACCAAAGAATGTAGAAACGCATTTGAAATAATCAAAAATGCCTTAGTTACTGCACCCATAGTGACCACTCCTGACTGGTCACTCCCATTCGAAGTCATGTGTGACGCCAGCGATTGGGCTATAGGTGCAGTACTAGGCCAACGAAAAGATAAGATTTTTCATCCAATATACTATGCAAGCAAGACTTTGATCGAGGCTCAAATCAACTACACTGTAACCGAAAAAGAACTACTTGCAGTAGTTTTTGCTTTTGATCGTTTCAGGTCTTACTTAATTGGAGCAAAGGTCATAGTACACACCGATCACGCAGCCATCAAATATTTGATCAACAAGGCTGACTCTAAACCGAGGTTGATCAGATGGGTGCTGTTGCTGCAGGAATTTGACCTCCAGATCGTCGACAGAAAAGGAACGAGCAATCAGGTTGCCGATCATCTGTCCAGGCTCGAGAAGACAGTGGGCACTGTTGACCCCACTCCTGACCCCACTCCGGTAAAAGAAACTTTTCCCGATGAACAATTATTATCTGCGCAACATCATAATGAAACTCCTTGGTATGCTGATATTGCAAACTTTTTAGCAAGTGGACTTAAGCCCCACGGGATGAGTGGACAACCATTCAAGAAATTTTTACACGACACACGACAATACGTTTGGGACGATCCCTTCTTGTACAAGATAGGGGCGGACCAAATATTGAGGCGTTGTGTCCATGGGAGTGAACAACATCAAATACTCCATGGTTGTCACACATCCCACTACGGTGGCCACTTCGGTGGAAACCGTACCGCAGCAAAAATTTTGCAAAGTGGATTCTTTTGGCCCACTGTTTTTAAAGACTCATTTGAATTCGTGAAAAATTGTGAGCAATGTCAACGTACGGGGAATATATCGCAAAGAAATGAAATGCCTCTTAACAACATTCTAGAGGTCGAACTTTTTGATGTATGGGGGATAGATTTTATGGGACCTTTTCCAAATTCCAACAATAACTTTTACATCTTGGTTGCGGTAGATTATGTTTCAAAATGGGTAGAAGCCATTGCTTGTCACTCCAATGATGCTAACACTGTGGTGAAGTTCTTACACAAAAATATATTCACTCGCTTCGGAACACCACGAGCATTAATTAGTGACGAAGGCACCCATTTTGTAAACAAAGTCATGGCCTCGGTTCTTGCTAAATATGATATTCATCATAGAGTGGCCACCGCATACCACCCACAAACCAATGGGTTGGCCGAGCTTTCAAATCGTGAGATCAAGGGAATTTTGGAAAAAGTTGTTAAGCCACACCGTAAAGATTGGTCAATCAAACTCGATGATGCTCTTTGGGCCTATCGAACAGCCTATAAAACTCCTCTGGGAATGTATCCATTCAAATTAGTTTTTGGCAAAGCTTGCCATTTACCGATTGAATTAGAGCACAAGGCGTTCTGGGCCCTTAAAGAGCTTAACATGAGTGAGGATGCCGCGGGAATCAAAAGGAGTCTGCAAATACATGAGCTAGAGGAGTTGCGATATCACTCCTATGAGAATGCAAAGTTGTACAAGGAAAAGACCAAGATGTGGCACGATCGTCGAATCAACCATAGGGAGTTCATGGAAGGACAACAGGTACTATTGTTCAATTCCCGTCTCAAACTCTTTCCAGGTAAACTTAAATCAAGATGGACGGGACCATACACCATTGTCAAGGTGAGTCCTTTCGGAACAGTGGAGTTGAAATCCCCACAATCGGGTCAAACCTTTAAAGTCAATGGGCAAAGGGTAAAGCATTTTTTGCATGAAAGTGCCCACATCCCTGCCCACTCTCCACCTCGCTATGGTTAGAGAAATTCACCACTGTTTGTAAATAATTTATTTCAGTATTGTTGTCTTTTTTTTATCTTTAGTATTTTTAATTCTGCATGGTAGTTTATTTCGATGTGTGTAGGAGCATTTTAGCACTTTTTGGAACAAAGAGGTTCGCAGTGGGCAAGGATTGGTCACTGCGCTCCTCACTCTCGGTCTGGCATAGGAAAAGACGGTTTGGGAGGGACCCACGGCTGACGCACATCATGCTTTTCTTACAAACATCAACTTTTCCTGCCACTTGTCAAAAGCCCACCTATTCCCAAGATAAACCATCATTATCTTTTTCTCTCTCTACTAACCGTCCCCAATCAACTCAAAAACCATCACCCTCAAATCAGATTTTTACTTTAACTTCCCTAAACACACCAAGTTTCTTCATCTTCTCCATTTCTCTCTCAAAGAAAACCCACAAACCTAAAACCCTTCCTAAAACCCTTGAAAAAAAAAATGGCGAGAAGAAAAAGAATGAACACCAACCCCGATGCACTCACACGTGCGGCCGTCCGCCGCAGGACCGCCGAGGAACAACCACCGGAAGCCGTCACCAATGACCTGAACGAACCGCCACCGGTCTCCGGCGAAAACCCGATCATCTCCGGTGCGGCCGACGAGGGTTCTTCAAAGCACGAAAGCCCAAAAGCTACTTCATCATCGCAAGTCTCAGACAACAGTATCACCCATTTCGAGACCGAGACACTTCTAGCCGAAGAAGAAGAGAGGCGGTTAGCAGAGGAGTTCAAACAGAAAATGGAAGCCATTAGAAAAAGAAAGGAAGAGGTCGAGAGGAGGCGTCGAGAGGAAGAAGAAAGAATCAGAAAGGAAGAAGAGGAAAAGCGAATGGAAGAAGAAAGGTTGAAGGCTGAGAAGGAAAGGATTTTTGAGAAAGAAAGGAAAAGGGCTGAGGCAGAAATTTTTGCTGAAGAAGTGGAATTTCAGAGGAAGGTTGACGATGACTATCAGGAACAATACCGCAAGCTTGGGGATAGTGTTGAAAGAGAGACAGTGAGGAAGACTGCCCACAGTGGGGAGAACCTAATTCTGCGGGCCACAAGAAGGAAAGGAGTGGTCACCCGGTCTGCGGTGACCAAAGCTCTGAAACAACCGACAAAAAGGCCGGCAAAACAACCGTCAAAGAAAGGTACAAGTCTTCAGCCCTCTTTAAGTTCATCTTCTGTTGAGATTGATGTTGGGGATGACCAAGTTCAAACCAAAAACCCACATCAATCCACAGTGGGCACTGCGCATGCCCCCAGTGGGGTGCCCAGGCAGTTCACCACTCCGGAGGTGGCTGCCCACTATGAGTGCATTGCTACACAGAAACTGAAGTTAGAGAGGGGTTTCGACCCTGAGTTTGTTGAGGCCAACCCATTTGTTAAGAATAGGATTGTAGCGCAAGACTGGTCGATTTTGGCTGAAGCCAATCGACGCGCGAATGCCTCGTTAGTGCGTGAATTTTACGCCGAGGCCTCTCAAGCAAAGGATCCCACTGTGGTAGTTCGGGGTAAGCAAGTAAGCTATACTCCAGGAGCGATTAACCGGGTATTAGGAAGAAGGAGCCCGGCTGTGTGTGAGTTTGCCCAGTTTTTAAAGAAAATGACCCCGACGGACGAGGATCTTGTCTTGCGCGAAATAGCAGTCGAGGGGAAGCCGTGGAATAAAGACGGCCAGAGAAGGTGCCTAAATGCTAGCTCCCTCACTACCGAGGCCGCTGTTTGGTTCCAATTTCTCCGGGCCTCTGTGTCCCCAACATCGCACGATACCACATTGTCTATGCATAAATGTGCTTTGTTGTACTGCCTCCTCACTGGACGAAAAATCAACGTCGGAATTGTTATGCATGCGGCCATAGATCAAGCTCGAAACAGAAAGAAGGTAGTCTTGCCCCTTCCTTGCCTCGTTACGTTACTAATGATAGACGCAGGTGTACCCTCGGCGGTGGAGGATCAGTGGTTTGACTCCACGAGCAACATCAGCGCACAAACCATCCGCAAGATGGGAAGGTACGTCGCCACTCCTCCAGCTGAACAAACAGAAGATATCCCCACAGTGGGGACTGTTCACCCCACTGTGACCATTGCTGAGGAGCATGTTGTGAGAACGCCGCGTACACCACTCCATTCAACCGAGGCCGGATCATCAAGCAACCAAATGGGAGAGATTTTGGCAGCTTTGAAGAAGCTCACATACAGGATCGAGTTGCTAGAAAGTGAGCAGCGATATCAGAACCGGGCCACACAGAAATTTTGGATGTATACAAGAGAACGGGATGAGGTGACGGGCCTGATGATGAAAGAGGCCAACCCAATGCTAGCTGCTCAGCTCCCAGATTTTCCTGAGGATATTTGCCCAACCAATGCCAGTGATGACGAGTTTGAAGAGGATGACGCCGCCAGTTCACCAGATGCCACCCCGACCCGTTGAATGGTTTGTTAAAACTTTGGTTCCACTCTTTTGCTCTCAAAAACAATTTTAAATTTCGGTTTGTTTTATATTTTGTGCCTTTGGCTAGGCTTTTGACACTTTGCTAAATTCTTATTTTGGTTCGTAATGCATGAAATCCTATCGCTCGGTAGGTACTTTTGGGTACTAACGTATTTGTTGTTTGAATGCTTGTTTGATCTCGTTCCATTTCAAGGTACAACTTTCGGCTTCCAACTTAAAAAGGTCCCTTTTGTAAGTACGAATCTCAACTTGATACCATGAAATGATATAGGCCATTTTTCGCATCCAAACACGATCCTTTTTGTACCCCCAAACCACCACCTTTGTTCATTAATTCAATGTCACAGTGGGGACACTGTGAGATTTTAAGTTTGAGGTGGGAACTTCCAGAGTGACCTCCAGTTTGCTCACAGTGAGGACACTGTGAAGTCCAAGTTTGAGGTGGGTAAGCCGTACCCCCCTCCCAAAAAAAAAAAAAGAGAAAACACAAAAATACAAAAACAGAAGAAAATCGGAGTAGCACTAACAAAATTGATGGTGTGCCTTTTCTGGACCATCAAAGTGCTCACTCCCAGAAAACGATGGTGTGCCTATTCTGGACCATCAGAATACCCACCCTCACAAAAATAGCCATACTCATTATACCCAAATAAAGCCTGAAAGTGTACGTTCTTATCATAGCAAAATACTAAACACCCACTTCTTGAAATAAAAATCTCAAAGCGAGATCTTCGATCCATGTTTGGAAATTCTTGTCAAAACCCTTGGGAAAAGATTCAAAGCCATAAACCCTTCAAACCCAAGAAAGCCCTATTGATCAAAAGGTAAACAAGGGAAAGGTTTCGGCAAACACAAAAGTGAAATTTTCAAGTTTCGAACCGAAGGAAGTATCGGAGGAAGGAGATCAAACGCTCATTCAAGTCAAGAAGTATGTAAGTCCCTCAAAGTTTCAAATGCATTGTTTTTCATTTTATTTCTTTCTTTTTATTACTTGGGGACAAGTAATGATTTAAGTTTGAGGTTGTGATAACTCTATTTTTAGAGTTATTATTTTCCACTTTATTTTGTCAATTTTAGCCATTTCACTTCTAAAAACCCCCATTCTTGGTATGATTTACGAAAACGAGCAAAAGGAGTGAACCATGGTCTTTAATAAATTATTTGGGGAAGTTTTGGGTGTTTTCACGATTTTTCATCCGCAGTGACGTATACAGTGCCCACTCCGGTTCCCCACTCTTCGAGCTGGTCAAAAAGAAATCAAAAAGAAACTTTTAGTTGGGATCTAATTTTCTGGAGGAGGAAGGTTCAATGACAGAGAAGCTGAGATTTGGCTGTTACAAGTGTTCCTCAAGGCTTCACATCATGATTGTACCTTTGTACTTGCAAAAGTTGACTTCTAATGGACCATTGGGTAAAAAGGGCTATACATGGAGGATTGAAGTATTATCCTTTGAGCTGATTTCTGCATCTCCCTGCAGTCCTTGCACCTTGGAAAACCCTTTTTGTGTAAAGACCAACACCTTCTTCTTAGTATAAAAAGGAGTGTTGGGTCTCATTTATTACATCCATCTATCTTGCAATTTATCTAGCATTTCCTTAAGTTGTAAGCTTTCATTTACTGCAGTAACTTAGCATTTAATTTCAGTAATTTATTTTCTGTTGTAGTTCGAAATACACAGTGCAGGGACGACTTCTCGTTCCCCACTGTGAGCAGTTAATGCAAATCACTTTCAGTTTTATTATGTGCAATTCTTCATCTTTTGTTTTCTTTACTTCGGAAATGTTAGGCTAAACATCCTTTGGGATGTAGGAAGGAGAAGTACCTGGATTTTATCAAAAATGCTTGAGTAATCTTTATACTTAGAATATTTGTTGTTTTGGTCTTTCATTCTCGATATTTACCCAAGGATGCGAACAAGCTGATCACTTGCAAGGATCTAAAGTCTAGTTCTTAACTTAGAAATAAGTAGAGCGCAGTGACACGAGCTTGAATGATGCTAGGGGATTCGAAAGAATTCTTTTGACACTTACGAAAGTGAGGTCGGCACAGTGAGCTAATCTCTGCCCACTGGAGTAGTAGGCAAGCTAATTTGTGTATTAAAAACACTTAGAGTATTTGTCTCTACACATTCCATCGAGGCCTGAAAAGGTCCATTTAGAGATTACCATTGACAAAACAACAAGTACTAAGAGTATGGGATTTTTATCTAACGGTGTGAGTATTTTGTAACCGGGCTTTTCTAGCGAAAATGTCCACCACGAATACGAGGATCACTCTAAGGACCGAGTATTTGAGATAAATTTTAGGGAAAATCCAACCTACATTCCTCCTTTTTAGCATTTAGTAAATCGTTTCAAGTAGCTATTTTACCAAACCAAACCAAAGTATTATTTTCCTCTCTAGTTGAAACTTGTAAAAGGAGCTCATGAGAACCGTATTGTCTTGATTGTCCAGTCTCTGTGGATTCGATTCTGGTATTTTACCAACTATTACTTGCTGTGACGATCATAGTGGACAGTGTACACTTGCACTTCCCACTGTGGACAGTTTGCAACCCACTGCGATTAAAACACACATTTCGCACGTACCAGATATTCACCTGAAGTCGTGGGTTGGAATTTTGACCTGACCCAAATAAGTGTAGGATTTCCTTGTTGAGTTAACTGCAATGATGGGAAGGCTTCTTGGATTACCATACTTATAAAACGAGGAAACCTGATTGATCTCAAAAACTTGTGGACTCCAACTTCTCCACATCTGGCTAGAGCATTTGTTTTGGTATTCACAGCAGCAAGAAGGTCCTTGTAAAGGATTTTGGCATAATCGAAGTTTCTGTTGAAAAATAACCCATACATGATTTGTAGAATCTCTGTGCTTGTTTGATCTTGGCTACCAAACTTACAGGTAAGGGTTCTGTTCAGTGTGGAGAACATGAAGTTCCACACCGTGGGTAGGTTTTGTCTTCTGAACTCTCCTATCCTATTTATGTCTTTGTTGTAACCTAAGAACTTTATAAAATCAAGAAGAGTCTTTACTTTGGGGGGTTTCTCATATGCTTGAATCCCTAATTCTATTCTTGTCTTCATCCCAAATATTCTTCTGAAGGTTCTGGCACGAATGCGTATGGATCCTTTTCCTGTGTTTCTTCCCGCATCAACGTTTCCGACAACCCCTTTTTGTTCCGAGATAAATTGGCAAGTGGTCCACCATTGTTGGACGTAAAGCTCGGGTAAGTTGTCGTCATACATGGTTAGTGCTCGAAAAACTTCAGAGTTTCTGAAAAACTCTACAAAGATGTGGTACAAGGGTAAATAGAGACCAGGGTTTGCATCAAAACGGTAGTTGTTATCAGCAAACTCGTAGGGTTGGATAACAATGGCATCAACAGGGCATATTCTACTTGATTCAGCAGAATGTTGAGGTTCGGCCATTGTTGTAGGTTAGGGTTTCTTGAAGAACTCAAGGGTTTTGATCTTTGAGAGGGAATGATGAAGGGTTTTGAATGATTCGAAAGCGTAAACATGAAATAGGTCCTGAGAGTGTGTATTTATACACTAAACATGTGGCTGGATTAACGTCGTAGGTACTGTAGGCACTCGAGTTTCAGATAGTGGAACGGCCTCTACAGTAGAACGTGGAAACAGCTAGTGGTCTGTCTTTCAATCATAGAATGCCACGTAGGGTTTGGTTCTGACATCTTTTGGGCAAGAAAACCGTCACGGTTAGAGATGTGCGGGTAACAAGTGGTTGGCGCTTAAATAATGACCCGCATCTTTGATGACGTGCTTCTGATGACGTGACAGAAAAAACCGACAGAGCTCTGGTGGAGCTCAGCACAGTTTTGTCTCTGTTGAGTAACCTTTTCCATTTCTTTCAAGTAACCCAAGATGTTTCACCTTTACCCAAAAACATTTAAAATTCTGTATCTGATGTGAAAGTAGTCAAAGAACAAAGACAGAACTGACTCAGAAATTTCACAGAGTTCTGGCGAGAAACAACAGAGGCTCTGGTGAAATATCAGAGTTCTGTTAAGTTCTTAACGTTATCAAACGGTTTTCATCAGAACAAGTTTTCCCTCTTTCTTCAAAAGATTTTTTATTGAAGTTCAAAAGGCAAAGTCATTTTGGTTTTGGAAATCGAATTTTGACTTGCTCCCCCTAAAACTATGCACAATTTCCTTTATAAGCTCCCCCTTGAAATATAAGCTTATTTGAAAGATTTTCTTTTAAGCCTTTTGAAAGTTAAAAAAACTTTATACAAAAAAAATATATACAAACAGATTCACTGAGCTTTGTTGAAAAAGTATGCATGACAGAGTTCTGGTGAACATCAGAAGCTCTGTTGAATTATCCTACCCAACTATTTGACAGAGCTATGGTATGATCATCAGAGACTCTGTTGAGTTTAAACAGAGTTAGGAGGACATGTTCAGCATACCCAATTTGCTGATTAAGAAGTTAAATCTCCTCTCATCAAGGGCTTTTGTAAACAAGTCAGCAAGTTGGAAGTCGGTTGAAACAAAATACATTTCAATCGTCCCTTTTTCAACATGGTCTTTTATGAAGTGGTACCTTATGTCGATATGCTTCGTCTTGGAGTGCTGAACTGGATTAGCTGTTATTGCGATGGCACTCTTGGAGTCACACAGAATTGGAATTTTGCCATACTCCAGGCCATAGTCTTTGAGTTGGGTTTTCATCCATATCACTTGAGAGCAACAGCTAGCAGCAGCAACATATTCTGCTTCTGCTGTAGAAGTTGATACGCAATTCTGTTTCTTAGATGTCCAACTCACCAATTTTTCTCCAAGCAATTGGCAGCTACCAGAAGTACTCTTTATGTCATTCTTGCATCCTCCATTGTCTGAATCTGTATATGCTACAAGCTCGAAACCAGAATTAAGAGGATACCAGAGACCCAAGAATTGAGTCCCTTTCAGACATTTAAATATGCGCTTGACAGCAGTCAAATGAGATTCTTTAGGATTTGCTTGAAATCTGGCACAGAGACAGGTTGCAAACATTATATCAGGTATGCTAGCAGTTAAGTACAGAAGTGACCCTATCATGCCTCTGTAGTTCTTGACATCTGTAGGTTCACCTTTAAGGTCAGAGTCAAGTTTAACTCCAGTGGCAATAGGAGTTTTCATTGGATTTGAATTGTTGAGCTTATATTTTTTCAAAATATCAGAGATGTATTTGGACTGACTTATGAAAGTCCCTCTGATGGATTGTTTTACTTGTAAACCAAGGAAGAAAGAAAGTTCTCCCATCATGCTCATTTTGAATTCGCTTTTCATCAAATCCTCAAACCTATCACAGTACTCTTGCCGTGTGGACCCAAAAATAATGTCATCAATGTATATTTGCACCAGAAGTATATCATTTTTGTACCTTCTAAAGAATAGAGTTGTATCGACAGTACCTTTCTCGAAGTGATTAGTCAACAGAAAGTTGGACAGAGTTTCATACCAGGCTCTGGGAGCTTGCTTAAGGTCGTACAGAGCTTTGTCTAACTTGTAAATGTGGTCTGGAAACTCTGAACTTTCAAAGCCAGGTGGTTGTTGGACATAAACTTCCTCTTAGAGTTTGCCATTCAGAAAGGCAGACTTCACATCCATCTGATAGACCTTAAAACCCTTGTGAGCAGCATAGGCTAAGAAGATTCTAATTGCTTCTAGCCTAGCCACAGGAGCAATGGTTTCGTCATACTCAATACCTTCCTCTTGGCAATATCCCTTTGCAACCAGACGGGCTTTGTTTCTGATGATAATCCCATCTTCATCCTTTTTATTTCTAAACACCCACTTGGTTCCAATAGCAGTCTTATTTTGAGGAAGTGGAACCAAGGACCAAACTTTGTTTCTTTCAAACTCCAGAAGCTCCTCTTGCATGGCTTCTATCCAGTTTGGGTCTTCAAGGGCTTCAGAATTTTTTTTCGGCTCAATCATGCTTAGAAAATTTACAAAGAAAGCTTCATTGATTGTGGCCGATCTTGTCTTCATACCATCTTCAGCAGCACCAATTATAAGATGATGGGGGTGATCCTTTGTCCATCTTGTCATGGGAGCATGGACAACAGGAGGGGTTTGTTCTTCTGATGGGAAAAGACGATCTTCAGCATTAGAGCTCTGTGGATTGGTACCAGGGCTCTGTGGCACACAACTCTGGAGAGTGGCCTCATTACTCTGTGAGTTGCCAACAGGGCTCTGTGAAGGTGAGCTTTCAAATAAGGAGTCTCTGCCAGTATTGGTTAGCAGAGGTGATGATGGATCTAGTTCATGTTCTCTTACATTTGATTGTGGTTCCTCATTTCTCTGAGTAACACCTGTAGACAGAGAAGTAGATGGTGAAGTATTGGAGGGACCAGTAAGAGTTGTACCTGTCAGATTCTGTTCTGTTGAATTCTGAGCTTGATTGCCTCTATTGATGTTGACAGAGGAATCATCATCATCGAAGAAATCATCGAACACAAGATTGATATCTTCTTCCCTTGTCTTAGAAGAACTTGGTTTCTTCTGCTCATTCTGTGTCCCCTCTGTTGATTTACGATTATAGGAACTTGATGTATTTTCATCAAAGGACACATTAACACTTTCTTGAATAACACGGGTTCTGGTATTGTAGACTCTGTAGGCTTTAGAGGTTAAGGAATAACCAATAAAGATTCCTTCGTCCGCCTTCTTGTCGAATTTACCCAGCTGTTCTCTGTCATTCAAGATGTAACACTTGCAGCCGAAAACATGAAAATATTTTACGTTTGGCCTTCTGTTGTTGATGAGTTCATAGGGTGTCTTCTTAAATCTCTTCACTATTACAGCTCTGTTTTGGGTAAAACAGGCTGTTGAGACTGCCTCTGCCCAGAAGTTGATGGGAAGGACAGAACCGACCAGCATGGTTCTTGCGGCTTCTACCAGAGTTCTGTTCTTTCTTTCCACTACTCCATTCTATTGTGGAGTTCTGGCAGCTGAGAAGTTTTGGGAGATTCCTTCTTCTGAAAGATAGGCATCTATTCTGGCATTCTTAAACTCTGTCCCATTGTCACTTCTCAACTTTTGAATTTTGAGACCTAACAGAACCTGTATCCTTCTCAACAAACTTATCAAAATTTCTGGGACGTCAGATTTTACTCTGATGAACTCAATCCAAGTATATCTAGAATATTCATCTATAAGCACAAGAATATACTTCTTACCCGACAGACTTTGCACAGAGATTGGACCACAAAGATCCACATGAAGCATATGCAAAGGTCTGGGGCAATTATGATCACTCTTAGTTCTGTGTGAAGATCTTTTCATCTTACCCAGTTCACAAGCAGAACAGAGATGGTCTTTGTCAAATTTTAGCGAAGGAAGTCCTTTCACTAAGTTCAATTTCACGAGCTTGTCAAGATTTGAAAAGTTCAAATGGGCAAACCTTTTATGCCAGAGGCAGGCATCTTCATTTTTCAAAGACACTAAACAGAGTTTTTCTGTTGTAGAGTTTTGGTTTGGATTAAAGTTCATTTTGTACAGATTGCCTTTTCTGTCGGCTCTTAAAAGTTCTTGACCAGACTCGGAAAGCAACAAGGAGCAATACTTCTTCCTAAAATTGACATTGAACCCATGATCACAAAGTTGACTTATACTGAGAAGATTATGATTTAATCCTTCAACATAAGCAACTTCAGAAACTGAAACACCACCATTAATTAAAGTACCATAACCTCTAATCTGTCCACCATTGTCTCCTCCGAAGGTCACTGCACTCCCTTTCTTGTTCTTGAAAGAAGTTAGCAGCTTCTTATTGCCCGTCATGTGCCTGGAGCATCAAGAATCTAAATACCATATCTGCACATGAGGTTTCTGCAAGACAGATTAGTTCTTTTTAGGTACCCATTGCATGATGGGTCCTTTCTTGTTAGGCTTTGAGGTGTTAACAGTCTTTCCTACTGGCTTTCCATTCTGGGATGGTGTGCCAGAGGTCTTTTTCTGTGCTTTCTGAACAGTCTTGGGATTATTCCTTTGAGGTGACTGATTCAGAACACAGTGAGGACCATTCATATGGTTTTGCAGTTTTAGCAACAGTTGGATGCAATTGCAGTTGATAGAACATGAAGATAATTGATGCACATTGCTATTTTTATTCAAAAACTGTTGTTTGAATGGTGCTGAATTCTGAAAAACTTTAGGACCATACATTCTGTCCTGATTTGGTTTCTTAAAGCTGTTGTTCCTTGAAACAAACTCTCTTGACACAAAGTTGTTTTTCTTTGGGACTGACTCACATGACCAAATAGAATTTCTTTGATTTACACCAGAATTGGGAATAGGTCTGTCATTGACTATCCATTTGCCCTTCTGTTCTGGTGTAAACCTGATTGGTTTAAAAGCAAAGGGAACTGAGGTGTTGTTCACTGGAATATTTCTGGCTTTCTCTCTTTTCTCTACTTCTACTACATTAGAAGCAAGAGTCTTGAAGCCTTTGTTGTCAAACTCAGTTACTGGTATGAATCTTGATTGTTTCTTGAAAAATAAGACTATTAGGCGGGTTTACACCCCCCCCCCTTTGACTAACCGCAAGTGTACGGTGTCGTCTCAAGTAGTACGTACGGAAGCACGAGTATCGAACCCAAAGGAACTAGGTGTTAAGTACCTCAATGACTGTAATAACTATTAAGTAAGCGGTCGAAAATTGGTTGAATCTCTGAAATATTCAATTAACAAAGCACACAAAAACGTTGGAAAAGTTGATTAATTGGAACAAGTTAAGAGGTAAGAAGGAGGGTTGGAATCTGAATGGTTTATCTAGTGAGAATGCAGAGTGATATACGAATAGTTCTAACAATCAATGAATTGCAAAACCCGACCTCGTTGCACTTTTTCAAGCTACAACAAGAATTAACTCAATTAAAATTGTTTATCTTTCAATCTCACAATGAAATTAAGTTAATGAGAAGGTTTAGAATGCCACACCGAAGGGATTGGTATATCTCTATCCTATTCCCTTCGGTGGCTATTGAACCCGACCTAGATCTCAATACTTCTCTCGAACGTATTTAAGAATGGTGAAATCATTTAACGAGTGATCAATTTGTTAAACGCAGTGAGTATAAGTTCAAAACGTCATCCATCTATTAAAACCAAAACATAAATCATCCACTATTTGCATCGATAACCCAAACATCATCCAACCCCCCAACATGTAGATTAGCTCATGTTGGGGATGTGTAAAAGAAACTGAAAGGTTACTAAAGGTTTCAAAGAATTCATGGTTCGAAAAGTTCTAGAGGCAATGATAAATAACTCCCTGAGAAGAATCCCCTTCGATCTCGCGTGCTCAATCGTCTTTGATTTCTCGTTCCAATCTGTTTCCCTCGTGTCTTCCACTTCAAAAATCTCTGTTTCTCCTCCACAAATCGCCCTCTGGCTAGCCGTCGTCGTGTCTTCGTCAAAAGTGCCCAACTCTAGCTAAAAGAAAGAGTTTTAAATAACTGGGTGCCGGGGCCAGTACTGGCGCCAGGTTCTGTTTAATATATCGGCGCGGATTGCGCCGCCAGTTGGCTGGCGCCAAGACTGGCGCCGACTTCTGTTTCGTTTCTTGGCGCGGATTTTGGCGCCAGTTCACTGGCGCGGAGACTGGCGCCAACTTTTGTTTCTCATTTCCTCGATTCTTCTCGTTTTCAGCTCCAGAACTCAAATCTGCTGCTCTTTTGGAAATCAATGCTTAAACCTGTACTTTCTCAACAAAAACCCGTTAAACATTCGTATTTCACTTGAAGACCTGCGTAAACCACCTACTTTGAGATTAAAAATAATGTCGAAAACCGACATTATCAACAACCCCAAACCGAGCGTTGCTTGTCCTCAAGCAAAATAGCGATAGAAAAATTCAAAAACCAGGGTCAAAACAAAATTCGCACAGTTGTGAAGTCGGTGGTGTCATTACGGATCTCTACATATCCTATTCAACAAAAGGAATTAACAGATTAATCAGAATCCTTTACCGAGACACCCCCAGTTTGCAAAGGTCGAAACACTTACTCTCTCAGAATAGAACTGGTTGGGACCACACTACATCAAATTCCACCTAAATTTGTGCATGATCAGGGAGGATGTCGCCTCGACCCTACCTCGCCGGACTCTCAATTCACTCGAACCCTAGGTTGTCCCACATGTCGTCATGCAATTGGAGGTTATATGCAAGAATACTCGAATAATAGCATGAACAACGTAACAAGAAAGACGCACCAATGTCCAAATAAACGATCTCGGAAGGAACCAACTAACAAGACTAAGACTATCAGTGTCAACTTCATCTATCCTCATACTTTCCAAAAGATCATCCAGGTCTTTACAAGGGTTGCAATGGGGCTAGGCTATTGGCTAAGAAACGAAAGGTAAATCGGATCAAAAGTCCTCACAGTACCGGTGTACGAACAAATAGTTACCCTTCCTTTTTGTCTTTTGCCTCTTTCAACATGTTTGCATCCCACTTCCCTTGATTGAGTATGTCAACCTTATTTCCTTCTATACATTTGAGCTCCCCATTTTTTTAATACCCTTTTTGCATGACCCTTTTTGGTCATATCACTCTTTCCGTACTTCCTTCTGATTTACATCCATCTATTCCCCCCCCCCCCATTTTCATTAAATGTCCCATCCTACCTCTCGTAACCGGCACTTGTTCGGACCAAGGTAGGCTATTATAAAGGCTAGGGTTTAATATGGGGTTTAGAATCAACATAATCAGTGTTTGGCTGCAAAAATGGCTAAGGATCACTCGAAAAGAAGGGTGCGCAAGATAAAAACACTCTATACTCACATTGCCTGGAATCATTTCTCACGGTCTATACTTAGATAAGATGCTAGTGACACCAGATATCCCTATGGAAGTCTTTGCTAATTGGCGTAAGTCTATAGTGAGATCAACTATAGCCACGACAAAAATTAGTGAGAAGTGTATCGATTTCATGTATTTCCTCTCAGAATCGACGCTTGATTGGCTCAATACCTCACTATTGGGTGGTCTCCACTAATGTCCCTAATGCATACAATCCTTCGGGTCTCATTCGATGCTATATTATCCTTTACAGTTCATTCCTCAAAAAGCAGAGTTCTACTCACTACTAACGGTGATTCAGAAAAAAAATTCAATCATAATGACTCTAATTCTGTTCCTTGCCTAAGATATAATAAAGATCATCACAATGACACTATCACTTCACGTCCACCCCAAACCTGAATACACATTGACCCCAATGTGCACCTACTTCTATTACAATCCTCCAAAAATAACTTGTGCGAATTTAGTACAGTCATCCAAAATAAAGTCAGAACAGAACAGATCAAAAAGAAAAATGAAAACAAACCGTCTTCATTCCCCACGGTTTCTGCGTCTGGCACCGCCCTGCTGCTGCCTCCTCACTCTCCTTTCTGCCGGCGGGTTGGCTGGGCCTGCTGCGTCCGGGGCTTGTTCACCTCTCATCCATCGACGCATGTCTTCGAACCCCCTATCCATTCTAGTGAATCCCGATCGCATCTCACGTTTCCGCGGGTCAGCATCAACGGGCGGGTGCCCTTCATCCGCAGCTGGATCATAGTTGACGTCATCGGCGTCCACATCGTCTGCATCGCTTGGTATCTCCATTTCCTCGTTGGCAACTGCCTCTCGCTCATCCAAGTTCCGGGCAGCAGTGTCTTGGGGCGGTAGGTGCCCTGATCGAACGGTGAAGGGGGATCTACAGTGTTCCCATTCTCCAAACCCGCATCTCTGCACAGCTTAGTAATCAAGCAAGGAAAAGGAAGGATACCTGTGTTCCGCTCAGCAGCGACATCAATCATGTGGAGGATAACAATGTGGCTGACGTCTAACGGCATGTTGTGATGTATGCAATAAAGGATCCGTGCCACGTAAGGGTCAACCGTGGTATAATAAGTGGAAGGGGCTAGACTCCCCTTGATGAATCGCAACCACACCCCAATTTCCAAGCGTAGTTCGCTCTTCTTTATCTCGTGCCTTCTTGGTGCCCATTCATCACGCCCATTGCGCCTCAATGCTGACGCAATAATGGGGCTATGTGTCTCGTCCTGCCGGACACCTTGGATGGGGGGTATACCGAACGTTGCATCCAGGTTTTGGTAACGTGGTACTCCATAGTGGTTGCAGATGTCGTCCATCGTGATGCGCACCTCGATCCCATGGAGATGTACGACATGGAATTCCCCGAAGGCCGGGGGTACCATCGCTGCGTAGAACTCTATAACGATCTCCGGATCATACGGTTCTGGCTCGCGTACAAAGTCCATCCATCCCCTTTGAATGGAAATATCTCGAACCCGGGCGGTTGGCATTTCATTAATTTTCATCCCCCTCTCGGGATGAATCGTCCTATCTTCGAACCTTTCCACTCGTTCGTCGAAGTGGAGATGTTGGTGTCGTGCGACTTCACGGCGGGTGGCTTGGTTGCTTTGGTAGTATTGGAACCACCTTGCTGGATTTTCAGGGTTCATGCGCACCATGATTCTTGATGCTTTGTGGAAGAGATGAGAAGAAGAACTTAGGAGAAATCGGTGCTTGGAGGTCGAAAACGGTGAAAGAAGGGTGTTTTTGAGACGAAAACGACTGAAGACCAATTAGGGTTTGTGAAAAATGGCTGGATTTTGCGAAAAATGGCTTTTTATACCTGTCGGCATTTCCGCGCGGATACAGGCGATGATTGGGCCGCGCGGTGATCTGCGCCATCTTCTGTTCATTTAACCCGCGCCGATTCTGGCGCTGATGGACTAGCTCCATGATCCGCGCCAGCCTCTGTTCGATTCTCAGTTTTACCCCGCGCTGATGCTGGCGCCAGTTCACTGACTCCAAGACTGGCGCCAGCCACTGTTTGCTTCTTTTCGCCTCTTTTTCGCTTCTTTCGTTCTTTGCTCACAGAACTTCACCGCACTGATCTTAGAGAGACATTTCCCAGGGACAAACAAACACACACATTAACAAAAACAAAATCGCTAAAAGAACACTAAAATAGAAAACTAACCTACAGTGGGTGGCCTCCCACCAAGCGCCGTATTTAATGTCGTGGCACGACTCCTCCCGCGATCACTCATTTGGTTCATTTAAGTATATGCTCGAGATTTTTTCAACTTCACCACCTAAATACGGTTTCACCCGTTGACCGTTCACCTTAAATCTTTGGCCGTCCTTCCCTTCTAGCTCTACCGAGCCATAGGGGAACACTTCTATCACTTTGAATGGTCCCGACCACTTGGTCTTCAGCTTACCTGGAAATAAGCGGAGACGAGAGTTAAATTAAAGAACTTCCTTTCCTGGGACAAGTACCTTTTCTCGAATCCGGCAATCATGAAACGTCTTCGTCCGTTCCTTGTAGATTGACGCGTTCCCATATGTGTCCAAACGGATTTCTTCTAATTCGTTCAATTGTAGCAAACGTTTTTGCCCGGACTTTCTTGTATCCATGTTCAATTGCTTCACTACCCAGTATGCCTTATGCTCCAACTCGACCGGTAAATGACATGATTTTCCGAACACCAACCGGTATGGGGTGGTTCCGATGGGAGTCTTGAATGCAGTCCGATACGCCCATAAGGCGTCATCCAATCTCAGCGACCAGTCTTTCCTTGATGCATTCACCGTCTTTTCAAGAATGTTCTTCAGTTCCCGGTTGGAGACTTCAGCCAACCCGTTAGCTTGTGGATGGTACGGAGTAGTTACACGATATTTTACTCCATACTTCCGGAGTAGCATGTCGAGATATTTATTACAAAAATGACTTCCCCCGTCGCTAACCAATGCCCTTGGGACCCCGAACCTCGAAAATATGTATTTCTTGAGAAATTGGATAACTACCTTCGAATCATTGGTCGGTGTTGCGATTGCCTCTACCCACTTCGATACATAGTCAACGACGACTAGTATGTACTCATTTCGGAATGAAGGGGGAAAAGGCCCCATGAAGTCGATGCCCCATACATCGAACAGTTCCACCTCCATGAATATCTGCATCGGTATCTCATCCTTCTTCGAAATATTCCCCGTTCGCTGGCATCTATCACATCGAGAAATGAAGTGGCGAGTATCCTTGAACATCGTCGGCCAGAAAAATCCCGACTGTAGCATTTTCGCAACTGTTCGATCAGCACTGAAATGACCTCCACATTCCATACTATGGCAAAATGTGAGGATACTCTCTTTATCTTCATCGGGCACACAACGCCTGACCATTCCATCTCCACATCTTTTGTACAAGAACGGCTCATCCCAATAGTACCGTTTAGCATCCGCATAAAACTTCTTCCGTTGATGTGAGTTCAATCCAAAAGGTTTCACATTACCTGCAAGAAAATTTACCAAGTCAGCATACCATGGGTCAACAGACGACTTAATAGAAAATAACTGCTCATCTGGAAAAGAATCATTTATAGGGATAGTTTCAATTGTTTCCGATGACTCCTCCCCGATTCTAGATAAATGGTCGACCACTGAATTCTCGGACCCTTTCTTGTCCCGTATCTCGATATCGAACTCTTGCAACAGCAGCACCCATCGAATCAACCTCGGCTTTCCGTCTTTCTTCGCCATTAGGTACTTCAACGCCGAGGGATCAGTGTAGATAATGATCTTGGATCCGACTAAGTATGACCGGAACTTCTCACAAGCGTACACCACCGCTAACAACTCTTTCTCGGTGGTTGCATAATTGATCTGTGCCTCGTCTAACGTTTTGCTGGCATAGTAAATCACATGCATCTTTTTCTCCTTTCGTTGGCCCAACACAGCTCCCACAGCTGTGTCGCTCGCATCGCACATGAGCTCGAACGGAAGATTCCAATCGGGTGCGGTAAGGATTGGTGCTGAGACCAGCTCCCTCTTCCACCTGTCAAAGGCCAAGGTACACTCGTCAGAAAAATCAAACTTAGCATCTTTTAGAAGCAAGGAACATAAAGGTTTAGCAATTTTAGAGAAGTCCTTGATGAAACGCCGGTAAAACCCTGCGTGTCCCAAGAAACTTCTCACTCCCTTCACTGTTGTTGGATATGGTAGATTCTCTATTCCAGCTACTTTCGCCTTGTCCACCTCTATGCCTTCCCTCGAAATCTTATGTCCAAGCACGATGCCTTCCGTTACCATAAAGTGGCACTTTTCCCAGTTAAGTATTAGGCTCGTTTCTTGACACCGCTTTAAAACTGCTTCCAAATGATCGAGACATGCGTCGAATGAATCTCCAAACACCGAGAAGTCATCCATAAATACCTCTATCGTCTTCTCGATCATGTCAGAGAAGATTGCCATCATGCACCGCTGGAACGTAGTGGGAGCGTTGCACAACCCAAAAGGCATTCGTCGGTATGCGAACGTTCCATACGGACAAGTAAACGTTGTTTTCTCTTGATCCTCGGGTGCTATACGGACCTGATTGTATCCCGAATAACCGTCAAGAAAACAATAGTAAGCATGCCCGGACAAACGCTCCAACATTTGATCAATGAAAGGAAGCGGGAAGTGGTCCTTTTTTGTCGCATCGTTTAACTTTCGGTAATCTATACAAACTCTCCACCCGGTAACTGTTTGGGATGGTATCAACTCATTGTTGTTGTTCTTGATCACCGTGATCCCCCTTTCTTTGGTACCACTTGCACCGGACTAACCCATGGGTTGTCGGCTACTGCGTATATGATTCCCGCATCCAAGAGTTTCAGCACCTCTTTGCAAACTACTTCCTTCATGTTTGGGTTCAACCGACGTTGATGTTGAACTGTCGGTTTATGCCCTTCTTCCATGTTGATTCTATGCATGCAAAACGTAGGACTTAACCCTTTCAAGTCCGCAATAGTCCACCCAATCGCTGTTTGGTGGGCTCTCAATACTCATAACAGCTTCTCTTTCTCTAATGGTGCAAGACCGGCAGCAATGATTACCGGTAGTGTTTGATTTTCTCCCAAGAAAGCATATTCTAAGTGAACCGGCAATTGTTTGAGTTCTAGCTGTGGCGGTACTTTCGATGACGGCTGTGATTTGGCAATTGGTTCACCCAAATCTTCTTTCATTGGTCTTCTCGGACCCCGATACTCGGGCAATGCATTCAGTTGCATCACACTCTCATTCTCGCTATCGGTGCATATTCCGATTAATGCATTTCCGAGTGGATCATCACCATGATTAAATTGGGAAGCCTCTCCTGCTATCTCATCTATCACATCAACCCGATAACAAGCACCTCTCTCTACCCCGACTCGTGCTGTTGGGAAAACATTGAACACGACTCTTTCTTCACCAACATGGAGGGTAAGCTTTCCTCCTTGCACATCGATTAGTGCACCTCCGGTGGCCAAAAATGGTCGGCCCATAGTGAGAGGAATCTCTTTATCTTCATCCATGTCTAAGATAACAAAATCTACTGGAAAGTAGAATTTGTCCACCTTTACCAACACGTCTTCGATAACTCCATACGGATATTTGATGGACCTATCCGCCAGTTGGAGTGTCACGTTCGTCGGCTGCACCTCTCCCAATCCAAGCTTCCTGAAAATGGATAAAGGCATCAAGTTAATACTCGCACCTAAATCACAAAGTGCCTTACCAAAATCAGACCCTCCTATATGAACAGGAATCGTAAAACTCCCTGGATCTTTCAACTTTTGAGGAAGTTTGTGCTGGATGATTGCACTGCACTCTTCAGTAAGTGCCACGGTTGCGTGTTCCTCAATCTTCCTCTTATTAGAGAGGATGTCCTTCAAGAACTTCACGTAAGACGGCATCTGAGCTAATGCATCTGCAAAGGGAATGTTAATGTGTAACTTTTTAAAAACTTCTAAAAATTTAGAAAATTGAACCTCATCCCTTTGTGCTTTCAAACTATTCGGATATGGAACTTTCGGTGCCACCGGTGGTATGGTTGTCTTTGGCGTAGAATTTGGCACTTCTTCTTTTGGAGGTCTCTTGTCTACCATCTCAATTTCCTCATCCATCTTCTCTTCGTCCTCTTCTTCCGTCAGATGATCATGAGTTTCTTTCTCTACCTCTCTCGCCTCAAGACGTGGGTCTTTAGTTAACTCTTTCCCGCTCCGCAGCTGAATGGCTTTACAATCTTCTCTTGTCTTCTTCTCGGTTTGGCTCGGGAATGTGCCTTGACTCCGAATTGCTAACGCATCTGCCATCTGACCCATTTGTCCTTCAAGAATCCGGATCAATGCGGTGTGCTGATCCGTCGCAGCTCTTATTGTTCCGACCGAACTTGTCAGTGTACCAACGGATGATGTCAACTCTCCAACCGCATTGTCCATCTTTGACACAAACTTCATTAGCATCTCTTCCAATCCGGTCTTCTTCTCCCCTCCTTGTGCCTCTTCTTGCCTCCTTTGATTGTAACCTGGAGGACGATAAACATTAGTAGATTGAGTAGAAGAGTTAGAATTGTTACCAAACTGGTTCTGCTGTTGCTGGAACATAGGCTCTTTTTGTGCGTTCTGTGGTTGACTCCACGAGAGGTTAGGATGTCGTTTCCATCCTTCATTGTAAGTATTCGAGAATGGGTCGTTTCTCGGCCGGTTGTTGCGGGTTTGAAGGAATTGCACTTGCTCCGGCGGAGGCATTTCTTGAGAAGAACCAAATGGCTCTTGACAGCCCATCTCTCCTTGGAAAGTTGGCTGAATTGCTGTCCCTTTCAGCTGATTCGTGATGGCTGCCAGTTGTGCCTTAATGGATTTCAGTTCGTCGGTCTCTTGCACACTTGCCACCCTCCTAGTGGCTGCCCGAGGTGTGGCATAGCTATATTCCGCGAGATTCTCAATCAGCTCACACGCGTCCTCATATGACATATTCATCAATGCACCACCACCAGCGGCGGTGAGGTCATTCTTATGTTGTGGATGCAATCCTCCAAAGAACGTTTGGATGACCATCCATTCTTGCAAACCATGGTGAGGGCACTTTTTCAGCATACCCTTGTACCGCTCCCATGCCTCATAGAATGACTCCTGATCCCATTGGGCAAAATGAGTGATGTCCGACAGCAGTTGGGCTGTTCGCCCCGGTGGAAAGAATTTATTCAAGAACGCTGTCACCATGTCATTCCATGTATAAATTTGCCCGTTTGGCAGACCCTCTTCCCATTCAGTTGCTCGACCCCTTAGTGAAAACGGGAAGAGTCTGAGTTTGATCGCATCTGGGTTAACTCCATTCACCTTGAAGGTGTTGCAGATCTTCTCGAACGTTCTCAAATGACTGTGCTGGTCTTCAGTTGCTGCTCCTCCGAACATGTTTGCTTGAACCAATTGGATGGTGCCAGTCTTGATTTCAAAATTGTTTGCTGCAATCGGAGGAACATAAGGTCCTCTCTGTGCGGCCCCCATGTTCGGGTTGGCAAAATTCCTCATAGGTACCCTTTGTGGTGGTGGTGGTGGACGATTGACATTGTTGTTAACGTTGTTGTTAACACCATTGTTGGCATTGTTATTGGCATTGTTGTTGAGACCATTGTTAACATTGTTGCTGCTGTTAACGTTGTTGTTGGCATTATTGTTAACACCAGCGTTGAGGTTCTGATTGACCGGAATCTCGTTGTTGTTCACTGGAATCTCCTCATTCACTGGAATCTCCCAATTAACGTCGTTATTGACACCGTCCATTTCTTGTTGAAGTCTGAGTCTAGCTTGCCTCCTTAGTCTCCTCGCAGTCCTTTCGATCTCAGGATCAAGTGGTTCGAGTTCACCAGAGGAACTCCTCCTTAGCATAAACTAGAAGTGACCTGCAATAAGGAATAAAGCACAAGTTAGGTCGCGTAGCAATGCAGTAGCAAAAAAAAACAAAAACAAAAATAAAATTGAAATAAAAGAAAATACTCAATATAATAATTCCTACAGCTGGTAGTGATATTAACACAAAACAAGTTCCCCGGCAACGGCGCCAAAAACTTGTTAGGCGGGTTTACACCCCCCTTTGACTAACCGCAAGTGTACGGTGTCGTCTCAAGTAGTACGTACGGAAGCACGAGTATCGAACCCAAAGGAACTAGGTGTTAAGTACCTCAATGACTGTAATAACTATTAACTAAGCGGTCGAAAATTGGTTTGGTTAAATCTCTGAAATATTCAATTAACAAAGCACACAAAAACGTTGGAAAAGTTGATTAATTGGAACAAGTTAAGAGGTAAGAAGGAGGGTTGGAATCTGAATGGTTTATCTAGTGAGAATGCAGAGTGATATACGAATAGTTCTAACAATCAATGAATTGCAAAACCCGGCCTCGTTGCACTTTTTCAAGCTACAACAAAAATTAACTCAATTAAAATTGTTTATCTTTCAATCTCACAATGAAATTTAGTTAATGAGAAGGTTTAGAATGCAACACCGAAGGGATTGGTATATCTCTATCCTATTCCCTTCGGTGGCTATTGAACCCGACCTAGATCTCAATACTTCTCTAGAACGTATTTAAGAATGGTGAAATCATTTAACGAGTGATCAATTTGTTAAACGCAGTGAGTATAAGTTCAAAAACGTCATCCATCTATTAAAACCAAAACATAAATCATCCACAGTTTACATCGATAACCCAAACATCATCCAATCCCCCAACATGTAGATTAGCTCATGTTGGGGGTATGTAAAAGAAACTAAAAGGTTACTAAAGGTTTCAAAGAATTCATGGTTCGAAAAGTTCTAGAGGCAATGATAAATAACTCCCTGAGAAGAATCCCCTTCGATCTCGCGTGCTCAATCGTCTTTGATTTCTCGTTCCAATCTGTTTCCCTCGTGTCTTCCTCTTCAAAAATCTCTGTTTCTCCTCCACAAATCGCCCTCTGGCTAGCCGTCGTCATGTCTTCGTCAAAAGTGCCCAACCCTAGCTAAAAGAAAGAGTTTTAAATAACTGGGAGTCGGGGCCAGTACTGGCGCCAGGTTCTGTTTAATATATCGGCACGGATTGCGGCGCCAGTTGACTGGCGCCAAGACTGGCGCCGGCTTCTGTTTAGTTTCTTGGCGCGGATTTTGGCGCCAGTTCACTGGCGCGGAGACTGGCGCCAGCTTCTGTTTCTCATTTCCTCGATTCTTCTCGTTTTCAGCCCTGGAACTCAAATCTGCTGCTCTTTTGGAAATCAATGCTTAAACCTGTACTTTCTCAATAAACATCCGTTAAACATTCGTATTTCACTTGAAGACATGCGTAAACCACCTAGTTTGAGATTAAAAATAATGTCGAAAACCGACATTATCAGAGACATCCTTTTTCAAATCAAGACATCCTGCGGGCATCTGCTTTGGTTTATGCAAAACTTTCTTTTGACCACAAAAAATCTGTTCATCTACCTCAGAATCAGAGTCACTGTCAGAGCACTGAAAGTCTCTGGTGGCTCTGGTGGAGGTGTTAGACACCTGAGGTATCACAGAGGTATTAGCTTGAGCAGACTTAAACTTTCTCAACTTTGGTTTTAATTCATCAGAAACAACATTTTCCTCAAGAATTCTTTTAATATCCTCTTCAAATGATGTTCTGATTGATTCAGAGGAAGGAGAGAAGACTGGTGCTTCAGGGTTGAGCTCGCTCTGTGATTTATCAACATAGGACTCATCCACAGAAGTAACAGACTTCTGTCCCTTAAAAGAGTTAAAATTAAAAATCTCTTCTGGATCCAGACTATTAACAGAGTTAGGAAGTATGATTCTAGCTCTTCCTTGATCAAGAATGAACTTTTCAGATGGTTTAATAACCTTTTCATGATTCAAGGAGTCATAGCTAACATTCCTGTAGTCAAGTCTTCTGGTTCTTTTGAAAACATCAGAGGTTTTGATTCTTTTGAAAGCAGCAGTACCATAGATCACATCCTCTTGGATTTTCCCAACACAAAAAGCAGAGGACAGAGATGTCTTCTTCTTTTCGTTATAGGGAGCAAGGTCAGAGAAACCAAGACCTCGTGTATCCATCTGTGAGTTTATCTTAATGTGCACAACTTGTGCATCCTGGTACTTCTTGATTTGAATTTCTTTTCTCTGCAGGGATTGATGTAAAACATCCCTTTCTCTTTGAAAATAATCTTTTAAAGCAACAGAGTTAAGTCTTTCAGTTTCAGACTTCTTAACCTCTTCAGACTTTTGTTTCAAAACATTTTCAAACTCTTTAACCTTTTCAGAAAAGATGCTTTCCTTCTTCTGTTGTAAGATCTCTAGCTCAGATTTCTCTTTGAATATTTCTTCCTTTTCCTGTTCCAAGAGAGTTTTCTCTCTCTTGTAGAAGGACAGATCCTTCTGAGCTAGCTTTCTTAGCTCTTTCTCTTCAGAAAGCTTTTGTTTTAAGAGTTGAAATTCTTCTGTTAGCAAAGAAACGTGCATTTCCAACTCAGAGTCGGACTTAGATTCAGAAGAACATACATTGGCACTGGGTCTGGTGGTCTCCAGCGCTCTGTTGTCTGGCTCTGTCACATTAAGAGCAAATGCATGAGCCAAATCTTCTTCTGTCGTTCTTTCTAACTTCTCTCCGGTCATCCAATCAACCTCTTCTCCCAAACTCTCATCATCCACAGCGACTCCACAGAAGTTGGCTTGCTCTGGTTCATCATCAGAGGATGAATCAGAGATCCAATTTTCCATCTCAGCAACGTAGCTTCTCTCTCTGTAATTGTACTTGTATTTGTTCGTATAGTAATCCTGGTCTTTTACCAGTTACCTCTACAATTAGCAGAGAAATGGTCAGGTTTGCCACATCTAAAGCAATGTCCATCATTCTAGTTGATGGGTTGGGCAGCATCAGTTTTCTGAGGAACTGGAGCATTATACTTCTGTTGAGGTTGTGGTTGCGATCTTTGTTCTTGTGGAGCTCTGTTCTGGTAGTTATGTTGTGCAGCATAACCTCTGTTCTCATCTTTCCCTTCTCTTTCGTATCTACCTCTTCTGCCAAATGCTCTGTTGCCAAATCTCTTGTTAAATTTTTGAGTGACTAATGCAAGAGATTTAGCAAAAGCATTTATGTCATAATCTTCTGATGAACTTTCTTCAGCATCACTTTCTGCTACCAGACTCTTCTTACCCTTCTTCTTCTCTTTCTTCTTATCTCTGCTAGAACTTTCTCTGTTGGATTTTCCTTCAGTGGTATTCTTTGACTCTGAAACTAAAGCAATTGGACCTGCAATGGTGGATTTGCCCTTTTGTTTGACAACATCCTTCTCTTGTGCGGCGAGAGTGCCATACACATCAGTTAGAGACCATGCATCTAGATCCTGGTTAGCTTGTAAAGACATGGACAGATTCAACCATTCATCATTTAAACTTTTCAAAAACAGAACATTGTTATCTTCCTTCGACCTAACAACCCCACATTTTTTGCATTTGTTTATCAACACATTAAATCTGTTGTACGTTTGTTGTAAGGTTTCCTCAGGAAGTGCCTTGAAATCATCGTCTTCATTTATACATTGGGTCCTTCTGTTCTTTTGGGTCTTAATTCCACCCTCAAGTTGATTAAGAAGTTGATCCCAGATTTCTTTGGCTGTAACACATGAATCTAGTTCTTGAAATATCTCGTTTGGAATGGCCATAATCAGAAGTCTAACTGCCTTAAGGTCATTTTCCATTTGAAGTTTCTCTTCATCAGTAAACCCGGTGGTTTTAGGTTTAAGATAAGAAGGAATCTCAGCAGTAGTTTCTGTTGCGGGTATACGTGGAACCAAAACCATGGGTTTGCAAGGTCCATCCGTGACAGAACGCATTAAATCTCTGTACATTCCATCAAGGAAGTTAACCATCCTAATCTTCCATTGAGGATATTCATCTCTCAGAAGAGTAGGAGGCTTGGTTAGAGAACCAACAGTATAAATGGCGTTGATGTTGTTAGCCATTTTTCAGAAAAACAGAGTATAATGGTTTCAAACGATTTTGAAAGAGAATAAACTGAAAGTAAGTGAACAGTAACCAATGGAACAGTAATGAACAGTAGATAAGATCTTTAAACTAGACTGGAAAGCTTAAATGAGAGATATAATAACTTTTAAACTAGTAAACTGTAAAACATAGTATACTAGGAAGCTTTGAAACACACACACAATCAACAACAGTGAATCAACCTTGGTAGATTGGATTGTTTGATTTAAGAAAATCAAGCAAGCTCTGATACCAACTGTAGGTTCCTCTTCCTCCATCCATCCAACAAAAACGAAGTGCTCCAAAGAAGAAGGCCCCACCATTTTCAGGCCCTGTTATACGGAACGATACTGTAGGTTCCCAGATTCACGTTGCATCACAATAATGGTAAGAAAATAGACAGCGGAAGCATATTAAATAAAGCCATTAATGTGAGTGATTGTGTAAACGATATAATAACTGTGAGTATCAAATATAGAACAGTAATAATGATAACAAGATCAAGTATAAAAGTTGCTCGTATATTGATAATGAATCACACCAAGAACACGTTCAAGTGTGTGTTCGGAAATCCCACAGGACACAATATCGTACGGAGATACTGCTATGGAATACTGCAGTGTGTGCTTAAACAATTGTGGAAAACTATTCTTCCAAAAGCTTACAATCGTTTATTCCACTACCTCACTATTTATAGCCCTGATAAAGTGTAGACAGTGTACTATCGTACCCTGGGATGACACGTGGAAAGTGTGTCTCCTTTCTTTAGGGCATACGTGGAAAGTATGGACACGTGTCTGACACTTAGGATTTCTTACGCGACTTAGGCACCACAACGGTCTTCACTTCACCAGAGCTCATTAGACCAGAGCTCTGTTTGTCTTTAGGTGTGAACAGTTCTTCTGTTGATCTTCTGCCAGAGCTCTGTTGAGCTCTGTTGGTTGCACCAGAACTCTGTTGAGTTCTGTTGGTCTTCTTGATGAGTTTCTTCTAAGTCTTCTGCTTGATCTCTGTTGGTCTTCTGACTTGATAATATTTTCAATACTTTTACATAAGAGATACTTGGGGCTAACAGATACTGGTGTTGACTTTTCTCGTGAAGCTGTACTCGGTCCAGACGATGATCTCTCAGGCCTCGACATCTCACTGCCACCTGCTGAAAAATTTGCAGCTGGATAGGTGGTCAGTGAACCTTATGGCATATTCTTTATTGATTACATTGGTCGCAAGTGCTTCTAACGCTGGTCTGAGTTACCCATCGCTCCTATTGAACAACTCAGAGACCTATTATACTGGTGTGATCTCTCCTTCCTTGGAACATTCATGAAACCCCATATCTACCGCGAAACGAAACGAAGACGGGAACATGGAGTAATAGTCTCTGATTGGATGATTCCAAAGACTGACACCCTTGATGAACTTCTTATCAAGGAAGAACCTGAATAGCTGATAGGATCTCTTGTAATTCTTCTATCTTATCAGCTGGTAACTTTTGTACTTGTAATTATTTTTCACTGTACTTGTAATTTTTCAACTTCCCTTGTAATCTTGGATTTACGAAGTAATGAAAAATTTCAGTGAAGTACTTTACTCCATCAGTACTAGAAAAGATCCCTGAAAACAGTAAATGGGACACATATTTTATGAGTCCTTTTTATCCTTATGTTTTTAACTTAGCAATTTTGCTTTGTCATCATCAAATAGGGGGAGATTGTTGATCCAAACCCTTCGGTGATTTGATATTGACTGTCAAAATTACTTAGTGAAAATTGTAAGTAAAATTGTATGTATCAGTGTTTCGCCATCTAAGAAAATATACTAAGTCTGTTTAGTATCACTGGTGGAAACATGTGCTTTAATTTATGCTTCAGCGATACATGTACATCAGTGAGCCCTGAACCTGTTCAGTCTCACTAATGATCGTTGATGGTTCTATCATGTAATTATTTGCTTATGATCCCTGAAGACAAGATTCGCGACGACTGAGTTCAAAGCTGAAATCGAAGACCAAGCTGACGAACGAGTGACTAAGTCTACTAGTGACCTGATGCGGATATCAGCGAAGCCAAGACTTGTCCACTTCACGCGAAGTTTCAAGTAGAAGACTTCAGCGAGAGCTGAACTTTATCATTCGCTGATAAAGATCAATTCAGCGATCACTGATCATGAAGCCTGTTCTACAAGTTACTTTTGTCTTATCTCCTTGCACGCCTTGTATGATTTTTCAGAAGGACATCCTTTTGTCCAGGATCGTACAAACCACTCTGCAACTACACTGTTCATCATGCGGCCACTAGGATGTTTGCTAAAGTCAAGTCCATGCAACCAACCAGACGCTGCCACGTGTAAAGTTGTACTGACTTGCATTTAATGCATGCAGTATAAATACGAAACCCTACTTCATTTTTGAAGTGCTTGCCTTTCCTTCGCTGAACTACTTAGTGCCAAGAAAATCTTTCTTTAGGTTTTCTTATTTTCTCTCTATCCTTTCTAGTGCAAGAAATCTGTGTGATTCTCATAGTTTGTTTAGATTAGGTTTTATACTTGATCTTATTACGCAACAAACTGTAAATTGTTTGATATATATCAATAAACAATTTAAAAAGATAAAACTATGTGTTTGTATTCAACCCCCCCTTCTACAAACTTGTATAACCCTTCGGGACCAACACTTTTTATTGGATTTTTCCTATCATAGTTCTAAGGATAGTTCTATAAATGCATGCTTCTTCATGATTGGATTTTTTGAATTTGATGCTAAAACTGAATTTATTTATTATTCGTTGTTCCATTTTTTGTCAACTTATTTGCAATTGTAAGCTCTTTCAATGTTCATGTGCTTGTATGATGTTAAGAATTAACTTTATATTTAATATTTACGCATTCACATCCAGAAAAAGAGATCCAAGTGCTGGTTGTGGAGAATGTTGCTGACTATGTTTTTGAAATTTTATGATTGTTGGGTAGGTTCAACATTGTTTGATCTAATCATTTTGTTGATATAACTGGTCTGTTCTGTCACTCAGTTTTTCGTTTCAAGACTTGATTACTAAATTTCATAAAGAGAAAGGAGTAAAATATTGTTTTGGGTCACTCAAGTTGATTCAATGGTCCAACCATCTCACCAGAACCAACTTGGTTGTCCCGAAGAAAATAGTAGAAAGAAAACTTACATGTAAAATTTGCAGCTCTTAGCTTATATAAATTTCTAATTCTGTGTTTACAGATTTTCCTGTTTTTCTTTTTCTTTCACAGGAATTTGAATTTTTTTTACACAACCAGCAGTCCGTTGCTACACTAACTGCAACGGTCCGTTGCTACACTCACTGCAGTAAGTCATAATTCATAACTTGTCATTCCTTTTTAAGCTTTATCACAATTAGAAGTGTATAACTTTTTATGTTTATAGTCAAGCCTCAAGATTTTTAACAAAAGAGACCTTGTCATTATATAAAATGTCGAGAAACGCCGAACATATAGATATATTCACAGTCAATGGTTCAACCAGCAAAAAGACCTTTAAGGACTAATAGGATATGGGCCATATTTTTATCTTATGTAATCCCCTTGATTGTTCCTATTTATTACGTGCTAATTCCTTCTCAGTTTAAATAAACCTTTTTTGTTTGCAATTTATGAAGGAAAAAAAATATCACTCTTAGTTCTTATTACCTTGTCAACCAATGTAAATCTCCTAGAATTCCTAGAACTTGTTACGTAATTTGCTTATTGTCGTGTGGTTGTCTCTGAGTTTTATCCACAAATTCTTCTTTCCATTGTTTTCATTTGTGCCATTTATGTGATTCTAACTTGTTTACCAACTTGTAGGTGGATCATCGGTAATACCACAAAGTTGTACACCCTGCTGCATCGGAGCATCTGTTAAAAACACAGCAAGATGTGGTGCATGGTTTGTCATAAAAGGAAGGTCTTTGCACTACCATTTCACTCTCAATTGTTGGCAATAAAATCTTATTCGAGTGAAGAAAACATGCACCAAAAGTGATCAATCCTAGAATTCTTTCAGGTGACAACCCTACAACATTCATTCTTAACATTCTCTCACAAGAGAGCAGACAAGTTAGGAGGCCGGAGAAGCACGAAAACACGCGACAGATTAATGGGGTAGAGTCGACCGGGAAAGAGGCAATGGTGAAGCATTGGTTTGCAGATCTGATTTCTTGTGTAGGCCTTTTTCTTTTCGGGATATTTTAGACGTATTTTGTAGACTTTCTGGTTTTGGAGAAACAAAAACCTTGTCTGGGAATCCATTTTCAGAGCTTTCGAACAAAGATAAAGAAGTAAGCTGCTAACTTACCATCAACTTTTGAGCTTTCTTTCCCTTTAACCTTTCTTATTTTTCTTCATGCCCTATGTGGATATGTAGTTAGGGTGATTTCATACCTTTTGCGTCTTTTAAACAATTTTGCTTGAGTGACATACAAGTATCTTTTGTAATCCCATATGTTGGGATAATTAGTTCCTTTGGTTGTTGGTTATATTAATGCGTTTACAACAAGTTTCATTTTGTATGTTGCATGACATTTCATTGAATGTTGCTCTCTTGACCTCTATTGTTGATTTTTGACTAGAAATGAGGAAGAGGAGTTTCAACACGTACTATCCCCGTATGAAGTAACTTTTTAATTTTTAGTTTACAATAGGTGTTTTACACCCACTTCAGCACAATGTCCAACCCAAGCTCGCTGCTCAGGTATTGTTTTTAAGTTGTTCTTTGGTAATTAATTTGATTGAGCTATTTGGAACTGAATGATGTTTTTAAGATTGTTGTTTTTCAACCTAAATTGCCGTAGGTTTTTGTTTCATGGGATTTTGTCTTGAAAAACATCAATATGTTGGTGGTTCTTGTATATATAATATCACTTTGCTTGATATTCAACATTTTAAGATAAGTGTACACTTTGACAAATGTGTTAAATTTTTCTAGTTTCACATTAATCCTTGGAAATAGAATAATGTTGGATCATGTAAATCTGTACTTTTGGTTTATTTATGAACAATCTGAGCACAAGCAAGGCCCCAACAACTCTTCTTGATTTACAAGGCATGATGTTAAAATTTGATAGTTGCAGGAAGCATGAAAGTGTAAAATTAAGTAGGTGTTCGTCTTCAACTTTTAACATGTATTCCAAGAAGCTATTGACTTCAGGTATATTATAATATCTTCCATTTAAAGGGCATTTGTATATGAACTCAAGTGTTGGGACTTGGGAGGTCCAATACTATCATCATATGGATGTTTAGTCACTTTATATTGGGATTTGGGATCATAAAAGTTGTAATTAATATTGCACCTACAATCTATAAAGAGGATATAGATTGTTCTCTTTCTTACTCCATGGTTAAAAATCGTATCTACAACAACTAAATAAATATATTCTCCTCCATTTTCCGTCTAGAAGTAATTTTAAGGTAATAGAGACATGGTTAGCAATGTTTGACTCGAAAAAGTATATGCTTAAATGGCTCGGTTTTACTCTACTCTTGAGAACTTAATCGAGTATTTCAACAAGCCGAGTCGAACATTGGTGGTTAAGCTCGGTTTGTTAAAGTTAAACAAGTTTTAATTAATTTGTGTTCGAGATCGACTAGATTTATATATTATCCAATTTGCGAGATAAAACCATATAGATTCATAAAATTAACATCGAGAAAAGGAGAGAACAAAAGATCAAACATGATTGTCTTTTCGAGTTCTTGGTTTTGATTTCGAGATGCTTCGTGCCGCATCACGCGCGGGTACGCAACTAGTTATGGCTTATTTGAGCTTCTATTGAAACGAGAGGCATATATCAATCATAGATGTAGTAGAAGTTAATATCTAGCAAGATATTGAAGGAACGGTGCAAAATCTAAGCACGATTTTATCAAATCAAATCTTGACATCCCGAAGCTTCAAACGCTCGACAATGGTAGTGAGGACGAAAATGGATGTGGTTGTCATATCCTTTTGAATTATAATTATGGAAGAGAGGGTAAAAAGAGAGTAAACACTATAACCTAAAGTAAGTGGTGGGTTTAATTAACAATTTATATTATATTATAAAACATTTATGAAAAATTCTTAAAAACAACTTCTAAAGCTTCATGTACCGCTATTTAATGCTACTTACTTAAAATTTCTTAAAAACAACTAATGAAGCTTTATGTACCACTTTTAATGCTAATTACTTGATTAATACTTATCTCTAACAACCTTCAAATTATTAAATCATAGACTCTTATTAATTAATCATTATCTCTAACAACCATCAAATTCTTAAATCGTGGACTCTTATTAATTAATTATTATCTCTAACCACTTTCAAATCCCCAAATCATGAACTCCTTAAAAATCGTCATTTTTTAAACAAATTTATAAAAAACATTACCGTTTTCTCAAAACCATACATTTAAATAAATTAGAACATTAAAATCGAGATATATATAGAGAGAGAAATTAGTGGACTTCATCCAAAAAATGATTAAAAAATAAAATGAAATAAATAATTAAGAAATTAATTCAAAGTTAAAATGATCAAATTGTCATGAGGGTTACTTAACACCCAGAAGATAACACCCATTAGAAAAATGGAGTGAAAAAAAAGCAAAAAATGTCATTTCAAGATTTTTGTTTTGTTTTGTTTTGTTTTGTTTTGTTTTGTGTAACGGTGAAAAAAGGGAAATTGATTCAAATAGCCAAATCATCAAGAAGAAGTGATAAAATAGCCACATTTTTTCCCGGTTTACAAAAATAGCCAACGGGTCCGCACTCTGACCCGACCCGGTGAGTACGGACCGCAATGGGGTCACAAAAAGACAAAAACAAGGCTGGAAACGGTAGGTCCGCACTCGGTCCGCACTCTGACCAAACCCGTTTTCAAACACTTTTTTGTCTTTTTGTGACCCCATTGTGGTCTGCACTCACCGGGTCGGGTCAGAGTGCGGACCCGTTGACTATTTTTATAAACCGGGAGAGGTTTTGGCTATTTGGTCAAGAATCTTCGTGACTTTGGCTATTTGAGTCAATTTCCCTAAAAAAGAACACCCTAAACATGAAAATATATCTATAGATTTTAGCAACAAGCCTAACCAGTTGCCTAGACTAGATTTTTGTTAATTCATGTTATTCGGTAGGGACAAATCTTGGTCTTCTATTTATCCAACGACATTAAATAGAATTTTTAATTAAAATTATTAGGTGATTAAAGAGAAAACATTATTTCAATATTCAATCTACGTTTAATTATATGACTTTTTTTCTTTTGTATTTTAATTAAAAACTTTAATTCCATAATATATAAATTACAATATCTTAAAAATTACTAACATTATAATCAAACAGGTTACATAAAAAAAACGAACATTCCATTATTTTAGATATGACATTTATCTTGATATGGTGTTTTTCTTCCGTTTTAACTGTTTTAATGTGAAATGGTATATGTATAATATTCACCATGCATATTGATCTACGTTCAGATGTATACAACAACTCGACACCATAAGTTAGTAACTCGATATTACCTTCTTTAACACCATAAGTCTATAACCTGAAAACACCTTATTCAGCGTCGTATGTCTTTAACCTGGCACCTCATTCTTTATCAATGTAACCCAACACTCATTACGACCGATCGAGAACCCTCCAAGACTAATCGAGAGTTTGAGACTAATTGTGAACCCATCCATTGACTCAATGTGTGTAAAACCATTGCTTACCACCTTCATTTTTATCAAGAGGGTTCACACGGAAAGCAAGAACTCGGGTATCGAGATATTCCATCAAGAGAAAGGATGCAGACTGATGATAAGGCCTACCTCATAGGGGGGAGCCGAAAAGCTAGCTCTACAGAGCGAACCAATCTTCCATACTGTAATGCCCAGAATTTGTAACGTAAGTTAAGTCTCACGTTTATCTTAAAACCTGCCTTTATTAATGATGATTGGCATGAATATGAAATGTCAAGGTTTAGTCTTCAGATATTGACCCTATAAACACCTCAAAAGTTGAATTTTGGTCTTAGTGTGGTAACGACGATAGTACCCGCGATTGTTGTAACACCCTAAAACGGGGTAAAATTTAGCCGAATTTTCATGCGAAATGATCTATTAATTAAAAGTCAATAGTCGTTCATGAGTTTGCGGAAAAGTGTTTACAACAAAAATAAAGAGATACATCAACAACAACCTATTAATCTAACTTAAGATTGTTTAGATTAAAATCGGGTGTCGCTATCTCAATTACAAAACGCTCGGCTAAGGCCGTCAAATGCCGCTATCTCGTCTATTCCCAAAAATGCTATTTCCTTTCATCACACTTCCCTCAACCCCGGGAAGTCCCACCGCTAGGAAGGCCTGCTAAACACAACATACAATAAGAAGAAGTGTTAGCCTAAAGCCTAGCAAGAATAGCATTTGTATAATAAGAATAGAATACGCATTGAATAGCAGTCGTTCTATCCAATACCGATTCGTCGTTCATTACATCATTGTATTTATTCAAGACTTCAACCCTCACTAGGTCTCAAGTCCCACTCGAACATCAACCCAAACCGGGTCTCTAGCCCTCAAAGACGTCAACCCAAACTAGGTCTTTAGTCTAGTGACATCAATCCACACCGGATCTCTAGTCAACGAAGACTTCAATCCAAACCGGATCTTTAGTTTGAACGACATCAATCCAAACCGGATCTTTAGTCGACGACATTAATCCAAACTAGATCTTTAGCCCATCTTTCCCCAAGGGTAAGGAACCCGTCATGTTCATTAACCATCAATAAGTACGTGTATATAAATTGACTCAATCACAAAGTCTCCGCCATACACAAGACTCTACTTTCACAAACCATCCATATAAGGAGTTACTAACATATAAAGACATTAATAATCATCATCACTCACAAAATTACCATTCACACCAAAACCCTACATTTGACTCACACTCACTAACTTCATAAACCGTAAAACATGTTAATAGAATCCAAGAACATATCATCATAATCACAAAATGAAGATTCATCCATTGTCATCATCTTTGACAAGTTTAAGCCCTAAACCTTCCATAAATGGAAAGTTAGGTCATTAATCACAAAATCAATAGAGTTTAGTAAGTAATCATAAATAAATGCAGTTAAAACATTAAATGATTAAACATAAGTGAGTTTAGTAGGGTAGAACACTCACAATCTAGATTTTAGGGAAAAACCTAGAAAATAGAGAAACCCTAGCTTTGGAGAAGGAGGTGGATCTTGAGACTTGATCTACCCTTTACTTCTTTAATGGAGATCTAAGTCAAAGCTTTAATGGCCTTCAACCAACCCAATAGTAAGAATTTAAGGAGGGGAGAGAATGTGAGAGTGTTGATGAACTTGGGGTGAAAATCGCAACTCTTAGAGGAGAGAAAACACCTTGAAGTGCTTTTGGTAAAGTGAGAGAGAGATATGGGAAAGGTTGGGAAAAAGGTGAAAAATCCGTCAGATGGCATGCGGACGTCCGCAATGTGCATCATGCGGACGTCCGAACTCAAAATAATGTACAGACTCCAAATCCCTCTTTATCTTCCACGGACGACCTACGGACCTCGCTTGCATGCGGACCTCCGGCCCAAGGCCCATGCGGACGTCCACAATGGTCAAAATCTCAAAAACTCCCAAATCTCATCATGAGGACCTACCATGATTCTAAGTCGTTTCTAAAGTATCAAATAACACATATAAACCACATAAAGGCACACGTGTAACACATAAAGTCTCTAGAAGTCTCAACGCTAAAGACCCCATACGAATAAAGATGCAAACTATAAAGCAGAATACAAAAGAAAAGGGTTCTCCCGAGGACCCGGGTGTTACAATTGTGCCATGGGGGGACTATGGTCGTCACAATTGCGCCAAAGAAACATGCCACAGGTACAGTTTTGAGCGAGAGTGACCACGATAGTGCCACTAACACTATCGCACGTCACAATCGCGGGGAAAGTGATGGTTTCGATACATATTCGACGAGAGTGCCGACGATAGTGCCAATGCTACAGTCCCCTGACACAATCGCCCGACGTGTAGGACATATATAAATGCCTTTTTAGCCGATTTCTTCTTTATTTATTCACCAAAAGCAGTCTTGGGAGCGATTTTAAGACCGTAGGTGCGATTTTTCTCACCTCAAACTCTCTCCTCATTAAATTCAACACTAGAGTTTATGAAGACATTTATTGAGCTTCTTCTTGTGGTTGTTGACTTCTAAATGCAAGGATCTGAAGCTAGGATCAAACATTAACCCCATATTCTCCAAATTTCTATGGTTTGCAAGTTTTCTAGGTTTTCCTCAAAAACCTATTATGTGGGTTTTAAATGCTTTTTAAAGCTAGATACATGTCATAATGTCTACTTTAACTACATTTCTACACTTGTTCTAAATATTTGCTCTATATGTGGTGATTTTAGTGTATAACCTCATTTACTTGGATTGTATGCATATGAAGAGAAGAGAAGCCATTTATTTATGGTTATAAACCTTGACCTTTTGGTTAAACTTGATTAAAAGGAAAGTTTATGAATTTTGATCAAAAACTTTGGATATACTCTATATAGCGATTGTGTTATATTTGACCTAAGAGAAGGTCTTTGGATATTCAGAAAACACATGATATGCATTGAGATGGTGATTGGATCACTAGTTTATTTTGAATAGTAGCGTATAGATTATTAATTGGAGTATAGATATATTGTTAAATTGGTATGATAATTGTAGTTGAACTTTCCAAGTAGACACTAGGAGGGTGGAGTCTTGTGGTGCCACTTTAGAGGTATGCACTAAGGGGCTGTTTACTTTCCTCTTATCTCCTCTTACCAAATAAAGAGTGCTTACTGAAGTAAGAAGTGTGATGTTTACCAAAACCAAATCTACCTCTGATTGTTGACCGCTAATCTGACTAGAGACAAAGATGACAATGAAGCTTACTACAGTCAGCGACTCCTCTTCCTCATTTACCCCTCCTTTCGTCTGTTTCTTCACCAACAAGAGCATGTTCGCCTTTTTCTTTATTTGCCCAGAATCATGAACAATCCTGCAATCTCAACACAAAAATCAAGTTGGGGTTTTCCAACAGTCGCGTATGAACGAGCAATGATGAGTGAAGCAAGGAGGAGGGGTTCTTTTACCTGTGTTTTTTCCTTTGCCTCCTGAATCCAAAGGGTGAGAGGGAAGGGATTTCTTTACCTGGTTTTTCTCATTGCCTCTTGAATCCAAAGGGTTTACATCATTACCTCATTTGAGAACTGGGTAGTAACTAAATATAATATTAAACTAGTGGACCGCACCGCGCGTTGCACAGTATTCAGAAAATAATTTAAGAAATATTAGAGCATTAGAAATATTAATGTAACCGGACACTAACAATGTAAGAGTGACGTCTGATTCGATATCGCAATGGCCACATTTATAAAAACCATCTATTCGTGTAACCCTTCTACAACATCATTTGCAGGCTAAGTAAAACCAACCATAATGAGTTTCAAATTTGTCAATGACACCCATAATAGTTATAGAATACCCCTGCATGTAGAAGATTAAACTATATAATTAGCAAACTAATATAACACACCATTGTTGTTTGTTCAACCATGGAAAAATGATGAAAAAATGAACCTTAGATTCGTCTTTTCAGTCAGCCCTTAGCAATTGTTCAATGCTCATTTTGTATCAAACATTTCCTCTTCAACTGTTTTTGATACTACACAAACGGGGTCATTAGTTTCACCCAAGGACAAACATTTGCAAACCTGTCAGGATCGAATCTTAACAAGACAATAAACACTTAGAATTCAGAATTAAAGAATCTGCGGAAAAGAACTTTAATTCTCACAATCAAGAACAATGTAACAGAAAATTCACAATGTTGTGTATTCACTAAATCAACTCACAAGATTACAACCAAACCTCAATCTTGTTGAACAGGCTCAACAAGACGACTTCTACTTCTCTAGAAATAGGGTTCTTACACCTTGAGGTTAAATCTCTCTTGAATCAATATCTTCACTCAGAATATCTTTTGCAGAATGTATAAATTGAAACTCTCACGTCACTTCTAATAGCTATCTATTGAAGTCTATTTATACACAAATAATTACAAGATAACTACCAAAAGTAAATTGATCTTCTGAATCTTCGTTAAACATATCTTGATCAATTCCTTCTTTGTCTCCAAAAGTATCGCATACCAAACTTATCAAGTCAGCAGTATTAACCTTCATTCTTCATGAGCAGTACTAACAATCTTCAGCAGTATTAACCGATTTCATCTCCAGCAGTATTAACATCACTCCAGCAGTATTAATCATGAGCAGTACTAACAGATATTCAATTATGCACCAGCAATACTAACCTTGACTTGCAGTAGTAACTTTGTCTAGCAGTAGTAACTTCACATAAGCAGTATTAATGAAGAACTGGCAGTAGTAAAATTGTCTTGGCAGTACTAACCATACTTGGCATATCTTCAGTTCCCAACAATCTCCCCCTAACTTGACTTTTAGGAAAAGAAGTCAAGTTCTTCAGATGATGCTTCCAAAACTTAATCATACAAGCCTAGATTAGGATTCAATCCCAGACTTTGATTGAGAATCCTTTTTACCAAGAATCTACCCATTGCTGAATCCTTGTTGCAGGTCAACTTAGCATGTAGCATTCCTTTCAGCCTCTTCATGCTGTGTTTGTATATTTCATCCACCAGATAGTATTCTTGAGTCGCAGAGTCAAGGGAGATGACATATACTCCACAGTTTTCATAGAGCATCCAGTTGGTAATGGTTTGAAACTGTGTGTTTATCCTATACTGAACTGCTTCAGGTTTGAACATTTGGCACAAGAATTCAAGTACCATTTTAGAGATTGACATCCCTTGCTCAGTCAGCATGTTTTCATATAGCGTCATCCCAACTTTGAACATCTCTTCTAAGTCTGATCTTGAGCAAGTTCTGACAATTTTTCCCCAAGTTGAAAAGACTTCAAATTTTCCATCTGCTCTTTTTATCCTAATGAACTCCTTTCTACCATCTTTCAAAGTGTCCCAAAAGATGATTTCAGGAGCCTTAGAAGATATTGGTTCAGCCTGAATTGGGTTAGAGTCAACAACAGTAATATACAAATCACATTGGGCATCAGTTTGTGATTGTACATTGCTTGATTGCCCTGATGGAGTTGCCACTTCTTCTTCAGCAACTTTTGGATCAGATTTTTCTTTCACTGTTTCCTCCTGGGCCTCTTCTGCAGTTGGTTCCACCCTTGGCTTCTTTTCATTTTTCTTCTGTGAAGTTATGGGCTTGGTTCTTGGTCTTTTCTTTGACATCAGCTTGGTTCTTTTAAAAATTTTAACAGCTTCAGGAGTTGGTTCAGCTGTTTTAAGTTTTTCAGCAGCAATAACCATTTCTGCTGCTATGGCTGTTACTGCTTCTCTTAGAACATGTAATGCTGCTGCTTCAACACTGTTCTTCACAATCCAGTATACTTCTTCATCAATTTCAGCTTGAGATGTAGTTACTGCTTCCTTCTCAGTTTCTGCTGCTTTTTCTGTTTCTACTGCCTCTGCAAAGGTTTCTGCTGTTTCTTCTTTTTGGCCTTCAGCAGCATTAACTGTTTCTGCTGCTTGTACAAACTCAGCAGCATTAACAGTTTCTGCTGCTGTGGTTTCTGCTGCTGTTGTAGTTTCTGCTGCTGTCGTTTCTGCTGCTATGGTTTCTGTTGCTTGAACATTTTTAGCTTCCTTTGTACTTTCCTCAGCAAATTCATTCACTTGCTCCCCCTGTTCCTGTGCACTCTCCATGTTCAACTCATCCTCTGACTCCCCCTTTTTGGGAGCATCATTGGTTGGGTTTCTTCTTCTAAGGACAAACTGTGCTTTCTTCCTTCTGTGTAGTAGCTTTGTGATCATCTTCTTATTCTTCTCTATCTGGGAGTTTTGATAGAGGACCACCTTTTTGAGTTCCTCAATTTCCTGCTGCTGATTTAGGACATCAAGGTTTATATTGGCAATAGTATCCATCAATTCCTCATAAGTGTATCTATCCTCACCCTGTTTAGGAGTTTTTACCTCCCTTAAAGGATCATTGGAAGTTTTAGCAGATGTCTCTTGCCTAGCAAAAGCACTATCTACCCCCTTGGTTTCTTGGCACCTGGGGCCTCTGGATGATTTCTCACCCTGAGTTGCCGTGAGGAAGGGCTTAGTTATTTTACCACTGGCCTTCTCTTTGCTAGCAGAAGTAGTGGCAGCCTTGCGACTCACATGCTCAACCTTCTCCTTAGTGAGCACCTTCTTGGGGTTGGGAGACACCCCTGTGGTTTCCCTTTCGATATTCTCCATTGGAGAATGCTCCAACAGAGGGCTTAAAGGCTTCGGGCTCTTAGGAGATACATCAAGGGAAGGAACCTTGTGTACCTTTCTTCTTTCAAACCTTTTGGTTATTGTGGGAGTGGGTCGTTCAAGAATGGACTGAGGAATGTCTTTTGAGATGGAAGGTTGGGGTTGGTCATCAGTGGGTGTGTCTAATGAGGGCCTTGACCCTGATGCCATACCTTCAGGTGTGTGGGACACAACCATCATTGTAGAGAACAATGGTGTGTCAACTCCTTCCGAGTCCCTAGGAAGTCTTTTCATATTTGAAAAAACCTTCCCTTTAGGGGATTTTGGCACATATACCTCATCAAATTGAGGCATATCCATCAATTCCATGGTAATTACTTCTTGAACAAACCTTGGATACATATAGAAACGCTTTTTGGAATCCAGGTTTGATACAAGATCATTAAAGATCATAGCTGAAAAATTGTACTTTCTGGCAGTGGATAAGCAGACCAAGGCATATGCAATGGGACTGCTGAACTCACTCCATCCAGTAGTTTTCTTGGAAATACAGTGCATCAGGGTATGAACAAGAAATCTCCATTGGTTGAAAAATTTTGACTTGTAGAATTTAAAAACACCAATGGGACCTTCATACCCCATTCTTTGTAAAGTCGAATATAGGTCATCAGAAGATAGAGAGGTTATACCTGAGGCATCATCCAAGTGAAGAGAGATGCGAATAACCTCCTCTGTGACTTTCAAGGGTTTATCACAAACCCTTGTTCGAATTGTTTTCTGCCCTTCTTCGAAACTAACAGTGGCATTCTCCCAAAATTGCGTCTGATGTTCGATATAGATGGTTGGGCTCACCGTTAGGGCATAGGAGATGTGCGAGGATTTAAGAAAATCGACGATATCGTGGAATCCCGCAGCTTGTTTCGGCTTCTGAAGCATGGCTATTTCATTGTGCTCGTCAACAAACTCCATGATTCCTGAGGATTCTTGAAAGAAAAACACAAAGATTCTGGGGAGAAGGGGTTAGAGCGAGAGAGAGAAGAAGAAGTTAATGCGAAGAGACGTTATGAACTTTGGCGGGCAAACAGGGGTATTTATAGCAGTATTTGCCCTAGATTTTCAAAAGCAGTATTAACGACATAAGCAGTATTAATGACTGAGCAGTATTAACTACACAAGCAGTATTAACTGCTGAGCAGTATTAACTACAAAGCAGTATTAACCACACCTGCAGTATTAACTACAAAGCAGTATTAACTGCAAGGGCAGTATTAACTACTTAGCAGTATTAACTGCAAGGGCAGTATTAACTACTTAGCAGTATTAACTACTAGAACACTGGCAGTAGTAACTCTGCACTAGCAGTAGTAATTCTGCACTGGCAGTAGTAACTATACTTGCACTTTGCAGCACTAGTCAAATCCTCAAATGTCATCTTACCTTTTGAAACATCATCCTTACCACTTATCTTTCCACCAGCGGGATTATTCCCAAATGCAACATGTCCTCCATCAATCTTTTTGAAATTTTTGATGCAGGCCATGTTACCTGTCATGTGCCTGGAGCAACCACTATTAACATGCCAGATGCTCTTCCCCTTGAGCTGTTGGTTGCCCTGCACATCTGATAGATCAATTAGTTTTATTGGGAACCCAAGCCGAAGTGGTCTTGGGTCTCCCTTTCTCATCAAAGTACTTGCACTTGGTTTTGATGAGATTCTCAAATTTAGGTACTGCAGTACTGGAGTACTTTGTCAAAATTATTGGTGTAGCAGCACTAGAAGCAGTATTAACCTCAGAAGTACTAACAGTGCTAGCAGTACTAACACTGGGAGCAGCAGTATCGTTAGCAGCACTATCAGTACTAGCAGCACTAACTTTGGAATGATTACAAGCAGTATTAACACTGCTAGCAGCACTAACTTTGGAATGATTACTAGCAGTATTAACACTGCTAGCAGCACCAACTTTTGAAGCAGTACTAACAGTGTTAGCAGTACTAACACTGCTAGCAGCAGTATTGTTTTTAGTGCCTTTTGGAACCCACATAGTACCACATTCCTTTTCAGTCGTTTTCTTTATGTGGCTTTTGGGTTTATCTTGTTTCTTAGCCACATTTGTTCTTGTAGGCTTCCTATAACCATTGGATTTATAAAAAGGTCTTTGAAAATTCATCCTTTGGTTAATAGGATTGAAATAACAGTGTTTGGCAAGATGATTCAATCTGCCACAGATGAAACAAGGTTTTGGTCTGTTAATCCTTTGCAGACCAGCTCCTTGCTTTTGTGCCCACTGATTATTCCAATTTCTTTGATTTCCCCTCCTTTTATCATGTTTTTGGGGCTTATTCTCTTGAGATTTCTTGCAAGAACAATGTTCACAAGTTTTAGAGTTCACAACAGTGGTCTGTGTATAATGAACTCCCTTTCCCTTGTCAGTCCTTTTCATCTCATTGTTCTTAACACGTGGACTTTCACATTCCTCATCAGATCCTATTTTGTCAGTCTCATCCTCAACAACTACTTTATCTAAAGGATCTACTTCAGTGGCTCCTTTAGGTAAGTCCTTCCTATCCTTGGTTTCTAATAGGTCTGACTTAGGAGGGATGTAGTTGTTGTTATAGGGTGGGGGTGTGGCATTATACCCTAGGCCTGTTTTCATCTTACCATGGACTTGAGCATTTATTATTGTGTCCATGGCTTTAGAAGCTTTTGAAAACTTTTCAACATCAGCTTTAACTGTCTTAAGTTCTTCTTTTAATTTCTCACACTCTTCCCTAGACTCTTTTAATTGGAACTCAAGATCACCTTTTTCCCACTTCCAGTAGTTAGTATCATATGAATGTTGAAGTTCATTGGCTTGAAAGGCCCTAATCTGTTCTTCAAACCTCTCAACAATCAACACATAGTCTCTTCTATCCTTTTCTAACCTTTTAAGGTCATCACACATTCCCTGATTGTGATCTCTATACCTTTTAACAGTGTCTATACAAGATTGAGAACAGAGATTAGATTTTACCTCTGTAGGAATATCTGAGACTTCTGCCATGAGTGCATGATTCTGTATTGCCTCTTCTGCTTGATCACTCCAATCAAAAGTACTGTTTGATTCAATAGAATTTTCCATAATGATTGTAGAATTCTAAGAGACACTAGCTCTGATACCACTTGTCAGGATCGAATCTTAACAAGACAATAAACACTTAGAATTCAGAATTAAAGAATCTGCGGAAAAGAACTTTAATTCTCACAATCAAGAACAATGTAACAGAAAATTCACAATGTTGTGTATTCACTAAATCAACTCACAAGATTACAACCAAACCTCAATCTTGTTGAACAGGCTCAACAAGACGACTTCTACTTCTCTAGAAATAGGGTTCTTACACCTTGAGGTTAAATCTCTCTTGAATCAATATCTTCACTCAGAATATCTTTTGCAGAATGTATAAATTGAAACTCTCACGTCACTTCTAATAGCTATCTATTGAAGTCTATTTATACACAAATAATTACAAGATAACTACCAAAAGTAAATTGATCTTCTGAATCTTCGTTAAACATATCTTGATCAATTCCTTCTTTGTCTCCAAAAGTATCGCATACCAAACTTATCAAGTCAGCAGTATTAACCTTCATTCTTCATGAGCAGTACTAACAATCTTCAGCAGTATTAACCGATTTCATCTCCAGCAGTATTAACATCACTCCAGCAGTATTAATCATGAGCAGTACTAACAGATATTCAATTATGCACCAGCAGTACTAACCTTGACTTGCAGTAGTAACTTTGTCTAGCAGTAGTAACTTCACATAAGCAGTATTAATGAAGAACTGGCAGTAGTAAAATTGTCTTGGCAGTACTAACCATACTTGGCATATCTTCAGTTCCCAACAATCTCCCCCTAACTTGACTTTTAGGAAAAGAAGTCAAGTTCTTCAGATGATGCTTCCAAAACTTAATCATACAAGCCTAGATTAGGATTCAATCCCAGACTTTGATTGAGAATCCTTTTTACCAAGAATCTACCCATTGCTGAATCCTTGTTGCAGGTAAACTTAGCATGTAGCATTCCTTTCAGCCTCTTCATGCTGTGTTTGTATATTTCATCCACCAGATAGTATTCTTGAGTCGCAAAGTCAAGGGAGATGACATATACTCCACAGTTTTCATAGAGCATCCAGTTGGTAATGGTTTGAAACTGTGTGTTTATCCTATACTGAACTGCTTCAGGTTTGAACATTTGGCACAAGAATTCAAGTACCATTTTAGAGATTGACATCCCTTGCTCAGTCAGCATGTTTTCATATAGCGTCATCCCAACTTTGAACATCTCTTCTAAGTCTGATCTTGAGCAAGTTCTGACAATTTTTCCCCAAGTTGAAAAGACTTCAAATTTTCCATCTGCTCTTTTTATCCTAATGAACTCCTTTCTACCATCTTTCAAAGTGTCCCAAAAGTTGATTTCAAGAGCCTTAGACGATATTGGTTCAGCCTGAATTGGGTTAGAGTCAACAACAGTAATATACAAATCACATTGGGCATCAGTTTGTGATTGTACATTGCTTGATTGCCCTGATGGAGTTGCCACTTCTTCTTCAGCAACTTTTGGATCAGATTTTTCTTTCACTGTTTCCTCCTGGGCCTCTTCTGCAGTTGGTTCCACCCTTGGCTTCTTTTCATTTTTCTTCTGTGAAGTTATGGGCTTGGTTCTTGGTCTTTTCTTTGACATCAGCTTGGTTCTTTTAAAAATTTTAACAGCTTCAGGAGTTGGTTCAGCTGTTTTAAGTTTTTCAGCAGCAATAACCATTTCTGCTGCTATGGCTGTTACTGCTTCTCTTAGAACATGTAATGCTGCTGCTTCAACACTGTTCTTCACAATCCAGTATACTTCTTCATCAATTTCAGCTTGAGATGTAGTTACTGCTTCCTTCTCAGTTTCTGCTGCTTTTTCTGTTTCTACTGCCTCTGCAAAGGTTTCTGCTGTTTCTTCTTTTTGGCCTTCAGCAGCATTAACTGTTTCTGCTGCTTGTACAAACTCAGCAGCATTAACAGTTTCTGCTGCTGTGGTTTCTGCTGCTGTTGTAGTTTCTGCTGCTGTCGTTTCTGCTGCTATGGTTTCTGTTGCTTGAACATTTTTAGCTTCCTTTGTACTTTCCTCAGCAAATTCATTCACTTGCTCCCCCTGTTCCTGTGCACTCTCCATGTTCAACTCATCCTCTGACTCCCCCTTTTTGGGAGCATCATTGGTTGGGTTTCTTCTTCTAAGGACAAACTGTGCTTTCTTCCTTCTGTGTAGTAGCTTTGTGATCATCTTCTTATTCTTCTCTATCTGGGAGTTTTGATAGAGGACCACCTTTTTGAGTTCCTCAATTTCCTGCTGCTGATTTAGGACATCAAGGTTTATATTGGCAATAGTATCCATCAATTCCTCATAAGTGTATCTATCCTCACCCTGTTTAGGAGTTTTTACCTCCCTTAAAGGATCATTGGAAGTTTTAGCAGATGTCTCTTGCCTAGCAAAAGCACTATCTACCCCCTTGGTTTCTTGGCACCTGGGGCCTCTGGATGATTTCTCACCCTGAGTTGCCGTGAGGAAGGGCTTAGTTATTTTACCACTGGCCTTCTCTTTGCTAGCAGAAGTAGTGGCAGCCTTGCGACTCACATGCTCAACCTTCTCCTTAGTGAGCACCTTCTTGGGGTTGGGAGACACCCCTGTGGTTTCCCTTTCGATATTCTCCATTGGAGAATGCTCCAACAGAGGGCTTAAAGGCTTCGGGCTCTTAGGAGATACATCAAGGGAAGGAACCTTGTGTACCTTTCTTCTTTCAAACCTTTTGGTTATTGTGGGAGTGGGTCGTTCAAGAATGGACTGAGGAATGTCTTTTGAGATGGAAGGTTGGGGTTGGTCATCAGTGGGTGTGTCTAATGAGGGCCTTGACCCTGATGCCATACCTTCAGGTGTGTGGGACACAACCATCATTGTAGAGAACAATGGTGTGTCAACTCCTTCCGAGTCCCTAGGAAGTCTTTTCATATTTGAAAAAACCTTCCCTTTAGGGGATTTTGGCACATATACCTCATCAAATTGAGGCATATCCATCAATTCCTTGGTAATTACTTCCTGAACAAACCTTGGATACATATAGAAACGCTTTTTGGAATCCAGGTTTGATACAAGATCATTAAAGATCATAGCTGAAAAATTGTACTTTCTGGCAGTGGATAAGCAGACCAAGGCATATGCAATGGGACTGCTGAACTCACTCCATCCAGTAGTTTTCTTGGAAATACAGTGCATCGGGGTATGAACAAGAAATCTCCATTGGTTGAAAAATTTTGTCTTGTAGAATTTAAAAACACCAATCGGACCTTCATACCCCATTCTTTGTAAAGTCGAATATAGGTCATCAGAAGATAGAGAGGTTATACCTGAGGCATCATCCAAGTGAAGAGAGATGCGAATAACCTCCTCTGTGACTTTCAAGGGTTTATCACAAACCCTTGTTCGAATGGTTTTCTGCCCTTCTTCGAAACTAACAGTGGCATTCTCCCAAAATTGCGTCTGATGTTCGATATAGATGGTTGGGCTCACCGTTAGGGCATAGGAGATGTGCGAGGATTTAAGAAAATCGACGATATCGTGGAATCCCGCAGCTTGTTTCGGCTTCTGAAGCATGGCTATTTAATTGTGCTCGTCAACAAACTCCATGATTCCTGAGGATTCTTGAAAGAAAAACACAAAGATTCTGGGGAGAAGGGGTTAGAGCGAGAGAGAGAAGAAGAAGTTAATGCGAAGAGACGTTATGAACTTTGGCGGGCAAACAGGGGTATTTATAGCAGTATTTGCCCTAGATTTTCAAAAGCAGTATTAACGACATAAGCAGTATTAATGACTGAACAGTATTAACTACACAAGCAGTATTAACTGCTGAGCAGTATTAACTGCTGAGCAGTATTAACTACAAAGCAGTATTAACCACACCTGCAGTATTAACTACAAAGCAGTATTAACTGCAAGGGCAGTATTAACTACTTAGCAGTATTAACTGCAAGGGCAGTATTAACTACTTAGCAGTATTAACTACTAGAACACTGGCAGTAGTAACTCTGCACTAGCAGTAGTAATTCTGCACTGGCAGTAGTAACTATACTTGCACTTTGCAGCACTAGTCAAATCCTCAAATGTCATCTTACCTTTTGAAACATCATCCTTACCACTTATCTTTCCACCAGCGGGATTATTCCCAAATGCAACATGTCCTCCATCAATCTTTTTGAAATTTTTGATGCAGGCCATGTTACCTGTCATGTGCCTGGAGCAACCACTATTAACATGCCAGATGCTCTTCCCCTTGAGCTGTTGGTTGCCCTGCACATCTGATAGATCAATTAGTTTTGTTGGGAACCCAAGCCGAAGTGGTCTTGGGTCTCCCTTTCTCATCAAAGTACTTGCACTTGGTTTTGATGAGATTCTCAAATTTAGGTACTGCAGTACTGGAGTACTTTGTCAAAATTATTGGTGTAGCAGCACTAGAAGCAGTATTAACCTCAAAAGTACTAACAGTGCTAGCAGTACTAACACTGGGAGCAGCAGTATCGTTAGCAGCACTATCAGTACTAGCAGCACTAACTTTGGAATGATTACTAGCAGTATTAACACTGCTAGCAGCACCAACTTTTGAAGCAGTACTAACAGTGTTAGCAGTACTAACACTGCTAGCAGCAGTATTGTTTTTAGTGCCTTTTGGAACCCACATAGTACCACATTCCTTTTCAGTCGTTTTCTTTATGTGGCTTTTGGGTTTATCTTGTTTCTTAGCCACATTTGTTCTTGTAGGCTTCCTATAACCATTGGATTTATAAAAAGGTCTTTGAAAATTCATCCTTTGGTTAATAGGATTGAAATAACAGTGTTTGGCAAGATGATTCAATCTGCCACAGATGAAACAAGGTTTTGGTCTGTTAATCCTTTGCAGACCAGCTCCTTGCTTTTGTGCCCACTGATTATTCCAATTTCTTTGATTTCCCCTCCTTTTATCATGTTTTTGGGGCTTATTCTCTTGAGATTTCTTGCAAGAACAATGTTCACAAGTTTTAGAGTTCACAACAGTGGTCTGTGTATAATGAACTCCCTTTCCCTTGTCAGTCCTTTTCATCTCATTGTTCTTAACACGTGGACTTTCACATTCCTCATCAGATCCTATTTTGTCAGTCTCATCCTCAACAACTACTTTATCTAAAGGATCTACTTCAGTGGCTCCTTTAGGTAAGTCCTTCCTATCCTTGGTTTCTAATAGGTCTGACTTAGGAGGGATGTAGTTGTTGTTATAGGGTGGGGGTGTGGCATTATACCCTAGGCCTGTTTTCATCTTACCATGGACTTGAGCATTTATTATTGTGTCCATGGCTTTAGAAGCTTTTGAAAACTTTTCAACATCAGCTTTAACTGTCTTAAGTTCTTCTTTTAATTTCTCACACTCTTCCCTAGACTCTTTTAATTGGAACTCAAGATCACCTTTTTCCCACTTCCAGTAGTTAGTATCATATGAATGTTGAAGTTCATTGGCTTGAAAGGCCCTAATCTGTTCTTCAAACCTCTCAACAATCAACACATAGTCTCTTCTATCCTTTTCTAACCTTTTAAGGTCATCACACATTCCCTGATTGTGATCTATATACCTTTTAACAGTGTCTATACAAGATTGAGAACAGAGATTAGATTTTACCTCTGTAGGAATATCTGAGACTTCTGCCATGAGTGCATGATTCTGTATTGCCTCTTCTGCTTGATCACTCCAATCAAAAGTACTGTTTGATTCAATAGAATTTTCCATAATGATTGTAGAATTCTAAGAGACACTAGCTCTGATACCACTTGTCAGGATCGAATCTTAACAAGACAATAAACACTTAGAATTCAGAATTAAAGAATCTGCGGAAAAGAACTTTAATTCTCACAATCAAGAACAATGTAACAGAAAATTCACAATGTTGTGTATTCACTAAATCAACTCACAAGATTACAACCAAACCTCAATCTTGTTGAACAGGCTCAACAAGACGACTTCTACTTCTCTAGAAATAGGGTTCTTACACCTTGAGGTTAAATCTCTCTTGAATCAATATCTTCACTCAGAATATCTTTTGCAGAATGTATAAATTGAAACTCTCACGTCACTTCTAATAGCTATCTATTGAAGTCTATTTATACACAAATAATTACAAGATAACTACCAAAAGTAAATTGATCTTCTGAATCTTCGTTAAACATATCTTGATCAATTCCTTCTTTGTCTCCAAAAGTATCGCATACCAAACTTATCAAGTCAGCAGTATTAACCTTCATTCTTCATGAGCAGTACTAACAATCTTCAGCAGTATTAACCGATTTCATCTCCAGCAGTATTAACATCACTCCAGCAGTATTAATCATGAGCAGTACTAACAGATATTCAGTTATGCACCAGCAGTACTAACCTTGACTTGCAGTAGTAACTTTGTCTAGCAGTAGTAACTTCACATAAGCAGTATTAATGAAGAACTGGCAGTAGTAAAATTGTCTTGGCAGTACTAACCATACTTGGCATATCTTCAGTTCCCAACAAAACCTACTAATCAAAGACGACACATACCCCTCTCAAAAAATAAAAAAGACGACACATATTTGTCGTGAAGATTAACGTATATCTTGCTTGCACTTGATGTTGAAAAATTGATGACACGTTACAATATTACACAACAAACCATATATGTGTTATTATTAATCATAGGAGAATCTAGAAATATACAAATAGGCAAGAATTAAATATACCTCTGAACTTTTTAATGCGTAGTGAGGTAACGATAACAATTAATGGGGAGTTCCCATTTTTAATTGAAAGTTCGTCCATAAATTTCTCACCAAGTTCTTCCCATAATGTAACTTTGCAAGTAACCGTGCTACATATAGATAGATGGCAAAATGTCAGGTTAAATGATATATTCTACTTTAATTTTGGTAAAAAAGAAGTGTATATAGACCCAATCTTGGGTGAAATAAATACCGTGACTTCGATCTTTTTCAATAAAATCATCACGCAGTAAATCAACAAAGACCAAAGTGATCTCTCTTTCCCCTTCAAGTTTACCTACTACGGTGCCGGAATGGAACAAACTTACTAATCCGAAACAATTTCCAGGTCCCTTTTTGTATAATTGCCACCAACAGTATCCAGGTCACCAATTTCCGTTATACACCCAACAATATCTACATATATATTTCATATTAGAACAATCGGGTGTAGCAAATAATGATGATATAAAATAAGAAATATCACACAATATATTCAGAAGTAAAAAACATTGAAAAGATCGTACCCATGAGAATAGTGTCATCATTCACCCGAGTGTTAACCGTCTTCTCATTAATATATTGAAATCCATGAATCCGTATTGAAGGTGAATTGTTCTCTACTCTCTTGACGGTTGTTAAAAGAGTAAACATGATCTTGAACTTGGAATTAACAACCCTATAATTTCCAGAATTCATAACAACCTTAAAGTTTTTCACGCTATACACCAAACCCTCCTTCAATAAATGTTTGAATTTCGACATCAAATTCCTCCGGATTGTTCTAGCGATTAAGGTTCCCTGAAATTAAAAAGAAAAATGAAGCAAGTGATCATAAAGCTCCTACATAGAATATTTTAGTATAAAAGTTTTGAACACGCATTGTCCAATATTACAACATAGACGTACCATTTCATCAATGAAGACCATATCCAAGCTAATTAGTTCTCCATATTTTTTCCGAGGTTCAAAGACTCCCACAACCGACAAACTCTTACCTTAATAGCCCAACACTCATTATCTTCTCCCAAATCTTTTAACTTTACATACTCCATTAGAAAAACCTAAGAATCTAGAATCTAAACAACAAAATCTCTCTTTTCCTTAATAATGCTAAGATAACTCAGTTATATGCCTATACATAAACATATCTTCATATTACAAAGAGGCTTATTAATTGTAATAAATGATCTTTAATTTTAATTATGCAAATTAAAAGTTCAAAAATAAACCCCAATTACCATTTATTTGATGTAATAAATGATCTTTAATTGGAGTAATAAAGTTTGTCTTAATAATCATTACAAACACACATTAATTGAAATAAGTTATCTTAATATCATATAGTGAATTAAATATTTAAACCCTAACTATCATCTTAATATCATAGTTATTCAAAACACTTAATAGTAAAATAAATGTTCTACTCTATAGTAAATAGTTTGTTTAGATTTATTTGTCCATTTTAAGGCACACAAAGATGATGCAACAAACAAAGTTTAAAGAAACATAGTTTGAATTATGTTGTAAGTTTTTGGATCTTACAAGTTGTATGTTTTTATATGATCCTAACTTTGCACAAACGTGCAGTAACCGATGCATGATGTATATGTTGTAGAAAATATTTGTTCACATTTTACAACTCGTTCATGCAAGATGTTGGTGACAGCTTATGGAAACTTGCAAAGTAATCACCTAAAATGATCATGGTTTACTGAATATAGTATTAGGAAATAAGCTTTCATAGTCGAGTAATTTGGGATAGTGACAGATTTAATGCTAAAGTTAGCAGAATCACAACTTGGACATACTTATCATGGGCTCATTTACAGATTGTTTAATGTTCACTTGAGAGCTAATGAAGCTCGGCTCGAATTGTCCCACGAACACTCATGAGTTGCTTGTGTTTGAATTCGAGTAACCTTCCTTAAAGCGCATGTTGACCTAATTATTTTTCAAGCTTAAGTTCAAGCAAATATATCCCTACTATCACACATAAACAGTCAGACAGTCAGCAGAAGTTTATTCTTGTAACTTCAAATATTTCCCTTATATTTGTTCTAATATAAATTAGGTTTTCTGTAACGTCCCAAAAATTACAATAAATTTGAACTTTTAACAATGACATGTTATTAAAAATAAACCATAAGTAATTAAATCCAATTAAACGTTTATCAAAAACCTCGTTAAGTTAAACCACCAATCATAAATAAAACAGCGGAAATCGTAATAGTTCTAATCATAATGCCTCAAAGTAAAAAGTGGTGAAGGTCTTCACAACGCGCCAGTGTGTACCGTCACGCCTTACTGCCACTCGTACCTGAAATAGTAATTTATAGGGAAAGAGTAAGCATGAAACTTAGTGAATTCAAACACGTACGTAAAATAGCAATCATATGAACACCACTCCTATCAGCAGATAGATATAACAATTAACACATGTCAGTCTAAGAACACAAGCAAACTCAAGCAAGAACACATGTGTATGTATCCATCGGTCTCCCCGAATTCATACAACACCGGTACATGTATCCCTCGGTCTCCCCGAGTTCATACAACACCCATGTACGTATTCCTCGGTCTCCCCGAGTCCTCGGTCTCCCCGAGTCTTATACAACACTCAAGGTATTATACTAGACATTAATTCAGCCTAGTACCACACACAACAATTCAGCTAATACACACAAGCTACCGCAATGCACATATAACTCCTATCCTACGCAGTGAGAGAACTCACCTCGAAAAGCAAAGCAGAACTCCACGAACAACGACAAGGACCAGTCCACTCCAATTCACTTCTTTCCGCCTAAAGAAGTGTTATAAAGGGTCAATACGTAGCCCCAACCCGAAATTACAACTACAAGTCTAAAATGTGCATTTTCCAGCTTTTGGTCCAGATTTGCTGGTCTGTTCGTAACCTGTTTAACCCCCCTTAAACCCATCAAACCAGAAATATAATTCCATGGTCTGAAGGTTCTATATCTTAGGTTTCCAGGGACATATCGCACGCGTTCATACGAGGTCCCTACTATTTTATATGAATTTTCTAAGACCGACTACCCAAACTGTGAATTCCGTACTAGTCTGTACTAATTGCCAATTTGGCCATAGCTAGACGTCTTATTAATTTTTCTGCAAAACATAAGAAACATACTAGACACAAGTTGTGAGATTTGTGCCCTGGTTTCACCTCAATCCGAGCTTCCTAGATTATTCTACGGATTTTACAAAACGGGGACAGATTATCATTTTCACATAAAATGATAACATGGGTTAAACTTCTACTAAGCTATGACTTAATACATTCAGACCTGAAATTCGTGCATTGGCTTAGGGTTTTACGTTTCTAAGGTCGCTACACGAGTACTACCCACTGCCACTCCAGGCCGTGGTGGTCGGCGGCGGCGTAGCGACGACAGCCACCGACTAAAGTGGTGGTGGTTCGATGACAATTTCCGGCGAGGCAAAGGGACGGTCCAACTAACCTATCCCGGCCACACACCCACACACGACCCCACCACAACAAACCCACACCATACAGCCACCGCAATGGTGGTGCACGGGGGCGACACGCCGGCGGCAGCCACGGCTGCGGCGGCGGTGGTGGTTTCACGGTGGTTTGTCGACAACGAAAGAAAGAGAACAAGAAGAGAAGAGGCCTTACCTCTCGACGATGGCGACGCAGCACCAAACACGACGAGATTCCGTCTCATCCCTCTTCTCAAAATCGCCGGCTCTCTTCTCTCTCGCTACTACTCGATCTCGCCGGCAGAAAACAGTGACGGCGTCCGACGGTTTGGGGCGGCTCGGCGGTGGCAGCAAGACGGCAAAACAGCAAGGCGACACTAGGGTTTTGGGTGTGTTCCTTGTGTGTGACACAACTAGAAACGAGAGGGGGAGGGGGTCGGTTTCTTGAAGTCGATCCCATGCAAACTCAAACAAAAATTGTACACCATCAGTCCCTCCACTTCCAAACCCTTGCAAAAATATATTGTTAACCAAATTAGCCCTTTCTCACAATTTTCTTCATTTTTGGTCTTTCCCGTCAAAACTCGTTAAATACAATTCGTTTAGAGAAAAAAAATATTAAATAATTAAATAAGTAAAAAAAATAAATCCATACGACCATACCGGGACACGGGCTTTACAACTCTCCCCCGCTTGAATTAGACTTCGTCCTCGAAGTCTATGTCCGCGAATAGCTCCGGATAGTTCTCCCGCATCTCAACCTCGGGTTCCCAAGTCCACTCGAAACCCTTTCGGTGCTGCCACTGGACTTTCACCAAGCCAATTACCTTGTTACGCGAGGTCCTCGTCCTCCTCTCAATAATGGCGATCGGCTTCTCTACATAATTAAGCCGCTCGTCGATCTGAATATCCTCGAGAGGAATCACCGCAGACTCATCCACCACACACTTCCGCAACTGAGACACGTGGAAAGTGTTGTGGATCAAACTCAGCTCGTCCGGTAACTCTAAGCTATAAGCTACCTTTCCCACTCGAGCAATGATCTTGTAAGGTCCAATGTAACGGGGTCCCGACTTTCCCCGTTTACGAAACCGAATCACCCCTTTCCAGGGCGAAACCTTCAGCAAGACATAATCCCCCACCTGAAACTCCAAATCTGATCGCCTCTTGTCGGCATAACTCTTCTACCGACTCTGTGCAGTAACTAAACGGTCCCGCACCATCTGTATCATCTCGGTCGTCTTCAGCACAATATCAGTGCTCCCTAATACTCGCTGACCAACCTCGCCCCAGCAAATGGGCGTCCTGCACTTCCTACCTTACAACATCTCGTACGGCGGCATGCCAATACTGGAATGGAAGCTGTTGTTGTAGGAAAACTCCGCCAAAGGAAGATACTGATCCCAACTACCTCCAAAATCGATAGCATATGCCCGAAGCATATCCTCAAGTGTCTGAATAGTACGCTCACTCTGCCCGTCGGTCTGTGGATGAAAAGCCGTGCTAAAATGTAAGCGCGTACCCATCTCCTCTTGAAACTTCTCCCAAAACCGGGAGGTAAAACGGGTGTCCCTGTCTGAGACAATCGAAACTGGCACCCCGTGCCTGTCTACAATCTCTCGCACGAAAATCTCTGCGAGCTTCTCCGCCGAGGAGCTCTCCCTGATGGCCAAAAAGTGAGCACTCTTGGTCAGACGATCGACGATCACCCAAATGGAATCGTTCCCACGTGGAGTCCTTGGGAGTTTCGTAATGAGGTCCATCGTGATCTCCTCCCATTTCCATACCGGAATCTTCAAAGGTTGCAACTTCCCATGCGGTCGCTGGTGCTCAGCTTTTACTTTCCGACAAGTCAAGCACTCCTCTACACACTTGGTGACATCCAGCTTCATGCCGGGCCACCAATAATCCTCCTGCAGGTCGCGGTACATCTTCGTAGCTCCAGGATGAATAGAAAACTTGGACTTATGCGCCTCGTCCAACAATATCTGCCTGTTCCCACCAGTGAAGGGAACCCAAACTCGACCATACCGGGTTAATAAACCTCGACTATCACGGGCAAAATTCAGAATTTCACCCGAAACTCTCTCACGTTTGGCATTCTCGTCCAAAATCGCCACTTCTTGAGCTTTACCTATTGACTCAAGGAGAGGTGTAACCACTGTCAACCGCTGACACAAACCCCGAAGTGGCTCACCAACCGGATGTCGACTAAGTGCGTCCACAACAACATTCGCCTTACCTGGGTGGTAAAGTATCTCACTATCGTAATCCTTGACCACGTCAAGCCACCTCCTTTGTCGCATATTGAGGTTTTGCTGGTCCATCAAGTATTTGAGGCTTTTATGGTCAGTGTAAATCGTACACTTGACGCCATACAAGTAATGCCTCCAAATCTTGAGAGCAAACACCACTGCTCCCAACTCTAGGTCATGCGTCGGGTAGTTCGCCTCATGATGCTTCAACTGCCTCGAAGCGTAAGCTATAACCTTGTCGCGCTGCATGAGCACGGCGCCCAACCCCTGGTGGGAAGCGTCACAATACACAACCAAATCCTCCATACCCTCGGGCAAAGTCAACACCGGAGCCTCGCATAAACGTCTGCGTAGCTCCTCAAAAGCCCTCTGCTGCTCTTCACCCCAACTAAAAGCCGCAGATTTCTTCGTCAATCGGGTCATAGGTAAAGCAATCTTGGAGAAATCCTGAATGAATCTCCGGTAGTACCCTGCTAACCCAAGAAAACTCCGTACTTCAGTTGGAGTCTTCGGCACCTCCTACCGCATCACCGCTGAAATCTTGGCCGGATCGACCATAATACCTTTCTGATTCACGACATGTCCTAGGAATTGGACCTCTCGTAACCAGAACTCACACTTAGAGAACTTAGCATAAAGGTTCTCTCGCCTCAAAGCCTCCAAAACTTCTCGCAAATGCGTCTCATGCTCTTCCTTCGACTTTGAATACACGAGAATATCGTCGATGAACACAATCACCGACCGATCCAGCATCGAACTACACACCCGGTTCATGAGGTCCATGAACGCTGCTGGTGCATTGGTGAGCCCGAAAGGCATCACTACAAACTCGTAATGGCCATAACGTGTACGAAATGCCGTCTTCTCCGTATCCTCACTTCTCACCCGCATCTGATGATACCCCGATCTCAAATCAATCTTAGAGAACCACGAGGCTCCCTGTAGCTGGTCGAACAAGTCATCGATCCTTGGCAGAGGATAACGATTCTTCACCGTAAGCTTATTCAACTCACGGTAGTCTATACACATCCTTTGGGACCCGTCCTTCTTTTTCACAAATAGAATCGGGGCTCCCCACGGTGAACAACTCGGCTTGATGAACTCTTTTTCGAGAAGTTCCTGTAACTGAGTGTACAACTCCTTCATTTCCGGTGGAGCCAGGCGATTAGGTGCCTTGGCCACCGGAGCAGCACCCGAAATCAAATCAATGCGGAACTCTACCTGTCGCTCGGGAGGTATCCCCGGTAAATCATCGGGAAATACGTCGGCAAACTCCCGTACAACTGGCACATCCTCCGCAGTCTTCTTCTCTTCGTTGCCGCGCGTGTCTATCACATACGCTAAAAATCCTGGCCACTGTGCTGCAAGTACCTCTGAGCCCTCGCAGCCGAACATATCGCTGAGGTCCGCCTAGGCGAGTCGCCCTGAACTAGCAGTTCTCCCCCGCTTGGGGTTCGAACTCGTACTTGTTTGCGACGACAAACAATCTCTGCATCAAAGGCATCCATCCAATCCATGCCCACAATCACGCACAACTCACGCATAGCGATCGGAATCAGATCAATAGGGAATCTCACGCCAGAGATTTCCAAAGTACATCCACGATACACGCCGGTAACCGTCAAAGTCCTATCATCAGCAACCTTAACTACCAGTGGACAGCCTAACCGTCCTACACTACGGCCTAAACACTCACTAAAAGTGCGAGACACGAAAGAATGAGTAGCCCCGCTATCAAACATCACTACAGCAGGCACCGAGTTAACTAAGAACGTACCTGATCATACAGTTAAGCAAGATGTAATTACATATAATAATCAATAACCAGTAAAATCAAGTGGTGAAATATACCTGTCACCACTTTAGGCGTAACCTATGCCTCCTCCACTTTCAGTTGATGAACTCTACCTCGGGCCGTCTCGGGTCCAGTCTGGCCCACACGACCATCAGTAATAGGCAAGGGGGCAGTCGTAGGAGCTCGTTGTGCCCCACTCCCATCAGCAACCCTCGGATTTGGGCAGCTGGCCTTCACGTGGCCCGTCTGCTTGCAGTTAAAGCAGACCATCAGTGGTACCCTGCAATCACGACCGTAGTGTCCTACCTGGCCACACTTGTAACATTTGTCATCTCTCCTTCCGTTACTATCCCTGGGCTTAAACCCACCGCTTCTTTGACTTGAGCGCGAGTCCGAGAACCTCGTCTTCTTCGGAACAACCGATACTGGTGCCACGGTCTGCACCGCCTTCCTCTTCTTAGCCTGCGTGTCTAACTCAAGTTCCCGTCTCCAGACAGCTTCCATCATCGCAGCAAGTGTAGCATACTGCGCAGTACTCACGAACTCCCTAATCTCGGTACGTAACATATCCTTGTACCGCGTCATCTTCATGTCCTCAGAAGCAGCGTACTGGGGACAGAATAGTGCCATCTCCGTGAATTTCCGGTTCATCCCCTTCACGGTCTCCGTAGTCTGTGTGAGCTCCAAGTATTCTTTAGCAATCCTCTCCATCTCCACTGGAGGCACATACTCTGCCCGAAAACGTACAACGAACTCCTCCCAGGTCAAAGTAGTGCGCTCAATAGGCGTCAAAGCAGTAGCACACCAGTCTTTTTCTCCGTCTCGTAACAGATTCATCGCGAAGCGAACCTTCAGGTTCTCAGGACAACCACTGGTAAGGAACGCGCACTCCATATCCGAGATCCAGCGCATACTGACGATCGGGTTCGAGTCTCCCTTGAACTCGGGAGGAGAACAAGCAGAGAGATCCCGATACTGAAACTCCCTCGCTCGGGGCTGCCCACCCGCAGGGGGTGGAATCGCCGTGATGCGCTCCTCCATCATCACTACTACCTCATCACGAATGGCGGTAATAATCTCGGGGATCGCCTCCCCAATAGCATGTGTCACCTCAGCCGCAATCATCTCACGTATCTGCTCGGCAGTAACCCCAGTACCAGCATCTGGAGCAGCATTGTTGTTCCTTCTTGTGATGGCCATTCTGGGTAATTATTACAACGAGCTATTAGCACACAATAAATCCTGCTAACTACGCTCACGCTCAACTCCTCGGATTCCCCGTGACTTTCCCCGAGTCGAGCACGGATCCTGTGCTTCAGATAGTAGGAGCTCTACTACTACCTTCCACACCTATCCTTACTCGTTTCGAGTCCCATCCCGAAGTGCCCAAGTAGTTCCTTGCCGACAGTTTAACCCATATGCCCGTACTAGCATATGTCAACACTTTTGCTAGCTCACTAGGAATTCACCCCATCCCACTACCCTTGCTATTGACGAAATATCCACTAGTCGTGACGAGTCGCCTCGCGAATGCACAGTCGCATACAGTGTGAAACCAGATAGACATTCGAATAAAAGATTCTATCCCACAACGGTTAGACTCAAACAAGAGCTGCGCAACAGAACTAAATCAAACATTCTAAGGCTATTTGGTTCCTACTGCATACAACTTATAAGGCATTCACTTAACAACCTATCAAGACTAGCATAAATTCCTACTAGCAATTAATAACCATGCACTCATGCAGAACAGTGTAATAAGCACCAGGCAATCTAGCATACATACTCCTATGTTCTAGAAAGCAATAAATTACACTAAGTACTCTACCTTTTCCCTTGGCATCGACTGACTGTACACACTGCGCCTTCGGTCACCGTTTCTCAAACGTACTTTTCCTTCCTTTTATTTCTCCAAAAATTTTAAAAGGAAAAAAATAATCCCGAGCCGCAAACTTGAGTTCAAACACACCGAAATGTGTTTGATTCACTCAAGCTGTGCTCTGATACCAAGTTGTAACGTCCAAAAAATTACAATAAATTTGAACTTTTAAAAATGACATGTTATTAAAAATAAACCATAAGTAATTAAATCCAATTAAACGTTTATTAAAAACCTCGTTAAGTTAAACCACCAATCATAAATAAAACAGCGGAAATCGTAATAGTTCTAATCATAATGCCTCAAAGTAAAAAGTGGTGAAGGTCTTCACAACGCGCCAGTGTGTACCGTCACGCCTTACTGCCACTCGTACCTGAAATAGTAATTTATAGGGAAAGAGTAAGCACGAAGCTTAGTGAATTCAAACACGTACGTAAAATAGCAATCATATGAACACCACTCCTATCGGCAGATAGATATAACAATTAACACATGTCAGTCTAAGAACACAAGCAAACTCAAGCAAGAACACATGTGTATGTATCCATCGGTCTCCCCGAATTCATACAACACCGGTACACGTATCCCTCGGTCTCCCCGAGTTCATACAACACCCATGTACGTATTCCTCGGTCTCCCCGAGTCCTCGGTCTCCCCGAGTCCTCGGTCTCCCCGAGTCTTATACAACACTCAAGGTATTATACTAGACATTAATTCAGCCTAGTACCACACACAACAATTCAGCTAATACACACAAGCTACCGCAATGCACATATAACTCCTATCCTACGCAGTGAGAGAACTCACCTCGAAAAGCAAAGCAGAACTCCACGAACAACGACAAGGACCAGTCCACTCCAATTCACTTCTTTCCGCCTAAAGAAGTGTTATAAAGGGTCAATACGTAGCCCCAACCCGAAATTACAACTACAAGTCTAAAATGTGCATTTTCCAGCTTTTGGTCCAGATTTGCTGGTCTGTTCGTAACCTGTTTAACCCCCCTTAAACCCATCAAACCAGAAATATAATTCCATGGTCTGAAGGTTCTATATCTTAGGTTTCCAGGGACATATCGCACGCGTTCATACGAGGTCCCTACTATTTTATATGAATTTTCTAAGACCGACTACCCAAACTGTGAATTCCGTACTAGTCTGTACTAATTGCCAATTTGGCCATAGCTAGACGTCTTATTAATTTTTCTGCAAAACATAAGAAACATACTAGACACAAGTTGTGAGATTTGTGCCCTGGTTTCACCTCAATCCGAGCTTCCTAGATTATTCTACGGATTTTACAAAACGGGGACAGATTATCATTTTCACATAAAATGATAACATGGGTTAAACTTCTACTAAGATATGACTTAATACATTCAGACCTGAAATTCGTGCATTGGCTTAGGGTTTTACGTATCTAAGGTCGCTACACGAGTACTACCCACTGCCACTCCAGGCCGTGGTGGTCGGCGGCGGCGTAGCGACGGCAGCCACCGACTAAAGTGGTGGTGGTTCGATGACAATTTCCGGCGAGGCAAAGGGACCGTCCAACTAACCTATCCCGGCCACACACCCACACACGACCCCACCACAACAAACCCACACCATACATCCACCGCAATGGTGGTGCACGGGGGCGACACGCCGGCGGCAGCCACGGCTGCGGCGGCGGTGGTGGTTTCACGGTGGTTTGTCGACAACGAAAGAAAGAGAACAAGAAGAGAAGAGGCCTTACCTCTCGACGATGGCGACGCAGCACCAAACACGACGAGATTCCGTCTCCTCCCTCTTCTCAAAATCGCCGGCTCTCTTCTCTCTCGCTATTACTCGATCTCGCCGGCAGAAAACAGTGGCGGCGTCCGACGGTTTGGGGCGGCTCGGCGGTGGCAGCAAGTCGGCAAAACGGCAGGGCGACACTAGGGTTTTGGGTGTGTTCCTTCCGTGCGACACAACTAGAAACGAGAGGGGGAGGGGGTCGGTTCCTTGAAGTCGATCCCATGCAAACTCAAACAAAAATTGTACACCATCAGTCCCTCCACTTCCAAACCCTTGCAAAAATATATTGTTAACCAAATTAGCCCTTTCTCACAATTTTCTTCATTTTTGGTCTTTCCCGTCAAAACTCGTTAAATACAATTCGTTTAGAGAAAAAAATATTAAATAATTAAATAAGTAAAAAAAATAAATCCATACCGGGACACGGGCTTTACATTTTCAACTTAAAATAAGTTACCTCCAATAAAAATAATAAGTAGCATAAATGAAATAATGTAAGCCCCAAGTTAAGGGGCTGTTTACTAGCTGCTGACCAGGCTGACTCGGTCAGCAAATCTGACTCGGTCAGCAGTCAGCGTGTTTACCAAATCTCAAATCTGACCGAGATCTGACCTAGATACTGACCAAGATCTGACCTAACCAGCTTCAAAATAATGCTGACCCGGGTCAGTTTTTGTTTTTTCCACAGTTGCCCCCTTTTATTGCTATTAGAAGAAGAAGAAACGAAACGTAAGATGTATTTTTCTGAGTTTCTTGAAGCAAGGGGTGTGGAGGATATGAAGGTGAGTTTGGCAGTTAGAGAAACGGGTGATTTTGAAGAATAAGCTGATTGGTTGTTGGCGGGTAGGACTGCAATTACTGGGTTATCGACTACAAAAGGGAGAAAACTAGAAGATAACGAGATTTGCTTTTTCTAATGGAGATTTAAGAACAAGAAGTAGTTATTGGGTGTCTGCAAAAGCTTAAGCCACTGGGTCATCATCCAATGAGCATGGTGATGGCCATATAAAAGCAATTGATGAGAGAGAAAAACATATATATGTATAAACAATGGGGGAAATCAGTGCGAGCCAGCTGAAGAGATTAATGGAGGGATGAGAGAAAAAGGGGGGTTTTGGTGTGTGGGTGAGAAGATGCCCTAATTTTACGTTTCTTTGTTTTTTTAGGCCCAAATCATAAAAGGGTTTAAATCGTCATTTTGTCGGTAAGCATTTACCAAAAAACACACACTCGGTAAACACTTTTACCCAGAAAGCACTTACCGGGGACAGCGCTTACCCGGGACAACACTCTTACCCGGACAGCACTTACCCGAAAAGAGTTGGTAAACGGCCCCAAAGTTGCATGTCAGGACACCGAGAAGCAAGACAAACCTTTCATTTTGTTGACCCAACCATGTTGCTCCCCCATAAATACTGCTTTGCAAACAAAAAGGTGCCGCTTGCTGATACAGAGTAACATAATGTAAAAGATAAAATAACAACAGATAAAAGATGAGAAATAACTTGTAGTTAACCAATAGTACCGACGGATGACAAATAAATATGTGGATTGTTTTCATTTGATTCAAACGAAAACTACTCCAATGACAACCATAAAAATCGACAATTCAATCCTAAAAACAATATCCAGAAACTGTTTTCTATTAGGAAATGTTAGATTTTAAGATGTGAATTGATGGAGTTTTCTATTACAAAACCTGTTTAATATAGGAATGATGAAATATGGATTAATTCTAATGTTTTGAAGAAGACATGTCATTAGCTTTGGTTGCCTCTTTAATATATATATATATATATATATATATATATATATATATATATATATATAAATAGAGAGAGAGGGGAAAGTTTAAATGAAAACTCATTTTTAATTGTGCACTTGAGAACGGATATTAGCCCTTCCATCTCTATTGATCCAATAACTCATATTAAATAGAGTTTTTAATTGAAATTATTAATTAAGGTGATTAGGCCATCCGTACCGCAGCGGGCTCGGGCTCGGGTTCACGCCAGGTGGCCAGCGGGTTGGGCGGCAACCGGGTACGGGGGCGGCGGGTTCCTGCGGGTTCGGCATGCGGGTTCCCCACCCCGCTCCTACCCGAACACTTTCTCAATTTTTATTTTATTTTTAATTCCAACGGCTATATATCAAACGGCTATTTTCAATTTATTTTGTTTTTTTTTTCAATTTAAACACTATAAATCAACCTCAAATCTCATCCATTTTTCACACCAAAATTTAAACACTCACCTCAATCCTTAAATATTTTCTTTCATTTCTTTCAATCCAATATAAACTTTATGGATTCGCCACCCGTTTCATCGTCCGGTTCTTCATCATCCATTGACACCGGCGAGGAATTCGGTCAACTATTTGATCGTTATGCAGATTTGTTGCAAGAAGCTGTAGATAGACGGTATGGTAGCACCGCCTCATCGTCAAGAAGACCGAGGTCCGGGAACATAGAAAGAGGTCGGGTAGATGCTAACGACCGACTTTTGCGGTACTACTTTAATATTTTGTAATTTTTAGTTTTATTTTGTAATTTTTAATTTTAATTTTATTTTGAAATTTTATTTTTATTTTTATGAATGTTATGATTTTTTATTAAAAAATTAGATGAGGTGGCATGTGGGTTCAAGAGGTTCAAAAGGTTGTGGTACAGGATTTGTGGGTTCAAAAAGGTTCAAGAGGGTTCAAAGTGGAAAGCTGATGTGGCGCTGAGGGTTCAAAAGGTTTGAACCTGGGGTACGGATGGCCGTAGGGGTAAAAATGGAAGATAATTTTAACCGTTTTTACGTGAAATGTCATATATGTGTTATATTCATTATAAATATGTATGTACGTTCAAGTGTGTACAATATCTCGACACCGTAAGTTGGTAACTCGACATCACCTTCTACAACACTTTCTTCAACGTCCTAAGGCCTCATGTTCTTCATTACCGTAACCCAACACCCATCGAGATGAATCGGGAACCTATCGAGTTTCGATTGTGATCCGAGGAACAAAAGATAGTGTGTCACGTCTCCACACCTTCACGGGTCACTCATGTATTATTTTTCATGAATAATGTATTATTTTTCATGAATAATGTATCATTCAGTATGAATAATACATTATTCAGGGTGAATAATACACGATTCATGAATTCGTGTATTATTCATCCTGAATGTTATATAATTCATCCTCAATACTGTATTATTCATCCTGAATATTGTATTATTCATCATGAATAGTGAATGAACGTTCCCCTTTGTTATTCATACTGAATGTGGACACTGGAGATGTGCATACATATTCATAAAGAATAAAACCAAGTTTCGGTTGTGAATTGGAAAACAAAAGAGAGTGCGTCATGTGTTCACACCTTCACGGGTCATTCATATATTATTCAACATGAATAATGTATCATTTAGGATGAATAATACAACATTCAAGACGATTAATACACGATTCATGTTTAATAATACATGAATCAGGAATTCGTGTATTATTCATCCTGAATGTTGTATTATTCATTTTGAATACTGTGTTATTCGTCATGAATAGTGAATGAACGTTCCCCTTTGTTATTCATACTGAATATGGACACCAAGAAACGTGCATACATATTCATACGGAATATAACACATATATAGCATTTCACGTAAAAACGGTTAAAATGAGGAAAAAACTATATCGAGATGGATGTCATATCGAAGAGCACGAAATTCTCGTTTTTTTGATGTAATTTGTTTGATTAAAATATTAGTAATTTTTAAGATAATTTATTTTAAACTTTAAGGGGGTAAAAGTTAAAAGAAAATAAAAAGTCAAAGATGGTAGGCGTTGATTCAAATTTCCAGATTTGTCTCTAATCACTTCTTAATTGGTTTCATTAACTTTTAACCATTAATTAGTTTTCCAAATCTTGATCAATGATTATGACTTGTGCTCATGTGCACAATTAAAAATGAGTTTTCATTTGAACCCACCCCTATATATATATATATATATATATATATGCACGCACGCATTAAAGGAACTATAAGAGACAGGAACAATAATAAGGCTTTACCGCATATTAGTTTAGGTAGGTTGAACATTAAATAGGATAGGGTCATAAAAAGTGGTTGATCACTCCAACCGGTACCATAACTCGGTTCTTGTCATTAACTTTAAGGATAGGGGTCATAAAAAATGGTTGACCACTCCATCTGGTACCATAGCTTAGTTATTGTGACAACAAATAACCCTTTGTATATTAATATTGTGATATCAGGTACTCTAGTTTTGTGTTTGATATATGGCTAGAGGAATTATGTAGCCAAACAATACAGATAACAATCAAGTTGATATATGGCTAGAGGAAATATGTAGCCAAACCATAAAGATTGGTAATTGACTAACAACTAGTGGAAATCTTCAAAAGGGATGGCCTTTCTATTGTGTCTTTCTCTTGCGACAGAATCTTGGGGGTTTGAAATTAGGGTAAATGGAATAACATATGTCAAAATTGCTGAACTTCTTGAAATGGGCAAAAATGTTTGATTTGATGTAAAATCGGTATAACATGCACCGATTGAAATAGATATATGCGCTGATTGAAATCGATTTGGGGAAGAGCTGGTGAGAAAAAAATGAAATCGGTCTAACCTGATTGAAATCGATATGAGGAGACGCTGGTGAGAAATTGAAATTCGTATAACCTGCACCGAGTGAAAATCGGTATAACCTGCGAGAAAAATTTGAAACCTGCATTGATGATTGAAATCGATGTGAGAGGTCTAACCTGCAGGGGTGCTCAAATTTCCGACCAACCCGGCCAACTCAACCCAACCCGAGGCAAAAAAACTCAAACTGAGCGAACCCGATGTATAATCGATACAATTTTTCACCAACCCGCATATATTGGGTTGATAACGGGTTAGCCCCAAACCAAACCGACCCAACCCGCCAACCCGTGAAAAACATTTAAATCTATTTTAAATTCTTGTTACCATCATTTTGTTACTGGCAACGAAATCTTGTTACTATTGAAAATTTATAAATAGACAATTGTTGGCCACTTGTTACTTTAGTAATCTTGTTATTGATTCTTGATGTCGCATTTATATACATAATATTTATAAGAAATCTTTTATTAGACGATTTAGAAATCGGTTGAACATTTAAATATTTAGAAACATATAGTAATTTGTTTAGACACAATAACTTAGTAAAATGGTGAAATGATCGATAAAAGTTTCAACCCGACCAACCCAACCCAACCCGAACTGTTTGGGTTGGGTTGGGTTGCACTTTTGATTGGGTTGGGTTGAGTTGAGATTTTTCAAACCGCAATGATTGGGTTGGTTGTCAAAGTGTCTTCAACCCGGCCAACCCAACCCGTGAGCACCCTACTAACTTGCACCGATTGAAATGGATATGTGCGCCGATTGAAATGGATATGAGGAGACGCTGGTGAGAGAAAATTGAAGTCGATCTGTGCAGCGATTTCAAATTTGAGAAGGCGATGGTGAGGAAGTTGATAGGTGCAAGGACAATCAATATTTTACATATTAAAAAAAATCAAAAACTTAAAAAAATGAGAAAGCAGGAATGATACAGGAAGTTTAGACGTAGGACATTCAACATCCTACTTTTAGGCCATCCACAGCGCATAGATAAAAGCCCTCAAGCCCTCAACGCCACATCAGCGCCACATCAGCTAAGCCCTCAAGCCCTAAACACCCCCAGCACATAACTAAAAGCTCTCAAGCCCTCAATGCCACATCAGCGCCACATCATTTTTTTAATTCTTTTATTTATACATTTAATTATTTAACAAAATAAAAATATTTATATATTTTTGAATAAATAAAAATAAGATAAATAATAAAAATAAAAATTCATATCATTCATTAAAAATAAAAATTACAAAATACAAAACACTACCAATTATGAAATTTTTTAATTTGCTCTTTTCATTTTAAAGTAACCCTCAAAACGTCTCCCGTATGGTGATCATGCGAGGTCATGAAAAACTCGAAGTCTTTCTCAAATCGTTTTGAGCGTTCGATTTCGAGTTCTTGTTCCAACCTATCTCGTTCAAGTTTTGAGCGTTCGATTTCGAGATCGAGTTTTTTCATTTTGTATTCCATTGTATCATCAATCTTGTCGTTGAACGTCGTCAACAACTGAGTAACACTTTCGTTCGTATTCGACCCGGACGTATTACTCGTTGATGTTTTTTTTGCCTTGTTTCTCCCGATGGGTCGTTGAAGTTGCTCGGTGGAGTTGTCGTCATCGTCATCATTGGTACGTTTTGAACCCCGCGATGAAGTTGTCGTCATCGTTGGAACGGCTCCCCATTTTGGACATTTTTTGAGGACTTCCCAAGCTTGTTCTTTAGAGAAAGCAAACCCTTGTTGTGCTTGGTACCGTTCGTGTGCCACTCGTGAAATGTCGGCATCACTCATTCCGCTTGATCTATTATTGACCAAGTTGTTGTAGATGCCGCCAAAAAGAGCAATTTTTTTATTCAGGTCGTTGAACTTGGTGTTGAGTTGATGAGTTGTTCTATAATTGGCGCGACCCATCAAACTATAGAACACTTCCCCGATTCGGGTCCAAAAACCTTCTACATTTATGTAAATTCAAGTATAAGAATATTAACAAGAATAATAATAATAATAATATTAATAATAACAATAATAATAATAATAATAATAACAATAAAAATATTACCATGGGTTTGTGCGTTACCGATAACGGGGTCCTCCGAAGCGTCTACCCACACCGACACTAACGCGAGTTCCTCCTCGTTAGTCCACATCTGTGTGGGGGCTCTATTTTCATATTGTTTGCTTTTTCCTTTTCTCGATGGTCTCGGGTTTGATGGTTCCGGGTTTGATGGTTGTGTGTAGATGGATTGTGGTGTGTGCGGGCTAGTATGTTGGGTTTCCGGAACAATGTCGTCGACGAGATTGATTGCGGGTGAAGGAATATTGTAGTTGGCCGGAGTAAAACCTTGTTCAATCAAACCGGGACGTGTAAATTGGTAAGGAAATTGTTGGTGAAATTGTTGGGGAAATTGTTGCGGATATTGTGGCGGATTTTGTTGCGACCATTGTGCCGGATATTGTTGCGACCATTGCGGACGATAACCTTGTTGTGTAAACGCTTGGAAATCAAGCTTCGGGTCTTCTTGCGGTTGTGGTGTATCCGGTCGGTTACGACGGGATGTAGGTGTTTTGTTTGGATTCATGATGAAATTTGAGAGAGTTTGAGAGAGATTGAGAGATTGTTGGTGTGAAAAAATAAGAGGTTGAGGGTTAATATATATAGTGGGATTAAATTGAATTTTTTTTTTATAAAACTAGCCGTTTGGGAGAATTTATTTTGAAGATTTAAAAAAAAACAGGAAATAGCCGTTGGAGATGCTCGGGTTCATCGGGTTTTCAAACCCGCACCCCGAGCCCGAGCCCCAAGCCCGCGTACCCCGCACCGCTGCCCGCAGGAGCCCACAGGCGAGCCCAAGCCCGAGGCGCTGCGGATGACCTTATATAGATATATAGATTAATTTGGAATTTGTGTAGCATAGATATAACAATATTATAATTATTTGGGAACCATGCCGATTTAACTTACAACAATATTATAATTACATAAAATACATAACAAAACAATAATAAAATATCAATGGAAAAACATATTTTTTAAAAACATTTGCGAAAAATAATTTACTAATCACAATTTTTTGGTTTGGTAACATCCTGGGGGTAAGTGGTGGAAGCCCTTACTACCTGGGTTCGAACCCCGTGGTGATCACGCGGAGGTATCCCCGAATCAAGGGGCGGATCGTGGGCCTGCTGTTTGGGCCGGGTCGTAGGCCAAATCGTGGTCGGAAGTCCAGACTAATACCCCCAAAATGCAATTGTCTTTCAAAAAAAAATCACAATATTATAGATAAAGGGGTTTTCATTTTAACTCAGGGGCGGATCCACTTGATGATTAGTGGGGGGATGGGAAATGAATTTTTTTAGGGTAAAGACATAGTTTATTTTTAGTTTTTAGCTTAGTGTCCATCCAGTAATTTTTCGTCCGGGACCCCATCAACCCAAAAAAGTGTCCCGAAATCAACTAAAAAACCAAAAATAACTCTTGAAATTGACCAAAAAACCAAAAATGACCATCGAAATCGACAAAAAAAACTTAAAAATTCTTTAAAATCAACCAAAAACACTCGAAACGTTGAATTTAGACTAAAAATACATCGGACAACTTTACGGACATTTAAACTATCTTAAAGGTGACCCCAGTAAAAAAACATCTTGGATCCGCCACTGTTTTAACTTGGTAAATACTTAATACAAAATATTAGGTAAACAATAAATTTTAGTTAATACTTATTCTAGTCAACACTTACCCAATAAATTTGGTAAACAACCCTAAGACCTCCGCCATTTATGATAATGTCGTGGAGGTAGTCCTTAAGTGTGATGGACCTTGTGGTGTTACTCATGTGAGTAGTCACTAAGGTCAACTGTCTCTTGAGTTGAAACTTATTAAAGCGCTATGGGTCTGTCCATTGATTCCAAATGATTGATTCTTGTGGTTTTTAGAAATGACTCTGATCATGATCTGTTGTTATATATTATATGTTCAAGCTTACTAGGCTTTTTGACCTAACACTTGTTTGATGTCGACATGCATCTCAGGTTCTAGCGACGCGATCTCCAAGAAGGTCTGGCTGCACTTTAGTAGCGAGCTTGGGGAGCGTTTTTGGGATGCCCTTTTTCTAATGAACATTATTTTTATGGTTTGAATGACACCCATTGTAACACCCCGATATTTGGAAGGTATCGATATTTTAAAATAAATATGAAAAATAGGATTTTGGATTAAATTCTAGATTTTATAGTCTTGTTGGATGGATAATTCAAATACGAGTCCAACGGTTCTTTCCGAAGCAAAATCGGAGCTAAAACGAAAACGTTATGGCCAAAACAACTTTCAGTACAACCTCGGCTAAAGTGACCAGCAAAAGTGACATGAGTCCATTTGGGAAAACCATTTGTCCTAATCCATGATGAATTTTGGGTTAATCATGCTTATGAGTTATACGTTTACATAATTGTCGTTTAAATGCATTTTTACATTATGAGGACCGTTATTTGTGGGTCTAATGGGTTTTGAGCATTTAACTCGGTTTTCACTTTAAATGAATCTTGGGGACATCTTGTCCGATTTTGATGGCTCAATGTAGAGTCCTATTTATGGTTTGCATTTATTGCAACTTATTGCATCTTATTGCATATTATTGATAATTACATGCTCGAGTGCCTTAGTCATTCATGTGTAGTCATGTGATTTTAGACTGTGTTGCATTGGATCCATAGGCACATAAGTCAGTCTTTATTTGATGGTCTACTGGGTGTTGCGGGATTTAACCCGAGCCCCATGCTTTATGACATTTACCTTGCAAGGGTACACTAGGAGGGCTGAGTCTGGTTGTGCTATCGTGATTGATGGGCGTTTATGACCTCCGCCATGTCGGGGCAATGCCATGGTTGTAACTCCGCTTGTGCCGGGCCTTTGGGGGTATTCATGGTAATACTTGCTAAGGTCGGCTGTCTCTTTGGGTGTAACTTGAAAGGAGTCGTATGGACACTTGGGCTTTCATGTCGTGAAGTGTCATACAATTAACGTTGTATGAGTGGCATACTTTGTGTTCCTCCACTCTCAATGTATATGAGTCTCCCCCGTTGTCGGCCAACACTATTTTTGATATTAATGTCCTTACTTTATTATCGCTGGTCTTGTGTGTTTGGCTGCAAATGATAACTTTAATATTGGATTTCCCCTCCACGTATATTAAGGATTGAATGAAGCATGTCAATTCCATGTTTTGGTATTTGGAGTTCGCTCCCTTTCATGCTCGCGTGAGTATCAGGTTTTATCCGTATATTCGGTAACAGTTTATGTTTATTTGGATTGTTGTCCATGCTACATGGGCCGGGCTTTATGCCTCATCCATGATTAAATGATTTGAATAGTAGAGATTTTCTCACGTTTATATAATTGAGATTTAAATGTTTATTCACGTTTTGAGTGAGTTTTAATCGGAATTCAGATTGTCACTGTTGTATTGCGTAGAAAAATAGAAGAGTTGAGTTCAGATGTCAGGTATCAGATAGATAGATCCTTGTTGAAAGGTGAGCAGGCCTTTATATATGTTAGGACACTGAAGTTGTCCTTTATAATAGAAAGTTTTGTAAAGCAATAGCTGTGTTAAAGGGCTTATGCTTAATTGTTGTAGCAAGTGATGAAGACTATAAATAGGTCTTTACTTGTAGTTTGTAATCAGTGAATTCATTAATACAAGATGTAGATCTCTAATCACTTTGTGTTCTCTCTAGGTTAGATTTCCTTTTCAATAATGTTCTTCATCATCTTGTTACACAATACTTGGATTGTATGAATATCATGGACCTAACAAGTGGTATCAGAGCCAAATCGAAGAATTTTTCATCGATACAATCATCGGATCTTCACAATTCAAGTGTTTTTAGCCCTATTTTGCTCAGATTTCGGATTCTTATGGTGTTTGTTCAAGAAAAAGTCGAACTCACTTTTTGGATCAAAAGTATGCAAATCGATCAAATTACAAGTTTTGATCAACTAGAAATCTGTTCATCTTCATTTTTCGAATAAGTCTGCGAAAGAATCACTGAAATTGGTCAAGAATTGAAGAAGTTATGATGATTTTAGTGCTTTTCGAATGCTGTTACTTGAATTCGGATTATTCTTGATGAATTCGGATTATTCTTGATGAATTCGGATCCTTCATCGTTTACTGTTCATTGATGAATTCGGATCCTTCATCATTTACTGTTCATTGATGGTTTCGAATCCTTCATGCTTTACTGTTCATGGTTTCGGATGCTACTACTGTTTGGATGGCTTATATGGTTTCGAATCATTCTGAGTTGATGATTTCGAATCTTGTGAAGTTCAAAATATCTCTGAACTTGGTCATCTTAGTTCTGAATTTCGGAATGTGCTTACACCTAAAGGTTCAAAGGTATGGATGGCTTCGCGTCTTTCTAATCCTCATTCTAATGGTTTCGAATTCCATTTATTCAAGATAGGCATGGTTTCGCATCCAACATGATACAAAATGGCTTGATTTCGAACCCTACATGATCCGGATTCATTGATTTCGGACCCTTCATGATTCGAATTGCCCTGATTTCGGACCCTTCATGATTCGAATTGTCCTGATTTCGAACCCTTCATGATTCGAATTGAGTGATTTCGAACCCTTCATGATTCGAATTCCATGATTTCGAACCCTTCACGATCCGAATTCATTGATTTCGCACTCTACATGATTCGAATTCCCTGATTTCGCACCCAACATGATCCGAATTGAGTGATTTCGAACCCTTCATGATCCGAATTCCCATGATTTCGGACCCTTCTTGTTCCGACTTCCTTGATTTCGAATCCTACTTGATCCGAATTGAGCTGATTTCGCACCCTACTTAATCCGAATCCATGGTTTCGAATCTGCCTACATCCGAATTCTGATGGTTTCGGATCCAAGAAATTTATTGATGACTACTTAGCGGAACCCCCGTGCTAAGTCTCAGGAGGGGGACTTAAATGTGTCTTGATGACTTGTTTGTAACCGTCGTCGGGTCTTTAATGCCATTTAAAGCTCGTTCGTTACTGGCCGTTGTACCATGATTGCTCGTGGACCTGCATTATAGGAACAAAGAAAACGGATGTTGACTGTTAACGGTTAGTATAATCGTACGACCGTCTTGAGTCTCGAACGTCGGTCGTATGGACAGATGTCGTTCATCGACACGTTGCATGCAAAAAGGTGGTGGACAGCTGTCCACCATCCACCGGAACGACCTGACACGACGTTGCTATAAATATCGAGATTCTGGAGATCACTTCCTTTCTTACGCTTGCGACATTTTCAGAGAGATATTTTTTAGAGAGATTCAGTTGCCCTTTCCGTGTGTTTGCTATAAAACGAGAGAGAAGTTTGTCCAATCTTTTATCATTTTTACAATGTCGACCGAACCTGCAAGAACCATTAGTGGCCAAGAAGGTCTGTCGGCCTTCCGTACGTTATCGGGCGTCCCGGTGGCTCTACAGATATATTCACCGGATCAGTTTCAGCCATCGGAGTGCCCGAATGGGCACTTCATTTTATACGAATACCCATTCAAAGTGGGTTTCAAGTGGCCATTCTCCCCACTGGTCAGGAAGTTTCTGGAGAAGTTTCGTCTTTGTCCCGCTCAGATGATGCCACCGTTTTGGCAAATCGTCTGTGTGATCGATAGGATCACCGGCGAGTGGACGACTCCGTTCACGGTGAAGGACCTCCTGGCCTCTCACATGGTCAAGGTGGATAACTACCACTGGTACAGCTTGTTCTCCAAGTACAGGGGAGCTCAGGTTCTGGTGTTGAACACCCAAGTAAACGATCGTGGGTGGAAGGTCAGGTACGTTTTTGTCAAGATGTAATCGCTCGAGCTGCTGGAGGAGGATACAACGTGGGTCTCTGCTAGGTGGAACACCAACAGTAAGTTTATTCTTTTCGCTTGTCGTGTATGATTTTGGAATCGTGCATTTTAGCTAATCGTATGTTTATGTTTCAACCATCACATTCCCTGAGGTCGGCGTTTCCAAGGAGACGTTGGTGAAGATTGAGAAATTCCAGATGTATAATCCGAAAGACAAATCTTTCTTCGTCCAGCGTAGAGGGTTCGGACGACGAGGTCGTCGTACTTGGAGGGATGGAGATCCCTGTTGAAGAGGAGGTAGAGAGAGAAGAGGAGGAAGAGGAGACAACAGGTAATAGTCTTACGTCTTACCTGATTTGTCGTACGTTTTGTTTATAAGTTTCCCTTCTCATCGTATCTCTTTTATTTTGCAGGTGGGTCAGGCGATATGCCTACTCACGGCATGTCGAAGAAGGAGGCTCAACTCCTTCTAGCCCGTCAGGACAAGGAGTTGAAACGTAAGGCTCCCCCACCCCCGTCATCGGGGGGGGGGGGGGGGTAAAGAAATCCAAGACGGTTCTCCGGAGGGAACCGTCGTCGAAGGGTGGTGATCCGTCCAGGGTCGCCACTACTAAGAAGTCGAAGACACCACCGAGAGTCATAGATGCGACTCCGGTGAGTGTGGCTCCTCCTTTCACTGGAGAGGTCGTGTAACGACCCCATATCCCAAGTACACAACATATCACACAATATAACATAAATAGATATAACAAAGAACTTCACATTACATGTACGGTCCAGTAGTCTCTTACAATTGAAAGAAAACCATATGTAACCCAAATACTGTACTATTTACATGCATAACATTTAACGTTGCAATACAACTGCTAAACAAGTCAAAAGCTTCATCTTAAAGTCCTTCTCTCTATCCATCCACCGGTTACTCTACTTACTTGCCCTTACTTGATCCACCACCTGGAATACATATTTTTAAAACAAAATGAGGGTTAGACCTGATGGTCTAAGTGAGAAACCCCTGTTAGTTTAAAAACCATTTATATAAACTTTAATCATATAAATCACGCAACACAATCGTATACATCCAAATAAACTCACATATATTATGCTTCCCCTTTTCATTCCTTCTGGCCATATTAGTGGTAGCAAGCCAACTAATAATATACAACGCTGCACAACATCTACAGCCAAACAACGCTATACAGGTTCTATAGCCAATCACACCGGTCTTAAACCCGACCAACGTATTATAACACATTTATAATACACATGTAAATATAATACCTTACTATATTATAATTCACATACGAGCACATAATTATCAACAGTTTCACTCCCAACTCCACACATGTATGTATTCCAGTTAAAAGGTGTTTTCAAAGCAAAACTCACCTGTTTTGGTTATTTCACACGTTCGTAAGCTTCTTTCAAAACGATCCTATCCCTTACCACGATTCCACGGAATCTGAAACAAGTTAAGATACACAAATTGCTTTACTAACCAAATACGTAAAGCCTAACGATTTCCCATCCTCAACTGTTCCATTACACACTGCATTTAACTCACTACCGGGACTACACAGGGTACCGGGACTTATACAGTACCGGGACTCTTAGTACCGGGAGTTCCTATACCGGGAGTTCATAATACCGGAACTCTCCACTACCGGAAGTCTGTTATACCAGGAGTCAACTCTACCGGGAATTCACACTACCGGGATTCCACACTACCGGGAGTCCATATTACCGGGACTCCACCGGAAGTTGATTATACCGGGATTTCACCGGGAGTCCTCAAGAACACAGTCGGTTCTATTTACCCATAAATCGATTGGAATCCATTCAAGACGTGAAATTAAATACTCTAAACCGAAAGATATCTTCTATTCATAATTACAAACACAATATGTAAAGGACTTACCTCCAAATTACTTCTTAACCCGATCAATTGAAGCCCTACTCGTACGGTTTCCTCTTTCGCTTTCTTTCGTCTTCAGAACTCCCGCACACATACACACTCTTTCTATAACTGGATAAAGATACACCTGATAGCCTAAGGTGTATATCAAAAAATCAATTTGTACCTTCTAGACCTTCAACTTCTCATTAATGACCCAAACACCCTTAACTTATATTTTACCCCAAACTTACCCTGAACATCATAAATTATTGTTAAATTATCTAACGGACTTACCCTGGGTATTACAGGTCGCTCCTTCTCCCTCGTCGGCCGACAAAGGCAAAGGGAAGATGACGGAGGAGTCCACCGGTACTATGATGGTGAATTTCACACTGTCATCCAATTTCATGTCTGGCGAGGACATGGATAGTGACAAAATTTTCCCGGACCTGGGAAAATTTCTCCTGCCATCCTTTGAGGAGCGACTTTGGGAGGTTACGATCGATGAGATAGGATCACAAGTCGCGGGGCTGACTTTTAAGGTACGTACGATCCATTTGTTTTTATGTGTTTCTGTCATTTGTTTTCTGACCTTTGTGTGTTTAATCGTGCGACTACAGGCGTTCCAGACATCTCTCTGCTTGTACGCCCATATGGAGAAGATCCGTAGGGTTACACCCATTGCCTTGGAGAAAATGCGCAAGGCGCAAGAGGAAACTCGCGTGGCACGGGACCAGGAGAAGCTGGCGATGGAGACGGCTGAGGTCCTTGTTGGTCCCAAAGGGGTTATACAAGTTTGTAGAGGGGGGGGGGGTTGAATACAAACACATGATTTTTATCTTTCTAAGCTGTTTATTGATATGTATCAAACAATTTATAGTTTGTTGCGGAACAAGATTAAGGAATAAACCTAATCTAAACAAACTATGAGAATCACTAAGATTTCTTGCACTAGAAATAAGTGAGAAGGAATTAAGAATACTTAAGTAAAATATTCTAACACACAGATTCAGCAAGAGAAGGAATGGCCGAAGTTGTTCAAGAGTGAACTAGGGTTTCCTTTATATACTGCATGCATTTAATGCACAACAGTACAACTTTACACATGGCAGCCTATGGTTGGTTGCATGGTTTGACTTCAGTAGACAACCTAGTGGCCGCATGATGAACAGTGTAGAATCAGAGTTGGTTGTACGATTCTGGACAAAAGGGATGTTCGTTCTGACAGATCGTACAAAAGGCGTGCAAGGGGATAAGACAAAAGTTACTTGTAGAGGATGCTTCATGATCAGCGTTCGCTGAATAATTCTTTATCAGCAAATGATAAAGTTCAGCGTTCGCTGAAGTCTTCTACTTGAAACTTCACGTTGAGTGGATAGGTCTTGGCTTCGTTGATATCCGCATCAGTTCATTAGTAGACTTGTCGCTGGTTCTTTGGCTTGATCTTCGACTTCAGCGTAGAACATGGTTGACGTGAAACTTGTCTTCAGGGATCATAAGTAAACAACATAAACATATCAGCAATCATCAATAAGGCTGAACATGCTCAAGGCTTGCTAATGAATAGGGTTCGCTGAATGTGTAATTTAAAGAGCGTGAGTTTCCTATCAGCGATACTGAACAGACATAGTACTTATCAGTGATAGTGAAACTCTAATACATATTGTCTACTTACAATTTTCACTAAGTGTTTCTCAGAGTCATTATCAAATCACTGAGGGTTTGGATCAACAATCTCCCCCTATTTGATGATGACATAGCAATAAAGAAAAATTGCGAAGTAAGAAAACATAAGGATAAAAAGGACTCATAAAATATTTGTCCCATTTACTATTTTCAGGGATCCTTTTAAGTACTGATGGAGTAAAGTACATTCACTGAAAATTTTCATTAAACTTTGTATCAGTTACAAAGGGAAGTGAAAAAATTACAAGTACAACGAATAATAATTACAAATACAAAAAGATACAAGATGATAAAAGATAGAAGAATTACAGGGAATCCTATCAGCTAATCAGGTTCTTTCTTGACGAGTTCATCAAGAGAATCAGTCTCTGGAATCATCTAATCAGGGACAGTGACTCCCTGTTCCCTTCTTTTCTTGGCTTCGCGGTAAATGTGGGGTTTCAGGAGTGATTCGACAAGACTATGTTGGTACTCGCACCAGTAGAGTAAATCTCAGAGTTATTCGATTGAAGTTTTGTATAACTCAGAGATGCGTTGAAAGCATCGGTGACCATTGAAGTCATAGAAAAAAATGCCGTAAGGATTGCTGATAACTTTGCCAGGGACGAAATCTTCAGCGGGAGGTAGAGATACGTCGAGTCCGGAGAGGTCAGAGGCAGGGCCAAGAACTACTTCACGAGAAAAATCAATTCCTGTCTCGTTTTTTATTTCAGGACCTGGAGAGGAAGGAGTCTTCTTCTTCTTTGGAGCCGCTCGTTTCTTCTGAATTGGTGGAGGTGGAATATTGACCGCTGAGGTTTCCAAGTCGATCAGACTGTTTACGGCTTGTTCAACATAGGTTTTGAAAGTTGAGCGGGATCTTGGAATTGGTATTCTCATTTCCAACCATTCAACGAAACCAAATTTGTCCAGGGCTGACATGTAGCAAGTTCTGTTGTAGCCTTTTTCTCTGACTACTTGGACATGAACGATCGGTACATTTTGAGTATTTTTCAAAGCATATCTCCCTTTGACGTTTACAGCTTTTATCCTTGAAGCATGTTGTCTGTAGTGGCACATCTTCTTACACCATTCGAGAGTGGTGTCGCTGACTTTGGTCTTTTCCTGGTGAATCTTCTGTGCGTCCTTCATCAGTTTCTTTTGAACGACAACAGGAAATTTCTTCAAGGCTTGATCTTCAACTGAACGTTGAGAAAGTTCTAAGGCGTATGCTTTATCTTTTTCTTCAGCCTTATTGCGTTCAACGAAGAGTTTTTCAGCTCTGAGGGATTCAACGATTTCCTTCTTTGAAAGGATTTGGAGCTGATGCGGAATAATACGTTGATCCTCAAGCTTTTGAATCATGGTTGCTCTCTTTTTCAGCTCTTCTTCACTTGGTTTTTTAAGAACCAAGGAAGGTCTTTTTTTGTGAGAGAGCAGTTCTTCTTCTCTTTCTTCTTCAAAAACATCATCGGTCTCAGCGAAGTCTACGACCGGGATTATTTCATCAGCACTCGGGGCTGGGATTATTGGAGTTGTAGCAGGAGCTTCATCTTGATCCTCAAGCAGGGGAGAGGACTAGCTGAAACAAAACGATCATATAGATTAGATCATTTACGAGAAGAGATAGAGAAAGAATGAGGTTTAAGTGTATAGAGGCTTTATGGAGAGTAGAACTGAGGTTGAGAAAGGATATAGGAGGGATGCAGTGTAAGGAAATAACAAATAAGTTACCTGACAAAGTGGCTTGCTGAAGAGAATAGCCAAGTTGTCCGTTGTAGCAAGGCCTTTGCTTTTGCCTTTGTCAGCTTCAGATGCTGCAGGCTTGGTTCTGGTGGTCCCCTCCCCTGATTCTTTGATAACTACCCCTTTTATAGCAGGGGTCTTCTTAGCTTTAGGCTGGAAGGAGAAGTCAAGATCATCATCATCGTCATTATCATCATCTTTTGGTGATGATGAGGGTTCATCGTCATGAAGATCAAGGTCTTCTTCGGCTTCTTCTCCTTCTTCCTCAGATTCATCATTGTCGTCCAGGTCAACATGAACGGGAGAGTCAGCAGCATGTTCTTCGACATTCTCCCCCTCAGAATCTTCGTCGTGTAGGGAGAATTCGGTTCCCTTAGGGTTTTCAACTCCCTAAGGTTTATCAGCAGCTTTCTCTTTCTAAGCACTTTTCTCCCCCTCAGAGTTATGGGGAAGATCTTCTTGATTCTTCTCCCCCTCTTCCACATGACGGATGGGGAAGGTAGAAGTGTCAGCAGCAACATCCTTTGGGTCCCTGTCTTCCAGGCCAGGGATCCCAACAGTGGTTTCCACCGCTGCCATTCTGTCTTCCAGGCTAGAGAAATAGCAAGTGTACTATTGATTATTAAGTCCACTGCCATCTCCACCTTCTCCCGATCAGCCTGAGAGAAGTGGGATAGAGGGACAGTGGGAGCGTTCAAACGATCTAAGTGCTGCTGGATCAGAGCGTTGGAAGAGTCGACCTTTTTACCGAGATCGCTCATCCCCGTCTTCAAAGACGAAACCTCTCCCTAAAGGTTGCCCACCACTGTCTTCAACGATGTGACTTCGTTGGACAGTGTGGTAAAGTGTGTGGAGAGGTGGCCGTTGGTGGTGTTCAAGGTGTTCAGGGCGGTGGAGTTTTCGGCGAGCGCTGTAACCAGATTAGAAAAGCTACCTTCCAGCTTTTGTAGATCAGCGCTGGAGGCCTTTTCTTTCACCTCGGTGGTGAGTTTCTTTAGAGCGTCCTCAGCGTCTGAAACCGCTGAGGAGTTGGATGAGAGAGTAGTGGTGAGAGATTCCACTTTTGTTGACAAATCCTTTAGGGAATTGTTGATGGTTCCCAAATTAGGACCTATAAAAGAAAAATACTTATGAACAAAGGAAAGCTCAGAAGTTGGAGGTTCAGAGAGAGGAGTGTTTAGGATTTTATGTATACCTGCGGGTGGGTTGGTGAAGTCATCGAAATGCCTGTGACCAGTAAAATGTTCGTAGTCGTCTTCCAGAGATGGTTGACGCTGAGAGCCCGCAGGTCCTTGATTTTGATCTAGCATACGCTGTAGATCATCAGCCGATGTGTCACTCAGGTGAATAACACCTGAGGTTGGGGGAATTATAAAATTTGGAGTGACCAAAGAAGATGAGGGAGGAGTGAAAGTTGAGAAGAGGGTGTGGGTAGCAGATTCAGCGTTGGATCCGCTGAAGAAAATCTCTTCAGTACTTAGAGGTACTGAGAGTGGGGGTTCCCGATCTAGGATAACTTCAGTGTCTTGAGGCACTGAAGTGGGTATGGAAGAGGTAGGTTCAGCGGATGTGGCGGAGCATGCCACGGAACTTTCCAGCGTCTTCTATAAAGAGACAGACGAGGAGTCTTCAGCCTGGGAAGGCTTGAGGGTTGCTCCTTAGAAATCTTCTTGGTCTTATGGATGTGAAGTGGGGTTTCAGATTGTTTCCTTTTTTGGGTAGGAGTGGTGGTTGCGGCCTGGGTACCAGCGGTAGGGACGACCGTTGCCGAGGAGGTAGCCGCAGAAGTAGAAGAAGTAGGAGGTCGGAGAAGAGGTAAGAGTGTAGAAAGACGTACCTCGTTTGGCAGTGGCTTGAAGTCGAGAACCTTAGGGCTGACCTGGGATAATCTTAGGTCTCCCTCTTTTGGGTATTTATCGCCAAGTCCTTGCATGAAAAGAGCACTGAGGAATCGAGGATAAGGAAAGTTCGCTGGTCGCTTTGCTTTTTCGACTCTCGCCATCATGTCTTCAAAGATGATCTTGGCCCAGTCGACATGTAGCCCTTTCATCAGCGCATACCCCATAACAGCCTGAGGTTTTGAGGCCTGATCAGTTGACCCCACCTTAGCTGTCAGGCAGCTGATGAGATGTGCGAAGATGAAGTTCATCTCGCTTGGCATTTTGCTTTTCAGGATGGACGTGATCTTCTTCTCAGGGAGACCGTCTCTCCCTGTGTTCTAGTTGTACTTCATTGCATCCAAAAAGGCAATGATTTCAGCGATGCCTTCTCTGGATTTAACATAAGGTAGAGAAATGAAGCGTTTTTCTTTGGAGCTTCCAGGAAGATTGAGAGCAGACCTGGTTGCTCCAGGATGAATCTTTGCTTCCCTGAAGTCAGCTTCAAATAGGATTACATCCACCATTTTGTCAGGGTTCTTGGCGGAGGCAACCTGAAATCTTCTGGCAGTATACAGAGCTGGGCAAGTAGGTTCTTGTGGGCTGGAGGTTTGATCGTTAGTGATGTCGCCAGAGGACGGGTCTTCAGAAAATTAACAGCGTCATCTAGGTGAGTGACCTGTTTCTTTGGGGGGAAGGTGAATAGGGCGTGTTGGAACTTAGTATAGATGGGAGAAACCTTGTCCCACATAGGAGCCAAGGAAATCTTTAGAATACTTAATTAACCTAAGATATAGAGCATTAAATGAATCATTTAATAGCTTGGGCTTGGAATGTGGTGTTCTTGGCGGACTCTCTTTGACATAAATATACATATTTAATGTCAAAGATTGGGCCTTGGGCCTTGGGGCTCTTGGGGTCGAGATTCAACGTTTGAAGAACGAGTGTGGTTGTGTGTGCAATGTCTGGCGCGGATCACGGAACGACCCGAGCCGCGAGAGGAGTCGCACGGAACACTGGAAGAATCATGGAACAGCGCCTGGCGCGCATTGCGGGGCGATTTGGGCCGTGCCAAGAGGCTCGCGGGCCTCTGTTGCATTTGACAGACAGTACGCGGCGCACATCTTCGCGCGAGTTTACACGCGCCGCTAGTCGCGCGGACTTCTGACAGTTTGTTTCGGTTACTGTGGCATACCTATATAAACCACACTTCTTCCCATTTGTTTCCCAGACTTTTTCAGACGTTTTTGACGAATTTTCTGGGATTTCTCTCCTTCTCGTTCATCACCAAACATATGATGATTCGCTAGATTCAAGTGAAACGCTTGAATACGATTGTTGTATCCTCAAGACGGACGTTATACCGGTGAAATTTCTGTCTTAGGACACTGCGTAACGTGCAGGCCTCAATCGATTTCATTATCTTCAAGGAATCTTCATATCAAGAAAGATTTAATTATTGTTTTCATTTGATTGTTTGTAATTTGATGTAAAGTCAAAGATTTTATACAAGAAATTCTCTTCTACTCTTTCAATTTTGTTCTTTTATATACACAATCTCTATATGTGATTGAATACTCCTAACAATCTAAGACATAAATTTTGTTAAGGAGCGATGGATCAATCACAGTTGATGAAAAGTCATGTGGAGAAACCCGAGAAATTCAAGGGTTCGGACTTTCGACGATGGCAACAAAAGATGTTGTTCTACTTGACAACTCTTCTTTTTTGCCAACGTACTCACTGAGGAAGAGCCACCGGCAAATCTTCCGGTAGGGGCGGACGGGGCGGCACCATCACAAATTCAAGTGTCCGCTCATGAAAGATCGGTCGAGACATGGAGATCCAACGAGTATAGTTGCAGAAACTATATATTGAATGCTCTCGACGATTCCCTCTGCGACATCTATTCCTCTTGTACAACGGCAAGGGATATTTGGGAATCCTTGGATGCCAAATACAAAACTGAAGTGACATGTTCCAAGAGGTTCGCAGTGGGAAAATTCTTGCACTACCGATGGTTGACACAAAGCCTGTGTTAAAACAAGTAGAAGAATTGCAAATTCTAGTCCACGAACTTGATGTTGAAGGTATGGGGCTGAACATAAATTTTGTGATCGGTGCAATAATTGATAAACTTCCTCCGTCGTGGAAGAACTTCAAGTTATATTTGAAGCATCTTACGGAGGAAATTACATTTGAATAATTACTCCTCAAAATTCGTGTTGAGGAGGACAACCGACTCAATGATAAAGCCGATGCCATTCAAATCGAACCACATGCCAACATGATTGAAGGCAGTTCATCCAAGTCTAAGTTCCCGAAATTCAAAGGAAAGGGAATTGCAACCAAGAGGCCTTTCAATGCCGGAAAGGGCCCCTTGGCCCCACAAAAGAAACAATTCAAGAGGATGACATGTTGTTGAGTATGTGGCAAGCCGGGACATCGAGCCAAAGATTGTCGATTCAAGCGTGATCATGGTGGTGCCGGAGGAAGTGGTGGTGGAGGAAAAGGGGCATCTACAAGTCATGCCAATCTCACCCACTCCCGAATGAGTTCGTTGGTGTAATTGAAGCCCACATGGTTACCAACACGATGGATTGGTGGATCGACACCGGGGCTACACGGCACATTTGCAATTCAGAAAGCTTGTTTTCATCCTACCAAAAGGTGAGTGAAGGGGAGCCGATGTTCATGGGGAACGCCTCGACTGCAAAGATAGACGGAAAGGGGAAGATCAACTTGAAACTGACTTCCGGTAAAGATCTTGTGTTGAATGATGTTGTACATGTACCTAGCATTACTAAAAACTTGATTTCTGGCCATGTTCTAAGTAAGAAAGGGTTCAAAATGGTATTCGGACCTGATAAAGTTGTTATCACCAAGGGTGGTGTGTACGTTGGGAAGGGTACCTCCACGAGGGGCTCTTCAAGCTAAGCGTTGTAAATAGCTTTGATGCCGCCATTGTTAATAAAAATAAGGCAGGCCCTAGCGCTGCTAGTTCAATGTACATGATTGCTCCTTCTAATCTTTGACATTCTAGATTAGGACATGTCAACTTTAGATCAATTCAAAGAATGATCAATCTTGACATGATCCCTAAATGTTCCTTTGACAAGTCGACTAAGTGTGAGGTTTGTGTAGAAGTTAAATTCACAAACCATCCATACAAGTCTGTTGAAAAATCAAATGAAGTACTTGGGTTGATTCACACCGACTTATGTGATTTCAAGGCAACTCCTTCACGAGGAGGTAAAAACTATTACATTACCTTCATTGATGATTGCAGTAAGTATTGCTATGTGTACCTAATCCATACAAAGGATGAGGCCTTAACCATGTTTAAAACTTATAAGGCCGAAGTCGAGAATCAACTCGACAAAAAAATCAAAATTCTAAGATCAGACCGGGGAGGAGAATACGAATCCCATGACTTTGCAGAATTTTGTGCTACACATTGCATTGTACATCAAACTACCGCTCCATACACTCCTCAACAAAATGGAGTAGCCGAGCGGAAGAATAGAACATTGAAGAATATGATAAATTCAATGTTGATCACGTCCGGAGCTCCATACCATTTATGGGGTGAGGCATGTCTTACTGCAAATATGATCCTAAATAGGATCCCCCACAAGAAGAGTGATAAATCCCCTTACCAACTATGGAAAGGGAGATTACCATCTTACAAAAGGATGAAAGTGTGGGGTTGCCTTGCCAAGGTTCAAGTCCCTTTACCGAAAAGGACAAAACTTGGACCTAAAACCGTTGATTGTGTATATATTAGACCCGCTCTTAATAGTGCTGCTTATAGATTCTTAGTATATAAATCTTGTGTGAACGATATAAGCAATAACACTATCATAGAATCTGCGGAAGCATAATTCTTTGAGACTACCTTTCCTTACAAAGAAAAAGAGGATCAAACCTCTAATTCAAGGAAAAGGTTGCATGATGACACACACACTTCAATTGAAACAAATGCAAATGATCAAACACATGAAAGTGAAACCTCCAAGGTTCAAGAAGAATTGGAACCAAGGAGAAGTAAACGTGGTAGAGTAGCCAAAGACTTTGGACCTGATTTTATGACCTTTAATGTTGAAGGAGAACCTCTATCTTATAAGGCCGCCATGGAATCATCCGAGGCACCTTATTGGGAAGAGGCAATCCATAGTGAGATAGACTCCATAGTACAAAATAATACATGGAGATTAGTTGACCTACCTCCGGGTCATAAGGTAATGGGTCATAAATGGATATTCTAGAGGAAGTTGAGACCCGATGGCACTATAGAGAAATACAAAGATCGACTAGTTGCCAAAGGATATCAACAAAAGGAAGGTCAAGACTTCTTTGATACCTACTCTCCGATCACAAGAATAACGTCTATACGAACGTTGATGGCCATAGCAGCAATTCACAATTTGGAAATCCACCAAATGGATGTGAAAACTACTTTCTTGAATGGAGAGTTAGATGAAGAAATATATATGCAACAACCGGAAGGGTTTGTTGTCAAAGGTTAAGAAAACAAAGTCTGTAAGTTGATCAAACCCCTTTATGGACTTAAGCAAGCGCCAAAACAATGGCATGAAAAGTTTGATAACACATTGATATCAAACGGGTTTCAAATAAATGAGTGTGATAAGTGTGTCTATGTGAAGCAATACAAAAATGCATATGTCATTATATGTTTGTATGTAGATGATATGCTTATATTAGGATCGAACTTAGATGTAATCAACCAAACCAAGAAGATGTTGCATTCCTCGTTTGATATGAAGGACTTGGGAGTAGCAGATGTGATCCTTGGTATAAAGATTCAAAGGAATCCAAGTGGTTACATTCTCACCCAATCTCACTACATTGAGAAGGTACTTCGTAAGTTCGGTCACTATGATGATGAACCGGTGGTGACTCCATTTGATCCTTCTAGTCAATTGAAGAAGAATCAAGGAGATAGTGTGGCTCAATTAGAATACACACAAGTTATTGGAAGCTTGATGTATATCATGAATTGCACACGACCGGATATAGCATATAGTGTGAGTAGACTAAGTTGGTACTCACATAATCCCGGAAAGGATCAATGGTATGCACTAGTGAGAGTGCTTAGATACTTGAAGTATAGAATGAATCACGGGTTACACTATACGAAATACCCTCCCGTCCTAAAAGGGTATTGTGATGCCAACTGGATTTCCAACCATTCTGAGAGTAAGTCCACAAGTGGATATGTGTTTACACTTGGTGGAGCATCGGTCTCATGGAAATCATCCAAACAAACGGTGAATACAAGATCAAATATGGAAGCAAAATTTGTAGCTTTAGATAAAGCCGCTGAAGAAGCCGAATGGCTAAAGAGCTTCCTAGAAGGTATTCCGTTGTGGCCAAACCCCGGGACTGCCATTTGTATCCATTATGACAGTATGGATGCTCTCACAAGAGCAAATAATCAAATATATAATGGCAAGTCTCGACACATAAGACGACGCCACAATACAATAAAGGACTTGCTGAAAAATGGAATCATTTCCATTGACTACATAAAGTCAAAGGAGAATATCGCTGATCCTTTGACAAAAGGCCTAAGTAGAGAGCAAGTATCCTTTTCATCGAGGGGAATGGGCTTAAAGACAATACAACGAGTTTCCTTGGCAGAAACCTAACCTAGCAAAATTGGAGATCCCATGGTCTAGGTTCAATAGGATAACTAGTTGAGGAACACTCAAGGGACGCTTATACACAGGTATGCCTACTCCTATGATGACTTTTATGTGTATATTTTCGTTGAAGATTTAGGGTTGAATTTTATATTCTTAATAATGCTAATAGCTTCTTAGTGGAATACAACGGAACATTCTTGATCGGCATTACCTATGTGAGACTGATGTGTGGTCGCATCTTTTAAGACGGATATGGCTACGTCTGTTTGGGCAAAATTTTACAGGTCTCGACCACGACCAAAGAAGGTAAGACGAATGTCATGAGTTATACCTTGTATTAAGATAAGGTCCCGACGAAGACCCAAAGAACCTCCGCCATCCCTCCTAAAAAGTAAGTCGAGAGTTCATCACGACACTCGACCTCGACGTCGCCCGTTCCGCACGACCGTCGCATAAAACGTACGACCTCGACCGACTAACGCGTTATACAATTGTTATATTTGTTTAAGTGTTTAATGCAGGAGTCAAAGTCATTTATGGACAAATGGCTATAACCGACGAAATCAGTTATGAGCATCTAAACTCACATTGAAGACGACGACCGTTACAACAATCATCAAAGATCTTAATGATTCAATTAAAGTCATCCGAAGACTATAAAATCTCAGCTCAATCATCAGTTCAAGACACCGGATCAACACCGGATAACATAGAGAGAGAGATAGAACAAGAGCATCAAACAATAGAAGCAAACACAAACACTCGAAGAATATTCATTCGAAGCAAAGAGATCATTCATAGAAGATCACTCTCGACGCAAGACTCTCACTCTCGACCAGCAGTTTATACATAGTTTTCACACACGACGCACACTGTTTTTACATTCCAAACACTTGTACTTTACATTTCGAAGTCTTTCCTTCATTTGTATTGTAATCTCTGTGCGATCGACACCCAGAACATCAAGGACATCGCCCCTGATTGGCGACCATAGTGCAAAGACAACATCCAATGTCTTCCGCAGGTTTTTTCCTCGTTGAGGTTTTTCCTGCGTCATCAAATCCTTTGTCTCATTTACATTTTTGTCTTTGTCGTACGCCATTGTCGAAAGATTCCTTTCTTTAGTTGTTAAAGTCCACATCGACCTTAAGTTGTCCCTTCGGTGCAACTTTTGGGATTAACAGTTTGGCGCCATCCGTGGGACCCCATCTAGAGAAAATCTTCGACAAACGTACGTCTTGCTAACGGTTTGTTGGAGTTTTCTTTGTTCTCTGTTGCAGGAAAATGGCAGCCCCTGGAGATCAGCAGCATGTCATTGCTCAGATGTACCAGGAGCTTGAAGTCGCCCGAAATCAAATCAACGCCATGGCGGAGCAAAGCCGTAGAGCAGCTGAAGAGATCGCATGGTTAAGGAATCCCTTTGGACCTCAGAGTTGTCCTAGGCCATTCGTTCAGAATCCAGGCCAAGGATCGTTCGGTCAGAATGGTCCTCGACCATTCGCGCATAATCCAAGTCCAGGATCAGGTCCGTTCGCTCAGAATCAGCATCCAGGTCCGACCATGCAAAACCAGCAGCCGGGACCGTTCAATCCAAATCCCCAGTTCGGGACGGTCCTTCCTCAGCATATAAGGCCACCACCCATGCAGAATGGATCGCAGCCATTTCAGAATGGATCACAGTCATTTCAGAATGGGTCGCAGCCATTTCAGAACGGGTCGCAACCGTATTTTGTTCCTTTCAACGGAGATGTCAATGGCTCGTCGCATGTCAATGGCACCAGCTCAGGAATCAATCCGCAAACAGGGGCAAATCTCAACCCCAATGACCCCGTCGCCCAGCGATTGAAAATGCTAGAAGATCAGAACGAGCGCGTCCTATCTTTGCTCACCAAGCTACCTGGGGCAGCCGTGCCCGTAGACGTCGAGCCCCGATCAGGATTTCAGGCGTCACCATTCATCGATGAGATCGCGACTGTCAAGGTCCCGAAGAAGTACAATGTCCCCGCCTTCACGCCCAAGTACTCGGGAGTGACCGGTCCGACAGAGCACGTCGCGCAATATAAGCAGCTCATGTGGACGATCTCAATCCTACACATGTATCAGGAAGTCTGTATGTGCAAAAGCTTCGGTGCAACTCTCACTGGTCCTACTCTCTAATGGCTGATCAATCTCAAACCCAAGTCCATCGGGTCGTTCGCTGAATTAGTCAATCAATTCTCCCAGCAATTCGCCAGCAGTCGCAAGATGGAGAAGCAGACCAGTGACTTGTATTACGTCGTGCAGAAGACCAATGAGTCTATCCGTAATTATTTCAATCGATTTAATGCAGAGATGATCAGCATTCGCAATTGTGACATCAAGACCGCGATCGAAGCCTATAAGCGTGGTCTGAACGATAGTTCAGGTTTATACACTGACCTGACTAAGTATCCTCCGGAGAATTTCGAAGACGTCCGAGCTCGAACCCTAGCGTATATGAGAGTAGAGGACGACGCTGCTTTTCGTCGCAAGCATACCGACGACAAGAGGTCGTTAGGCGTAAAGAAGCCAGAGTTCAAGATGAAAGCGATTTCCAAAATGGAGCCCGCCCGCCAGATCTCGAACGTCCGATTCAAGACAAAAGCAGAGGCTAAGACCGCGACCTAATTTCCTCAATTCCCCAAGATATCCTCTTACGGATTCAAAGGGTCCACTAAAGATTTGGTCGAAGCTCTGAAGACCGCCCAGGCGTCTATTCGATGGCCAACGAAGTCCGGTCACGACGACGCTAAGAAAGATAAATCTAAGTGGTGCGACTTTCACGTCGACCATGGTCACGCGACAGATGATTGTATAGCTATCAAAAAGGAGTTGGCGTATCATGTCCCAAAGGGCAATCTCAAAGACATCATCGACAACGTCGTTACCCCAGCTAACGATGTTCGACCGTCAACCCCCGAGCATGCTAAAGTCGTCAATTGTATCACTGGTGGTTCCGACGTATGCCAGTCAAGCGCCTGACGATCGGCCTATCCTGCGTTCATCAAGGCCTAAAGGAGATTTGGAATTGGAAGCCATGAAAATTGTATTCGACCAAGACAACCTCGGCGACTCGTACCAGAAACACCACGACGGGTTGATCATTCAACTCACGGTTGGTAATTGTTTAACTCGACGAGTCTTGGTCGATGGGGGCAGTTTAGCGAACGTCATCTTCCTTGACACCATCAAGGCCATGGGAATCGATCGCTCGGAAATCACCCGACGTTCGACAACTTTGGTCGGTTTCAATGGAGAAGCGACGAGCACATATGGAGATATCATCTTGCCAGTCTACGCCGGAGGAATCAACAAGCAGACCAAGTTCAGCGTCATCGACTGTGCGTCGGCCTATAACATCATCTTAGGTCGACCATGGATCCACGAAATGAAAGCCGTTCCCTCGACATATCATCAGACCCTGAAGTTCCCTACGCCGTGGGGCATCTAGGAAGTCAAGAGTGAGTCGAAAGTCGCTCGTGACTGCTATAAATTCACTCTGAAACCGCGAAAGTAAATCGCTTAGCAGATGCGGCACGACAGGTTCGTCCTTCTATCCCTAGAAACAAACTTATGCCTTATCTACAAGAATAAAATGACCGTATGGCCCTATCGCATGAAAACACAGTCAATGCACACCTAGATGCCATTTCCCAAGATCGCTGTGTCGATCCGTCACTTAAAACCTATCCTCTCCTAGAAAGAATAGGATATTAAATGACGGGGGGCAAATACTCTGTTAATTAAAGAGGAATCTAAGAAGGTACGTTTCCTAATTTCTTTTTCTTCTTTCATACGATTTTTTCACGACGACGATTACTGAGTTAAGCATCGGAGGGTCGTTGGTTAGCCAACGACCAACCTCTGACATTGTTTATTCCGCGGAATCGCATGACAATAATCAAACGACTCTAGTTTCGCCAGGTTGAACGACATAAACGATCAGGTCTATGACTTGATCATCCTTCTACAGGGACACACGATTCAATTTCATCGCACGACTCGGTCGTACGATTGCAAAGTCTAAACGATCTCATGATCTAAGTTTCTTGACTTAGAAAAATTTTATACTCTGGATGTATGCTTTAGTCGCATGTGCTTATGTCTATACACACGATTTAAAAGTCTTATGGCTTACGTTCCAGTTATTGTGTTACAATAGATGCCTAAGTCGCATGATTCCTTGTACTTTATGAATTTAACAGTCGATGTGATGTTTGTTTTCCAAACATATAAATCGCAAATTCAAAAGAAGACCGAATTTCATTCATCAAAAAACTGTCAATTACAACGGTCGATCAATAAAAACAAAAAAAAATTAAACTTGAGGAGGAGCATCAGTCGCATCCTTGCCTGAGGTCCCGCCCTAAAGACCTCCATCCACCACCTCCTCCTCGATCTCCTTCTCATCGTACGAATCAAGGTCTCTCACCGATCCGACGCCCTTCAAGTAAATGTCGAGCTCTTCCGACGCCGAAGCAAGAGGGTCCTTCCCCGCTAGATGTCGTCGCATAATCGCTGCCCTAGCAGTCAGACGAGCTATGGCAAAAACAGACTTACCCTCGTCCTTAGCAGCTTGTACATCTCTCTCCAGACCCTTCACCTTGGATTTGGAATCCTCAGCTTCCTTTGTAGCTGCAGCCAAAGATCCTTTAATCTTCTCTATCTCCTCCCTCTGGTCGGCAATCATGGATAAGGACTGCGCTAAACGATGACTGACATCATCCTTCGCACGACCGACGACCTCTAAATGGTTTTGAGCGTCATCCAGACGTTTTATTAGAGCCTCTTCACGCTCTCCGGTGACCTTCGCCCTATCCAACGCCGCGTTCTCCCTCTCTTGCGCAACAGATGTTAGATCCTTTATCTTCATCGTCTCACCCCGCAAAGCCAGAGAAGCCTGGAACGCCTACAAAATCATAAAACAAACATTTTTAGTATACAACGACAACGAACAATGACAATGACAACGAACAACGAACAACGACAACGACAACGACAACGACAACGAAACAACGACAAAACTAAGTCTTGAAAGAAAGACTTACCATGAATGCCAGCCCGGCGACATGAGCCCCCGTCTCCTCGATAGGAAATCCCACGAAACGCTCCCTGAAAGAAGGGAGCAGATATTTCCCCAGGTGAGGAAATAAGTTCATCCCGTCTAGGACACTGCTGGCCATAAAGTCCGACGGCAATGTAAAATTAACCGTCGTGACCTTAGCCCCTCCCGTCGACTGATCCTTGCCCTTGTCGGCCGACAAAGGATCCGACGTGGCTGACGGGGACTTCATTGTTTCCGCCGGAGGCACAGAACTAATAGGTTTCGTAGCAATCGCATCAGAAGACGACTTCTTGGGCGATGCGACCTTTGCCTTCTCAGGCGTAACGACTCTAGACGAGTCGGGAACTCCCGAAGACGGTTCCCTCGGAATCATCGTCCGCATCTTCTTCGGAACATCTGGACCAGCGGACATAAGCTTTTGCCTCTGCTCCTTGCCCTTACGAGCAAGCTCGAGCTCAGCTGCTCTTTTAGCAGAGACGCGCGACATCCGTGGTTGAGACTCCCCTGGAAACCACAGAAGAATAAAAATTATGAAAATCAAGGGAAGAAGAATCGAATTAACACAGAAAGAAATAAGAAGGTACGCTTACCAGTCATCTCTCTTTCTTCTTTCGACTCCCCTTCTTCCTCACGTTTCTCCCCCTGATTTTCTCCTAAGTATACTAAATCCTCGTCGTCGTCGACCAATTATCGTACGACAAACGACCGTTCCTCGGCGCTAAACTCTAAAAAAGTGTCGATCTTCGCCTGAGAGTTGGCATAAGGCTTTACGTCCTCGAACTTTATGGCTGTTGACATATAAAAAACAAAGTTAAAAACCAAACAGGAAACGCAAACGACAGACGTCAAAAATGTACAAATCTCACCCGATGTATTCCAACTGGCCCTAATCCAATCACTCTCAGAGTCAAGGGTCCACTTACGCACAAATGCGTATCGAGTCTTCCACCCGTGATCGTTTACAGCGGTCTTGAGGACCAAAGCACGATCACCTTTAAGCCTAGAGTACAAACTACAACGATGACATCCGTCCTTCTTGGCTTGATAAGCCAAAAGGAGGTCGTGCACATTCATGGGAGACTCCCAATTTTTAGTGACACGTTCGATCACTTGTACAACTCGCCAAAACTGGGGCATCAGTTGACCCGGTGCTATGTCAAATTCTAGCATAAAAGCCTTAGCTAGTGTTAGCTTTAATTAGCTCCGAATTAAATGAATGTTTTATAAAGATATTTTAATGTTTTAGATATTTTCTTTTAGATATTTACTTAGATATTTTATATAGATATTTTAGATATTGTCTAGATTTTAGATATCTTAAATATCTAATGTGTAAATGGCCCTATATAAGAGGTGTCCATAGTCTTATTTCTAAGTGAGAAATATGGAAAGCACACAAAAACACACATAGACTAGTTTCTTATGAGAGTCGTTTCATGTTTAGTGTGGTGTTCTTCAACATTTCTCCTCTCCATATTTAATCATCAATGAATATGAGATAAGTTTCTTTATGATTGTTCTTCATGTATATCTTATCTCTATATTTAAATATGGACTTTATATTTCTTCTATTGTTGCTAAAAAATGGGATCAACAATTGGTATCAGAGCCGATTGAAGAAACTTTTCTTCAAAATCGATCATCTATGCAACAATGGAAGTTTTAGATGGTTTAGTTTATGATATACTTCATGTGTGTGTTTTGATTCTTTCTCATTCATTGGTTTTATTTGATAAGCACTAAGTAGATGGTTGATCTATGATCTCATCCTTGTGTGTGCTTAAGTCCATAGCAATTCTTTTTGCATCTTGGTAGTAAGGTTGTTGATCTTTGTTTGATCTGACCTTTATTTTCAAGATTGGACTATCTTTGATCCAGATTTTGTTTGTCTTCCGCTGCTCATAAACATTTATATATGGATAACAAAATCATTTGGGTCTTGAGAAAGTTGTTTGAGAAAGATTTGATGTTTTGTTACATGTTCAAAGTCTGATCTGAAACGTTTTTTTAAAACTTTAAGTTCTTCTAATTAGTTTTCTGACTTGATCAATTAGAGATCGAATTATTTGCACTCACGGTTTTAAAAATTATATGAAGATCGTCTTATCTTTTACATCAAATCAGATTTAATGACATATTTGCGCTGCTGTATTAAACTGATCATATCTCACTCATAAAAACACCGATTGATGCGATTCAAAAGGCCCTGGATTCAAAACACATTGATGAACAGCTTTCGTGTTTTGAGAATTCAGAGATTCGAAATTTATAAGGGTCATATGCATCGTTGAAGTAGACAACAGTGTGCTGATGGAAAGCTGATGGACAGATCTGCGCGACTGTGGTAAATCAACCATATCTTTGTCGTACGAGCTCGAAAATAGGTGATTCAAGATGATCTGAACAGGTAACAAACTAATGAAAGTTGTTTGTGTTTTGAGTTTTTGCAAACTCCAGAGGTAAAATGGTCTAAATCAGTGTCAAAGTAAGTGTAACACTTCTGTTAAGCTTCTGCCGAGCGGCGACCAAACCTCTGCCGCACGCGACCAAACCTCTACCGCACGCGACCAACCTATGTGGTACTGTTCACCACAGAACCTCTGTGAAACCCGACAGAGCCTCTGTGGACTGAACCTCTGCAACCGAACTTCAGAGCCCATAGCGCCACGTCTTAGTACTTGCTGTCAGCTTTGCGCACCTGTCGTATTGTCAACAGAACTCCCTCCTCGAAGCTCCAAATTTGATGAGTCCAGTTGCGTTGAACTCGTAAGACAAAGATGAAATTTTTTCATGTTTTGAGTTTGGTCTCAATCGGTGTTCTTCTTGGTCAGAATCTCTGCTAAAGTCAGTACACCTCTGCTGGACAGAAAGTTGTGTTTCACAAAAATCATCATCAGAGCTCTGTCGGCACTACGAGCAACCTCTGCCGAACAACCTCTGTGGTACTGTTCACCACAGAACCTCTGTGAAATCCGACAGAGCCTCTGTGGACTGAACCTCTGCGACTCAACCTCAGAGCCCGATTTATGTTTACTTGCTATCAGCTTTGCGCTGCTTCAGAAACATGAGCATAACTTTTGACTCGGTGCTCCAAATTACACGAGTCCAGTTGCATTGGAAAGATAATTCACAGACGCACGACTTTGATGCTTTGCTTTTTCTCAAATTATGTGTGCTGATATGCCGAAAACAGCTTCAAAGTCTGCTGTAAGGTGCTGGACCGAAAGCATCGCATTTCACTCATGCTCTTTCCGCTTTCAAGAACGATGTTCTCTCAACGGTTCTTCATGGTGTCAAGCTACATTTGTCACATTTTAAATGTCACTCCATCCTCTGTTATTCACGTTTAAAGCTCGGTGGATGAGCTTACATTTGAGGGGGAGCACATGATGCTTTGAAGACTTGAAGAACGGAACATCAAAGGTTCTAAAGAAAGCAAAGGGGAGACTATAAGATGATGCTTTCTTTATAAAACATTAGGGGGAGATTGTTAGCTTTAATTAGTTCCTAATTAAATGAATGTTTTATAAAGATATTATAATGTTTTAGATATTTTCTTTTAGATATTTACTTAGATATTTTATATAGATATTTTAGATATTGTCTAGATTTTAGATATCTTAAATATCTAATGTGTAAATGGCCCTATATAAGAGGTGTCCATTGTCTTATTTCTAAGTGAGAAATATGGAAAGCACACAAAAACACACATAGACTAGTTTCTTATGAGAGTCGTTTCATGTTTAGTTTGGTGTTCTTCAACATTTCTCCTCTCCATATTTAATCATCAATGAATATGAGATAAGTTTCTTTATGATTGTTCTTCATGTATATCTTATCTCTATATTTAAATATGGACTTTATATTTTATTCTATTGTTGCTCAAAAATGGGATCAATAGCTAGAGGTGAGTAGGGCCATTCAAAACCTATCTTAAAGGGATATTCGTACATCACGATATACCCCTCAGGACATTCGTTCGATCGAATTTGACCTGGGCTGATCAATTCAACCCACGCAGGGAGCTTAGATAACCTCCTAAAGTCATCAAGATCCGACTGATCTTGAATATTTCTCTCAGGGTCCATCGACATCTCTAAACAGATTGGAGGGATCAAGGAAGTCGTACATTATATATAAGCGCTCAAAGACCTCGAAAAACCTAACTGAGTCGCAGATTCTCGCAGGATTTGTAAATAAGCAGGTAAAGAGCAGCAAGAAGATCAAAGGGAAATCTTTGCTCAAAGACGCTTCGAAATCGTAAACCAGAATAGACCCATTGAGGTCTCTATTTATGCAAACGATCGAATCCCTAAGATGATCGCCACGTGCCCTCGTCCCTTCGTATGACCGCAGAGATCTTCGACACCTGTCAAAGACAGCTGGTAAGCACAATCGTACGTCAGTATGACGTCACGACCTCGTCCTCTCTTTGACTTCTCGATTCGGTTAGAATTAAACCAATTCGGTTCCGAAACAACCAAGGTAATTTTCAACGCAAGACCCTGAACACCCGACAAGCAAAATTTAAAATTCGAATTTGCCATCCTACTTTCAAATTTTGGGGGCAAACTGTTTGGGAAAAATTTCACAGGTCTCGACCACGACCAAAGAAGGTAAGACGCATGTCATAAGTTATACCTTGTATTAAGATAAGGTCCCGACGAAGACCCAAAGAACCTCCGCCATCCCTCCTAAAAAGTAAGTCGAGAGTTCATCACGACACTCGACCTCGACGTCGCTCGTTCCGCACGACCATCGCATAAAACCGTACGACCTCGACCGACTAACGCGTTATACAACTGTTATATTTGTTTAAGTGTTTAATGCAGGAGTCAATGTCATTTATGGACAAACGGCTATAACCTACGAAATCAGTTATGAGCATCTAAACTCACATTGAAGACGACGACCGTTACAACAATCATCAAAGATCTTAATGATTCAATTAAAGTCATCCGAAGACTATAAAATCTCAGCTCAATCATCAGTTCAAGACACCGGATCAACACCGGATAACACACAGAGAGAGATAGAACAAGAGCATCAAACAACAGAAGTCTTTCCTTCATCAACCATAGTTTTCACACACGACGCACACTGTTTTTACATTCCAAACACTTGTACTTTACATTTCGAAGTCTTTCCTTCATTTGTATTGTAATCTCTGTGCGATCGACACCCGGAACATCAAGGACATCGCCCCTGATTGGCGACCATAGTGCAGCGACGACATCCACTGTCGTCCGCAGGTTTTTTCCTCGTTGAGGTTTTTCCTACGTCATCAAATCCTTTGTCTCATTTACATTTTTGTCTTTGTCGCACGCCATTGTCGAAAGATTCCTTTCTTTAGTTGTTAAAGTCCACATCGACCTTAAGTTGTCCCTTTGGTGCGATTTTTGGCATTAACAACGTCTTCTAAAACTCTCATGAAGAAAGGATATGTTCACGACCGAAATGAACACAACGGTAAGAATTAAATTATGTATAGATATAATATGTGTGATGCTTATTGTCTCGATTTACTACAAAAAGTGGCTAGTTCAAGACTTTAGTTCACTATCCACGAAGTAGATCCGATAGGTATTCACTAGGAACGGTTCAAGTCCAAAGGACACCTTTTTCTATGCATATTATAACTAGCTTGGTGATAGAAACATAAGTTCCATAATATTGCTTATTTTCTATTCAAATGTGGGGTATTAATTGGGTTTGAATAGAAAATGTGGGGTATTGTTGGAACTTAGTATAGATGGGAGAAACCTTGTCCCACATAGGAGCCAAGGCAATTTGTAGAACACTTAATTAACGCAAGATAGAGAGCATTAAATGAATCATTTAATAGCTTGGGCTTGGAATGTGGTGTTCTTGGTGGACTCTCTTTGACATAAATATACATATTTAATGTCAAAGATTGGGCATTGGGCCTTGATGGGGTCGAGATTCAACGTTTGAAGAACGAGTGTGGTTGTGTGTGCAATGTCTGGCGCAGATAACGGCGTGACCCGAGCTGCAGGAGGAGTCACGCGGAACACTAGAAGAATCATGGAACAGCGCCTGGCGCGCATTGCAGGGCGACTTGGGCTGCGCCAAGAGGCGCGCGGGCCTTTGTTGCATTCGACAGACAGTACGTGGTGCGCATCTCCGTGCGAGTTTACCCGCGCCGCTAGTCGCGCGGACTTCTGACAGTTTGTTTTGGTTACTGTGGCATACCTATATAAACCACACTTCTTCCCATTCGTTTCCCAGACGTTTTTGACGAATTTTATGGGATTTCTCTCCTTCTCGTTCATCACCAAACATATGATGATTCGCTAGATTCAAGTGAAACGCTTGAATATGATTGTTGTATCCTCAAGACGGACGCTATACCGGCAAAATTTCTGTCTTAGGACACTACGTAACGTGCAGGCCTCAATCGATTTCATTATCTTCAAGGAATCTTCATATCAAGTAAGATTTAATTATTGTTTTCATTTGATTGTTTGTAATTTGATGTAAAGTCAAAGATTTTATACAAGAAATTCTCTTATACTCTTTCAATTTTGTTCGTTTATATACACAATCTCTATATGTGATTGAATACTCCTAACAGGGCGTAGGGGTTGTTTCCCTGAAATGTAATTTGTTCCATTGAGAAGTTCACATTGGGAGCTTTTGTAATTTTAGTCTTTTCCCAGGATGTGGGGGAATCAGCGTTTGATGCCATTTCTGTTCATAAAACACAAGGATGAAGAAGATGAAGAAAAATTCTTGAAATGGAGAAAATTCCAAAATAAGATTTTTTTAGGGTTTTTCAGTTTCCATTTAGAGAAAGAAATGGAAACTAGAGTTTTCTAGTTTTGAAAAGAAGTACAAAACATAGTGAAAAAGCTTGTTTTCCAGTTTCCTTTTATGGAAAGGATTCTGGAAAAACGTATGAAAATGTCAAGTTTAAGATTTTGATTATAAACTCGAAGAACAATCTGAAAACAGATTGTGAGCATAAAACCATGAAGAAAATGATTTTATTTTGAAAAAGTTCTTTTGTTTGATCTTTTAAAAACAAGAATAAGATCAGAAACAAGTTTGTTAGATGGAAAATAAAAGAAATATTAACCTTTTACGATGTAGAAGATGAAGATGAACAAGTTCTTGAGAAATTAGTTCAAATGAAACAGTGAGTTCTTGCTTGAGAGAGTAAGTTCGCGTAAAAGGTAAAAATATAAACTCAAAGGGTTTATATAGTGAGAGTAGAGAGAGAAAAACTATGAGCGCCAAAAGTTTTTCATGATGGCACGTGACACGTCCCTTGAATCTGATTGGACGAGAAAAACGAAACGGGCGAGTGTGTCAGACGAAAAGGCGTGCCATGGTTTATCTGTTATGATGACGGCATAAACGTCCTTTCATATTTTAAGGTGTCTTTGAGGATTTTGAAAAACTCAGGGACATTTTTAAAACACGAAGCACTAATTAGAAATATTAGTGAAAGTTTTAGAATTTCAAAGTATCACTGAAAGGAAGAGATATTCAGCGCTGGAATTTGTTTTGAAATCTTACATTCTAAGGCGAACGTCAGCGATTAAGAAAGAGAACATACCTTGATATCAGCGAATCAATTTGTTCAGAGATAGGGTGATTAATAAGGATATATCAGGTCATATTATCACTGATCTAATGTGAACCACTGAAGATTTTACTCTTCTAAGTTTAGCATTCCAAGCTCGCTGATGAGAAAGTTGAATCTTGTCTCATCAAGAGGTTTGGTGAACAGATCAGCTAACTGAAAATCAGTTGGGATAAAATGAAGTTCTATATCACCATTCATCACATGATCTCTGATAAAATGATACATGATTTCGATGTGTTTCGTTTTTGAGTGTAGCACTGGATTATTTGATATGGCGATGGCACTAGTGATGTCGCAATAGATTGGAATTTTAAAGAGCTGAAGGTCATAGTCAAGTAGCTGATTTTTCATCCACAAGATCTGAGAACTACAGCTTCCAGCGGCTACGTACTCAGCTTCAGCGGTTGAGGTGGGCACTGAGTTTTGCTTTTTACTTGTCCAACTCACCAGCTTTCCACCTAGGATCTGACATCCTCTTGTGGTGCTTTCCTATCCAATTTGCATCCTGCAAAATGACTATCTGAATAGGCGATTAGATCAAACCCTGAGTCTTTGGGATACCAAAGACCTAGGTTAGGAGTACACTTAAGGTATCGAAAAATACGATTTACAACGATCAAATGAGATTCCTTGGGTTTAGATTGATATCTTGCACACAAACAAGTTACATACATAATATCAGGACGACAAGCTGTAAGATATAGAAGAGAGTCGATCATCCCACAGTACGTTGTGACATTAACAGGTTTTCAGAAGGATCCTTGTTAAGTGTCAGTGGTGGTGCCATTGGGGCTTTGTGAGTTCCAGATCCGTGCAACGAACAATGAAATCAATAGATAATAACAGAGATGTTTATGATTTCAACTGGTCATCCATATAATGCTTTCAATCAGAGTGTTTTACAATATGGAATAGGAAAGCAAATGAACAACTAGCCTATTTTTCTAAGGCTAAAACAATATATATATATATGGCGGGCCCGTGGTTAACAAGCCCACGGCCCGTTTACTAACTAGGCTCAAAATAAAGAAATACAATTTAAACCCTTGAACTTTAAATGAACAATAAATGACCCTAACAATCTCCCCCTTTGATTTGAAGTTCGAGTTCGCGCCAGTTATGAACATATTTTTTACGGAGCGCAAAGTGTATCTCGAACCATCTGATAGCACGGCGATAGTCGATGCGATCTTTAACCATTTCCAAGGCTTTCCGAGCAGTTGTTTCTTCTGGATTGGGAACATACGAAAGCCTTCGAGTTTCGGACTCGTGAGATATGATCTTTCGAAGAGCATCTTTAACTTTGAAAAGTGTGCCATCGCAGAATCTGTCTACCTGACTGAAATGCAGAAATATTTTCTCTTTCTGTTCGTTGAAGTAGACAATCCCAAATTCAGGTTCTAGAAGCAGAGCGTTCTCGGGATACATCTTCAATTCAGGATCTTCCAGATTCGGCTTTATCAGATTTACCTTCTTTGCCCTGTTCTCGATTGCCATTTGGAAGTCCGTGAGATATGACATCATAATAGTACAGACCAGGAATCGACGAACAGCTTCGAACGCCTTTGTAACTGGAAGCGGTCGGATAGTTCTTGAACGAAGGTCTTTCAGAATAGTGTAGAAGTCGAACGGTCGGAGGTGCTGGAAGTCGGCTTCAGAAAATCTCCATTCATTCCCATCTTCGCGTCTGACGGTGAATACAGGATAAACAACTTTCATGATTCGACCTGACTCGATGTTGAGCACTTCTGTGATCTGATGCTTGGTTTGAACTTGGCTAACTGGTAGACACCGCTTCATTGCACTTACGTACCGGCATTGGTATTCGGGATTAGAACTGTAAATACCAAGGCAGAAGGTCGGCTCGATTGGGCGTAGCTTGTGAACGAACAACTTCTTCAGGGATTCCTCCAGGTGAGGAATAAATATCGTGATCTTCTCCCAACAGATTTGTTGCTGTTGAGGAGGTGGGAGATCAAAAGCTGTCGGTTGCTGAGGAGATGTCGGAATATCGGCAGTTGTAGTTTCAGGTCTTGTTGAAGTTTTAGCGGGTTGAGCAGAGTGAATGGGGGTACCATATAAATTCTGGAGCAGAAACTGGTCGTAGTCTACGTTGTCATCTTCATCAGAAGGGAAGACCAAATTAACCTGGAAATTTGCGGCACTGGCGGCTTTTTCATACCATGCATCTTCGGTTTCCAGGTTGGTCTTGCAGTCTGGATCAATCATATCCAGTATTGGCATATCTGATGAGTCATCTGTAACCAGTTCCTGTATTGAACCCTCAGGCTTTTCAACCGTCGGGTCTTCATCATCTGAAATTTCCATGTCTATTACCATCTCGGCTAAAGGTAACTCGGCTTCAGGTGATTCTGATGTTGTTGCTGCAGTTGAGGATTCCTGTTGAACCACAGTAGTCGTTTCAGTGAGGATCAGGGCGGTCTCGGTTAGTCTTTGTCTTTTCTCCCCCTCACGGTGATCAGGATCATCCTGGTCATCGTGCTTGCGCTTTAGACCGCCTGCTTGACTCTTGCCGGTATCTTCGAGTGAACGGACTCTCTCGGAGAGCGTTGTGAGCGCTTGATTGAAGTCCTTAAGAGTCGAGTCAATGATATCCATGCGAGTGGTAATGGATGACGAAGGAGCAGTGACCTGGGATTTTAGAACGGATAGCAGGTCTGCTTCGGTTGAGGCGTCTGTTTCGGATTGTTGGAGCAGTTGAGCTAGAAGCATCGTCTTGAGGGTGTCCACCGAGTAGGTAGGCTGAGCAGGAGCCGGTGGAGGTGTAGGGGCGGTTTCAGCTTCGACGATCTTCTCTTTTCCTTTGATTAAGCTCTTGATTTTGGCGAGCTCGGCGGCCATGTGCTGCTCCATTGCCTCGCGGACAGCCTTGAGGGTGTTGTCTAGGGACCCTTGTGACACAAAGTCGGGTAAAGTAACACCGAGATCACTTAGATTTCCCGTTGAAGCATCTACCACAGAGGCAGAGCCACCTACGTTCACGATTGGTGCAGGGATAGCCGTGGTAGGATTTCCGTCCGATCCTCGTGTTCCGCCAGACGGAGACACTACAGACGTTCCGATCGAGTCACGAAGAATCTCGATTTGGTGTTCCTCATCATGTGTCCTAGCCGAAGAATGTTCAATTTCAAATGGCTCTAGACTCAATGGTGCACAAAATGAAGTTGAGACCGGGGGCTGCTGGTCTCTTATTTCAACACCAGTACTCTACGAGTGAGAGACCGGTGGAAGTTGTGCTTGATCCCCATGAGAAACTAAAACATCCGTCTTTTGAGAGACGGATGAGTGGATAAGGGGGTTGTGCAATTTCTCCGCTGGGTCCACGGAGGCTTCTTCAATATCATGTCCCAACAAATGAGACGGGATAGAAGATGTGGCTACCCGGATATCACTTGGTTGGGGTCGCTCAGGAGCCTCTTTATCTTTACGGCTTAATCTTTCTTGGTTCGCTTTTGACCATAATTCCCTCCGTCTCACATGTTCTATGTCCCGGGGGAGGTCCCTCCGGCGCTGGCTGGACCATGGGATTCCTTAAATCTCGTCTATATGCTATCACAGGTAGGGCTTCAGGTATATGTATAGCTGGGGTATCCGGTGGGTTTTTGAATATTCCGGATAAATGAAGGAAAAATGAGTCCGGATGCTATATGAAGCCAACAGTCCGGATGTGGTGTCCGGGTGCCCATCCAATCTGGATAAGGACCCGGTCCGGAAACCTGTCCGGATAGAGAGAGGTTCTGGATACCTGTCCGGATGCTCTGGGATTTTCACAAAAATAGCTCTGTCCTTGTAGATTTTGCAAAAATAGGACTATTTGGATTTAAAACGAATCTTCTCTCGCTCCCCCTCGAATAGTGCAATGGAGAGTCCGACAAAAAAAAAACTTTTGGACATTGAAAGAAAAACACTGTGTCACTCCCCCTCAAATGATGAGCATGAAGTGATATGCTCCCCCTCAGATTGTGCGCGAAGTGTGAAATGCACACGGGAGTATCCACACACAAAAAAAAACTTTTCATCAGTTAAAAAATTTGTGTGCGACGCTCCCCTCAACAGTAGAATGACTTACCTGATGGCTGATCATGCTCCCCCTAAACACATGAGCAGTTCGTGAAAAAAAAACAGGTATAGACAAACCTCACGTCTTCGTAATATTGTTCCTTGTAGATCGTGAGCAGCTCCCTCGTTCCGGTCATGTGTGTGGAGCATCCAGGGTCTAAGTACGACACATGACCGTCCTGCAAAACAAGTTTAGCAGACCTTGGGTACCCATATTTGTCTGGGTCCCGGAGGGTTAGGTTTGACACCCTTCGTAGGAACTTGCTTTGACGCTGGTTGCCTCTTAGGTGTAGGTTTTACCTCAGTAGGAGTAACCCGTTCTGAAGTGGGTTTCCTATCTCGCTGTGGTTTAATCTCTGATTGGGAACCCCGTTGTAAATGGTGTTTCTTTTTGTTTTTACGGGGTTTACGTTTGGGTGTATGATTATATATGTGATATGACCCAAACCAATCATTATTCTTGATATCATCAAAGTCATTCCAACCACAGCTAGAACAACACAAACAATCATGCGACAATTGAATCAATTGCGGAATGGAGTAAATTTTCATCGAAAAATTAACATCTCTTTTAACAGAATCATTCCTATGATTCCAAGCACAATCGTTTGAGTTCATTCTAGGGTAAAACACAGTATTGAAAGACTTTGATTTTGTTTCCTTGACAGATTCCTTGGCTAGCCACTTTTGGTTACCCTTTTTAGTGTGGCCGTTCTTATTTGAAACAACATGAACAACATGGTCAGTGGCCTTTGAGGAAGCAGTATTTATGGTAGGCAATCGCTCGGTCTTTTTCCTCGGCTATGATTGAGTTTGAGAAACAGGTTTAGATTTTGAAATCTTAATCACAGCGGGGGCCTTGGTTTTAGAACAGCCGCCCTTTAGAAAATTGATCGGTCGATTGACTATTGGTAACAAAAAATCAGTATGACTCGGAAGAGGTTTGTCGAAGGGGAACGACTCAAACTCTCCGTCAGAATTTCCTTCGAAGTTCATATATTTAGAAAAATCAACATTCGGAATAACAGGACTTGGATCGGTCGAGGAAGGCGAGGAACCCTTTGTGCTCGTGTGCTTTGGGGAATTTGGTGCGGAAGCTAAGAAAAAATCAGAGTTCAAATTCCTTAAAACACTTTTGTCTTGAGAGTCTTTACCGTCTTGTGAAGTAGAAATCTTGCCTATGAAAGCTTTGCACGAAGACGTATCAGATGAAATATGCTTTTCAGATTGGAGTTGGTCAATTTGCTCTTGGAGCTGACCATTTCTCGTATACTCTTACATCACATTTGTTGCCAAGGCAGCCAGTTTTGATGCGACTTTGGTGATTTCTCCCCGAAGGATTTTCTGTCCTTCATCCGATACAGATTCGGTTTTGACCGATTTAACATTCTCAAGTTCTTGAATAAGCGCTTGCTTCTCCTTTTGAAAAACTGACCTTTCTTTCTCGAGTGACTCCTCCAACTCGACTATTTTTGCTTCCAAGATGAGAGGGGGAACATAGAGCTTTAAATCGTCCGTCTCAGTCTTGGTTGCGGTTGCTTGGACCTCATCCTTTTTGGAGGAATCCTTGGGCTTTGCAACCTTGTAGCAGTCGAAGTAGTCATTCGAGAGATACTTCTTGTTCTTTTGATAAGAATAATTTAAAGGCTCATAACAAAAAGGAAGTTGCATGTGAGACGTGTGTGCGCGCTTATATTCCTCGGTTTCCTCTTCCTTTTCAGGTTCAAGAGGACCAGTCCATTGTATCGCATATTCCGGGTATTTCTTATCTAAACCAAGACATCCAAAGTCATACAGGGTAGGTGTATTGTAGATACCCTTTTTCAAATAGTGTGGGTTATCGTATCCGATTCCACATTCTTTGTTAAAGTACGTGAACTCTTTGGGTTTATTCATAAAGATGGTTTCATCAGTTTGACCCCTTTTGTGGAGTTTTGTTTCAAGATCAGTGACTTTATTAACAAACTCCTTGTGCTGAATTTGAAGAGTAGAACATTGATAAACAATTTCTGCTTTCTCATTCAGACACTGATCAAACTGAGACTGAAGTTCAGATAACTTGGCCCTTAAGTCCTTAGGTGCTAATGAGAGATTTTTGCATTTGTCTTTTAGATTAGCATTTTCAGACTTATATTTTTCAGTTACTCTCTTTTGAACATCTAGCTTTTCGGTTAAAGGTCTAATCACAAGCAGTTGTTCTTTAGAGGTGGCCTTAAAGGAATCTACCCGTTCAGTAAGTGATTGCACTTGATTAAGGAGTTCTTGTTGGTTAGATTCACATACCTAACTTGTCTTTTCCTTTGACTGAGGTGAATAAGACATCTTCAGTTGCACTGGAGTGATCGTCAGACGAATTGCTTGATTCAAAGTGTAAACCTTACGCAAGGCACTACAAGTGATATCCTAACGCAGGTTCTACGACAGACTTAAACTAGTAACAGGTAAGATTTCAACAAACTGAACTTACCGGATAGGAATCCGGATAAGAAATCTGATCTGGAAGTGTCCGGATCAGATTAAGTGAAAACAGTTCAAAATCACAAAAGTATCCGGATAAGAGGAAGAATCCGGACAGCCTTAGGTTTCCGGATAACAAAGGTTACCGGATGGCAAAAGTGCCCGAATAGAAAAAATAAACACAATACTTACCGGGTGAAAAAAGTTTCTGAATAGAATACTTACCGGATGAGATACTTACCGGGTAAATAGAGATTCCGGATAAAATGTTTTCCCGGATACTTAGAGTTGTCCGGATAAAAATCTTTACCGGATACCTAGAGTTGTCCGGATAAAATCTTTACCGGAAACTTTGGGTTTCCGGAACACAATACCCGGAAAGATTAGAGTTTAAAAGGAATTACCCGGAAAGGTGAACGTACCCGGAAAACTTACCCGGAAAGATGGATGTACCCGGAAAGAACGGCTGGTTTGTCCGGGAACTGCGGCTGGATTGTGGAAATCGATTGGGAAGCAACTAGGGTTGCTAAAAAATGTTCCTGAAAGATTAGAAACACTACCAAACACAAAAATAACACTACCCAAATCGATTTTGAAGCAAAAACAACACGTTTTGATGATTAAAAATTCAATTTTTCTCAAAAACACACTCAAAACTTTTGAACTTTGATTTGCTTAAAAACCACTCAAATGATCGAATTAGGATATGAAAATTTGCAGAATCACTAATAGCAATGATACTAACAATACCCAATAAACGAAATCGATCAATTTTACCAGAATCAAAATTTTGATATTCTATTAAGAACACAGACGAGTAAAAGTGAAAACTTACCAAAAATCAATTTGAATACTTTGAATCAATTCTGTCCGTCTACTCTGATACCAATTGTGAGTTCCAGATCCGTGCAACGAACAATGAAATCAATAGATAATAACAGAGATGTTTATGATTTCAACTGGTCATCCATATAATGCTTTCAATCAGAGTGTTTTACAATATGGTATAGGAAAACAAATGAACAACTAGCCTATTTTTCTAAGGCTAAAACAATATATATATGGCGGGCCCATGGTAAACAAGCCCACGGCCCGTTCACTAACTAGGCTCAAAATAAAGAAATACAATTTAAACCCTTGAACTTTAAATCAACAATAAATGACCGTAACAGGTTTTCATAGCTGAGCTTTGAGTTAAATCAAACTTTTTTAGCATATCTTTAACATATTTACCTTGGTGAATGAAAGTACCGTTTTCATTCTGTTTGATTTGAAGACCAAGGAAATATGTCAGTTCACCCATCATACTCATTTTATATTCAGCTTTCATTCTTTCAGTAAAACGAGTACATAAGTCAGGGTTAGTAGAACCAAATATAATATCATCGACATATATTTGAACAAGAAGGTAATTACCTTTTACTTTCCTGAAAAATAGAGTTTTATCGATTTTACCTCGCTCAAAATTTTCAATATGGAGATAAGTAGAGAGAGTGTCATACCATGCATGAGGAGCTTGCTTTAAGCCGTAGAGTGCCTTATCCAGTTTATATACATACCTGGATGCTTAGGATCAGTGAATCCTGAAGGTTGTTCAACATAGACTTCTTCATTCAGCCTTCCGTTGAGAAACGCTGATTTTACATCCATTTGATATACTTTGAAGTCTTTGTGAACGGCGTAAGCTAAGAATAGACGAATAGCTTCGAGTCTTGCCACTGGAGAAAATGTTTCGTCGTAGTCTTTGCCTTCCTCTTGTCTGTATCCCTGAGCAACAAGACGAGCCTTGTTGCGGGTTACAGTTCCATGTTCATCCAACTTGTTTCGATAGACCTATTTAGTGCCTATCACCGACTTGTCAGATGGTCTTGGAACGAGTTTCCAAACTTTGTTTCTTTCAAATTATGTCAGCTCATCTTGCATAGCGCTGACCCAGTTTGGATCTCTAAGGGCATCATCTGTTTTCTTCGGTTCAATCAGAGAGATAAAGTTAACGAATAAACAAATGTTACCTGAACCTCGTCGAGTCTGAACACCAGCGTTTGGATCACCAAGAATCTGATCAATTGGGTGATTTATAGTCCATCGCTGAGCCGGAGCATGATTCACTGACTCTATTTGAACTTTTGGAGAAGCTGAAGAAGAGGCTTCAACAACTTCAGGTATTTCAGGTAGAAGAGGTAGAGGTTCGGATGTCATTTCATTCACTTATTATTGAGATGTCGATGGGATATCTGAGGTAGATGGTTCAGAAGCAGGCACAGTGTTGAGAGGAACAGATGAGACCCATGAGGATTCAGCTTCACTTGCCTGCATGCTTGGGATGATAGTAGGATCATCATCTTCAGCGGTAGGGATGTTGACCTGAGGATTTGGAATAGATTCCGAGTCCCCAAGATGAGAAAACATCCATTGGTTGAGTTCTTCAGTATCAGCAGAAGGTCTTGAGTTCGCTGAACGGGATTCGTCAAAAGTGACGTGGATTGTTTCTTCTACAGTTTGTCTTCTACGATTGAAGACTCTGAAGGCTTTGGAGACTGAGGAGTATCCAAGAAATATACCATCATCAGCCTTGGGATCAAACTTTCCTAGGGTATCCCTATTGTTTAGTATGAAACACTGACATCCAAAGATGTAAAGAAAGCTAATTGAAGGCTTTCTCCCATGGAAGAGTTCGTAGGCTGTCTTCTTGAATCTTTTGACGATCAGCGACTTTTTTTGAGTAAAACAAGCAGTGTTGACAGCTACTGCCCAGAATTGAATAGGTAGATGAGAATCGCTGAGCATTGAACGTGCAGCTTCGATGATTGTTCGATTTCTTCTTTCAGCGACTCCATTTTGTTGCGGTCTTCTCACTGAAGAAAAGTTGTGAGAAATACCCTTGCTTTCAAAGAAGTTTTCAAGGGAACTGTTTTTGAATTCAGTCCCATGATCACTCCTTATTGAGCGAACGGTCATATTGTTCAGGACTTCCATTTTCCTGACAAAAGTGATGAGTTATTCAGGGGTGTCACTCTTAGAACGGAGAAACATAACCCAGATATAGCGAGAGAATTCATCAACAATGACCAGTGTATATTTCTTTCCAGCGAGGGATTGTTTGTTGACAGGACCAAACAAATCCATATGGAGAAGTTGAAGTGGGGATGACACTGAGGAAACTTGCTTGGATTTGAAACTAGCTTTGGTTTGTTTCCCTTTTCACACGCTGAACATAAAGATTTCTTAGCGTATGAATGTTGAGGTAGACCAGTAACCAGCTCTTTTGAAGAAAGAGTGTTCAGTGTCTTGAAGTTGAGATGAGAGAGCCTCTTATGCCATAGCCAGTTGACAGCAGATGAGGCTTTTGAGAAGAAACAGAAGTTCTCAGTGGTTGTCGAGTCCATGTTTATAACATAAAAATTTTCCAAACGATATCCGCTGAGAGCAATCTTCTCCTTTTTGTCAGTGACAAAGCAGGATTCCTTAGTGAAACACACTTTGTAATCCTTATCACATAGCTGACTGATGCTCAGAAGATTATGCTTCAGCCCTTCGACGTATGCGACTCTTCTGAGAGTTGTTGTACCATTAGAGAGTACATCAAACCCTCGGGTATAGCCTTTTCCATTTCCACCAAAGGTCACTGAGGGACCTTTCTCTTCCTTATATTCAGCGAGCAGGTTCTTTTTGCCAGTCATATGTCTAGAGCATCCGCTATCGAGATACCAGATACCCTTCAGGACCTGTAAACAAAGGAAGATTAGTTTGATTTGGGCACCCATTTTACCATGGGCCCACATTTCTCAGTGGTGGTTGTGGAAGTTGAAGGTTCAACAATCTTCGCAGCATTTGAAGATTCCGCGTCAGTGACAGTCTTTACTTTGGTTAATTTCTTAACCTCAGTGGTTGTTTTCACCTTAACCTGATTTGCACCAGGATTGGTCTTCTTTTCCTTGGGTGGCAGTGATCTTCACCTTAGCTAACTTTTCAGCTTTGGTGGCTGTAGGGCACTTACTGGCAATATGATCGGTAAGTCTACAGTGATAACATTTCCTATAGCTAAAAGTAGCTTTAGGACCATTTGCATGCTTAGCCGAAATTTTTAAATGAGCGGGGCCAGCAGCAAGTATACATTTGGCATTGGAAATTGGAGGAACAATCAGTTCTTCGGATTTCTTACCATTTATATCCACTCTGATTCTAGGAGTAGATCGCTGAATGAATCCAGGGATCTTGTTCTTAGAAGTGGAGGGATAATTTACTGAAGGTTTAGAAACATTCAGCTTAGGTACAAAGGTACCCTTCTGAGGTTTTTGGTTAAAAACTTTTTCTTTACCTTTACCTTTAGAAGTTAAGATAGGTTTTTCCTCAGGGATGGGAGTTTTAGAAGAAGAACACTGAGACGAAAAAGTGTCAGGGATTGAGGATACGAACATTCCAAACTTGAGCATGGAACGATCAGTGGTTGGTTCTAGAGTATCAGCTTTATAACCAAGACCACTTTCATCACTCAGGGGAATCTGAGCACGATATATCTCAATGATCGTTGTTGAGGATTTACATCATCCTTCAACAGTATCTTTTTCAGCTTTTAATGCAGCGATAGCTTCTTCTCGCTCAATACTAATGATTTGATTTATACTGACCTGATCTTTCAAATTTTCTTCAAATTTTGAAAGCTTTTCGATTTGCAAATGACAATTTTTAAGCTGTTCAGCGAGACCAATTTTAGTTTTTCAGCTTTAGTCTTACCATTCATGGCATCATATAAATCAATAGTCAGAAGATCGATGGTTCGAAGTCTGTCAGCCTTATTATCAGCTGAAGAAGTAGATGGAAAGAGTTGATACTTGAGAGGTGGAGGTAGAAGTAGAGGGAATTTCAGTTTGTTCTTCCTCTTCTTCTATTTTGGCCATGAGGCAGAGATTGGCCTCATCATCATCTTCAGAGTAAGATGATTCTTCATCGGAAAGAGCCCAGTCATGATCTTCAGCGATCATGCCTTTGCCTTTCTTCTTAAAGCTTTTCAGCTTTGCATACTTTTCTTTCAGCTTCTTGTATTTGTCATCTCTAGCCCTGGGGTTAGAGGATTTCTTGGAAGAAGATAAGGGATTGAAGATTTTCTTTGATCTGCACTCACTAGCAAAGTGACCTATCTTTTCACAGTTATATAGCAAGTAGCAGTTGCCTTATCTACAGGGGTTGAAGATTTTGGCTTATCAGTGAGGGAAAGAGGTTTATTTCTTCTGATGTTACTCTTTCTGGCGAATCTCCTGAAAGAATTAGTCAGGAGGGCCAGTGACTCGTCATTTTCTGAAGGATCAGCTTCTGATGATTCATTAGAGTTAAACTCCAACTCAGTGATAGTGATAGTAGATCGCTGAGTAGGCACCAACTCTGAAGAGAGTAAAGCAACAGGTGTGCTTTTGATATCTTTTACAAGATTCTTCTTAAGATGACACGACTGCTCATGATTGAGCATAGTGCCATATAAGGTAGAAAGGGTCATAGATTTCAGATCCTTTGAGAGTTTAAGACACATAGAATAACTGTCTCAACTTTCAGGAAGACATTCCAGAAATTTTGTCAGGATCTCAAAGTTAGAATATTCCTTACCAACAGTTTTTAAGTCAATGATTAAACAGTTAAAGCGTTGGTGAACTTCAGAAAGAGTTTCATTCTTACCACGGATGAAACTTTCGTACTGTCTTACCAAGTTGATCTTTCTCGAATCCTGGACTTCAGAAGTACCTTCATATTGAACACAGATCGTGTCCCACATGGATTTAGAACTTCTAGGGTGCGTTTGGTACGCAGACAAGATGGGACAGGACAGCACGGAACAGGACAGGATAGAACAGGACAGGACAGCTGTTCAGTGTTTGGTAACACATAAATAGGACTGGACAGGACAGAACAGGACCGGTTAAATGACCCATTTACCCCTAGTGTTTTGTTTAGTGGTGGTGGCGGTGGCGACGGCGGTGGTGGTGGTGGCGGCGGCGGTGGCGGTGGTGGTGGTGGTGCTGGTGGCGGTGGCGGTGGCGGTGGCGGTGCTGGTGGCGGTGGCGGTGGTGGTGCTGGTGGCGGCGGTGGTGGTGGCGGCGACGGTGGTGGTGGTGGCGGCGGCGGTGGCGGCGACGGTGGTGGTGGTGGTGGCGGTGGCGGTGGTGGTGGTGGTGGTGGCAGCGGCGGTGGTGGCGACGGTGGTGGTGGCGACGGTGGTGGTGGCAGCGGTGGTGGTGGTGGCAGTGGTGGCGGTGGTGGTGGTGGTGGCGGTGGTGGTGGTGGCGGTGGCGGCGGCGGCGGTGGCGGTGGCGGTGGTGGCGGCGGTGGCGGCGGCGACGGCGGTGGTAGTGGCGGCGGTGGCGGCGGTGGCGGTGGTGGGAAAGAAAGAAGAAGAAGAAGGGGTATATTTGTCAAAAAATCCTTGTTCCACTTAGTTCTAGGGGGTAAGCATAGAACACACTTGTCCCATGATAGTTCCACTTAGTTCTACATTTGGTCGCACCAAACATGGGACAGGTGTGACCTATTCTGTCCTGTCCCATGCTGTCCACCCTACCAAACGCACCCCTAAGGTTCATGACGGAGTGGTAGACTTAGTATCGAGGGCCACCTTCTTCTTGTCCTCTTCAGTCCAATGAGTGATTTCCCTGTGAATGATTCTTTCAGGAATAGCAGGAGTATTTGCAGTGGCTGGAACAATGGCTTGGATCATATGTGGAATATAGGGTCCATTTTCTATGTAGTAAGGTATAGTAGGATCTACAACTTCAAGGAAGAACATCATCCTATTTTTCCATAGATTGAAGTTATCTTTGGAAAATCTTGGGGGTTTAGCAAGAGAACCATTATCGATATAGTTTGTATTTGTAGGGTTAGCCATTTTGAAAAATAGCAAGAAAGAGAAAAGAGATTAGTATAAGCAAGATCTTGTTTATCAGACTAAACAAACTGCTCTAATACCACTTGTTGGTCACAAAGGGGTTATACAAGTTTGTAGAAGGGGGGGTTGAATACAAACACACGATTTTTATCTTTCTAAATTGTTTATTGATATGTATCAAACAATTTACAGTTTGTTGCGGAACAAGATTAAGGAATAAACCTAATCTAAATAAACTATGAGAATCACTAAGATTTCTTGCACTAGAAATAAGAGAGAAGGAATTAAGAATACTTAAGACAAATATTCTAACACACAGATTCAACAAGAGAATGAATGGCCGAAGTTGTTCAGGAGTGAACTAGGGTTTCCTTTATATACTGCATGCATTTAATGCACAATAGTACAACTTTACACGTGGCAGCCTCCGGTTGGTTGCATGGTTTGACTTCAGTAGAAAACCTAGTGGCCGCATGATGAACAATGTAGAATCAAAGTTGGTTGTACGATTCTGGACAAAAGAGATGTTCGTTCTGACAGATCGTACAAAAGGCGTACAAGGGGATAAGACAAAAGTTACTTGTAGGGGAGGCTTCATGATCAGCGTTCGCTGAATAGTTCTTTATCAGCGAATGATAAAGTTCAGCGTTCGCTGAAGTCTTCTACTTGAAACTTCACGTTGAGTGGACAGGTCTTGGCTTCGCTGATATCCGCATCAGTTCATTAGTAGACTTGTCGCTAGTTCTTTGGCTTAATCTTCGACTTCAGCGTAGAACATGGTTGACGTGAAACTTATCTTCAGGGATCATAAGTAAACAACATAAAGATATCAACGATCATCAGTAAGGCTGAACATGCTCAGGGCTTGCTGATGAACACTGTTCGCTGAATGTGTAATTTAAAGAGCGTGAGTTTCCTATCAGCGGTACTGAACAGGCTTAGTACTTATCAGCTATAGTGAAACTCTAATACATATTGTCTACTTACAATTTTCACTAAGTGTTTCCCAGAGTCGTTATCAAATCACTGGGGGTTTGGATCAGTAGTCCTTTCGGCAAAACTCACGAAGCTCAAGATTTCTTCGAGGCAGCGTCGAGAGCGAAGGAGGACCTGCAGAGCCGTTTGAAGGAAGCCCTTGAGAAGTCCTCTACAACTGAGGCGGAGTTAGGAACGACTAAGTGCTCCTTGGCCGAGAGCGAAAAACAGGTCAAGGACCTTGAGTCGCTCATCGAGGCGAAAGAGGGGGAGATCGCGTCCTTAGAGGAGAGACTCCAATCGTTTGAGGCTCTGACCCGTCTGAGGGTCCGAGCGGCAATCATGCATTGCCATTTACGGGGGTTAGACCCTATGGCCGGAGCCGAAGAAGAGGTCGCCACTTACTTGGAGCAGGTCGGGGACGAGGAATACCTTGACCAGGAAGACAAACTCGAAGAAGGGGACCCGACGGACGCTGAGGTCGCTGAAGCTGGCGACGAGGAGGTCACTAAGGAGCAGGACCCTCCTCTGCCCTGATTTTTTGTTCTTTTGTTCAACATTTTGATATGGGGCGACTATAATCGGCCGTGCCCTTTACTTGTAATTTTTGGACAATATGAATACAAGTATGTTTTTGTTACACTATCGCGTTACTTTACTTTGTTGTAATAAACAAAATAAATGAGAGATAACAAAATTGAAAGAACGAGCGAATAATGCGGTAAGATGAATGTAAAACTGTACGACATAGGTACACGTAACCTTAGATGTAACCGGGCGACTGGGCCGAAAAAATATTCTAAGTGTGGGATTCGAGTCGTAAGACTTTAACTCCGAAACTCAGATTTAACAAACACCTGTTGTGATCATAAGTTCCATGAGATGGATCGTAAGATTTCGTTTATGGCGTATGAGTCATAGTTCGACAGTCGTGACATAATAGTCGTGAAGACTTTAATTCTTACGATATAAATCGTAAGACTGGCGTTCGTGCAATCCTGCAAGCCTGTAATGTAAGATTCAGGGGCGGTCGTTGGTTTGACCAACGACCCTCCGATGCTTAAGTCAGTAATCGTTTGTCGAAATAAATCGAAAGTAAAATGTTAAAAGAAATACTTCTTTAAATGTACTGCATTCTAGCTACGTGGGATGTCTTGGTCGTTGAGGGTTTGAAGCCTGTAAGCACCCTTCCCAACGACCTCGGATATTCGATAAGGTCCTTCTCACTTAGTGGATAACTTACCTGCGTTTGGTTCCTTGGTGTTTTGGAATACTCGTCGTAAGACGTAGTCACCTTCCTGAAAGATCTTGGCTTTAACATTTTTGTTGAAATGTTGTTCAACAACCTGTCGTTGAGATGCCATTTTGACCAAAGCAGACTCTCTTAGCTCTTCGAGAGCGTCGAGGTCGTAGCTTAAGTCCACCAAATTATGATCGATGGATGTATGTCTCGATGTCGGGAGCTGCACCTCAATAGGTAAGACGGCTTCACAACCGTAAACCAATGAAAATGGTGTATGCCCTGTCGATGTTCGTGGTGTCGTACGATTAGCCCATAGGACCGATGGAAGTTCTTCGACCCACTTTCCCTTTGCAGCCTTAAGTCTATTCTTGATTGAATTGATAATGACTTTATTGCTCGATTCTGTAAGACCGTTTGGATTGGGGATAACGTGGGGTTGAGGTCGTAAGTTTAATGTTACGATCCTCACAAAACTATTGCGTACGATCACTTATGAATTGTGAACCATTGTCACATACGATTTCGGAAGGAATTCCGAACCTGCATATAATGTTAGTCTGGATAAAAGAGATGACCTCTGTGTCCTAAATCTGTGAGTAGGCAGCTGCTTCTATCCACTTAGAAAAATAATCTGTAAGGACTAACAGAAAAACTTTCTGCCCTGGGACAGGAGGTAATTTACCAACGATGTCCATTCCCCACCTCATGAAGGGCCATGGGACCAAAGACGTATGTAGAGGTTCACAAGGTTGGTGTATCATACCTGAATGACGTTGACAAGCGTCGAAGCTTTGGACGTACCTGATGGTATCTTGCCTTAATGTCGGCAAGACTACGACCACCAGAGTGGTTGCCACATTCACCATCGTGCATTTCTTTCAGAATGCCTTGTACATGTTCTGGAGTATCGATGCATCGTAGGTTGAGACGTGTCGATGATCGTCGATAAAGTCTGCCACCAATGATAGTGTATTTCGAAGCTTTAAATCGAATCTTTCGAGCTTCCATTCTATCTTCAGGTAGTTGATCGTGCATAAGATAGTTCATGATATCGCACGACCAACTATTTTCTGTGTTAAGAACACAAATCGTTTCAGAGTCCTCGATGGATGAGGTCGCTAAGTGGATCATAGGAATAGCGTCGAACGACGGCTTATTGAGTGTTAATCCAAGATTTGCTAGCGCATCGACTTGAGTGTTTTGATCTCTGGGGATTTGCTCGATTGAGAACGGATCAAACATCTTTGACTTCTCTTCGGCTATCTTGAGATAGGCCATCATCTTGGAATCTTTTGCTGCGAATTCCCCGTTCATTTGGTTCACGACCAATAGGGAATCGCTTCTGACGTGAAGTCCAGTTGCCCCCAAGTCATGAGCCATGCTCATGCAAACGATCAGGGCTTCGTATTTTGCTTTTTTGTTGCTGGCTTTGAAATCACATCGTATGGAGTACACCATCTTGCCCCCCTGTGGGGACTTTAAGATGACACCAAGACCTGTTCCTCTGGAGTTTGAAGATCCGGTGACATGGAGCACCCAGGTCGTGTCGTTTGTAGTTGCCACAACACAGGCCTCGACTTGTGCTTCTTTTTCCATTTCAGGACTGAAATCGGCGACGAAGTCGGCTAGGACCTGTGACTTAATTGCCGTACGAGGCTTAAAGTCAATATCGTAGGCGCTGAGATACTCTATTTCACTAGTCGTCCTGTTAGTTCTGGCTTTCTTAGGACTGACTTGAGAGGAAAATTTGTTACGACAGTAATGGGATGGGATTCAAAGTAGTGTCGTAACTTCTTTGCTGCTGTAACTAGCGACAAAAGTAACTTTTCCATAAACGTATATCGTGTTTCAACGTCCAGTAGAGACTTACTGACCTAGTAAATCGGTAGTTGTTGCCTGTCGTCCTCTCTAGTCAAGACGACACTTACTGAGTGAGGACTTATGGAAAGATATAGTTGTAGGACCTCATGGTCCTTCGGTTTCAAAAGCAAGGGCAGAACGACCATGTATTCTTTCAATCGTTGTAGTGCTTGCTCGTGGTCGTCCGTCCAGTCGAAACCCTTGTTCTTTCTCAAGACATTATAGAACAAGTGACATTTATCCGACGATCATGAGATGAAGCGATTTAACGCTGCTACACGACCTGTTAGTCGTTGGACCTCCTTGAAGGTTCTGGGCGACTTGATGTTTATCAAGGCTTTGATTTGATCAGGATTTGCCTCTATGCCTCGTCGTGTGACCATGTACCCCAGAAATTTGGGAAAATCTAGATTTAGCCTAATCTAGCAAGGTGAGTTCAAGTTGATTTGTGAAAACGTTGTACATGCCAAAATGTTTATTTTAAAGTATTTGTGTACTTTATACGAAATCATCACTTGTTGAGTTAATTAGTGGTTTTTTTTGGTAAGGTTCATCTAGGCTTTGCCTAGACTACATCCTTGGCAATTTGGAAAAACAAACAAACAAAGCGGTCGTCTGAGACTAAGCCTGGCCACAGAATGCTGACGTCTGGACTCGAACCCGGGGATAAAACTTAACACTTTGATTAAAGTGGGTTTTGATTTAATCAAAGTGTTAAGTTTTACAAATCTTGTAAAACACCCACATTTGGGGATTTTGAGTGATTGATAAGTAAATCACGAGTGAAAGTGGTTTTGTTAATTTATTGCGTAAGTGGAGGTCATTTGGTCAAAATACACTTTTAGTGTTTGTTGAGATTATGCAATAATTATGATACAACACTTTTTGAAAATGTGAATGTGTGAGTTGGAGATTTTGGTCAATCTCGACCTTATGAATATTTTGAGAGTTGTAAACCTTTTATTTGGGTCGATGGCTAATTGAGAATTTAAAAGGTAAAGATTTTGAGTAACGATGTAGTTTGGTTTACGTAACCGTGTGAGCAACGCGTATTTAGCCAAACGTTTATTTTGGCCTTCTAAGGCATGATTTATACTCAAATGAGTCTTTTGAGTGTTTGTCGGTTTTAGTAGCTCGAGGTGGAGCCGTGGACGTGTTATGTGCTTAAATGGAGTTTTATTTGAGTATGTGCCTCTTTGACTGTTAGGTCTTAAATGTGAAGACCGTTTGATGATTTTATATTCCTAGTACCTTTGGGACTAATGATCTATGGCGAGTTATATGCATTGTTGAATTATAAAAGATTTGCGTATACGTATAAACACATATATATATATATATAGATGCATATAAGATTTGATTTCATTGGGAAAGTGGCAATGAAGGGGCTGTGAGATTATCATGCCTCGAAGCATGTGTTTGCATGATGTGGGTTAAATGCACTTCATTTGCATGAGTTGGTTTTGATAAACGATCATTAGATCATTTGAGCCGATGGCTCGGTTTTGGACTCGGTTGAGTCTTGAGGTCATTCGCCCGGTTTTAATAAGCTCGATGTGGGCTTGGGGTTTGGTTTGCATGAATTGCATTGTATTTGAGATTTACATGATTTGAATGCATTGGTTATTCTTTTGAGGTCATGTATATATGTTTAAGTCGAGTAAGCTTGTTTGGGATGGTGAGTTTCCAAGGTAACGATCCAGTAGGATTGAACTTGGTGGTTTAGACTAGAGATCCGGTTTGGATTGATGTCTCCGTGGACTAAAGACCCGGTTTGGGTTGATGTCGCACTATGCTAGAGATCAGTTCGGGTTGATGCCTCATTTGACTAAAGATCCGGTTTGGATTGATGTCACATTAGACTAAAGATCCGGTTTGGATTGATGTCTCCGTGGACTAAAGAGCCGGTTTGGGTTGATGTCGCACTAGGATAGAGACCGGTTTGGGTTGATGCCTCAATAGACTAAAGACCCAGTTTGGGTTGATGTCTAAAACTGACTAGAGACCGGGATATGGTTAACGTCATGTGTGTTCCCATTCATGAAGCTTACTTGTGTTTATTAATTGTGGTTTAATTTATGTGTTCGCCACATTCGATGAAATCGGGTCTCCCCCATCACCGAAGGGTGTTGTTTTCAGGTAATGGTTTATCAATGTTGTTGGCATCGTGTTATATGTGTATGGATTGTTTTTCCATGATTGATGGACGGTATTTTATGTCTCATCCTTGACTGGATGTTTTCCACTATTGGAGTATTATTTCGCATTGATGATTATTTGGGAAGTTATTATTTAATTACCTCTTGAGTGAGTTTTGGATTTGAGTCCATCGTTGAGAAATGATTTTCATTGAAGGCTTTCCTCACGGGTTTGGTGTGCGTTTGGAAATTGGGTTGTCGGTGTATTTTTATACAAATCCCATTTTTGGAAATCATGTTTTACGCTAAACTCTTTGTCTAACCAATTGTTTGATCATGATGGAAACTCTTGAACTCACTAGGCGCTAGCATAACCTTTTTATTTGTCGGCATGTGCAACATGTTCAGGTTGGGAATAGCTTTAGCTACACTGTGGAGTGATGAGTGCTAGTAGGGTGCACGTGAAGTGTTTATCTTAGTGAAGTCTTTCGCACTTAATTGGGATTAGCAACTTGTATTGTGTTAAGTAACACCCGATTAGAAGTATTAACTGTGGAAGTGGTGATGTTTGAATTTTGAGGTATTTCCAAGGATGGTTTGTAAAAAGGATTCTTTCCTATTTTGGTTATTTTATTGAAATTAAAGTTAGTTGCTCTATCCAAATTTGAGGGTGTTACAAGTTGGTATCAGAGCATAAGTTTGAGAGAATTAGGTGTTGATTATTGGATACCTAGACTCAAACTAGCATTGTTTTAAGTAAATGAGAGCGAGATTGCACCATTAGGCACTCTAAGATAGGATACTCGGAAGTTGTTGGGGTCACTAGAAACGAGAAGTCACGTCAAGAGTAGCAAAGATGATCATGTGCGGTACGTTCATAATTGCACCTGGCCAATGTTATGGTGAACCTACCAGTTACATGAGAGTACTCGAACGACTCTAGCGTGATGACAGTTGGGGTAATGGAGGAATTCTAAGCGAGTAGTCGTTAGAAGAGGTTTACGACTTTAGCATTTGCCATTTGGAATGGCAGTAAGCATGTTGATTGAATTAAGTGGACCGTTCGAGTCGAAATTGATAGTTGGATTGGAGCTGTAGGCTTATTGAATTAACCTTGATTCGAGGAGGAAATTGTAAGATTAGTCGATGTGACTCTCAATCTTGCGTTAGGTTGTTGGGTATCCGGGTGACGATAGAATGATCGGAGGAATTGGAGGAGTGTGACCTGGATGTTGAGTGCCGACTAAAATATATGCACGAAATTTATTTTGCTTTTGAAATAAATTGCAACAATTACTTTTTGTGTTTCAAATCGTCGTATAGACGGTATTGCGGGATCTTGGAAAACGTTTAGCACACACAAGATTTTGAACCACGAGTTTGAGCATGCAGAAAAATATTTTATTACAGGTAGTTGTAAACCTGGTCGAGATGTACTTTATCCTTTGTTTTGTCCACTACTACTTTCGGATAATGCGGTATCCATATTTTTATGTCGTTTATGGTTTTGGACAAGTAACCATAACTTACGACTTTAACATTGGATCTCCTCCACATATGTTATGGTTTGGACGAAGAGTTACCTTTCCCTTGTGTCGGTATTGAGCTTTAATGGGAATTTTGATTTTGCGAGTCTTGATGAAGAGATGTTGTTTTATTTTGTGTTGCAACAAAAAGGGGATTTTTGGAATTTTTATGATTTGATCATAATGTTTTACGTGATTTGATTATTGAAAACAAAAACTTTGACACCATTTACTTGATTGGATGTTGTTGAGTTCCATCGAGTTTGATGGAAGTTTGTGGAGCACGATGGGGTTTTGTTTTACGACGTTTTGCGTTGCATAGGTGACACTTTGTGATGTGCATACTTGAATGATTGCGTGCGTTAATATATGGGTTTGAGTGAGTATTGCGTCTCATGCGAATTTAGTTGAAAAGTATTTTATATCGTTTTGCATCAAAAAGAGTGGTTTTGGAGTTTTGATGCAACATGGCTTCTCTTTTGAGAATCGTGGTAGTATATTTTGTTGCAACTTACTAGGTGTGCAATATGATTTATACGTGGCGTGAGTAATGCATATAAGAGCATCATGATAGTACATCTCTAATGTTCGGTTTTATGCACTCTCATTTGTTGGCATTGTTAATGTTCTTTCTCGCACATGCACTATATTGATTGATTGACATGTGTAGTTTTTGTAGCCACTATTTTGGGGCGTTAATGTGCATCGCTTGTGCGGTTTGACGTTTGAAGTTGACTTGAGTTATTTTATGTGTCAATCAAATAATGTGCACGTATTGTTTCCCGAAGTTTTGAGAAAAACACATTGAGGTGTGCGAGTCTGGTCAAGGGATTTTATTTACTTTTCATTATACGACTGAATGAGAAGTTTTGAAATTTGAGTTAATGAATTTCTACTTTGAAAATTTAGTATTGACTATCCGGTATGTGCTATACCATTTCAGAGTGGCTACTAAGAAAGTGTTACAGTTGGCATGCAAAATTTTGATTTGAGATTCCTTTCCGATGTTTAAAACGATACTTCCAAATGATAAAAATATCTTGTTATTCGATTTAAAACTGGGGATGGCCCAGACCATGTCGTGTTTTAACCAAGGTGTGTAGATGATTTTCCTCGTTCCTCTGTGAACAAAACTGACACATGCGAAGTTGTTAATGAATTACAGTTCATGTCGTTTTATGGTTAAAAAGAGAATTTTGGGAATTGATGTCGTGTAAATCCTTCTTTTAAAGTTTGTACACACAGGCCGTTGAACTCTACTTTAATATAGGAAATTTCTTTGCGTATCTAGCACAAGTAAATCCGTGATGGGACCTAAGTGGTTCATTTTAAAAGTTGTCGAGTACGTTTCTACGTTTCATTAGTAAACTGATTTACGATGAAATAGTTTTCAAAATTGATTTTTTCATACGTGGGACGAGTGTGTCCATGTTTGTGCATCTACCGGCTAGGTAGTGATAAGTTTTTGTACGTACGTGATGTTAGTATAAAAACCTTCGTGTTGAAAAATCTAGTGAAAACTTTATTGGCATATTTATTGAGTCTGTCAGTTGAAAACCTTGAACTCTTTAGGCTTGGTAAGGTTGAGCCACCCCAGTTAAGGGGTGAGGGTGTGTAGAACCTTTCGATGAAAGATTGGGTTTATAACGCGTGTTATTGCCGTGAGCCGTATGGTGTCGTGTGCTGGGTAGAATTCCTTGTGGGCAACTGAAAGGTGGGACTCGCGGTATTTACTGGTAATGCTTATGGTAACCGTTTACGTTGGCAACCTTGTTGCGGGTTGCCGGTTTTGTATGAAGGTCGTGTAGGACCCTTTAGACCGAGCGGATGACCATGGATTGGTGGGGATGTTTGAGGAATGAAGCTCGTGTGTGGAGCTCTGGGGCGGGTCGAGTTTTGGTGGTGTGACTAGGTGTCAACCTTTGGAGTTTGAGGCCAAGGACCACTAGTGTGATTGGAGGGCGTAGTCCAATTTTAATAAATGGTGGTATTGGTTATGACGGTCCTAAGTTTGTTTGTGATGAATAGTTTAGCGGGATGACCCTCCTCATGTGGTAATAGAATATGTCGATTAGACGATTGGAATTAGACGTGTTTTGGGAGTGGTGTAACTGATGGGTCAGTGACGACCGTCGGTGTTAGAGCCTAATGGGACTCGTTAGAAGTAAGTGTCGGTTCAGCAGTAGGAACCTTAGATTTGGAGGTTCGCCGGTTTTAGATGTAATCAAACTTTGGACGGATGTGGAAAGAAAGTTTAAGAACATGTGGGTGTGGATTAGTTGGGAGTTCAAATATGACATTGGGGAAGTATGGAACACCTAAGGTTGGGAGACAACCGAGGTCGTCTGATTAGGAGTTACTACAGTGGATGGAGCGTTCACCCGGACATAAGTACAATGTACTTGAGAAGACATTGTTGGTAAGAGTTGCTTGAGGTTTTTCATAACAGTCTGTGTGGGGGAAATCTAGATTCCAGATAGGAGCTGATGGATTATGGTCGGCGTTGAGTTGGTTAGCCTTTGGTTGTGAAGAATTTGTATTTTGAGGATGATATCATTCTAAGGTTGGGAGGATTGTAACACCCCAAAAACAATTGGGAAAACATCTTTGGGATTTACGGACGTCCGCAAGGGTGAATGTCGGACGTCCGCGAAGAGCGGACTTCCGCATGTCATCCGCGGAAGCAACAGGGGATTTTTGGGAAAAAATAGTTCGGCTGAGACCGGACGTCCGCGAAGGACCATGCGGACGTCCGCGATGCATCTGGATATTTTGGTGTTTTAAGATCTTTCCCATCTCTCTTCCTCATTTCATTTCTCTCAACCACATCTCAGATTTCTCTCTCTCTCTTGAACGATTTCTCCCAAGAAGAACACTAAACTCTTTCTCTCTTCTTCATCTTCTCCACTCAAACTAAACCCCTTTCCACCATTGTTGAAGTTATGAAAGCTTGAAGCTTTTGTGGGTGATTAGGAGCTTTTGCTTGGAGATTCAAGTGATAAAGGTAATATTCCTCTAACTCAAAAGCTAGGTTGTTGTTGCTTTCACCTTCTTTCTATTTTGGCGTATTGTTGGACGATTTTGGTTGTGGTTGGTTGAGGTGATCTTCTCCTTCTTCATTTATGAAGATTAGGGTTTGGTATAAGTTGGTATTTGGTGTAAAATGTTTGGGGAGTGATTCTTTATGTTGGAATATGAATATTCATGGTTGGAAAATTATGGATCTAGGTTTTTGGAGAATTTGGCTTAAAGATGCAAGTTTCTTCAAAGGAACTTACGTTTTGGAAAATCTAGATTTAGCCTAATCTAGCAAGGCGAGTTCAAGTTGATTTGTGAAAACGCTGTACATGCCAAAATGTTTATTTTAAAGTATTTGTGTGTTTTATATGAAATCATCACTTGTTGAGTTAATTAGTGGGTTTTGATTAATCAAAGTGTTAAGCTTTACAAATCTTGTAAAACACCCACATTTGGGGATTTTGAGTGATTGATAAGTAAATCACGAGTGAAAGTGGTTTTGTTAATTTATTGCGTAAGTGGAGGTCATTTGGTCAAAATACACTTTTAGTGTTTGTTGAGATTATGCAATAATTATGATATAGCACTTTTTGAAAATGTGAACGTGTGAGTTGGAGATTTTGGTCAATCTCGACCTTATGAATATTTTGAGAGTTGTAAACCTTTTATTTGGGCCGATGGCCAATTGAGAATTTAAAAGGAAAAGATTTTGAGTAACGATGTAGTTTGGTTTACGTAACCATGTGAGGAACGCGTATTTAGCCAAACGTTTATTTTGGCCTTCCAAGGCATGATTTATACTCAAATGAGTCTTTTGAGTGTTTGTCGGTTTAGTAGCTCGAGGTGGAGCCGTGGACGTGTTATGTGCTTGAATGGCGTTTTATTTGAGTATGTGCCTCTTTGAGTGTTAGGTCTTAAATGTGAAGACCGTTTGATGATTTTGTATTCCTAGTACCTTTGAGACTAATGATATATGGCGAGTTATATGCATTGTTGAGTTATAAAAGATTTGCGTATACGTATACACACATACATATAGATGCATATAATATTTGATTTCATTGGGAAAGTGGCAATGAAGGGGTTGTGAGATTATCATGCCTCGGAGCATGTGTTTGCATGATGTGGGTTAAATGCACTTCATTTGCATGAGTTGGTTTTGATAAACGATCATTAGATCTTTTGAGCCGATGGCTCGGTTTTGGACTTGGTTGAGTCTTGAGGGCATTCGCTCGGTTTTAATAAACTCGACGTGGGCTTGGGGTTTGATTTGCATGAATTGCATTGTATTTGAGATTTACATGATTTGAATGCATTGGTTATTCTTTTGAGGTCATGTATATATGTTTAAGTCGAGTAAGCTTGTTTGGGATGGTGGGTTTCCAAGGTAAAGATCCAGTAGGATTGAATTTGGTGGTTTAGACTAGAGATCCGGTTTGGATTGATGTCTCCGTGGACTAAAGACCCGGTTTGGGTTGATGTCGCACTAGGCTAGAGACCGGTTCGGGTTGATGCCTCATTTGACTAAAGATTCGGTTTGGATTGATGTCACATTAGACTAAAGATCCGGTTTGGATTGATGTCTCCGTAGACTAAAGAGCCGGTTTGGGTTGATGTCGCACTAGGCTAGAGACCGGTTTGGGTTGATGCCTCAATAGACTAAAGACCCAGTTTGGGTTGATGTCTAAAACTGACTAGAGACCGGGATATGGTTGATGTCATGTGTGTTCCCATTCATGAAGCTTACTTGTTGTTAGATCTGAGTTTTGTCAATAAACTAAGTGTTGAATTCTGATAAGAAGGCTCAGGAGTTCTGAAGAGAAGAGTCAGAGTTCTGACCAAGAAGGCTCAGAAGGAATGTTCTGAAAGTTTGCTAAGTATTGAAGTCTGAGAAGAAGAGTCAGAAGTTCTGAGAAGATTAATCAGAATAATGTTCAGAAGTTCTGAACAACATGTTCAGAACTTATAACTAGATACTTTACTTTGTATTTAGTTAACTAATTAGGACACGTGTATTGTTCCTATTAGTCTTTCATATTTGTACTGTAGCTTTAGTATTTCCGTTACAATATATATAGTGGTTAGCACTGTTACGCTAACTGACTTTCCCGCATATATTTGTATTCATCTTTTGTAATCTTTGAGATACTCTCTCTCTAAGATCTGTAAATCTGTTCTTCATTGAATACAAGTTGGTTCGATCATATTACTTCTCAATTACTGTTATATACATTGATATATTGATTGTAAGAGTGGATCCTAAACTTTCAATTGGTATCAGAGCCAATCAACAAACAAATTTGTTCAAGATCGTGATCGCGAAGGTTATTGATCAATTTCTTGAAGATTTCTTGATTCGTTCAAAAATCGATTCCGCTGCTTGTTCTAATTCTTGAATTCTTAGCAATTCTCGAATTAATTGTTGTTTTTCAATCAAGAAATTCAAATTTGTCTCTCTGTTGAAATATCTTACAATCATGTCTTCAAAAGAGTATCTAGCCATGGGGTCTGAAACAAAGCCACATGTTCTAATACCTGAAGAGTACCAGCAATGGAAAATCCGAATGATCCAATTCTTGGATAACATAGATGAAAATCTGATGGTTTCTATCCGAGAAGGTCCTATCGAAGTCTATGTCGATGTGGCTGCAACTCCTGAAACAGAGACAACTCCAGAAATTCCGGCTACAAGGGTGAAGAAGAATTACTCTCAATATACAACTGAATAGAAAAACAGGCATGCTATAGACAAAAGAGCAATCACATTGATGACATTGGCCGTTCCGAATGAAGTTCTAAACAGAATTGACAGTGGATCATCTGCTAAGGAAATGTGGGACGAACTGGAAAGACAGATGTTAGGAACTGTCAGGTCAATACAAGCAAAGTTAAATCAAAGCATAAATGCTTATGAAAGATTCAAGGCTAAAGAATCAGAAAGTTTAACTCAAACGTATAGTAAATTTTGCACTATACTGAATGATTTGAGAAGAAATGGCCTGAAAAAGACAAAGTCAGAAATAAACTACAAATTTCTGAACAGTCTAAATTCAGAATGGTCATCGTTTGCTATCAGTCTACAAATGAATAAGGATATGTGTGAAGAAGATCTCAATGATCTATTTTGTGTACTTAATCAGCATGAAGACTCTGTTAAGATTGTGGTTGAAGAAAAGAAAAATGTTGCAGAACAGTTAGCTTTTCTGTCAAAGTCCAAAATCGTTAAAGCACCCAAGAAGATTGCGTATCTATCTGAGATACCAAAGCTGGAGGAATCTGATAGGGAAGAGGAATCAGAAGAAGATGAAGATATTAAAATGATTGCTGAGAAGTTAGCTTTGTTGATTAACACTTTTAACAAGAGGTATGGAAAGGGTAAATTTCAGGGAATTTACAAGAAAGAGTAGGGAAATTCAGATTTCAAGAAAAGAGAAGAAAGAGGAGAGAGTAAATATGAAAAAAAAGAACAGTATGAGGAATCTGAGGTTGAGAAACAGAAAGTTAAAACTGAAAATTCTGAATTGTTGAAAAATCTTTCTGAATTAAAAAATGAGCTTTCAAAAGTTAAAGACGAAAAAGGTGATTTACAAATAAAGTTTGATATGCTATTTGAGGAAAGAAAGAATTTGTACACCAAAATCAAAGAATTAGAAGATCTTAACTTGAAAAGAGGTCAGACTCAGCAAACATTAAATCTTCTAACAAGCAATGTTAAAGATACAAGATTTTATAATCCAAAGAAGGGATTGGGATTGGAAGAAAATGTTGTTTTGAAAAGAGCTCCAGTCAACTTTTATGATTTTGAAAAACTTCATGTTCCTAAACCAAAAATTCCAGAAGTTGTTGAAGTTTTTATAAGACCTGCAAGTTCTATCACAAGTTCTGATAGTTTGCAGAAATCAAGTTCTAAAAAGACAAAGGAAACAGTTTCTGAATCAAAAACAGAAAAATCAGATGTTTCAGAAGATAAGGTTAAGAAAGAAATTTCTAAACCAACAGAAGAGAAACCCAGATATAATGACACTAAATTCAAATATGACTCTCTAAATGTCAGTTACAAAAATAAACAACAAAGTTTTTCTCATTCTGACATAGAAAGTATATTTGATACTAGTAAGGTTTCTGAAACAGTTAGTCAGAAATATGAATCTTCTAATCAGAATTCTGATTGTTCAAGTCAGATCTCTGATTCTGAAGGTCAGAAGTCTGAGTCTGTTAATCAGAATTCTGATTCAAAGAGTCAGAATTCTGAGTCAACTAAATATTCTGAAATAAAGTCAGAAGACTTTTTAGAACTTGAAAAGAGATTTAATCTTGTAAGTCATGAACTTGAGGACTTAAGGAAATCTTTTGATGAACTTGAAAATGATTACTGTGAAGTGGATTTTAAACTTGAAGAAGCTGTAAAAGAAAAGAGTGTCTTTATTCAGAAAATAATAGAGCTTGAGAAACTGAAAGCTGAATATGATCTTTTCAAGATTAATGCTCTAAAAGTTAATGATAAATTCTTTAATAAATCAAGTACATATGAAAAAGGTGAATCATCTACTTCATCCTCTAACACAAACAAGTTGAATTTTTCAGAAAAAGAGGAAAGCAAAAGGAAAGATGATCTGAAAAGAGTTTCTGAGAAGATTGGATTGAATTCTGCTTCTGTACCAAAAGCACATAGTTTTTGTAATAAATGCTCATGTACTTTGAAAAATAGCAATAACAGTGAAAAGACTTATGGTACAGATCTGTTGTTACTTGCAAAGAAAAATCTCATTTGTGTTCAATGTAGTAGTGATTCTTTTCAATATTCTCAGAAATGTCCAATCACAATAACATCTGTTTCTTTTATAAGAAAATATATTCAGAATATAGAAAAGAATAATGTTTCTGTTCCTCAAACTCAGAGAAAAGAAAAGATAAAAGAAGAAAAGCCTCAAACTAAAATCAAAAGAAAGAATGAGAAAGAGCTTAATGTGAAAGAAAAGAAAGTTGAAAACACTGCAACATCCAAATTTAAAACTTTCAAGAAGAAATTGAACAAGTTTGTGAACAGAAAATGTTCTGACTTCATAAAAGTTCAAGGTAAATGGTGTTTAAAGAAAGATTTTGAATGGAAGGTAAAAGGTACTTTTGTTAAATCAAATGACAAAGCTAACAAAGAAGGACCCGTTCCAAAATGGGTACCTAAAACTAACTGATTGTTTTTGCAGGGCTGTCATGTGTGGTTTTTAGATTCAGGAGCTTCAAGACACATGACAGGTCATAAGTCTTTTCTATCAAATTTCACAGAAAAGGCTGGAGGAGCAGTTAACTTTGGAAATAACAGCAAAGGTCAAGTTAAAGGTTATGGGGATTTAACAAAAGGAGATCTTACAATTCAAAAAGTTTTCTATGTTGAAGGATTACAACATAATCTTTTCAGCATAAGTCAAATTTTAGACAGTCTTTGTCAAATCAAGTTCAAAATAACAGGTTGCATGATTTTAACTGAGAATGATCTTAAAGTCTTCTGGGCCAAAAGACACATGGACTTATTTGTGGTTAACTTTTCAAAATTACAAACATTAAATCCTGTTTGTCTTTTATAAAACTCAACTGCAAATTAATGCTGGCTGTGGCACAGAAGATGTTCTCATTTAAACTTCAAAGATCTGAACAATCTTGTTGCAAAACATCTGGTTAAAGGATTACCAAAGATTAAATTTGAAAAAGAATCATTATGCTCAGCTTGTGAAATGGGCAAGATGAAAAAGAGTTCTCACAAATTAAAAATGGACTCATCTTGCAAAGCACCATTGGAAATGATTCATACTGATCTTTGTGGTCCTATTTCAGTTCAATCTATGGGAGGAAAGAAGTATATGCTTGTAATTGTTGATGAATATTCCAGATACACATGGGTTGAATTCCTAAGAGCTAAGTCAGAAGCTGCTACTATGTTGATAAACTTTATCAAAAGGATTCAAGTTTTCTTACAACTTCCAGTCCAGAAAATCAGAAGTGATAATGGAACAGAGTTCAGAAATGAGACTCTTCAGAATTTTTTAGAAAGTTCTGGGATTTCTCACAATTTCTCTGCAGTCAAAACTCCTCAACAAAATGGTGTTGTTGAAAGGAAAAACAGGACTCTAGTTGAAGCTGCAAGAACCATGCTGGCTTATTCAAATCTTCCAACTTTCTTATGGGCTGAAGCAATTGCAATTGCTTGCTTTACACAGAACAGAACTTTAATCAATAAAAGATTAAATAAGACTGCTTATGAACTGATAAATAAAAGAAAACCATTAATCAAATTCTTTCATGTTTTTGGTTGCAGATGCTATGTTCTTAAAGACAGAGAAAATCTTGGTAAATTTGATAAAAAGGCAGATGAAGGATACTTTATGGGTTATTCATTAACTTCCAAAGCATTCAGAATCTACAACAGAAGAACCAAGAGGATGATGGAAAGCATCAATGTAACATTTGATGAAGCCAGAATGAAGACTTCTGAACAAGACAGTTCAGAACTCATGCAGAACAAGACAAATATGACTTCTGATACAAATTCTAATCCTATTTGTTCAGAACTCAATTTACTGTTTAAAGATGCTTTTCTAGAACTAATTTCTGATTCTTATGCAGAATATGAAAACCCAAAAATGGTCAAAGAGATGAAAAGAAGAACTCCAGAAGTAGTTCAGACAACTGTAATTTCTGATAAAGGTCCATATGAGGAATGTCCAAATTTGATAAATACAAGTGATGAAAATTCTAAGCCTTGTACTCAGAATTCTGAACCTTGTATTCAGAACTCTGAACAAGTCACTCAGAATTCTGACTTCATTGCTCAGAATCCAAACTTGGATGCAACTCCTACACATATATCAGAACAAGGGGACAGTTTAGAATTACAAGCAATCATTGATGAGAATGATACAAACAACAATTTTTCAGAGATTGATGTGCTTCCTAGTGCAAATAAGTGGACTAAAAATCATCCTATTCATCAAGTAATAGGTGATCCATCAGCAGGAGTAAAAACCAGATCAGCTACAGTAAATGAAGCAATGTTTGCTGGTTTCTTAAGTGTGATTGAACCTAAGAAAGCTAATGAAGCCCTAGAGGATCTAGATTGGATTTCAGCAATGCAAGAGGAATTGCTCCAATTTGAAAGAAACAAAGTCTGGAGACTCATTCCAAGGCCTGAAGGTAAATCTATCATTGGAACTAAATGGGTGTTCAGAAACAAAAAAGATGAGTCAGATGTTGTTATCAGAAACAAGGCAAGATTGGTTGCTAAGGGATACTGTCAACAAGAATGAATTGATTATGATGAGACATTTGCACCAGTGGCAAGAATAGAGGCAATCAGAATATTTTTGGCATATGCTGCACACAAAAATTTCAAAGTATATCAAATGGATGTCAAATCAACCTTTCTGAATGGTATACTTAATGAAGAGGTGTATGTTCATCAACCTGAAGGTTTTGTTGATCCAGAATTTCCTGACCATGTTTATATTTTAGATAAAGCTTTATATGGTCTAAAACACGCACCAAGAGCCTGGTATGACACTCTTACTCAACACTTGTTAGTTTCAGGGTTCAAGAAAGGTAAGATTGACACAACTTTGTTTTTAAAGAAACAGGGTGAGCATTTAATTCTTATTCAGATTTATGTTGATGACATAATATTTGGCTCTACTAGTGCAGAATTATGTGATGATTTTTCTAAAGTCATGAAATCTGAATTTGAAATGAGCATGATGGGTGAACTGAATTTTTTCCTTGGTCTTCAAGTCAAACAATTACCAAATGGTATTTTTATAAATCAAGGAAAATATGTTAGAGACATTCTAAAAAAGTTCAAAATGTTTGATTGTGCTTCTATGAGAACCCCTATGGCAACAAACATAGAGTTAGATGCTGATCTCAAAGGAGTTTCAGTAGATAACAAACTCTATAGAGGCATGATTGGATCTTTACTTTATCTGACTGCAAGTAGGCCAGACATCATGTTTTCTACTTGTTTTTGTGCTAGATTTCAATCTAACCCAAAAGAATCACATATGTTGGCTGTCAAAAGGATTCTAAGATATCTCAAAGGGTCACCTGATCTAGGTTTATGGTATCCAAAAGAAACTGACTTTAAATTGACTGCTTTCACTGATGCTGATCATGCAGAAAGTAGGTTGGACAGAAAAAGTACTTCTGGTGCTTGTCACTTTTTGGGGGATAAGATAGTGAGTTGGGCATCAAAGAAACAGAATTGTGTGTCCACTTCAACTACTGAGGCAGAGTATGTTGTTGCTGCTGCTTCATGCTCACAAACTTTGTGGACGAGAACACAACTCATGGATTATGGGTATCAGCTCAACAAAATTCCCATCTATTGTGACTCAGAAAGTGCAATTGCCATTACTCATAATCCTGTTCAACATTCAAAGACTAAACACATAGATGTGAGGTATCATTTTATAAAGGACTATGTGGAAAAGGGTACTATAGAGATGCACTTCATGCATACAAAGTATCAATTGGCTGACTTGTTCACAAAGCCTCTTGATCACAAAAGGTTCTCTTTTCTCATATGTAAAATAGGAATGCTTAATCTAACTAATTGATTATATTTGTTTTTCTTTGAAATGAAAAAATTTTCTAAGTAAGATTTTCTGAGTAGTATACTCAGAACTCTGACTCTTGTATTCAGAATTCTGACTCTTGAGTTCAGAACTTCTGAGTCTTGAGTTCAGATATTCTGAGTCAATACTTCAATTTTGAGTTCATTTCTGAGAAATACAAGTACTTCAATTTTGAGGATTATTTTCTTTCTATTATTTTTTCTATCTCATCTTTATGTCTCATATATATTTGAGTTCATGATAAAGTCAAGGGGGAGCATTAATATCTTTTAGAAATCATTTCATGATGCTTAAAAGGTTTGTTTTCATTTCTTATCTCTGATCATTCTAAGACGAACAAGCTTTTGATGATAAAAGTTTTTGATTACTTGTTCAAACTATGTCTGAATTTCAAAAATTTCTTATTCAGATGTGAGATTTTAAATGATTTTTTTTAATATCTCAAATCATCATTATTTGAATAGAATTATGATGACAAAATATTTTTCTATCTGTTCAAACCTCTTCTGAATAATAAAAGATTTTACATTCGTCAGAAGTTGATTTTAAATAAATTTGGTTACAAGGCAAAATTCTTCTGAATCAAGGACTCAGAACTCTGAGTAGAATAATCAGATCTCTGATAAAGGAAAGTCAATCTTCTGAGCGTCTTATTCAGATCTTTGACTTGTGTCAATATTCTATCCAATAACACGTGTCAGCTTCATATTTGGTTGATTATGCCACGTATTTCATTTAAATCCTCTGTGGCATTTCAAATGTGTTGACTCCGTTATAACTTTGACCTCGTTTTTCCGTCAAACCTTTCAACTTTGCGGATTTTAAATAGGTCTTAAAATCCCTCTCTCAAATTCTTTCAAATTTCAGAGCGAAAAGTGAGATACGAATCAATCCAGAGTTCTTTGAGTTTGTTTTCTTCTTAAATCATATCTGGATTCCGAAGAAGTGGTCAAATATCTCTGCATTCTGCTAAGTCTTTAATGGACTCATCCGATTCAGATAATGATGAAGTGCAAAATAGAGTTGTTGAAGAAGAAGCAATAAGGAATGATGAAATAAATGCAGGAAATGAACAAATGGCTGAATCAGAAGGGAATGCAGATGAGGTAAACATTAATGTTGAACATGAACAGAGTGCTGCAGGGTCGATTATGTCAAATAGACCAATCTTAGTGGAAAGAGTTGTACCTGAAGGCGAATGGTTGAAATTGTCAGAGAACAATTGTGTCTTATTATTTGAGGAGAGTAGATTTAAGCCTGAACACAGAATCATAATGGAATTATTCAAATATCATCCTTATAGGAAATGGTTTACAAGGTGCAAAACAGTCCATGTTCAATAAATTCAACAATGGTGGAGATATCTTAGGTTAGAAGGAAACAAGTTTATATCTGAAATTGGAGGAGTAACTTTTGCCTTATCAATCCCTGCACTGGGAGAAATGCTAAATCTTCCAGAGAAAGATGATGTGCAAAGAAGGTCAGATTTTGAAGACTCACCTTTAACAGAAGAATTAATTGCAGAGTTTATGAAGTTAGGGTATAATGAAGGATTAAGGACTCTTAGTTTGTTCAGAAGGAACAAATTGCCACCAATTTGGGCATGTTTCTTTCATGTGGTGAATAAGTGTTTGTCAGGGAAGAATAGTTCTGCAGATCAAGCTTCAAAACAGATTCTTCAAATCTTTCAGGGTTTAGTGAGGAATAGGCATTATGACTACACTGCTATACTTTGGGAAGACATGAAGAACACTTTTGAGAAAAATCAGAAGGCCATTCAAAAGAAAACAAAGGATACACCTCTGGCATACATACCTTACATAAGGTATTGGCAAATTGTGATTTGGTATGCAATGCAAGAAAACAGAACCATTTCTAGAAGATCAAATGAACAGCATGGTCCTATTTTCTATTTGGGTAAGATGTCTTCAGTTACTAAAATCGAGCATTATCCTAATCATAAACTTTTGCCAAGATCACTTAGGAATTACATACCAAGGGAGAGTGAGATTTTAAAAGCATATTGCACCTCTATAGGAATTGAAGAACCTCAAATCCCTACCCAAGAGGACCAACCTGAGAAGAGAGGTGAGGGGTCTAGTCAAGTTAGAGAGGGGGAGGATGTTCAAGTGGGTGAACATTCTGAGAGAAATGAGGGGCAAAATTCTGAGAGCTCGGTTAGAATATGTGAGGAAAAACAGAATGAGGGTGGTGAGGATGAGAGAATGTCACCAGAGGTTCAAACATAAAGAGATGCCTCTGTACTAGCTAATCTTAACCAGGTAACCACATCTGCTATTGGTTCACAATTCTTGGTGTCCAATATTGAAACAAACACCATGGACCTAGTAGTGGAACTTGAACAACCCATCCATACCCACTCAGAAGCATTTCAACATGCTACTGTTTCACATAAATCAGGGGAACCATCCCAAACTCATTTGGAGGGAGGTGATAAATCCCAACCTATTTTTCATCACATTGAGTCTGGATATCACAGTCCTATCCATATTGAGCCTGAAATTCCTTCTAACCCTTGCACAAATCAGGAATTTCGTATTCCTGACAAAATATTCATAGACACTCCTAATTTTGGATGTCAAGGATTGGATGGAAGACTGATAACGCCACTTTTTGGCGTTATTTTCGGTTCTCAAACCAATGAGATTGGCTTGTGTTCAAGTAAAAAGGCGTGTATTTTACGGTTTATCGAGTGGAATGTGCAGGTATTCTAAAAGGCGGTAATCCTCGAGAAAAGAAGCTAAAAAGAGTCCAAAAGAGAGCCAAAACGAAGCCCATCGGAAACCCGACATCCTAGCCCAAAACCGCGGCGCACTGTTCCCAAACCGCGGCGTGCAGTTTTCCCAAACCGCGGCGCGCGGTTTGCAAACCGCGGCACACACTGTTCCACGCCGCCGCGCGGTTTGCAAACCGCGGCACAAACCGCGGCACGCAGAAATAAAAGTCGTTTTTTGTAGATTTTAGGGATTATTCGCGCAACTTTTTGAGGACGGCCAGAGCAGTTTAGGGGGCGATTTCTGGAGATTTTTTGGGGTCTTTGGAGGCACGATAGAGGTTCAAACGAGGAGCGATTCATCACGCGAAGTAGATACGAGCACGATAGAAGGGAGTCATCACATTCATCACGATTTCATCTTTTTCGTTTATCATGTTTACATACTCGTTTTCATCCTTTTCTGTTGGGAACTGAAGATATGCTAAGTATGGTTAGTACTTCCAGAACAACATTACTACTGCCAGATCAAGTTAGTACTGCCAGATCAATGTTAGTGCTGCCAGAACAAAGATACTACTGCTAGTTCAAGGTTAGTACTGCTGAGATATTAATACTGCTGGAACATTATTAATACTGCTTATGTGAGGTTAGTACTGCTTGTCAAAGTTACTACTGCAAGTCAAGGTTAGTACTGCTGGTACATGGTTAATACTACTGAACAAAGTTAATACTGCTGGTATATTACTACTGCTGGAATATCATTAATGCTGCTGAACAAAAGTTAGTACTGCTGGTGTCTTACGAAAACTGTTAGTACTGCTTGGGCATATCAAACATTACTACTGCTGAAAGATTATTAGTACTGCTTGAGAAGAATGAAGTTACTACTGCTTGTGATCAGAACATGGAATGCGAGATTGAAGGAGATAAAGATGGATTGATTGAAGATATACTTAAAAGAATATTCTGAAGATCAATCTTATTTTGATAGTTATCTTGTAATTATTTTTGTATAAATAGACTTCAATAGATAGCTATTAGAAAAACAAGATACAAGAGAATATACATGTGAAAAGGAATTCGATTGTGTTTTAGAGAGAATTAACCTCAAGGTTTAAGAACCCTATTTCTAGAGAAGTAGAAGTCGTCTTGATTGAGCTTGTTCATCAAGATTGAGGTTTGGTTGTAATATTGTGAGTCGAAACAGTGAATACAAAAATTGTGTGTTTTCTGATATTCTGTTCATTGATTGTGAGAATTAAAGTTCTATTCCGCAGATTCTTTAATTCTGAATTCTAAGTGTTTATTGTCTTGTTAAGATTCGATCCTGACAAGTGGTATCAGAGCTTGTGTTTCTTAGAATTCGACAATTATTATGGACAATTCTATTGAATCAAACAGTACTTTTGATTGGAGTGATCAAGCAGAAGAGGCAATCCAGAATCATGCACTCATGGCAGAAGTTTCAGATATTCCTACGGAGGTAAAATCTAATCTCTGTTCTCAAGCTTGTATAGACACTGTTAAAAGGTATAGAGATCACAATCAGGGAATGTGTGATGACCTTAAGAGATTAGAAAAAGACATAAGAGATTATGTATTGATTGTTGAGAGGTTTGAAGAACAAATTAAGGCTTTTCAAGCCAATGAACTTCAACACTCATATGATACAAACTACTGGAAGTGGGAAAAGGGTGGTCTGGAGTTCCAACTGAAAGAGTCTAGGGAAGAGTGTGAGAAACTAAAAGGAGAGCTTGAGAAAGTTAAACTTGATGTAGAAAAGTTTACTTGTGCCTCCAAAGTCATGGACAACATAATCAACTCTCAAATCCATAGTAAGTTGAAACCAGGAATAGGGTACAATGCCACACCCCCACCCTATAACAACAACTACATCCCTCCTAAGTCAGACCTATTAGAAACCAAGGATAGGAAGGACTTACCTAAAGGAGCCACTGAAGTAGATCCATTAGATAAAGTAGTTGTTGAGGAGAAGACTGAAAAAGAAGGATCTGATGAGGAATGTGAAAGTCCATGTGTTAAGAACAATGAGATGAAAAGGACTGACAAGGGAAAGGGAGTTCATTATACACAGACCACTGTTGTGAACTCTAAAACTTGTGAACATTGTTCTTGCAAGAAATCTCAAGAGAATAAGCCCCAAAGACATGATAAAAAGAGGGGAAATCAAAGAAATTGGAATAACCAGTGGGCACAAAAGCAAGGAGTTAATCTGCAAAGGATTAACAGACCAAAACCATGTTTCATCTGTGGCAGATTGAATCACCTAGCCAAACACTGTTATTTCAATCCTATTAACCAAAGGATAAATTTTCAAAGACCTTTTCATAAATCCAATGGTTATAGGAAGCCTGCAAGGAACCATGTGGCTAAGAAACAAGCTAAATCCAATAGCCACATGAGGAAAAAGACTGAAAAGGAATGTGTCAATATGTGGGTCTCCAAAAGCACTAATACCTCAGATAGAACTGCTTAAAAGGATAGTGCTGCTAGAAGCAATACTGCTAACAAGGTTAGTGCTGCTAGAAGCAATACTACTGCCAATACTGCTGCTAGCAGTGTTGGTACTGCTAAATCAGTTAGTGCTGCTAACTCAGTTGGGGCTGCTAACTCTGTTAGTGCTGCTAACTCTGTTAGTGCTGCTAACTCAGTTAGTGCTGCTAACTCAGTTAGTGCTGCTAACTCTATTAGTACTGCTAACTCTGTTAGTGCTGCTAACTCTGTTAGTGCTGCTAACTCTGTTAGTATTGCTAACTCTGTTAGTGCTGCTAACTCTGTTAGTACTTCTTCTAAAGTTAATACTGCTTCTAGTGTTTGTGCTGCTAGACCAATTATATTGACAAAGTACTCCAATACTGCAGTACCTAAGTTTAAAAACCTCATCAAAACTCAATGCAAGTACTTTGATGAGCAAGGGAGACCCAAGACTACTTCGGCTTGGGTTCCCAATAAAAACTAATTGATTTATCTTAGGTGCAGGGCAACCAACAGCTCAAGGGGAAGAGCATCTGGCATGTTGATAGTGGTTGCTCCAGGCACATGACAGGTAACATGGCCTGCCTCCAGAATTTCAAAAGAATTAATGGAGGACATGTTGCTTTTGGAAATAATCCCGCAGGAGGTAAGATAAGTGGTAAAAGTAAAGGTGATGTCAGAAGGTAAGATGACATTTGAGGATTTGACAAGTGCTGCAAAGTGCAAGTATAGTTACTACTGCTAGTGCAGAGTTACTACTGCCAGTGCAGAGTTACTACTGCCAGTGCAGAGTTACTACTGCCAGTGCAGAGTTACTACTGCCAGTGCAGAGTTACTACTGCTAGTGCAGAGTTACTACTGCCAGTGCAGAGTTACTACTGCCAGTGCAGAGTTACTACTGCCAGTGCGTAGTTAATACTGCTAGTGCACAGTTAATACTGCTTGTGTAGTTAATACTGCTCAGTCGTTAATACTGCGTGTGTAGTTAATACTGCTTGTGTAGTTAATACTGCTTGTGTAGTTAATACTGCTCAGTCGTTAATACTGCTTGTGTAGTTAATACTGCTCAGTCGTTAATACTGCTTATGTCGTTAATACTGCTTTTGAAAATCTAGGGCAAATACTGCTATAAATACCCCTGTTTGCCCGCCAAAGTTCATAACGACTCTTCGCATTAACTTCTTCTCTCTCTCGTTCTAACCTCTTCTCCCTGGAATCTCTGTGTTTTCTTTACAAATCCTCAGGAAGCACAACGATTATGGAGTTTGTCGACGAGCATAATGAGATTGCAATGCTTCAGAAGCCGAAGCAGGCCGAAGGATTTCATGAAATTGTGGATTTTCTCAAGTCCACTCATATTTCTTATGCCCTAACGGTGAATCCAACTATCTACATCGAGCATCAGACGCAATTTTGGGCCAATGCCACCGTGGAATCCGAAGATGGGCAGAAAGTCATTCAAACAAGGGTATGTGACAAACCCTTGAAAGTTTCAGAAGAACTCATTCGCATCACTCTTCGACTAGATGATGCCTCAGGTATATCTTCTATTCCCAATGAAGAACTCTTCTCAACTTTACAAAGAATGGGGTATGAAGGTCCCATTGGAGTTTTTAAATTCTACAAGTCAAAGTTTTTTACTCAATGGAGATTCTTTGTTCATACCTTAATGCATTGTATTTCAAGGAAAACTACTGGATGGAGTGAGTTTAGCAGTACTATTGCTTATGCTCTAGTCTGCTTGGCCACTGCCAGGAAGTTTAATTTTTCACAAATGATTTTTAATGATCTTGTGTCAAACCTGGAATCCAAAAAGCGGTTTTATATGTATCCAAGGTTTGTTCAAGAAGTGATAACTAAGGAATTGACGGATATACCTCTATTTGATGAGGTATATGTACCAAAATCCCCTAAAGGGAAGGTTTTCTCAAATATGAGGAGACTTCCTAGGGACTCGGAAGGAGTTGACACACCATTGTTCTCTACAATGATGGTTGTGTCCCACACAAATGAAGGTATGGCATCAGGGTCAAGGCCCTCATTAGACACACCCACTGATGACCAATCCCAACCTTCCATCACAAAACTAATCCCTCAGTCCATTCTTGTACGACCCACTCCCATAATAACCAAAAAGTTTGAAAGAAGAAAGGTACATAAGGTTCCTTCCCTTGCTGTATCTCCTAAGAGCCCGAAGCCTTTGAGCCCTCTAGTGGAGCATTCTCCATTAGAGAATATCGAAAGGGAAACCACAGGGGTGTCTCCCAACCCCAAGAAGGTGCTCACTAAGGAGAAGGTTGAGCATGTGAGTCGCAAGGCTGCCACTACTTCTGCTAGCAAAGAGAAGGCCAGTGGTAAAATAACTAAGCCCTTCCTCACGGCAACTCAGGGTGAGAAATCATCCAGAGGTCCCAGGTGCCAAGAAACCAAGGGGGTAGGTAGTGCTTTTGCTAGGCAAGAGACACCTGCTAAAACTTCCAATGATCCTTTAAGGGAGGTAAAAACTCCTAAACAGGGTGAGGATAGATATACGTACGAGGAATTGATGGAAACTATTGCAAATATCAACATTGAGGTCATGGATCAGAAAAAGGAAATTGATGAACTCAAGAAAGTGCTCCTCTATCAAAACTCACAGCTTGAGAAGCAAATGAAGATGATCACTAAGTTGATGCACAGAAAGAAGAAAGCTCAGTTTGTCCTTAGGAGAAGAAACCCTACCAATGATGCTTCCAAAAAGGGGGAGTCAGACTCAGATCTAAACATGGAGGATGCAAACATTGAGGGGGAGTATGAGTATAAGGTTGAGGGGGAGACTGAGGAGGCTGCAGATATTACAAAGGCAGCAGAAACAGAAACAGCAGCAGAAACCGTTACTGCTGCTGATCTTACAAAGGAAGCAGAAACAGAACCAGCAGTAGAAACAGTTACTGCTGCTGAAAAACAAAAGGCAGCAGAAACTGTTAGTGCTGCTAAGAGCCACAAAGAAAAAACAGCTGAAACCACTCCTGAAGCTGTTAAATCTTTCAAAAGAACAAAGAGGCCAAGAACAAAGTCAATAGCCTCAAAGAAGAAAGATATAAAGAAGCCAAGGGTGGATCCAACTGTAGAAGAAGCCCAGGAGGAAGCAGTGAAAGAGAAATCTGATCCAAAAGTTGCTGAAGAAGAAGTGGCAACTTCATCAGGTCAACCAAGCAATGTACAATCACAATCAAATGCTCAATGTGATGTGTATATAACTGTGGTTGATACTAATCCAATCAAGACTACACCATTTTCTTCCATGCCTCCTGAGATCATCTTCTGGGACACATTGAAAGATGGAAGAAAGGAGTTGATCAGAATCAAAAGGGCAGATGGAAAGTTTGAAGTTTGTCCTACTTGGGGAAAACTTATCAGAACATGCTCTAGATCTGACTTGGAAGAGATGTTCAAGGTGGGAATGAGGCTACATGGAAACATGCTGACAGAGCAAGGTATGTCTATCACCAAGATGGTTCTTGAATACTTGTGCTTAATGTTCAAACCAGAAGCAGTTCAGTATTTGATGGCAAGGAATTTTCAAGTCATCACCAACTGGATGCTCATTGAGAATTGTGGAGTGTATGTCATCTCTCTTGACAATACATTTCATGAATATTATTTGGTGGATGTTGTATACAAGCACAGCATGAAAAAGTTGAATGGAATGCTGCATGCTAACTTGGTGAGTGACAAAGACTCTAAGTTCAAACCAGAAGCAGTTCAGTAGGTGAAAAAGGTATGTCTATCACCAAGATGGTTCTTGAATACTTGTGCTTAATGTTCAAACCAGAAGCAGTTCAGTATTTGATGGCAAGGAATTTTCAAGTCATCACCAACTGGATGCTCATTGAGAATTGTGGAGTGTATGTCATCTCTCTTGACAATACATTTCATGAATATTATTTGGTGGATGTTGTATACAAGCACAGCATGAAAAAGTTGAATGGAATGCTGCATGCTAAGTTGGTGAGTGACAAAGACTCTAAGATGGCAAGATACCTTGTAAAAAGGATTCTCAATCAAAGTCTGGGATTGGATCCAAATTTATGCGTTGATGATTAGGTTTTGGAAGCATCATCTGAAGAACTTAACTTCTCATCCTGAAAAGTCAAGTTAGAGGGAGATTGTTGGGAACTGAAGATATGCTAAGTATGGTTAGTACTGCCAGAACAACATTACTACTGCCAGATCAAGTTAGTACTGCCAGATCAATGTTAGTGCTGCCAGAACAAAGATACTACTGCTAGTTCAAGGTTAGTACTGCTGAGATATTAATACTGCTGGAACATTATTAATACTGCTTATGTGAGGTTAGTACTGCTTGTCAAAGTTACTACTGCAAGTCAAGGTTAGTACTGCTGGTACATGGTTAATACTGCTGAACAAAGTTAATACTGCTGGTATATTACTACTGCTGGAATATCATTAATGCTGCTGAACAAAAGTTAGTACTGCTGGTGTCTTACGAAAACTGTTAGTACTGCTTGGGCATATCAAACATTACTACTGCTGAAAGATTATTAGTACTGCTTGAGAAGAATGAAGTTACTACTGCTTGTGATCAGAACATGGAATGCGAGATTGAAGGAGATAAAGATGGATTGATTGAAGATATACTTAAAAGAATATTCTGAAGATCAATCTTTTTTTGATAGTTATCTTGTAATTATTTTTGTATAAATAGACTTCAATAGATAGCTATTAGAAAAACAAGATACAAGAGAATATACATGTGAAAAGGAATTCGATTGTGTTTTAGAGAGAATTAACCTCAAGGTTTAAGAACCCTATTTCTAGAGAAGTAGAAGTCGTCTTGATTGAGCTTGTTCATCAAGATTGAGGTTTGGTTGTAATATTGTGAGTCGAAACAGTGAATACAAAAATTGTGTGTTTTCTGATATTCTGTTCATTGATTGTGAGAATTAAAGTTCTATTCCGCAGATTCTTTAATTCTGAATTCTAAGTGTTTATTGTCTTGTTAAGATTCGATCCTGACATTTTCTATTGTGTTTGAATCCACCACCGGCATGAACTAACATGTTCATGTTGGGGGTTGGAATGATTTTGGTTTGTAAGCATGTGAATAATTGACTTGACACTTTATCAGTTTTTCCTCATGAATGAAGCATGTGATTTTGTGTTTAATGCTTTTGAGAGTCTAGCTAGCTTTCAATTGTTTTGTTATTTTCAGTTGAGTTCGAGAGAATTAACTGTTAAATAGAACTAGGAATTGCATGCCTAAAACGATAAATCGGTGATAGAGATATATCGAGTAAGTCTTAGTCCCAATTGAACCGTTATTTGGAAATCGAGAGATAAAACCTAGCCGTTCAACATAAATCTTGTGCTTAATGTATTTTGAAATCCATAGGTTGAGATCGAAAGATAAAACCTGTCCTTTTTGAAATAAAACCCGTGTTGCTCAAAAGAGAACAACGGTGATCTTAAAAGATTTGGGAATCATTAGATGGATTAACTGGTAATTGTTTCGAGTCAAGTGTTTGCATGTGTAAAACCTTAGGATTTCCAACACTCAACTATTTTCTCTATTGAATTTTCCTCAAGCTGTCTATTGTTCCGTTTGCGATTTCTTTAGTTATTGCACTTAATTAGTTTATAAACCAACCATCTCTCAATATCGACAGTTCAGTTAATAGAGCTTATAGTAATTGTGATACTTAGTTCCTAGTTCCCGTGGATTCGATACTCGTACTTACCGTACGTTATTACTTGATTTCGACACCGTACACTTGCGGTTAGATTTAGGAGGGGTGATACCCGCCCTATCAAAGACCTGGTGAGGTGAAAATCTCAAAAGCCTCATTCAAATGTGCATCTGTTGTACAAGATGACTTAGTGTCATCTACAGGCCATGAGCCCTCTGGGCACATGAAAACTGGACCATCTGTTGGTTCAGGTTCACAGTTAGACTCTTCTGAACTTGTAAAGATTCAGAATCAAAACAAGGTGATGGGGGATAAAGTTGAAAATTTGGAGAGAAAGGTGGATGGACTGAATGATGAGGTAAAGGAGTTGAAAACTATGTTGGAGGGGAAGATGAAATCTGTTGAGACTAAGATAGATGATGTGAAGGTATCCTTGGAATCTCATAAAAAGGAGATCAAGGATATTATGTCTGAGTTTCAGAAAGATTTGTTTAAACAAATGCAGAGTATGCAAGAATCTATATTTAAAGCACTCGGTACTTCTTTGGCTTCAACTTCTAAACCACTTGATCTTGTTCCACTAGCAGAAGCTGAACCTGAAGATGTTCCTGTTCAGAACCTCAAAAGGAAGTTTGGTGATAATGAGTTTTATGATCATCAAAAGGGGGAGAAAAAACAAAGGTTGAGTTCTGATGATGATATTGGTATAGAAGATTTTGAAATAGCAGATATGCAGTTAGCCAATACAAAGAGCACAGAAGTTCAGACAGATGAAAATGTAAAGATAGTGGATACTCAGATAGTTCAGATTGACAGTTCAGATACAGAGGAAATGGAAGTTGAATGTACAGATGGTGCTGATTCTGATAAAACAGAAGAATTGAACTTAGACACAGAGATGGAAGTAAATTCTGATGAAACTGAAGCTATTGAGGAACCTGTGTTGAGGTCAGAGGAAACAGTTGAGAGTTCAGTGGTTGAAAACAAGTGTACAGACATTGTTCCCTATGTCAAAGTTAGTTTGGTGGACTCTGAGTCAGAAGAAAGGAGACTGAATGAGGTATTGATCAGAAGGATGCAAAGTGAATTAGTCAGAGCTCTAAATGTTCAGAATATTCAAAGAATTGTGAAATCAGTAAGGCTTATTGATCTGATGGGAGAAGAAGATAATTCTGTTGATTATTCTCAGAAGTTTCAAGAGGAGTTTCAGCTCAACTATGCTGATGATATTGATACAACAGAAGAATATGAGAGAGTGGAAGAATACTTTATGCCTTCAGAATACACATTCAGAAAGCCAATTGAAATTCCCAAGATTGACTTGCCAATTTTAGAGGAACCTTTATGTGATTTTATTATGGAATTAAGTGATGTACCACTTGCTAGACAATTTCATGATGATATCTTTCCAGAGGAAATATATGAGAATCTCTATCACACAGAAGGAGATTATGTAGTTTTGGAGAACAATATTGATGGTTTCATGGATGAGAGATCTCAGATGACTTATGCAGAAGCTTCAAACAGATTCAGAATTCCTGATTCAAGATTGCATATTCAGAAAAAGATTGAGAAAGTGTTGATGTTTCAAACAGATGAGTTTGATGGTCTGATGTATGTAAGATTGGAAGTACTGAAAGAAAGAAGTGTAAAAGTTTCCATGTCCAGCTTTGATTTTCACAGATTAACTCTTGATGATCAGATCTTCCTAGTTAAGTTCTTTGCCAGTACTGAAGAGACCTGGATAGAGATTGAATGCAGAAGACTTCTGGGCATTTATGTCAGAAATATGCATATGTATGATTTTCAGTTGGCTATTGAAGGAAGAAAAGAAAAATGCAACTTGAGTTGTCCAGCAAAGATTTCAGGGTTTTGTGTGAATTTGAAGGGATTTATAAATGAAGGAATGGAAACTGAAGGATTTGCATATACAGTTCAAGGAAGACTTGAAATATTCAAATTAAAGGAATTGGTAAAGTGTAGTAATGCAACTTTGAGTTGGTTACTAAGTGAAATGAAAGGAAGTGCTAATACTGAAAGAGAAAATCTAAAGAAAAGATGTGTGAATTCTGTGGAAAGAAGATTAAATCTCAGAAGTAAGATCAGAAGCTGTGGTGAATGGTTGTTATCAGAAGTCAATCCCAAAAAGATGCTGCACAATGACTTTGTATTTCCAGCTGAATATGAAGTGAATGAAATCCTTTCAGAAGAAGTTGAAGAAATTCAAGACACAACTCCTCATAATGTTCAAATAACAAGTGTTGATCAAGCTGAACAATCTGAACCAAAAGAAGATGAAATATCTATTGATTTGAATGGATATTTTCTTGAATTTGATCTGCCTGGGGTTTTCAAGCCTAAAGAGATACAATTTCTGGATGTATATTATGACAGACCAAAAGAGATTCAGATCTGGTTAGCAGAGAAGTCAAGGTGTCTTGGGAAATCAAAACAAGCTGTGTATTCAGATTTCTCAATAACAGGGATCAGAGAACTAAAGGTTAAGCAATTCAGAAAGCACGAGTACTTATCCTTTGAAGTTTTGAGAGAGGATGGAAAAGTGTACTATTTTACTGATGCAGACTTTGAGAAGTTGTCAGTAGTTGATTTCTACAGATTACATAGTCTTTTGTGCTTCAAAGATTCAAGCAAAGACAAGAATGAAAGAAAGGCAAGAAGTATGGTGATTGAAGCTATGTTCTATATCTTAAGGTGGCATTGTTATACAGATTTTCAAATAGCTCTGTATCTACAAAGGCCATGTGTCTATCTTTCAAATCCCAACACAGATCATGATCAGAAAAATGTGTTGAAGACTGGGAGTGTATCTAAGCATCCAGAATTGGGAGTCTTTCTGAAGAACAAAAGTGAAAAGATATTCTTCAGAGCAAAGGAAACTGCAAAGTATAGTTCTGGAACTTTAAGGATCATTAAGCACAATTTGGAGAAAAAGATGCTGAAGGTGAAGCAAGCCAACATGACACAAGAAGTGATCAATCAGCAAGTTGAAACTATTCAAGAAATCATTGTTAAGATTGACAAGAGGCTTGCTCAAAGAAATGTACTTTTGCAGAAGATTGTTCCTGCCTTGAAAGAATTGGATGATGCAAAGTATAAGTTTATTTGACAAAAAGGGGGAGATTGTTAGATCTGAGTTTTGTCAATAAACTAAGTGTTGAATTCTGATAAGAAGGCTCAGAAATTCTGAAGAGAAGAGTCAGAGTTCTGACCAAGAAGGCTCAGAAGGAATGTTCTGAAAGTTTGCTAAGTATTGAAGTCTGAGAAGAAGAGTCAGAAGTTCTGAGAAGCTTAATCAGAATAATGTTCAGAAGTTCTGAACAACATGTTCAGAACTTATAACTAGATACTTTACTTTGTATTTAGTTAACTAATTAGGACACGTGTATTGTCCCTATTAGTCTTTCATATTTGTATTGTAGCTTTAGTATTTCCGTTACAGTATATATAGTGGTTAGCACTGTTACGCTAACTGACTTTCCCGCATATATTTGTATTCATCTTTTGTAATCTTTGAGATACTCTCTCTCTAAGATCTGTAAATCTGTTCTTCATTGAATACAAGTTGGTTCGATCATATTACTTCTCAATTACTGTTATATACATTGATATATTGATTGTAAGAGTGGATCCTAAACTTTCACTTGTGTTTATTAATTGTGGTTTAATTTATGTGTTCGCCACATTCGATGAAATCGGGTCTCCCCCGTCACCGAAGGGTGTTGTTTTCGGGTAATGGTTTATCCATGTTGTTGGCATCGTGTTATATGCGTATGGATTGTTTTTTCATGATTGATGGACGGTATTTTATGTCTCATCCTTGACTGGATGTTTTCCACTATTGGAGTATTATTTTGCATTGATGATTATTTGGGAAGTTATTATTTAATTACCTCTTGAGTGAGTTTTGGATTTGAGTCCATCGTTGAGAAATGATTTTCATTGAAGGCTTTCCTCACGGGTTTGGCGTGCGTTTGGAAATTGGGTTGTCGGTGTATTTTTATACAAATCCCATTTTTGGAAATCATGTTTTACGCTAAACTCTTTGTCTAACCAATTGTTTGATCATGATGGAAACTCTTGAACTCACTAGGCGCTAGCCTAACCTTTTTATTTGTCGACATGTGCAACAGGTTCAGGTTGGGAAAAGCTTTAGCTACACTATGGAGTGATGAGTGCTAGTAGGGTGCACGTGAAGTGTTTTGCTTAGTGAAGTCTTCCGCACTTATTTGGGATTAGCAACTTGTATTGTGTTAAGTAACACCTGATTAGAAGTATTAACTGTGGAAGTGGTGATGTTTGAGGTATTTCCAAGGATGGTTTGTAAAAAGGATTATATCCTATTTTGGTTATTTTATTGAAATTAAAGTTAGTTGCTCTTTCCAAATTTGAGGGTGTTACAGTATGGCTCCATTGTACAGTGGTGGCGGCCTAAAATGTTGCGGAGGAAATTGTCCAAAGGGAGGATTGTTGACAAATGGCCCTGGACCTGCCTGGAATGGTGGCCTTACGAAAGGTGCATATGTAGGTCGGGGACCGTTCTGAGGTCCAAAGGAATTGCCAATTGCTGGATTCCTCAGGGAAGCAATTTCTGCAACTGCCTTTTGATTCTGCTCATTTAGAGCTTGAATCTGACTCCGGGCTACATTCAATTCTGCGTGAAGTTGAGCCATAGGATCTTGGTAATTTGCCATTTTCCTGGAAACAATAAAAACTTCACAAGATCGTTAGAGCGATGTATGCTTGGCTTGAGATTTTCTCTAGATGGGGCCCCACGGTGGGCGCCAAACTGTTAATGCCAAAAATCACCCAAAGGATAACTTAAGGTTGATGTGGAGCTTTTAACAACTAAAGAAAGGGATCTCAAGACAAACAACTCAATCGCGCATAAAAGTAAATAAGACAAGGGAATTGGTGACGCGGAAAACCCCAACAAGGGAAAAAACCGCGGCCGACTTGTGAGAGTCGACGGTGCACTATGATCGCCAAACAGGGGAGAAAATCCTTTGGTAACAAGCGTTTTGTGTACAACATATTACAATAAGAATAAAAACAAACTTAATCGTAAGATAAAGTTATGCGTCATGCGTAAATCGTGCGAAATAAGCCTTTGTCGTGCAAATCTTGCGTAAGCGATGTGTGTTCGAATGCTCAGATTGTCACTGTTGTATTGCGTAGAAAAATAGAAGAGTTGAGTTCAGATATCAGGTATCAGATAGATAGATCCTTGTTGAAAGGTGAGCAGGCCTTTATATAGCTTTTGTCAGCATTAAATGTGTCTTAATGACTTGTTTGTAACCGTCGTCGGGTCTTTAATGCCATTTAAAGCTCATCTGTTACTGGTCGTCGTACCATGATTTCTCGTGGACCTGCATTAATGGAACAAAGAAAACGGATGTTGACTGTTAACGGTTAGTATAATCGTACGACCGTCTTGAGTCTCGGACGTCGGTCGTATAGAACTTACGACCATCATAAAAGTGTACGACCAAATATTCGATTGGAAATATCCTGCAAGACCTTATCTTAATTCAGGAGTGGTCTTACATAAATGTCACATATGTTTTTTTATCGTCGGTCGTGAGGTGTGGATTTTTACCCAAACATTAGCCTAACCCTTTTATTTGTCGGCATGTGCAACAGGTTCCAGTTGGGAAATACCGTGAAGAGTTGAGAGCTAGATATGAGTTCAAGAAGTAAGTGGCTTGGTGAAGTCTTTCGCGTTTTGGGATTAGCAACTTTGTTTTGGGTTGAGTAACACCCAACCATTTGTAGTCTTGGCGTATGACTTAGGTTGAATGAATGTTGAAGTTATTACGTTTTTAATATTGATGTATTTCCAAGGATGGTTTGTAGAAGGGATTTTATCTTTATTTTATTATTTTATCGAAGTTTTATTTAGTTGTCCTTTCCAACTTTGAGGGTGTTACACTTACAAGTTGGTATCAGAGCTTAAGTTTGAGAGATTTAGGTGTTGATTTTTGGATACCTAGACTCAAGTTTGCGTTCTTTTAAGTGATTGAGAGTGAAATTTCACCATTAGGCACTTTAAGATAGAATGTTTTGAGATTGATGGAGTCATTAGAAACGGGAATCACGTCTAGGGTATCAAGGATGATCATGTACGATACGTTCATAATTGCACCTGGCTAGTGTTATGGTGAACCTACAAGTTACATGTGTATACTTTGACTACTTTGATGTGACGATGTAACACCCTAAAATTTGGAACGAGCAACTAAATAAAATTTCAATAAATTACCCAACAAAATAAAATCATTTCTGCAATTCACTCCTTAATATACCTCAGAATTTAAAACATTATAATTCCCCAATAGAATAACTTAAACGGGTGTTACTTAACACAACACAAGTTGCTAATTCCAAGTACGTGCGGAAGACTTTACTACTCAAGTCACCTCTCGTGCACTCTACTAGCACTCGCCACTTCACAATGTAGCTAGAGCTACCCCAACCTGAGCCTGTTGCACATGCCGACAAATAAAAAGGGTTAGGCTTACGCCTAGTGAGTTAAAGCATTTTATCATGACTATATAAAAACATAAATCAGGAATTAGTGGTTTTAGTCATGATTCAACAAGTCTTTAATGAAAGTTTGCGACAAAGGTTATCCTTTCCAAAGAGTTCTCAAAATAGACATAAATGACTCATTTTCCAACGCACCCAAATCCATGGGAATCCTCCCCAAAAGTGTAAAGCGTTTTCCAAAAATGAGTTACGAACCCCAACCCACTCAAATACGTGAATAAATCTAGTTTAGGCAAAACCTTCAAATACGGTTGACAATACATACTCAACCCGTAAAACATGGAAACCATCCATTTAAATATAATCTTTCGTTGGAAACATAATACGAAGCAAAACTCACGCAACGTAAAATGTATTAAAATCCAAATACCATAGAATAAAACTCCAGCAGTTAAAACGTCCAATAAGAATGTAACATAAATCCGTCCATCAATCCATATGCATGTAATATAACCTCAACAATGTGAATAGATAAATTACCCGAAATCAACACCCTTCGGTGACGGGGGAGACCCGATCTCATCGGATGTGGCAAACACATAAATTAAACCATGATTAAATAAATGTAGGTAAGCTTCTTGGATGTGGAAAACGGATGACATCAACCATACTAGGTCATTAGTCAATCCTTGGCATCAATCATACTAGATCTTTAGCCATCTTAGACATCAACCATACTAGGTCTTTAGTCCATCTCAGACATCAACCATACTAGGTCTTTAGTCCGTCTTCGGCATCAACCATACTAGGTCTTTAGCCCCTCTTAGACATCAACCATACTAGGTCTTTAGTCCAAGCCCTCAAGTTCAGCCATACTAGGTCTTTACCTTGGAAAACCCACCATCCAAAACAAGCTTATTTAACTTAAAAATTCATACATGACCTCAAAAGAATAACTAATGCATTCAAATCATGTAAACTCCAAATATGATGCAATTCATGCAACTAAAACCCCAAGCCCACGTCGAGCTTATTAAAAATCGGGCGAATGCCCTCGAGACTCAACTGAGTCCAAAACCGAGCCCTCTGCTCAAAAGATCTAAGGATCATTTATCAATATCAATTCATGCAAATGAAATGCATCTAACTCACATCATGCAACACACGCTCCGAGGCATGATAATCTCACAACCCCTTCATTGCCACCTTCCCAATGAAGTCAAATCATATATGCATCTATATGTACACGTATATGCAACTCTTTTATTATTCGACAATTCGTATAACTTACTAAGGTTCATTAGTCCCAAAGGTACTAAGAATAAATCATCAAACGGTCTTCACACATAAGACCAACACTTAAACCGGCACGTATTCGAATAAAATGCAATTAAGCATATAACACATCCAAGACTCCATCTCGAGTCACTAAAACCGGCAAACACTCAAAAGACTCATTTGAGTATAAATCAAGCCTTTAAGGACAAAATAAATGTTTGGTTAAATACGTGTCACTCATACGGTTACATAAACCCAAATGCATCGTTACCCAAAATCTTTATCTTTTAATTCCTCAATAGGCCATCGGCCCCAAAATAAAGGTTTACAGCTCTTAAAACATTCACATGGTCGGATTGACCAAAATCCCCAACTCACACGTTCACACTTTAAAATGTGCCACATCATAGTTATCACATAATCACAAAACACTAAAAGTGTATTTTGACCCAATAACCTTCACTTATGCAATAAATTAACAAAACCTCTTTCACTCGTGATTTATTCATCAATCACTCAAAATCCCCAAATGTGGGTGTTTTTACAAGATTTGTAAAGTTCAACACTTTGATTAATCAAAACCCACTAATTAACTCAACAAGTGATAATTTCATATAAAGCACACAAATACTTTAAAAGAAACATTTTGGCATGTACAAAGTTTTCACAAAGCAACTTGAACTCACCTTGCTAGATTTAGGCTAAATCTAGATTTTTTTCCCAAACGTAAGCTCCCTTGAAGAACTTGAATCCTCAAGCCCAAAACTTCCAAAAACCTAGATCCACAAGTTTCCAACCATAAATAATCATCCCAAACACTTATATATGTTTCCCCTAACATAAAACATCCAAAAATCACCAAAACACCAAAACCCTAACTTCTTAGATGAAGAAAAGTGAGAAGTTTACCTCAACCACCACCAAATACTCTTGGATCATTCATCATACTTCAAAACTCTTTCTATATCTTTGAAGAGCTCTCAAAAACGAAACCATAGCAACTTGAATCATCAAAATCGGAGTTGGGATGCAAAAGTTATGAAGGTTTGAAGTATGAGGCTGAAATTCGCGTCTTAATACACCAGACCATTCCCGCGGTTTGTCCCGCGACTTTGAAGTCGCGTGGAAAGCCGTGTGTAGAGGTGTCAAAAAAAACCGAAACCGAATAACCCACCGGAACCGAATGAGTTTCGGGTTATTCGGTTTCGGGTTATTCGGTTTTCGGTTAAAACGGTTCGGTTAACCGAATTAGACTTCCTTATTCGGTTCGGTTTTCGGTTAAAATTTTTGCCATTTCGGTTAAACCGAATTAACCGAATAATAGGTATATTATATTAATAATTTATATATTTTTATTATATTTTAGTAATCATAACTAAAATTAATTAGGCCTTGGTTACTTAAAAGCCACTGCAGTTTTCTAAAAATCATTTAAAACCCACCAGGCCACCAACATTCATAATTCATTATTACTTTACTTATGAGACTTAAACCTAATATAAATTTAGACATTTAGTTGGTGTCTGATGCAAGATTACACTCCATCAAGTATCACTGTATTTGTATATCAACATTCAAGTATTCAACAATCAAATCATTGGTACGTGCGTAGGTATAATTTTGATTTTCACTTGATCTCCTTCCCTTTTCCTTTTCCATTTTCACTCATCACTTCCTCTATCTTCCCCCTCAAATCCTCACTTCTGTATATCTGTTTTCTTCTCTGTTTTTTGTATAATTTTCTTCTCTGTTAGTTCTTAATATTTCACATTGGTAGTTCATCGTTTTTTTTCTTCTTGGTTTTCTGTTATAATACATCTTAATATTTTGTTAACCATGTTTGCATTGGTTTAAATTTTTGTTAGATGTCTCAATCAAATGGAAAAGAGAAGGTGGATTTGGTGGATCTTCAAACCAACACCAACATCAAACAAGAGGAACCCCAATTACAAGTGAAACATAGAGCATCCAAAAAAAGGTCGAATGTTTGGGATCACTTCGATGACTTCAAGGACGATAATGGCGCGGAGAAAAGCAAATGCAAACATTGTGGTAATGAATACTTTTCTTCAACAAAAAATGGTACGAGTACATTAAGAGCTCATTTAAAACATTGTGCTATTTATAAGGCAAAATTGAGTGTTGGTCAAACTCAAATTACATTTGAAGGTGTTGATGATGGAACAAGAATGGTGGCTTGGAAATTTGACCAAAAAGCAAATAAGGATGCCTTGGCCCGTATGATCATAGTAGACGAGCTTCCTTTTATGTTTGTTGAGGGTAAAGGATTTAGGCATTATTCAAAAATTTCTCAACCAATGTTTAAAATTCCGTGTAGAGCCACTGTCACGAAAGATGTTTACCAAATGTTCATTGACGAAAAGAAAAAAGTTCATGACATACTTAGGAGAAACATAGGTAGGATATGCTTGACTACCGATAGTTGGACTTCTACACAAAAGATAAATTACATGAGTCTTACCGCCCATTTTGTTGATAATGAATGGATGTTGAGGAAAAAAGTGTTGAATTTTTCTCTCTTAACAAGTCATCGTGGGGTTGAGATTGGGAAAGCAATTGAGAAGTGTTTGCTAGAATGGGGAATTGATAATGTTTTGACAATCTCCGTTGACAATGCTAGTTCCAATGATGTTGCAATTGACTATTTGAAAAATATTTTTGCAAATTGGGACAAGTGTTTGTTAAAAGGAAAATGGACTCACATTCGATGTGTAGCCCAAGGTTTTCGGTATTATCTTTGATGGCTAGAGACTTGTTAGCAATTCCCGTCTCAACGGTGGCTTCCGAGTCGGTCTTTAGCACAAGTGGGAGAGTTTTAGATCCATTTAGGAGTACTTTGACCCCTAAGATTGTCGAAAGCGTAATTTGTACGCAAGATTGGTTTCGTACAAGTTCAAACCAAGGTGTTGAAGAAAATTGGGAATTACAAGTACAACAACTTGAAGAAGGTACTTTCGTAAATTTTATTTTTAATTTGTAGATTTATTATCTTATATTATCTAACATATTGCCATTATTGATTGTAGAATTGAGCAAGGTTTGTACTTCTAAAAGAGATTGAAGATGATAGGAAAGAAAGTGGACTGTTGATGAAGCCATGAAGGCATGCAGGCTGCAGTGAACGAAAGTGGAGTAGTGGAGTAGTGGTCGTTGCTAAACAGTGATTTTGCTATCTAATGTTTTTTTGTTGGATATATGGTTTTGTCATACTTTAAGACTTTAAGTGGTTTTGCTATATTATGTTTTTTTGTTGGATATATGGTTTTGTCATACTTTAAGTGGTTTTGCTATATTATGTTTTTTTTGTTGGATATATGGTTTTGTTATGTTTCAATTTTAAGTGATTATGTTGCATATAGAAGAATTGTTGGAGACAAATATTTAAAAAAATGAACTCTTATTTGGTTAACCCAGTTACCGAACCGAATAACCCGAAAACCGAATGAACCGAAACCGATTAAACCGAACCTTAATTGGTTCGGTTATTGGTTAATTTTTAAAAAGTTAAAAACCGATTAAACCGAACCGAATAAACCGAAAACCGATTTAACCGCCCGAATAACACCCCTAGCCGTGTGGCTCCCTGTTGGGTCGGTCGGTCGGATCCTGTTTCGGCCGTAACTTCTTCGTTATAGCTCCGTTTTCGCTCCGGAAAGAACTGTTGGACTCGTATTCGAATTCCCCATCCAACAAGACCATAAAATCTAGGATTTAACCCCAAAACTTATTTTTCATATTTTTCTTAAAGATCGGTTCCACACTGATTCGACATTAGACCTATCTGGAAATTACGGGTGTTACAATCCTCCCAACCTTAGGATGATTTCGTCCTCGAAATCTACATCCTTTACAATCCAAAGCCAACCGAGTTACTGTCGACCATTAATCATCAATTCCTAACTGGAATCTAAATTCCCCCACACAGTCCTATAAGGACGAATCCTCGAATAATTTATTACCAACAAAAGTCCTTCAAGTACACGTTACTTGACCGTAACGACATTCTAACCACTGGGATAACTCCTAGTTAGACGACTCCGGTTGTCTCCCAACCTTAGATGTTCCATACTTCCCAATCATACTACATTTACACATTCTTAACTTTACTCTCCAATTCAACCCGACGTTCAATCACTGCCAACATCAACCAAAACTTCAAAATCCTCAACCAATCCCGCTAATGGACTAGTATTTACTCTCAGCGGATCCCACCAATTTTAACACCAACGGTCATCACTGACCTATCAGCTACACAATCCCAAGGATGTGTCCAATTATCAAACATCAAGTTGACAGTTTCTCTTACCACGCAAGGAAAGCCATTTCCCTAAATCCTCTTATCACAAAAGAGCATCTTAAGATTACTACTACCATTACCATCATTCTTTTAAAATCGGCTACAATCCCTCGATTACACTAAAGGTGCTTGGCCTCAAGCCCAAAAGTCGATACCTAAATATATCACCTACCTCAAATAGGTTACCGCGCATTTATTCTCTTAATTACAAAGGTCGTCATCCCTTAACCGATACCATTCAGTCTACGGTATTATCACACGTGAAATACTCAAGCTTCCACCGTCGAAGTGCTACACGCATTTACTCTTAACCGGGTTACTTACCCTTTCTAAGGTCCTAACGAGTTCAAGGTTTTCAAGTGCGTTATTCCATAAATATACCACTCAACAAAGCCTTTCACAAAAAAAATCTCAACACAAAGATTTTCACGTCACATAAATCGTACGCATAGAAAACTACTATCAAATCGGTAGTTACGCAAAATGGACACGCTCGTCCCACATATGAAAATCATGTTGAAAAATTATTTCATTGCAGTTCAGTTTTCCCACAAAACGCAAAAGCAAAATAAACAATTTCTTTAAAGTGGACGCCACGGTTCTAGTATGGATTGACTCAAGACAGGCATGTAAAGTGACTGATCGACCTTAAACGGGGTGCAACACAAGGTGTGCACGTATTTCAAAAGAGTCCAACGACATTTGACTCTAAATTCTTTTCTGACCATAAAATCGTATGGGACCAGGTTTCCCCAACACATTTTGCGCGCGTCAGTTTATTATACAAAAACAAGGAAACAATTCCTACTTACACCTCAGTCATAACTCAAAACGACTTGTGCAATTCCCCTATTTAAAACAAACTCATACGTTTCCATTACTTGAAAACATCGACTAAAACATTATAAAACCTCACATTGGGGTAGGCATGCAAGCTTGTAACATTTCCATTAGAAATTTTCTTGAAACGAAATAACATGCATCAAATGGTTCGTGACCAGATTTCAAGAGATGAAACTCTTTAAATCAATTTCCCAAAATTCCTCATTCGGTCCTATAATGACATTTGAATAAAACGTTTTCCGGCAAAACTTGCACACAACAATGCGTTTGTCCAAAACATACGAGGAAAGAAGTGTTAATAATTTGTTGATACCAAAAAGGGTTCAAACCTATTTTCAAATCTCCAATTGCACCAAGGGTGCGCATCAATGTTCAAAACATAGTTGCTCTCATGCTCCCTAAGTTTAAGCAATTCATTTTTCTCCAAAATTCTCAACACGGAGCATTTCCATCAAAAGTCTCGTACTAGCAACATAAAACGTTAAAACGATGATGCTTAAAAGTTTATTTATTAAAACATCCAAAATCTCCATTTTCTCTAATACCAAAGGTTTACAATTTTTCAAAACGTTCCTCGAATCAAAGTTGACCAGATGTCAACGACTCACACCGTTGTGTTTTCAAAATGTAAAATATGGCGAACTATGCATGATTTCCATAACACCAAAACACCATTTGACTAAATGGTCATCATTTATAAGATGAGTTAATAAAATAATTCCACTCGTGTTTCGTTTAACAAAGTGTCGAGAAACAATGGTTACCAAGCTATGCATACCCCTAAGTCGATATAACGCATTTACATGAAATGATAATAAAACATTTAACTGACCAAAAGCGCACCAAGCAAGTCATTATGAAATGTCAACAAAATGTTCTTTCATGCATCACTTAAGCCACGTATAAATCAATCCATACACTGAACTATATGCAACGAAATACTTAGTAACACAAACCTTTGAAAGAAAAGTTACGCGACACTAGAGTTCCACACTCATCTCTTCTTAGTCGCCTTATGGCATACAATTAACTTTTCTCAACAAAACTCGAGTGGGACCAAATGCCCAACATAACTTATAAACCTTTCACATAAGTAATTAAAGTATGCACCTTGTGAAATTATACTCACACGACTCAACATGCCGTAAAACAAAACTCCATGAACCTCAATGGACTCAACGACTCCAAGTCAATAAAACGGCGCTAAACATCATGCTTCCCAAAACCAAATTGCTATAAGCAAAATCATAAATGAGACGCCAAAATCCCAAAAATTCCCTTCTCGGGTAATACCCCATAAACAACGTTGTTTAACAACTCACATTAAACAAATTCCCAAAATAACTTTACATCGATATTATGGAAGATAACTTTTCACCCAAACTCTAACATATGTGGAGGAGATCCAATGTTAAAGTCACAAGCCGTAGTCATTGCCCAACCTCTTAAACATCATAAAAATATGATTATCATTATATCCGAAACCAATGTTGAACAATAATGAAATAAAGCAAAACAAATCCCGGCGGAGTTTGCAATTCTCGCAATAAAATGGTTTCATGCACGTTCAAAACCATGATTTGAAAGCTTGTGTGTGTGCTAATCATTTTCTAAAAATTCAAAACACAATCCATATAAGGATTGGAACACAAGAAATAGTTGATGCAATTTATTTCCCAAAATAACTTTGTGCATGACTTAGTCGGCATTCAACGTCTCAACTCATACTCTTCCAAATCTCTCCGGTCCACTATAGTCATCCGGATGCTTTCACCATCTTAAGGTGTGTTGGGAATTACATCAATTAACCTTACGGTTTTTCCTCGAATCAAAATCGGCTCAATAAGCCTATGGTTCTAGTCTAACCATCAATCTTGACCCGAAACGGTCTACTTAAAGCAAATATTATGCTCATCGTCACTCCAAGTGACTAATACTAGAATGGTCCATCTATTCCAACGACTACTAGCTTAGAACCTCCTTCACTACCCCAACGATCATCACATGAAAGCAATTCAAGTATGCACATGTACTAGTAGGTTCACCATGACACTGGCCAGGTGTCACTATGAACGCACCGTACATGCTTATCCTTGCTACTCTCAGCATGATTCTCGTTTCTAAAAGCTCCATCAACTTCAAAACATCCTATCTTAAAGTGCCTAAAGGTGAATTTCACTCTCATTTACTTAAACAAACGCTAGTTTGAGTCTAGGTATCCAAAATCAACACCTAAATCTCTCAAACTTATGCTATGATACCAACTTGTAACACCCTAAAATTTGGAACAAGCAACTAAATAAAATTTTAATAAATTACCCAACAAGATAAAATCATTTCTGCAATTCACTCTTTAATATACCTCGTAATTTAAAACATTATAATTCCCCAATAGAATAACTTAAACGGGTGTTACTTAACACAACACAAGTTGCTAATTCCAAGTACATGCGGAAGACTTCACTACTCAAGTCACCTCTCGTGCACTCTACTAGCACTCGCCACTTCACAATGTAGCTAGAGCTACCCCAACCTGAGCCTGTTGCACATGCCGACAAATAAAAAGGGTTAGGCTTACGCCTAGTGAGTTAAAGCATTTTATCATGACTATATAAAAACATAAATCAGGAATTAGTGGTTTTAGTCATGATTCAACAAGTCTTTAATGAAAGTTTGCGACAAAGGTTATCCTTTCCAAAGAGTTCTCAAAATAGACATAAATGACTCATTTTCCAACGCACCCAAATCCATGGGAATCCTCCCCAAAAGTGTAAAGCGTTTTCCAAAAATGAGTTACGAACCCCAACCCACTCAAATACGTGAATAAATCTAGTTTAGGCAAAACCTTCAAATACGGTTGACAATACATACTCAACCCGTAAAACATGGAAACCATCCATTTAAATATAATCTTTCGTTGGAAACATAATACGAAGCAAAACTCACGCAACGTAAAATGTATTAAAATCCAAATACCATAGAATAAAACTCCAACAGTTAAAACGTCCAATAAGAATGTAACATAAATCCGTCCATCAATCCATATGCATGTAATATAACCTCAACAATGTGAATAGATAAATTACCCGAAATCAACACCCTTCGGTGACGGGGAGACCCGATCTCATCGGATGTGGCAAACACATAAATTAAACCACGATTAAATAAATGTAGGTAAGCTTCTTGGATGTGGAAAACGGATGACATCAACCATACTAGGTCTTTAGTCAATCCTTGGCATCAATCATACTAGATCTTTAGCCCATCTTAGACATCAACCATATTAGGTCTTTAATCCATCTCAGACATCAACCATACTAGGTCTTTAGTCCGTCTTCGGCATCAACCATACTAGGTCTTTAGCCCATCTTAGACATCAACCATACTAGGTCTTTAGTCCAAGCCCTCAAGTTCAACCATACTAGGTCTTTACCTTGGAAAACCCACCATCCAAAACAATCTTATTTAACTTAAAAATTCATACATGACCTCAAAAGAATAACTAATGCATTCAAATCATGTAAACTCCAAATATGATGCAATTCATGCAACTCAAACCCCAAGCCCACGTCGAGCTTATTAAAAATCGGGCGAATGCCCTCGAGACTCAACTGAGTCCAAAATCGAGCCCTCTGCTCAAAAGATCTAAGGATCATTTATCAATATCAATTTATGAAAATGAAATGCATCTAACTCACATCATGCAACACACGCTCCGAGGCATGATAATCTCGCAACCCCTTCATTGCCACCTTCCCAATGAAGTCAAATCATATATGCATCTATATGTACACGTATATGCAACTCTTTTATTACTCGACAATGCATATAACTTACTAAGGTTCATTAGTCCCAAAGGTACTAAGAATAAATCATCAAACGGTCTTCACACATAAGATCAACACTTAAACCGGCGCGTATTCGAATAAAATGCAATTAAGCATATAACACATCCAAGACTCCATCTCGAGTCACTAAAACCGGCAAACACTCAAAAGACTCATTTGAGTATAAATCAAGCCTTTAAGGACAAAATAAATGTTTGGTTAAATACGTGTCACTCACACGGGTACGTAAACCCAAATGCATCGTTACCCAAAATCTTTATCTTTTAATTCCTCAATAGGCCATCGGCCCCAAAATAAAGGTTTACAACTCTTAAAACATTCACATGGTCGGATTGACCAAAATCCCCAACTCACACGTTCACACTTTAAAATGTGCCACATCATAGTTATCACATAATCACAAAACACTAAAAGTGTATTTTGACCAAATAACCTTCACTTATGCAATAAATTAACAAAACCTCTTTCACTCGTGATTTATTCATCAATCACTCAAAATCCCCAAATGTGGGCGTTTTTACAAGATTTGTAAAGTTCAACACTTTGATTAATCAAAACCCACTAATTAACTCAACAAGTGATAATTTCATATAAAGCACACAAATACTTTAAAAGAAACATTTTGGCATGTACAAAGTTTTCACAAAGCAACTTGAACTCACCTTGCTAGATTTAGGCTAAATCTAGATTTTTTCCCAAACGTAAGCTCCCTTGAAGAACTTGAATCCTCAAGCCCAAAACTTCCAAAAACCTAAATCCACAAGTTTCCAACCATAAATAATCATCCCCAAACACTTATATATGTTTCCCCTAACATAAAACATCCAAAAATCACCAAAACACCAAAACCCTAACTTCTTAGATGAAGAAAAGTGAGAAGTTTACCTCAACCACCATCAAATACTCTTGGATCATTCATCATACTTCAAAACTCTTTCTAGATCTTTGAAGAGCTCTCAAAAACGAAACCGTAGCAACTTGAATCATCAAAATCGGAGTTGGGGTGCAAAAGTTATGAAGGTTTGAAGTATGAGGCTGAAATCCGCGTCTTAATACACCAGACCATTCCCGCGGTTTGTCCCGCGACTTTGAAGTCGCGTGGAAAGCCGTGCGGCTCCCTGTTGGGTCGGTCGGTCGGATACTGTTTCGGCCGTAACTTCTTCGTTATAGCTCCATTTTTGCTCCGGAAAGAACCGTTGGACTCGTATTCGAGTTTCCCATCCAACAAGACCATAAAATCTAGTATTTAACCCCAAAACTTATTTTTCATATTTTTCTTAAAGATCAGTTCCATACTGATTCGACATTGGACCTATCTGGAAATTACGGGTGTTACAGACGATCATTGGGGCAGTGTAGAAGTTTCTAAGCGAGTAGTCGTTAGAAGAGGTTGTCGATTTTAGCATTTGTCACTTGGAGTGACAGTAAGCATGATGATTGCATTAAGTGGACCCTTTTCGGGTCAAAGTTGTTGGTTGAAATAGAACCATGGGCTTATGAAACTGACCTTGATCGAGGAGAAATTGTAAGATGAACTGATGAAATTCGCGATTATTGTCTTAAGATGTTTGAGCATCTGGATGACGATAGTGTGAGCGGAGGAATCAGAGGAGTGTGGTTTTGAGACATTGAGTGCCGACTAAATTCGTGCACAATATTTATCTTTGAAATGAATTGCATCAATTGTTTCTTGTGTTTCAAATCGTCATGTGGATTGTGTTTCGAAATTTTGGAAACACGTTTAGCACACACACGATTTTAAGTCATGATTTTGAACATGCATGACACTATTTTATTTCAGGTAATTGCAAACCTTGTCGGGACTTGCTTTATTTTGTTGTTGACCAACGTTATTTTCGGATACCATGTTATCTATATATTAATGTTGTTTAAAATTTCGGACAAGTAACGACGACATATGACTTTAACATTGGATCTCCTCCACATATGTTAAGGTCGAACGGGGAGTTACTACCCGCTATTTTGGCATTTGAGTTTTATTGGGAGTTTTATTTCATGCGGGTTTTCTTGAAAAGTGTTACCTTATATTGTATTGCGACAAGTGGAACGTTTGGAATTATGACATTTTAGTCATAACTTTGCTTTATGCAATTTAATTTTTGGAAACAAAAATTTGGTATCATTTGATTGATTGGATGCCGTTGAGCTTCATTGAGTTTTATGGAGTTTTGTTTTACGACATTTTGTGTCGCGTGAGTGCAACTTTGAAATGTGCATACGTTAATTATTATGGGTGTTAGTTTATGGGTTTTATTGGGCATTTTCTCTCATGCGAGTTTTGTTGAGAAATGTTGTTTTATGTAGTAAGGCAACCAAATGAGTAGTTTTTGGATTTTGGTGCTGCATGGTTTCATTTTTGAAGATTTGTGTTAGCACATTTCGTTGCAACTTGTTCAATGTACCAATTGATTTATACGTGGCGTGAGTAATGCATATAAGAGCATCGTGATAGTTTACCTTAATGATTTGCTTTATGCACTTTCGGTTAATTGGTTATTTTGTTATCATTTCACGCAAATGCATTATATTGATCTATGGGCATGCATAGCATTTTAGACGCTATTTTTGGAGCATTAATACGCAACGTTCATATGATTCGAAATTTGAATGTCAATTTAAATTCTTTTAAGTGTCAACCAAATTTCAAGCACTTACCGTTTTCCTAAGCTTTGAGAAAATACATTGATGTGTGAGAGTCTCGCCAAAAGGTTTTACTTCTCATGTCGTTATTTGGCTAAATGAGAAAATTTCGGAACTTGATTTAATGAATTTCCTCTTTTGAGACCTTGCATGGACTATTTGTTGTATGTTGTTTTATTTTATAAAGACTACTAGGAGAGTGTTACAAGTTTGCATGCATATTCCGATTTGAAATTTCTTCACGATATTTTAGCCGATATCTTCGAATGACGAAAACATGTTGTTATTTGGCTTTAAACTTGGAACCGACGCAAATTGTTTTATATTTTAACCAAAGTGTGTGTGTATATATATATATAGATCGTTTCACCATTTTCTTTGCAAAATAAATTGACACATGCGAATTTTGTGGTGGATTTTACTCCATGTCATTTTATGGTTAAAAGAAACAATTTTTGGAGTTGATGTCGTTTAAGTTTCTTTCTGAAGTTCCGTACGAATATGGTTGTTGCACACTATATAATGTAAGAAATTGCTTAACGTTCATGGCATAGAAAAAAAGTCCATGCTAGGGCTATATCGGTTCATTTTAAAAGTTCTTGAGCATACTTTTGTATTTCGTTGGTGACTGAATTGTGATGAAATAGTTTTCAAGATGATTTTATAGGTGGGACGAGTGTGTCCATTTTTGCGTGACCCCCGTGTACGTGATAGTAGGTTTTACTCATACGACTAATTGTTATGAAAACCTTTGTGTTGAAATTTCTATAAAAGTTTTGATTGGCATAATTGTTGAGTCTATCACTTAAAAACCTTAAACTCATTAGGCTTGGGATGGTTAAGCAACCCCGATTAAGAATGGGGACGTGTAGAATCCTTTGGTGAAAGATTGGGTTTTCTGACGCGTGATAGTACCGTAAACCGAATGGTGTCATTTGCAAGGCCGACATATTTTTCTGTTGGCAACTGAGGGGTGGAGTTCGCAGTATCTTCTGTTAATGCTTATGGAAATCGTTCATTTCGGCAACCTTGTGTGGGTGTTGGTCAGTTTTTGCATAAAGGGTATGTAGGACCCTTTAGACACCGTGCAGATAACCATGGTTTTGTGGGTATGCTCGACGAGTGAAACTCGGGTATAGAGTTCTGCAGTGGTTCGAATTCTGGTGAAATGGCTAGGTGTCAACTTTTGGATTTTGAGGCCAAGAACTGTTAGTGCATTTGGAGGGTTGTAGTCCCATTTTATGGGATGGTGGTATCGGTTGTAGTGATCTTAAGAAGTTAAACTTGTGATAAGTCGAGTTAGGGGGATGACCTTCCTTGAATGGGGAAAGAATCTGTCGATTGGATGATTGGTAAATGGACGCATTCTTGGAATTATATAATCGACGAGTCAGGGACGACCGTCTGTTTTGGAGTTTAATAGTGCTCGTTAGAGTTAAGTGACAGTTAAGCAGCGGGAAAAGTTGGATTTGGAGAATTTGTTGGTGTCGTTAGAAATCGAACCTTGCATTGATTGGAGAAAAAGTTTTAGAGCGTGTAGGCATGGACTGGTTGAAAGTCGGGACCTACCGTCGGAGGAAGTATGGAACACTTAAGGTTGGGAGACAACCGAAGTCTTGTGATTAGAAACTACTCTAGAAAGTTAAGCGTTCACTCGGATGTAAGTGTAATACGCCTGAGCGGGCATTCGTCGTAAGTATCTCAAGAAGGAAAATTCGATGTTCAGTTGGAAACCGAGGAAACATGAAAGGTATTAGGAGCAGTAACCTTTGGTTGTATGGGAACCCGATTTCGAGGAAGAAATCTCTTTAAGGTTGGGAGGATTGTAACACCCCGATATTTGGAAGGTATCGATATTTTTAAATAAATATGAAAAATAGGATTTTGGATTACATCCTAGATTTTATAGTCTTGTTGGACGGATAATTCAAATACGAGTCCAACGGTTCTTTCCAGAGCAAAATCGGAGCTAAAACGAAAACGTTATGGCTAAAACAACTTTTGATACAACCACGGCTAAAGTGACTAGCGAAAGTGACACATGTCATAATCGCATGTCACTCTCGCCGGTTTTGTACCGAGAGCTACGGGACCACGGCGAGAGTGCCCAGCGAAAGTGACATTTTTCACTCTCGCACGTCACTTTAGCCGACAGGCCCTGGAGGTTTTAAAAGTCACAATTTCAGCCCTTTTCTCATTTTCATCCCATTCATTTCCTCAAAACTCCCCCAAACCGAACCCTAACCCTTTAAACCGTTTTAGAGCCGTTAAAGCCATAAATCTTGTGATTCAAAACCTCTCCCTCATCTCTTAGCAAGGATTTATGGATGAAGGTTGGAATTCTTCATCTCACTAAACCTCTCCCTCATCTCTTAGCAAGGATTTATGGATGAAGGTTGGAATTTTTCATCTCACTTTCATTTTGGTGAGATTTCTACACTTTCTAGGGTTTTACCGAACCCTCACCTAAGCCTTTCCCTTTCTTTAGATGAAATGAAGAAGGAATCTCATATTGGTAACCCTAAAGGTGTTGGTTGGTGGATTCATGTAGGGGTTGAGGTAACCTTCTCTTTTCTTTATTAATGGAAATTAGGGTTTTGGTATAAGTTGAGGTTATTGATGAAAATGTTTGGGGAACGTTTTTTAAATGGTTGAATATGATTATTGATGGTTGTAAACCTGTAGATCTAGGTTTTGCAAGTTTTGGCTTGAAGGTTCAAGTTTCTTCAAAGGAGCTACAGTTGGGGAAAATCTAGATTTTGCCTAAATCTTGCAAGGTGAGTTCAAATTGATTTGTGAAAATGTTGTATATACCAAAAATATTATTTTCAAGTATTTGTGCGTTTTACATAAAATTATCATTGTTGAGTTATTTGGTGAATTTTGACCTTTTGAAATAAACCTTGTAAAACACCCATATTTGGGATTTTCGGATATTTTGATAAGTATAAATAATAAATATGCCCTTAAATGATTAATTGCTCAAATACAGTTTATTCGATGGTTTAAGCATATTGGTGTAATTGATTTTATAACTCATTTGGGAAAATGCACATTTCCGTGTTATGAGACATTTTGGAATTATAAGGGTATGAGTCCATTTGGGAAAACCATTTGTCCTAATCCATGATGAATTTTGAGCTAATCATGCTTTTAAGTTATACGTTTACATAATTGTCATTTAAATGCATTTTTACATTATGAGGACCGTTATTTATGGGTCTAATGGGTTTTGAGCATTTAGCTCGGTTTTAACTTTAAATGAGTCTTAGGGACATCATGTTCGATTTTGATGGCTCAATGTAAAGTCCTATTTATGGTTTGCATTTATTGCAACTTACTGCATCTTATTGCATATTATTGATAATTACATGCTCGAGTGCCTTAGTCATTCATGTGTATTCATGTAATTTTAGACTGTATTGCATTAGATCCATAGGCACGTATGTCAGTCTTTATTTGATGGCCTACTGAGTGTTGCGGGATTTGACCCGAGCCCCATGTTTTATGACCTTTACCTTGCAAGGGTACACTAGGAGGGATGAGTCCGGTTGTGCTATCGTGATTGATGGGCGTTTATGACCTCCGCCATGTCGGGGCAATGCCATGGTTGTAACCCCGCTTGTGTCGGGCCTTTGGGGGTATTCATGGTAATACTTGCTAAGGTCAGCTGTCTCTTTGGGTGTAACTTGAAAGGAGTCGTATGGACACTTGGTCTTTCATGTCGTGAAGTGTCATACGATTAACGTTGTATGAGTAGCATACTATTGTGTTCCTCCACTCTCAATGGATACGGGTCTCCCCCGTTGTCAGCCAACACTATTTTGGATATTAATGTCCTTACTTTATTATCGTTGGTCTTTTGCGTTTGGCTGCAAATGATAACTTTAATATTGGATTTCCCCTCCACGTATATTAAGGTTTGAATGAAGCATGTCAATACCATGTTTTGGTATTTGGAGTTCGCTCCCTTTCATGCTCGCGTGAGTATCGGGTTTTATCCGTATTTCCGGTAACGGTTATGTTTATTTGGATTGTTGTCCATGGTACATGGATCGGGCATTATGCCTCATCCATGATTAAATGATTTGATTAATAGAGATTTTCTCACGTTTATATAATTGAGATTTAAATGTTTATTCACGTTTTGAGTGAGTTTGGAATCGGAATTCATTTTGGAAAACGCTATATACATTTTGGAACTCGCCATGGAATTTGTGTTCGTTAGAAAAGGAGTTGTTTACATTCTTATCATAAACCCTTTTTGGAAACCATGATTTAAATAAGTACTCTTTCATTTGATAAGTTATTTTAATCATGGTGTAAACTCTTGAACTCACTAGGCGTTAGCCTAGCCCTTTTATTTGTCGGCATGTGCGAAGGTTCCGGTTGGGAAATTATTCTAGTGACAATGTGAAGAGTTGAGAGCTAGATATGAGTTCAAGAAGTAAGTGGCTTGGTGAAGTCTTCCGCATTTTGGGATTAGCAACTTTGTATTGGGTTGAGTAACACCCAACCATTTGTAGTCTTGGCGTATGACTTAGGTTAAATGAATGTTGAAGTTATTACGTTTTTAATATTGAGGTATTTCCAAGGATGGTTTGTAGAAGGGATTTTATCTTTATTTGACTATTTTATCGAAGTTTTATTTAGTTGCTCTTTCCAATTTTGAGGGTGTTACACCCATATGTAAGCTTATTACTTTCAGGAATTAGCAAACATATTTTGATTCCCCCCTTTTAGGATGACTCGTATCTTGATATTTCTATACCACATTTCCATTTTTGGAAATTTTATTGTTCCATTTTTGGGGTGTTACAAGTTGGTGTCAAAACTTTACTTAGAAGGTGCGTTTGGTACACTGGACAGGACCGAATAGAACAGGGATCACCGTCCCACGTTTGGCATGACTTTTATGTGGAACAGACAGGAAGAGAGTGGAACAGGCCTGTTCCACCCTCACCCCAAGGAACAAACTGGAACAAGGTGAAACAGACTTATGTTTTTACCAATATAAGCTCAAAATAAAATCTAATTCTCTTCTAAAACATCAAAAACATGTTCTATTTTTTATTTTATTCATTCTTTAAATTTTATTTATTGTATTTTATCTAATGTTATATGTTCTGTTATGTCCAGTTCTGTCTACCAAACACTGAACAACTATTATGTCCTGTTCTATTCTGTTCTGTCTCGTCTTGTCCTGTTCTATCTTGTCTACGTACCAAAACGCACCCTAAGTGAACTAGGTGTTAATTCTAAAATGCTTAGACTTAAGTTGTAGACTTTAGTAGTAAATTTATTAACCTTGGGTAAAGTTTATAAGTGGGGATAGTGATCGGATGTACGGAAATACATTTTTTGAAAGTTGCGATGATGGTAACGAGAATCCTTGTGTGGGATATATTCAAAATTTCATAGGGCTTGTGCTATTATGAATATATTACTACACGAGTATCCTTGAAATTATTATTGTGATAATTGATGAATGTAGTACTACGTTACAAACGGTTAATCTTCTAAACAATTAACCGGTATGGTCTTTGTCATGTGTGTCAGTTCACCATGGTAAACACAAGGAGCCGAGTTGTAGCTCAAAAAGATGGTAATGAAGCAAGTTTGACCGCACGAGAGGCACCAAGACAAACTAGACAATTGGACAACTTGCCTAACCCTCCAGTTTCTAAAATGTTGAGGGTTGTTATTGACGTGGTACCACAAGTAAACATAGATACTGAGGAATCAGTCATGCAAGAAGTGTACCCTCAGTCTGTAATGATGGCCATTTTACTTCAAATGATGAATTCTTCCATGGACAAGTGGGATGAAAGACTCATGAAGATATTGGAAGATCGGGATGCCAGTAATCAAAGACATAAGAGAGTTGTCGGGAATGTTGCGAATGGTTCAGAGGGCGTGGTGAATGTTGTCAACACTGAGGAACATGCGGTTGGCAGCATAAGAAGAAGGGAGAAATATTGCTCTAACAAAACCTTTCTATGCAGCAAGCCACCAAAGTTCCCGGGAACTACAAATTCAGTTACTTGCATGAATTGGATCAGAGAGATGGAGTTGGCATTCGAATCAAGCAAGTGTGATGATTCTCAGAGGGTCAAGTTTTTTTCTTTTATAGGGGTAAGGCTCTGAGTCGGTGGAACCTCACCCGGACAGCTCTTGGGCTGAGTGTTTTGGCTCAACTTTCTTGGGGAACCTTCAAGAAGAAGGTGATGGACAAGTACTGCAATGAATGAGCTTTGGACAAAATTGAGGAAGAGTTCTGAATTTTGAAGAAAGGAAATCAATCTATTGCCGAGTAGTCTAGACTATTCAATGAAAAGTAGAGGTTGATGGAGCACCTAGCCACCGATGTAAAGACAAAGATAAAGGCTTATCTGAGGGGACTACCAGCGAAGATGAAGGCAGACGTAAGGAATGCTAAAGGTGACCATATTGCAGAAGATTACTGAAGAATCCCAATTGGTAGAAGATGACCTCACTCAAAGAAAAAGAAGCAAGCTCAAGTCGCAGGAAAGAGGTGGAAAGGGTCAACCGGGTCTGCTCGTCAGTTTAAGTCCTTCTCCGAGGGAAGAACGTTGATTCCCTTCGGGAGGCGAAATGGTGCCATATGTGTAAGAGCAAACACTATGGTCCATGCAACTCAAGACCTTACGCAAGCCCGACTGAATGCTTCAAGTGTGGAAATAAAGACCACATGAGCAAACATTGCCTCATTTGGGGCCCAATTTATTTTGAGTGCCACAAATTGGGGCACGTTAAGAGAGAATGCCTAAAGCTTGTGGGGAGAAACCGGGGTCTCCAAGAGGAATCGTGACCAGGAAGGAGAATCCACCAAAGGCGCCAAGTCGAGCCTTCCAAATGACTACCGAAGAGGCAAGAGAGACCACCGACGTAGTATTAGGTACGTTCGTAGTTAACTAACTAACTGTCTGCATATGTTTTATTTGATTCGGGAGCAAACCGTTCATTCTTTTCAAATTATTTTCGCAAACAATTTGTTTCCCCTGTTAATACCTTATTCGACACACTAGTAGTGGAAGTAGCCAATGAAGATCAAGTTTTAATTTGGGAATGTTTCGATAGTTGCACGTTAGAGATAGACGATGAATCTTTCGCGGTAATCTTGTTACCATCTCTATAGGAGGATTAGATGTAGTTGTAGGAAAATATTGGTTGATTAAAAATTGCGTCGAAATCTTTTGCTCCAAGAAGATGATTCAAGTGCCTTTCTTTAGCAGGGATACAGTGATCGTTTATGGAGAAAAGGGTGAGAGAACTGCCTCACTCATCTCATTACTAAAAGCACGTAGATGCCTATCTAAGGGATTCTCCTCGTATTTGGCCTACGAAGTGGATGCAAAATTAGAAAAAGAAGATTGAAGATGTCAATGTGGTTCACGACTATCCAGATGTATTTTCAGAAGATCTACACGGTTTACTACCGGAACACCAACTGGAATTCCCTAGACGTCTTGAAGATAACTTTTTGAACAATGTATGGAGACTATGATTTATTGGTAATGTCATTCGTATTAACGGACTATATGGCCGTATTCATGGACTTGATGAGTCGTATATGTCGTTCTTTCTTGGACAAGTCAGTGATAGTCTTCATTGACAACATCCTTGTCTACTCTAAGAATGAAGTTGAGCATGAAAGACATTTGCGGGAGGTTCTCGAAGTCCTATGGAGAGAAATTTTATTTGCCAAGTTTTAAAAATGTGAATTTTGGGATGAGGTCCACTTTTTGGGACATATAGTGTCCAAATATGGAGTAAAGGTGTACTCAACAAAGATTGAAGCCATGATGAATTGGGAACCACCAACGAGCCCAACTGAAATTAGAAATTTCTTGGGGACTAGACTGTTACTACCGGAGATTCATCCAAGACTTGTCGAAGACCGTTGCACCACTTACGATGTTGATAAGGAAAAATGTTAAGTTCGTGTGGCCCGAGACTCAAGATCGAGACTTTATGACTCTTCAAAGGAAATTGCGTGAGGCGCCAATATTGTCCTTAACCCAAGGATCGGAAGATTTTGTGGTATATAGCGATGCCTCGAAAATGGGCCTTGGATGCGTGTTGATGCAAAGAGGAAATATAATACCTTACATGTCACGTCAACTCAAGGAGCACGAGAAGAACTATCCAACTCACAATTTGGAATTGGCAGTGGTAGTTCACGTTTAAGTTATGGAGATACTACATGTACATAATGAAGTGTACTCTTTTTACCAACCATAAGAGTTTCAAGTATATATTCGATCAAAAGGAGCTAAACACGCGTTGAAGGAGATGGCTAGAATTGTTGGAGGATTACAATTGTGAATTGCTTTATCACCCTGGTAAGGCAAATGTAGTAGTAGATGCTTTAAGTATGAAGAGTCATGCTGGTGGCATTCAAATGTATCTCACAAGGATCGACGTAGTATCAAAATTAGTCGATAAAATCAAAGCGTTCTAGACCGAGGAACTTATAGAAGGAAATCTCAAGACGAAAGTAATGGTGAAACAACATCACCTATTGACGGAAGATAGTCACTGTCTCAAGCTCTTCCAAGGTCTATGGGTACCAAAGATGGGAGGAAAGTGGGAGATACTTTTAGAGGACGCTCACAAATCTAAGTATCATTCATCCCGATAGCACACAGATGTATCAAGCTTTGAAGCTAAGTTATTGGTGATCGGCCATGAAACTGGATGTAGCGAACTATGTGGAGAGATGTGTTACTAGTCTCCAAGTCAAGGCGGAACATCAAAATCCATATGTGAGCCTTCAATCCTTGACAATCACGGAATGGAAATGAGAACACATCACCATGGACTTCGTGACCAACTCACTAAGGACGTTGAAGAGTCATCAGTCATGATACGATTTAGGTGGTGGTGAATCTTCTAACCAAGAGCACACACATTTTGGAATGCGAGAGACATTGCCAATGGACAAATTAGCAAATCTTCATATTGATGAAGTGGTTTCAAGGCACGGTGTACAAAAAGAGTTGTACAAAAAGATTGTTAATCCTTTCAAAACCGTGATAACCGATCCACTTCTAAATTTTGGGACGATCTACAAAAAGAGTTGGGCACTAAGATTAAGTTGAGCAGTCATATCATCCTTAGACGGTGGTCAAAGCGAAAGAACCATTCAAACTCTTAAATACGTGTTGAGGTCGTGTGACATCGACTTGGAGAAAGCTGGGACTCACACCTACCCTTAGTGGAATTTGCTTACAATAATAGTTACCATTCCAACATCAGGATGGCACCTTTTGAGGCATTGTATGTCTGAAAGTGTAGGACCTTGGTATGTTGGCTTGAAGCAGGAGAGAAATAGTTTTTCGGACAAAAAATTGTTCAATAAACTATGGATAAAGTGAAGAACATCCAGGAACGCTTGAAAGCGACCCAAAATCGACAAAAGAGTTATGCTGACGAGAAACAAAGACCAATTGAATTCCAAGTAGAAGACAAGGTTATGTTGAAAGTATTTCTATGGAAGGGCATTATCGATTATGGAAGCGTGGAAAGCTTAGTCCCAATTTTCTTGGACCTTTCTCCTTCTTGGAACGAATGAGGCTCCAAGCTTATTAGCTGGAGCTGCCATTGGAAATGGAATGAATCCATCACACCTTCCATGTGTTTTATTTGCGCAGATGTTTGGCCGAGGAATATAGTGTCATTCCTTTGTTAGAGATCCGGGTGGACAATGACAATCGTTGTATTGAAAAACCGGGCACTATTTTAGAGAGGAAGTCGAAGAAACTTCACCACAAGAAAGTGACTAATGGTCAAGGTCCAGTGGAAGCACCATCGAGATGAAAATGTGACTTGGAAGACCGAAGAATACATGAAGAGGTGTTATCCTCAATTGTTTACATAGAGCGAGATTTCGGGGACGAAATATTTTCCAAGATGGTGAGGATTGTACACCCGAAATTTTTAAAGTAAGTTAAGTCTCGCGTTTATCTTTAAACTTGCGTTTATTAATGATGATTGGCATGAATATGAAATGTTAAGGTTTAGTCTTGAGATATTGACCCTATAAACATGAATTGTCGACGCCTCGAAAGTTGAAGTTTTGGTCTCGGTGTGATCAGAGCGAGAGTACCTGCGATTGTGACATAAGAGCATTATAAACGTCACAAGTGCACCAACGGAACATGCCACGGTACAGTTTAAGCTAGAGTGACCTCGATAGTGCCACTGATACTATTTCAAGTCACAATCACGAGGAAAGTGATGGCTACGGTACATATTCGGTGAGAGTGCCGGCGATATTGCCAATGGCACAGTCGCATGTTACCATCGCCCGCCGTGCATGATGGGTATAAATGCCTTTTTAGCCAATTTCATCTTCATTTATAAACCAAAATCAATATTGAGAGCGATTTTAAAACCCTAGGTGTGATATTTCTAACCCCAAACCCTCACATCATTAAATTCGACCCTAGAGTTTGTCAAGATATTTATTGAGCTTCTTCTTGTGGTTGTTGACTTTAAAGACAAGGATCTCAAGCTAGGATCAAACATTAACTCCATTTTCTCCATATTTCTAGGGTTTGCAAGTTTTCTAGGTTTTTCTCAAAAACCTAATATGTAAGTTTCAAATACTTGGTAAAGCTAGATACATGTCATAATGTCTACTTTAACTACATTTCTACACTTGTTCTAAACATTTCCTCTATATATGATGATTTTAGTGTATAACCACATTTACTTGGATTGTATGCATATAAAACACTGTTCTAAAAAACTCGCCGCACAGTTGTCATGACACGTCATGACACAAGGCTTGTGTCTCAAGCCATGTTACGTCCGTGGCAACACCATGACCTAATGTGCAGTTTTCATTATGCGATATTTGATTTTTCTTTACGTTTTTAATGTCTTATTTGCAAGTTTTTAATATAAAACCTAACTTAACTTGCTTATTAAATTGTTTCATTGAGTAACACTACAAAGAATATGTTTTTATATATAATATTATATATATATACATATAAATTAGAAATTTGACGTCATAAGTCACACTTTGAAAACGCCATGGCTTCGTTGTGGCTCCTAAGGCTTGAGGATTGGCCTCGTCGCCACGCCTCACGCCATTTAGAACCTTAATATGAAGAGACGAGAAACCATTTATTTATGGTTATAAACCTTGACCCTATGGTTAAACTTGTTTAAAAGAAAAGGCTATGAAATTTGGTCTAAAACTTTGGATACACTCTATATAGTGATTGTGTTATATTTGACCTAAGAAGGTTTTTTGATATTCTAAAAACACATGATGTACATTGAGTATGGTGATTGGATCATTAGTTTTTTTTTTTGAATAATAGCATATACATTCTTACTTGGAGTAAAGGTATATTGTTAAATTGGTATGATAATTATGGATGAACTTCCAAGTAGTCAGTAGGAGAGTATAGTCTTGTGGTGCCATCTTGGAGGTAAATGTAAACATATATATGCAAATTGAGAAAAGTAGTTGAATGTGATATGTTTTTAAGAGGCACGAGATCACGTGAGAAATGTCATTTTTTGGTGAGAAGTGTGAGAAGTACTTTTAAACCGTTGATCACTTTTAATCAAATACCCTTCCATTAATTGCGGCTTAAAAGCGAATTGATCTGGTACATCTCGGTTCATCCCATCATAATGTTTGTCCATTTCTCATCCAACGGTTGATAACTACTTCTCAAATTTCTCACCAAATTTGACACTTCTTATCGGAACTCAACTCATGTTTAAGATTTTAAGAAATATGGATAAGTTGTATCAAATGATTATTGGTGGTGAAAAGATTTAGAGTAAAATACATAATTGGTCCCTGTGGTTTACATAAAATGCATTGTTGGTCCCTAAAATGAAATAATTACGTGTTTGGTCCCTGTGATTTATATTTTCTCACCCCTTTGGTCCTTCTGTCCTAACCCCATTAACATGACTTTGTTAATTAGGTTAACTAAAAGTGCAATTTAGTCATTTCATAAGTTTTTTTTATTTTCCATTAAAAATACAAGGACTAGGGATGTTAATTGTAATACGTAAATATTGTGGGTCTACTCTTTCACTCTCTGGTCTTTATATACATAACACATATGTATATATATATATATATATACACACACACACACACACAAAAACATACTACACGGAGATAGACCTGAAACTTCCTCCGAACATAACAAAACCCACCCCAAGAAACAGACAAACCTCACTTTCCGACAAAAAAGTCAGCCAAACTCCGATGAGAAAATCAGTCACCGGAGTTAAACTGAGACCCAATTCTCCAAAACTAGCAGTAAGCAAGAGAATTGTTCAAAAATATTCTGCACAGAAAAATACGGAAAGCTTTGCAATTGTGAAATCATCTTTGGTTGGGAGGTGGTATGAGGATGATGGAGTTCATGTGACTATATATATATAGGGTCTCCTTCTTTTGTTAACCAGTGCATATATGCACATCAGGCAATTGTAATATGTGCATATATGCAATGCCCGATGTGCATATATGCAATACATGAAAAAGTTAACAAAAGAAGGAGACCCTATATATATATAGTGTTAGGTTCATTTGAGAAGTCTAAATATTTTGAGAAATAGAGAAGTGATCGTGACTCTTCGATTAAATGCGCTGATTTTGAACACGGAAGGGTATTTTGGTAATTAGTCATCCCGTTTACAAAAAACACGGGCTGAGTTCATATATGAATCTGTGTGATTCACATATGAACTATACGTTCATGTATGAACCTTTGTAATTCACATATGAACTCTTTATAACTAATTCATATATGAATCTTGTGATTCATATATGAACCTTTGTGTTTCATATATGAAACTAATTAATTGTAGGTTCATATATGAATCAGTTGAACCAATTAACTTATTCATATATGAATCTTTGTGTTCATATATGAACCTTTGTAATTTACATATAAACTTTTTTTAACTAATTCATATATGAACCTTTGTGTTCATATATGAACCTTAATGATTTATATATGAATTTTTTTAACTAATTCTCATATGAACAAATTAACTGATTCATATATGAATCACAAAGATTCATATATGAATCACAAAGATTCATATATGAATCACAAAGGTTCATATATGAATTAGTTAAAAATATGTTATATGTGAATTACAAAGGTTCATATATGAACACAAAGGTTCATATATGAATCACACAAATTCATATATGAACCTGTCCCGCGTATTTTTTACGAAACTACCCTAAATACCCCTGAGCGTCGTTTATTAATTAATGTGGACGCGCGCATTAATCAGGTGTAACGCGAATTTCTTGACCGTGGATTATTTAATCCAATGGATATGATCACTTCTCTATTTCTCAAAATATTTAGACTTCTCAATTGAACCCTTCCCTATATATATATATATATATATATATATATATATATATATATATATATATATATATATATATAGGTGAAGTCTCAATTGCAAACCAGTCAGTTTGTGCAAACCCCGTGCAAACCAATCTACAATCATGAATCTGCAATTTTTTTATGTTGATGCTTCATGAATCTATATTTTGGCTTCATGAATATAAAATTTGGATTCATGAATATATAATTTGGCTTCATGAATCTATATTTTCCGATAGAGCCCTAAAATATCCTTATGGATATAAAAAAGAAGTTATGGATATAAAAATATAAGTTACGTGATTGGTGGAGATGAAAAAATATGCTAAAAGCCCTAACATACCCTTATGGATAAAGAAAAAAAAGTTACGTGATTAGTAGATTGGTTTGCACGGGGTTTGCACAAACTGACTGGTTTGCAATTGAGACTTCCCCTATATATATATATATATATATATATATATATATATATATATATGCATATGTGTTGTGTATACAAAGATCAGATAGTAAAAGAGTGAGGAACAATATTTATATATTACATCCCTAGTCCTTGTATTTTTAATTGGAAATATAAAATTATGAAATGACTAAATTGCCCTTTTAGTTAACCTAATTAACAAAGTCATGTTAATGGAGTTAGGACAGAAAGACCAAAGGGGTGAGAAAATGTAAACCACAGGGACCAAACATATAATTATTTTATTTTAGGAACCAACAGTGCAATTTTGTGTAAATCACATGGACCAATCATGTAATTTACTCAAAGATTTAAGTAAATAAGTCAATATATTCAAGGTTTCAAGAATATTTTAATATGACAAAATATCAACCCGACCAACCTATATGATTTGGGTTGGATTAAAGTTGAGTTGCTCTTTGATTAAGATTGAATTGAATTATAATTTCCCAACCCATCAAAATTGTTCAAATATTTGCTTATAATTTTCCAAACCTCCCCTGATTTCCCGGGTAAACGAGCCAATTTCCCAAACTGAAAGAAGTAAATCAGAATCAAACCACATATTTGGTTCGTTTCTCGATTTTAGATTTTCCAATCACCAAACCCTACAGTTTTCTTCCCCCAGACTTGAAACAATACGATTCATATATGTATTCAATTTCGTACACACTGATTCGATTTTGATACAGGAGAAATTTGAAAGAATGGAAGGGCCGTTGAATAGATACCATAAATTAGGGCTTCAACAATCCCTCTACCGACTCTGCCATTACCCATCAGCTTGCAAAGAGCTCGCTTTAATTCTCAAAATCTCCTATTCCAAATTCCCCAAAATTTTGCAATCTCTCCTCGTCCAGGACGTCCTCACGGCTTTTCGCCTTCTTCCTCGGTATGTTTTTCTTCGATCCGTAAGCTTAATCTTATTGTTATCAACTTTTTTGTTTATTTATTGTGTTTATGAATTTATTGACGTTATCGTGAGCCCAGCGTGATGAAATTTCTTGAGACGAACTGTTAGGGACAAATTGATAGTCAAATAGTTGTGCTGTTTTCAGAAAGTAAGCCATACTTTGTGGATTTTTTTATGATAATCAGTCATCATGCTTCTTTCGGAGGAAAACTTTTATGGACTGTATTGTTAATTTAGCTCTTCGACATTATTCTATTAGTGACACCGAAGATAAAGCTTAATGTAGTCAGCGTTTTATAGTTGAAAACAAACCAGTGCAGGTCAAATTGCAGATTTATGGCAGTAGGGGAGACTACTTTGTATGACTTGTTGAATAGTTTTTCATTTGTCTGAAACTTAATTAGAAGGAAGGAACCACGGACAGAAAGTTTTTGGAGAATTCGCATTTGTTTTAGATTAATCATGATTATAAGCAGGAGAGGCAAACCTATTCTTGATATGGATGATATTGCAAAAGCAGCAAATAACATGGCTTCTTTTAGATCTGTTCTGATAGATTTAGTGGTTTTGGTGCATATTAAGTAGCACTAAGGTGGGTTGGTTTAGAGACATGGAAAGAAAGCAAGGGAATGATAGTAACATGTGCTGTTTGGATTAAGGGTATGGGCATGAAAAATACGGGATCATTCTTAAATGAGAGGTTATCACCAAATCCATGAAGCGATGGGGTTTGGTATCTATTCCCAAATCTGATCCATTGTCTTGACAATGTTGATATATGTCCAATCTTGCCGAAATCCATCACCATCTCTGAGCTTCCCTCATCGTTGTACACTTGTACTAGCTGTCGGCCTCTGCTCCTGCGGTCATCACTACCAAGCCATCGTTCAAACTCCACAAATTGGTTTGCAAGACTTTCATCAAGGGTAAGTTCTTGCTGTGGTGATGATGGAAAAATGGTGCAAGGAAAGAAATCTGGTGGTGGTGGGCAGAGAACATCATAGGCACAATGGATGAAATACCCAAACCCAACTCAAACTAAACAACAATTTTAGAATCATTACACCCTTTTTACTCTTATCGTCTGTTACTTGCTATCCAGTTTCTTTTCAAAATCCTTAAAACTTACATAAGTGTTGACAAACTTGCTGTTTCTCTTTTTCCAAAGCCTTCACAAGCCAGGGGTCTTTGCGAAATTAGCCGCTCCACCCCTTGGGTAGAGGAAAGGTCTGTGTATCTCTTACCCTCCTGGACTCCACCTCCGAGTGAGATATACCGGGCGTGTCTGGTTTGGTTTGGTTTATATTCATTTCCATTACAACCTACTATCAAACCCATACACACTCCCATTGCCGGACAACAAACCAAATACCACCTAAGTTTTTGCTGCTTTGGTACTGGTCTATGGTTATGGATTAAAAGAAATTACAAAATATTTTTGAGTAGTTTAGTGGCCTAAGAAAACTTCAGATATTAACATACTTGAAAGAAACTGTGAAATTTCATATTTGGTTATGTAGTATAGTAGAGCATTTTGTTTGGGGTGTATCTTTTTTCTTATTGTCAAAAGATCTTTGTATTCTGTTACTGAAGGGAAAATTACTTCTGTATTTACGTACTCATGTTTGTGTAATGTGTTTACTCGAATTCAGAATGCAAACACAATCAGCCATTTCTGCAGCCCATATTCTCCTTCAGAGTGTGGAATCGGCATTCCCGAAGCAAAAGAAGGCCCTGGCTGTAACCGAGTTCAAGCATGCCATGGTTGCTCATAAGAGGTATTCCAAAGCCTGTAACAATGAAGAAGGTTGGTTTTTGTTGAATACGCTTGCAATGTTCCAGAGTTCTTGATGAAAAATGCTCTATTGGAAATGGATGTAACGTTTTTTTATGAATCTTTATCTTCTTGGCGTAATATAATGCTGACGAGAGAAAATTAGCGTTGAATCATGTGTGCCTGTATGCTTAGTCTTACATTAACCTGTTCTTATGATTTTATCCAGATACGCTTGAACTGCCACAAGATGTTCTTGTGCATGTCTTCAGTTTCTTGGATTTAAAATCTTTAGTTTCCGCTTCACAAGTTTGCCGGTACTTTTTCCCTTCTGTTTATTAATTTATGTTCATCCAATTGTGTTTTTACTTCTACCAAGTACTTAGTTGAGAATAATTTTTTATAGTTGGTAAATGTTTCATGTAGTTTATGGAATGTTGCTTCAACCGATAGCCATCTATGGTTGTTGATGTATTCCATGTTCTTCAACACTTCACGTAATACGCTTCATGGTGGATTAAACGGGGATGACAAGTCCAAACAGTCCGAAGAGAAGGCTGTTTGCAGAAATAACCTTGACTGGAAAAGTAATTTTAAGAAAGCATATGAAGGTATGTAGTATTTGATAAATGACAAAATTATATTAATTCAAAACCTCATGGCTAGATTTAATTTGATTGCAGGTATCTCATCAAAGAAACTCCTTACATCTTGTAGGGGTTTGTGCAAGCACTGCGATGCAATCTTTTGGTTAAGTGACATGGGAAACAAAACCTCTAGACTGAGATGCAAATATCACCAGATCGAGCCAATGTCTACACGACAGGTAACTTTGATCTTCAAGTTTTTAATACTTGTGATGTGTTTCTGGTTGCAATTGATTTGTAACTTTCCACCATTTTATTTTGTGTATAATGAATTTGTGATAATAGGCTTGAAAAATTGTATGAATGAAAGGAAACTTAAATAGCTAAAATGACGTTGTGTGTTTTGGCAGATTGTTGAGTACGTAGATGGCGAGTATGGTTCATCAGATAGTGATTCTGAGTCTGATTCATATGACGAATCTGCCCCCAAGCTTTGGGCTTATCCTAGGAGGAGGTCTGAATTTTCCATGTACAGATTGGTTTAACATTGTAAAGTTGGAAGCTCTCCACCCCCTGTATTAGAATTGGATCCAGGTCACAAATCATACATACCACAATAATTATAGAAATTGTGAAATGTTTGTTGATTGAATTAATATAATTTTGTCATTTATTAAATTCATAGGGCTGGTTGACAAATTTTGGAGACGTTTCATTTGATTTTAGAGATGATAAAAAGTATTGTGATTCATACTTCATTTTTTTAGATTTCTGTTGTGTTGGTGGTAGTGGTATTTGACATGCTTGTTGATATTTGATCCTTGTGGTTCTACATACTAAACCCTAATTGACAATGGACGAAGCATCGTCTAAGAAAAAGACTTAAGGTGAGAAGTGTAAGTAGTTGATTACTTTTAATCTCACAACTACCAATGAATTATGCTTCTCACGGGAAGTAATCCGGTGTATCTCATTATTGTTGATCTTTAATTATGATTGATCCAAGGGCCGAGATCATTTCTTACACTTCTCACTATAATTTCTTTTCTCACCGGAGCCCAATCCAAGGTAGATGGATGTATAATGCAAACACAAACCAATACTTTCTTCCTTGTGGCGAAGGATCATGTGAGAAGTGGATCTGAACCGTTGATCACTTTTAATCAAATGCCCTCCTATGAATTGCGGCTTAGAAAAGAATTGATCCGGCGCATCTCATCTTAATATGCGTCCATTTCTCATTCAACGGTTGATAACCACTTCTCACCGGAACCAACCACTTCCTTGTAACATTGGTTTTTTCATGTTTTTATAGACCACAAATGGTAAAACTAGGTTTTGATTTAAATACATAAAATATTATAAGATTGCTCTATTTCCATCCAGGAAAAAAAATAATGTATAACTTAACATATAGTTTGATAAAAATGTTTAATGTTTAAAATATATGTTATTGTGCATTACAATATGAATTAAATACACGTATAAAACAAAATTTATAGTTCAAATTAACCGGATATTTAATCATATAAACTTCATTTATTTTATCTTCTTTTCTTTTTTAGATTAACGTGGGTAATAATATATATATATATATATCTATAATAATTATATGATGTATCAAACTTTTGTCAATTACTAGTTAATGCTTTACAGAGCAACGTACTCTAGAGGTATGAATCATACAAGTCTTGAAGGATAATAACAATAACAAATAATAATAAATACATATAAGGGCATTGAATGAATAAAATAGATATATAGGTCATAATTTTTCACAACAATTAAACAGTTTTTATGCAAACTTCTTGTCCTTGGATTGTCCTCTTGGAACCTTGCTCAAAACCTTGGCATGGAATACCTCATATTGCTTCTTCAACTCATCCTCTGCTTTCTCAATTAAAACATCGATCTGATCCTTTTGTCGCTCGTATAGCAACGGCACCGTCAGTAGAAGAACAAAGCCTGATCGTCAAAACCAAACAAACCCACTAAATCCCATATCATATCATATCATGTAGTAAGAAATGAAGAAAAAGGGTAATACAGAGGTAGTATGAAGAATTGGAAGGGATTCTTACATATGTAGACCAATGTCAAGAGGTTACAGCAGCTTCCTGCAATCGAAACAATCCACAGACCAGCGATCACCTGATAAAACAAGAAATAATATTGGTCACAAAACTGTTGTAGATGATGATATAAAACATAAGAGATTTAACAAAACTGGTATCAAGTGATGGGAGTATACAGCTAGAAATTCCTTGAGGTCTTTCCCAGAAGCAATTTCGCGAAGGACCACCAGAGATTTGTTGATTTCAAACCTAAGGACAGAGGCTATATGCAGAGCGGTATCTTCTTGGATTGCGACTTGTGGGAATTGTGGACACCTGCTCATATATACATACATATATAGAAACAGGTAAGCAAAGAAAGCAAAAACATGAAGAAGATACTTTACACTACCTGTAGATGACGTTGAATGTATTTGACCACAGGAAATGGATCGCAAGAACTATAATAAGAGTATGGCATAGTAGACTAAGCAAGTGATATTCGATCCATTCAAAAAGCGCCCATATTAAAGTGGCAAAACCGAGCACGCAAATTGAACTCTTCTTGTTCCTCCACAGCAGTATATCAGCAGCTGCCATGAACAAAATTTAAGCATGATCAAAATGCAAATTAGATCTGAAACTATATATATTCCACAAAAAAATACAGATATATGATCATATGCCATCTAATGGGAGTTCATATGTGTCATAATCTAAATGGACCCTGATGATGAACAGTTTGTGCAATTAAATGGCCTTCAGGTGAAATTGAACCTAAAGAGATCGTAAAAGTCCAAACAGTTTCCTTTAAGCATCTTCATTTTACAAAAGGTACCATCAATATCTTAAAACAGATCTGCTATTGAGCTCATATAAATTATCAAGAACACAAGGGATCCTTCATTTGAGAAAGATCTTAATGTTATTGCTCCCATATATAGATACGTAGTTATCCAACATCAATGCGGCCTGTTGATTGATTCGTACTGAAAGTGCATTGCGAAATCCAGCATGTACTATTGAAACGTGCAAATCTAAATTCGAATAATAATGTCTGCAAATGTAGATCGGGAAAACGATGCTAGCTAATAAAATTGGTCTAGGGAGCACTGGAATTGATTCTTCTATGAAAACAAAGGATCTAATTAATTATCTAAACCAAGAACTAGCAACATACCGTCGTAACAATTACGTGCCCTAATTCTTCAACGCCTAATATAGTGCACCAAATTAATGTAAACGATATATGAACAATCTGGGGATCTAATTAAAAGAACAATCAATAATTAATTAATTAATTAATGTAATCTTAGGAAAAGGTGCATACGTTTGCCGCCTCCTAATATCTCATGAACAGACTTCTCCTTCCCGAAGAGGCGATTAACCTTTTCTTTCATAGGTGATACAGATAAACTCTTCTTTCCTTTTCCTTTTCCTTTTCCTTTTCCTTTGCTTTTTCCATCAGAATCCGATGAAGAAGAATCGTCTCCGTGAAACGTCTCGGAGATTTTGTCTTTCACCGAGTCAACAAACGATTCATGCTCTCCGGCGGCATTATCTGCCATATCTGGATCTAGGTTACCGGATCTACGCAGTTATTCGCCGGCAATAAGGAGAACGTACGTAGGTGTCCTCTGAATATAATTTGGCTACAATATGAAATGCACGAATGAATATGGTATGCATGAGGAGGAAGATTGAATCCGAAGCTCAGATTAGGAGTACCCGAGCCTCAAGGTTCGGGAGGGTAAATTGGGAACAAACTTTATCTTTTATAAAACTTCCGTTAGGCGGCCTTTAGTTGTAGCCTTCTAGGCTGTCTTATTTGGGCCTTTTACTGGGCCTTCGTTTCTCTTGAAAAATAACACCCAATTGCTTATTAATTTCTATTTTCATTTTTTTTTGATATATTTTGATGAGGAAGACTATTTTGCAACTTTCATAAAAGTTGCAACCTTTGCAACCTTCATCATCGTTGATCTCATTAGATTGGTTTCTATTAGTAATTGATTGTTCCTAATTTTCTAAAGGGTAATTAAGGTATTTGTTAATTCTATAATTTTCTTTTTTTTGATCGGCGGTTTCACAAAGATACCAAACTTAATGCTCCCGAAATTTATGGCAACCATAATCACAATTCAAAATATTTCAATTAGTGGATGATTTTATTGTCCTACATTAATGGATTTTATTTCAAATTTCATTATTCATCCGATTTTTTTATTAATGGATTAAATTTCTGGCAAAATGAAGGATTTCATGCAAGTTAATGGATAAATACTAATTGAGGATAAAATATTTTCAATCTTTTTTTATTATCATCCCCTATAATCATGTTATAGTATCGTTGTGATGTATATGTATTATTTTTTTTTGATTTGTTCATTAATGATGAAACCTGTCACTACAAGAGAAATGACCTTCAGGGAAGGTTATTTCCGTCAAAAAGCTTCTCTATGCAACTGTAGATAAATGATTTAGATACACTTTTAAAGCTTCTCTAAAGATGTTACCTTTAGAGACGCTTTTCTAGGGCTTTAGATACACTTTCAAAGTTTCGCTAAAGGTTAATCAAATTTTCTCAAAAAGCTTCTCTAAAAGTCATTATTTAGAGAAGTTTTTTGAGAAAATTTGACTAACCTTTAGCGAAACTTTGAAAGTGTATCTAAAGCCCTAGAAAAGCGTCTCTAAAGGCAACATCTTTAGAGAAGCTTTAAAAGTGTATCTAAAACCTTTATCTACAGTTGCATAGAGAAGCTTTTTGACGGAAATAACCTTCTCTGAAGGTCATTTCTCTTGTAGTGTGTATTTAACCAAGTAAATATTCCAACATTATAGTGAATGTAAACCAAACGCAGTGTTATCAAACCAATATGTCAATTATTCCCTTGTTATCAAAACAACAGTTATCAAACCAACATGCCCAGTAATTACTTGCTATCAAACGAACATTTTTGTTAATGTTAACAAACCCACTATGAAAAGTACTGCAACAAAGCAATGTAAACTTAAAAACATATGTCTCATAAATTCTTCAATCCACAGTTTACCCAAAAAGAATCCATACTAATTAAAAACATCATCCAAATACTTAAATCTTAATAATAGAGATTCTAAAGATTCATGAATACCAAACCAAAACATAAGCATAAAGAAAACTGATGTTACAAACCCAAATCAGGTATTCATCCGATCCCAACGAGTCACTCGCGCCTTCTCGAGAATCGTTGCCCGAGCATTGTTTTGTTGGAATATGCTCAAGTCATAATAGATAATTATATGGCTAGATACACGTGGGTCTATAGGGTCACACACAATACACTGAGATACCATTTAATATAATGTAATTATTGTATTTACATTATATAAATAACCTAAGTAACGTGGGGTAATTAGATGGGCACAAATCATTAAGTTTGGCTTAATGGGTTTGTATTGGATTTAAGTTAATAGCAAGCCTATTGCGTTTAATTAAATCTTAGGCCCATAAAGATTTAGAAGGGAGAACCTTTAAGAAGCCCAAAGAAGCTTTAGGGTTCATTAATATATAGAGATGTTAATGACCTAATTAAGTTGAACCTAATACTCGTTCTTCTCTCCCAAAATCGGCGCCCCTCCCCTAGGCCTCTCTAGGGTTTTTCCGCTTTGATCTTCTAGCTTGTTTCTTGTCTAATCGAAGCTATAAGATCCGTTACTAAGGAGGACTAGCATCCCGTGGTGATCAAGGAGGTGTAGTGTGGACTACTCTAGAGGTATTCTCCATTGAATACTTGGTTTCAAAAGAGCACACAAGTGGATCCGGATTAGTGTACAAATCACGCTACAAAGGTATATCGTTATTTGTATTCTTCGTTTAATCATATTGGCAATACGTTGATCCTGTTTGGTGATTGTTCCGATGCGTTCTTATATATGTTTATATTTGTGTTTCTTTACATAATCACCAACAGTGGTATCAGAGCCATCGTATGTGCCATATGATTAACATGTATATGTAAAAGTGGCTAAAACTAAAGTTTTTTTTCTGAAAATTTCAACCATAGTTGGGGTCTTGAATAATGTATTTTAAGATCTTATAGCCACAAGTTACATATACTTATCGTAGATTAATTATTGTAGTTTTTCTTCGTTTTCGTTGGCTTGTTTTTTTTTATTGCAAGTGTTTTAGATCCATGGTAAAACATGCATTTTTACCATGGACCAAGCCAACACTCTTGATGATATTGTATTATTATGTTGATGTGTAAAACCGATGAAAACCTTGACCGTTTGTGTGCCTTGTTTCATTATTTGTCGAGTTTTTGGGTTGTAATAGTTTAGGCAATTATTTTTACTTTGTTTAGTAGTAGATAAATGTATTTTATCAAAGATTGTAACCATTGCTCGAAATCGAATGGCGACAAAGTTAAAGACGAGAAGACATTTTCGGAGCTGCTGGACAGCCGGCACGGAAAATGGATTTCCCGGAGTTTGGCACATCGGATTGTGCTGATTCTTGTTGCTGAAGTTCCATAAGACGTAGGGGCACAACTTTGAAGAAGGATGTTTCGATTGGGAAAGACTCCTTCTATGACGTTTCGGGCCCCGAAGCTGCTGCGTTTTTCCGGACAGATTTGTGTTCGAATGTTCTTGTGGGTTCTACCTGCTCTTGATGGTCTTGGAGCAAGTGGGAGCCCATAAAGGGTTTATGTTGGCCCGTCCTTAGTTGCCCTTTTGGTCCGTGTGATGGCTCACGGGATCAAGCATAGGTTTTTCATCGGTTGAGGTTTTGCACATTTTGGTTGTGTGTTTTAATTTTTCTTGTATGTTGCATTGTTATAACTTGCAAATGGGTTTTTCAAACCAAAATTAAACACATACCACTTTTGAAACTAAATCCTTAGATTTAGTTAATATAAGTTTAAATTTGATTTGAAACTTAAAACTATTGTTTTATATAAATAACGCTTAAAAGGGTTTTATCGGTTATTTAATTTATGTAATGTCCAAGCTAATTGATATCTCATGTAGGTAATATATTAGTCTCTAAATGGACATCTCGACACACATGAAATAAAACAAATTAGACTATAAGTTAAGACATGTTTTAACTTATGCTACGAATGAAGAATGCATGCTTCTTTCGTACTTTTTTTTGACACGCTTTATCAAAATACTATACCCGTCACAATTTTAAGTCATGCCGTCCAATCGGCTTGAAATCCCTCGCCATTATTTTTTGCCTATGCGTGAGACCTAGGTTGAATTGTAATCCCGAGGTGATTATTGTCTATGCGTGAAACCTAGATCTATTTTCACATGATTTCAAATTGGATGACTTAATCGAGTTAAGCAGGTAAGACCTTAACCCGAGGCAAGGATGGGACTAAACATGCCAGCTTGACACTAGTTGCTCGGCCACTAGATGCCATGGGTCCCATAAGGATCTAAGAATTGCACTTGTAATGCAATTGGTAATCGTCACCTACCTATTGAATCTATCATTGCTAGCAGATCAACTGATGTGATGATAGAACCTCAATGAGGATCTTAGCCTTTTTCGTACAAAATTAATTGTTTTAAAAGTAAAACTTGGGTAGTTAATTTAAAAAGGATTAATTACTGAAATTACTAATCTTGAACTTTGTATGTTTGTAGATGTCAACAACAAATCAAACCCTAAGCAACTCAACTATCAGGTTAGTTCTTGAAAAAGAGAAACTGACAGGAATCAACTTTATCGACTGGTATCGAAATCTGAGGATCGTCCTCAGAGCTGAAAATAAGTTGATCCATCTGGAAGAGGCCTTACCTGAGGCACCTCCTGCCACTGCTTCTGTTGCAGTTCGCGCAGCCTACACCCGTAGGTTTAACGAACAACAAGAAGTAGCTGCTCTCATGCTGGTGAGCATGACCCCCGAGATCCAAAAGAACTTGGAGGAACTCACAGCTTTTGAGATGCTACGAGAGTTGAAAACTATGTTTCAACAACAGACAGAACAGGAACTGTTTGAAACAGTCAAAGCATTCCACGCTTGTAAACAGGAGGATGTCCAGTCGGTTAGCTCTTACGTCTTGAAGATGAAAGGCTATCTTGACCGTATGGAGCGTCTTGGTTACCCCATGCCACAAGTTCTTGGAGTGAGCTTGATTCTTACCTCACTATCCAAGGACTATGACCAGTTTGTTATGAACTATAACATGCATAACATGGGGAAGACTATCTCTGAACTGCATGCTATGCTAAAGCTTGCAGAGCAGGGGATGCCCAAGAAAGCTCCTGCTGTTCTAGCAATTAGGAAAGGAAAAATCTAGAAATCCAAACCGCAAGCACTGGGCAAGGGTCGTGGCAAGGGTAAACATGTTTATAAACCCAAACCTAAGATCCCCCCACCTGCTAAGAAGGAGCACCCTGCAAAGGACGCTACCTGCCATCACTGTGGAGTGATAGGCCACTGGAAGAGGAACTGTCCTGCTTACCTGGCAGAGTTGAAGAAGAACAAAGCTACCCCGGCTAGCATATCAGGTATCTTCACTATAGAACTCTATGCTTTTCCTAGTAAATCCTGGGTCTATGACACCGGTTGTGGAACTCACATTTGTAATAATGTGCAGGGACTAAAGGGAAGTAGAAAGCTAAACGACGGAGCTTTGGACCTGTACGTAGGCAATGGAATGCGTGCAGCTGTTAAAGCTATAGGGAGCTTTGATCTTATCCTCCCTAATGGATTGATTATTGTTTTAGACAATTGTCATTATGCACCTACTATTACTAGGGGTATTGTTTCGCTTTCTCGTTTGAAGAAAAATGGTTTTATCCATGTTTTTACGGATTATGGTATTTCAGTTTCTAAGGATAATATATTTTATTTTAATGCTATTCCTCGTGATGATATTTTTGAAATTTACATGCATAATCTGTTTCAAACGATAGTTCTATATACACATGTAGCACTAAGAAATCCAAACGGAATTTGGATTAAACTTACCTATGGCACTGCCGTCTTTGCCACATAAGCAAGAAGCGCATTATGAAGCTGCAACACGATGGGCTTCTAAAGTCAACCAATGATGAGTCGTTTGATAAATGCCTCTCTTGCATATCTGGGAAAATGACAAGAAAACCTTTCTCCCATATAGGTGAAAGAGCCAAAGATCTACTTGGACTCATACATACTGATGTATGTGGTCCATTTAGAACTGTGTCTAGGGAAGGTGCTAACTACTTCATCACTTTCACTGATGATTTCAGTCGCTATGGTTATGTGTACTTGATTAAACATAAACATGAAGCCTTTGAAACGTTCAAAGCCTTTCAAAGTGAAGTAGAAAATCAACTCGGCAAGACTATTAAAGCTCTCCGATCTGATCGAGGAGGAGAGTACATGAGTCAAGAGTTTTTAGACCATCTGACTAAGTGTGGGATTGTCTCACAATTCACTCCTCCATACACTCCACAACATAATGGTGTATCTGAAAGGAGAAATCGAACTTTACTAGACATGGTTCGATCCATGATGAGTCTAACTACTTTGCCATTGCCCTTTTAGGGTTGTGCTCTAGAGTCTGCTGCTCGCATACTCAATATGGTTCCGACCAAGAAGGTTGATAAGACACCATATGAAATATGGCACGGGAAAGTCCCTAATCTGTCTTACTTGAAGGTCTGGGGTTGTGAGGCTCTCGTGAAACGAGACACACCGAACAAACTTTAGCCTAGATCTATCAAGTGTATCTTCGTAGGGTACACAAAGAAAACGATGGGTTACTATTTCTACTACCCACCCGAAAACAAAATATTTGTTGCTCGGTATGCTGAGTTTCTTGAGAACAGTCTCATTTTACAAGAAGCAAGTGGGAGCACAGTAGAACTTGACGAGATTCAAAGCGAAGATGCGCAACCTCCTGGTGACACTAGCGAACATCACGCTGAGGCTGAACATGCAGATGTTGAACCACAGAATGATGTAATTCCCATTCGTAGATCCGCAAGGACACCTCAAGCACCTAAACGATATAGTTATTATATCGATGCTGAGGAGCAGAATTTGGGGGATCATGGTGAACCCTCTAACTATCAAGCTGTATTGTTGGATCTAGAATCCGATAAATGGCTTGAAGCTATGAATGCTGAAATGCAATCCATGAAAGACAATCAAGTCTGGAACTTGGTTGATCTTCCCCCAAACAGCAAGACTGTCGGAAGCAAGTGGATCTTCAAGAAGAAGACCGACATGGATGGAAATGTACACACCTATAAAGCTCGTCTAGTAGCAAAAGGTTACACTCAAACCTACGGGGTTGACTATGAAGAAACATTCTCGCCTGTTGCTGACATTAAAGCTATTAGGATTCTTATAGCCATAGCAGCGTACCATGACTATGAGATTTGGCAAATGTATGTCAAAACCGCTTTCTTGAACGGTCACCTTGATGAAGATGTTTACATGGTGCAACCTGAGGGTTTTGTGAATCCGAAACATCCCGAGAAAGTATGCAAGCTTCAAAGATCCATTTATGGACTGAAACAAACATCTAGAAGTTGGAATAAAAGGTTCGATGAGGAAATCAAAACGTATGGTTTCACTTAAAACCTTGATGAGCCATGTGTGTATATGAGAGCTAGTGGGAGCATCTTCGTTTTTCTAATCTTATATGTTGATGACATATTGCTCATGGGGAACAACGTTCCAATGCTACAAGATGTCAAATCCTGGCTTGGAAAATGTTTTGCCATGAAAGATTTAGGCGAAGCGGCGTACATCCTAGGAATCAAGATCTATCGGGATAGATCGAAGCGGTTAATTGGTTTAAGTCAAAGTGCGTACATTGAAAAAATTCTAAAACGGTTTAGAATGGATGCTTCCAAACGTGGAAGTCTTCCAATGCAACACAATGTAAACTTGAGTAAGACTCAGGGACCCTCCACACCTGATGAGGTGAAGCGGATGAAGGGAATCCCCTATGCTTCGGCTGTGGGATCCATCATGTATGCAGTAAGGTGCACTAGACCTGATGTAGCGTTCTCTCAGAACCTTACGGGTAGATACCAACAGAATCCAGGAGAGAGTCACTGGACTGCTGTTAAGAACATACTGAAGTATCTTCGAAATACTAGAGATATGTTCCTTGTTTATGGTGGTGATGTAGAAAGAGAACTAAATGTTACTTGCTACACTGATGCTGGTTTCGAAACAGATCGAGATGACACTCGATCTCAGACTGGATACGTTTTCGTCATGAACGGAGGCGTTGTTGACTGGAAGAGTGCTAAGCAAAGCACTATTGCGATGTCTTCTACAGAAGCTGAATACATAGCTGCTTCCGAAGCTGCAATGGAGGCTGTTTGGATACGGAAATTCATTTCTGGGCTTGGCATTGTCCCCAGTAATGAAAGACCCATGGATATGTACTGCATAATTCTGGTGCCATTATCATAGCCAACGAACCTGGAGTTCAAAAGGGTGCCAGACACTTCCGCAGGAAGACTCACTACATTCGAGAGGCTATCGAGATGGGTGATATTCGTCTTCTCAAAGTTCACACAGATGACAACTTAGCTGATCCCTTTACGAAACCAATGTATTGTACCAAACATATCAAGCATGCTAGGAACATTGGACTTCGACCAGCTAGTAGTCTCATGTAGATCTGTTTTTAGTAATTGAATAATTGGAACGTTGAACAATTTTTATTTTCACAATGAATTGATGTACTTGGTATGATCGTTTTCATTTATATCAACTGTGTTCTATATTTGCATGTTTAATCCATGAATGAATTATTTGTTCTAAATTATCCATTGTCAGTTGATGATACGGGAGTATCATCGAGTTAAGGCAAATGTGAGCGTATTGGTGATATTCATTGGTGAATGAATATTAATGATGATGCCACCAAACTCACATGTTGTTCATTGGTGATGAACATTGGACTGACCCAACCTACGAGAGTTCACTGCATGGATCGGCGTCACCAGTGAATCTCGCAAATGGTTATGTCACTCGTCCTTAGACTTGAGATGCAAGCAGGTTTTGTATGGGTGGAATGTCGGTCTTTGATATGGTTAAACGCTGTCCTGAATATGGCTGCTATAAAAATCATCTTCAGGAGTGATGTGAAGCACATGACAGGCACGTGCAGTCAAAAATAGGATTTGTTCCTCTACAGGTAATGGAGTTAGATACTACTGGGCCACTCGATGAATTGAATAGATGTTTGTACGACCGTACCCAAATGAAATTAAGATGATGCTTGATTAATTTAGTAATCTAATTCAACAAACAGATCGAGAAACAGAATCGTTGAACAATTAGAATGACATATGATCCATGTCTAGTATTCAACAAGGTATCTGTAACAAAGGGATGACTGATTTAATAAACCATTTAAAATGAGACGTTTAAGAAACTAGCCTCATGTGTCTCTAGGGGCATTGGCGTGTTGCTAGACGCTAACCTTTGCTTGTATGATTACTTGTCATTATGACGTGCGCAAGTGGGAGCTGTTGGAATATGCTCAAGTCATAATAGATAATTATATGGCTAGATACACGTGAGCCTATAGGGTCACACACAAAACACTGAGATACCATTTAATATAATATAATTATTGTATTTACATTATATAAATAACCTAAGTAACGTGGGGTAATTAGATGGGCACAAATCATTAAGTTTGGCTTAATGGGTTTGTATTGGATTTAAGTTAATAGCAAGCATATTACGTTTAATTAAATCTTAGGCCCATAAAGATTTAGAAGGGAGAACCTTTAAGAAGCCCAAGGAAGCTTTAGGGTTCATTAATATATAGAGATGTTAATGACCTAATTAAGTTGAACCTAATACTCCTTCTCTCCCAAAATCGGCTCCCCTAGGCCTCTCTAGGGTTTTTCCGCTTTGATCTTCTAGCTTGTTTCTTGTCTAATCGAAGCTATAAGATCCGTTACTAAGGAGGACTAGCATCCCGTGGTGATCAAGGAGGTGTAGTGTGGACTACTCTAGAGGTATTCTCCATTGAATACTTGGTTTCAAAAGAGCACACAAGTGGATCCGGATTAGTGTACAAATCACGCTACAAAGGTATATCGTTATTTGTATTCTTCGTTTAATCATATTGGCAATACGTTGATCCTGTTTGGTGATTGTTCCGCTGCGTTCTTATATATGTTTATATTTGTGTTTCTTTACATAATCACCAACATGTTTGGCATTGAGAAGTAAGTTGCAACCTCATTCTTTACCGTATCTCGCTCCTTGTTAAAGTTGCTCGTCAACATCTTTGCAACATACTTCATTTTCAGGTTCGATATTTGAGATTCCTGCTTTGGCTCAGAACTTTCAAACTCAACCTTCCACGTCTTCACATCTCCCATGAATGTTTCCATCACCCTCATAACATAGACCCCACTGTCTTGAAAGTTGTGGTGTGTTTGCCAATCTCATTGCAACAGTTCTTGTCCGACACCATCTAGTATATCACCGGCGGGGTGTCCAAGCCTCCTTATTCATGATTATCATAATCATGATTCATGTAGCTGCACATTCACATTATATACTAATTCATGATTAACAACCCAATAATTTATAGGTCATGCCCAATTCACAAATAACAAAAGCATACGAATATTTATATCATGATTCACGAACAATACTTTCTGTAAAAGGCAGACTTGCAGCGACTTAATGGGTTCAGCCGCTGCATATCTGCTGTTCGTTATCTACTGCTCATTATCTGCTGTTCGTTTTCCTTTTTGTAGAGTCTGAAGGCAGCTTAATGGATTCAGCCGCTGTATAGCTGCTGCTCGTTTTTTTCTTTTTGTGGCGTCTGACAGCAGCGGTTTGCTCCTGGCAAACTTGGTCTTTGCTTAACCTGTTGATCATGTCTGGATTAGGCCAAGAGGTTGCTCGTGTGCGTGTGGGTTTTCTATTTCAGCTGTTTGGGGGAAGCTTAGCGAGTGTTTGGGGACAGCTTAGCGGCTGTATGGCCTTGTGAAGTGGGTCGTTGTACTTTGTATTTGCTGTGGTTTGTGGTTTAATACAAGTCGCCTTTCAAAAAAAAATACTTTCTGTATATCAAATTAAAATTGCATATTAGAATCATGAGTGAACATTCACTTTAAATTGGATTCATGGTTACCAAAAAAAACATATTGCAAGAGTATTTCTTAATTATTCATGCTTGTGATAATCCACATTATTTACTAATTCATGATTAACAAACCATTAGCTCATAAGTCATGCTCAGTTCACAATTACCAATCATGATTGAATATTTCTATCAATGATTACTAAATTCATGCTCAACGAGTATTGCTTTGTTCATGATTACCATAATCATGATTGGTAATTATGCAAATCTTAGTTATTTAATCACATTCAATTCATGATTCTGAGTAATGAGTATAATATACGGATGATTTCTGTATCATACAAAAATCATGATTCAATATTATAGATTTTAAAGCTAACGTGTATTTGAACAATATATATATTTAGAACTTGTGAATATTCTAAGACTACAAGAATCAATTATATGAATGATGAATATTCAAAATATCATTTTTATTTTTCATTTTCAGAATATTTATGAATGGTTGGTTCTACTCATTTCAAGTATATAAAATATCTAATGTGAAATGGTGGAGGGAATGCTTTAAATCTTGAATGGTTGGTTCTACTCATTTCAAGTATATAAAATATTTATGAATGGTTGGTGTACTTATGTGATATGCAATAATAGTGAAGTTGAGTGGAATGCCGGCCATCAATTCAATTATAACTTGTACAATACGACAAGATCTAATCGTTGTCGTATTTATATTGGTAAGGATTTATTTGAAATTGAAATGATCAACTTATCAGTGTTCTTGTATCATATGCAAATTCGAAATCAACTCTTCTTTAACATTTGTAATCATTTGAAAGAGATCAACTCAATATTTGTTAATGAGTTAACTACCATCATTATAATTTATCAAATATTTTTATTTAAATAGTTCATTCGTTTAAATTGATTTTCTTCGCCCTCTAAGAAAAAGACTTTCTTTGTCATTTAAATACTTATTAAAATAATAAGCTCTATTTATCAAAAATGGTAATTTTCTATCATTCTAATAACTCAAGATAGTCTATTGAAAATTTTAAAAGTGGGATTTGAACCCTGATAAGCCAAGCAATCATCCTTATCATTTTGATTATGCTTTGAAAGTGATCAATGGTCGTTAATTCTGTTTATTTTTTCCGATAGAGCGTGGGATATTTCAGTTTTTTTCATCAAAAAAACAAATTTCTTTTAATAACACATAATATTTCTTTTATTATAAAACTTCTCTCTCACAAGAAAATTTGTTATTTTCTAAAAAAAATATATAAAATAATTTTTTATGTTATTTTTTAAAGAAAAACTTAAAGATTTTGATGAAAAGACTGAAATACCCCTCATTCTAACGAAAAAGATAAACAAAGTTAGTAATTAGGGACCACTTTCAGAGGAATAAAATCCACAAGAATAACTTCTAAACTTGGTATCGCATTTACAAACTTTCCATTAAACCTCAAATAATAGTGTGATTTATTTACCTTTAATTTGAAATAAAAAGATACTAAATATGATTTCACATGACAACGTTGGTGAAGTGGAGTTGGTGAAGTGGAGAGGAATGTGTAGCATGGTCGACTTTTGTGGTGCACCATAGTTTAAAGATCATTGTCCCATGGTCCTTGTCCATGATCCCAATTTTATTGACAATTCTCACGAGCCACGCCACCCCACACCAACTACAACCAATAAATTGCGTCCATCGACAAAAAAGTTCGTACATTATAATTATTGTTTTACGTCATTATTTGTTTTGTAGGATATTTTTTTGACGTTCAAATAAGTGCCAAAGGGAGTATAATGTTTGTCATTTTATACAATATCAGTTTTTGTGGAACACAAAGTGTAAAAGGTAAGCGAGAGTTTTCTACGGTCATTCTAATTCATCTAATTGACTTGGCTTATGAAATAAGCAAGGATACAAAATTTAGCTAACAAGTTGTCATAAAGAGTAAACTACGATTTTCATCCATTTGGTTTATCGATTGTAACGTGTTTTGTCTCTACAGTTTTGAAACTACAGGTTGGCCATCGTGGTTCGCAAAAATGCTCGACTTTAATCACTCCCTCTAAGGCCGTTAATTTTTAGCCGTTAGGTTAGGGGCGTTTTTACCTTTTTAGGCGAGCAAGTCTAGAAGCCCCTGAGAGACGTGAGGGTCTAACAGTTCAAGGCGAGCAAGTCCAAAAAGTTGGGGTTCTTGGACGGAGAGAGCTGAGGGAAAATTCCGAGAGGGGAAATGCAGCGGGCGGTGCTCTTGACTCTGCTGAATATGCCAACGAGATCTCCAATGATGACACCCCTACACATATGGATATGGAGATCCTATAAATGATTATTCCTACTGAAGTTGTTCAGGATGTAGACTTATTCGTTGATCTAGAGGCAGCAAACCCAATTACATCCATCGTTTCAGCATCCTCTTCATCCGCTTTCGAAGATGACATCGAGACTCCTATCGAAGTCACTATAGATGATTCTTCCGATGACGTCTCAGATGATGACGGTGACTCCGGCGATGAAGACTCCGATGATCTTATTCCACATCGTATCGGGTGTTGTCCACCCCTTATTGATACTGACATAACTGAAACCAAAATCAAATACCCTAGTGTTGGAGAGATAAGGAGAACGGAGGGATAATTAGTTGTAAATGAAATCAATGTGAGTTTGAGTGAAGGGATATTAGAAAAACATGGTGAGAGTTTTACAAGGTCGCAAGATCAGATGGACCTTCCCTAAACCACATTTAGCCAGGTAGCCACATCCTCTGTCGAGTGTCAATTGTTGAGACGAGTGATAACTCTATTTTTAGAGTTATTATTTCCTTTTATTTTTAGTTTCTTTTGTCAAATTTTAGCCATTTTGCTTCTTAAATCACCCATTCTTGGTCTTATTCCCAAAATTGAGCAAAAAGAGTGAACTACAGTTTTTATAAACCATTTAGTAGGTTTTTGCTGCACTTTCACGTATATTCTGCAGTGACTTTGGGAGTGCCCACTCCGGTTCCTACTGGCGTGCCAAGAAGAAGACAAATAAAAATCAAATCTTAGCTTGGAAGTTAGCCCTGGAAGAATGGAAGAATCGGTGGCAGAGGCATAGGAGAAAAGCAAACAAGCATGTCCCCTAAAAGATGGCAATTACAATTTTTTTAATGAAACCAATGGTACTTAAAGTTTACTTTTTGGAAAAGGTGAAGTAACCTTGGGGTAATTGTCTACAAACTATTGGAAGGAAGCCTTGCTCTTTGGAAATAGATTTTATGTCTTCTACCTTGGTTTTAGCCTCTAGATAACTCCCCATTTTTGTTTGGTCCACCCTTTTCCTCTAAGTATATAAAGAGGTATTGGGTTCATTTATTTCATGATCCATCTACCATACAATTAGTGCAAGTTAGGTTTAGTTTTAATTCTAGCATTTACTGAAGTACTCTTAGATTTTATGTAATTAATTTATAGTGTAATCTTTAGTTTGAAGTAATTTGTAGCAGTGCTGTACTCACAGTGCCCACTGCGGATTTTAATCGAAGTCACTTTCAGTATGTTTCTTTGCAACTTCTCATCTTTTGCTTTCTTTACTTCTTTAAATATGAGCTAAACATCCCTTGGGATGTAGGAAGGAAAAGTACCTAGATTTTATGAAAAATGCTTGACTAATCTTCATACTTTGAATATTTATTGTTTTGGTCATTCACTCTCGATTATTGCCCAATGATGCGAACAAGCCGATCACTTGTGAGGATCTAAAGTCAAGTTCTCAACTCAGAAATGAGTAGAACACAATGACACGAGCTTAGATGATGCTAGGGAATTCGAAAGAATTCTTATGACACTTACGAAAGTGAGGTCTGCACAGTGAGATAATCTCAACCCACTGGAGTAGTAGGCAAGCTAGTTTGTGCACTTAAAACACTTAGAGTATTTGTCTCTACACATTCCATTGAGGCCTGAAAAGGTCCATTTTGAGATTACCATTGACAAAACAGTAAGGACTAAAAGTATGAGATTCTTACTAGAAGGTGTGAGTATTTGTGTAACCAGGCTTCTTTAACGAGAGTGCCCACTCTGCACAAGTGCAGTGAGCACTCTTATGGATCAAGTATTTAGTATAAAATCTAGGGAAAATATAACCTACATTCCTCCTTTTAAATGTTAAGTAACTCATTAAAATAGAATTTCACCAAACAAACCAACTTATTGCTTATTCTGTAGTTGAAACTTGTAAAAGGAAGCTCATGATAACAATAGTGTCTTGATTGCCCAGTCCCTGTGGATACGATTCTGGTATTTTACCAACTATTATTTGCTGTGACGATCATAGTGGCCAGTGTACACCTGTGCTTCCCACTGTGGATAGTTTGCATCCCACTGCGATTAATCACATATTTCGCATGTACCAAGTTTTTTGCGCCGTTGCCGGGGACTGGCGTGATTTTAAATCTCAAGACATTAGTTTTTATTCGAGCTCGAGTAACTCGTTTTTCTAAGCTGTTCGTGTTGCATGCCAAGGCAATAATACAGACATTTGGTACCAATCGATCTTGAAATAAAAAAAACCTTTCGAAGAAGACATAAAAACAAAAACACAAATCGACAACCCCTGTGATCCCCACTGTAAACATGGCAGAAGCGGAAAGACCCATTAACCCACCATTAGTGGAGACCACAGTGACGATTGCCGATAGCAAAGATCGAAAAATACAAGACTATGCTACTCCCGGAGTTACTGACTTAAGGTCCGGGATTCTAAGGCCCAACATGGTTGCACAACACTTTGAACTCAAATCGGTAATGTTTCAAATGATCCAAGCCATGGGTCAATTTGGAGGGTTACAATCTGAAGATCCACACTCTCACTTAAAATCTTTTTTGGAAATGACTGATTCCTTTCAACTGCAAGGTGTGACTGATGAAGCCTTAAGGCTAAAACTTTTCCCTTTTACATTAAGGGATAAGGCGAAGGCTTGGCTGAATTCACACGAGCCTAATTCGATAACCACTTGGCAAGAACTTGCTGACAAATTTCTACAAAAATACTTTCCTCCTACAAGGAATGTAAGGTTTCGAAATTATATTATTTTGTTTCAGCAAGGCGAAGATGAGGCTGTTTCGGATGCATGGGAACATTTTAAAAAGTTACTTCGAAAGTGCCCACATCATGGCATCCCACATTGCATCCAATTGGAGACCTTTTATGTAACACCCGGAAAATCCTTGTGAGTAATAATAGTCCTAATATTTCTTTATATTTCGACTTCTTAAATTATAATTGATTTTCTAAGTAATTTTCGTAATTGTTACTTGTTATTTGAGAACTTCCGATAGAAATCAGTAAGTTTATTCCTTAAGGAAATTAATGAAAAATAGATGATAAAGTTAAATATTAGATTTTATGGATTAGTTGGATGGGTAATTTGAATACGAGTCCAACGATTCTTTCCGGAGCAAAAACGGAGTTCTAACGAAGAAGTTACGGCCAAATTAGTGGAAAACGAGAAACAAGCAAACAGAGGTTGGCGCGGATGGTGGCGCCGATGCACTGGCGCGGGCGCTGGCGCCGAGCACCTGACGTGCTAAAAAGAGGTTAAAACCCACCTTTTAGCCTTAGTCATTATCCATTTCATTTGGAGTTCGGGAATCAGGGTTTTCTCCTTCTTCTCAGGCGATTTTCATCTAAAGCATAAGGTAAATTCACATCTCTTAATCATACTTCAATCCAAGCAATTAGTAGATGAATCTTATCAATCAAACTTCAATTAGGGCTTTGCTTTCTTCATCTTCTCGATTTGGAGTATTTGGGTTCAAGTCTTCAAGTTAGGGTTATACCAATTGAAGAATTAAGGTGAGTAACTTGTATCTAATTTATTGTATTATACTTATCTACCCTTCTTTATCTTGATTTGGTATGATTAATGAGAAATCTTGATGAATAAGCTCTTAATGGTTGAGAGGGAAAACAAGAAGACTTCAAGTAAGTCATGGTGGATTAATTGTATTTATGGCTTAGTATGTCATGTTAAATGTCGATGCTAAGAGTTTGGCTTTGATTATACATCAATAGGATGTGATTTTGATGAGGGCTTAATAGATGTCTTAATGAGGAATTGATGGCTTAATGGTCAAATTGGACTTATTATTAAGTTGTAAACATGGTGGTTTATTATTGAATTCATATAGAGTATGATGTATTACATATGGTTGTATATGAACTACATGGTAGTAGTATTGCTTATGAGAAATGGTTAGACCATTGATATGTGTTAAATAAGCTTGATATCATATAGATTATGATGTATTACATATGGTTGTATATGACTACATGGGAGTAGTATTGTTGATGATAAATGGTTAGACCATTGTTAAAGTGCTAAATATGCTTGATATTATTTAGAATATGATTTATTACATGTGGATGTATATGAACTACGTGGAAGTAGAATTGATCATATTAAATGGTTGGACCATTGTTATGTTAAATGGTTGGACCATTGTTATGCTAAATGGTTGGACCATTGTTATATTAAATGGTTGGACCATTTCTATATGCTGAATATGCTTGAATATTATTAGGATTAACATATTTGGTATTCACATAATTGGAGGAGCACCTAGTATGCATTGGAGGATATATCCTTACATACCGTGGGGTAAATGTAATGGATTCATACCTTCGGATACCGTGGGGTTTTTCCGTCGTGTTATGTCTTGTGACTCTACCGTGGGGTACCGATCATTGGATATCTTCGATTATGATGTAACTGGTAGCGATATGGGCCTTCTCCATGGAATCCAATTTGTGAATTTATCGAATTGTTATTCCTGCATGCTATGATTATGCTCTATGTGCTATGTGTAAATCTCACTTAGGCTTTTAAAGCCTAACACTTGTTGTGTGTTTTATGTATTACAGATTTTAGTGGTTCCGGACGAGAAGGTCTAGAACGGGGTTGCGAGCATGGGATCATTGTTAGAGAGATATGATTGGAAGATTGATGATAGAGCTTTCCGGAACTCTTTTGATATTTGATTGCTATAGTAGTGATCAAATGAGCTAGTGGTTTAATAGTAGCTATAATTAGCTAAATCTTTGTATTAGTGGTTATGTAATGATTTAAGTATGCTTTTACTCTAGTTTTGAGTACCACTCTTCCGTTTTATGGAAGTTTTTGTTAACCCCTGATTTGGGGTGTTACAAGTTGGTATCAGAGCAATAGTTTAAGTGAACTAAGTATGCTGAAGAGATGCTTAGACTTAAGCTGAGATGAAATAAGTTATGACTTGTGAGATTTGGGTAGAAATACTAGGACGGGATAGTCTTAGAGTCAACGGAAATACGTGAAATTAGTACTGTGATAATAGTAACGAGGATTCTCATGTATGATATGTTCACAATTTCAATTAGCTACTGGTATTATGAATATATTATTACGCGAGCATGCTTATTTCTAAGATTATTACGGTGACTAACGATCGGTAAAGTACGTTTTGTATAAGGGTATGTGCATAACTATTTTCTTATGATTATCCCTTTAGGTTATAGTAAAACGATGGTGATTATGCCACCAAAATCCTTTGGAGGACAGATCGGTAAATGATTGGGGGTTGGAAGAACAACCTGGAAATTTGGCGGGACTCGTGAACGTCCGCCAAGGTAACCTTTAATAGGTGACTGATGCGCATAGAAATAGAATATGAAACGTTTGACCAAGACGAAATTAGTATGACTTGGTTGATATGTGAATAGCGGAATGCATGAATAGCAAACGTCATAAGGCCGAAAGGACGACCACCGGTCGGAGGTAGAATGTCAATGATAAGATACTTAAGTAAGACGATTGACCTCGTTGAGTAAGTAGCCTTCAATTGCGAGTAAAGTTTTTATGCATGGTGTCCTAGAGTATGCTACATGAAATTTCATGATTTCAAACCAATTGCATAAATAACAGTTTTAGTCAAGGTTGAGTTAGTATGTGCAAGTGATTATTTAAAGAAAAGGCAATCCCATTTACGTTGCACAGCGAAATTTAGGAGTTGTTACAAAATATTTCTTACTTTACATGAAAAGATTTTTATTTTATTTTCGTCGTAACAACTTTATTTTGGTTGAGAAAGATTGAATTTACGGAAATTTATTATGCAAACAATTCTCTAGATAGTCGTGCAGTACTTTGGAGTCATGTGAATGTTGAGGTCATGTGTGCCCAAGTTATTCCAAAAGTGGTTATTTAAAATGAGAAAATGTGTGAATTGGGTTATGTATCAAGTTTTCATGCATGAAGGCTATGAACTCGCTAGGTCGTAGAGTAGTACACTTTAAGTTAAGAAAGAACTCCAAGATTGGAGAAGTGTGGAATAAATCTTGGGAAGATGTTTGTAATTTTGGTAATTGTGTTCAAGAGGAAGGTGAACAATGGGAGAGTTGAAAGTGGACTTAGAGTCGGTTGTAAGAAGGTTTATACCCTCGTTTGGTAACTAGAAATAGAGTTGACAAGGGACGGTTGTGTCCGGAGGAAAGATTAGCAGTCATCAGGGTGATGGAATTAGCAAATTGCTATGAGTAGTGTGGTGAGACAGAAAGGAAATACCCTCGACGTTAAATAAGAATTAATGGTGATCTTGTGATATTAGTATTGCACGAATAAGTCTGAAATGAAGACGATGAGATGTAAATTGTATTATGTTATGTTGAAAGGATTAGGCTCAGTCCTTGTTAATGAATGGATTAAAGAAGTATCGATAGGTCGACTATAGACATTAAAGTCGGCAGTTGTGTAAGATGTAAGAGACCTTTTGCCTGTCATTGGGTGCGGTCTGGGTGCGTCCCACGTATGCCTGTGCGGGTAGGAACAAAACCGTGAGCGGTACCAGCATGCTGTTATGCAGAGGGTATCCGCAAAGCGGGCAATATAGTGTATGGTGCGGTACCGGCATGCTGTTATGCAGAGGGTATGCGCAGAGCGGTGATGCTCGTCTGGTGAAACACCCATGTGGGATTTAGAGTGATTGAAGAATAAATCACTGATGATAGAAGTCTCGAATTTTTGTTGCGTAAGCGAAAGATAAGGAGGTGGATGTGCACATGTAAGTTGAGAGATTTTGGCAAAACTTTGTTTTGGGGCCGATGGCCAATTAAGAGATTACAAGGGGTAAAGATTTGGGTATCAATGTATTTTGGTTTATGTACTCGTGTGAGTGGCACTGTCTTAACCAAATGTTTATTTTAGCCTTAAAGACTTTAATGTTATTCAAATGAGTCTTTTGAATGTTTGTCAGCTTTAATGAGACGAGATGGAGTCTTAGTTGTATTATATACTAGACTGCATTTTTTTGAATAAGTATCGATCTTAAGTGTAAAGACTGTTTGATCTTTCGCGTTTCTAATACCTTAGGAACTAACGAACCTTGGCGAGGTATATACATTGTGAAGTATATAAGAATTGCATATACCAATATAGACCGACTTCGTTGGGAAGGTAACAATGAAGGAGTCATGGATTTATTATGCCTCAGAACGTATGTTGCATAATGATCATTGATCCTTGAAGTAGATTGCTAGGTTTTGAACTTAGTTGAGTTTCAAGAGTATTGACCCGATTTAATAAGCTCGTTGTAGGCTCGGGTTGGGGTTACATGGATTGTATTAAGATAGAAGTTAGCATGATGTGAAGGTGTTGGGTATTCTTTTGGATTTAATTGTTGTTAAGTTTTAAATAAGAAGAATAAAAGCTGAAGGACCTCTTTGTAAGAGTGTTAAGATTATGAAAGACGGTTGTGTTATAGAAGTGTTTTACTTGCGATGTGGATGGGTTACAAAGGAGAAAGTTTTAGGCACAAATGAAGTCAGGTATGGAAAATGTTGATCTGTGAAGGATTGTACTGTGTTTTAGTAATGGTTTGGAATCACAAGGAGTTAGTATGAACGAATAAGTTCAAGTTATTTAGCAAATCGAAAGTAGTAGTTCAACTAAAGTTGGGGAGGAGTTATTTAGTGAAATAAACTCAGTGAAAAGGGGTATGAATGATTGTGAGAAACCTGGTCTGTAGTGAAAGACTGTATGTGAAGAATGTACGAGAGAGTACAGGTATCAACTGCCAAGATACATGTGTCAACTAGAATGTATTATGAAGTTAGAATTAGGAAGTATTTGCTGGAAGTCTTTTCGGAGATTCCAGATGAATAGTACTAGTTGTCATTGAAGCCGTTGGATTATGTGGTGATAAGATGATGTAGTAATTTGGCTATAAGTGGAATAGAATGCCGAGCGGTAGTGTAAGTTATCCAAAGAAATTGTGGTTGTGGGAGTCGTTAAATGAGTTTATGATTTTGAATCATAGGAAGAAATGATAGAAATGTCAGACCTAAGAATGTAGTTATACTACACGTTCGATGGAATTATCATCTTTGAGATATAATATCTTAGTGCTTGGTTGCAATGTGATCGTGTAGTACGATACTGATGCGAGGAAATGGTAATACTTTATACTGAAGAAACGTATGGGTCATAGATGTAGTGATGGGTGCCGTAGATATAGAAGTATTTAAAAGTGGTGAGTATGCTCAATTTAAAGTGAGTATGGATTTTCAAGTAGTATACGTTAATGTTATTTTGAGACCTGGAGATTGAGATGTGGATGATGACGGTATTGAAGACTAAGCAATAGTCGGATAAAGGTTTAATGATAAACGGTTACTTTAAGGAGGCTTACAAATCTGAGTTGGAGAGCGGTTAATGATGAAAGAAGAAAGGTTGAGGAAATATGAAAGATAAATCCTTGTTCCTTCTAGATTTTTTTTTTTGTTTTGTGAATGGAACTCATGTGTGGGTTTGGTTAAAGTGCAAAGGCTGGTGATAATTAGGTGATAACTTTTGGGTTTAAGGCCAAACACCTTTAGTGTAATCGGGAAGTTGTAGTTGATTTTAGAAAGAATGATGGTGATGGTAGTAGTAACCATAAGATACTCATTGTTGATGAGTGGTGTTAGTGAACTAATCTTTGAGATTGGTAAATGAACCTGTCCGTTTGACGATTAATTATTGAAATGGATTTTTGAAGTCTATTAGAGCTCATTGGATGTAAATGGCCGTTAATGATAGGGACAATTGAAATTAGAAATTTGGTTGGTCTCAGTAATTAATTGAACCTTAATTTGATTTAGAGTTTGAAACTGAAATCAAGTTATATAGAACATTTTAAGGTTGGGAGATGACTGAAGTCGTATGGTTGGGAGCTTCTCTATGGTTGGAACGTTTATTTGTACATGAGTACAACGTATGTGTAAGGGCTTTGTTAATAAACAATTGTTCGAAGAATTGTCTGTATAGACCGTGTGGATAGAACTTGGATTTCCGTTAGGAATTATTGAATTTTGGTCGACAGTGAGTTGGTTGACTTTGGGTTGTAAAGGGTATAGATTTCGAGGACGAAATCATTTTCAAGTTGGGGAGAATTGTAACACCCGGAAAATCCTTGTGAGTAATAATAGTCCTAATATTTCTTTATATTTTGACTTCTTAAATTATAATTGATTTTCTAAGTAATTTTCGTAATTGTTACTTGTTATTTGAGAACTTCCGATAGAAATCAGTAAGTTTATTCCTTAAGGAAATTAATGAAAAATAGATGATAAAGTTAAATATTAGATTTTATGGATTAGTTGGATGGGTAATTTGAATACGAGTCCAACGGTTCTTTCCGGAGCAAAAACGGAGTTCTAACGAAGAAGTTACGGCCAAATTAGTGGAAAACGAGAAACAAGCAAACAGAGGTTGGCGCGGATGGTGGCGCCGATGCACTGCCGCGGGCGCTGGCGCCGAGCACCTGACGTGCTAAAAAGAGGTTAAAACCCACCTTTTAGCCTTAGTCATTATCCATTTCATTTGGAGTTCGGGAATCAGGGTTTTCTCCTTCTTCTCAGGCGATTTTCATCTAAAGCATAAGGTAAATTCACATCTCTTAATCATACTTCAATCCAAGCAATTAGTAGATGAATCTTATCAATCAAACTTCAATTAGGGCTTTGCTTTCTTCATCTTCTCGATTTGGAGTATTTGGGTTCAAGTCTTCAAGTTAGGGTTATACCAATTGAAGAATTAAGGTGAGTAACTTGTATCTAATTGATTGTATTATACTTATCTACCCTTCTTTATCTTGATTTGGTATGATTAATGAGAAATCTTGATGAATAAGCTCTTAATGGTTGAGAGGGAAAACAAGAAGACTTCAAGTAAGTCATGGTGGATTAATTGTATTTATGGCTTAGTATGTCATGTTAAATGTCGATGCTAAGAGTTTGGATTTGATTATACATCAATAGGATGTGATTTTGATGAGGGCTTAATAGATGTCTTAATGAGGAATTGATGGCTTAATGGTCAAATTGGACTTATTATTAAGTTGTAAACATGGTGGTTTATTATTGAATTCATATAGAGTATGATGTATTACATATGGTTGTATATGAACTACATGGTAGTAGTATTGCTTATGAGAAATGGTTAGACCATTGATATGTGTTAAATAAGCTTGATATCATATAGATTATGATGTATTACATATGGTTGTATATGACTACATGGGAGTAGTATTGTTGATGATAAATGGTTAGACCATTGTTAAAGTGCTAAATATGCTTGATATTATTTAGAATATGATTTATTACATGTGGATGTATATGAACTACGTGGAAGTAGAATTGATCATATTAAATGGTTGGACCATTGTTATGTTAAATGGTTGGACCATTGTTATGCTAAATGGTTGGACCATTGTTATATTAAATGGTTGGACCATTTCTATATGCTGAATATGCTTGAATATTATTAGGATTAACATATTTGGTATTCACATAATTGGAGGAGCACCTAGTATGCATTGGAGGATATATCCTTACATACCGTGGGGTAAATGTAATGGATTCATACCTTCGGATACCGTGGGGTTTTTCCGTCGTGTTATGTCTTGTGACTCTACCGTGGGGTACCGATCATTGGATATCTTCGATTATGATGTAACTGGTAGCGATATGGGCCTTCTCCATGGAATCCAATTTGTGAATTTATCGAATTGTTATTCCTGCATGCTATGATTATGCTCTATGTGCTATGTGTAAATCTCACTTAGGCTTTTAAAGCCTAACACTTGTTGTGTGTTTTATGTATTACAGATTTTAGTGGTTCCGGACGAGAAGGTCTAGAACGGGGTTGCGAGCATGGGATCATTGTTAGAGAGATATGATTGGAAGATTGATGATAGAGCTTTCCGGCACTCTTTTGATATTTGATTGCTATAGTAGTGATCAAATGAGCTAGTGGTTTAATAGTAGCTATAATTAGCTAAATCTTTGTATTAGTGGTTATGTAATGATTTAAGTATGCTTTTACTCTAGTTTTGAGTACCACTCTTCCGTTTTATGGAAGTTTTTGTTAACCCCTGATTTGGGGTGTTACAAGTTGGTATCAGAGCAATAGTTTAAGTGAACTAAGTATGCTGAAGAGATGCTTAGACTTAAGCTGAGATGAAATAAGTTATGACTTGTGAGATTTGGGTAGAAATACTAGGACGGGATAGTCTTAGAGTCAACGGAAATACGTGAAATTAGTACTGTGATAATAGTAACGAGGATTCTCATGTATGATATGTTCACAATTTCAATTAGCTACTGGTATTATGAATATATTATTACGCGAGCATGCTTATTTCTAAGATTATTACGGTGACTAACGATCGGTAAAGTACGTTTTGTATAAGGGTATGTGCATAACTATTTTCTTATGATTATCCCTTTAGGTTATAGTAAAACGATGGTGATTATGCCACCAAAATCCTTTGGAGGACAGATCGGTAAATGATTGGGGGTTGGAAGAACAACCTGGAAATTTGGCGGGACTCGTGAACGTCCGCCAAGGTAACCTTTAATAGGTGACTGATGCGCATAGAAATAGAATATGAAACGTTTGACCAAGAAGAAATTAGTATGACTTGGTTGATATGTGAATAGCGGAATGCATGAATAGCAAACGTCATAAGGCCGAAAGGACGACCACCGGTCGGAGGTAGAATGTCAATGATAAGATACTTAAGTAAGACGATTGACCTCGTTGAGTAAGTAGCCTTCAATTGCGAGTAAAGTTTTTATGCATGGTGTCCTAGAGTATGCTACATGAAATTTCATGATTTCAAACCAATTGCATAAATAACAGTTTTAGTCAAGGTTGAGTTAGTATGTGCAAGTGATTATTTAAAGAAAAGGCAATCCCATTTACGTTGCACAGCGAAATTTAGGAGTTGTTACAAAATATTTCTTACTTTACATGAAAAGATTTTTATTTTATTTTCGTCGTAACAACTTTATTTTGGTTGAGAAAGATTGAATTTACGGAAATTTATTATGCAAACAATTCTCGAGATAGTCGTGCAGTACTTTGGAGTCATGTGAATGTTGAGGTCATGTGTGCCCAAGTTATTCCAAAAGTGGTTATTTAAAATGAGAAAATGTGTGAATTGGGTTATGTATCAAGTTTTCATGCATGAAGGCTATGAACTCGCTAGGTCGTAGAGTAGTACACTTTAAGTTAAGAAAGAACTCCAAGATTGGAGAAGTGTGGAATAAATCTTGGGAAGATGTTTGTAATTTTGGTAATTGTGTTCAAGAGGAAGGTGAACAATGGGAGAGTTGAAAGTGGACTTAGAGTCGGTTGTAAGAAGGTTTATACCCTCGTTTGGTAACTAGAAATAGAGTTGACAAGGGACGGTTGTGTCCGGAGGAAAGATTAGCAGTCATCAGGGTGATGGAATTAGCAAATTGCTATGAGTAGTGTGGTGAGACAGAAAGGAAATACCCTCGACGTTAAATAAGAATTTATGGTGATCTTGTGATATTAGTATTGCACGAATAAGTCTGAAATGAAGACGATGAGATGTAAATTGTATTATGTTATGTTGAAAGGATTAGGCTCAGTCCTTGTTAATGAATGGATTAAAGAAGTATCGATAGGTCGACTATAGACATTAAAGTCGGCAGTTGTGTAAGATGTAAGAGACATTTTGCCTGTCATTGGGTGCGGTCTGGGTGCGTCCCGCGTATGCCTGTGCGGGTAGGAACAAAACCGTGAGCGGTACCAGCATGCTGTTATGCAGAGGGTATCCGCAAAGCGGGCAATATAGTGTATGGTGCGGTACCGGCATGCTGTTATGCAGAGGGTATGCGCAGAGCGGTGATGCTCGTCTGGTGAAACACCCATGTGGGATTTAGAGTGATTGAAGAATAAATCACTGATGATAGAAGTCTCGAATTTTTGTTGCGTAAGCGAAAGATAAGGAGGTGGATGTGCACATGTAAGTTGAGAGATTTTAGCAAAACTTTGTTTTGGGGCCGATGGCCAATTAAGAGATTACAAGGGGTAAAGATTTGGGTATCAATGTATTTTGGTTTATGTACTCGTGTGCGTGGCACTGTCTTAACCAAATGTTTATTTTAGCCTTAAAGACTTTAATGTTATTCAAATGAGTCTTTTGAATGTTTGTCAGCTTTAATGAGACGAGATGGAGTCTTAGTTGTATTATATACTAGACTGCATTTTTTTTTGAATAAGTATCGATCTTAAGTGTAAAGACTGTTTGATCTTTCGCGTTTCTAATACCTTAGGAACTAACGAACCTTGGCGAGGTATATACATTGTGAAGTATATAAGAATTGCATATACCAATATAGACCGACTTCGTTGGGAAGGTAACAATGAAGGAGTCATGGATTTATTATGCCTCGGAACGTATGTTGCATAATGATCATTGATCCTTGAAGTAGATTGCTAGGTTTTGAACTTAGTTGAGTTTCAAGAGTATTGACCCGATTTAATAAGCTCGTTGTAGGCTTGGGTTGGGGTTACATGGATTGTATTAAGATAGAAGTTAGCATGATGTGAAGGTGTTGGGTATTCTTTTGGATTTAATTGTTGTTAGGTTTTAAATAAGAAGAATAAAAGCTGAAGGACCTCTTTGTAAGAGTGTTAAGATTATGAAAGACGGTTGTGTTATAGAAGTGTTTTACTTGCGATGTGGATGGGTTACAAAGGAGAAAGTTTTAGGCACAAATGAAGTCAGGTATGGAAAATGTTGATCTGTGAAGGATTGTACTGTGTTTTAGTAATGGTTTGGAATCACAAGGAGTTAGTATGAACGAATAAGTTCAAGTTATTTAAAAAATCGAAAGTAGTAGTTCAACTAAAGTTGGGGAGGAGTTATTTAGTGAAATAAACTCAGTGAAAAGGGGTATGAATGATTGTGAGAAACCTGGTCTGTAGTGAAAGACTGTATGTGAAGAATGTACGAGAGAGTACAGGTATCAACTGCCAAGATACATGTGTCAACTAGAATGTATTATGAAGTTAGAATTAGGAAGTATCTGCTGGAAGTCTTTTCGGAGATTCCAGATGAATAGTACTAGTTGTCATTGAAGCCGTTGGATTATGTGGTGATAAGATGATGTAGTAATTTGGCTATAAGTGGAATAGAATGCCGAGCGGTAGTGTAAGTTATCCAAAGAAATTGTGGTTGTGGGAGTCGTTAAATGAGTTTATGATTTTGAATCATAGGAAGAAATGATAGAAAGGTCAGACCTAAGAATGTAGTTATACTACACGTTCGATGGAATTATCATCTTTGAGATATAATATCTTAGTGCTTGGTTGCAATGTGATCGTGTAGTACGATAATGATGCGAGGAAATGGTAATACTTTATACTGAAGAAACGTATGGGTCATAGATGTAGTGATGGGTGCCGTAGATATAGAAGTATTTAAAAGTGGTGAGTATGCTCAATTTAAAGTGAGTATGGATTTTCAAGCAGTATACGTTAATGTTATTTTGAGACCTGGAGATTGAGATGTGGATGATGACGGTATTGAAGACCAAGCAATAGTCGGATAAAGGTTTAATGATAAACGGTTACTTTAAAGAGGCTTACAAATCTGAGTTGGAGAGCGGTTAATGATGAAAGAAGAAAGGTTCAGGAAATATGAATTGATATTGATAAATGATCATTAGGTCTTTTGAGCAGAGGGCTCGGTTTTGGACTCGGTTGAGTCTCAAGGGCATTCGCCCGATTTTTTATAAGCTCGACGTGGGCTTGGGGTTTGAGTTGCATGAATTGCATCATATTTGGAGTTTACATGATTTGAATGCATTAGTTATTCTTTTGAGGCCATGTATGAATTTTTAAGTTAAGTAAGCTTGTTTTGGATGGTGGGTTTTCCAAGGTAAAGACCTAGTATGGTTGAACTTGAGGGCTTGGACTAAAGAACTAGTATGGTTGATGTCTAAGAGGGGCTAAAGACCTAGTATGGTTGATGCCAAAGACGGACTAAAGACCTAGTATGGTTGATGTCTGAGATGGACTAAAGACCTAGTATGGTTGATGTATAAGATGGGCTAAAGATCTAGTATGATTGATGCCAAGGATTGACTAAAGACCTAGTATGGTTGATGTCATCCATTTTCCACATCCAAGAAGCTTACCTACATTTATTTAATCGTGGTTTAATTTATGTGTTTGCCACACTCGATGAGATCGGGTCTCCCCCGTCACCGAAGGGTGTTGATTTCGGGTATTTTATCTATTCACATTGTTGAGGTTATATTACATGCATATGGATTGTTTTCCATGACTGATGGGCGGATTTATGTTACATTCTTATTGGATGTTTTAACTGCTGGAGTTTTATTTTATGGTATTTGGATTTTAGTACATTTTACGTTTGCGTAAGTTTTGCTTCGTATTATGTTTCCAATGAAAGATTATATGTAAATGGATGGTTTCCATGTCTCACGGGTTGAGTATGTATTGTCAACCGTATTTGAAGGTTTTGCCTAAAACTAGATTTACGAACGTATTTGAGTGGGTTGGGATTCGTAACTCATTTTTGGAAAACGCTTTACACTTTTAGGGATGATTCCCATGGATTTTGGGTGCGTTGGAAAATGAGTCATTTATGTCATATTTGGGAACTCTTTGGAAATGATAACCTTTGTCGCAAACTTTCATTAAAGATTTATTGAATCATGACTAAAGCTACTAATTTCCGATTTATGATTTTATATAGTCATGATAAAATGCTTGAACTCACTAGGCGTAAGCCTAACCCTTTTTATTTGTCGGCATGTGCAACAGGCTCAGGTTGGGGTAGCTCTAGCTACATTGTGAAGTGGCGAGTGCTAGTAGAGTGCACGAGAGGTGACTTGAGTAGTGAAGTCTTCCGCATGTACTTCGAATTAGCAACTTGTGTTGTGTTAAGTAACACCCGTTTAAATTATTCTATTGGGGAATTATAATGTTTTAAATTACGAGGTATATTAAAGAGTGAATTGCAGAAATGATTTTATCTTGTTGGGTAATTTATTGAAATTTTATTTAGTTGCTCGTTCCAAGTTTTAGGGTGTTACAAGTTGGTATCAGAGCATAAGTTTGAGAGATTTAGGTGTTGATTTTGGATACCTAGACTCAAACTAGCGTTTGTTTAAGTAAATGGGAGTGAAATTCACCTTTTGGCACTTTAAGATAGGATGTTTTGAAGTTGATGGAGCTTTTAGAAACGAGAATCATGCTGAGAGTAGCAAGGATAAGCATGTATGGTGCGTTCATAGTGACACCTGGCCAGTGTCATGGTGAACCTACTAGTACATGTGCATACTTGAATTGCTTTCATGTGATGATCGTTGGGGTAGTGAAGGAGGTTCTAAGCTAGTAGTCGTTGGAATAGATGGACCATTCTAGTATTAGTCACTTGGAGTGACGATGAGCATAATATTTGCTTTAAGTAGACCGTTTCGGGTCAAGATTGATGGTTAGACTAGAACCATAGGCTTATTGAGCCGATTTTGATTCGAGGAAAAACCGTAAGGTTAATTGATGTAATTCCCAACACACCTTAAGATGGTGAAAGCATCCGGATGACAATAGTGGACCGGAGAGATTTGGAAGAGTATGAGTTGAGACGTTGAATGCCGACTAAGTCATGCACAAAGTTATTTTGGAAATAAATTGCATCAACTATTTCTTGTGTTTCCAATCCTTATATGGATTGTGTTTTGAATTTTGAGAAAATGATTAGCACACACACAAGATTTCAAATCATGGTTTTGAACGTGCATGAAACCATTTTATTGCGAGAGTTGCAAACTCCGCCGGGATTTGTTTTGCTTTATTTCATTATTGTTCAACATTGGTTTCGGATATAATGATAATCATATTTTTATGATGTTTAAGAGGTTGGGCAATGACTACGGCTTGTGACTTTAACATTGGATCTCCTCCACATATGTTAGCGTTTGGGCGGAAAGCTATCTTCCATAATATCTATGTAAAGTTATTTTGGGAATTTGTTTAATGTGAGTTGTTAAACAACATTGTTTATGAGGTATTACCCGAGAAGGGAATTTTTGGGATTTTGGCGTCTCATTTATGATTTTGCTTATAGCAATTTGGCTTTGGGAAGCATGATGTTTAGCGCCGTTTTATTGACTTGGAGTCGTTGAGTCCATTGAGGTTCATGGAGTTTTGTTTTACGGCATGTTGAGTCGTGTGAGTATAATTTTACTATGTGCATACTCTATTTGCTTATGTGAAAAGTTTACGAGTTATGTTGGGCATTTGGTCCCACTTGAGTTTTGTTGAGAAAAGTTAATTTTATGCCATAAGACGACTAAGAAAAGATGAGTTTGGAATTCTAGTGTCGCATAACTTTTCTTTCAAGTGTTTGTGTTAGTAAGTATTTTATTGCAAATAGTTCAGTGTATGGATTGATTTATACGTGGCTTAAGTGATGCAAGAAAGGACATTTTTGGTGACGATTCACAATAATTTGCTTGGTGCGCTTTTGGTCAGTTAAATGTTTTATTAGCATTTTTATGTAAAATGTGTTATATCGACTTAGGGGTATACATAGCTTGGTAACCATTGTTTTCTCGACACTTTGCTAAACGAGACGTGCATGAAAATGTTTTATTAACTCCTTGTTTAAATGAGAGACCATTTGGTCAAAGCATGTTTTAGAGGTGTGAGGATCACAGATGGTTTACAATACGTGATATTTGAAAAACACAAATGTATGAGTCGTTGACATTGGTCAATTTTGATTTGCCGAATATTTTTTTGGAAAATTGAAAACCTTTTGGTTTGGAGGAAATGTGTATTTTAAATATTTTGACAAATACATTTTAAGCAATGACGTTTCGACGTTTTATGTTCCAAGTACGGAATTTTGAGGAAAGTGCTTCGTGATAAAGATTTTAGAAAACTTGTTTGTATAAAATTATGATGCGTGGAATTCTTATGTTTTGAACATTGATGCGCACCGTGGGTGCAATTTGAGATTTGAAAATAGGTTTGAACCCTTTTTGGTGTCAACAAATTATTAACACTTATTTCCTCGTATGTTTTGGACAAACGCATTGTTGTGTGCAAGTTTTGCCAGAAAACGTTTTATTCAAATGTCATTATAGGACCGAATGAGGAATTTTGGGAAATTGATTTAAAGAGTTTCATCTCTTGAAATCTGGTCACGAACCATTTGATGCATGTTATTTCGTTTCAAGAAAATTTCTAATGGAAATGTTACAAGCTTGCATGCCTACCCCAATGTGAGGTTTTATGATGTTTTAGTCGATGCTTTCAAGTAATGGAAACGTATGAGTTTGTTTTAAATAGGGGAATTGTATAAGTCGTTTTGAGTTTTGACTGAGGTGTAAGTAGGAATTGTTTCCTTGTTTTTGTATAATAAACTGACGCGCGCAAAATGTGTTGGGGAAACCTGGTCCCATATGATTTTATGGTCAGAAAAGAATTTGGAGTCAAATGTAGTTTGGACTCTTTTGAAATACGTGCACACCTTGTGTTGCACCCCGTTTAAGGTCGAGCAGTCACTTTACATGCCTGTCGTGAGTCAATCCATACTAGAACCGTGGCGTCCACTTTAAAGAAATTGTTTATTTTGCTTTTGCGTTTTGTAGGAAAACTGAACTGCAATGAAATAATTTTCAACATGATTTTCATATGTGGGACGAGCGTGTCCATTTTGCGTAACTACCGATTTGATAGTAGTTTTCTATGCGTACGATTTATGTGACGTGAAAATCTTTGTGTTGAGATTTTTTTTGTGAAAGGCTTTGTTGAGTGGCATATTTATGGAATAACGCACTTGAAAACCTTGAACTCGTTAGGACCTTAGAAAGGGTAAGTAACCCGGTTAAGAGTAAATGCGTCTAGCACTTCGACGGTGGAAGCTTGAGTATTTCACGTGTGATAATACCGTAGACTGAATGGTATCGGTTAAGGGATGATGGCCTTTGTAATTAAGAGAATAAATGCGCGGTAACCTATTTGAGGTAGGTGATATATTTAGGTATCGACTTTTGGGCTTGAGGCCAAGCACATTTAGTGTAATCGGGGGATTGTAGCCGATTTTAAAAGAATGATGGTAATGGTAGTAGTAATCTTAAGATGCTCTTTTGTGATAAGAGGATTTAGGGAAATGACTTTCCTTGCGTGGTAAGAGAAACTGTCAACTTGATGTTTGATAATTGGACACATCCTTGGGATTGTGTAGCTGATGGGTCAGTGATGACCGTTGGTGTTAAAATTTGTGGGATCCGCTGAGAGTAAATACTAGTCCATTAGCGGGATTAGTTGAGGATTCTGAAGTTTTGGTTGATGTTGGTAGTGATTGAACGTCGGGTTGAATTGGAGAGAAAAGTTAAGAACGTGTAAATGTAGTATGATTGGGAAGTATGGAACATCTAAGGTTGGGAGACAACCGGATTCGTCTAACTAGGAGTTATCCCAGTGGTTAGAATGTTGTTACGGTCAAGTAACGTGTACTTGAAGGAGTTTTGTTGGTAAGAAATTATTCGAGGATTCGTCCTTATAAGACTGTGTGGGGGAATTTAGATTCCAGTTAGGAATTGATGATTAATGGTCGACAGTAAGTCGGTTGGCTTTGGATTGTAAAGGATGTAGATTTCGAGGACGAAATCATCCTAAGGTTGGGAGGATTGTAACACCCGTAATTTCCAGATAGGTTCAATGTCGAATCAGTGTGGAACCGATCTTTAAGAAAAATATGAAAAATAAGTTTTGGGGTTAAATCCTAGATTTTATGGTCTTGTTGGATGGGGAATTCGAATACGAGTCCAATGGTTCTTTCCAGAGCAAAAATGGAGCTATAACGAAGAAGTTACGGACGAAACAATATCCGACCGACCAACCCAACAGGGAGCTGCACGGCTTTCCACGCGACTTCAAAGTCGCGGGACAAACCGCGGGAATGGTCTGGTGTATTAAGACGCGAATTACAGCCTCATACTTCAAACCTTTATAACTTTTGCATCCCAACTCCGATTTTGATGATTCAAGTTGCTACGGTTTCGTTTTTGAGAGATCTTCAAGGATCTAGAAAGAGTTTTGATGTATGATGAATGATACAAGAGTATTTGGTGGTGGTTGAGGTAAACTTCTCACTTTTCTTCATCTAAGAAGTTAGGGTTTTGGTGTTTTGGTGATTTTTGGATGTTTTATGTTAGGGGAAACATATATAAGTGTTTGGGGATGATTATTTATGGTTGGAAATTTGTGGATCTAGGTTTTTGGAAGTTTTGGGCTTGAGGATTCAAGTTCTTCAAGGGAGCTTACGTTTGGGAAAAAATCTAGATTTAGCCTAAATCTAGCAAGGTGAGTTCAAGTTGATTTGTGAAAACTTTGTACATGCCAAAATGTTTCTTTTAAAATATTTGTGTGCTTTATATGAAATTATCACTTGTTGAGTTAATTAGTGGGTTTTGATTTAATCAAAGTGTTGAACTTTACAAATCTTGTAAAAACACCCACATTTGGGGATTTTGAGTGATTGATGAATAAATCACGAGTGAAAGAGGTTTTGTTAATTTATTGCATAAGTGAAGGTTATTTGGTCAAAATACACTTTTAGTGTTTTGTGATTATGTGATAATTATGATGTGGCACATTTTAAAGTGTGAACGTGTGAGTTGGGGATTTTGGTCAATCCGACCATGTGAATGTTTTAAGAGTTGTAAACCTTTATTTTGGGGCCGATGGCCTATTGAGGAATTAAAAGATAAAGATTTTGGGTAACGATGCATTTGGGTTTACGTAACCGTGTGAGTGACACGTATTTAACCAAACATTTATTTTGGCGTTAAAGGCTTGATTTATACTCAAATGAGTCTTTTGAGTGTTTGCCGGTTTTAGTGACTCAAGATGGAGTCTTGGATGTGTTATATGCTTAATTGCATTTTATTCGAATACGTGCCGGTTTAAGTGTTGGTCTTATGTGTGAAGACCGTTTGATGATTTATTCTTAGTACCTTTGGGACTAATGAACCTTAGTGAGTTATATGCATTATCAAGTAATAAAAGAGTTGCATATACGTGTACATATAGATGCATATATGATTTGACTTCATTGGGAAGGTGGCAATGAAGGGGTTGTGAGATTATCATGCCTCGGAGCGTGTGTTGCATGATGTGAGTTAGATGCATTTCATTTGCATGAATTGATATTGATAAATGATCATTAGATCTTTTGAGCAGAGGGCTCGATTTTGGACTCGGTTGAGTCTCGAGGGCATTCGCCCGATTTTTTATAAGCTCGACGTGGGCTTGGGGTTTGAGTTGCATGAATTGCATCATATTTGGAGTTTACATGATTTGAATGCATTAGTTATTCTTTTGAGGTCATGTATGAATTTTTAAGTTAAGTAAGCTTGTTTTGGATGGTGGGTTTTCCAAGGTAAAGACCTAGTATGGTTGAACTTGAGGGCTTGGACTAAAGACCTAGTATGGTTGATGTCTAAGAGGGGCTAAAGACCTAGTATGGTTGATGCCAAAGACGGACTAAAGACCTAGTATGGTTGATGTCTGAGATGGACTAAAGACCTAGTATGATTGATGTCTAAGATGGGCTAAAGATCTAGTATGATTGATGCCAATGATTGACTAAAGACCTAGTATGGTTGATGTCATCCGTTTTCCACATCCAAGAAGCTTACCTACATTTATTTAATCGTGGTTTAATTTATGTGTTTGCTACACTCGATGAGATCGGGTCTCCCCCGTCACCGAAGGGTGTTGATTTCGGGTATTTTATCTATTCACATTGTTGAGGTTATATTACAAGCATATGGATTGTTTTCCATCACTGATGGGCGGATTTATGTTACATTCTTATTGGATGTTTTAATTGCTGGAGTTTTATTTTATGGTATTTGGATTTTAATACATTTTACGTTTGCGTAAGTTTTGCTTCGTATTATGTTTCCAATGAAATATTATATGTAAATGGATGGTTTCCATGTCTCACGGGTTGAGTATGTATTGTCAACCGCATTTGAAGGTTTTTCCTAAAACTAGATTTACGAACGTATTTGAGTGGGTTGGGATTCGTAACTCATTTTTGGAAAACGCTTTACACTTTTGGGGAGGATTCCCATGGATTTTGGGTGCGTTGGAAAATGAGTCATTTATGTCATATTTGGGAACTCTTTGGAAATGATAACCTTTGTCGCAAACTTTCATTAAAGATTTATTGAATCATGACTAAAGCTACTAATTTCCGATTTATGATTTTATATAGTCATGATAAAATGCTTGAACTCACTAGGCGTAAGCCTAACCCTTTTTATTTGTCGGCATGTGCAACAGGCTCAGGTTGGGGTAGCTCTAGCTACATTGTGAAGTGGCGAGTGCTAGTAGAGTGCACGAGAGGTGACTTGATTAGTGAAGTATTCCGCATTTGTTTGGACTAGCAACTTGTGTTGTGTTAAGTGACGCCCGTTTTAAGTTATTAACTGTAGAAATTATGATGTTTTAATTCCGAGGTATTTTGATGAAGGAATTGTAGAAAAGATTTATCTATTTTGGTTATTTTATTGAATTTTAAAGTTAGTTGCTTGTTCCAAATTTGAGGGTGTTACACGTTAATGTTATAGGAACCAACCGGAGAAACAACCTATTTTCGCAGACCTATAATCCGGGCTGGAGAAATCACCCAAATTTATCTTGGGCTGGTAATCCATGACTCCAACCCCACGGGGCGAGTCATGTCCAGCAAAGACCACCAAACCCCCTGGATTTCACCAACATCACAGTGGGCACCCCCCACAGAACTTTCACCAGGGGCAGTCCTCACAACAGTTTCAGTCCCGTCAAAATCACCCAACTGTGACACAACCATCACTCGAATCAATACTGAAAGGTTTCATGAATCAAACTCAAGCAACAATAAGGAACATAGAAACCCAAGTAGGACAATTAGCCGTCGAAGTTAAGAATTGACCGCCAGGGACATTACCTAGTGACACCGAACACGCTAGTGTAATAGGAAAAGAACAAGTCAAGTCCATAACGCTTAGGAATGGAAAGGGTTTGAATGATGTCATTTTTGACTCTGAAGACCCGCCTCAAGTTCCCACTGCCCCTAAAACCGCAGTGCCCACTCCTAAAGTCGCTGACAAACCCACAGTGAGCAACAATGTCCCTGAGCTTCCCACTCTAGTGACCACATAGAAACCTACTGTTCCAAAGCAAGTACCACAGCAAACTCAAACTGACCCACGAAATGTTCCATTTCGTGAAAGAATGAAGAGTAAAAATGTCGATGTTCAATTCAAAAAATTCTTAGACATTTTTAAACAACTTCACATTAACATACCCTTGGTAGAGGCTATTGAGCAAATGCCAAGCTATGTTAAATTTTTAAAAGATATTTTGAACAAAAAGAGAAAGTTGGGTGAGTTTGAGACTGTGACATTAACCAAGGAATGTAGTGCCCTCCTTACTAGCAAGATTCCACCTAAGTTGAAAGACCCGGGTAGTTTCACCATTCCATGCACAATAGGAGGACAAGAAGTAGGTCAAGCACTTTGTGATTTGGGAGCTAGTATAAATTTGATACCATTGTCCATATTTAACAAGTTAGGTATTGGAGAGGCTAGACCCACAACCGTGACCGGTCCATAGCCTATCCCAAGGGAAAAATAGAAGACGTTTTGGTCCAAGTGGATAAATTTATCTTTCCTGTTGATTTTCTAATCCTAGATTATGAGGCCGATAAAGATATCCCAATCATCTTAGGGCATCCGTTTCTTGAAACCGGACGTACTTTGATTGATGTGCACAAAGGAGAACTCACGATGAGAGTCCATGACCAAGAGGTAACATTTAATGTCTTCAAGTGTCTTAAGTTCATTGAAACCGAAGACTGCTTTGCTTTGAGTTTGATTAATGGAACCCCAAGTTTTGATGCAGTGAGCTCAGTGGGCAGTGAGAGTGAACACTCCGACTCTGAAAATGATGACACTTTTGAGGATGAGTGTAACGAAATCGTGGCAGCCTTTGAACCTCTGGACTTTAAGGACACAAATGTTCAACCCCCTTCAATAGAACAACCTCCTGAGTTAGACTTAAAACCATTGCCATCTCATTTGAAGTATGCTTATCTCACTAAGGATAATAAACTTCCCGTTATTATCTCATCCAAACTTAGTTATAAACAAGAACAACTCCTGATTGATCTGTTAATGAAGCATAAGAGGGCAATTGGTTGGACCATAGCGTGCATTAGAGGTATTAGCCCTTCTCTATGTCAACATAAGATTAACTTGGAGAGTGACCACACTAGAAAAGTCCAACCCCAAAGAAGGTTGAATCCCATCATGAAAGAGGTAGTTAAGAAAGAAGTTTTGAAATGGTTAGACACTGGTATTAGCTACCCAATAACTAGTAGTAGTTGGGTGAGCCCCGTTCAATGTGTCCCTAAAAAGGGAGGAACAACCGTAGTGGAAAACAAAAAGAACGAGCTCATTCCCACTAGAACTGTTACTGGGTGGAGAATATGCATGGACTATAGACAACTCAACCTAGCCACCATGAAAGACCATTTTCCCTTGCCATTCATCGACCAAATGGTCGATAGGTTAGCTGGAAATGAATTCTATTGTTTTCTAGATGGATACTTCGGATACAACCAAATTTATACCGCCCTCGAGGACTAAGAAAAGACCACCTTTACTTGTCCCTACGGTACCTTTGCATTCCGGAGGATGCCATTTGGATTGTGTAATGCCCCAACCACTTTCGAACGTTGTATGATGGCCATTTTCACCGATATGATTGAAGACACCATAGAAGTTTTTATGGACGAATTTTCTGTGATAGGGACATCATTTGACAATTGCCTGGGAAATTTGGAGAAAAGCCTAGTGAGATGTGAGACCCACGACCTTATTTTAAATTGGGAAAATGTCATTTTATGGTCGAAGAGGGTATTGTCGTAGGTCATCTTGTCTCAAAAAGAGGGTTGGAGGTTGACAAAGCCAAACTTGAAGTGGTGGCACAACTTCCCGAACCCACAACTGTAAAAGGAATTCTAAGTTTCTTGGGTCATGCCGGTTTCTATAGGCGGTTCATTAAAGATTTTTCAAAAATAACCAAACCCCTATGTAACCTTTTGCAACATGATCAGAAATTCGAATTCACCCAAGAATGTCGAGATGCTTTTGAAACAATAAAAATATCTTTAGTTACTGCACCCATAGTGACCACTCTTGACTGGACACTCCCATTCGAAGTTATGTGTGATGCCAGCGAGTGGGATGTGGGGGCTGTTTTAGGACAGCGGAAAAACAAAATCTTTCACCCCATTTATTATGCAAGTAATACACTAATCGAAGCTCAGATCAATTACACGGTCACTGAAAAAGAATTACTTGCAGTGGTGTTTGCTTTTGATCGTTTCAGGTCTTACTTGGTAGGGACGAAGGTCATAGTGCACACTGATCATGCAACAATAAAGTACTTGATCAACAAGGCTGATTCCAAGCCGCGTTTGATTCGTTGGGTATTATTACTGCAAGAATTCGACCTTGAAATCGTCGATAGAAAAGGAACAAGCAACCAAGTAGCTGACCATCTGTCCAGGCTCGAGAAGGTAGTGACCACTGTGGAACCCACTCAAGTCCAGTAAAGTTTTCCCGATGAACAATTGTTAGCAGCTCAACATCACAACAATGATATTCCTTGGCACGCTGACAGTGCAAACTTTTTGGCATGTGGATTAAACTTTACACGTGGCAACACTTGGTTGGTTGCATGATTCTAACTTTTGCAAACATGATGTTGGCCGCTTGGAGAACAGTGTAGTGGGCAGAGTGGTTTGTACGATCCAGGACAGAGGTACGTCCTTCTGACAAATCGTACAATATCGTGATAGGGGATAAGACAAATATTCATTGTAGAACAGGCTTCATGATCAGCAATCGCTGAGTTGATATTCATCAGGGAGGACGATGAAGGTCAGCTCTCGCTGAAGTCTTCTACTAGAAACATCGCGTGATTTGGACGAGTCTTGGCTTCGCTGATATCCGCATCAGGTCATGAGTAGACTTAGTCACTTGTTCGTCAGCTTGGTCTTCGATTTCAGTGTTGAACACTTTTTCGCGAGTCTTGTGTTCAGGGATCATAAGCAAACATTTACAGAGTGAAAATTCAGCAATCACCAGCGAGACTGACTAGGCTCGGGTTTCACTGATGTACATTTATCGTTGAAGTGTATTTAAAGAACAACAGTTTCACATCAGCGATACTAAACAAACTTAGTATATTTTTTTTATGGTGAAACACTGATACATAATGTTTACTTACAATTTTCACTAAGTGATTCTAAGGGTCATCATCAAATCACTGAAGGGTTTGGATCTGTTGGTCCCGAAGGGTTATACAAGTTTGTAGAAGGGGGGGGGGGGGGGGTTGAATACAAACACACGATTTTTACTTTTCTAAATTGTTTATTGATAAATCTCAGAACAATTTATAACTTGTTGCGGAACAAGATTAAGGATTAACCTAATCTAAACAAGTTAAGAACACTAAGTTTCTTGCACTAGAATAAAGACAGAAAGGAGATAAGGAAATTACGAGTAATAACCTAACACACAGTAGTAAGGAAGAAGAAGATGGCTCGAGCACTTCATTTCTGAAGTAGGGTTCTTCTTATATACTGCATGCATTTAATGCATGACAGTATTGCTTTACACGTGGTAGCAGCTGAGTGGTTGAATGTCATTGACCTTTGTAGACAACCTTAGTAGCCGCATGGTGCACAGTGTAGAATCAGAGTTTGTTGTACGATCAAAGACAAAAGGGATGTCCGTTCTGAAAGTTCGTACGGAGATGTGCAAGGGAGGTAAGACAATAGTACTTTGTAAGGAGACTTCATGATCAGTTTTCGTTGAATCAGTACTTTATCAGCAAATGATAAAGCTCAGTGATTGCTGAAGTCTTGTACTTGATACTTCACGTTGAATGGACAATTCTGTGACTTCGCTGATATCCGCATAAGTTCATTAGTAGACTTGTCGCTGGTTCTTGGGCTTGATCTTCGACTTCAGGGTAGAACCTTTGTTGACATGAAACTTGTCTTCAGGGATCATAAGTAAACAACTAAACTATCAGCGATCATCACAGAGACTGAACATGCTCAGAGCTACTGGATGAATAGTGTTCGATGAATGTCTAATCTAAAGAGCGAGAGTTCCTATCAGCGGTACTGTAAAGTCTTAGTACTTATCAGCGATAGTGAAACTCTTATACATATTGTTTACTTACAATTTTCACTAAGTGTTAAAGAGAGGGTCATTATCAAATCACTGAGGGTTTGGATCAACAATCTCCCCCTATTTGATTATGACATAGCAACAAAGAAAATTGCTAAGTATGAAAATGTAACATCCCAGACCAACCGTACCAGATATGGTCCGCTTTGTCCACACACCTGGAATCACGGTTTTAAAACGCGTCTGATAGGGGAGGTATCAAGTCCCTCTTATAAGGCAACCTTAGTTCTCCTCCCCAACCAATGTTGGATCTTACAATCCACCCCCCTCGGGAGCCCAGCATCCTCGCTGGCACACCAGTCCGGTTCCCGGCTCTGATACCATCTGTAACATCCCAGACCAACCGTACCAGATATTGTGCGCTTTGTCCACACACCTGGAATCACGGTTTTAAAACGCGTCTGATAGGGGGGGTATCAAGTCCCTCTTATAAGGCAACCTTAGTTCTCCTCCCCAACCAATGTGGGATCTTACAATCCACCCCCCTCGGGAGCCCAGCGTCCTCGCTGGCACACCAGTCCGGTTCCCGGCTCTGATACCATTTGTAACACCCCGCTTACCACGACACAATATTGTCCGCTTTGCCCCACTGGCTCACGGCTTTGTTCTTGGCGACCTGGCAAGGACTTCGCAAGGACTTCCCAGGAGGTCACCCATCCTGGTACTACTCCCACCCAAGCACGCTTAACCACAGAGTTCCCAAGGAACCCGCATGCTTGTGGCCCCAAAACGCGTTGTGTCTGGTAAGGCCAAGGTTTACTAATATACCCAGCATCTCTCCTGTCCACGGCCGATGTGGGATATGCCTAAGGTGTTACACACACCCCCCCTTAGGGTGAAAATACCCTTACTCTCAAAGAAGGAATCAAGAGAACTGTTTTTGAATTCAGTCCCATGATCTCTCCTTATTGAGCGAACGGTCATATTGTTTAGGACTTCCATTTTCCTGACAAAGGTGATGAGTTCTTCAGGGGTGTCACTCTTAGAACGGAGAAACATTACCCAGGTATAGCGAGAGAATTCATCAGCTATGACCTGTGTATATTTCTTTCCAGCGATGGATTGTTTGTTAACAGGGCCAAACAAATCCATATGAAGAAGTTGTAGAGGAGATGATACTGAGGAAACTTGCTTAGACTTGAAGCTTGCTTTGGTCTGCTTGCCTTTCTCACAGGCTGAACATAAGGACTCTTTGGCGTATGAGTGTTGAGGTAGACCAGTGACTAACTCTTTAGAAGAAAGAGTATTCAGTGTCTTGAAATTGAGATGAGAGAGCTTCTTATGCCATAGCCAGTTGACATCAGATGAGGATTTTGAGAAGAAACAAGAGTTCTCAGTGGTTGTTGAGTCCATGTTTATAACGTAAACATTTTCCAAACGATAACCGCTGAGAGCTATCTTCTCCTTTTTGTCAGCGACAAAGCAGGATTCCTTAGTAAAGATTACTTTGTTATCCATGTTGCAAAGCTGACTGATGCTTAGAAGATTATGCTTCAGCCCTTCAACATATGCGACTCTTCTGAAGGTTGTTGTACCATTAGAGAGTACACCAAACCCTCGGGTATGTCCTTTTCCGTTTCCACCGAAAGTTACAGAGGGACCATTTTCTTCTTTATATTCAGTGAGCATGTTCTTCTTACCAGTCATGTGTCTAGAGCATCCGCTATCGAGATACCAGATACCCTTCTTAACCTGCAAACAAAGGAAGATTAGTTTGACTTGGGCACCCATTTCATCATGTGTACACACTTGTCAGTGGAGGTAGATGGAATGGAAGGTTCAACATTCTTCGCAGCATTTGAAGATTCAGCTTTATCAGTATTCACTTTGATTAATTTCTTAACCTCAGTGGTCTTCTTTGCCTTGGGGGCAATAATCTTCACCTTAGCTATCTTTTCACCTTTGGTGGCTGTAGGGCACTTACTAGCAATATGATTTGTAAGTCCACAGTGATAACATTTCCTATAACTAAAAGTAGTTCTAGGACCATTTGCATGCTTAGCCGTTAGTTTTAAATGAGCAGGGCTAGCACAAAGTATACCTTTGGCATTGGAAATGAGAGGAACTTTCAGTTCTTCAGATTTCTTACCAGTTATATCCACTTTAAGTCTAGGAGTAGACCGCTGAATAATTCCAGGGATTTTGTTCTTAGAAGTAGAGGGATAAGTCACTGAAGCTTTAGGAGCATTCAGCTTAGGTACACAAGTACCCTTATGAGGTTTTTGGTTAAAAGCAATTCCTTTACCTTTGTCTTTAGAGACTGAGGTAGGTTTTGGATAAACAATTTTCTCTTTACCTTTTGAAGTTAAGGTAGAGATTTCCTCAGGGATAGGAGGTTTTGAAGAGGAACACTGAGATGAGAAAGTGTCAGGGATTGAGGATACGAACATTCCAAACTTAAGCATGGAACGGTCAGTGGTTAGTTCTAGAGTATCAGCTTTGTAACCAAGACCACGTTTATCACTCAGGGGAATCTGAGACTTTATTATCTCAGTTATCGTTGTTGAGGATTTATACCATCTATCAACATTAGCCTTTTCAGCTTTTAATGCAGCGATAGCTTCTTCGTGCTCAATTTTGACTAGATGATTTAAATGAACTTGATCTTTAAAATCTTCATTCAATTTTAGAAAGCTTTTCTATTTGAAGGTGACAGTTTTTAAACTGTTCAGCGAGATCAAGGTTTTGATTTTCAATAACAGTTTTGCCATTCATAGCTTCATATAAACTTCTAGTCAAGAGATCGATCTTTCGAAGACTATCAGCTTCATCAATATTTAAAATATTGGTAAAGAAGGAAGGTGATACCTTAGTAGCAGAGGTTGAAGTAGTGGGAATGTCAGAATTTTCTTCCTCATCTTCAAGTTTGGCCATGAGACATAGAATGGCTTCATCATCATCATCATCATCATCTTCAGAGTCAGATGATTCTTCTTCGTCAGAGGCAGCCCAATCATAATCAGCCATCAGGCCTTTGCCTTTCTTCTTAAAGGTTTTCAGCTTTGAATACCTTTCTTTCAGCTTTTTGTATTTTTCATCTCTAGTCCTGGGAGTAAAGTTTTTCTTGAGAAAAGCTGAGGGTCAAGAGACTTTCTTTTACCTGCACTCGCTAGCAAAATGTCCTATCTTTTCACAGTTATAGCAAGTAGCAGTAGCCTTATCAACAAGGGTTGATGATCTTGGCTTGTCAGTAATAGCAAGAGGTTTGTTCTTTCTGAAATTACGCTTTCTAGCAAATCTTCTGAACTTATTAGCCAGGAATGCCAGGGTTTCATCATCATCTGAAGCGTCAGAATCTGATGAACGTTCAGAGTTGGTTTCCAACTCAGTGACAGTGATAGTAGATCGCTGAGTGGAAGGTAACTCTGAGAGTAAAGCAACAAGGGTGCTTTTGGAATCTTTTACAAGATTCTTCTTAAGTTGACTCGATTGCTCATGATTAAGAATCGTGCCATATAAGGTAGAAAGAGTCATAGATCTTAGATCCTTTGATAGCTTGAGACACATTGAATAACTGTCCCAGCTTTCAGGTAAACATTCTAAGAATTTTGTCAGTACTTCAAAGTTAGAATATTCCTTACCAACAGATTTCAGATCTATTATTAAGCAGTTAAAACGTTGGTGTACTTCAGAGAGAGATTCATTCTTACCACAAATGAAGCTTTCGTACTGTCTTACCAGGTTGATCTTACGTGAGTCCTGGACTTCAGAAGTACCTTCATACTGAACACAGATTGTGTCCCACATGGCTTTGGAGGTTTTTAGGTTCATGACGGAATGGTAGACTTTGTCAGGAAGAGCCATTGAAAGAATGGATCTGGCTTTAGTGTCGATAGCCACTTTCTTCTTATCTTCATCAGTCCACATATGAATTTCCTTGGGAACCAACCTTTCTGGAATAGCAGCTCTATTCTCTGCGGCTGGAACTTCAGGATCAATTCTTACAGGAATATATGGGCCGTTTTCAAGATAGTAAGGCATAGTAGGGTCTACACCTTCTAAGAAGAGAATCATCCTATTTTTCCACAGATTAAAGTTATCTCTGGAGAATCTAGGGGGTTTTGCAAGAGAACCGTTGTCAATATAGTTTGTGTTTGTGTTGGTAGCCATTTTAAGAAATAGCAAGGAAGAAGAGATTAGTATAGATAAGATCTTGTTTATGAGATTAAACAAATCTGCTCTGATACCACTTGTTGGTCCCGAAGGGTTATACAAGTTTGTAGAAGGGGGGGGGGGGGGTTTGAATACAAACACACGATTTTTACTTTTCTAAATTGTTTATTGATAAATCTCAAAACAATTTACAACTTGTTGCAGAACAAGATTAAGGATTAACCTAATCTAAACAAGTTAAGAACACTAAGTTTCTTGCACTAGAATAAAGACAGAAAGGAGATAAGGAAATTACGAGTAATAACCTAACACACAGTAGTAAGGAATAAGAAGATGGCCCGAGCACTTCATTTCTGAAGTAGGGTTCTTCTTATATATTGCATGCATTTAATGCATGGCAGTATTGCTTTACACGTGGCAACAACTGAGTGGTTGAATGTCATTGACCTTTGTAGACAACCTTAGTAGCCGCATGGTGCACAGTGTAGAATCAGAGTTTGTTGTACGATCATAGACAAAAGGGATGTCCGTTCTGACAGTTCGTACGGAGACGTGCAAGGGAGGTAAGACAATAGTACTTTGTAAGGATACTTCATGATCAACTTTCGTTGAATCAGTACTTTATCAACGAATGATAAAGCTCAGCGATTGCTGAAGTCTAGTACTTGATACTTCACGTTGAATGGAAAATTCTGTGACTTCACTGATATCCGCATCAGTTCATTAGTAGACTTGTCCCTGGTTCTTGGGCTTGATCTTCGACTTCAGCGTAGAACCTTTGTTGACGTGAAACTTGTCTTCAGGGATCATAAGTAAACAACTAAACTATTAGCGATCATCACAGAGACTGAATAGGCTCAGAGCTACTGGATGAACAGTGTTCGCTGAATGTCTAATCTAGAGAGCGAGAGTTCCTATCAGCGGTACTGTAAAGTCTTAGTACTTATCAGCGATAGTGAAACTCTAATACATATTGTTTACTTACAATTTTCACTAAGTGTTAAAGAGAGGGTCGTTATCAAATCACTGAGGGTTTGGATCAACAGGATCAACATTCTCCCCCTATTTGGTGATGACTAAGCAACATAAGAAAATTGCTAAGTTAAAAACAGAAGGATAAAGAGGACTCATAAATACGTGTCCTATTTACTGTTTTCAAGGATCTTTTCTAGTACTGATGGAGTAAAGTACTTCATTGAATTTTTTCATTAAACTTTGTAATCAGTTTTCAAGGGAAGTTGAAAAAATATAAGTACAATGAAAAATTACAAGTACAAAAAGAATACAACTAATAATATAGAAGAATACAAAAGTGATCCTATCAGCTAAGCAGGTTCATCCTTGACGAGAAGTTCATCAACGGTATCAGTTTTAGGAATCATCCAGCCAGGGACCTTTTCTCCCTGTTGTCTTATAAGTTTGGCTTCGCGGTAGACTTGAGGCTTCAGGAAGACTCCCATTCTAGATCGATCACACCAATATATCAGGTCTCTGAGTTGATTCACTGGAGTGATGGGCAACTCAGACCATCTTTGGAAGCACTTGTGACCGAGATTGTCATAGAAGAAAATTCCTAGAGGTTCACTGACCACTTCACGGCCTTCAAATTCTCCACCAGGTGGCAGCGACAGGTTGAGGGCTGATAGATCAGGTGGGGGACCGAGCATTTCTTCACAGGAAAATTCGATCCCTGTTTCATTCCGAATAGCAGGCCCTGAAGATGAAGATGCTTTCTTCTTTTTAGGAGGTTGGTTTTGATGAAGTACAGGAGGTAGATGTAGGTCGATTGCTGAGGCGACTTGATCGATCAGCTTGTTGATGAATTTTTCAACGACAGGTTTGAAGCTTGATCTTGATCGCTGAATGGCCACCCTGAATTCCAACCATTCATCAAATTCATAAGATTCGATTTTTGATAAGTAGCATATCTTCGAGTCTCCATTTTCCCTGATCACTGTCACATCTATCACAGATGCACCTCTGACTGTTTTTCCTCTGATGTTGACATTCACGATACGACTTTCTAGGTACCTGTAGTCAACTTTCTTCTTACACCACTCAAGAGTGGTGTTACTGACATCTGATTTCTATTTCTTCTTTTCTCCGGCCTTTTTGAGCAGTTCTTGTTGGACTTTAAGAGGGAATTGCTTCAGCTTTTTGTTTTTTATTGAACTCTGGGCAACTTTAAGAGCGAACTCTTTATCTTTCAGCATGTTCCGTTGTTATTAAACAAGGACTTTTTCAGCTTTGAGGCTTTCAACAATTTCTTCAGGAGTCAAAAAGTTAAAGCCAGTTGGAGGGATGAGTCGCTGACTTTCTATTCGCTGGATCATAGTTACTCTTCTCTTTAATTCATCATCTTCTGATCCCTAAAGCAACCGAGAAGGTTTGTTGGGGTGCGAGAGCAACTCTTGTTCTTCATCTTGTTCATCAGTCTCATTTACAGAGACTGGGATTATTGAAAAAATATCAGCCCTGGTAGCTGGGATTATTTGTCGTGTTGGAGGAGCTTCAGCAGTATCCCTAAGCAGGGGAGAGGACTAGCTGAACAAAAGATCAAAGAGTTAGATCTTTTGAAGGTAGAAGAAGATAGATAGAGAGATTTGGCTAAATGTTTAGAGGTTTCAGGTGATGGAGAGTAAAGGTAGTGAAGTGTTGATCCAAAACCTCAGTGATTTGATAATGACTCTCTAAGAAACACTTAGTGAAAATTGTAAGTAGAAAATATATATTAGTTTCACTATCGATGATAAGTACTAAGACTGTTACAATACTGCTGATAGGAACTCTCGTTATTTGATTTGTACATTCAACGATACTGTTCATCAGTGAGCCCTGAGTTTGTTCAGCCTCACTGATGATCGCTGATAAAATATGTTGTTTACTTATGATCCCTGAACACAAGTTTCACGTCAACTATATTCCACACTGAAGTCGAAGATCAAGCCAAAGAACCAGTGACAAGTCTACTAATGAACTGATGTGGATATCAGCGAAGACAAGACCTGTCCACTCAACGTGAAGTTTCAACTAGAAGACTTCAGCGAACGCTGAACTTTATCACTCGCTGATAAAGATTTATTCAGCGAACGCTGATCATAAAGTTTCCTCTACAAGTTACTTTTGTCTTATCCCCTTGCACATCTCCGTACGATCTGTCAGAACGGACATCCCTTTTGTCCAGAATCGTACAACCAACTCTGATTCTACACTGTTCATCATGCGGCTACTAGGTTGTCAACTGAAGTCAAACCATGCAACCAATCAGCTGCTGCCACGTGTAAAGTCATACTGACATTCATTAAGTGCATGCAGTATATAAATAAAACCCTACTTCAGAAATGAAGAGCTCGACCCTTTTACTTCTTCTTACTATTCTGTGTGTTAGAATATTTCTCTTTAATATTCTTATTTTCCCTCTAACTTAATTCTAGTGCAAGAAATCTTAGTGATTCTCTTAACTTGTTTAGATTAGGTTTATTCCTTAATCTTGTTCCGCAACAAGTTGTAAATTGTTTGATACACATCAATAAACAATTTAGAAAAGTAAAATCGTGTGTTTGTATTCAACCCCCCCTTCTACAAACTTGTATAACCCTTTCGGGACCAACAAGTGGTATCATAGCAGATTGTTTAATCCTATAAACAAGATCTTGCTTATACTATTCTTTTCTCTTCCTTGCTATTTTCTAAAATGGCAAACACCACAACACACAAACTATATTGACAATGGGTCTCTTGCAAAACCCCCTAGATTTTCCATAGATAACTTTAATCTGTGGAAAAATAGGATGATGCTCTTCTTGGAAGGTGTAGACCCTACCATGCCTTATTACATTGAGAATGGTCCATATGTCCCTGTTAGAATTGACCCTGAAGTTTCAGGCACTGGTACTAGAGCTGCCATTCCTGAAAGAATCATTTCCAGGGAAGTTCACACTTGGACTGATGAAGACAAGAAGAAGGTGGCTATCGACACTAAAGCCAGATCTATCATCTCTGTGGCTCTTCCTGACGAAGTCTATCATTCTGTCATGAACCTGAAAACCTCAAAAGCCATGTGGGACACAATCTGTGTTCAATATGAAGGTACGTCTGAAGTCTAGGATTCAAGGAAGATCAACCTGGTAAGACAGTACGAAAGCTTCATTTGTGGTAAGAATGAAACTCTCTCTGAAGTACATCAGCGGTTTAACTGTTTAATTATTGACCTAAAAACCGTTGGTAAGGAATATTCTAACTTTGAGATACTGACATAGTTTATAGAATGTCTACCTGAAAGCTGGGATAGTTATTCAATGTGTCTCAAGATATCAAAGGATCTAAAATCTATGACCCTCTCTACCTTATTTGGCACTATGCTCAATCATGAGCAGTCGTGTTATCTTAAGAAGAATCTTGTAAAAGATTCCAAAAGCACACCTGTAGCTTTACTCTCAGAGTCACCTTCCACTCAGCGATCAACTATCACTATCACTAAGTTGGAAACTAACTCTGAATGCTCATCAGATGCTGATCCTTCAGATCTTGATGAATCTCTGGCACTCCTGACCAATACATTCAGGAGATTCGCCAGAAAGAGTAACTTCAGAAGAAATAAACCTCTTGCACTCACTGACAAGCCAAAATCATCAACCCCTGTTGATAAGGCTACTGCTACCTGTTTTAACTGTGAGAAAGTAGGACACTTCGCTAGTGAATGCAGGTCTAAGAATGTCTTCAAACCCTCATCTTCTTCCTATAAGAAATCCTCTAACCCCAGGGCTAGAGATGACAAATACAAGAAGCTGAAAGAAAAATATTCAAAGCTGAAAAGCTTTTAGAAGAAAGGCAAAGGCTTGGTCGCTGACTTCGACTGGGCTGCCTCTGACACTGAAGAATCATCCGACTCTGAAGATGATGATGAGGCCAATCTCTGCCTCATGGCAAAAGAAGAAGACGAGGAAGAAAATTCTGAAATTCCCTCTACTTCAACTTCTACCTCTAAGGTATCAAATTCCTTCTTTACTAATATTTCAGATATTAATGAAGCTGATAGTCTTCGGAAAACCGATCTTCTGACTGTAAATTTATATGATGCCATGAATGGCAAGGCCATCGTTGAAAATCAAAATATTGATCTAGTTGAACAACTTAGAAACTGTCACCTTCAAATAGAAAAGCTTTCTAAAATTGAAGAAGATTTAAAAGACCAGGTCCATATAAATCGAATAGTCAAAATCGAGCGTGAAGAAGCTATCGCTGCATTAAAAGCTAAAAAGTCTACTGTTGAAGGATGGTGTAAATCCTCAACAACGATCGCTGAGATTATAAGGTCTCAGATACCACTGAGTGATAAGACTGGACTTGGTTTTAAAGCTGATACTCTAGAACCAACCACTGATCGTTCCATGCTCAAATTTGGAATGTTCGTATCCTCAGTCCCTGACACCTCCTCATCTTAGTGTTCCTCTTCTAAAACCCCATCCCTAAGGATAAACCTACCTTAAACTCTAAAGGTAAAGGTAAAGAAAAAGTTTTCAACTAAAAATCTCAGAAAGGTACCTTTGTACCTAAGCTGAATGCTTCTAAAGCTTTAGTGACTTATCCCTCTACTTCTAAGAACAAGCTCCCTGGATTTATTCAGCGATCTACTCCTAGAATCAGAGTGGATATAATTGGTAAGCAATCTGAAGAACTGATTGTTCCTCCCATTTCCAATGCCAAAGGTATACTTGGTGCTGGCCCTGCTCATTTAAAAATCTCGACTAAGCATGCAAATGGTCCTAAAGCTACTTTTAGCTATAGGAAATGTTATCATTATGGACTTACCGATCATATTGCTAGTAAGTTCCCCACAACCACCAAAGCTGAAAAGTTAGCTAAGGTGAAGATCAATGCCCCAAAGGCATAGAAGACCAATCCTGATGCAAATCAGGTTAAGGTGAAACCTACCACTGAGGTTAAGAAATTAACCAAAGTGAAGACTAGTTCTGAAGCTGAATCTTCAAATGCTGCGAAGATTGCTGAACCTTTCACTTCTTCTACCACCACTGACAAGTGTGGGCCCATGGTTAAATGGGTGCCCAAGTCAAACTAATCTTCCTTTGTTTGTAGGTTCAGAAGGGTATCTGGTATCTTGATAGCGGATGCTCTAGACATATGACCAAAAAGAAAAACCTGCTCACTGAATACAAGGAAGAGAAGGGCCCCTCAGTGACCTTCGGTGGAAACGGAAAAGGCTATACCCGAGGGTTTGGAGTACTATCTAATGGTACAACAACCTTCAGAAGAGTCGCATATGTTGAAGGACTAAAGCACAATCTTCTTAGCATCAGTCAACTATGTGACAAGGATAACAAAGTGATTTTCACTAAGGAATCCTGCTTTGTCACTGACAAAACGGAGAAGATAGCTCTCAGCGGATATCGTAGGGAAAATGTTTATGTTATAAACATGGACTCTACAACCACTGAGAACTCCTGTTTCTTCTCAAAAGCCTCATCTGATGTTAACTGGCTATGGCATAAGAGGCTCTCTCATCTAAATTTCAAGACACTGAATACTCTTTCTTCTAAAGAGTTGGTCACTGGTTTACCTAACACTCATATGCTAAGGAATCCTTATGTTCAACGTGTGAGAAAGGGAAACAAACCAAGGTCAGCTTCAAATCTAAACAAGTTTCCTCAGTGTCATCTCATCTACAACTTCTCCATATGGATTTGTTTGTCCCTGTTAACAAACAATCCATCCCTGTTAACAAACAATCCATCCCTATGGCACCGCTGCTGACACTAAACAAAGATCCTTCAGGAAACATGTTAATGTCACAGCGTACCGTGGGATGATCGGCTCTCTTCTGTATCTTATAGCTAGCCGACCTGATATTATGTACGCAACCTGTTTGTGTGCACGATATCAAGCTGAACCTAAGGAATCACATTTGATCGCTGTAAAGCGAATTTTTTGATAACTTAAGGGTACTCCTAACCTAGGTCTTTGGTATCCCAAAGACTCAGGGTTTGATCTAATCGTCTATTCAGATAGTGATTTTGAAGAATGCAAATTAGATAGGAAAAGAACCACAGGAGGATGTCAGCTCCTGGGTGGAAAGCTGGTGAGTTGGACAAGTAAAAACCAAAACTCAGTGTCCACCTCAACCGCTGAAGCTGAGAATGTAGCTGCTGGAAGCTGTTGTTCTCAGGTCTTGTGGATGAGAAATCAACTACTGGACTATGACCTTTAGCTCTCCAAAATTCCAATCTATTGCGACAACACTAGTGCCATCGCTATAGCCAACAATCCAGTGCTACATTCAAAGACCAAACACATCGAGATCAGGTATCATTTTATCAGAGATCATGTGATGAATGGAGATATATAACTTCATTTTATCCCAACTGATTTTCATTTAGCTGATCTGTTCACCAAACCTCTTGATGAGACAAGATTCAACTTTCTCATCAGCGAGCTTGGAATGCTGAACTTAGAAGAGTAAAATCTTCTGCGGTTCACACTTGATCAGTGATACAATGAATTTGTATAACCCTACTAATCACCTACTCTCTGAACAAAATTGATTCGCTGATATCAAGGTATGTTCTTTCTTACTCGCTGACGTTCGCCTAAGAATGCAAGATTTCAAAACAAATTGCATCGCTGAATATCTCTTCCTTTCAGTGGTTCTTTTGAAATTCTAAAACTAACACTGATATTTCTAATAAGTGCTTCATGTTTTCAAAATGTCCCCGAGTTTTTATAAAACCCTCATAGACATCCTAAAATGTGAAAGGACGTTTGTGACGTCATCACAACAGATAGACCATGGCGCGCCTTTTCTCTGATACGTTCGCCCGTTTCGTTTACCTTGTCCAATCAAATTCAAGTGACGTGTCCGTGTCATCATGAAAAACTTTCCCGCTCATAGTTTTTCTCTCTCTACTCTCACTATATAAACCCTTTGCATTTATATTTTTACCTTTTACGCTAACATCATCTCTCTCGAGCAAGAATCAACTGTTGCATTTGCACTTATTTCTCCAGAAACTGTTCATCTTCATCTTCTTCAACACTAAAGGTTAATATTTCTGTTATTTTCCGTTACACAAACTTGTTTTTGATCTTAATCTTGGTTCTAACAGATCAAACAAAAGAACTTTCTTAAAATGAAATCATTTTTTTTCGTGAATTTATGAATGCAATCTGTTTCTCAGATTGTTCTTTGAGTTTAAAATAAAAATCTTAAACTTGACTTTCTCATATGTTTTTCCAGAATCCCTTCTTTAAAAGGAAACTGGAAATCAAGAACATTCACTATGTTTTGTACTTCTTTTCAAAAATAGAAAAACCCTAATTTCCATTTCTTTCACTAAATGGAAATTGTTAAACTCTAAAACATCTTATTTTGGAAAATCTTTCCACATTAAGACATTATTCTTTATCTTCTTCTTGTTTATATGTTGTGAACAGAAATGGCAACTACTGACGCAACTACTCAGTCTCCTACTACTTCTGAAAGTACTGAACTCGTCAAAGCCCCACATGTCAACTTTGAAATAGAGAAAGTGACTTTTCAAGGAAACAATCCTTATGCTCTCTTCAAATTTCCTCCGAAGAAGAAGATCGCTCACCTGAACGACGCTGTCAATTTCCTCCAGACCTGTCCTCTGTCGACAGCTCTGACCGTGACACCCCCTGCTCACAAGAACCTTCTCGCTCAGTTCTGGTATACTGCCAGAAGAGCTCAGATCACCTCCACCAAAGACCATAAGAAAAAAGATCGATGTAATCCTCTTCGACACCGAACATGGTTCTGCCAAGATTACTCCCGGCTCTATCAGGGCTGCCCTCAACCTCCCTGGTAGTACAAAGGAAAAACGTTTTGTTCCTCTTCCTGACCCCAAGAACCCAGCTGATAGAGAAGCCCTCATTGTATTCTTTGATGCAATGCAGTATGTATGGGAAATAGGGAGAGACACACTCCCTGAGAAGAAGCTGACCTCCATCAAAAAATCCAAAATGCCCAGCGAGATGAACTTCATCTTCGCTCATCTGATCAGCTGCATGACAACTAAGGTTGGTTCAACTGACCAAGCATCCAAACCCCAACAGGCCATGGGGTATGCACTGCTGAAGGGCATTCACATCGATTGGGCCAAAATCATTTTCGACGACATGATGCTCATAGTCGACAAAACAAAGAGGCCAACGACTGTTCCATATCCCCGATTTGTCAGCGCTCTCTTCCGACAAGGGCTCGAGGACAAATACCCGAAGGTGGGCGACCTGAAGTTATCACAGGTTGGCCCTAAGGTTCTAGACTTCAAGCCCCTGGCAAACGAGGTACGTCTCTCTACTCTCTTACCTCTTCTCCGACCTAACTCTTCTTCTACTTCTGCGGCTACCACATCGGCAGCGGTAATCCCAACCGCTGGTACCCAGGCCGCAACATTCACTCCTTCTCAAAAATGGAAACCTTATGACACCCCACTTGGCACTCCCTAAGCCAAGAAGTCCTCCAAGGAGCAACCCCCTAAGCCTAACCAGGCTGAAGACTCCACGTCTATCTCTCCAAAGAAGACGCTGGATAGTTCCGTGGTACGCTCTGCCACAACTGCTGAACAAACCCCTTCAATACCTGCTTCAGCGTCTCTAAACGCTGAGGTTGTCTTGGAACAAAACCTCCCTCCCTCAGTACCTCCAAGTACTGCGGAAGTATTCCTCGGCGATTCCAACGCTGAATCCGGCACTCAATCCCTCTTCTCAACCTTCATTCCTCCCACTATTTCTTTGGTCACTGCACCTCTATTTCCTCCCTTCTCTACTACGAATGTCGTTCATCCGTGTGACACATCCGCTGAAGATCTACAGCGGATGATGGATCAAAACACAGGACCTGCGGGCACCTCTATGCGTCAAGGCTCTCTGGAAGACGACATGGAAAAATATTCAGGTTATCGAAGCTTCGATGACTTCGTCAACCATCCCGCAAGTATACACAAAACCTTAAACACTCCTCTCTCAAAGTCCCCAAATTCTAAGATTTCCTTTGTTCATAAGTTTTTATCTTCTACAGGTCCTAATTTGGGCGACATCGACAACTCGCTCAAGGATTTGTCTACCAAGGTGGAATCTCTCACCACAACACTCTCCATCAACTCTTCAGTGGTTACAAACGCTGGAGAGGCTCTCAAGACACTCACCGATGAGATGAAAGGCAAAGCATCCAATACTGATCTAGAAAAGATGGAAGGTAGTCTCTCCAAAGTTGCTGAGACTCTCGCTGATAACTCCACCTCCATCAACACCCTGAACTCTACCAACAGCACCCTCTCCAACAACTTCACCACCCTGTCGAACGAAGTCACATCGTTGTCGACAGTGGTTGGAAATCTTCAGGGAGAGGTTTCTACATTAAAATCAAAGGTGAGCACTGCGACAAAGCTTCTGCAGCAAATCCTCGATCGCCTTAAACGCTCCAACATGTCCTCCATCGCACTTTACTCAGGTAGATCGGGAAACTCTTCAAAAGATCAGCCCTGCTATTTTTGGCCTAGAAGACAGAATAGCAAGGGTGGAAACTTGCGTTGGGATCAATGGCCTTGAAGACAGTGACCCAAAGCATGCTGATGCTGCTAATGTTCTTACCTCCCCCATCCGTCATGTGGAAGAGGGAGAGAAGAATCAAGAAGACCTTCCCCATAACTCTGAGGGGGAGGGTATTATTTCTGGTGCTGCTGAAAAACCTCAGGGAGTTGAAAACCCTGAGGGAACCGAGTTCTCCCAACATGATGCTGAATCTGAGGGGGAGCAACTCGAAGAAGAACTGGAAGATACTGCAGTTCTTGTTCATTTTAAGGACGAGGCTGAAGAAGAAGAAGAAGACGAAGAAGATCTCGATCTTTGTGACGACGAACCATCAGCATCACCTAAAAATGATGATGATGATGACGATGATGATGGTGTCGACTTCTCCTTCCAACCCAAAAGGGCCCCTGCTCAAAAAGGGGTAGTAATAAACGAATCATCAGGGGAGGGGACCGCTAAAAGGCCTGCAGCGGCTGAAGCCGACTAGGGCAAAAATAAAGGCGTCGCTACTGAAGGCAATCTGACTATCTTGCTTCGAAAGCCAGTTTGTCAGGTACAATATATTTTCTTCTCTTACACTGCATCCCTCCTCTATCCCTTCTCAACCTCAGTTCTCCTCTCCATAAAACCTCTATACACTTAAACATCATTCTTTACTCTATCTCTTCTCCTAAATGATCTTACTTAAACGATCGTTATGTTTCAGCTAGTCTTCTCCCCTGCTTGAGGATCCAGCTGAAGTTCCTCCAGCTACATCAACAATAAATCCAGCCCCAAGCGCTGAAGAAATAATCCCAGTCTTAGACTTTGCTGAGACTGATGAACCAGAAGAACTTCTCTCTCATAACAAACGACCTTCCTTAGCTCCTCAAAAGCTAAGTGAAAAAGAACTGAAAAGGAGAGAAGCAATGATCACACAACTTGAGGATCAGCGAATTGTCCTTGCCCCTCGATACAAAATAACCAAAAGAGAAGTCGCTGAACACCTCAAAGCTGAAAAATAACTTGCCGATCGAAAGAGAGCTGAAGAAAAAGACAAAGCTTATGCTATTGAGCTCGCCCAACGATCGATGGAAGATCCTGCACTGAAGAAGACTCCCATCGCTGTTCAACGTCAATTGTGGAAGGACGCCTAAAAGATCGTCGAAAAGAAGACTAAGGTATCTGACTCTACACTAATATGGTGCAAAGAAAGATTAAGCTATCGATATCAGGTCTCCAGAATCAACAAGGTGAACATCAGAGGAAGGATGTCCATAAACGTTCCAGTTATTGATGTCCACATATTCAGAGAAAATGGTAGTAAGGAAACCATCTACGCTTCATCGATCAGCAAGTACGATTTCTCTGAGTGGTTGGAGATACGAATAGCCATTCAGCGATCTCGCTCAACTTTTAAAGTCCATGTCGAGAAAGTTTTGAATAAACAGATCGACTTGGTTACATCTGCTGTGGATATTCCTCCTCCTCCTGCTCCAGTTCAACGAAGAAGGCCTGCTGCAAAAAATAAGATAACACCTTCAGACTCAGGTCCTCCTATCAGAAATGAAACCGGAATTGGCTTTTCACGCAAAGACGTTCTTGGTCCTGAACCTGATCTCTCAGTACTCGATATCACTCTGCCCCCTGGTGAACGCTTTGTCCCTGGAAAAGTCTTAAGCGATCCTTATGGTATCTTCTTCAGAGACTACGATGGACGAGAATGCTTTCAACGCATCTCTGAGCTACCCATCACTCCTATCGAACAGCTCAGGGATCTCGTCTATTGGTGTGGTTTTAGAGATGATCTTCTCGGACACTTCATGAAGCCCCTAATCTTTAAAGAAGAAAAGCGAAGACGGGATATTGGAGAAACTGTCCCTGACTGGATGATCCCTACCACAAAATCTCTTGATGAACTTCTCATTAAGGATGAACCTGTATAGCTGATAGGATTTCATGTAATTCTTCTATCTTTATCAGCTTATATCTTTTGTACTTGTAAATTTTATTTGCTGTACTTGTAATTTTTCTACATCCCTCTGTAACTTATACGAAGTTTAAAGAAAGATTTCAACGAATGTACTTTACTGCATCAGTACTTAAAAGATCCCCGAAAACAGTAAATGGGACAAATATTTTATAAGTCCTTTTTATCCTTATGTTTTCATACTTAGCAATTTTCTTTTATTGCTATGTCATAATCAAATAGGGGGAGATTGTTGATCCAAAACCTCAGTGATTTGATAATGGCTCTCTGAGAAACACTTAGTGAAAATTGTAAGTAGACAATATGTATTAGTTTCACTATCGCTGATAAGTACTAAGACTGTTACAGTACCGCTGATAGGAACTCTCGTTATTTGATTTGTACATTCAGCGATACTGTTCATCAGTGAGCCCTGAGTTTGTTCATCCTCACTGACGATCGCTGATAAAATATGTTGTTTACTTAGGATCCCTGAAGACAAGTGATAACGCCACTTTTTGGGGTTATTTTTAGTCCATAAACCAATGAGATTGGCTTGTGTTGAAGCAAAAAGGCGAGATTTTACGGTTTATCTAGTGAGATGTGCAGGTTATCCGAGAGAAGACAGTCATCGAGAAAAGGAGCGAAAAAGAGCCAAAAGATAGTCCATATCCAAGCCCAAGACCCGTACCCAGATCCGCGAACCAGACCTGACCCACACTCTTCCAGAAACCACGTGGTTTCCTGCGCGGTTTGCAAACCGCGGCCAAAACTGCGGGAGTCCCTGTTTGGTTTGATATACTTGGCGTTTTCCGAATTTTAGGTCATTATCTCGACACGTGCGATGGTAGGCAGCGGGGGGGGGGGGGGGGGGGGGGGGGATTTTCAGAGCTTTTTCACGTACCTTGGAGCCATTATAGAGGATTGATTGAGGACAGTTCACCACGCAAAGTGGATCAGAGCCGAGAGAGAAGGGATTCCATCGTACATTCTTAACGTTTATTATCACCATGTGTAACGTCCCAAAAATTACAAGGAAATTTAAAATTTTTAAAACATCCATTTCATTATAAAACAACCATAATCTAGTAACTCATGTCTTAAATGAAATTAACGTCGTTGACTCAAACCGTCAACAAAGTTTATGCAGCGGAAAATTATATAATTACATTCAAAGGGTTCGAAAGTGAAAATTTAACAATCTTTGATACTCTGCGCTTGATGTGTGTACGGTCACGCCCGACTGCCGCCCGCACCTGAAATCACAACATATTGGGAAGGGGTAAGCTATAACGCTTAGTGAATCCAAGCACACACGTAGGTAACAACCCCGTGCACATCGCTAACACCATAGATACAAGCCACCAATTAATTATTACATAAATACTGACCTCGGTCCCACCGAGTACACCAATTATATTAATACAAGCTCAGTCCCACCGAGCCCTCGGTCCCACCGAGTAAAGGTAATTGTACTAGCTCAGTCCCACCGAGCCCTCGGTCCCACCGAGCCCCTCAGTCCCACCGAGGTGTACACAGGCATAAATATTCCACATAAGAATTCAACAAATCGTAACCAAGTATCACATCCCAATTAATTCATGTAAGCACATAAATACACGTAATAACACGTAACACCCAAAAACAACATGCATGAAATTCCTAACTACGTGGTGAGAGAACTCACCTCAAGGCTAAGCAATGTGCTCACGAATCGCAACACCAACACGGCAATCTTCTTCACTTTTTCCCACCTAAATACGTATAAAAAGTCAAAGGAAAGTCCCGACCCATAACACGTTTACTAGCTTTCAAAAGACTAAATATTCCAGCTTTTTATTTTAAAATACGGGTCTGTTCGGGACCTATTTTACCCCCTTAAAACTGATAAATACAGAAATCAAAATCCATAATTACGAAGTTCTGAGTCTTACGATTTCAGGGACGTATTGCACGCGTCCTAACGATTTTTCTATAATTTACTATGGACTTTACAAGAATGATTCGCAGAACAGCGAACAACCGGACCTTTCAGTACAACATGGCAACTTCGCCCTAGCTATGGTCCGAACTGGTCTTTCCGCAAAACATAGGAAACTTAACAGACTCCGAAACGAAACTTTTGGCACCAGTCCCATCCCAAACCGACTTTCCAAGCAAAAGTTATGCATAAAACAAAACAGGGACAGAAAGCTGGAAGTTTTTCGGACCAGGCTGTATAAACAGCCCCATACGGCCCAGCTACAGGCTTAAACAGATTTTCGGCAAAACACGAAAAACTTTCCTGACTCGATTAGTGAACTTCGGCCACCGATTTTATTTCAATCCGAGCTACGAGTAAAGAGTTACGGCCACGACAAAACAGTGGCAGAAAATCGTCATTCACATAAAATGACAAATCACCAAACTTGCGACCACTTTTTCACCTAGCTAGAGGTTGAACCAGTTTTCCGCTAAAACACGGAAAACGTGACCGACCCCGAACTTGAACCGTGGGCACCAGTTTCGGCTCAATCGGAGTTATGACGGAAAAGTTATGGCCGTCGCAAAAACAGTGACTGAACAATTATTCACATGAAATGATGCTTATAAAGAAAACGACGGTTTTATCGAATTGGCTTAATCGATTAAGTCATGACTTAAAGGGCTCTATGGTCATCAACAGGTCACAGCCACGCACCACCCACTGCCACCTCCAGCAGTGGTGGTCGCCGGTGGCGGCCGGCGGCGGTCCATCGACAAAACAAGAAAAACAAGCCGTAACCCACCGTGAAATCCCTACTCTCTCGATCACCTTACCGCATGCACATAAATGACTCACACCACCACCACCACCCGACACCCAGCCACCACAGTGGCGGTGCGCGGCGGCGGCGCTGCCGCTACCCTTTTGCCGGAAACAAAAAGCGAAAACAGAAACGTAACGAGAGCCATACCTTACAACGACGACTCGCAACCGTGCCTGCAATTCCTTCTTCTCGACCTCTCCGACGAAGGACGTTGACACCGGTGGTTTTCCGGCGACCGTGGCGGCGCTTCTCCGGTGACTTCTCTCTCTCACGATCTCTCCCAAACTCCCTCACTTTCTATCTCTCTCGGCTTCTCACACTCACGATCCCCTCTCTTGGCCAAATGAGATAATGAGGAAAAGAAACAAAACAAAGGCTGTTTGTTGGTGCTGTGCGAAACCGACGAGAAGAGGAAGAGGGGGGGGGGGTCGGTCCCCCTTTCCTTGGCCGTTTAAAACCACCAACACCCCACCTTTCCCTTTAACCCCTCCTTGTTCCCGTCCTTGACATTTCCGGTCCCTGGTTTTTCGTCATAATCAAAAAGATAAGCAAGGTTGCCACGTGTAGCATTCGAGGCCCCTCCCTTGACGACTTCCGTTAATTAATCACACTTTAAACGATAATAAAATAAATACATTAAGAATAGCAACTGGCTTTTGAACCTTCACCAAACCAAACCAACAACCTTGTTCCGCGAGGTTCTCGTCCTCCTGTCAAGAATAGCAACTGGCTTTTCCACGTAATTAAGCCGCTCGTCGATCTGAATATCTTCGAGCGGTACTACTGCAGACTCATCCATCACACACTTCCGCAATTGCGAAACGTGGAAGGTGTTGTGAATCAAGTTCAGTTCCTCCGGTAGCTCCAACCGGTAAGCCACTTTCCCCACACGGGCGATGATCCGGTAAGGCCCAATATAACGAGGCCCTAGCTTCCCCCTCTTACGAAACCGGATCACCCCTTTCCAGGGTGAAACCTTCAACAATACATAATCACCCACCTGAAACTCCAAGTCGGATCGCCTTTTGTCGGCGTAGCTCTTCTGCCGACTCTGTGCAGTAACCAAACGGTCCCGCACCATCTGAATTGTCTCGGTCGTCTTCAACACGATGTCAGTACTCCCTAACACCCGATGCCCAACCTCGCCCCAACAAACGGGCGTCCTGCATTTCCTACCGTACAGCAACTCGTATGGCGGCATGCCAATACTAGAGTGGTAGCTGTTGTTGTAGGAAAATTCCGCCAAAGGTAGGTACTGATCCCAACTACCTCCAAAATCGATGACACAAGCTCGAAGCATATCCTCGAGGGTCTGAATGGTTCGCTCGCTCTGTCCGTCCGTCTGTGGATGAAAGGCCGTGCTAAAGTGTAATCGTGTACCCATCTCCGACTGGAACTTCTCCCAAAATCGAGAGGTAAAACGAGTATCCCTGTCGGAGACAATCGAAACTGGCACCCCGTGCCTGGCCACGATCTCACGCACAAACACCTCCGCAAGCTTCTCCGCCGAGGAGCTCTCCCTGATGGCCAAGAAGTGTGCACTCTTGGTCAGACGATCAACGATCACCCAAATGGCATCGTTCCCACGGGGAGTCCTTAGGAGTTTCGTTATGAAGTCCATGGTAATCTCTTCCCATTTCCAAACCGGGACCTCCAACGGTTGCAATTTACCATGAGGTCATTGATGTTCCGCATTGACCTTCTGACAGGTCATACATACCTCAACACATCTAGCAACATCCCGCTTCATGCCGGGCCACCAGTAACCTTCGCGCAAGTCCCTGTACATCTTTGTAGCCCCCGGGTGAATCGAGAACTTGGACTTATGTGCCTCATCCATTAGTACCTGCCGGTTCCCACCGATGAATGGAACCCAAACCCTACCATGTCGAGTTAACAACCCCCGACTATCACGAACAAGATTCGAGATTTCCCCCGACACTCTTTCCCGCTTTGCATTTTCCTCCAAGACAGCCACCTCTTGAGCGCTTCCTATCGACTCCAGGATAGGTGTAACCACTGTCAATCGCTGACAATAACCCCTCAGTGGCTCACCGACCGGATGTCGGCTGAGTGCGTCCGCGACCACGTTCGCCTTACCCGGGTGGTAAAGTATCTCGCAGTCATAATCCTTAACCACATCGAGCCACCTTCGCTGACGCATATTAAGGTTCTGCTGATCCATCAAGTACTTGAGGCTCTTATGGTCAGTGTAGATCGTACACTTGACACCATAGAGATAGTGCCTCCAAATTTTAAGGGCAAACACTACCGCTCCCAACTCCAGGTCATGAGTCGGGTAATTTGCTTCGTGAGGCTTCAGCTGTCTAGAAGCGTAGGCTATGACCTTGCCGCGCTGCATAAGCACGACACCCAAACCCTGATGTGAGGCGTCACAATATACTACCAAATCCTCCATGCCCTCGGGCAAGGTTAACACAGGAGCCTCACACAACCGCCTGCGTAGCTCCTCGAACGCCTTCTGTTGTTCCTCACCCCAACTAAAAGCTGCAGATTTCTTTGTCAATCGCGTCATGGGTAACGCGATCTTAGAGAAATCCTGAATAAACCTTCGATAATACCCCGCTAATCCCAGAAAGCTTCGCACCTCAGTAGGAGTCTTCGGCACCTCCCACCGCATCACAGCTGCAATCTTAGCTGGGTCAACCATAATACCATCCTGATTCATGACATGTCCTAGGAACTGGACCTCTCGTAACCAGAATTCGCACTTGGAAAACTTAGCGTATAACTTCTCTCGCCTTAATACTTCCAACACTTCTCGAAGATGTATCTCGTGCTCCTCCTTGGTCTTTGAATACACCAGAATGTCATCGATGAACACAATCACCGAACGGTCCAACATCGGACTACACACTCGGTTCATGAGGTCCATGAACGCTGCAGGTGCATTGGTGAGTCCAAAAGGCATCACCACAAACTCGTAATGACCGTATCGCGTACGGAAAGCCGTCTTTTCCGTGTCCTCACTCCTGACCCGCATCTGGTGGTACCCCGACCGTAGATCAATCTTGGAGAACCATGAGGCCCCCTGAAGCTGGTCGAACAAATCGTCAATCCTTGGCAAAGGATAACGATTCTTTACCGTAAGCTTATTCAGCTCTCGGTAGTCTATGCACATCCGCTGTGATCCATCCTTCTTCTACACGAATAAGATAGGTGCTCCCCACGGTGAACAACTCGGTCTAATGAACTCCTTTTTGAGTAGTTCTTGCAGCTGGGCGTACAGCTCTTTCATTTCCGGTGGAGCCAGGCGGTAGGGTGCCTTGGCCACCGGAGCTGCACCCGGGATCAGATCGATCCGAAACTCTACCTGTCGTTCGGGAGGTATCCCCGGCAATTCCTCGGGAAACACGTCGGTGAACTCCCGTACCACAGGTACGTCTTCCGCAGACATCTTCGCTTCCCCAACCCTCGTGTCTATCACGTATGCTAAAAATCCTTGCCCACTATGCTGAAGGTACCTCCGAGCTCTCGCAACCGAACATATGGCCGTAGACCGTCTAGACGAATCTCCCTGCACTAACCGTTCTCCCCCGCTTGGGGTTCGAACTCGCACTTGCTTGTGACGGCAAACGATCTCCGCGTCGAACTTATCCATCCAATCCATGCCCACAATCATACAAAGCTCCCGCATAGCAATCGGGATCAGGTCAATGGGAAACCTCACCCCTGAGATCTCTAAGGTGCATCCGCGAAACACGTCTGTGACCGTCAAGGTCCTATCATCGGCCACCTCAACAACCAGAGGATAACTCAAGCGTCCTACAACTCGACCTAAACCCTCGCTAAAAGTGCGAGACACAAAAGAGTGAGTAGCCCCGCTATCAAACATCACAACTGCAGGCACCGAGTTAACTAGGAATGTACCTAACATATAATTCAACCACAACTAAATACATGACATGGAAAGGAAAGACAAAAGGAAAGAAGTAAGGGATATACCTGTCACCACTTTAGGGGTCGCCTGTGCCTCATCCACCGTTAACTGGTGAACTCTACCTCGGGCCGCTCCCGCCCCTGGCTGACCAGCTCGACCATCTGTGATACGCAACGGGGAATTCCCAGGCACCCTCTGAGCTCCACCCCCAGCAGCTACCCCTGCTCTAGGACAGTTGGCCCTTACGTGGACCGTTTGATTACAGTTGAAACAGACCATTAACGGCGTCTTACAATCCCGGCTAAGGTGACCGGGTTGACCACACTTAAAACACCCCTCCACTCTCCTTGCTCCAGTATCACGGGGCTTAAACCCGCCACTCCTAGAACCCGTGCGCGTACCTGTAAACCTCGAACGCTTCGGTACTGCCGAGATGGGCGTCATTGGCTGTGCCGCCTTCCGCTTCTTAGCTTGGGTCTCCAACTCAAGCTCCCTCCTTCGAGCGGCGTCCATAATGGCGGATAATGAAGTATACTGTGCCGTGCTAACAAATTCTCGGATCTCCGTGCGTAGCATATCTTTATACCTTGACATCTTCATCTCTTCCGAGGTGGCATACTGAGGACAGAATAATGCCATCTCGGTAAATTTCCTGTTCATCTCTTTTACCGTCTCTGTTGTCTGTGTGAGCTCTAGGAATTCTTTAGCGATTTGTTCCATCTCTACTGGCGGTACATACTCCGCACGGAAACGAGTGACAAACTCGTCCCAAGTCAAAGTAGTGCGCTCGGCAGGCGTCAATGCCGTGGCGCACCAATCCTTCGCGCCGTCACGAAGTAGGTTTACTGCAAAACGGACCTTTAGGTTATCCGGGCAGCCACTGGTCAAAAATGCGAACTCCATGTCAGATACCCATCGCATGCTGGTAATCGGATCCGGGTCTCCCTTAAACTCTGGCGGGGAACAGGCGGAGAGATCCCGGTACTGGAACTCTCGGTTACGGAGATGACCCTCCGCAGGCAGTGGAATAGCTGCAATACGCTCCTCCAGTAGGATCACCACCTCCTCTCGAATAGCGGTGATGATCTCGGGGATCGCCTCCCCGTTCGCGTGGGAAACCTCAGTAGCAATCAGTTCCCTAATACGCCCCTCCGTAATCCCCGTCTCGGCTCGCGACTCCGCCGCGTTGTTCCTTCTAGTATTGACCATTCTAGAAAGAGAAATTTCAGAGATCTATAAACACATATAACTCACCCTACCACGCTCATACTCCACTCCTTGGCTTCCTCGTGACTCTCCCCGACTCAAGCATGGATCCTGTGCTTCAGATAGTAGGAGCTCTACTACTACCTTTCACACCTATCCTTACTCGTTTCGAGTCCTGTCCCGGTACATTCAAGTAGTTGATTACCACACATAAACACATATAGCCAATCCAGCCCATACAAACACCTTTCCTAACTCCCTAGAAAGGTCATACCACCCACTATCCCTTGCTAACACGGAAACCCCACTAACCCTGACGAGTCGCCTCGTGAATGCACGGTCGTATACAGTGTAAAACCCGATAGACGTTCGAATAAGAGATTCTATCCTAGAACGGTTGGACTCAAACAAGAGCTGCGCAATAGAACTAAATCTAATATTCTAAGGCTATTCAGTTCCTACTGCATACAACCTAGAGTGCATTCGCTTAACAACCTATCAAAGCTCGCATGAGTTCCTATAAGCGATAAAACCAGTATACGGTACCATACAGTTCACATAAGCAATCTAGCATGCATACACTATACCTGAAAAGCGATAGATACACTAAGTTCCTTACCTTCCCAGTTGGCGTCGGCTGACTATACACACTGCGCCCACGATCATCGTTTCCAAACGGGTTTTCTCTTTTCATTTAAAAACAAAAATTTTGATAAAAGAATTTAAAGATCTCTTAGCCGCAACTTGAGACCAAACACACCGAGATGTGCTTGATTCACTCAAGCCGTGCTCTGATACCAAGTTGTAACGTCCCAAAAATTACAAGGAAATTTAAAATTTTTAAAACATCCATTTCATTATAAAACAACCATAATCAAGTAACTCATGTCTTAAATGAAATTAACGTTGTTGACTCAAACCGTCAACAAAGTTTATGCAGCGGAAAATTATATAATTACATTCAAAGGGTTCGAAAGTGAAAATTTAACAATCTTTGATACTCTGCGCTTGATGTGTGTACGGTCACGCCCGACTGCCGCCCGCACCTGAAATCACAACATATTGGGAAGGGGTAAGCTATAACGCTTAGTGAATCCAACCACACACGTAGGTAACAACCCCGTGCACATCGCTAACACCATAGATACAAGCCACCAATTAATTATTACATAAATACTGACCTCGGTCCCACCGAGTACACCAATTATATTAATACAAGCTCAGTCCCACCGAGCCCTCGGTCCCACCGAGTAAAGGTAATTGTACTAGCTCAGTCCCACCGAGCCCTCGGTCCCACCGAGCCCCTCAGTCCCACCGAGGTGTACACAGGCATAAATATTCCACATAAGAATTCAACAAATCGTAACCAAGTATCACATCCCAATTAATTCATGTAAGCACATAAATACACGTAATAACACGTAACACCCAAAAACAACATGCATGAAATTCCTAACTACGTGGTGAGAGAACTCACCTCAAGGCTAAGCAATGTGTGCTCACGAATCGCAACACCAACACGGCAATCTTCTTCACCTTTTCCCACCTAAATACGTATAAAAAGTCAAAGGAAAGTCCCGACCCATAACACGTTTACTAGCTTTCAAAAGACTAAATATTCTAGCTTTTTATTTAAAAATACGGGTCTGTTCGGGACCTGTTTTACCTCCTTAAAACTGATAAATACAGAAATCAAAATCCATAATTACGAAGTTCTGAGTCTTACGATTTCAGGGACGTATTGCACGCGTCCTAACGATTTTTCTATAATTTACTATGGACTTTACAAGAATGATTCGCAGAACAGCGAACAACCGGACCTTTCAGTACAACATGGCAACTTCGCCCTAGCTATGGTCCGAACTGGTCTTTCCGCAAAACATAGGAAACTTAATAGACTCCGAAACGAAACGTTTGGCACCAGTCCCATCCCAAACCGACATTCCAAGCAAAAGTTATACATAAAACAAAACAGGGACAGAAAGCTGGAAGTTTTTCGGACCAGGCTGTATAAACAGCCCCATACGGCCCAGCTACAGGCTTAAACAGATTTTCGGCAAAACACGAAAAACTTTCCTGACTCGATTAGTGAACTTAGGCCACCGATTTCATTTCAATCCGAGCTACGAGTAAAGAGTTACGGTCACGACAAAACAGTGGCAGAAAATCTTCATTCACATAAAATGACAAATCACCAAACTTGCGACCACTTTTTCACCTAGCTAGAGGTTGAACCAGTTGTCCGCTAAAACACAGAAAACGTGACCGACCCCGAACTTGAACCGTGGGCACCAGTTTCGGCTCAATCGGAGTTATGACGGAAAAGTTATGGCCGTCGCAAAAACAGTGACTGAACAATTATTCACATGAAATGATGCTTATAAAGAAAACGACGGTTTTATCGAATTGACTTAATCGATTAAGTCACGACTTAAAGGGCTCTATGGTCATCAACAGGTCACAGCCACGCACCACCCACTGCCACCTCCGGCAGTGGTGGTCGCCGGTGGCGGCCGGCGGCGGCCGGCGGCGGTCCTTCGACAAAACAAGAAAAACAAGCCGTAACCCACCGTGAAATCCCTACTCTCTCGATCACCTTACCGCATGCACATAAATGACTCACACCACCACCACCACCCGACACCCAGCCACCACAGTGGCGGCGCGCGGAGGCGGCGCTGCCGCTGCCCTTTTGCCAGAAACAAAAAGCGAAAACAGAAACGTAACGAGAGCCATACCTTACAACGACGACTCGCAACCGTGCCTGCAATCCCTTCTTCTCGACCTCTCCGACGAAGGACCTTGACACCGGTGGTTTTTCGGCGACCGTGGCGGCGCTTCTCCGGTGACTTCTCTCTCTCACGATCTCTCCCTAACTCCCTCACTTTCTATCTCTCTCGGCTTCTCACACTCCCGATCCCCTCTCTTGGCCAAATGAGATAATGAGGAAAAGAAACAAAACAAAGGCTGTTTGTTGGTGCTGTGCGAAACCGACGAGAAGAGGAAGAGGGGGGGGGGGGGGTCGGTCCCCCTTTCCTTGGCCGTTTAAAACCACCAACACCCCACCTTTCCCTTTAACCCCTCCTCGTTCCCGTCCTTGACATTTCCGGTCCCTGTTTTTTCGTCATAATCAAAAAGATAAGCAAGGTTGCCACGTGTAACATTCGAGGCCCCTCCCTTGACGACTTCCGTTAATTAATCACACTTTAAACGATAATAAAATAAATACATTAAGAATTTTAAAAACCATACCGGGACACGGGCTTTACACCATGATTTCACACACCACTTTATACCTTTTTTCTAGTGTTTTTATCCACCCCAACATGAATTAATCTTTAGATGTTGGGGGTTGGAACAACTATGGATTTTATGATGGATGACGTGTAACCGAAGGATTCTTTTTACCTGATTTGATCTATGAAAGCATTTGAATTCAGTTTTAATTATCAATTGTAGTTTGATCACCTCCAATTGACTTTTATGGTTTTTGATTAAGTTTGAGAAAATTAATTAAAGACTAGATCAAGTAATCAAGTGCCGGAAAGGAGATTCGGGTAGAGATAGCCGAATCACTTTCTGATCAGAATAGTTTAACCTAATGTATTTCACCCCCTAGGTGTAGATCGAGAGATAAAACCTACGGGTCTTGAAATAAAACCTGTTATTGCTTGAGAAAGAATAACAGTGACTTTTACAACTAGGGTTCATAGAAATAATCGGTAATAAATTGTTCGGGTATTCGTTCATCAGTAGTATTTCCATAGGAAGTCCAACCCTCAACCTTTCCTTTATCAATTGTCTTTCCAAAAACCTTCCGTTAATCGATTGTCGTTCTTATTTAGTTTTTAAAACAAGTTTCATACCAACAACTCAAAATTACGATCGTTCAGTTAATTGCAATTGTAGTCATTGTGATACTTAGTTCCTAGTTCCCTGTGTTCGATACTCGTACTTTTAGTACTATTACTTGATTCGACCCGTACACTTGCGGTTAGATTTGGTGTAAACCCGCCTATCAAGTTTTTGGCGCCGTTGCCGGGGAACTAGTTGCAACTGATAGTACTACCATCTATAAGCGCTATTACATTGAACATTTTTTTTTATTTTTGTTATTTTATTTCATCACTTTCAGTTTTTGGATTGCTAATTTTGTTTACTTTCCATTTTAGGTACTAACTGGTTTATGCCAAGGAAAACTCGTGGGGAGAAAATCGAACCAATCGATCCGGAGATTGAAAGAACCACCTGTCGATTACTCAAAGATTCAAAAGCAAAAAAACATATCAAGATCGAGATGGCTGACGAGGGACCTCCTCGCAATGATCCACCTCCACCACCTCCAGAAAGACGTCCTATGCGGTCGTTTGCCGATCCAAACGTGGCAGCCGCACACATAGGCATTCAAGCGCCCACTACTGGGGCGAACTACTTTGAGATCAAACCAAGTACCATCGTAATGGTACAGCAGAATCAGTATGGAGGAGCCCCAACAGAAGATCCTCATGCACATCTTCGTGCATTTGAGAGGATTTGCAACACGTTCAAAATCAATGGGGTGAACGAGGATGCCATCAAGCTAAGACTGTTCGGCTTTTCACTCAAAGGCAGAGCCATAACTTGGAGTGAAAGTATCCAACCAGACTCGATCACCACCTGGGCACAACTGAAAGCTGCTTTTCTCCAGAAATTCTTTCCACCAAGCAGAACTGCCCAACTCATGGCTGAAATTACCCATTTCGCTCAATGGGATCAAGAGACATTATATGAAGCTTGGGAAAGGTATAAAGATATGATCAAGAAGTGCCCTCATCATGGGTTACAAGGTTGGGTCATTATTCAAACTTTCTTCAGTGGACTTCACCCGCAGTTCAAAAACGACATCACAGCTGCGGCGGGTGGAGCCCTAATGGATAAGTCCTATGAGGGCGCATGTAAGATGATTGATAATCTGGCTGAGCATAGTTTTTCTACTCCGAGATCAGCAGTTAGAAGAGTTGCGAGTGTGCAAGGGAATGACGAGCTAAAAGCCATAAAAGCTCAATTAAACGCACTCACAAGTCAGATGAAAGGTTCTTCTCTTCAAACCGCATTTATGATGGACAAGGGTATGCCGGATATGGCACCACCCATGAATGAGCTGGAACAAGTTCAATTTCTGCAAAATCGGAACAACCGGCCAAGGAACGATCCATTCTCGAACACGTACAACGAGGGTTGGAAGAAGCACCCAAATTTCTCATGGAGTCAACTGCAAGGGCAACAAACCATGGCCCAACAACAGCAACAACAATACGGTAATAACTCCAACTTTTATAATTCTTCTGATACTAACAATGTTTATCGTCCTCCAGGTTACAACCAACGAAAATACGATGAAGGACAATCCGGAGAGAAGAAGCCGGGGCTAGAAGACATGATGATGAAGTTCATGTCTAAAATGGACAGCACGGTTGAGGGATTAGCCGGTACAGTCAACACGGTCAAGGCGGCTACTGATCAGAATACAGTATCTATAAAGCTTCTTGAAAGGCAAGTGGGGTAGATTTCTAAAGCCCTACAAAACCGAGCCCCTGAAACCTTTCTGAGTCAAACCGAAAGGAAAAAATAGGAAGATTGCAAGGCCATTCATCTGAGGAGTGGCAAGGAGCTGATTGGAGACCCAACACGAGAGCCTACATCAAAAGAAACCGATTCCAAAATGGAAGATTTTGAGATCACAGATATGGATGAGTTGGAGGCTGAGGAAGAAGTTGTGATTAAAGAGAACTCAAAGTGTGAAGAGAAGAAGCATGAGCAGTCAACCATGCCAAAGCAAACACCGGTCAAGTCGATAGTTCCCAAAGTTCTATATCCAAATAGGCTTAAAGCCCACAGGGAGGATCTTAACTTTTCTAAATTTCTTGAAGTTTTTAAGAAATTGCATATTAACATCCCTTTTGCAGATGCCTTGGCACAAATGCCCTCATATGTGAAATTCTTGACGGATATCCTTTCTAACATAAGAAAGATTGAGGAGCATGCGACAGTTGCACTTACTGAGGAGTGCAGCGCAATCATCCAGCATAAGCTTCCCCCGAAGCTTAAGGATCCAGGGAGTTTTACTATCCCTGTTCATATAGGAAACTCTGAATTTAGTAAGGCTTTGTGTGATCTTGGAGCGAGTATTAATCTAATGCCTTTGTCTATTTTTAGGAAACTCAGACTTGGAGAAGTGCAACTGTTAATGCCAAAAATTGCACCAAAGGGACAACTTAAGGTCGATGTGGACTTAATCAACTAAAGAAATGATCTTTCGACGAGACGTGCGACGAGGATAAAAATAAAGAAACAAGGGATTTGATGACGTAGGAAAAACCTCAAACGAGGAAAAAACCTGCGGACGACAGTGGGTGTCGTCGCTATACTATGGTCGCCAATCAGGGGCGATGTCCTTGGATACTGGTGTCGATCGTACAGTGATTACAATACAAATGAAGAAAATGATTCGAAATGTAAAGTACAAGTGTTTGAACGTAAAAACAGGTGTTTGTCGTGTACGAAACAAAGTGCGAACTGCTGGTCGAGGGCTGTTGTCGTGCGTCGAGAGCGATACTTAGAATAATGGTTCTTCGCTTCAGGTGTTCTTGAATATTGCTTCGGTTGTTAATCGCCGGATATTCGATGTCTTGAAATGTTGATTGAGCTTGATATTTATAGTCTTCGTGTCCTTAGCTTCATCCATAAATGCTTCTTTAATGGCCTTAACGGTTGGAAACGGTCGCCGGAGTAATGATCTTCGTCCGTTACGGTCGCCGGCTATTTAATGACTGCGTCAGTTATAGTCATTGCTCCTTAATGACTTTTACTCCTGCATTAAACACTTAACAAACGGTCATGGTGAACGTTAGCTTTGGTTGAGGTCGCACGTCCTTATATAATAGTCGTGCGGATCGGGCGACGCTATGGTCGAGCGTCGTAAGGAACTCTCGACTTACCTTTTATGAGGGACGACGATGGTGTTCTAGGTCTTTGTCGAGGCCTTATCTTAATACAAGATATAGTCCTTAATCATACGTCTTACCTGTTCTGGTCGCGGTCGAGCGATGTGATTTTTTGCCCAAACAGTTTACCCCAAAAATTGAAAATTGAATGTCAAATTTAAGTTTTAAATTTTGCTTGTCGAACGCTTAGACTTGTGACCTGGGTTGAGGGACTTACCTGGTTGTCGTGGAACTAGACCGGTTCGCCTTTAACTTAACGAGATGTTGAAAAGTTGTGACGTCATACTGACGCGCGATGATGCTTACCAGCTGTCGAGGACAGGTGTCGAAGATTCGGATAGATATGGACGCGTGTTGATCATCAACAGACTCGACTTGTTGCGCTTTCCTGCATAAATAGATATCACAATGGGTTGTTTTCTTTAGAGATTTTCTTTAAAAGTTTTCTGTTTCTGATGAGGCCCTTCTCTAGAATGTCGACTTTGTTCAAATTTTGGGTGGTTGGAGATCTATCAAGGGTTGCGATACCCGAATCGTTGACGATGTTGGTTACGATGAACACGATGTCTGTGTATTCTGTGCACCTGTCGATGATGTCTTCTGCCACGCCAACCCTTTTGTCCGCCGACAGGGGCGGGGGTGTAAAGACGGGAGAGAACGAGGAGGAACTTATGGTGACCAGCTTTGCGCTGTCGCCGTTCATCTCGTTTGACTACGTCCTCGTTAGGATGAAGTCACTTCCGCATCTGGGGAAACATCAGCCCTTAGTTTTCGAGGAGTGTTTTCAAAGGATCTCTATTGAAGAGATAGGGCTGTGTTTAGCCGAACTGGCATTCATTGTAAGTTTTTCTTTCAAAACTTGTGTTATCGATGTTCTTTAGATGAATGTTTTGCTAACGTGTTCCTTCTGTATTTGACAGATGTTCCTGTTTCTTCTCATTAAGTGTGTGAAGGCAGAGAAAATGTTGGAGTGGAGGTGGATCGTCGAGAATAATATATCCCTTCCTCCAACCTTAACATTAATCTTAAGAGCCACATTCTCAGAGTGTCGAGGCGTAAGTAGTTGGAAGATAACTCCTAATATACTCGTTTGATCCTTGCATCAGTTCTTCGGGATTGATAGGATCTCGAAGATCGAGATTTTTTGAACAGAACTTGCCATCGACGTGCTTCTTTAGTTCTAGGGTAGATTTTTGGGTTTACGAGCTAGATTTTTTATGTTCGATCATTGGTGGTCGGGTTGTTGGTATGCAACGACTTTTGACTTTGTATTTACTTGTCCGACTATCGATCGTTCATATGTAATCGTTCAATGAAGTTCCTTCTTTTGCTGAACTCGTGTTTTTAATTACATATGTCATGGATAAATGTAATATTGATCATAAAATTCGTTAAGTATGAAATAAACGGAGGATCGTGCGACTTAGGCTTTTATTGCAATATAACGGTTGAAATATAAATCATGTATTTGGACTGTAATAATAAACACAAATATATATCATCGATGTGTTAGAACATACAAAGTTTTTTCTAAGTTCCAGAAACTTAGATCGAGGGATCATTTAGACCTTATATGTGACTGTATCGTATGATGAAATTCCAGGATGTATGCCCCTGTGGTAAAACAATTAAGTCACACACTCGGGTACTCATGTCGTGCATACCTGCGACAAAGTTCGTTAGAGGTCGGTCATCGGATCTCCAACGATATCCTGACGTTCACTATTGTGTTAAAAAAAACTTTGCATGAGAGGAAGGCGACTCTAAAAGAAATATTTTTTCAGATGCGTCGCGTTCCAACTTCGCGGGATTTCTTGATTGTCGAGGGTCTGAAGTCGATAGGCTCCTTTACCAACGACTTCGGAGACGCGGTAAGGTCCTTCCCACTTAGTAGAAAGCTTACCTGCGTTGAGCTCCTGGGTGTTTGGGAATACTCGACGGAGGACGTAATCGCCTTCTTGAAAGACTTTAATTTTGACGTGTTTATTGAAATGTCGCTCGATTGCCAGTTTCTGCGACGCCATCCTGATCAAGGCGGATTCTCTTAGCTCTTCTAGGGCGTCGAGGTCATGACTTAAATCAACCAAGTTGTGGTCGATGGAATTGTGCCTCGAAGTCGGGAGATGAACTTCGATTGGTAGGACGACTTCACAACCGTAGACGAGAGAGAAGGGGGTTTGTCATGTGGACGTGCGGGGTGTCGTGCGATTTGTCCATAGGACTGAAGGGAGCTCTTCAACCCATCTTCCTTTTACAGCTTTTAATCGTTTCTTGATCGAGGCTACAATAGTCTTATTACTCGACTCGGCAAGTCCATTGGCTTGGGGATATCTGGGAGTCGAGGTCGTCAGTTTGGTGTTCCTATCTTCACAGAACTGTTGGGTCCTGTCGCTTATGAATTGGGATCCATTGTCGCAGACAATTTCAGATGGAATCCCAAACCTGCATATGATGTTAGTCTGGATAAAAGAAATAACTTCTTTATCCCTGATTTGGGAGAAAGCAGCCGCTTCGACCCACTTGAAAAAAGAATCAGTAAGTACGGAGGAGGAATACCTTTTGTCCTGGAGCAGGTGGCAGCTTGCCGACGATATCTATTCCCCATCTCATGAAGGGCCATGGGATAAGTGTCGAGTGCAAAGGTTCCGAAGGTTTATGAGACATACCTGAGTGTCGTTGACAGGGGTCGCAATTCTGGACATACTTGATGGCGTCTTGTCGCAGTGTTGGCCAAAAATATCCTTGTCGGGATATACGATTAGCTAAACTACGACCTCCTGAATGATTACCACATTCGCCGTCGTGCATCTCTTGGAGGATTTTCTAGGCTTGATTTTTGCTGATGACGCACCTTAAATTTAATCATGTCGATGATCGCCGATAAAGCTTATTTTCGATCATGACGTACTTAGATGCTTTGAATCTGAGTTTTCGAGCCTCCATTTTGTCTTCGGGGAGTTGGTCGTGCACGAGGAAATTTCGAATGTCGCGTGACCAATCATCTTCTTCGTCTTCGATCTGGATGACGTATGTGCTTCCAATGGACGGCGTTGCCAGGTGAATCATAGGAATAACATCAAATATTGGTTCAACTAAAGCGGACCCAAGGTTTTCCAATGCGTCGACCTGAGTGTTCTGGTCTCGCGGAATCTGTTCAATAGAAAAAGATTTAAATTTTTTGGAAATTTCTTTTGCCACGCTTAGATATGCTGTCATTTTTGAATCCTTGGCTGCGAATTCTCCATTGATTTGATTTACTACCAGCAGGGAGTCGCTCTTGACATGCAGTGCGGTTGCCCCCGAGTCGTGGGCCATATTCATTCCCATGATCAGGGCTTCATACTCAGCCTCGTTATTGGTGGTTTTGAAGTCGCATCGGACCGAGTATACCATCTTCCCCCCTGTGACGACTTTAAGACGACGCCCAGTCCAGAGCCTCTAATGTTGGATGATCCATCGACATGTAGAATCCAAGGTACGTCGTCGCGAGTCGCCACAGTGGACACTTCGAGCTCTGCTTCTTTCTCCAACTCATGGCTGAAATCGGCGATAAAGTCTGCCTAGGCTTGCGATTTGATCGCGGTCCTGGGATTGAAATCGATGTCGTAACTGTTGAGATATATGCTCCACTTTGCTAAGCGACCTGTCAACTCAGGTTTTCTTAAGACAGACTTAATAGGAAAGTTAGTTACAACAGTAATGGGATGCGACTCAAAATAGTGTCGCAGTTTTTTAGCAGCCGTGACTAGCGACAAGAGCAATTTTTCCATAGAGGAATACCTGGTTTCTGCATCCAGAAGAGATTTACTTACATAGTAGATTGGTAATTGTTGCTTTTCGTCTACTCGTCTTAGTACGACGCTTACCGCATTTGGACTGACAGCTAAATACAACTGTAAGACCTCATGATCGTGAGGTTTCGACAGCAGAGGAGGCGACGCCATATATTCCTTGAGTTTTTGCAATGCTTGCTCATGATTATTGGTCCAGTCGAAACCTTTATTTTTCCTGAGGACATTATAAAATAGATGACATTTATCTGAAGATCGGGAGATAAACCTGTTTAGAGCTGCTACTCGACCGGTGAGTTTCTGGACTTCTTTGAAATTTCGAGGAGATTTGATCTCAATGATGGCCTTGATTTGGTCGGGGTTAGCCTCAATGCCTCGACGAGTGACCATATAACTCAGGAACTTCCCGGCACTCACGCCAAAGGAACATTTCGTCGGATTGAGCTTCATGTTATACTTCCGGAGGATGTCGAACGATTGCCTGAGGTGATCAATGTGATCAATCGCTTGCTTCGACTTCACTAACATGTCGTCGATATACACCTCCATCGTGTCTCCAAGATGGTCTTTGAACATCTTGTTTACCAGCCGTTGGTAGGTAGAACCTGCATTTTTTAGTCCGAAAGGCATAACTTTGTAACAATAAATACCTCGATCCGTCATGAAAGCGGTTTTCTCTTGGTCGTCAACGTGCATTAAAATTTGGTTGTATCCAGAATAGGCGTCCATGAACGTTAATAACTCATGCCCCGCGGTTGCATCGACCATGGCGTCAATATGAGGTAACGGAAATGGATCCTTTGGACAGGCTTTATTGAGATCGGTGAAGTCGATATAGACCCTCCATTTTCCATTCTTCTTGGCTACGACCACGACGTTAGCGAGCCAATCAGGATATTTTACCTCCCGAATCTTTCCCGTCTTGAGGAGGTTGTCGACCTCATCATTTATTACTTTATTTCTTTCAGGAGCGAACTTGCGACGTTTTTGCTTGATAGGTTTGAACGATGGATCGACGTTAAGCTTATGAGCAATGACATTGGGGTCAATACCGACCATATCTTCATGTGACCAGGCGAAGCAATCAGCATGTTCCTGCAAAAAGGATATGAGTTTTTCTTTAATGTGGGGATCAAGGGATGAACCCACAAGAATCTTTTGATCGGGTTTGCTTTGATCTAGAACGATTTCCTCCAAATGATACTCATCGACAGCTGCTGGGGACTTTTGTGCATTTTCTAAGCTTGCGTGTACTGGTATAACGGCTTGTTCTGGATTCCCGTTATCCGCCATTTTCCTGCGACAGAAAACAGAAGAAACTCCAAGAAACTATTAGTAGAATGCACGTTCGTCGAGGATTTACTCTAGATGTAGTCCCACGGATGGCGCCAAACTGTTAATGCCAAAAATCGCACCAAAGGGACAACTTAAGGTCGATGTGGACTTAATCAACTAAAGAAAGGATCTTTCGACGAGACGTGCGACGAGGATAAAAATAAAGAAACAAGGGATTTGATGACGCACGAAAAACCTCAAACGAGGAAAAAACCTGCAGACGACAGTGGGTGTCGTCGCTATACTATGGTCGCCAATCAGGGGCGATGTCCTTGGATACTGGTGTCGATCGTACATTGATTACAATACAAATGAAGAAAATGCTTCGAAATGTAAAGTACAAGTGTTTGAACGTAAAAACAGGTGTTTGTCGTGTACGAAACAAAGTGCGAACTGCTGGTCGAGGGCTGTTGTCGTGCGTCGAGAGCGATACTTAGAATAATGGTTCTTCACTTCAGGTGTTCTTGAATATTGCTTCGGTTGTTAATCGCCGGATATTCGATGTCTTGAAATGTTGATTGAGCTTGATATTTATAGTCTTCGCGTCCTTAGCTTCATCCATAAATGCTTCTTTAATGGCCTTAACGGTTGGAAACGGTCGCCGGAGTAATGATCTTCGTCCGTTACGGTCGCCGGCTGTTTAATGATTGCGTCGGTTATAGTCGTTGCTCTTTAATGACTTTTACTCCTGCATTAAACACTTAACAAACGGTCATGGTGAACGTTAGCTTTGGTTGAGGTCGCACGTCCTTATATAATAGTCGTGCGGATCGGGCGACGCTATGGTCGAGCGTCGTAAGGAACTCTCAACTTACCTTTTATGAGGGACGACGATGGTGTTCTAGGTCTTTGTCGAGACCTTATCTTAATACAAGATATAGTCCTTAATCATACGTCTTACCTGTTTTGGTCGCGGTCGAGCGACGTGATTTTTTGCCCAAACAGCAACCGACCAGTGTGACATTGCAGCTTGCCGACAGATCCATCAAGTACCCGTATGGTGTAATTGAAGATGTGCTAGTCAAGGTGGACAAATTTTATCTCCCAGTCGACTTCGTGATCCTTGACATGGATGAGGATAAAGAGATACCATTGATTATGGGTCAACCGTTCTTAGCCACGGGAGGAGCACTTATCGACGTAAAAGGAGGAAAGCTCACCTTAAGAGTGGGTAACGAAGAAGCTGTCTTCAATGTTTTCCGGGCAGCTAAGCAAAGCATGGGACCGAATGAGTGCTACCAGGTAGATGTTATGGACTCCATGATGAGAGAAACATGTGGCATACAAGTTTTCGACGATCAACTGAATAATGTGTTGATGGGTACCGATGATGATCCGGAAAGCGAGAGTGTGATGCAATTAAATGCATCTCTATCATACAAAGGCCCGAGAAGACCGGTCATTGAAGATTTGGGAGAACCAATTCCCAAGTCTGAACCTTCATCAAAGATACCACCAAAGCTTGAGCGCAAACCGCTGCCCGATCATCTCGAGTATGCATACTTGGGAGAAAAATACACGCTTTCGGTGATTATCTCGTCCAAACTGAGTTCCGAGAGTAAAGAGAAACTACTACGAGTTCTTAGAGAGCATCATACCGCTATTGGATGGACAATAGCTGATCTGAAGGGCTTAAGCCCAACCTTTTGCTCGCACCGCATCAATCTTGAAGAAGGGCATAGACCGGTAGTTCAACATCAACGTCGGCTCAACCCGAATATGAAAGAAGTGGTCCGAAAGGAGGTTCTCAAACTTCTTGATGCTGGAATTATATATCTGGTTCCGGATAGTCCATGGGTGAGCCCGGTCCAAGTAGTGCCAAAGAAGGGTGGAATAACCGTTGTTCGGAACAACAATAATGAGCTGATCCCTTCCGAACATTTACCGATTGGAAGGTGTGTATTGACTACCGAAAGCTTAACGATGCGACAAAAAAAGATCACTTCCCTCTTCCATTCATTGATCAGATGTTGGAGCGGTTATCCGGGCATGAGTATTACTGTTTCCTAGACGGGTATTTGGGGTATAATCAGATACCAATAGCCCCCGAAGATCAAGATAATACAACATTGACATGTCCTTATGGTACGTTTGCTTACCGGAGGATGCCTTTCGGCTTATGTAATGCTCCAGCAACCTTTCAGAGGTGCATGATGGCGATCTTCTCAGATATGGTGGAGAGGACGATTGAGATCTTTATGGATGATTTTTCAGTGTTCGGACCTTCTTTTGACACATGTTTGGAACACCTAGAAGCCGTATTACGGAGATGCAAAGAGACAAGTCTTGTCTTGAATTGGGAGAAGTGTTACTTCATGGTGACCGAAGGGATCGTACTTGGTCATAAGGTGTCAAAGGCTGGGATTGAAGTGGATAAGGAAAACGTAGCGGTGATTGAGAATCTTCCTTACCCGAACTCAGTCAAGGGAGTCCGAAGATTCTTGGGGCATGCCGGGTTTTACCGGCGGTTTATTAAGGATTTTTCTAAAATTACTAAACCTTTGTGTTCTTTATTGCTTAAAGATGCTAAATTCGATCTCACTGATGATTGTATATCTTCTTTTGACAGGTTAAAGAAGGAGTTGATATCCGCACCGATTCTCACGGCTCCCGATTAGAGTTTGCCATTTATTTTGATGTGCGATGCGAGTGACACCGCTGTTGGAGCGGTATAGGGTCAAAAGAAAGACAAGCAGATGCATGTGATCTACTACGCGAGTAAGACCTTGGATGATGCTCAGCTCAACTATGCGACTATCGAGAAGGAACTATTAGCGGTTGTCTATGTTTGCGAGAAGTTCCGATCATATCTAGTGGGGGCCAAGGTAATTGTCTACACCGACCACTCCGCTTTAAAGCATCTAATGGCCAAGAAGGATGCTAAACCGAGACTCATCCGATGGGTATTGTTACTCCAAGAGTTCGACTTGGAAATTCTGGAAAAGAAGGGGTCGGAGAACACTATGGCGGATCACCTCTCGAGACTTGAGGGAGGTGAGGAGCAAAGGAAGGATAAAACCATCATCAACGATTCATTTCCGGATGAGCAGCTTTTCAAGGTTAGTCATTCTGAGCCCTGGTTCGCGGGCATGGTGAATTACTTGGTGGGAGGCGTAGTGCCTTATCAGATGAACTCCCACCAAAAGAAGAGATTTCTCTTTGAGGCCAAGAGGTATTACTAGGACGAGCCTTATCTCTACAAGATGTGTGCCGATGGTATGATCCGGAGATGTGTCCCGGAGGAAGAAAAGGCCAACATTCTAAACCACTGTCATACCTTAGCATGTGAAGGCCACTTCAGCACCGACCGAACAGTTGCAAAGGTTCTACAATCGGGTTTCTTCTGGCTGTCTATGTTCAAAGAGACTCGAGAGTTCATATCTAAATGTGATCGGTGCCAAAGAACGGGGAACATAACCAATAGGGATGAGATGCCAATGCAAGTCTTCATGGAATTCGAACTCTTCGACGTGTGGGGCATAGATTTCATGGTTCCGTTCCCGAACTCGTATCGGAATGAGTATATCTTAGTCGCGGTGGACTAGGTATCTAAGTGGGTGGAAGCGATCGCCACTCCCACAAATGATTCGAAAGTAGTGATTAATTTCCTACGGAAGAATATCTTCGCAAGGTTTGGAGTTCCGAGAGCACTGATCAGCGATGGTGGTAGTCACTTCTGCAATTGATATTTGGAAGCGCTGTTAAAGAATTATTCAGTGAAGCACAAAGTCACGACACCATACCACCCACAAGCCAACGGCCTAGCGGAGGTTTCCAATAGAGAGCTGAAACAGATATTGGAAAAGACGGTGAATTCATCTCGGAAGGATTGGTCATTGAAGTTGGATGACGCACTGTGGGCGTACCAGACGACGTTCAAAACCCTTCTTGGTACTACTCCCTACCGTCTAGTGTTTGACAAGTTGTGCCATTTACCGGTAGAACTTGAATGTCGAGCGTTCCGGGCGATAAAGAAGTTGAATATGGAGTTGGACGCAGCCGGAAAAAGGAGATTATTACAGCTGTGTGAATTAGAGGAAATCCGGCTGGATGCGTTCGAAAACGCCTTAATCTACAAGGAACGGACGAAGAAGTTTCACGATCGCCGGATTCTAGAAAAGGTAATTGTTCCAGGAATGAAAGTCCTTCTATTTAACTCACGTTTGAGGCTGTTTCTAGGTAAACTGAAGTCGAAGTGGTCGGGACCATTCACAGTGACCGAAGTATACCCATACGGAACAGTGGAGCTAGAGGGCAAGGATGGACAGAAGTTCAAAGTGAACGGCCAAAGGGTGAAACCGTACCTGGGTGATGAGGTTGAGACCACGTCATGTATATATCTAGACGAGCCTAAGGAGTGATCAGAAGGAAGGTCGAGCCACGACCGAAACCAAGGCGCTGGGTGGGAGGCAACCCACCGAGGTTTGTTTTCTTTTTAATTTATTGTTTTAGAGTTTTTTTTATTTACAAAAACAAAGAAAAAAAATTGAAAAAATTAAAAAGTGATGGAACAGTGCACTACGTGGTTTCACACGCGGCTTCCAAACCACGCAACAAACCGCGAGATCCTCTGAGGTATTTTTTTTTAACAGTGCACTACGCGACATTATACGCGGTTTACATACCGCGCAACAAACCGCGCATCCTCCTAGCCGGCTAGGGTTTGCTCATGTCGTTTGTGTGCAGGGTTGAGTTGCTTTATGTCATTTCTACTTTATTCTTTTCACTTCTTCTTATTTCTTCCTTCATTTTTCTGCTACCCCCTCTCTCTTCTCGAAATCTCTTACTCTCTCTCCCGAAATCTCTCTATCTCCACCGATTTTCTCAAGAGCTTTATCAAATTTCAGAGTTGTTCTTCTCCATTTTTCAAGATACAAGGTATGCGTTTCTATTGTTACTTTTCTGAACCTTCATATGCGATGGTATGATGTAAGTTTGCTCATGTATCTTTCATTTCTCTGTGCTTCCAAGTGCTTTCATGTCTGCTTTCCCCATTGTATAGATTTCTCACAAATCTGTGGTACTTATGATGTTTATTGATAACGCCACTTTTTGGCGTTATTTTCAGTTCTCAAACCAATGAGATTGGCTTGTATTCAAGTAAAAAGGCGGGTATTTTACGGTTTATCGAGTGATTTATACATGTTATCTAAAAGGCAGCAATCATCGAGAAAAGAAGCTAAAAAGAGCCCAAAAAGACCCAAAAGCCAAGCCCAAGACCCGCGACCGAACCAGGACCCGATCCACGAACCAGACGACGACCCACGCTGCAAAAATGATACGCGCGACTTATCACGCGACTTGCAAGTCGCGTGGCAAGTGGTGTAACAAACTGTTTCGCGAATTCCAATTTTAAATCCGATTTTTAGGTCATTCATTCGGGAAGCAACTTTCACACGACGGCCAGGGGCGATTTTGGGGCGATTCCTGGAGACTTTTCGGAGCTTTCAGAGTCACGATCGAGAGCCGATCAAGGAGACGTTCAACACGCGAAGTAGAGACGAGCACGAGAGAAGGGAGTTCATCATCTTACCTTTCACGATTTCATCTTTTACGCTTAATCATGTTTACATACACTTTTGCATCTATTTCTCTTGTGTTTGAATCCATCACCGACATGAACTAATCGGTTCGTGTTGGGGGTTGGAATGAATTCGGTTTATTAAGCATGTAAACAATTGACTTGATATTTTATCAGTTTTTCCATTATTAATGAAGCATGTGATTTTGTGTTTAATGCCTTTGAGAGTCTAGCTAGCTTTCAATTGATTTATTATTTTCAGTTGAGTTCGAGAGAATTAACTGTTAAAAAGAACTAGGAATTGCATGCCTAAGACGATAAATCGGTGATAGAGATATATCGAATAAGTCTTAGTCCCAATTGAACCGTTAGGTTGAAATCGAGAGATGAAATCTAGCCGTTTAATATAAATCTGGTGCTTAATGTGTTTTGGAATCCATAAGTGAGATCGAGAGATTAAACTTATCCTTTTCAAAATAAAATCCGTTGTTGTTCGAAAGAGAACGAAGGTGATCTTAAAAGATTTGGGAATCATTAAGGGGATTAACTGGTAATTGTTTTGATTCAGTTGTTTGCATGTGTAGAACCTGAGGATTTCCAACCCTCAACTTCGCTCTCTATCAAAGTTTCTAAGTCGTTTACTGTTTCGTTGTGATTTTGTATTCGTTGCAATTAAGTAGTTTTAAATCAAACCAATCTCCCAAATTCGACAGTTCAATTAATAGTTCTTATAGTAATTGTGGTACTTAGTTCCTAGTTCCCGTGGATTCTATACTCGTACTTACCGTACGTTATTACTTGATTTTGACACCGTACACTTGCGGTTAGATTTAGGGGGGGTGAGACCCGTCTATCATTTATGCTTAACTTGTGATTACATGCTCGTTGTATGTTCATATGATGATAGTATACTTTTAAGAAACTGGTATGTTCTTTTGTGAGGATATATGCTTAAAACCTGTAATGTGAGGATATAGTGCACTGGGATGTTTGACCGGGAAAACCCGAAAAGAGATGAGCACCACGAGCAGATGAGAAATGACGTATGCAATCCATTCGGAGAACGAGGCATCAAGATTGCGTCCCTTCCGGCCGGTTCAAGGGTGCCGGAGATCATACGGCAACAGTCTTGGGAGAGGTTCATCCAAACCCCTCCCATGTATTGCATTGCAACCGTCAGAAATTTTTATGCGTGTATGATCCCGGCTGTATGCCACGATCGCTGTGTGGTCAAAATGGGTGACGTGGAAGTCCGGATCTCTCCGGACGACATAGATGCTTACTTCCACACCCCCCACCGGGCCAATTTGAACGCCACCTACGGTCTATCTCCGAACCAAGCATTCAGGGAGCAATTGAGTCCAATCATCGCCGCCTCTCTTAGGCGGAATGGACACACGGGGTGGGACAAAATGGATCCACACATTCTAAAAAGAGAGATGCATACCGATATAGCCTTCCTCATGCTCTTCGTCAAGGCGTCTCTAAAGCCTTCGTCCCACAATACCACCGCCGACAGCCAAGTGGCGGAGGTCCTCTATTCATTGCACAACAATCTTCCGATGGACATCGGACACATTATATGGATGGAGATATTAGATGCAGGTATGACCCTCAACGGTGTTTTACCGTTCCCTTGCTTGATAACTCATTTCTGTAGGGAAGTCGGTGTCCCAATAGGACACCTCACTGCATCGAATAAGGACTTCACGAAGATACAATATCGCCACCAAATAACGGCGGCGAGAAAGTTAGAGGAGAGAAGGCGAGCGGATCCCGATCACCAAAGGCAGCGTCTTACCGAACCGGTCCATATTTCGTCCGAGAGTGCCTCAGACAGTTATCCCGACTTCGACCCAGATGCACCACCGGCGGAGGCGGCCGTGCATGGCGGCGACACGCCTCCTTATATGCGCAGATTTTTGGATCACATGATGACCGAAGTGAGGAGAGTGGATGAGCGGGTGGAGCGTGAATTCCGTAGCATGAACCTACGCATGGATGGTTACGATACGCGTCTCGCCCAAGCTGGCTTCCCACCACCACCACAAGCACCGCCAGCGCAACCCGAAGGCCGGAGGAGAGTGAGAGGCCGGCGAGATGGGGGTGCATCATCATCCGCACGCCGGTAGTTGGGTTTGTTTTCATGCTCTTTTGTTTTTGATTTGTCTTGATGATGTACTGTACTGTTTTATTTGTTTCTGTTGGATGACTGTAATAATGCACAACAATACTGTCACTGTTTGTACCACTTCCTGCACATTGGGGACAATGTGTGGGTAAGGTTTGGGGTTGCCAACCGGGCCCCCGTTGATACACGTTGATGTCCCACACTTCGGAATGTTATATCATTTTAGCTAATATTTTTTGTTTTGGATGATTGAGACCGACCATTGTGGAGAGAATCTTGTGATAGTACGTCACCATTAGGGAAGGACCGGGAAAGGACATGACTAGGGACATTAGTGGAGACCACCCAATAGCGAGATTTGAGCCTAAAAGACGCATTTCATTTCGAGGGATTTAAACACGAAACTCTTATACACTTTTTCGAATTCCTTGTCGTGATTATAGAGTGATCTCGCTATAATATTGCATTGAGTAGCAAAGACAGCCATCGGGATATTGGGTAAGTGTATAGTAGACCATATCGTGTGGACCTTGAGAGATGATTCCAGGCATTATGTGTATTTTTAACCCATTTTTATCTATCGTTCCTTTTGACCCCTTTTGTGTGTTTCCATAACCCAGTTTGCAGCCAAACACTCACCCTATTCATTTCAAAACCACCATTAAACCTGAACCAAAAGCCTTAGCCAACCCTTATCCGAAAGTGTGTCAATCAGAGGTGGTAACGAATAGCGAAAGATAGAGCAGAAAAGAAATAGTACAAGCCAGTCATGAAAAATAAGTTGGGACAAGTTTTAACCCAAGAGCTAGAAAAGAGGGCCAATGCAGCCCCAAGCAATCAAAGAGGGCTAATGATGCCCAAAAAAAATTAAATAAATAAATACAGTTAGCTAGATAGTACAATAGCAGCTAAATAAAAGAGTCAAAGCGACTCCAGTAGCGACAAAGAGGGCCAAGTGATAGAAAAAGGCAAGAAAGTTCAAAATTGCTAGTGATTGACACGCCGAGGATTTTTGATCCGCTTACCCGGCATTCCTCAGCCATAAACCTAACCCCATTACAACCCTTGTAAAGACCTGGATGATCTGTTGGAAAATGTGATTAGGGTATACGACCACCTTTACCAATAGTCCCTGTCTTGCTACTTGATTCCCGTCTGAGATCAACCTTTTTGGACATTTGTGCGTCTTTCATTAGAGTTGTCTTGTAATTATTGAGTATTCTTGTAAATAACTTCCTTATACATCACAACATGTGCGACCGCCTAGGTTCGAGTGAAATGAGAGTATCCCGTGAGGTAGGGTCGAGGTGAAATGTTTTCCCTAGTATGTTTGGACCTAGTACAACCTTAATGTAATCGGAGCAGTCATGAGTTCAACTCACAATGGAAGGCCATAGATCAAACAGAATAAGGATGAGGCTAGGATGAGATAGTATGGGAAATCACCAGTGCATAACGTGGTACCGATTGAGAGTTGTGTTGTTATTATTTCACGGATATATGCTTTATTTCTATTTTATCGCTAATTTGCTTGAGGACAAGCAACACTCGGTTTGGGGTTGTTGATAACGCTACTTTTAGGCATTATTTTCAGTCCATAAACCAATGAGATTGGCTTGTGTTGAAGCAAAAAGGAAAGATTTTACGGTTTATCTAGTGAGATGTGCAGGTTATCCGAGAGAAGACAGTCATCGAGAAAAGGAGCGAAAAAGAGCCAAAAGAGAGTCCATATCCAAGCCCAAGACCCGTACCCAGATCCGCGAACCAGACCTGACCCACACTCTTCCAGAAACCGCGTGGTTTCCTGCGCGGTTTGCAAACCGCGGGAGTCCCTGTTTGGTTTGCTATACTTGGCGTTTTCCGACTTTTAGGTCATTATCTCGACACGTGCGACGGTAGGCAGCGGGGGGGGGGGGGGGGGGATTTTCAGAGCTTTTTCACGTACTTTGGATCCACTATAGAGGATTGATTGAGGACATTTCACCACGCGAAGTAGATCAGAGCCGAGAGAGAAGGGATTCCATCGTACATTCTTAACGTTTATGATCACCATGATTTCACACACCACTTTATACCTTTTTTGTAGTGTTTGTATCCACCCCAACATGAACTAATCTTTAGATGTTGGGGGTTGGAACAACTATGGATTTTATGATGGATGACGTGTAACCGAAGGATTCTTTTTACCTGATTTGATCTATGAAAGCATTTGAATTTAGTTTTAATTATCAATTGTAGTTTGATCACCTCCAATTGACTTTTATGGTTTTTGATTAAGTTTGAGAAAATTAATTAAAGACTAGATCAAGTAATCAAGTGCCAGAAAGGAGATTCGGGTAAAGATAGTCAAATCACTTTCTGATCAGAATAGTTTAACCTAATGTATTTCACCCCCTAGGTGTAGATCGAGAGATAAAACCTACGGGTCTTGAAATAAAACCTGTTATTGCTTGAGAAAGAATAACAGTGACTTTTACAACTAGGGTTCATAGAAATAATCGGTAATAAATTCTTTATGGTGATCTTGTCTTGGACAATGTCGCCGTAGCCCAAAGTTGGCGCCTTGTCAACGTTTTCGAATCTCACGTGTCCGCAATATTGTTCCTTGTAGTTCGTGAGCAGCTCCCTCCTTTTGGTCATGTGCTTGGAGCATCCAGAATCTAAGTACCACACATGATCGTCCTGCAAAAACAAGTTTAGCGGACTTTAGGTACCCATTTGAAAATGGGTCCTGGAGGGTTAGGTTTTACACCTGTCGGAGGAACCTGTTTTGAGGCAGGTTTCCTCTTGGGTGTAGGTTTAACCTCAGTAGGAGGAACCCGTTTTGAAATGGGTTTCCTTTCTTGATTGGGTTTAACCTCTGATTGGAAACCCCGTTTTGTATGTTGTTTCTTTTTCTTTTTACGAGGTTTGCGTTTAGGTGCAGAGTTATAAACATGATAAGACCCAAACCAATCAGTTGAATTTCTAATGTCATCGTAGTCATTCCAACCACAACTAGAACAACACAGGCAATCATGCGATAACTGAATTAATTGCTGAATAAAATAAAGTTTAATCGGAAAATTAACATCTTGTTCAACAAAATCATTCTTATGGTCCAAAGCACAATCATGCATGTTCATTCTAGGGTAGAAAACAGTATTAAATGACTTCGAAGCCTCTTTCTTGATAGATTCCTTAGCTAGCCACTTTTGTTTGTCCTGTTTAGCTCGACCGATTTTATCTGAAACAACATTGACGGCATGGTCAGTGGATTTTGAGGAAACAAGATTTTTATCAATCGATCGATCGGTCTTTTGCCTCGGTTGTGATTGTTTTTTAGAATGGGACTCAGTTTTAGAAACCTTAATCACAGCCGGGGTCTTTGGTTTGGAACATTCATCCTTTTGGACTTGGACTGGTCGAGGGAGGTGAGGAACACTTTGTACCTGTGTGTTTCGGGGAATTCGGTGCGGAATCTAGGAAAAAGTCAGAGTTTAAATTCCTTAAAACACACTTATCTTGAGACTCTTTACCGTATTGTGAAGAGAATTTTCCAATGAAAGCTTTACACGAGGATGTATCAGATGAGTTGGAGGAAAGTTCGGGTGAAATCTGCTTTTCATTTTGGAGTAGGTCAGTCTGCTCTTGGAGTTCACCATTTCTCATATGCTTGTTCATCGCTTCTGTTGCCAAGGCAAACAATTTTGATGTGAGCTTATTGATTTCACACCGAAGGATTTCCTGTCCTTCATCCGACACAGCTTCGGTTTTCTCGGATTTTAGTTTCTCAAGTTCTGTGATAAGCGCTTGCTTTTCCTTTTGAAAACAAGATGTTTCCTTCTCGAATGAATCCTCTAAGTCAACTATTTTTTCTTCCAAAACGAGAGGGGGAACATAGAGTTTGAATTCATCCGTCTCAATTTTGGGTTCGGTTGCTTGGACCTCATCCTTTTTGGAGGAATCCTTGGGCGTTACAACCTTATAGCAGTCAAAGTAGTCATTCGAGAGGTATTTCTTTGGTTTTTTCTCATAATAATAGTTCAAAGGCTCATAACAAAAAGGAAGTTGCATTTTGGTCGTGTGTTTGCGCTTATATTCCTCAGTTTCCTTTTCTTTTTCAGGTTCAAGAGGACCAGTCCATCTTATCCCATATTCTGGATACTTTTTGTCTATACCAAGACAACCAAAGTCATAAAGTGTCGGTCTTTTAAATATACCCTTTTTTAAGTATTGTGGGTTATCGTATCCGATTCCCCATTCCTTGTTAAAATATGTGAATTCCTTGGGTTTATTCATGTGAATGGTCTGGACAGTTTGGCCTCTTTTGTGGAGTTTGGTTTCTAGATCAGTTATTTTGGTGACAAACTCCTTGTGCTGAATTTGAAGAGCAGAGCATTGATAAACAATTTCTGCTTTCTCATTCTCACACCGATCTAGCTGTGACTGTAGTTCATATATTTTGGCCCTCAAGTCCTTAGGTGCTAATGAAAACGTTTTGCAATTTTCTTTTAAATTAGCATTTTCGGACTTGTGTTTCTCAGTTATCCGCTTTTGAACATCGAGCTTTTCAGATAAAGACTCAATTTCAAGCGGATGTTCATTAGCGGTGGCCTTATAGGAATCTATTCGTTCAATAAGAGTTTGCGTTCGGTTATAAAGATCTTGATAGATGGGTTCACAAACCTGACACAACTTTGTCTTTTCTTCTGGAGGAGAGTGGTAGCCCATGAAAGCGTCGTCATCTTCAGAATCGTTTTCGACATCAGAACGACTCAGCCAGTAGTCATCTTCCAAAAATAAAGCTTCTCCTGCTTCCTTTTGTTCTGCCAACGCGAGCTTTGCCTTGTAATAGTGTGCATTCTTCACGACAGGCTGTCTACAGTCTTTGGCAAAATGACCCAACTTCCCGCAAGTTGTAGCAAGTAACAGGTTCGTCCTTCTTTGTCTTGGGCTTGCGATCCTCTTTCTCAGTCTTCTCCTTCTTGTCAGGCTGCGTGTGATCATCTGCTTTATGCTTTCCTTCATATTTGTCCTGATAATCATGGCGCTTGTTGGAGGTGGTGGAGTAGCGCTGATTATTGGACGTCGGCCTCTTACAGAACTTCTTTTGCTGAAAGGATCTGGAAAGTAGAGCCATTGCCTTCTTCACAGCTGTTAACTCAGGATCAGAATCAGTGTCCTCTTCTTCCTAAGGTTCTGGCTCAGATTCACTTGGCTCTTGGGCACGTTTGGAACGACGGTCAGAAGATTTGCCTCGTTTTGAAGATATAAGAGCTAGTGGATCAGCTGGTGACTTGGACGCAGACTTCTTTTTGCTCAGAATCTCCATCACTTCATCTTCGTCCTGAAGAAGCATCTCATAGAGTTCATGTATGCCAACGTTCTCCATCAAGTGGTTGTGCTTGACGTGAGATGCGAATACTTTCCATTCTGACAAGAGATTGTTGAGGAACTTGAGCGCAATTTCCGTATTTGATCGAGTGATTTGGTATTTGTGAAGCTCGTTGAGAAGGAGACAAAAACGTTCATAGGTCTGGGAGAGGGATTCGCCGGTGCGCTGCTTAAACCCATCAAACTTGGTTATGCAACTGTTGATTTTTAGTTGGTTCTCGACTTTCCTCCCGCGCATCATTTTCTCCACCTGATCCCACATGCCCTTTGCTGCCTTTTTGTAGCTGTCTATGGCTGTGTAGATCGTGTCAGGTAGAGCCTGAACAAGGTACCTCTTGGCATGCTTTTCTCCCTCAATCATGCCTCGTTCGTCCGCAGTCATATCTGAGTATGTTTTGTCCTCATAACGAACTTGACCACCTTCTTCAGTTGCTGGTATAGTCTTCACGGGTTTGGGTATCGGCCCATCACATAGAGCTCGCCAGATGAACTCAAAGTTGTCCTTAGACTCAATGAAGATCAAAAATCTGTCCCGCCACAGGCTATATTCACCTTGGTAGAGGCAAGGCGGCTTGGAGTCGGTGCCGATAGCAAGAGCGTCACGTGAAGAGATCTTATGGTTGCAGTAATGTGATCGTCAGATGATGGTTTGATTCAAAGTGATATCCTAACGCAAGGCACTAAGAGTGATGTCCTAACGCAGGTTCTAAGAGTCATTTATACTAAAACAGGTAAGAAATTGACTAGACTGAACTTACCGGATAGGAATCCGGATGTAAGATGTCTGATCTGGAAGTGTCCGGATCAGATTGTGTGTGTGAGTGTTCAATCAGCAGAGGAATCCGGGTAAACACAGGTTACCGGATAATTGAGTGTTACCGGATGAAACAGGTTTACCGGATGAGTCAACAAAAGCAAAAAGTTACCGAATGTGAATAAAACAAATAACAAACTTACCAGGTGGAAGTGCTTACTGGATGAAGAGCTTACCGGATATCTGGATGTTACCGGATGACAAGCTTACCGGATGAATCAACTAAAGCAAGAACTTACCGATAAACAAATAAAACAAATAACTAGCTTACCGGGTGGGAGGACTTACCGGATGAAATGGAAGTTACCGGACGTGGTCACCGTATACACTTACCGGGAACTTGTCCGGATGGATGTCCGGAAAGTATGGAAATAACCGATAACCTATAGATTACCCGGTAACTTGGAGTTACCCGGTAACAAGTGAAAGCAATAAGAACTTACCCGGTAACAATATGATGGTATCCGGTAACCACGGCTGTGGTGTCCGGTATGTGCGGTTGTGGTTTCCAAGTCGATTGGAAATCAATTAGGGTTGCTTAGAATCGTTCCTGAAAGGTTAGGAACTCGACAAAACACAATACTAACAATACCCGAATCGAATTTGAAGCCAAATAACAAGTTTTTGATAGGAAAATTTTGATTTTTGCAAGAACAGAGACCAAACACTTATGAACTTGATTTTGCTTAAACACTAATCAGATGATCGAATTAGGCTACGAAAATTTGCAGAATCATTTATAATGATGATGCTAACGGAATGCAATAAACGAAAACAAGCAATTTTCACTGAATCAAAATCTGAACAAAGGGATGAACAAGAACAGTCGACTGAACAGAAACTTACCAGAAACTATGAATCACCTTGAATCGAATCGTCCGTTTGCTCTGATACCAATTGTGAGTTCCAGATTAGTGCAACGAACAGTAGAAATAAATAGATGTGAACAAACAGTATGATTTCAATTGGTCATCCAATTGACTTTCATTCAATAGAGAGAATTACAATACGCTTTGAAAGTGTAATATGACAACTAGCCTAATTTTTAAGGCTAACACACATTATATACCATGGGCCCACATCATTCAAGCCCATGGCCCGTTACATATTAAGGCTCAAAATGAATATTAACAAGTTAACCCTTGAACTTCTATTCAACCTGATTTTGACCCTAACAATCACTCACATCCTTGAGGGATGCAGTGATTGTGCCCAAGTTAGGACCTGTAAAAAAATACAACTGATGAGCAAAGTAAAGCTCAATAGAGAGAAGAGGTGTAGAAGAAGAAGTGTTAAGGGTCTGGATACCTGTAAGGTTTGAGAAAGCAGAGAAGTCCCTGTTTCCTCCATAGTATTCCTTGTCGTCTTGGAACGAACGAGTGGGAATAGGTGTAGAAGTACCTACATGTCCTAAAGAATTTTGCTGCATGAGGTTTTGCAACAGTGAAGCGCTTGTGTCCGTCAGCGAGAACGCTGGTACCGTAGGAGCAGTGGTAATGACCAATGGAGTAGAAGAAGCAGAGGCTGAGAACGTTGTCGTTGCAGGTTCAGCGTTGGTGTCGCTGATGGAGACCTCTTCAGTGTTTTGAGGAGCTGAAGATGTTGGGGATGGTACCTGAAATTTTTCAGAGTACCGAGTCTCTGAAGTAGTTAGGGGGATGGTTTCAGTGAGTGTGGTGGAACAGACCACAAAATTTTCAATCGATGCCTGTGAAGAGGCGATCGATGAATCTAAACCTTGTGAAGGTTGGGGCTGCTCCTTCGAGATCTTCTTGGTCTTATGGGTGCCAAGGGGGGTGTCAGATGGTTTCCTCTTCTTGGAGGATATGGAGGTTGCAGCGTGGGTGTCAGTGATGGGTTTGGCCGCTGAGGGAGCCGCAAAAGTAGAAGAAGTTTTGAGGGGAGAGAGAAGGGAAGAGAGACTTACCTCGCCAGCGATCGGTTGATAGTCGAGGACCTTGGTGCCAACCTGAGAGATTTTGTAATCTCCCTTCTTGGGATAGTGCATCCCAATCATCATCTGAAGGAGAGCAGAGATGAAGCGATGGTAGGGAACGGTTTTCGACCTTCTCCATCATGTCTTAAAAAATAATCCTGGCGTAGTCAACCTTACGCCCTTTCAGTAGAGAGTACCCCATGGCAAGCTGAGTCTTGCTCGCTTGGTCAGTAGAGACCACTTTCACTGTCATGCAGGAGATGACGTGGGCGAAGATGAAATTCAGTTTAGCGGGCATTTTGGCCTTAAGGATTTTGGTGAGGCGCTTGTCGTCTTCGTCAGTGCGCCCCTTCATGTCCTATGCATACTTCATTAGATGAAGGAAGTTTATCAGTTTTTCCTCATTTTCGGTTTTGTTGGGGAGGGATTCGAATGGTTTTTAAGGGAGCTTGAGTGCAACACGAATCGCTGCAAGAGAGATGCAGCCTTGGCCATATTCGGTTTGAAAACCGATCACAAAGAATTCTTTTACGGCGCGGGTGTAGGTTTGAGTGGTTCGTTCAGCAGTGAACCAGAATTGTTGTAGAAGATGGCGGTGTGCAGGTGGTGCGATGGTCATTGCAGTGTACAATGGGCATTGTTTCAGGAATGCAACTGCTTCAGCAAGGTAGGGGTTGGGTTTCTTCTTGGGAAATGCAAGTAGGGGCAAGTGGTTGTTTGCAGCAATGGTGATCTAGTGTAGTTCACCTTTCGTTTTTGAGGACTTGACCAAGGTTGCAGGTCGAGCAACAGTGTTGGTAGCATCAGTGTTGGGTGTAGCAACAATGTTGGTAGATGCCATTTCTGAACAAGTAACCAAAATAAAAGAGAGATGAAGAAACTTCTTAAAATGGAAAGATTTTCCAAAATAAAGGGTTTTGGGGTTTTAGGGTTTACAGTTTCCTTTTTGGGAAAAAGGTAAAAAAATACTTTAGTTTTGGGAAAACAAAACTAAGTAGAAATGATGATTTTCCAGTTTCCTTTTTGTGAGGGATTCTGGAAAAAACGTATGAAGATTCAAGTTTAAGATTCTTATTTTAAACTCGTGAGAAAAACTATATTTCAAGTTTTGTTTATAAAATCATGAAGAAAATGATTTTATGTAAGAAAAACGTTTGTTTTGATCTTTGTAAACAACATAAATGGATCAAAACAAGTTTTGAAAAAGAGTTAAGGAAGTAGAAAAGTAAGAGAAATGAACCTGTTTGTTTGAATGTTTGAAGAAATTTGTAGCAGGTTTCACAATAAATTCCAAGAACACAAGTATGCAATGGAAATTTTTCGTGCTTGAGAGAGTCTATTGCGCGTAAAAGGTAAAAATATAAACTTAGAGGGTTTATATAGTGAGAGGAGAGAGAAAGAATGATGAGCGGGAAAAAGTACTCATCATGACACGTGACACGCCCCACAAAGCTTATTGGGGAAGAATGCAAAACGGACGAACATGTCAGACAAAAAGGCATGCCATGGATTATCCATTTGATGACGTCACATAGAAAACTGTCTTTTCATTTTCAAAAATGTCTTTGAAGGTTTTGAAAACATCAGAGAGGATTTTGTCTAATGAAGAATCACTGAGTAGAAATATCATTGATGAGTTTTGTTATTTCAAAAGAATCACTGAATGAAGAAATGTCAGTGATCAATTTATTTTTGAAAGACAACATACTTAAGTAAACTTCAGTGATTAGGAATAGAAAAAATACCTTGGTATCAGTGAACATTTTGTTCAGAGATTAGATGATAAATAAGGAGATAGAATTTCTTTTATTACTGACATAATGCATAACCACTGAAGAATTAATCTTCAAGGTTCAGCATCCCAAGCTCGCTGATGAGAAAGTTGAATCTTGTCTCATCAAGAGGTTTGGTAAAGAAATCAGCGAGCTGAAAGTCAGTAGGGATAAAGTGAAGTTCTATATCACCATTCATCATATGATCTCTGATAAAATGATATCTGATCTCGATGTGTTTGGTCTTTGAGTGTAGCACTAGATTGTTTGCTATAGTGATGGCACTAGTGTTGTCGCAATAGATTGGATTTTTGGATAGCTGAAGGTCATAGTCTAATAGTTGATTTCTCATCCAAAAGACCTGAGCACAACAGCTTCCAGCAGCTACATACTCAGCTTCAGCGGTAGAGGTGGACACTGAACTTTGCTTCTTGCTTGTCCAACTTACCAGCTTTCCACCCAGGAGCTATGGTGCTTTTTCTATCCAGTTTGCAACCTGCAAAATTACTATCTGAATAGGCAGTTAGATCGAACCTTGAGTCTTTGGGATACCAAAGACCTAAGTTGGGTGTACCCTTCAGATATCTGAAAATTCGCTTTACAGCGATCAGTTGATTCCTTGGGTTCAGATTGATATCGTGCGCAAAGACAAGTAGCATACATAATATCATGACGACTCGCTGTAAGAAAGAGAAGAGAGCCGATCTGTTGAGCCAAACCCTCAGTGATTTGATAATGACCCTCTCTTAACACTTAGTGAAAATTGTAAGTAAATGATATGTATTTGAGTTTCACTATCGCTGATAAGTACTAAGACTGTTTCAGTACCGCTGATAGTAACTCTCGCTCTTTAAAGTTAAATAGTCAGCGAACTATGTTCATCGAGTAGCTCTGAGCCTGTTCAGTCTATGAGATGATCGCTGATAAGTTAGTTGTTTACTTATGATCCCTGAAGACAAGTTTCACGTCAACATATGTTCTACGCAGAAGTCGAAGATCAAGCTCAAGAACCAGCGACAAGTCTACTAATGAACTGATGCGGATATCAGCGAAACCAAGATTTGTCCACTCAACGTGAAGTATCAAGTAGAAGACTTCCGCAATCGCTGAACTTTATCATTTGCTGATAAAAGAAGTGTTTCAACGAAAGCTGATCATGAAGTCTCCTTACAAAGTACTATTGTCTTACCTCCCTTGCACGTCTCCGTACGAACTGTCAGAACGGACATCCTTTTTGTCTATGATCGTACAACAACTCTGATTCTACACTGTGCACCATGCGGCTACTAAGGTTGTCTACAAAGGTCAATGACATGCAACCACTCAGCTGCTGCCACGTGTAAAGCAAAACTGCCATGCATTAAATGCAAGTAGTATATAAAGAAGAACCCTACTTCATAAATGAAGTGTGCTCGGACCATCTTCTTATTTCTCTCTTATTGTTAAGTTATTATTCGTAATTTTTTAACTCTTTCTATTGCAAGAAACTTAGTGTTTCTCAGGACTTGTTTAGATTAGGTTTATCTTTAATCTTGTTCCGCAACAAGTTGTAAATTGTCTTGATTTATCAATAAACAATTTAGAAAAGTAAAAATCGTGTGTTTGTATTCAACCCCCATTCTACAAACTTGTATAACCCTTCGGGACCAACAAGTGGTATCAGAGCAGATTTGTTTAATCTCATAAACAAGATCTGATCTATACTAAGATTTCTCTTCCATGCTATTTCTGAAAATGGCCACCAACACAAACACTAATTATATTGACAATGGTTCTCTTGCAAAACCCCCTAGATTCTCCAGAGATAATTTTAATCTACGGAAAAATAGGATGATTCTCTTCTGTAAGTCCAGGATTTACTCTTACAATCAATATATCAATCTATGAAGCAGTAATTGAGAAGGAATATGATCAAGCCCAATTGTATTCAATGAAGAACAGAATTACAGATCTTAGAGAGAGCGTATCTCAAAGATTACAAAATATGAATACAAGAATATGCGGTAAAAGTTATGCCAAAGATTAGCCAAAGATTTTTTAGCATACAGTTGCTAACTCCTATATATACTGTTTAAGGAAAGACTCAAGCTACAGTACATAAAAGAAACAGACTAATAGAACAATTACACGTGTCCTAATTAGTAACTGAATATAACAGAGAATATCCCAAGATATAAATTCTGAACATACTTCTGAATAAGCACTTCAGAACATTTGTCTTCATAGTCAGAAGTTCTGAGTCTCCTACTCAGAACTCTGAACCTTCTAGTCAGATTCCAACACTTAGAATCTTTTTGAGATTTTTCACTCAGAACTTCTGAGTCTTCTGAGTCTTCTTACTCAGAACTCAACACTTGTGTTTTTGACAAAACTCTAGACCTAACAATCTCCCCCTTTTTGTCAAACACACTTGTACTTTTCATCATCAAATTCTTAGAGCAGGAACAATCTTCAGAAGGAGCTCTTCTGAATGCTTTGACAACTTTTGCTCAGAACTTCTGAATAATCTGAGTTAACAACTTCTGGTCAGTCTTTAATCAGCAGCATCAACGATTTCCAAATTGATTTCTGTTATATATTTGCTTTTTCTTTGCTCCCCCTTGAAATGACAATTCTCATCTTCATGTCAGCTTTCATAAGATTTCTTTATAAGAAACAACCGATCAGTTTTCTTTTCCTCTACTCCTTCTTAAAATAACATTTCTCTCTTTTGTTATTTCTGTACAAAAACCATATCAATCTTCAAAATCTTTAGCTTTTCTCCCCCTAAAGTTTTGGAAAGCAAAATCATCTTCAAAATCTTTAGCTTTTCTCCCCTTTAATTTTCAAAACTTTAGCGATGATTTTTCTTCGAATGAAGTCTATGCTTTTTCTCCTCCTTAATGAATAACCTTGCTCCCCCTCAAAATAAGAATTATGGAGCAATTTGTTTTCTCCCCCTGAAAGTATGCATATATTTCATTAAAATTATTCATTTCAAATATAGTGCTTTAATGAAAACATTTATACAAGGAAAATAAGATTCACTGAACTACACTTGATAACTACTAACATTTGATCATTTGAAAATTTTACAAAAGAAATCCAACTTAATGAAATTTATCAGATTTTCAATCAAATGAAATCAAATGCATGTGTTTGGATTCAAATACAAGTCATCATTGCATATCAAGTTAAAAATGTTCAGTTTCAATCCCTTTATTAAATCTATTTGGTGTGCTTAGCATGCGAAATATGATTAGCTTCAAGAATATGCAATTCTAAAACATATACGAATACTTTGCTCTACTCACACTATTTGTCCAAAATCAGGATTTTCACAAATTTACAGGTTTATTGCGACTTTGAATTTTCCCAAAGTTTCAAGAGATATGTGCTCATTGGCATCTTTTAATTTTGTGCACATTGGCATCTTTTAATTTTGTGCACATTGGCATCTTTTAATCAAAAAGTTTAGTAAGAATAAGATACATCGTTAAACATGGCTTTCTATCTGATTCTATAGCAGGATTTGGGTCAGCCGATCCCAGACCAGTTGGTCTTAGGTGCTAGGTGTCGAACACCCCTTAGAACTTACTTTCCCAAACCAGAAAGGTCACATTGATATATCTTAAATCCATTTGCACCAGTAGAACATGGCTTTCTATCTGGTTCTATTGCAGGATTTGGGTCAGCCGATCCCATACCAGTTGATCTTAGGGACTAGGTGTCGAGCACCCCTTAGGACTTACTCTCCCAAACCAGAAAGGCCACAGGTACAAACTTTCAAAGTAAATAATTTTATATATATATATTGCATCTCAATCACTTGGTTCTAAAACGTAGTACTTCCCCCATATTTTCGTTTCCATCCATCATTCTGACATTTAGGCTTTTTGAGCATTATATTCTATATAAGTATAGATTTCATAACATTGAGCATTCAACATAATTTCATTCATGTTTTGCTTACCTTTCGATTTAATTCAGAAGTGAAAGTTGAAACAAATATAGCTCAGATAATACAAAATACTTGTAAAATCACTCTTTGACACACATTTATTCATTGAATGAAAATTAAAAAAAATTCATATCATTGAATTAAATTTGTTAAGATTCAAACATTCAAAGCAATAGAAATAAACGTAATGCAATGTTACCTTTCACCACTTGTTCCTTGAAACATAAAAATATGACAGTTAAGGATATCACCTGAGAAGCATGGGTTCTAAACTGATTTGTTTAGAAGTCTTAGTCTCTGAAGTACGGGTCCTGAACTAAATTATTCAGAAGCCATAGTCATTTAAGTACGGGTTTTGAACAGATATGTTCAAAAACCTAAAACGTTGAAGCACGGGTTTTGAACTTTATCTTGAAACAATCAGATCAAATTTTGAGACAATACTCCCTCTCAAATCAAGATAATCCTGTAAAATCGAGAGATTTTGGTAATCATCTACGACGATTCCTCATTAGATATCAACAATCCAAATTCTGAGTAGTTGAGTCAGAATTCTGATTAGAAGAGTCAGAATTCTGAGTAACTTGTTCAAAATTCTAAGTATCAGAGTCAGAATTCTGAATAGTTGAGCCAGAATTCTGAGTGGTAGAGTCAGAATTCTGATAAAACTATCCAGAGAAAATACCTTAGAAAAATATTTGGATTTTGTGATTTTTGAACATTCTGAACTTCAAATCACCATAACTTGCTCAAAAATCAGAATTTTTCAACCAAAATTTACAGGGTTGCACAAAATGTGATTCTGAACACATTGTCTGGAAATGTTTTCTACCAAAAACACCCACAACTATGAGTTCGATAACCCCATAGTAAACAGAACTTTTTCATAAAAAAAAATTCTTCAAAATCAACAAATTGATCTGTATGAATCAGAAATTCATAATCACATTCAGACCGAGTTTTGGACTGAAGTATCCAAAAGTCAAATTTTTCAATTTAAGCACATCATCTGTTTTCAGTCGTGTGTCAGTATGATCATTCAGCTTTACACATGAATAACCTGCAAAACAGATTAAGTTGTCTTTGGTACCCATATGAACTTGGGTCCAGATTTGTTAGGTGCAGTGGCATATGCAGATATTCTATAAGAACCATACCAGTGCTGAATAAAATTCTTGTTCACAAAATCATTAGTCCCACAATATGAACAACAAAGTTTCTTTTGTGCAATTCTGACTAATTGATTTACAGAATAAATCACATCAGGTTTAACAAAAGATTTTCTTTGAAATGTATTGTTCTTCTTGACATTTGAATTAGGAACTTTTGATTTTGGCACTTCTTTCTTGGAAGTAGTTCCTTTAACTCTCCATTCCATTTTTTTCTTTTTAAAAGAACAATTATAAGATTTATCAATAGGAAAATCATAAAACAGATTAGAAGAACGAATCTGATCTTTTGAACTAAGATTTGATTTGTCAACAACTTTTGTTTCAAGTTATTTAAACTTTTTAACATACAAATCAAATCTTGACTGCAAATCAGATTTGGACTTCCTCTCTATCATAATTTTAGTTGATAAATCAGATAATTTCTTAATTAGTCTCCTTATCTCCAAATGAAAAACTTTCTTTTCCTTCTCAAACTCATCTTTTAAGCATTTTTCTTTAAAGCCATTTACCTTCTTCTTTTCAGTCTCTTTCCTTCCATCTTCTAACTCTTTCTCCAACTCATTGATCTTTACAGAAAACTCATTTAGCATTCCTGTTTTTTTTTTTTCTCAAAACCATTCTTTTCTTTTTGAAAAACATTTTTCTTGCATTCAAACTCTTTTCTTTCTTTTGCAAGAATTTTCTCCAAATCAGAAATTTTCAGAGATAATTCAACAGACTTTGTTTCAAAACCTTTCCTCTCAGTTTGAAAGTTTCTTCTCTCTTTCTCAAATTTCTCTCTTTCAAGTATAAGAACTTGTTCAAAATCATAGATCTGTTTCAAGAGTTGACAATTTTTCATTTCACATGATTTGATTCTATTTTCAGAATCTGTCAACATCTTTCTTTCAAAATTGATTTTCTCTTTCAAATCAACATTCTCTTTTTCTAACAACTTTATGTTTTCTTGAACCTTTTTAAAATCCTTTAGAAAATCAGATTTCTCTTTTTGCAAAATCTTTATAACTTTTGCATTTTCATATTGTTTTGCTTGAAGATCTACAATCTTGCTTTCAAAATGAACAATCTTAGTTTTTGGTTCAGAAATTGTTTCCTTTGCTTTTACAGGACTTGATTTTTGTAAATTGTCTGAACTTGTTATAGAACTTGCAGGTCTCACAAAAACTTGAACAATCTCAGTCATGATGAAATGACAAATTCAAATATCAACTATGAATTATGATCAAAATCGAGAATCAACACAGATCTAGAACATGCAAGAATTAATCAAATCTGTCACGTGCATTTCATCAAACAGTTAGAGTACATGAATTAATGAAATTCTTCTTTTCAACAAACAATTTGAATACTAATCAACATGCAGCAGATAGAATCACCTTGATCAAGAAACCAATCAAGAATTTCGAAAACATACCTGTGATCTCTGTTTAATTTCGAGAATTAATCAGCATAGAGAGAAAATCTTTGGATGACTTGATTGTAAGATATCGATTCAACAGAAAGACAAATTCAAATTTCTTGAATCAAAACAGAATGAATTCAAGAATTACGAGTAGCAGCGGAATCAATTAACGAATTGATCAAGAAATCTTCAAGAATGCGATCAAGAAACCCTCAAGAACACGATCTTGAACAGAATTTGTTTGTTGATTAGCTCTGATACCAATTGTAAGTCCAGGATTTACTCTTACAATCAATATATCAATCTATGAAGCAGTAATTGAGAAGTAATATGATCAAGCCCAATTGTATTCAATGAAGAACAGAATTACAGATCTTAGAGAGAGCGTATCTCAAAGATTACAAAATATGAATACAAGAATATGCGGGAAAAGATTAGCCAAAGATTAGCCAAAGATTTTTTAGCATACAGTTGCTAACTCCTATATATACTGTTTAAGGAAAGACTCAAGCTACAGTACATAAAAGAAACAGACTAACAGAACAATTACACGTGTCCTAATTAGTAACTGAATATAACAGAGAATATCCCAAGATATGAATTTTGAACATACTTCTGAATAAGCGCTTCAGAACATTTGTCTTCATAGTCAGAAGTTCTGAGTCTCCTACTCAGAACTCTGAACCTTCTAGTCAGAATCCAACACTTAGAATCTTTTTGAGATTTCTCACTCAGAACTTCTGAGTCTTCTACTCAGAACTTCTGAGTCTTCTGAGTCTTCTTTAGTCTTCTTACTCAGAACTCAACACTTGTGTTTTTGACAAAACTCTAGACCTAACATCTTCTTAGAAGGTGTAGACCCTACTATGCCTTACTATTTTGAAAACGACCCATATATTCCTATAAGAATTGATCCTACAGTTCCAGCCGCTGAGAATAGACCTGCTATTCCAGAAAGGCTGATTCCCAAGGAAATTCATATGTGGACTGATGAAGATAAGAAGAAAGTGGCTATCGACACCAAAGCCAGATCCATACTCTCCATGGCTCTTCCTGACGAAGTCTACCATTCCGTCATGAACCTGAAAACCACAAAAGCTATGTGGGACACAAGCTGTGTTCAGTATGAAGGTACTTCTGAAGTTCAGGACTCTCGAAAGATCAACCTGGTAAGACAGTATGAAAGCTTCATTTGTGGTAAGAATGAAACTCTCTCTGAAGTACACCAACGTTTTAACTGCTTAATAATAGATCTGAAAACTGTTGGTAAGGAATATTCTAACTTTGAAGTACTAACAAAGTTCTTAGAATGTTTACCTGAAAGCTGGGACAGTTATTCAATGTGTCTCAAGCTGTCAAAAGATCTAAGATCTATGACTCTTTCTACCTTATATGGCACGATGCTGAATCATTAGCAATCGAGTCATCTTAAGAAGAATCTTGTAAAAGATTCCAAAAGCACCCCTGTTGCTTTAATCTCAGAGTCACCTTCCATTCAGCGATCGACTATCACTGTCATTGAGTTGGAAACTAACTCTGAAAGATCATCAGACTCTGACGTTTCAGATAATGATGAAACTCTGGCATTCCTGGCTAATAAGTTCAGCAGATTTGCTAGAAAGAGTAATTTTAAAAGGAATAAACCTCTTGCTATTACTGACAATCCAAGATCATCAACCCCAGTTGATAAGGCTACTGCTACTTGCTATAACTGTGAAAAGATAGGACATTTTGCTAGCGAGTGCAGGTCAAAGAAAGTCTCTAGACCCTCAGGTTTTCCCAAGAAAAAATTTACTCACAGGACTAGAGATGAAAAATACAAAAAGCCGAAAGAAAGGTATTCAAAGCTGAAAACCTTTAAGAAGAAAGGAAAAGGCCTTATGGCTGACTATGATGGGGCTGCCTCTGACGAAGAAGAATCATCTGACTCTGAAGATGATGATGAAGCCAATCTATGTCTCATGGCCAAACTTGAAGATGAGGAAGAAAATTCTGACATTCCCTCTACTTCAACCTCTGCTACTAAGGTATCACCTTCCTTCTTTACCAATATTTTAAATATTGATGAAGCTGATAGTCTTCAAAAGATCGATCTCCTGACTAGAAGTTTATATGAAGCCATGAATGGCAAAACTGTTGTTGAAAATCAAAACCTTGATCTCGCTGAACAGCTTAAAAACTGTCACCTTCAAATAGAAAATCTTTCTAAAATTGAAGAAGATTTTAAAGATCAAGTTCACCTAAATCGGCTAGTCAAAATCGAGCGTGAAGAAGCTATCGCTGCATTAAAAGCTGAAAAAGCTACTGTTGATGGATGGTATAATTCCTCATCAAAGATCACTGAGATAATTAAGTCTCAGATTCCCCTGAGTGATAAACGTGGTCTTGGTTACAAAGCTGATACTCTAGAACCAACCACTAACCGTTCCATGCTTAAGTTTGGAATGTTCGTATCCTCTATCCCTGACACTTTTTCATCTCAGTGTTCCTCTTCTAAACCGCCTATCCCTGAGGAAATCTCTACCTTAACTTCTAAAGGTAAAGAAAAAGTTGTTTATCCAAAACCTACCTCAATCTTTAAAAATAAAGGTAAAGGAATTGCTTTTAACCAAAATTCTCAGAAGGGTACCTCTGTACCAAAGCTGAATGCTTCTAAAGCTTCAGTGACTTATCCCTCTGGTTCAAAGAATAAGATCCCTGGATTTATTCAGCGTGGATCTATTCAGCGATCCACTCCTAGAATCAAAGTGGACACTATTGGTAAGACATCCGAAGAACTGAATGTTCCTCCTATTTCAAATACCAAAAGTTTACTTGGTACTGGTCCTTCTAATTCAAAATCAAAAGCTCAGCATGCAAATGGTCCTAGAACTACTTTTAGTTATAGGAAATGTTATCATTGTGGACTTACCAATCATATTGCTAGTAAGTGCCCCACAACCACTCAAGCTGAAAAGATAGCTAAGGTGAAGATCATTGCCCCCAAGGCAAAGAAGACCACTGAGGTTAAGAAATTAACCAAAGTGAAGACTGACAAAGCTGAATCTTCAAATGCTGCGAAGACTGCCGAACCTTTCAACTCCTCTTCTACCCCCACTGACAAGTGTGTACACATGGTTAAGTGGGTACCCAAGAAAAACTAATCTTCCTTTGTAATGCAGGTTAAGAAGGGTATCTGGTATCTCGATAGCGGATGCTCAAGACACATGACTGGAAAGAAAAGCCTGCTCTCTGAATACAAAGAAGAGAAGGGTCCCTCTGTAACTTTCGGTGGAAATGGAAAAGGGCATACCCAAGGGTTTGGTATACTCTCTAATGGTACAACAACCTTCAGAAGAGTCGCATATGTTGAAGGGCTGAAGCATAATCTTCTAAGCATCAGTCATCTTTGCGACAAGGATAACAAAGTAATCTTTACTAAGGAATCTTGCTTTGTCGCTGACAAAAAGGAGAAGATAGCTCTTAGCGGTTATCGTTTGGAAAATGTTTATGTAATAAACATGGACTCAACAACCACTGAGAACTCCTGTTTCTTCTCAAAAGCCTCATTTGATGTCAACTGGCTATGGCATAAGAGGCTCTCTCATCTCAACTTCAAGACACTGAACACTCTTTCTTCTAAAGAGTTAGTCACTGGTCTACCGCAACATTCATACGCCAAAGAGTCCTTATGTTCAGCGTGTGAGAAAGGCAAGCAGACCAAAGCAAGCTTTAAGTCAAAGCAAGTTTCCTCAGTGTCATCTCCTCTACAACTTCTCCATATGGATTTGTTTGGCCCTGTTAACAAACAATCCATCGCTGGAAAGAAATATACGTTGTTCATAGTTGATGAATTCTCTCGCTATACATGGGTAAAGTTTCTCCGTTCTAAGAGTGACACACCTGAAGAACTCATCACCTTTGTCAGGAAAATGGAAGTCCTAAACAACTTGACCGTTCGCTCAATAAGGAGTGATCATGGGACTGAATTCAAAAACAGTTCTCTTGATTCCTTCTTTGAGAGTAAGGGTATTTCTCATAACTTTTCTTCAGTGAGAACACCGCAACAAAATGGAATCGCTCAAAGAAGAAATAGAACTATTATTGAAGTTGCACGTTCAATGCTCATCAATTCTCACCTGCCTACTCAGTTTTGGGCAGAAGCTGTCAACACTGCTTGTTTTACGCAAAACAGGTCGCTGATAGTTAAAAGATTTAATAAAATAGCATATGAACTTTTTCATGGGAGAAAGCCTTCAATTAGCTTTCTTCACATCTTTGGATGTCAGTGTTTCATACTGAACAACAGAGATGCCCTTGGAAAGTTTGACCCTAAGGCTGATGATGGAATTTTTCTTGGATACTCCTCAGTCTCCAAAGCCTTCAGAGTCTTCAATCGAAGAAGACAAACTGTTGAAGAAACTATTCACGTCACCTTTGACGAATCCCGTTCAGTGAACTCTCGACCTTCTGCTGATACTGAAGAACTGAATCAATGGATGTTTTCTCATCTTGGTGATTCAGAAGATATTCCAACTCCTCATACTCATACCGTTGAAGATGATGGTCCTATTATCATCCCAAACATGCAGAATAGTGAAGCTGAAACATCATGGGTCTCAACTGTTCCTTTAAACACTATGCCTGCTTCTGAACCAAATGTCTCAGACATTACATCTACTTCTCAGCAATCAGTGATTGAGATGACATCTGCACCTACTCATCTCTTGGCTGATATTCCAGAAGTTGCTGAAGCCTCATCTTCAGCTCCTCCAGTTCAATTTGAGTCAGTGATTCATGCTCCGGCTCAGCGATGGACTGTAAATCGCCCAATTGATCAAATCCTTGGTGATCCAAACGCTGGTGTTCAGACTCGACGAAGTGCAGGTAATATTTATTTATTTGTTAACTTTATTTCTCTGATTGAACCAAAGAAAATAGATGATGCCCTCAAAGATCCAAACTGGGTCAGCGCTATGCAAGAAGAGCTGACTGAATTCGAAAGAAACAAAGTTTGGAATCTTGTTCGAAGACCAACTAACAAGACAGTGATAGGCACTAAATGGGTCTATCGAAACAAATTGGACGAACATGGAACTGTAACCCGCAACAAGGCTCGACTTGTTGCTTAGGGATACAGACAAGAGGAAGGTATAGACTACGACGAAACATTTGCTCCAGTAGCAAGACTAGAATCTATTCGTCTATTCTTAGCATACGCTGTACACAAAGACTTCAAACTATCAAATGGATGTTAAGTCAGCATTTCTCAATGGAAAGCTGAATGAAGAAGTCTATGTGGAACAACCTCCAGGATTCTCAGATCCTAAGCGTCTAGGTTATGTTTATAAACTGGATAAGGCACTTTATGGCTTAAAGCAAGCTCCACGTGCATGGTATGACACTCTATCCTCTTATCTCCTAATTGAAAATTTTGAGCGAGGTAAAATCGACAAAACTCTATTTTTCAAAATAGTAAAAGGTCATATCATTCTTGTTCAGATATATATGTTGATGACATTATATTTCGTTCTACTAACCCTGACCTTTGTACTCGTTTCGCTGATAGAATGAAAGACGAGTATAAAATGAGTATGATGGGTGAGCTAACATATTTCCTTGGTCTTCAGATAAAACAGAATGAAAAAGGAACTTTCATTAATCAGGGAAAGTATGTTAAAGATATGCTGAAGAAATTCGATTTAACTCAGAGTTCAGCTATGAAAACCCCTATGGCACCACCGCTGACACTAAACAAGGATTCAAATGGAATACCTGTTGATGTCACGCTGTACTGTGGGATGATCGGCTCTCTCTTTTATCTTATAGCTAGCCGACCCGATATAATGTACGCAACCTGTTTGTGTGCACGATATCAAGCTAAACCTAAGGAATCTCATATGATTGCTGTAAAACGAATCTTTCGTTACCTTAAGGGTACTATGAACCTAGGTCTTTGGTATCCCAAAGATTTAGGGTTTGATCTAATCGCCTATTCAGATAGTGATTTTGCAGGTTGCAAATTGGATAGGAAAAGCACCACAGGAGGCTGTCAGCTCCTAGGTGGAAAGCTGGTGAGTTGGACAAGTAAAAAGAAAAACTCAGTGTCCACCTCAACTGCTGAAGCTGAGTATGTAGCCGCTGGAAGCTGTTGTTCTCAGGTCTTGTGGATGAGAAATCAACTACTGGACTATGACCTTCAGCTCTCGAAAATTCCAATCTATTGCGACAGCACAAGTGCCATCGCTATTGCCAACAATCCAGTGCTACACTCAAAGACCAAACATATCGAAATCAAGTATCATTTTATTAGAGATCATGTGATGAATGGTGATATAGAACTTCATTTTATCCCAACTGACTATCAGTTAGCTGATCTGTTCACCAAACCTCCTGATGAGACAAGATTCAACTTTCTCATCAGCGAGCTTGGAATGCTGAACTTTGAAGAGTAAGATCTTCAGTGGTTCACATTTGATCAGCGATAGGATAAAACCATTATATAACCCATTCTAGCATCTTCTCTATGAACAAAGTTGATTCGCTGATATCAAGGTATGTCTCTCTTTACTCGCTGACATTCGCATGTAAATGCAAGATTTCAAAATAAATCACATCGTTGAATATCTCTTCCTTAACAACGATACTTTGAAATTTCATAAACTAACACTGATATTTCTATTCAGTGCTTCATGTTTTTCAAAATAGTCCCTGAGCTTTCAAAACCTAAGAGACATCCTAAAATATGAAAGGACGTTTGTGACATCACCACGTTCTTTTTCTGACACACGTTAGCACGTTTTGTTTACCATGCAATCAAATGCAAACACGTGTCCGTGTCATGATGAAAAACTTTCCCGCTCTAGTTTTTCTCTCTCTCCTCTTTGACTATATAAACGCATTCGAGTTTATATTTTTCCTTTACGCGAACTTCTTCTCCAAGCAAGAAAAGATTTACTGTTGCTTATTTCCAGAAATATGTTCATCTTCTTCTTCGATTATCAGGTTAATATTCTTATTATTCACCTGCATAACTTGTTTATGATCTTCTTGTTGCTTTTAACAGATCAAACAAAAGAAACCTTTCTAAAATGAAATCATTTCTTTCATGGTTTTATGAGAACAAACCTTTTCATGGTTGTTCTTCAAGTTTAAAACTCAAAATCTTAAACTTGTTCTTCATTCGTTTTTCCAGAATCCTTATCTAAAGGAAAATGGAAAACAAGACTTTTACTGGGTTTGTTTTTCTTTTTCAAAACAAGAAAACCCTAATCTTCATTAAGACATTTCTGTCTGAATGAAATGGACAAAATTCGAAAACATCTTATTGGAAAATCTTTCACATTAAGACTATTCTTTATCTGTGTTCATGGTTGATATGTTAAACAGAAATGTCATCTTCTACTCCTGCTCCTACCGCTGAGAAATCCACTGCTGCAAAGATACTGACTCTCGTCAAAGCTCCCCAGGTCAAGTTCAAGCTTGAGGAAGTCGATTTTTCAAAATCGAACAACCTCCATGCGCTTTTCGAGTTTCCTCCTCGAAAGCAAGTCACATATCTGGATGATGCTGTGAATTACCTCAAAACATGTTGCTTATCTACAACCTTGACTATTACACCCCCTGCTCATCAATTCCTACTATCTCAGTTCTGGTATATTGCCAGAAGAGCTTAGGTACCCCATGCCAAAGACCCAACGAAGATCGTTGACTCCATTATGTGTGACACCAAATTTGGCAACACCAAAATCAACCCTGCCATTATCAGGAAAACACTGAGTCTTCCTACCTCTACCAAAGAAAACCGCTTTGACCCTCTCCCAAACCACAAAAACCATGCTGATAGGGAAGCCATCACTGCATTCTTCGATGCAATAGGTTACGCATGGGACACTGGAAGGGACAAGAAGCCTGAGAAGAAACTGACCATGATCAAGAAGTCCAAAATGCCCAGCGAGATGAACTTCATCTTCGCACATCTGATAAGCGGCATGACAGCAAAGAGTGGCTCTTCTGATCAAGCTGCTCAACCTCAGCAAGCAATGGGCTATGCATTGCTGAAAGGTCTAAATGTTGACTGGGCCTCAATCATCTACGACGACCTTGTGTTCAGAGTGGATATGGCTGAAAGACCTTCATGGGTTCCTTATCCCAGATTCATCAGCGCAGTCTTTCAACAAGGACTTGGCGAGAAGTACCCAACAAAGGGTGATCTGAGACTCTCTCAGGTTGGCCCTAAGGTGCTCGACTTCAAGCCACTGGAAAACGAGGTACGTCTTTCTACTATCTTATCTCTTCTCAATCCTCCTTCTTCTACTTCTGCAGCTCATTCAGTGGAAATCCCCACCGCTGATACCCACGTTGCACCCTCTACTCCTTCTCGAAAAAGGAAACACTCATCTTCCCAACTTGGTTCCAAAAGAATCAAGAAAACCAAGGAGCAACCCCCCCAGCATTCACACGTTGAAGACTCCACAACTCATCTTGAAGAGCTGATGGAAAGTTCCGTGGTACGCTCTGCCATAGCTGATCAAGCCACCCCTTCCATCCCGGCTTCAGCGTCTCTAAACGCTGAAGTTATAAACTTGGAACTGAACCCACCTCCTTCAGCCTCTCTACAGACTGAAGTGATTGTCAGCGGATCCAGCGCTGAACATCGCACCCAACCATCATTCTCATCCTTCATTCCTCCTACTCAATCTTTGGTCTCTCCACCAATTTTCCCAACTTTCTCAGGGACACCCTTCATCGTACATGACTCAGCTGCAGACACTCTAAATACGATGATGGATGCAAACTTAGGATCTGCAGGCACCTCCATGCGCCAAGGTACTCTTGAAGGCGACATGGAATATCATTCAGGACACAAAAGGTTCGACAACTTCGCCAACCCGCCTGCAGGTATACACACAATCCCAAACACTCCTCTCTCTCTACCCCAAACTTCTGAGCTTTCCTATGTTCATAAGTTAATAACTGTTTCAGGTCCTAATTTGGGGGATATCAACACCTCCCTGAAGGGCCTGGAAACGAAGGTGGAAAATTACAACACCATTCTCTCCACGAACTCTTCAGCGGTTACAGACGCTGGAGAGAAACTCAAAAAGTTGACCGAGATCATTGATACGAAAGCCTCCAAAGCTGATCTGGAGAAGGTGGATGGTAGCATTGCTCAATTTCCTACCACCCTCGCTGACAATTCAACCGCCACCACCTCTCTTTCAAAAAACTTCACCACTCTGTCCAATGAAGTCACATCATTGAAGACAGAGGTTGGTTCTCTTAAGGGTGAAGTCTCCACGATCAAGACTGAGGTCTCCGCCGTCAAAGAAATTGTTCAGAAAGTACTCGATCGCCTGAACGCCCCAACTTCTTATTTTACTCAGGTCGATCGAGAGGATCTTCAAAAGAACAATCCTGCTATAACTGGCCTGGAAATCAGATTAGCAACGATTGAGAACTGTGTTGGGATCTCTGGCCTGGAAGACAGAGACCAAATACACACTGCTATTGCTGAACAATCTGTTACCTCCCCCAACCATTATGTGGAAGAGGGGGAGAAGACTAAAGAAGACATTCCCCATAATGCTGAGGGGGAGGGTATTGAAACTGCTGCTGCTGCTACTTCTACTTCACGACCTCAGGGAGTTGAAAACCCTGAGGAAACCGAGAAACCTCCCTCTGTATCTGAGGGGGAGCAACTCGATGAGCAACTTAAGGAAGCTGCTGCTGACGTGACCGAACCTTATGCTGAAGAGGTCGAGTCTGAAGAAGAAGCTGAAGACGATGAACCTGTCGACATCTCTGATGAAGAACCATCATCATCCCCCAAAAATGATGATGATGACGATGATGATGACGACTTCTTCTACGTCCAGTCTGTTGCAAAAGCCCCAGCTCAAAAAGGGATTGAGATAAAAGAACCTTCAGGGGAGCGGACCAAGACAAAGCCTGCAGCATCTGAAGATGACAAAGGCAAAAACAAAGGCCTCGCTGAAGAAGACAATCTGACGATCTTGCTTCAAAAGCCAGTTTGTCAGGTACACTACCTTCTATTCCCTTACACTGCATCCCTTCTTTATCCCTTCTCAATCTCAATCCTTCTATCCTTAAAACCTTTATACACTTAACCACATTCTTTTCTCTATCTCTTTCTTCCCATGTTCTTACTTAAATAATCGCTGTGTTTCAGCTAGTCCTCTCCCCTGTTTGAGGATCCCACTGAAGCTCCTACAACAACACCACCAATAATCCCAGCCACAAGTGCTGAAGAAATAATCCCAGTCTTAGATTTAACCACTGAGACTGATGAACCTGAAGAACAGCTGCTCTCTCACAAAAACAGGCCTTCCTTGGCTCCTCAAAAGCTAAGTGAAGAGGATTAAGAAAAGAGAGATGCAATGATCAAACAACTTGAAGATCAGCGAATCATTCTTCCTCGTGACAAAATCCCTGCTTCCACAAAGTTCAGGATATCAAGAAAAGAATACGAGGATCATTTAAGAGCTGAAAGATTACTCGCCAAAAAGAAGGAGGCTGAAGAAAAAGATAAGGCTCTCGCCATCCAGCTTGTCCAACAATCGGTGAAAGACCCCGCGCTGAAAAGAACTCCCATTGATGTCCAACGTCAGCTATGGGATGATGCCCAAAGGATCGTTGAAGAAAAGACTAAGGTATCTGATTCGACTTTGGAATGGTGTAAAGAAATGCTGAACTATCGATCTCGACCATCCAAAATCAATAAGGTAAATATCGGAGGAAAAACGTTTGTAGACGTTCCTGTTGTTGAAGTTGACGTATTCAGAGAAAACAAAACCAAGCAAACCTTCTACGCTACTTCATTAGAGAAGTTTGGTTTCTCTGAGTGGTTGGAAGTGAAATTAGCCATTCAGCGATCTCGCTCAAAGTTCAAGAGCCATGTCGAGAAAATTTTAAATTCTCAGATCGACTTGGTTTCTTCTGCTGTGGATATTCCTCCTTCCACTATTCTTCCACCTCAACAAAGAAGGGCCTCTGCAAAAAAAAAAACCTTAGACTCAGGTCCTCCTATACGGAATGAAACTGGTATAGGTTTCTCATACAAAGAAGTACTTGGTCGTGACCCTGACGTCTCAGTACTTGACACCTCCCTGCCTCCTGGTGAAACTTTCATCCCTGGAAAAGTCGTAAGTGAACCCTATGGCATCTTCTTTCTAGATTGCTATCGAGAACAACACTTTCAACGCATATCTGAGCTTCCAATCACTCCCATCGAACAGCTCAGATACCTAATACACTGGTGTGAAGTCAGACGCGACATTCAGGCACGTCACCTCAAGCCCCTGATCTTTGAAGAAGCAAATAACAAAAAGGATCAAGGTGTAACAGTCCCTGACTGGATGATTCCCACATCAAAGACCCTTGATGAACTTCTCATTAAGGAAGAACCTTTTGACGGATAGGATCGCCTTGTAATTCTTTCTATCCTTATCTGTCTACATCTTCTGTACTTGTAATTTTATTTGATGTACTTGTAATTTTTCCACTTCCCTCTGTAATCTTTATGAACTTTAAAGAAAAATTTCAGCGAATGTACTTTACTCCATCAGTACTGAAAAGATCCCAGAAAATAGTAAAAGGTTCAAATATTTTATGAGTTCTTTTTATCCTTATGTTTTCATTAAATAGCAATTTTCTTTGTTGCTATGTCATAATCAAATAGGGGGAGATTGTTGATCCAAACCCTCACTGATTTGATAATGACCCTCTCTTAACACTTAGTGAAAATTGTAAGTAAATGATATATATTGGAGTTTCACTATCGCTGATAAGTACTAAGACTGTTTCAGTACCGTTGATAGTAACTCTCGCTCTTTTAAGTTAAATAGTCAGCGAACTATGTTCATCGAGTAGCTCTGAGCCTGTTCAGTCTATGAGATGATCGATGATAGGTTAGTTGTTTACTTATGATCCCTGAAGACAAGTTTCACGTCAACATATGTTCTACGCTGAAGTCGAAGATCAAGATCAAGAACCAGCGACAAGTCTACTAATGAACTGATGCGGATATCAGCGAAGCCAAGATTTGTCCACTCAATGTGAAGTATCAAGTAGAAGACTTCAGCAATCGCTGAACTTTATCATTCGTTGATAAAAGAACTGTTTCAAAGAAAGCTGATCATGAAGTCTCCTTACAAAGTACTATTGTCTTACCTCCCTTGCACGTCTCCGTACGAACTGTCAGAGCGGACATCCTTTTTGTCTATGATCGTACAACAACTCTGATTCTACACTGTGCACCATGCGGCTACTAACGTTGTCTACAAAGGTCAATGACATGCAACCACTCAGCTGCTGCCACGTGTAAAGCAATACTGCCATGCATTAAATGCATGCAGTATATAAAGAAGAACCCTACTTTAGAAATGAAGTGTGCTCGGGCCATCTTCTTATTTCTCTCTTATTGTTAAGTTATTATTCGTAATTTCTTTAACTCTTTCTAGTGCAAGAAACTTAGTGTTTCTCAAGACTTGTTTAGATTAGGTTTATCCTTAATCTTGTTCCGCAACAAGTTGTAAATTGTCTTGATTTATCAATAAACAATTTAGAAAAGTAAAAATCGTGTGTTTGTATTCAACCCCCCCCCCCCTTCTACAAACTTGTATAACCCTTCGGGACCATCACGATCATTCCTCTATAGGCAGTGACATTAACAGGTTTTCAGAGGGATTCTTGTTAAGTGTCAGCGGAGGTGCCATAGGAGTTTTAATAGCTGAACTTTGAGTAAGATCAAATTTCTTAAGCATATCTTTAACGTACTTACCTTGATGAATGAAAGTGCCTTTGTCACTTTGCTTGATTTGGAGTGCAAGGAAGTATGTCAGCTCACCCATCATACTCATTTTGTATTCAGATTTCATTCTTTCAGCGAATCTTTCACAAAGAGATGGGTTAGTATAACCAAATATAATATCATCGACATATATTTGAAGAAGAATGATATGGCCTTTTACTTTCCTGAAAAATAGAGTGTTATCGATTTGACCACGTTCAAAATTTTCAATCAGGAGAAAGAAGATAGAGTGTCATACCATGCACGAGGTGCTTGCTTTAAGCCATAAAGTGCCTTATCCAGTTTATAGACATAACCTGGATGCTTAGGATCATAGAATCCTAGATGTTGTTCAACGTAGACTTCTTCATTCAGCTTTCCGTTAAGAAACGCTGACTTGACATCTATTTGATGAACTTTGAAGTCCCTGTGAATTGCATAGGCTAGAAAGAGTCGAACTTCTTCGAGTCTAGCTACTGGGGCAAAGGTTTCTTCGTAGTCTATGCCTTCCTCTTGTCTGTATCCCTGAGTAACAAGTCGAGCCTTGTTGCGGGTTACAGTACAAAATTCATCCAACTTGTTTCGATAAACCCACTTAGTGCCTATCCCTGACTTTTTAGATAGTCTGGGAACAAGATTCCAAACTTTGTTTCGTTTGAATTCAGTCAGCTCTTCTTGCATAACACTGACTCAGTTTGGATCTCTGAGGGCATCATCAACTTTCTTTGGTTCAATTAGCGAAATAAAATTAATAAGGAGACAAATGTTACCTGCACTTCATCGAGTCTGAACACCTAACTTTGGATCACCAAGAATTTGATCAATTGGGTGATTTAAGGTCTATCGCTCTAGAGTCATTGACATAGATGGAGCTGCTGAAGAAGAAGCTTCGGCTGTAGAGGATTCAGGTATAACATGCAAGATAAGTTGAGGTTCAATTGAAATTTCATTCACTGATTGCTGAGAAGTCGATGGAATATCATATGTTGAGGGTTCAGAAGGAGGTATAGTGGTAATGGGATTAGCTGAAACCAAGAGGATGATTCAGCTTCACATGACTCCATGCTAGGAATGATGTCAGGAACATCATTCCTAGTAGGGTTGTTGACCTGAGGGTCAGGGTTGAGGTTAGCTTTTGAATCCCCAAAATGAGAAAACATCCACTGATTCAGTTCTTCGTTATCAGCAGTAGGTCTGGAGTTCGCTGAACGGGATTCATCAAAGGTGACATGAATTGTTTCTTCTATAGTTTGTCTTCTTTCGTTGAAGACTCTGAAGGCTTTGGACACTGAAGAGTATCCTAAAAAAAATCCATAATCAGCTTTGGGATCAAACTTTCCAAGAGCATCTCTGTTGTTTAGAATGAAACATTGACAACCAAAGATGTGAAGAACACTGATAGATGGCTTTCTTCCATGAAAGAGTTCGTAGGCCGTTTTCTTGAATCTTTTAACGATTAGGGACCTATTTTGAGTAAAACAGGCAGTGTTGACAGCTTCTGCCCAGAATTGAGTAGGTAGATGAAAATCGTTGAGCATTGATCTGGCAGCTTCAATGATAGTCCATTTTCTTCTTTCAGCGACACCGTTCTGCTGAGGAGATCTTACTGCAGAGAAGTTATGAGAAATGCCCTTGCTTTCACAGAAGTTTTCAAGGGAACTGTTTTTGAATTCAGTCCCATGATCACTCCTTATTGAGCGAATAATCATATTGTTCAGAACTTCCATTTTCCTGACAAAAGAGATGAGTTCTTCTGAGGTGTCACTCTTTGCACGGAGGAACATTATCCAGGTATAGCGAGAGAATTCATCTACTATGACTAGAGTGTATTTCTTTCCAGCGATGGATTGAACCTTGACAGGGCCAAATAAATCCATGTGGAGTAGCTGAAGATGATTTGTCATTGAGGAGACTTGCTTGGACTTGAAACTTACTTTCGTTTGTTTTCCTTTCACACACGCTGAATAGAGAGATTCCTTAGCGTATGAATGTTGAGGCAAGCCAGTGACCAATTCCTTTAAGGAGAGAGTATTTAGCGTCTTGAAGTTTAGACGAGAGAGCCTCTTATGCCAAAGCCAATGGACATCAGTTGAGGCCTTAGAAAGAAAACAAGCATTCTCAGTGGTTATTGAGTCCATGTTTATGACATAAACATTTTCCATACGGTATCCACTGAGAGAGATTTTTTCTTTCCTATCAGTGACAAAGCATGCTTCTTTAGTAAAGCAAACCTTGTAGTCCTTATCACATATCTGACTGATGCTATGAAGATTGTGCTTCAGTCCTTCAACATATGAGAATCTTCTGAAGGTAGTTGTATGTAACACCCTAAAAATCAGGGCAAATTTAGACTTGAAATAAAAGGGTTTACGCATTTAATATCCATAACCTAATCATTCATAATGAGTAAAAATAGTGACAAGAATCAGATTATATCAAAGGATCACTAAATAACAACTCATTAATCTAAACCATTCATACATGATTCTAGATTATCTGAGTTGTCTAAAGGATCTCCAAAAGACTATCGGATCTTCAAAAGATATTTACATCAATACTTGTCACCACTGTATACTCTCCACTCATCCCGTTACTTCCCCGTGCTCGTACCTGGTAAGAAAATTTAATTTAAAACGATTAGGCTTACGCCTAGTGAGAACATCCAGTTTTCAAATTAAAACTTGATAAGCTTAAAAAACTATAAACAAAGCATATAACTTAACCTGCCCGTAATCTTTCTTACCGTACACCTAACATCTTTCAATGACTGGAATCATACCCGATTCCATGAGTATGACCAACAATGAGTTAACCCATAGCATCATATTCAAAAGACCACTATGAATCGCACGAATTCTAGATCGTTGCTCAAGCCTAAAAAATTATAACTAGTCCATGCCTATTTCTTGGAGTGAAAATAGAAATAGCAGTTATATCTTGCCTATTCTTCATTTCCTAATAGAAAGCGGAAATAGCAATTATATCTGGCCTATTTCACATTTTCAAGTCATAGTACAAACGGGAATAGCAATCATCCCTTGCCCATTCCACATTTCTTAAACATAATGGGAATAGCAATCATCCCTTGCCCATTCCACATTTCTTAAACATAATGGGAATAGCAATCATCCCTTGCCCATTCCACATTAATCAAATATAAATAGGAATAGCAATCATCCCTTGCTTATTCCACATTTATCAAACATAATGGGAATAGAAATCATCCCTTGCCCATTCCACATTAATCAAATATAAATGGGAATAGCAATCATCCCTTGCCCATTCCACATTTATCAAACATAATGGGAATAACAATCATCACTTGCCCATTCCACATTAATCAAATATAAATGGGAATAGCAATCATCCCTTGCCCATTCCACATTTATCAAACATAATGGGAATTACGATTAATCCACGCATATTCCACGTTTATCAAACGCACGGTAATTACGATTAGTCCACGTCTATTCCACGTGTTCATATAATACTAGTGCCTATGGATCCATTACACATATTCGTACTCGTGCAATTTATTGCTTAATATAAATCATTTTTAAATAACGTGAATGAAATTAAGCAAAACCCTTAATTCAAAGATAAACAATCTTATTTTGTACAAATATACATCAAAATTTATCCGGGAAACATTCCATCATAAAATGTACCATACCATAATTTAAATATATTTTTAAAAGGTAAGTAAGAATGAATCACCTGATAGCAGCAACGTTACTCCTATTTCACTTCTTAAATTTGTAAGGATTTCCGTCACCAAACTCCACAAAGTATAAAATAACCAAATACGTATTGTACTTGTATCAATCTACTAAATAGGACTCTTTAAAGACTAAGAATCCTAAATAACCTAAAATTCCACTCCTTATCTCAACCCAAAGGAAATGCATCTCCTCTTGTCGCAACCCACTATTTGCGATAACACTTGTCGCAATCCACTTCTTGCGACAGTCATATATGTCGCAACTAACTACTTGCGACATTCTGACTTATCTCAACTCAAAGAAACCCTAAATCTATTTGTCGCATCCCAAAGCTTTCGACAATCATACTTATCGCAACCAACTGTTGCGACATAACCTTTTATCGCAACTAACTGTTGCGACATGCTCACTTTATCGCAACCAATGTGTTGCGACAATCATCTTGTCTCAACCAACAGAAATCGTAATTAAGCCAAAATTGATACTTTTAAGCCATGTATGAATCTATAAACTTGCAGACATGCTTAAGACCACTAGTAGAAGAAACTCATAAACTCAGATTTTCCATAACTTTCAAAAATACCATAACCCAATTCTAAACCAATAGAAAGCTTTATATACATAAGAGGAGTAATTTATGTGAAATACATACCTTTGTTTTCACCAAATTAAGCCCTTAATTTACTGCTAAACAATCTGCTTTCTTCTTCTTCTTTCTCTCGGTTGTTATCTATCTCTTTCTCTCTTTGTTTTTGCTGAGCAAAGTACACCAAGACGAAAAAGTGGTGTCCTCATCTCTTAATAACAAAATTTAATTGTTAGGTATTTGGGATTGCTTATATTTTTAACTTATGCTTATTTTTAAAAGTGCTTATGTTATTACCAGATCCGTGCAATGAAATAAGAAATCGAAATAATAAACAGTATGTGTAATGATTTCAACTGGTCATCCCTGTCATTCACTTTCAGAGAGAATTTACAATAAAGTTCAGAAAGCTAAAAGGATGATTAGCTTGTTTTTCCAAGCTAATCAACATTAAATACATTGGGCCCGTGGCTAGCAAGCCCACGACTCGTTCACTAAAAAGGCTCAAAAATGAATTAATACAAAACAACCCTTGAACTTTAAATCAACATTAAAACCTGCCCTAACAGCTTATTTGCTTATGTGGTGACGAACAGGAGTTTTTAAAAAAGTGTTTCGATTAGCTTATTGTGGTGTGGAAACATGATAAGCAAATAAGGAGTTTTTTAGTGTTTGGCAAATTTTTGCTTATTTATGTAAAATGACCAAAAAAATCAACGTCAATAATTTTTAAAAAAATAATAGTACCTTAAATAACATTAATAATTTAAAAATAAAAAAATAACTTATAAACATTCATAATTGAGGGTAAAAAGGTAATTTGGATAGACAAGGAAATAAGCATAAGCAAATAAGTAGGTTATGATTGACTTCTCAAAAACAACTTATTTGTGGTGAGGAGAAGTTATAAGCAGTTTTCATTTTTTTCTATCCAAACACTCCAAAGTGCTAATTTGTGGTGGGAAAAAGCTATAAGCAAATAAGTCAAAAATATAAGCAATCCCAAACACCCTGTAAAGTGAGGCGGTGGTGATGAAGAGTTTCATCACTTTAACCAATTCGACCCCATACATTGTTTACTTGGCAAATTTCACCCTCCAACTTATATATTAAAATTAAAGCTTACCCCTTAATTTAATAACTCCGAAAAACAAATAACGTAACTTACTCGGGGATAAACTCTAAAATTAATCTATCAAATAAATATACTCAATTTCTTCAATAAAACCAATCGTAACACTTTATATAAAAATCGGGGTGTTACATTGTACCATTGGAAAGTACACCAAACCCTCGGGTATATCCTTTACCATTTCCACCAAAGGTCACTGAGGGACCTTTCTCTTCCTTATATTCAGTGACCAGGTTTCTTTTTCCGGTCATGTGTCGAGAGCATCCACTATCGAGATACCAGATACCCTTCGAGACCTGCAAACAAATAAAGATTAGTTTGAAATAGGCACCCACTTTACAATGGGTCCACACTTGTCAGTGGTAGAGGACGTAGAAGGAACAACGATCTTCACAGCATCTGATGACTCAGCGTCGGTGGCAATCTTCACTTTGGTTAATTTCTTAACCTCAGTGGTATTTTTCACCTTGGCTTGTTTTTCACCAGGGATATTCTTCTTTGCCTTGGGGGCAGTAGTCTTCACCTTAGCTAATTTCTTAGCTTTGGTGGCTGTGGGGCACTTACTGGCAATATGATCGGTAAGTCCACAATGATAACATTTCCTAAAGCTGAAAGTAGCTTTAGTACCATAGGCATATTTATTTGACAATTTCAAATGGGCAGGGCCTGTACTAAGAATACCTTTGGCATCAGAGATCGGAGGAACCTTTGGTTCTTCAGATTTCTTGCCAATAACATCCACTCTGATTTTTGGAGTAGATCGCTGAACATATTCAGGGATCGTGTTCTATGAAGTAGAGGGATATGATTATCTGAAGGTTTAGAAGTTTTCAGCTGTGGTACTTTGGTACCCTTCTGAGGTTTTTGGAAAATAACTTTTTCTTTACCTTTAAGTTTAGGACTCAAGATAGATTTAGGATTGGATTTTTAGAAAAAGAGCGCTGGGATGATAAAGCATCAGGGATAGAGGACACGAACATTCCAAACTTAAGCATGGAACGATTAGTGGTTGGTTCTTCAGCGTTAGCTTTGTAACCAAGACCGCTTCTGTCATTGACAGGGATCTGAGCACTAATTATCTCAATGATCTTTGTTGAGGATTTATACCATCCTTCAACAGTATCTTTTTCTGCTTTCAGTTCAGCAATAGCTTGTTCACGCTCGATGTTGATGACTTGATTTACATAGACCTTATTATTCAGATTATCTTCGAGTTTTGAAAGCTCTTGTATTTTTTAATGACAGTTTTTAATCTGTTCAGTTAGATCAAGATTTCGTTGTTCAACTTTGGTCTTGCCATTCATGGCATCATATAAATCAACAGTCAGTATATCGATAGAACAAAGTCTATCAGCTTCTGTGAGAGTAGGAGAAGGAGAAGGAGAGAGTGATAACTGAGAGGTAGAAGTAGAAGTAGAGGGAATTTCAGTGGGTTCTTCCTCATCTTCTATAATTTCAGCCATGACATAGAGATTGGCCTCATCTTCTTCATCTGAGTCTGATTCCTCATCAGATTCAGCCCATTCATGATCTTCAGCGATCAAACCTTTACCTTTCTTTTTATAGCTTTTCAACTTCTCATATATTTCCTTGAGCTTCAGGTATTTGTCATATCTACTTTTAGGAGTAGAGTATTTCTTAGGATGAAGAAGGTTTAAAGACTTTCTTTGACCTGGATTCACTTACAAAGTGTCCTGGTTTTTCACAGTTAAAGCAGGTAGCAGTAGCCTTATCAACACGAGATGATTTTGGCTTGTCGGTGATGGTGAGAGGTTTATTTCTTCTGTAGTTACTCTTTCTGGCGAATCTCCTAAAATAATTTGTCAGGAGCGTCAGAGATTCAGCAAGCTATGAAGGATCAGCTTCTAATGAATCATCAGAGTTAGATTCCATCTCAGTGATAGTAAGAGTAGATCGCTCAGCGGAGATTAACTCTGAAGAGAGTAGAGCAACGAGTGTGCTTTTGGAATCTTTGACAAGATTCTTATTAAGAAGACACGACTGCTCATGATTAAGCATAGTGCCAAATAAGGTTCTAAGGGTCATAAATTTAAGATCCTTTGAGAGTTTAAGACACATGGTACAGTTGTCCCAACTTTCAGGAAGACATTCCAAGAACTTTGTCAGGATCTCGGAGTTAGCATAGGTCTTACCAACAGTTTTTAAATGAATGATTAAACAGCTAAAGCATTGGTGAACTTCAGAGAGAGTTTCATTCTTACCACAGATGAAGCTTTCATACTTTCTTACCAGGTTTATTCTCCCGGACTCTTGTGCGTCAGCGGTAGCTTCATATTGAACACATATAGTGTCCCACATGGCTTTTGAACTTTTGAGGTTCATGACAGAATGGTAGGCTTCATCAGGAAGAGCCATAGAAATGATAGATCTTGCCTTTGTATCTATGGCCACCTTCATCTTGTCTACATCAGTCCACTGCGAGACTTCTTTGATGATCTGCCTTTCAGGAATGGCAGGAGTGGTAGCAATGACTGGAACAGTTGCTTGGATCATGTGTGGAATATAAGGTCCATTTTATACATAATAAGGTATAGTAGGATCTACAACTTCTAGAAAGAGAATCATTCGATTTTTCGAAAGATTGAAGTTATCTTTGCTGAATCGAGGAGGTTTGGCAAGAGAGCCATTATCTATGTAATTAGTGTTTGTATTGTTTGCCATTATAGAGAATATCAAGGAAGAGAGAGTATAAGCAAGATCTTGTTTATGGGATTAAATTATCTGCTCTGATACCACTTGTTGGTCTCGAAGGGTTATACAACTTTGTAGAAGAGGGGGTGAATACAAACACACAGTTTTATCTTTCTAAATTGTTTATTGATATAATGAAACAATTTACACTTTGTTGCGGACTACGACTAAGTACAAAACCTAATCTAAACAAACTATGAGAATCACACAGATTTCTTGCACTAGAATAAGAATGAAGGAAGTTAAGAAAAGCTAAGGATAGTTTTTCTTGGCACTTAGAAGTTCAGGAGGACGGGCACTTCAGAATGAAGTAAAACTTCCTATTTATACTACATGCATTAAATGCATGTCAGGATAACTTTACACGTGGCAACACTTGGTTGGTTGCATGATTCTAACTTTTGCAAACATGTTGTTGGCCGCTTGGAGAACAGTGTAGTGGACAGAGTGGTTTGTACGATCCAGGACTGAGGTATGTCCTTCTGACAAATCGTACAATATCATGATAGGGGATAAGACAAATATTCATTGTAGAACAGGCTTCATGATCAGCAATCGCTGAGTTGATCTTCATTAGGGAGGACGATGAAGGTCAGCTCTCGCTGAAGTCTTCTACTAGAAACATCGCGTGATTTGGACGAGTCTTGGCTTCGCTGATATCCGCATCAGGTCATGAGTAGACTTAGTCACTTGTTCGTCAGCTTGGTCTTCGATTTGCAGCGTTGAACACTTTTTCGCGAGTCTTGTCTTCAGGGATCATAAGCAAACATTTACAGAGTGAAAATTTAGCGATCATCAGCCAGACTGAACAGGCTCAAGTTTCACTGATGTACATTTATAGTTGAAGTATATTTAAAGAACAACAATTTCACATCAGCGATACTAAACTGACTTAGTATATTTTTCTTTGATTGTGAAACACTGATACATAATGTTTACTTACAATTTTCACTAAGTGATTCTAAGGGTCATCATCAAATCACTGAAGGGTTTGGATCAACATTTCCACTGCATTAGGTTTTTCACTCCTCGTAGTTTCTCGCGTTAGGATTTCACTCTTACTTTTGGATCACTACTTTTGTCTCACGATCACTCAAGTGCACTAATAATAAATGCTCAAGACGCGTTAGCCATATGATCAGACCTGAAGCCACCGATCCTATACAGAGGAGAATACAACTTGTGGCGAGATCGCTTCATGTGCTTTATTGAGTCAAAGTCCCTCTATCATGAGATCCTTCGCTCATTGACTCATGGATCACAAGAGCCACCGTTGTTGGATGTTCCAGAACAAGCTGGTGGACCATCAGGCCAACGTGTGCCTAAAACCTACGACACAATGACCGCTGAAGAGAAGAGAAGGGCTGATGGCGATTGGTTGGCGAAGACTTATCTGATATACAGCTTTCCGAACAACATCTACTGCAACATTGATAGCCACAAGGATACGACAAAGGGAATGTGGGATCAACTAGCAAAGATCATGTGTTAGGACCATAAATGTCCTACATATTAGAAAGATATATAAATAATTATATAGAGCTTAATTAGATTATTTAATTTTTGTAAAAGCCTTTTATTAGTTAATTGGGCTTAGGCCTTGTTTGCCTAAAAGCCTTAGTATATAAGGTTTAGTTAACCTTTAGTTTTAGGTTAGCGATTCATTATCAATTCATTAGAGCTTAGAAAGAAATAGTCGTTCCTTTACTTTGAATGTAATATTCTCTGAACGATACTTTGAATGAATACGAGAGGGATGACAAGTTGAAATCGTCGATTGTTCTCGTTATTTCTTATTGATTCGTTGTTACCTGATCAAACTAGGACTCTCAATTGGTATCAGAGCAGAATCGGTGATTTGAAGAAAGAAAAGAAATCGAACGAAAGCAAGAAAAAGCATAAAATTCGTATTGAATTTTCTGGAAAAACGCAGTGAGCCGTTTTGCCTATTCCTGGAGTTTGAACCGTCGGATCGTCGTGATTTTTGGACAGTAGCGTCAAGACATTCTATGCTACATTCTGAACGGTTGGAGTAATCGTTTGAGGTCCAGAAGGCCCCCATATTATTTTCGACATACTGCAGTTTTTTTTCTTGAAGAAAACCGTTCATCAATCGGGTTTGCAAAGTTCTTTCGCTGATTTAATAATTCGTTTGTTAGATCTCGATTGTTTACTCGTTTTTATCTGCTGTTTATCTGCATCTACATCAATTCTCAAAAGTATCAATTTTGTTATTTAAAAATCAATTCTTGAGTTTTTGGTGTTCTAAAATACTTGTGGTGATTATTGAAAAATAGGATATATGTTGCTTAGAAATCGATTTGAGTATGTTTGTTTTTTTGTTTTTGGTCAAAATCTAACCCTACAGGAGTGAAATCAAGCAACCCTATCGAACCCTATCCGACTTTCTCAATCAGCCGTGGTTACCGGATCATCATTAAGTTTACCAGGTAAGTCTATCTATCTCTCAACTTTCCGGGTAACTCAAAGTTACCTGGTAACACAAAGTTACCTGGTAACACAAAGTTACCGGATAATTTTTTTTCAAGTTACCGGATGATTCTCACTTTCCAGATGATTCTCACTTTCCGGATGGCAATTCCATTTTTGCTTCCCAGATAAGTTACCGGATCAGGTCGGTAAGTTAATTTATGGCATGATATTGTTGACTTTTGATTTGTCATTCTTTGACCATTGATTTCATTCTATTAATTGTTGTTGCACGTCTGTTATACATGCATCACATAAATACATTCATGCATTCACACATACATATATATATATATATATATATATATATATAATATATTGCATGATTTGTTATTAAGTGTTGATTTCGTTGAAGACTTTCGTTGACTTTGTTATTAAGTGTTACCGCACCTCATCCGGTAAGCTCTCATCGCATCCGGTAAGCGTTTTCGAGCCCGTCCGGTAAGCTCTTTTTCACCCGGTAAGTCACAATTTTTTTTGTCCGGTAAGTTCACTTGATTTTATTTTATCCGGGAACCAATTTAGTCCGCTAAGGTCTCACATCACCCGGTAAGTTCTCATCGCATCCGGTAAGCGTATCGCATCCGGACAAGTTCCCGGTAAGTACTCCTTCGCCCGACAAGTTCTTTTCCACCCGGTAAGCTTTGTTTGGAAAGTGCTTTATCCGGTAAACTCCCTCATCCGGTAAGTTTTGTTTGGAAAGTTCTCGTCGGTACCCGAGTTACCGCACGTCCCGTGATTGAAAATTATTGCGACGTTTTTGAGCTTATTTTTCGTCGACTTCGATCTAACTTGGCTTGTTTATCTTGCAGGTTTCATTCTCGAAGTTTGATTTCGTTCGTTCCGATAATAATCAGATTTTAATTTTTTGAAAACAAATTTAATTTTTTAGATTTGTTTTTCAGTTTTAATTTTTGATTTTTCTTCCGCATTTTCAATTCTTCAAAACAACACCGATTAACGATCATTTTTTCAGGTAACAATGTCGGCGTATTGCCATAATTTTGAGTGTTTAAATTTTCAAAGACTATATGAAAAGAATATCAAGCAAGCAGATGAATTGTGCTTAAAGTACTTCACACAACTGAAGGAACATAAACTGCAAATATCTGAAAGTGCTGATAAGCTTGCTAAATCTGAAGAAAAGGCAACAACATTAGAGTCTGAAAACACTAAGCTGACAAAGAAGCTGTCTGATTTATCATCACGAGATGATATCAAGGAGACTGAGAAAGAGCAAGCAAGACTACATGAAAATAATATCAAGCGATCATATGATTTGTGCAACAAGTACATCAAAGAACTGAAGGAACTAAAATCTCAAATCTGGAATAGTTCTGAGAAGCTGGTTAAATCTGAAGAGAATGCAACAATCTTAGAAACTGAGAACACTGAGCTGAAAGGGAAGATTTCTGAGTTGCCATCACAAGACGAGCTAAAGGCACTTGAAGAGAAAGGTAAACTCCTGAACTGTGAAAACCATGAGCTTAAAAATAAACTAACTACTTTTGAAAAGGTTTTTGAAAAGGAGAAAGAAAGTTTTGCAAAAGAAAGACAATTGCTTATACAAAAGCAATCTGGCTTTTCAACCAAATCTCTTGAAGAGAAGAAGAGTCTTGAGCTTATGTGTTTAAAACTTTCAAAACAGATCTCCGACTTTGAAAAAGTTTTGATTTTAGAAAGAGAGAAGTTTGAAACTGAACGCAAATCTTTTACTAAAAGGAATGGAGAACTTTCTTTAAAAATAACTGATTTGGAGAAACAATTAGATGTTCTAATCAAAGAGTCTGAAAAGAAGAAAGTTGAAGGCTTTAGGGCAAAAAGTTTGAAAGATGATTTTGCATTCGAAAGAAAGATTTTTCAGACTGAGATTTCTAAACTTACACAGAGATTATCTGGATTAGCAACCGAGATTTTGAAGGAACAAATGGTTAAATCTGATTTACAAAAGAAATTTGATTTAATTCTCAAAGAACGAAATGCTTTATACGTTAAGGTCAAGAAACTTGAAGAAAGCAAGTTCAAAGGTGTTCAACCTTCTTATGTTTCAAGTTCATTTTCTACAAATCGTTCTTAAAGAATTTTGTCAAATCAAATGATTTTTCAAAAGATCAGATTCGACCTTCCAATCTTTTCTATAATTCTCGTGTTGATAATAAAGATAATCAATCTTTCAAGAAAGTAAACATGGTTTGGAGAGCAAAAGGATCCACTCCTGCTCCAAAGCCATTTGTCTCTGTTAAGAGTGACAAAAACAACAAAGCTTTCCACGCTAAACCTTTTGTGAAAACTGATCATGTTTATTCTGTTAATAAGCTGATCAGCTTTCTACACAGAAGCTGTGTTGTTCTTTTTGTGGAACAAGTGAGTTTGTGAATAAAGACCGTGCTAAGTATTGGTATGGTACTTATAGTATTCCAGGTCCTCATAGGGCAACTAACCAACAAGGATCCATCAAAAGATGGATACTAAAATCCCTCTAATCTGTTTTGCAGGGATGTCATGTGCGGTTTTAATTCCTATTATTCACATCACATGACGAACATTTAAAGGTTATGCCGATTTTGAGGGGGAGTACTATCTTATAAAAGGTAAGTGAACTTCAACTGAATTCAAATACCGTGGCAACTCATTTTGGATAACCTACTTGTGTTTGTTATTCTCCAATTTTAACTTCCATGATTGCCACGTGTCATTTTTCTTGACTTAGTTATTTCCATGTCTCACATATTCGTTGATTTTTCGATGGAAATACACTCGTTTGAATTCCTAGTTGTTTTCCAAGTTTTCTATTTCTTGCATATGATTCCATTCTTATCTGATATATTAATTGTGACTTGTTCTTCACAATTAACCTTTCTAATCATTGTTTCATTTTTGAACATACTGTGCTTACTGAGTCATTCTGTTTTGCGCTTGATTTTGTCTCATTGAAATTATGTTATTTCATACAATGACTTCTGATTACCTCAAATCAGAACTCGGACTTCATTTTATTGACTTCTGAATAATTCAGTTCAGAACTCGTTCTTAAATATTATGACTTCTGATCATCTCATATCAGGACTTGTTCTTAAAAGTATTGACTTCTAAAATTTAAGTTTAAAACTCGTACTTCATTGTTTTACTCAATTGTTCTACTCGTTGCATGAAAGGAGTGTTAGGAATTACATCGTTTCTATGGTCTATCCAGAACCGGAAGGACCTACCCAAGAAACACATCCCTTATAGACATCAGTGAGGGGTCTAGATTGATAGAAGAGTTTGGAGTGAAAAGAATATGGTGAGGCTATGACAGGACTTAAAAGAATTATTGGTTCTTACCAAACCGAGTCAGTTATCCGGGTAACCACACAATCTATTCATTCTCGTTCTTTAGAGATGAATATTGAAACATGCATGGACCCAGTGTCGATAACTCGTGTCAACCCACCTAGCCACTCAAGTATCTCACAACATATACTTGTTTCATATATTCAAGGAGAATTAGCACATAATCTATCTATTCCTCACTCAGAGGTCTTAGATATTGAAAAAGGAAGACATCAGCTCCGGTCTCCGAACTTCATATTCTATTCACTGTGTCAATTGATTTTTAACTTGCGTCCCAGGTTAAATCAATTTCTGAGCCTAATTGATATAACTTATTTCTTTCACACACGCACGAGTCTTTGTGATTCCACTCGCATATCTTCGTGATATTGCCGGAACAGTTTGAGAAGTAATTTTTAAAATTTTACTTCAGTGATAACTGGAAGTCCTATCAGAGATACCCCATTGCCAACTCTGAACATAGGCCACAAATTTTTTTAAATTGTTGTGATAACAGTTACTATGTGTTTCTGTGTTAGATTTTTACCCCATGTTGGTTACTAAGATGTTTTATCTGGATTTTTTTGCTACTCGCTACTATTGTCTTTGAACATACATGAAGCTCCGGATTCTCCTACTCATCATGAGGGGGAGAAAGGGTACAGATTCAAAGACACGGATTATCAAGTTAAGGGGGAGTTAGCAAAAGCCGAGGGGGAGTAACTGTTGACCGATTTTTCCCGAATGATTGATCTGTTCCGAGATCCAAAGAGTTTCAAAGTGCATACAAGTGATCAAAGTGCTTACAAGTAATCAACTCTTCTCATCCTTTATCAAGTGGTGTTCGCTTTAAATTATTTCCTCCTTTAAGCATACTGGTTCTACAAGTTCTTAAAGCTGAAGCTGAAAGCAAATTCAACTTGCGGTTCAAAGACAGATTCGTTGAAGATTTGAAGACCAAGAGCTTTATTCAAGGGGGAGCGTCGAAAGACATGAAGACAAGCAACATCATTGCATTTCAAAGATTCTAAAGGAATAGAAGATCAAGACCTGAAGGTTTCAAGACCGATTTTTATTTATATATCTTTAGGGGGAGATTGTTAGGACCATAAATGTCCTACATATTAGAAAGATATATAAATAATTATATAGAGCTTAAATAGATTATTTAATTTTTGTAAAAGCCTTTTATTAGTTAATTGGGCTTAGTTTAGCCTAATGGGTTTAGGCCTTGTTTGCCTAAACGCCTTAGTATATAAGGTTTAGTTAACCTTTAGTTTTAGGTTAGGGATTCATTAGCAATTCATTAGAGCTTAGAAAGAAATAGTTGTTCCTTTACTTTGAATGTAATATTCTCTTAACGATACTTTGAATGAATACGAGAGGGATAACAAGTTGAAATCGTCAATTGTTCTCGTTATTTCTTATTGATTCTTTGTTACCTGATCAAACAAGGACTCTCATCATGCAAGGCAGCCGCGTCGGGAACCAACTGAAGGTCACAAGATGTCTTACTCGTTATGATGCTTTCAAGGCTCGAAGAGGTGAAACACTGACAGAAACATACGAAAGGTTCTGTACTCTCATTAAAGATCTCCAGAAGAACAATATCTCCAAGACGAACACGGAAAGCAACATCAAGTTAATGAACAATCTTCAACCTGAATGGAAGAGGTTCATTTCTCATGTTCGTCACAATCACATACTGGAAAATGTTCCTCTGCATGAACTATATGAGATGCTTTTTCAAGACGAAGACGATATGCTTGAACTAATGGGAGATCAGAGGCCTACCGAGAAACCCAAAAAAGACCCTCTAGCTCTCATCTCACACAAGCGGAAAAACATACCCATCGCAGTTCTTACCGTGAAGAAGCACAAAGTGAGACTGAGCCTGAGGAAGATGAAGCTGAAAGTGACTCCGACCCTAAACTCGATGGCATCAAGAACGCATTCGCTCTACTGTCCTGAGAGTACGCTAAGAAGAAATTCTTCAAGAAACCATCAAACAACAGCCAGAGGTACTCCACCAACAACAAGTGACGTGACTACAGAGATAAGTTTGAAGGAAAGAGAAAAAGCGATGAAGGAAGAAGGCGAGCTGATGAAGGAAAGAAGTCTGAAGGAAAGTTTGAAGAGAAAAAAGAGATGAACCTGTCAAATGCTACAACTGTGGCAGGCTAGGCCACTTCGCGAGAGACTGCCAAAAGCTAGTAGTACGTAATGCTGAGTACTACAAGAACAAGATGTTATTGGCAAGGCAGAAAGAAGCAGGAAAAACTCTCATGGCAAAAGATGATCATTGGCTTGTTCTACCGATGATGAAGAAGGAGATGCTGAAGCACACATGTGCTACACTGGAACACAACTTGAACAATCAGACTCGAAAGCGATGATCAGAAAGAGTCCACGGACAAAGCGGCATGTCAGGTATGTGCTCCTTCTCATGGTAAACTAATCAAACAGATGCATGATATGGTGCGTACATTAGACTCTTATAAGCAAAATGTTAAAACCAAAGATGCCCAAATAAATGACCTAGAAGCTAACGTCAAACGGAAATACAACACTATTGGTAAACTAGTTGTCGAAAAAGCTGAACATAAATGCATAATTGGAAATTATAAAGAAGAATGTGCAGCTATTTCCAAAAAGACTGAATCCTTCGAGACCCAATTATCTGAAATCACTGAAAAACTCAGTAACTCTCAGGATGAGTATAATAAGATTGACAATTTTCGTTCCACTGTTCAAAAAGAAAATGACAAGTTAACGAACAAGCTCAAAGATCTTGATTCCAAACTTTACAAACGAGGTCAAACAGACCAAACAATTCATTTGAACAAACCTAAGGAATTCAAGTATTACAACGCCCTTTGGGGACTCGGATATGACAATCCGTGTTACCTAAAGAAGATCTTATCAAGAGTCCCCACACTCTATGAGTTTCACTTTTTGGGACTTGATAAAGGTACCCAAAGTACAAAATCAAACGAACCAAATTGTCTCCAGAGGATGAGGAGCAAGAAACAATAAAACGACAAGCTGACATTCCTCTGCCAAATGTTTTGGAAAAGCCTATTGAAGACAATTATAATAAGGATGATGAAGCACCTCGTAAAAACATAAATGTACAAGTTCCGTTTGTCTATGAAAAACATAATGCTTCGTATTTGAACAATAAAACTCCTTATCTTTCAAATGAGTACTTTGACATCTGTTCAGTTACCAAAGCAACGGAAATTCCTGTTTCGGTTGAGGAAACACCAGATGAGGGATCTTTTGACCCATCAGAGTACAAACGGTATGTTCCACCTCTAATATTGGTAAATATTATTTTCCAACTCGAAGAATCAATTGAAAAAGAAAAGGCAACTTTTGACTACGAAAGGACTGAGTAGGTTCCCAGATTCACGTTGTATCACATAAACAGCATAAATCAGATAGCAGAAGCATTATATAAAGCCATTAAATGTCCAAGAACATGTTCAAGTGTGTGTATTCTGAAATCTCTCAGGAAACAATATCGTACAGTGGTAGTGCTATGGAATGTTGTAGTGTGTGCTTTTACAATTGTGGAAAACAATTCTTCCAAAAGGTTACAATTGTGTATTCCACTACCACTCTATTTATAGCCTAATAAAGTGAAGACAATGTACTATCTAACCCTGGAATGACACGTGGAAAGTGTGTCTCCGTCCTTTTAGGGCTTACGTGGAAAGTACCGACACGTGTCTAACACTTAGAGATTTCTACGAGACTTAGGCTTCACAGAGGTCTTCATTCACCAGAGTTCTTCCGCCAGAACTCTGATGGTCTTCTGATGTGAATAGTTCTTCTGGTGGAACAGTAGAAGTCTTCTGCCAGAGCTCTGTCGAGCTCTGATGGTTCTGCCAGAGTTCTGTCAAGCTCTGGTGGTCTTCTTGTTGATTTTCTTTTGTCTTCTGCAGGATCTCTGGTGGTCTTCTGACTTGTAATATTTTCAATACTTTTACATAAGAGATACTTGGGGCTAACAATCTCCCCTAAGTATTGAAAATACAATTAATGGAAATTACAGAGGTGTTAAACAAAAGACAGAGAAAGTTATCCTCTGTCAAACTTTGCACTTTTCTTTTAAGGATGGTTACAATACAATGTAAAAGAAAGAGTACACTAAGAATAGTAATTTCCTCTTAGAATTCTGTCGAATCTTCTGATCAGCTCTCGGAAATCTAGCATGAGGTTTATTTGGTTGATGTAGAGCCTCAGTTGCTCTTCTGGGCACTTTTCTCTTGGAAGATTCAGAATCACATTGTTGAGATACTGAAGCGACTTACTTGAGTACTTGTGGGTTTCAGCAGATCTGATGGCCTTCTTGGTGCCCTTCTGTCAGCAGATGAAGATTGGAGGATCTCCAATCATGGTTCCAGTTCTGTAGTGGCCATAACCCTCAAGACTTTCATTTGGAGGTGCAATCGCCAGTTTCTCCCTTTCAAATTCTATGCCTAGCTGGAAGTCTATCTGCATTCTGAGGTTGACGTTCTCTTGCATAGCGTGCCGAATCTCTCTCATTGCAGTTCCTGTGCCTCTGTATCTGTCGATGTGGTTTTCACAGTAGCCATGAAGAGTTACTAAGTCATAAGGATTCAGAAGAACAAGGTCGTTGTCGTTGAAAGTTTCGAACTTCTTGTCTTCTGTTTCCACTGTGTAAACATGGTACAAAACTCTGTCATGGGAAAACTTCTTTGCTTCTATCTTGTGAATTCTGCTAAAAGTAAAGGATGAGTTTATGGCTCTGTTCAGATGAGATCTGGTTGAGATGAACCTTCGCCTTTCATCCGTAAGTTTAGCAGCCCTTATGGGATTAAGGTATGGGTTGATGGGTACGGCATTGATAGGGATTATATCTCTGTCAGCATAGAGATAGGCAAAAATTTCTTCTAAGGACGGGTTCTCGGTGTGTCGGGATGATGGTTCTGGGTTTTGGATTGGGTTCTGGTCGTCATGAGTTTTAGCCATAAGAATGTCAATATGTTCTGGCTCGGGCTCTTGTGCAGCTTGGGTTTGGACTTGGGGTTGATTTTGGCTTATTTTTTCTTCAACAGAGAATGGTTTTGTTCTCTCTGGTTCAGGCCTTGGAGATTGGGGAGGAGTGTCTAATATAATGATCTCTGGTGGTTGAGCAGTCGACTCTTTTGGTGTTCTGATAACTCTTTCTCTTTCTCAGCTGCCTCTGTCTCTGTCTCTTTCTCATTGTCTCCCTTGTCTGTCTCCCCCTTTTGTTGCACAGAGGACTCTCCTTCTTGTGTATTTGAAGGCCCTGTGACATCTTTGTGGGTATCATCATCGTCATCATCATCATCAGCTTCGCCAGTGAGTTTTGTAACGATGGGAGAGTCCGGGGCAACAAACTTTGGCCTCTTACTTGAAGGTTCTCCCTCTGGTGCGCATTCTGCTTGCCTCTTGTTGGCTACGGTCTATAGAATTGTATCTGTGAAGGTAGTGACCGCCTTTTTCAGAACGTCTTCAACCTCTGTTGCAGCAGCTCTTATATCATCTACTTGACTCTCAAAGTTGAATTTGTGAGAGTCAAGAGATGCTTGAACATGTTTCTCTGTTGCTTGAGCTTTCTGAACAAATTTGGAAGAAACTGTAAGTATTCTGCTCAACACTTGTTTCTTGTATTCACCCATATAGGCCCTGTCAATTGGTTGTCAGTCAAGAAATGGTACAGGTGCCTCTGGTGCCCTTGCCTCCTTGATAGCATTCTTGACAGAGGTATTGATTAACTCTGTTAAGGATCTGATGTTGGAGTCAGAGAGGAGAACGGAAGGTATCGGCAGGGTTATGTCCATCGCCGCAGTGTGGTTCTCTGCCATGGTTGTTTTCAACTCAGAGAGCATTGATGTTAGCTTTGTTGTCTCCTCTGCTCTGGCCCTTTCAGCATCAGCATATTTCTGGGTTGTCTCTGCATATTTTGCTGTAATCTGTTGCAACTCTTCTTTGAGAGAAGCATTCTCCTTGCGGATCAGCTCCTCTTTTGTGGCATTGATAAGTTTATACTCATTCAAGGAGTTGCTAATATTGTCACAGAAGCTTTTGAACTCAACTCTGGTGACAATATCAGCGGGGGTAACCTTGGTTCCAACAGATGGATCCAAGTCAGCCTCGAGTTCATAGGCGCCTCCCTCAAGAGTTGTTTTTAGGTTTGCTCTTGGAGGACTTTCACCCGATCCTTGATGTTCCTTTTCAGGGGAAACATCTACAGGTGTTCTGATCAGAGTTTCCTCTTCCAGCTCAGGTTCTGGAGAAGGAAATATGATGTGTTGAGAAGATCTGTGATCAAGACAGGTCTTCCCTTGTGCTACTAGGTCATCCCACTGCCCCTGAGTTGGTCTATGCAAGATACGAAAGATCTCAGGGCTAGTTTGTGTCAGGTCTATGCAAGCCACAGAGGCTTCAGTGTGTGTAGGTGACCTATGGATGGCCTGGGGCGATTGGCCATCAATACCAAAAATAGATTCCCCAGTTGCGTGCATACCAGAGGCGTGAAGAGTTGCCTCTGGTGGTTCAAGCTGGGTTAGGTTCGAGGTGTGCACCTCTGATTCAATATCCCTCTGGTCTTGATCACTAGGGATAGACATTGTGGTTGCACTGGGAGTTGGGCTTCAGAATCTCACATTGTGTTCATGATTTGAAAATCTTCTTCTAAACTCGCATTTCCCTCGGCTCCTAGTGATTTAGCAGACTCAGTTGCACTCTCCTCTTCACTCTCTTCCTCACTACTACCAGAGGAGGGCGAACTCTCTGCCACTTCCTCTGTAGCTTCCCTTTCTTCCTCTTGGACAACCTCCATAGGGGATGCTCTGTCCGTTACTCCCTTTTCCACATTAATAGCAGAGGAAGACCCTACTTCGGGTACTCTTACCTCTGGTCTGTTCACTTCTGCCTCTTCTCTTACCTCATTCTTACTCTCTAAAGAGGGCTCAGGACCTAAGTATGTTGGGGATCTCACCTCAAGTTCTTGAGGTTGAGCAACATGATTATAGTTTTGGAGAGAAATATAAGTTGGGTCTATTAATGAAAGCATTGTTCGTGGGACTCTTCTGATGATGGGATACTCACCTGTAGTTGTTGGAGAAAATCTGGACATTACCCAAACAGGGGTTGGATTTCCCTGTTGATTTAGTTGCAAGATTGGGAAGGCTTCTCTGATGACCAAACTTATAAATCGAGGATATCTGATGGCTTTTAGATTTCTGTGCACGCCCACTTCTCCTCCTCTTGCCAGAGTTGAAGTCTTGGTATTGACAGCAGAAATAAGATCTTTGTAGAGAATGTTGGAATAATCGAAATTTCTTTTGAAGTATAGGCCATACATAATGTATTAACCGAGTTCTATTTTGTCAATAAATTAAAAGTGTGGTAGAAGTTCAAAAATAAGAAGTTTTGTGTTTCAAGTGTGAAGAATATAGAAGTTAGGTGTTTAGTGGAAAAGGTATAAAAGTAGTAGAAAACCCTAATTTCTTCATTTCTAATTTATCCCAGTGTGTGTGTGTGTGTGGCTAAGAAAGGGAGAGTGAGGGAAGAAGAGTTCTTGGCAATTGAAGAGGAAGAAGTGGAATTTTCAGCTGAGGTTTTGGGAAAGGCATTAGAATCTTCAGGTAAATGTTAATCTTCCCTCTCTTTTATGTTTTGTGAGCAATGATGGGTATTTTGATAAGAAAATTTGATTTTGAGGGTTTCTTTGTGTTTCCCTCATTTAATTTGTTAAGGGAATGTTTAAATGTGGGTTAATGTGTCATTCTTTGATCTGTATTCAATCCCTGGAGGTGATGGTGGGATTTAGGGTGAGGTGTGTGTTAAACTACTGCGATTTATGCAAACTCGCCGTATCCGGAAACTTGCATTCATCAGGTAAGTGTCCGGAAAGCATGGGGAATCCGGACGGCGTGGTGTCCGGATAGTGTGTGGTGTCTGGACGAAGTGATGTCCGGGTAGGGTGTTATCCGGGTAGTTGTGCTATTGTGGTTCCCGGTAGTTTACCCGGAAACCCTTGGGAATCCGGAAGTGTCCGGAACGTTCCATCCGGAAAGCTCTACTGTCCGGGTAGAATCTTCCGGATAGTTTGGCTGTCCGGGTAAATCTTCTAGATAGTGTCTTGGTGTAACCTTTAGAGTACCCGGTTAGTGAGTTCTAGTTGTGGGGACTGTCTGCTGGTTCGAGGAGTTAATCAAGTGGGATTTAGTTTCGGTCAAGTGACTTATCACTGTAGTGTGTATCCTTAAAGGTGCAGACGAAGGAAGAATCAGTCCAGTAAGAGGATTAAACCAGGACGACAGGTGAGTTTTTCTGATCCTAAAACCCTTTTCAAATGTGGAGCTTTATGCATGATTTGCAATGGTAAATGCTCGTACTATTTTTAAACCATGTATGAAAAGTGTGATTTAATTGTGTGGATATAAACTACTTTTATTTCAAAGCAAATATTAATTGTGTGATTTGTATGTGTGATTTATATGTGTGTGACCATGCTCTGGCTTTGGTGTGAAATGGGGGTGTGTCCCATAATAATTAAATATATGAATTTGTTTCATATATGGGCGGTGTGTGCCCTATTGCGCTATCACGGTGTGTGTGGCTATAGCGTGTGTGTGTCTGATTGCGCTGTCACGGTGTGTGTGACTATAGCGTATGCCAGTAGCATGTGTCAATGTGTGCATATCATTTTTAGTGTGCTTGTTATGATTGGTATAAATGCTTTCATAACTGGTTTTATAAACTGAAATATTTTGGTGTGACTTGGTGTGGAGGGAACTCACTAGACCTCATGGTCTAACCCTCGCTTTTCAAAACTAAAACCTTTTCAGGTAAGCAGGTAGCCGAGACCACGTTTAGAGTTTAGGCAAGACGTGGGTCGGAGTTTGCGTTTAGAAGGAGTAGAAGAACTTTTTTTTATGTCTAGTTAGATCTCTCAGCTGTAGTTAGGGTTATTTCCGCGAACCCTGTGTTGTAAATCTGGATAGTGTGACCATGTTGAGCCGTTTATGGCGTTACGAATTAAAGAGGTAGCTTCTAGCTTGTATTTTTAAAAATTGGGTTGTTACAAATGGTATTCGAGCTCTAGTTTAAGGGATTTAGGTGACCGGATGGGCCTAAACTTAAACTGTAGAGTAGGAGGACGCAACTGAGATATAGGAAGCCTTTAGGGAAGACCGTAATCATCGAGGATTTAGGATGATGGTGGTGAGAACTTTCATGTAAGGTAAATTCAAATCACATATGGCCAATGTCATTATGAATTTACAGGTGCGTGGGTGTGCTTGCTCACTATTGTTCTGATAGTCGATGGAGGTGTTAGTGTGTGGAGAGTAATAGTAGTGTGTGGCGTGTGGTGGATAGTGTGTGGAGAGTAATGGTATGTGTGGAGTTCTAACCTTGTCTTGATGACAACGGTTTAGTGTGTAGTGTGAAATGATTCTTGGTATGATTGTCGACACTATCTAGAAGAAGCATTTTTGGAATGTTTGGAGTGAGTGTCCGTGTGATGTAGAATCTTTAGGGTTCTTAAGGAAAATAATTGATTGGAGGTGAGCTCCTAATCTCTGATGAGTCTTTATTCTGGGGGTTTCCGATGTCGGTAAATTGAGATCTTGAGAGTTTCAGCTCAAGGATCGGATGATTAAGATGTACTTCCTTACTCTCTAGTTAGTGGAAGAGTGACAAGGGTGGTCGAGAAATGATAGATGTATGGATTGGTAACATGAATGTTTGTTAAGCTATTTGGGGTCGAGGTGAAGCCGTATATTTTTCAAATTAGTAGACAGGTGGTAACTGTGAGGTTGGAGCATCCTAGTGTGTGGTGGTTGTGTGGGTAAGATGGTGGTAACTTATACCTAGTGAGCATGCAAAGCATGGTGGTAATGAATTGATGTGAGGTTAAGCGGTGGATTAGTGTTGATGTGGGATGAGCATAAGCGAAGATCTTTGCTTGGGACTTACTTATAAGTTGTTCAGATGTGGTAAAATTATGTGTGGGGACGCATGGATGTCTAAGTGACGTGTGGTATTGATATCCGAGGATGAAGGAATGGGGTGGCAGTTGGTGGCTAATCAAGAAGAAATTTTGTGTGCCCTTGGATTGGTTAGTTTATGACGTTCGTAGTAGATACGGAATATTTGGAAGTTATGAGCTAATCCTTGTGTGTAAAGGAAATGCAAAGGAGTGGGTTTATGTCGTTTGAGAAGCGAGAAGGGTGTTGTCGCTTCGAGCATATAGTGTGAGTTCGGTTTGACTGGGTTGAATTTCTCGTATGAGGTGTAATGAAACTGTTGAATAGGCATAGTAACCATTGAAATTACGTGTATAGAGTGGTCAATGTTGGATGGGAAATGTTCCATGTTAGCATGAGGTAATTGGGACGATAGGTTGGAATAAGTGAGTAAGCGGAACGTAGAAAGTGTGACAAGTGGCACGGAAAGTGGGAAGCAAGGTTTTCAGAACGTCACCGTCGGGTGCATGAACTTCTAGTGGGAGTATGAGAAAGAGGATTTGTGTGTATGTGATTGGTTTAAGCATTGAGGAGAGCTAGCTTGTGTGATTGGTCAAGAGTGTGCACCTTCTAGTGAATTGTTCTCGGGAAACATGTTTTACGTTTGAGAACTAAGTGGAAAAAAGTAGTCGAATGTAATGCTCGGGGTGAGGGACCATTGGATTAGACTTAGTAGAAATATAGGAGTGATGTTGTGGTAAAAGGGTGTGAATTGATTGTTATCAATAGATTGTGGTCAGTTTAATTAATGTGAGAAAGTGTTATCTGCCTTAAACGTATTTTGTGTTGGGAGAGTAATAGTAGAAGAGTGTGTAATCTGTTGAAGAGAATCTTAACTGCAGGTTAAGGTGATATTCAAAGTTGATTTTGTGATCAATTGGCGAAGTGAGCACCGTTTTTTTATAAGGGTTGCATGTTGTTGTGACGTTAACTTCAGTAGAATTCGTTCTTTAAGAAGATGAAATTGTGTGTGAAACCCTTAGTTTGGCGCGTTTTAAAACCGTGAGTATAGATGTGTGAATGATTTTGAGTGAGACCGGAGGTCACACGGTTGACCACCGATAGGTCGAACATTTTCGCGAGAAGTTAAGTGTGGCTCGAGCCCGCCACCGGTTTATGTGAGCAGAAGGAGGAGATTGATCGAATTCCATATAGGAGACGGTGCGATGTTTAAAACTTCGTCGTGGAGAGACGTGTGTTTGGAAAGAAAAGGGAAATTAAGACCCAGGTATGACGAGTCGTTCGTCATCACCGGGCGTGTAGGTGAGGTGGCGAATAAGATGAAGTTGCCCGAGGAACATCGGGAAGTTCATTCGACATTCTCCCTGTGTCGAATCTTAGGAAGTGCTTGGCCGAGGGAGACATAGTCGTATCGTTAGAAGACACTCGCGTGGGCGAAAATTTGTTTATGTGGGGAAACCGTTGACGTGTATAGATCGCATGCTTGGAAAGCTGAGGAACCGTCTTCCTCGATTGTTCGAAGATGGAATTCCGGGGACGAAATTCTTTTGAGGGGAGGATATTGTAATAACCGAGTTCTATTTTGTCAATAAATTAAAAGTGTGGTAGAAGTTCGAAAATAAGAAGTTTTGTGTTTCAAGTGTGAAGAATATAGAAGTTTGGGGTTTAGTGGAAAAGGTATAAAAGGAGTAGAAAACCCTAATTTCTTCATTTCTAATTTATCCCAGTGTATGTGTGTGTGCGGCTAAGAAAGGGAGAGTGAGGGAAGAAGAGTTCTTGGCAATTGAAGAGGAAGAAGTGGAATTTTCAGCTGAGTTTTTGGGAAAGGCATTAGAATCTTCAAGTAAATGTTAATCTTCCCTCTCTTTTAAGTTTTGTGAGCAATGATAGGTATTTTGATAAGAAAATTTGATTTTGAGGGTTTCTTTGTGTTTCCCTCATTTAATTTGTTAAGGGAATGTTTAAATGTGGGTTAATGTGTCATTCTTCGATCTGTATTCAATCCCTGGAGGTGATGGTGGGATTTAGGGTGAGGTGTGTGTTAAACAACTGCGATTTACGCAAACTCGTCGTATCCGGAAACTTGCATTCATCAGGTAAGTGTCCGGAATGCATGGGGAATCCGGACGGCGTGGTGTCCGGATAGTGTGTGGTGTCCGGACGAAGTGATGTCCGGGTAGGGTGTTATTCGGGTAGTTGTGCTATTGTGGTTCCCGGTAGTTTACCCGGAAACCTTTGGGAATCCGGAAATGTCCGGAACGTTCCATCCGGAAAGCTCTACTGTCTGGGTAGAATCTTCCGGATAGTTTGGCTGTCCGGGTAAATCTTCCGGATAGTGTCTTGGTGTAACCTTTAGAGTACCCGGTTAGTGAGTTCTAGTTGTGTGGACTGTCTGTTGGTCCGAGGAGTTAATCAAGTTGGATTTAGTTTCGGTCATGTGACTTATCACTGTAGTGTGTATCCTTATAGGTGCAGACGAAGGGAGAATCAGTCCAGTAAGAGGATTAAACCAGGACGACAGGTGAGTTTTTCTGATCCTAAAACCCTTTTCAAATGTGGAGCTTTATGCATGATTTGCAATGGTAAATGCTCGTACTATTTTTAAACCATGTATGAAAAGTGTGATTTAATTGTGTGGATATAAACTGCTTTTATTTCAAAGCAAAGATTAATTGTGTGATTTGTATGTGTGATTTATATGTGTTTGACCATGCTCTGGCTTTGGTGTGAAATGGGGGTGTGTCCCATAATAATTAAATAAATGAATTTGTTTCATATATGGGCGGGGTGTGCCCTATTGCGCTGTCACGGTGTGTGTGGCTATAGCGTATGTGTGACTTATTGCGCTGTCACGGTGTGTGTGACTATAGCGTATGCCAATAGCATGTGTCAATGTGTGCATATCATTTTTAGTGTGCTTGTTATGATTGGTATAAATGCTTTAATAACGGATTTTATAAACTGAAATATTTTGGTGTGACTTGGTGTGGAGGGAACTCACTAGATCTCATGGTCTAACCCTCGCTTTTCAAAACTAAAACCTTTTCAGGTAAGCAGGTAGCCGAGCGCACGTTTAGAGTTTTGGCAATACGTGGGTCGGAGCTTGCGTTTAGAATGAGTAGAAGACCTTCTTTTTTTATGTCTAGTTAGATCTCTCAGCTGTAGTTAGGGTTATTTCCGCGAACCCTGTGTTGTAAATCTGGATAGTGTGACCATGTTGAGCCGTTTATGGCGTTTACGAATTAAAGAGGTAGCTTCTAGCTTGTATTTTTTAAAATTGGGTTGTTACACATAATCTGAAGAATCTCTGTGCTGGCTTGGTCTTGGCTACCAGATTTACATGTTAGGGTTCTGTTCAGTGTGGAAAACATGAAATTCCACACTGGGGGTAAATGACCTCTTCTGAATTCACCAATCTTATTCAGGGTGTGGTTGTAACCCAAGAACTTCATGAAATCAAGAAGAACAACAACCTTTGGGGGTTTCTCATACGCTTGAATTCCCAACTGTCTTTTAGTCTGCATCCCAAAAACTCTTCTGAGGGACTTGTCACGGATGCGTACTGATCCTCCTCCTCCATGTCGTCCAGAATCAACGTTGCCGATGATTCCTTTCTGTTCTAGAATGAACTGACATGTAGTCCACCATTTTTGTACATAGAGTTCTGGGAGATCATCGTCGAGCATTGTTAGGGCTCGGAAGATTTCTGAGTTTCTGAAAAACTCAACAAAAATATGATAAGTGGATAGATAGGTTGCTGCGTTGGCGTTGAATCTGTAGTTGTTGTCTACAAATTCGTAGGATTGGATCACTATTTCGTCTACAGGCCCTATACGGCTCAAGTCTGCAGAGTGAGCTTGTTCAGCCATTGTTGCAGGTTTAGGGTTTTTGAAGAACTCAAAGGGTTTTGAACGAAGGAGGGAAGGATTGAAGATTTTGAATGTTCAGTAAGCGTAAGAAATGAAATGGGTCAATTGGAATGGCTATTTATACTCAAAACGTATAGCTAGATAACCACCGTAGGTACTGTAGGTACTCGAGTTTCAGATAGTGGAGCGACCTCAACAGTGGAACGTGGAAACAGCTAACGGTTGGGTTCTCAATCAGAGAGTGCCACGTGGATTTGGGTTCTAACAACTTTTGGGATATCAAACCGTCACGGTTAGAGATTTGTGGGTGACATGTGGTTGACGCTTAAGAAATAACCCGCATCGCTGATGACAGCACTTCTGATGACGTGGCAGAAAACTGACAGAGCTCTAGTGGAACTCAGCACAGTTTTGCCTCTGTTGAGTGACCTTCTTCATTCTTTTCAAGTAACCCAAGATGTTTCACCTTTACCCAAAAATCATTTAAAAATCCTGATTCTGATGTGAAAATAGTCAAGGAACGAAAGCAGAACTGACTCGGAGATTTCACAGAGTTCTGGTGATAATCATCAGAGACTCTGGTGAAATGTCAGAGTTCTGGTAAGTTCTTGACATTATCAAAAATGTTTTCATCAGACCAGGTTTTCCCTTCCTCAAAAAAGATTTCCTTTAAAGTTCATAGAGCAAAGTCATTTAGATTTGAAACTGATTTGACTTGCTCCCCCTTAAACCATGCTTATTTTCCTCTTAAGCTCCCCCTAAAATGGTGAGCTTAATTTGAAAGATTTTTCTTTTCAGCCTTTTGAAGGATAAAAAAATATGTACAAAGAAAAAAAAAGTATATACAGATATGAAATTTACAAGAGAAGATATTGAAAAAGTATACTTGCAGAGCTCTTGTGAGAACATCAAAGGCTCTGTTGAACTATCCTACCCAACTATTTTGACAGAGCTATGGTATGATCATCAGAAGCTCTGGTGAATTTTAAACTGAGTTAGGAGGACATGTTCAGCATACCCATCTTGCTGATTAAGAAGTTATGTTAGGGTCATTTTATGTTGAATTAATGTTCACGGTTTAAATTGTAATTCTTTAATTTGAGCTTTGTTAGTGAACGGGCCGTGGGCTTGTTAACCACAGGCCCGTCATATAAATAGTTTCCTTAGCCTTAGAAAATTGGTTAGTTGTCTTATTTGCTTTCCTACTTCGTATTGTAATTCTCTCTACATTGAAAGCTTAATAGAGATGACCAGTTGAAATCGTATACTACATTGTGTTATTATCTGTTTGATTTCATTGTTCGTTGCACGGATCTGAGACTCTCAATTGGTATCAGAGCAGACGGACAGAATTGATTCAAAGCCTTTTTTATTGATTTCTGGTAAGTTTGACTTTTTCACGTCTGTGTTTTGATTGCACACTCAGATTTTGATACAAGCAAAATTGATTGATTTCGTTTATTGGGTATTGTTAGCATTATTGTTTTGAGTGATTCTGCAAATTTTCATAACCTAATTCGATCGTTTGAGTGGTTTATTAAGCAAATTAAATTCAAAGTTTTTGGTTGTGTTCTTCACTAAAAATCAAATTTTTACCATCAAAACTCATTGTTTTTGCTTCAAAATCGATTGGGTTGGTGTTATTTTTGTGTTTGGTAGTCTTTCTAATCTTTCAAGAACATCTTTGAGCAACCCTAATCGAGTTTCAATCGAGTTGAAAAAGTCAGCCGCTGTTTCCGGATAGAACAGCCGCTGTTTCCGGACTAGTCCTCACTTTCCGGACGTTTGTGTTCTTCCATCCGGGTACGTCCTCTTTCCGGGTAAGTCAAACATTCCGGGTAAGCCAAATATTCCGGGTAAGTCACTAAATTAGTACGAGCCTCAGCTACCAAAATGCCAACTGTGAACGTAGGTGGCTCTGCCTCTCAGGTAGATGCCTCAACGGGTAATCTAAGTGATCCCGGAGTTAAATTTCCCGACTTTGTGTCACCAGGGTCCCTGGATAGCACCCTTAAGGCTGTCCGCGAGGCAATGGAGCAGCACGTCGCAGCCGAGCTCAACAAAATTAAGAACTTAATCAAAGGAAAAGAGAAGATCGTCGACGCTGAAACCGCACCCACACCTCCACCGCCCCCCTGCTCAGCCTACATATTCGGTGGATACCCTAAAGACGACGCTTCTAGCCCAACTGCTCTAAGAATCCGAAACCAACGCCTCTACAGAAGTAGGCCTGATCACCGTTCTGAAATCACAGGTCACTGCTCCTTCATCATCCATTACCACTCGCCTGGATACTATTGACTCGACTCTTAAAGACTACAACCAAGCGCTCACAACGCTGTCCGTGAGAGTCCGCTCACTCGAAGATACCTGCAAGAGTCAAGCAGGCGGTCTGAAGCGAAAGCACGATGATCAGGATGATCCTGATCACCGTGAGGGGGAGAAAAGACTAAGACCTACCGAGACCGCCCCTATCCTCACCGAATCGACAACGGTGGTTCATCTGGAACCAGCAACTGCGGCAACAACAACCGACGCCGAACCTGAAGCCGAGTTTCCATTAGCCGAGATGGTAATCGACATGGAAATATCAGATGATGAAGACCCGATGGTTGAAAAGCCCGAGGGTTCAACACAGGAATTGGTTGATTTTGAATCATCAGACAGACCGTTATTGGATATGATAGATCCAGACTGTGAAACCAACCCGGAGACCGAAGATGCATGGTATGAAAAAGCCGCCAGTGCCGCAAATCTCCAAGTTAATTTGGTTTTCCCTACTGATGACGATGACAACATTGACTATGATCAGTTCATGCTCTAGAATTTATATGGTACTTCTCCCGTTCACTCTGCTCAACCCGATGAAACTTCAACAAGACCCGAGACCTCAACTGCCAATATTCAGACATCTCCTCAGCAACTGACAGCTTCTGATCTCCCACCTCCTCAACAACAACAAATCTGTTGGGAGAAGATCACGATACTCATTTCTCACCTGGAGGAATCACTGAAGAAGTTGTTCGTGCACAAACTTCGCACAATTGAGCCGACCTTTTGCCTTAGTATTTACAACTTCAATCTCTAATACCAACGCCGATACATCAGCGCAATGAAGCGGTGTCTTCCAGTCAGCCAAGTCAGAACCAAGCATCAGATTACAGAGGTACTCAACATACAGTCCAGCCGCATCATGAAAATCGTCTATCCTGTATTCACTGTCCGACGTGAAGATGGGAATGAATGGAAATTTTCTGAAGCCGACTTCCAGCACCTCCGACCGTTTGACTTCCTGGCAATTCTGAAAGACCTTCTTTCAAGAACTATCCGACCGCTACCAGTTACAAAGGCGCTCGAAGCTGTTCATCGATTTCTGGTCCGTACAATTATGATGTCTTATCTAACGGATTTTCAAATGGCAATCGAGAACAGAGCGAAGAAGGTAAATCGGATAAAGCCGAATCTGCAAGCTCCTGAGTTGAATATGTATCCCGAGAACGCTATGCTTCTAGAACTTGAATTTAGGATTGTCTACGTCAATGAACAGAAAGAGAAAAGATTTCTGCGATTCAGTCAGGTAGAAAGATTCTGCGACGGCACGCTCTTCAAAGTTCAAGATGCTCTTCGGAAAATCATTCAGCACGAGTCTGAAAATCCAAGGTTCTCGTATGTTCCTAATCCGAATGAAACAACTGCTCGGAAGGCCTTGGAAATGGTTGAAGATCGCATCGACTACCGTCGTGCTATCAGATGGTTCGAGATCCACTTCGCGCTCCGCAAATGATATGTCGCGAACTGGCGCCAAATCGAACTTCAATTCAAAGGGGGAGATTGTTAGGGTCGTTTTATGTTGAATTAAAGTTCAGGGTTTAAATTGTAATTCTTTAATTTGAGCTTTGTTAGTGAACGGGCCGTGGGCTTGTTAACCACGGGCCCGTCATATAAATAGTTTCCTTAGCCTTAGAAAATATGTTAGTTGTCTTATTTGTTTTCCTACTTCGTATTGTAATTCTCTCTACATTGAAAGCTTAATAGAGATGACCAGTTGAAATCGTATACTACAATGTGTTATTATCTGTTTGATTTCATTGTTCGTTGCACGGATATGAGACTCTCAAGTTAAATCTCCTTTCATCAATGGGCTTTTGAGAACAAGTCAGCAAGTTGGAAGTCGGTTGAAACAAAGTACATTTCAATCGTCCCTTTTTCAACATTATCTTTTATAAAATGGTACCTTATGTCGATATGCTTTGTCTTTGAGTGCTGAACTGGATAGCTGTAATTGCTATGGCACTCTTGGAGTCACACAGAATAAGGACTTTGTTGTACTCCAGGCCATAGTCCTTGAGCCGTGTTTTCATCCAGATCACTTGAGAACAACAACTAGCAGCAGCGACATATTCTGCTTCTGCTGTAGAAGTTGATACGCAATTCTGCTTCTTAGATGTCCAGCTGACTAGCTTATCTCCAAGCAATTGGCAGGTACCAGAAGTACTCTTTCTGTCATTCCTGCATCCTCCATAATCTGAATCTGTATATGCAATAAGCACGAAACCAGAATTAAGAGGATACCAGAGACCCAAAAACAGAGTCCCTTTGAGATATTTAAAGATTCATTTGACAGCAGACAAATGTGATTCTTTAGGATTTACTTGAAATCTGGCACAAAGACAGGTTGCAAACATTATATCAGGTCTGCTTGCAGTAAAATACAGAAGTGACCCTATCATGCCTCTATAGTTCTTGACATCCACAGATTGACCATTAGGATCAGAGTCAAGTTTAACTCCAGTGGCAATAGGAGTTTTCATAGGATTTGAATTATTGAGCTTATACTTTTTCAAAATATCAGAGATGTATTTTGATTGAGTTATAAAAGTCCCTCTGATGGATTGTTTAACTTCTAAACCAAAGAAGAAACAAAGTTCTCCCATCATGCTCATTTTAAATTCACTTTTCATCAAATCCTCAAACCTATCACAGTATTCCTGCCTTGTAGACCCAAAGATAATGTCATCAACATATATCTGTACTAGAAGAATGTCATTCTTATACCTTCTAAAGAATAGAGTTGTATCGACAGTACCTTTCTCGAAGTGATTAGTCAACAGAAAATTTGACAGAGTTTCATACCAGGCTCTAGGAGCTTGTTTAAGGCCATACAGAGCTTTGTATATCTTGTATACGTGGTCTGGAAACTCTGGACTTTCAAAACCTGGTGGTTGCTGGACATAGACTTCTTCTTGGAGTTTGCCATTCAGAAAGGCAGATTTTACATCCATTTGGTAGACTTTGAAACCTTTATGGGCAGCATAGGCTAAGAAGATTCTGATAGCTTCTAGACTAGCCACAGGTGCAAAGGTTTCGTCATAATCAATACCTTCTTCTTGGCAATACCCCTTTGCAACCAGCCGAGCTTTGTTTCTGATGATAATCCCATATTCATCCTTTTTGTTTATGAACACCCACTTGGTTCCAATAGCAGCTTTGCCTTCAGGAAATGGAACCAAGGACCAAACTTTATTTCTTTCAAACTCCAGAAGCTCTTCTTGCATGGCTTCGATCCAATTTGGGTCATCAAGGGCTTCAGAAATCTTCTTCGGCTCAATCACACTTAGAAAATTAACAAATAAAGCCTCATTGATTGTTGTCGATCTTGTCTTTACACCATCTTCAGCAGCACCTATAATCTGATGACGAGGGTATTCTTTTGTCCATTTGGTCATTGGAGCATAGACAACAGGTGGAGTTTGTGCTTTTGATGGGAAAGGATGTAAGTCAACATCAGAGCTCTAAGGATTGGCACCAAGGCTCTGTGGCACACTGCTCTGGAGAGTGGCCTCGTTGCTCTCTGATGTACCAACATGGCTCTGAGAGGGTGAGCTTTCAAACAGGGAACTTCTCCCAATATGAGTCAACAGGGGTGATGATGGCTCTTGTTTAGGTTCTCTTATGTCTGATTGTGGTCCCTCATTTGTCTGAATAACACCTGTAGACAGAGAAGTAGATGGTGAAGAATTTGAAGGACCTGTAAGAGATGTACCTGTTTGGTTCTGTTCAACAGAGTTCTGAGCTTGATTACCTCTGTTGATGTTGTCAGAGGAATCATTATCATCGAAGAAATCGTTGAATACTAAGTTGATATCTTCTTCCCTTGACTTTGAAGAACTGGGCTTCTCTTTTGTCTGTGTCCCCTCTGGTGATTTACGGTCATAGGAGCTTGATGTATTTTCATCAAAGGACACATTTATACTCTCTTGAATGACTCTGGTTCTTGTATTGTAGACTCTGTAGGCTTTAGAGGTTAAGGAATAACCAATAAAGATTCCTTTGTCAGCCTTCTTTTTGAACATGCCTAGTTGATCTCTGTCATTCAAGATGTAACATTTGCAGCCAAAAACATGAAAATATTTCACATTCGGCCTTCTATTGTTGATGAGTTCATAGGGAGTCTTCTTGAACCTTTTCACAATTACAGCTCTGTTTTGGGTAAAACAGGCTGTTGAGACTGCCTCTGCCCAGAAGTTGATTGGAAGGATAGAACCTGCCAACATGGATCTGGCGGCTTCTACCAGAGTTCTGTTCTTTCTCTCCACCACACCATTCTGTTGGGGAGTTCTGGCAGCTGAGAAGTTCTGGGAGATTCCTTCCTCTGATAGGTAGGCATCAATTCTGGCATTTTTAAACTCTCTCCCACTATCACTTCTCAACTTTTGGACTTTAAGACCTAACAGAACCTGTATCCTTTTCAACAAACTTATCAAAACTTCTGGGACATCAGATTTTACTCCGATGAACTCAATCCATGTATATCTAGAAAATTCATCTATTAGAACAAGAATATACTTTTTGCCGGACAGACTTTGCACAGAGATTGGACCACAAAGATCCACATGAAGCATATGCAAAGGTCTAGGGCAATTGTGATCACTCTTTGTTCTGTGTGAAGCTCTCTTTAGCTTACCCAACTCACAAGCAGAACAGAGATGGTCTTTGCAAAATTTAAGTGAAGGCAGACCTTTCACTAAGTTCAACTTCACGAGCTTGTCAAGGTTTGAGAAATTTAAATGGGCAAATCTTTTATGCCAGAGCCAAGCATCTTCCTTTTTCAAAGAGACTAAACAGAGTTTTTCTGTTGTAGAACCTTGATTGGGATTAAAATTCATTTTGTACAGATTGCCTTTCCTGTCGGCTCTTAGAAGCTCTTGACCAGACTCAGAAAGTAACAAAGAACAATACATTTTCTTAAAATTGACATCGAACCCATGATCACAAAGTTGACTTATGATGAGAAGATTATGGTTTAAACCTTCAACATAAGATACCTTAGAAACCGAAACACCACCATTATTCAAAACTCCATACCTTCTAATCTGTCCTTTTCCATCTCCTCCAAAGGTTACTGCACTTCCCATTTTGCCTTTGATTGAAGTCAGTAGCTCCTTATTGCCTGTCATGTGCCTGGAACATCCTGAATCTAAATACTAGATCTGCACATGAGGCTTCTGCAAGACAGATTAGTTCTTGTTAGGTACCCATTGCATGATGGGTCCTTTCTTGTTAGACTTGGGGGTGTTAACGGGTTTACCTGCTGGCTTTCCATTTTGTGATGGTGTGCCAGGGGATTTTCTCTGTGTATTCTGGACAGTCTTAGGATTTTTCCTTTGAAGTGACTGGTTTAGAATACAGCGAGGACCATTCAGGTGATTTTGCAACTTAAGCAAAAGTTGAATACAATTGCAATTGATGGAACATGAAGATTGATGCAAATTGTTGTTACTTTTCAACTTTTGTTGATTAATTGTCACTTGGGATTGAAAAACTTTAGGACCAGATGTCTTTGCATACATTTTGTCCTGATTTGGTTTCTTGAAATTGTTGTTCCTTGGAACAAATTCTTTTGACCAAAAAGAGTTTCTCCTTTGATTTACTGCAGAGTTGGGAACAGGTTTGTCATTGACTATCCATTTGCCCTTCTGCTCTAGAGTAAATCTGATTGGTTTATTAGCAAAGGGAACTGAGGTATGCTTCATAGAAACATTTTTAGCTTTCTCTCTTCTCTTCTCTTCTATCTCATTAGAAGAAAGAATTCTGATACCCTTGTTTTAAAAAATAGGAACTGGTATAAATCTGGATTGGTTCTTAAAGAATGAAATATTTTTCAAAACTTCAGATTCAACAGATGCCTGCTTTGGTTTGTGTAAAACAGCCTCTTGAGTACAGAAAATTTGCTCATCCACCTCAGAATCAGAGTCACTTTCAGAGCCTAGAAAGTCTCTGGTGGCTCTGGTGGAGGTATTAGACTCATTGGGTATCACCGAGATATCATCTTTGGCAGACTTAAACTTTCTCAACTTTGGTTTTAATGCATCAGATGCAGCATTTTCTTTAAGAACTCTGTTAAGATCCTCTTCAAAAGATGTTCTAATTGATTCAGAGGTTGGAGAGAAGTCTGGGGCTTCAGGATTGAGCTCACTTTGTGTTTTAACATTAGAGGACTAAGCCACAGAAGTAACAGACTTCTGTCCCTTAAAAGAGTTAAAGTTGAAGATCTCTTTGGGATCCAGACTTTTGACAGAATCATGAAATTTGATTTCAGCTTTTCTTTGGTCAAGAATAAACTTTGCAGATGGTTTTGTAACCTTTTCTTGATCCAAAGAGTCATAGCTTACGTTCCTGAAGTTCAGTCTTCTGGTCCTTGAAATATCTGAGGTTTTAGTTCTTTTGAAAACTGCAGTACCAGAGATCACATCTTCCTGGATTTTCCCAACACAGAAGGCAGAGGACAGAGATGTCTTCTTCCTTCCAGAATAGGGAGCAAGGTCACTGAAACCAAGGCCTTGTGTATCCATTTAAGAGTTTATCTTGATATGCACATCTTGTGCATCCTGGTACTTTTTGATTAAAATCTCCTTTTTCTGTAGAGATTGATGCAAAATCTCCCTTTCTCTTTGAAAATAATCTTTTAAAGCAACAGAGTTAAGTCTTTTGGTTTCAGATTTCTTAACGTCTTCAGTTTTTTGCTTTAAAACTTCTTCAAACTTCTTGTACTTATTAGAAAAAGAGTTTTCCTTCTGTTTTTGTAGAATCTCTAACTCAGACTTTTCTTTGGCTATCTCGTCCTTTTCCTGTTCCAAGAGAATTTTCTCTCTCTTGTAAAAGGACAGATCCTTCTGAGCTAGCTTTCTTAACTCCTTATTTTCGGAAAGCTTTTGTTTTAGATGTTGAAATTCTTTTGTAAGTAAAGACACTTGCATTTCCATTTCAGAGTCAGATTTTGATTCAGAAGTAGAACATACCTTGGCACTGGGTTTGGTGATCTCCAACGCTCTGTCATTTGACCCTGTTACGGTAAGAGCATATACATTCCGAGACAAATCTTCCTCTGTTGTTCTCTCTGGCATCTCTCCAGTCATCCAGTCATCTGCCTCTTCTAGACTCTCATCATCTATAGCAACCCCGCAAAAATTGGCTTGCTCTGGTTCGTCATCAGAGGACGAGTCAGAGATCCAATTTTCCATCTCACCAACGTAGCTTCTTTCTCTGTAGTTGTACTTGTATTTGTTCTTGTAGTAGTCCTGGTCTTTTACCACTTTACCCCTACACTTTGTAGAGAAATGGTCGGGTTTTTCACATCTAAAACAGCGTCCATCATTCTGGTTAATGGGTTGGGCAGCATCAGCTTTCTGAGGGGCTGGAGGATTATACTTCTGTTGTGGTTTCTGCTCTGGTGGAGCTCTGTGGTTGTTCTGATGGTGAGGTGCAGCATAACATATTTTCTCGTCTTTATCTTTTCTTTTGTACCTTCATCTTCTATCAAATATTTTACTGCCAAATCTCTTGTTAAATTTCTGAGTTATTAGAGCAAGAAATTGAGCAAAAGCATTGATATCATCATCCTCTGAAGAGCTTTCCTCTGTATCACTTTCAGCAACCAAACTCTTCTTACCCTTCTTCTTCACCACCTTCTCTTTCTTCTTCTCTCTGCTAGAACTCTCTCTTTTGGACTTTCCTTCAGTGGGATTCTTTGAATCAGATATCAAAGCTATTGGACCTGCAATGGTGGATTTGCCTTTCTGTTTGACAACATCATTCTCTTGTGCAGCAAGAGTGCCATACACATCAGTAAGAGTCCATGCATCCAAATCTTGGTTAGCTTGTAGAGACATGGATAGATTCAACCATTCATCATTTAAACTTTTCAAGAACAAAACATTGTTATCTTCCTTCGACCGAACAACCCCACATTTCTTACATTTGTTTATTAAAACATTAAATTTGTTGTAGGTCTATTGTATGGTTTCCTCAGGAAGTGCTTTGAAATCATTGTATTCATTAATACATTGGGTTCTTCTGTTCTTTTGGGTTTTGATACCACCCTCAAGTTGATTAAGAAGTTGATCCCAGATTTCTTTTGCAGTAACACATGAATCTAGTTCTTGGAAAATATCGTTTGGAATGGCCATAATCAGAAGTCTAACTGCCTTAAGGTCATTTTCCATTTTAAGTTTCTCTTCTTCAGTAAACCCAGTGGTTTTAGCTTTGAAGTGAGCAGGAATCTCAGCAGTAGTTTCTGTTGCGGGTACACGTGGAACCCAAACCATAGGTTGGAATGGTCCATCAGTGACAGGTCGCATTAAGTCTCTATCCATTCCATCAAAGAAGTTAACCATCCTAATATTCCATTGAGGATATTCATCTCTCAGAAGAGTAGGAGGTTTGGTCAGAGAACCAGCAGTGTAAATGGCATTAATGTTGTTATTAGCCATCTTTTCAGAAGAAAACAGAGTATAAAAGTTTCAAAGGATTTTGAAAGAGTTTTAAACTGAGAGTGAATGAACAGTAACCAATGGAATAGTAACAAAGGTAGAGAAGATATTTAGACTATCTAGAAAGCTTAAAACAGTTGTTAAATGAACTTTTAACTTTTAAGCAGTAAAACAGAGTACACTATGAAGGTTTGAAACACACACACAATCAACATCAATGAATCAACCTGGTTAGATTGGATCGTTTGATTTGAGCAAATCAATCACCCTCTGATACCAACTGTAGGTTCCCAGAGTCACGTTGTATCACATAAACATCATAAATCAGATAGCAGAAGCATTATATAAAGCCATTAAATGTGAGTGATTGTGTAAACGATAATGTAACAATGAGAGTATCAATAGTAAACAGTAAATGATAACAAGATCAAGTAAATAAGCTGCTCGTATATTGATATTTGAATAACACCAAGAACACGTTCAAGTGTGTGTATTCTGAAATCTCTCAGGAAACAATATCGTACAGTGGTAGTTCTATGGAATGTTGCAGTGTGTGCTTTTACAATTGTGAAAAACAATTCTTCCAAAAGCTTACAATTATGTGTTCCACTACCACTCTATTTATAGCCTGATAAAGTGAAGACGGTGTACTATCTAACCCTGGAATGACACGTGGAAAGTGTGTCTCCGTCCTTTTAGGGATTACGTGGAAAGTACGGACACGTGTCTAACACTTAGAGATTTCTACAAGACTTAGGCTTCACAGAGATCTTCATTCACTAGAGCTCTTCCGCGAGAACTCTGATGGTCTTCTGATGTGAACAGTTCATCTGGTGGAACAGAAGAAGTCTTCAGCTAGAGCTCTGTCGAGCTCTGATGGTTCTGCCAGAGCTCTGTCAAGCTCTGGTGGTCTTCTTGTTGATTTTCTTCTGTCTTCTGCATGATCTCTGGTGGTCTTCTGACTTGTAATATTTTCAATACTTTTACATAAGAGATACTTGGGGCTAACAGACTGTACTTTTATCCACCTTTCACGAGCTTCAACAAACCAAGACCGAGCCTCTATCTGAATCTGAAAGAACAACCTTCAAAACCAAGGTTGCTAGACTCACGTCTAAACTGTCTGCTTTGGCAACAAAGGTTCTTCAGGAAAGGGTTGCTAAGGCCGATCATCTTAATCTGCCTGAAAATGTTGTTACTCCTATCAAAGATAGTAACGAAGAACCAATCTTAGTTGAACCATCTTCAACTAATTCAGATAGTTCATTGTGCAAAGCCTTCTTAGGTGTGTTGTCTTCTAACACAAATGACAAAGCTTTGTGTTTTTTAAATAAAGGTAAAGAGGTTCAAAAAGATTTTTGTAAAAATAATCTTATCTCAGGTTTTGAAAACCCTTTCGCTCCTGATTCTTTCCAAAATCTTAATTGTTTCTCATCCGACTCGGACATTGATGATCAATCTAACACTGAACTCTGGTTCTCTACGTTCATGAATTCCACAGTTTGTCCTGATGATGACATTGCTAAAATCGATTTTGCACCAAAGCTTGAAAATCAAAGTCTAAACGACGTTCAAAGAAACAATCAAAAACCGGTAAATCCTCTAAACGACAATCTTATTACTCCAGCTCCTCTGAAAATGACTTTAATGCTATTTCAGATTAAACTGTTCGGGGGAAGGAAGTCAAACGAGTGTGGGTAGAGAAGAGGTCTAAGACACGCCTAGTGAAGACACGCCTAGTGAAGACACAATCATTTAATTCGTTTTCGCATTCTAGGACAAACAATCACAATCATGTTTTTCATCCTAATAAGTCTATTGAACAAAGTTTTTAGTTTCCTTTAAGACTTTATTCAGTTCAACAATTAATTCAAATTTCTCGTGATTGTATTTGGTGTTCTGTGTGTGGATTGAATGATTTTGTTGACCGAAAATATGCATCAGATTGGTTTGGATCTTACCATGTTTATATATTACTCGTTATGTTTACTCATCTCGGAAACACCCCAAATCTAAACGGGCTTCGAGATCAGGTGTTGCACCTAACTCAACATGACCCATTTTTAAATGGGTACCTAAGAACCCATAATTCTGTTTTGCAGCCCTGTCATGTGTGGCTTTTAGACTCTGGATGCTCCAAGCACATGACTGGTAAAAGGAAGCTGCTCACCAACTTCAAAGAGAAATATCGTGGTGACGTGCATTTTGGTAACGATAATGTAACCCCAATAATGGGGTACGACAACCTAGTTCCGGACAACATCACCATCAAAAGGGTGTCCTATGTTGAAGGCTTGGGTCGCAATCTTTTCAGCATCGGCCAGTTTTGTGAAAAGAATCTTGAGGTGAATTTCAAGGCGAAGCGGTGTAGTATTCGTACTGAAGACGGAACAGAACTCCTAGCCGGTATTCGCCAAACAAATTTGTACACCATCAATCTCGCCTCCCAACAGACCGATAAAGCTGTGTACCTTATGTCCAAAGCGACAACACAACAGAACTGGCTGTGGCACCAACGGCTCTCACACCTCAATTTCATGAACATCAACAAGCTGGTCCTCGGTGGTCTAGTAAAATGAATGCCCAAACTGAAGTTCAAGAAAGAGCACTTGTGCTCTGCCTGCGAAATGGGCAAGATGAAGAAGGCGACTCACAAACCAAAGGCGCTTCCAAGAACCTCTAGGCCTTTTGAACTCATTCACATGGACCTTTGCGTCCCGATGAAAGTTCAAAGCACAAACCACAAGAAGTATGTACTGGTGATGGTGGATGACTTCTCACGTTATACTTGGGTCAAATTCCTTCGTACCAAGGATGAGACTCAAGACCTGATTATCAACCACCTGAAGAGTGTCCAAGTCAACATGCAGCTCGCCGTTCAAATGATCCGGACAGATAACGACACGAAATTCAAGAATCGTACCTTGGGTAACTATCTCGCATCAGTTGGGATTTCACATACGTTCTCAGCTGCATGGACTCCTCAACAAAACGGCGTAGAGCAACATCGCAATCGCACGTTGGTAGAAGCGGCACGCACTATGCTGACCTAGTTCAAACTTCCTCCTTTCTTGTGGCCGAAGTAGTTGTCATTGCCTGTTATACGCAGAATCGATCCATCCTCAACAAACGTTTCAATAAAACGCCTCATGAGATCATCAACAACCGCATCCCGAATATCAAATACTTCCATGCATTCGGATGCAAGTGCTTCGTGAAGTACGACAAGGACGATCTCAGCAAGTTCAATCCAAAGGCAGATGAGGGGATCTTCATCGGATACTCGACTTCTTCAAAGGCGTTCCGAGTTTACAACAAGACCACGAAAACCGTCATCGAAAGTGTAAATGTGACCTTCGACGAACTGGTCGATATGGCTTCTGAACACCTCAGTTCAGAACCTGCTTTAACCGGTATGCTGGCTTCCGAACAATCTCGTTCGGGATTCACACAAACACCAGTAGATCCTTCTTCGTCCACTTCGTCGAAGACACACCATTTCGACTTAGATCTACTGTTTGAGCATTTTTATACATAGTACATATAATGTTGAGCTTTTGAATACAGATGGAGCTTTAGCTCTTTCTTCACATATCACTGGTCCTTTCGCATCCCCCAACTCAACCTCGTTGGAGGCTTCACCATCAACACCAGTGGTCCACTCATCACCCTCGTCAAGCACGAATTATGACTCAGCAACCGACTCCCCAGCAGTTCCATCATCTCAATCCTCCCCAGACACAAGTGAAAAAGCATCCACTTCTCAGTCGACGAATGACATGGCCGAAGCCTCCTCGTCCAATCCTCAGACTGAACAACCACCGACCCTCAACTTGTTACATCCGTCTCCGTCCCTCGAAGCAGTAAAAGACCTACCACCAGGCACATATCTCGATCCAGACAATTCTCAACCGTCAACAGAACCACTGCTTCATACCCGAAAGTGGACTCGAGCACATCCTACTGACCAGATTATTGGCGGCCCATCTGCTCTAGTTCAGACAGGAGCCAACGTGGAGACTGACGACACCACACAGACTCTATTTAGCAAAGTCAAAACATGGGCTGCCACTGGCAATGAGTGCCTATTTTCCATCTTCTTGAGCAATATCGAACCCTCTACAATCAACGATGATTTGAACGACCCTGACTGGGTGATTGCCATGCAAGAAGAACTGAACGAGTTCGAAAGCCTCAAGGTATGGCGTCTGGTCCCGCGTCCGAAAAACAAGACGGTCATCGGTACCAAACGGATCTTCATGAACAAGAAGGACGAAAACAGGATTGTTGTTCGGAAAAAAGCTAGACTAGTGGAAAAGGGGTATAGACAACAAGAAGGGATCGATTATGTAGAGACGTTTGCCCCAGTAGCTCAAATCGAGGCCATCCGAATGTTCCTTGCTTACGCCGCTCACAAAAATTTCACCGTTTTCCAGATTGACGTAAAGACGGATTTCCTAAATGGCAAGCTCAACAATGAGGTGTACGTCTCTCAACCTGCCGGATTTGTAAGTGCTTCGAATCCCAACCACGTGTATCTCCTCGACAAAGCTCTCTATTTCCTGAAGCAAGCACCGCGTGCATGGTATGATGCCCTATCCTCTTTTCTCACGAAGGCAAGATTCTCGAAAGGTAAGATCGACACAAATCTCTTTATCAAGAGAGAATGTAAGGATATCATTCTAATTCAAATATATGTCGACGACATAATCTTCAACTTTACAAACCCCAAATACTGTCACAACTTCTCAGTCCTCATGAAATCACATTTTAAAATGAGTATGATGGGCCAGATGAATTTCTTTCTCAGTCTACAAGTTAAACAATTGTCGACTGGGATATTCATCAATCAATCTAAGTACATCTCAGATATTCTTCGGAAATTCCAGATGGAAAATTGTACGCCCATGAAGACTCCAATGTCCCCGGGTACTAAGTTACACTTCGATCCTAACGGAAAGGACATGGACACTAGGACCTATCGCAGAATGATTAGTTCGTTGATGTATCTGACGGCTAGAAGACTGGACATTATGTTTTCCACCTTTCTGTGTGCTCGATTTCAGTCCAAACCTAAGGAGTCACACATTTCTACAGTCAAGCGCATTTTGCGTTATTTAAAAGGTACTGCTGATCTTGGTCTATGGTACCCCAAGGATACAGGTTTCGAATTAATGGCGTTCTCGGATGCTGATCATGCGGGAAGTATTCTAGACTGGATGAGCACGGCAGGTCATGTCCAATTTATTGGCGACAGACTGGTTAGCTGGGCTTCGAAGAAGCAAACGTGTGTCTCCACGTCCACTGCGGAAGCGGAGTACGTGGCTGCTGCTAGTTGCTGATCCCAAGTCATTTGGATGCGTACACAACTGAAGGAATATGGGTTTCACTACTCGCAGATTCCTATATGCTGTGACTCGAAGAGCGCAATCGCCATCACAAGCAAATCCGGTACAACACAATAAGACCAAACACATAGACGTCCGGTACCATTTTATCAAGGGATCACGTTGAACGAGGTATGATCGAACTCTATTTTGTCAATACAGAAAATCAATTGGCAGACCTATTTACAAAAGCCTTGGACGAAAAACGATTTAATGAACTTGTGTCCAAGTTAGGTATGCTTAATCTAAAAGTTAACACTGCACTGAACTCGAGACACCTTCCATACACTAAGAAGCAACTGTCTCTTCCACATGTTCTGAGTTTTAGCAAACATGTTCAAGTTGCACTTTTCTCTCAGTGTATTCTGAGTTTTAGCAAACATGTTCAAGTACGATCGAACTCTATTTTGTCAATACAGAAAATCAATTGGCAGACCTATTTACAAAAGCCTTGGACGAAAAACGATTTAATGAACTTGTGTCCAAGTTAGGTATGCTTAATCTAAAAGTTTAGCACTGCACTGAACTCAAGACACCTTCCATACACTAAGAAGCAACTGTCTCTTCCACATGTTCTGAGTTTTAGCAAACATGTTCAAGTTGAACTTTTCTCTCAGTGTATTCTAGGTGTCTCGCTCCAACGTTTTCTAAAGTTCTGTATTTTCAAGTTAGGACTCGTTTATATCTCGTTTATATCTTGTTTATAGGCACATTTTCCTTGTACATAGTTATTTCTTAGTCTTCGTTATTTGTCATACTTATGAAACTAACACCTGCTTCAAAGGGTTCCACACCAAAGTCCACGACAAACCAGGTAAGTCTTCTTAGTTATCTCAAGTTGAGGGGGAGTTTTATAATTTTGAAAAGTTGAGGGGGAGTTGTGTAATTTTGAAAAGTTGAGGGGGAGTTTTATAATTTTGAAAAGTTGAGGGGGAGTTGTGTAATTTTGAAAAAGTTGAGAGGAGTACCGGACCGGGAAAGTACAAACCCAGGATTGGACCCGGATCCGGGAAACCAACTCCCGAGTTCGACCTATATATAAACCCGAAACCGTTCACTTCTCACACAATTTCAAAATTTCACGCTCAAACTTCTATCGGACGATCTTTTGCTCTCAACTAGTGATTTTGCTGGATTTCTTCTCTGATTCTCGCACGATTCCATCCCAGGTTTGTTCTAATCTCTCGTATTCACTCATAGATCACTCAGGTATAGTTATTTTATGACTCAATCGATCGATCGATCGCCAAATCGTTCGGGTCGGCCGAGTAAGGTTTCAAAACCCTACTTCTCGTGCAATCGATCAAAATTGGTCCCGATTTTGGCCCTCCTACAGGCTAGTCCGAACGTCCCACTTACGGCGAACAACTACCACCTTGACACTGCAAATCTGCTCTGCCAGTGTCAGTTCATGGTCGAAATTCTGAAGGGCCACTCACTAAACTATGCCCTAACTGCTACGGCTGAGGTCTCGAAAGTGTACGTTCAACAGCTATGACGATCGCTCGCAACTGTTACCAATGGAGCTGACACAAACCTTGAAGGCCGCATAGATGTCACTCCGGTCATCATCACTTGAGATCTTTCCTAACAGATCCTCCAGCTACCTAACGCCACTTCAATTCCAGGCAGAGTCACCATTGATCCCTCCGTCACCGACGCCACCTTATGCCAAGAGGTACATTCACTTGGCTACGCCAGGGAACTCAATCATCCTTCCCACTTCACTCGTGCTCACCTGACACCCGAATGGTACACTTTGTTCACAATTCTCAACCGCTGCATGTCCTCCATCACCAAGGGCATCGACCAGACTAGCAGCAACATGCTCCGACTGATTCACCGTGGCATTCAATCGTCACACGGACTACACATTGCTTCTCTGGCACGAGCTCGTCTAAAAAGTTAAAACGAAGGTGGCAAACAAGAAGCTGACATGCCTTCCGTTCCCGCGCTTCCTACAACTCATCGTCGCCTACTTCCTGGATGCTTATCCAACGATTCCTCAACAATCTGCTCATGATGTACACCCTTCCAACCGAATGACCAGGATACAAAATAAACCCGAAATCGCAGGCCTTATCCCAATGGTCATTCCCGAAGGACTGCTAGCTCTCGCTAATCAATCGGCACCTAGTGTGGTAGCATATAGGAGAGTGCATAACCTAGTCTCTCAGATGGTCCAGCCAGATCCGGCAAGACCTGCCCAAGGAGCGCGACCCGAGCGACGTGAGGGTCCTAGAACTCACGGAGGTAGGGTCCGAAGAGCAGGGGCTCCCGGACAGGGTGTGATGAGAGAAAACATTATGTAGGGAACTCAAGCGGGAGGTGTCGAACGATTAATACGCGGAGCTAGCAAGTCTCGTTGCCCAACCACCCCACCCCACACATCCACGCAGACCCATGATGATGACCTAGACCTCCATGATGTGCAAGTCATTGCCAATACACGAGTGGCTGAACAAGAAGAAAAACCCGCATCATCATCCAATACTGAATCCGGTTCTGAATCCGGGTCTGCCTCTAGATTTGGCTCTGGTTCAGAATTAGGATCAGAATCCGGATCTGAATCTGGTTTTGAGTCCGATTCTGAGTTTGGATCCTCCAGATCAGATGATGAGTCAATTGACTCGGATGATCACAATGATGATCAATTTTGTCTCGATCATATACCTAACATTCAACCCACTTCTGTAGAAATAAGGAGAGCGGAGGGAGCTCAGGTTGAAAATATAAATGAAAAGTGAGCGAGTGAGGGAAAGAAGAAGTAAACAAAATAACGAGAGATATCGAGCGAAGAGGCAATCTACCCAGATTGACAGCAACCAGCCACAATCAAGCCAATCAAGTCAGGTAGCCACATCCACTACCCCGTCTCATTCGTTGGGACAGGGTATTGAAAAAGACATCGTGGACCTAGCGGCGCATGTTAACCCCAAGTATCTGTTATGTAAGAGTATTGAAAATATTATCAAGTCAGAAGACCAACAGAGATCGAGCAGAAGACATAGAAGAATCTCAACAAGAAGACAAACAGAACTCAACAGAGTTCTGGTGGAACAAACAGAGCTCAACAGAGCTTTGGCAGAAGATCAACAGAAGAACTGTTCATACCTGAAGACCAACAGAGTTCTGGTCTATGAACTCTGTTGAAGTGAAGACCTCTGTGAAGCCTAAGTCTCGTAGAAATCCTAAGTGTCAGACACGTGTCCATACTTTCCACGTATGCCCTAAAGAAAGGAGACACATTTTCCACGTGTCATTCCAGGGTACGATAGTACACTGTCTACACTTTATCAGGGCTATAAATAGAGAGGTAGTGGAACAACAATTGTAAGCTTTTGGAAGAATAGTTTTCCACAATTGTTAAAGCACACACTGCAGAATTCCATAGCACTACCTCCGTACGATATTGTTCCCTGTGAGATTTCAGGATACACCATTGATCTTTTTCTTGGTGTTATCTATTATCAATATACGAGCAGCGTTTCATACTTGATCTTGTTATCATTATCCTGTTCTATATTTGATTATCACTGTTACAATATCGTTTACACAATCACTCACTTTAATGGCTTTATTTAATATGCTTCCGCTGTCTATTTCTTTACCATTATTGTGATGCAACGTGAATCTGGGAACCTACAGTTGGTATCAGAGCTTGCTTGATTTTCTCAAATCAACGCATCCAATCTACCAAGGTTGATTCACTGTTGTTGATTGTGTGTGTGTTTCAAAGCTTCCTAGTATACTCTATTTTTACTGGTTAAAGATTAAAACAAGTTTTTCAGAGTTCTTTTAATATCATTTAAAGCTTTCCAGTCTAGTTTAAAGATCTTCTCTACTGTTCCATTGGTTACTGTTCACTTACTTCCAACTTATACTCTTTCAAAACCGTTTGAAACCGCTTTACTCTGTTTTTCTAAAAAATGGCAAACAACATCAACGCCATTTTTACTGCTGGTTCTCTAACCAAGCCTCCTACTCTTCTGAAAGATGAATATCCTCAATGGAAGATTAGGATGGTTAACTTCCTTGATGGAATGGACAAGGATTTAATGTGTTCTGTCACGAATGGACCTTGCCAACCTATGGTTTTGGTTCCACGTGTACCCGCAACAGAAACTACTGCTGAGATTCCTGCTTATCTTAAACCTAAAACCACCGGGTTTACTGATGAAGAGAAACTTCAAATGGAAAATGACCTTAAAGCAGTTAGACTTCTGATTATGGCCATTCCAAACGAGATATTTCAAGAACTAGATTCATGTGTTACAGCTAAAGAAATCTGGGATCAACTTCTAAATCAACTTGAGGGTGGAATTAAGACCCAAAAGAACAGAAGGACCCAATGTATAAATGAATACAACGATTTCAAGGCACTTCCTGAGGAAACCTTACAACAAACCTACAACAGATTCAATGTTCTAATCAACAAATGTAAAAAGTGTGGGGTTGTTAGGTCGAAAGAAGACAACAATGTTATGTTTTTGAAAAGTTTGAATGATGAATGGTTAAATCTGTCCATGTCTTGACAAGCTAACCACGATCTAGATGCATGGTCTCTCACTGATGTGTATGGCACTCTCGCCGCACAAGAGAAGGATGTTGTCAAACAAAAGGGCAAATCCACCATTGCAGGTCCTATTGCTTTAGTTTCAGAGTCAAAGAACACCACTGAAGGAAAATCCAACAGAGAAAGTTCCAACATAGACAAGAAGAAAGAGAAGAAGAAGGGTAAGAAAAGTTTGGTACCGGAAAGTGATGATGAAGAAAGCTCATCAGAGGATAACGATATAAATGCTTTTGCTAAATCTCTTGCATTAATAACTCAACAATTTAACAAGAGATTTGGCAACAGAGCATTTGACAGAAGAGGTAGATACGAGAGAGAAGGAAAAGATGACAGAAGAGGTTATGTTGCACCTCCACACCAGAACCACCAGAACAGAGCTCCAACAGAACAGAGATCACAACCGCAACCACAACAGAAGTACAATGCTCCAGTTCCACAGAAAGCTGATGCTGCCCAACCCATCAATCAGAATGATGGACGTTGCTTTATATGTGGCAAACCTGGCCATTTCTCTGCTAATTGTAGAGGCAAACTGGTAAAAGACCAGGACTACTACAAGAACATATACAAGTACAATTACAGAGAAAGAAGCTACATTGCTGAGATGGAGAATTGGATTTCTGATTCATCTTCTCACGATGAACCAGAGCAAGCCAATGTTGCTGTGGATAATGAAAGTTTGGGAGAAGTTGATTGGATGACCGGAGAAAGGATAGAAAGATCTAAAGAGGAAGATATAGCTCATGTATTTGCTCTAACCGTAACAGAGCCAGACAACAGAGCGCTGGAGACTACCAGACCCAGTGACAAGGTATGTTCATCTGAATCCAAGTCCGACTCTGAGTTGGAAATGCATGTGTCTTTGCTAACAGAGGAGTTTCAACTCTTAAAACAAAAGATTTCTGAGGAAAAAGAGTTAAGAAAGCTAGTTCAGAAGGATCTGTCATTTTACAAGAGAGAGAGAAAACTCTCTTGGAACAGGAAAAAGAAGAAATATTCAAAGAGAATTATGAGCTAGAGATCTTACAACAGAAGAAGGAAAGCATTTTTTCTGAAAAAGATTAAAGAGTTTGAAAATGTTTTGAAACAAAAGACTGAAGAGATGAAAAAGTCAGAAAATGAAATACTTAACACTGTTGCCTTAAAGGACTTTTTCCAAAAAGAAAGGGAGGTTTTACATCAATCCCTACAGAGAAAAGAAATTCAAATCAAAAAGTACCAGGATGCACAAGATGTGCACATTAAGATAAACTCATAAATGGATACGCAAGGTCTCGGTTTCTCTGACCTTGCTCCCTATAACGAAAAGAAGAAGACATCTCTGTCCTCTACTTTTTGTGTTGGGAAAATCCAAGAGGATGTGATCTCTGGTACTGATGCTTTCAAAAGAATCAAAACCTCAGATGTTTACAAAAGAACAAGAAGGCTAGACTTTAGGAAGGTTAGCTATGACTCCTTGAATCATGAAAAGGTTATTAAACCATCTTCAAAGTTTATTCTCGATCAAGGAAGAGCTAGAATCATACTTCTTAACTCTGTTAATAGTCTGGATCCAACAGAGATTTTCAACTTCAATTCTTTCAAGGAACAGAAGTCTGTTACTTCTGTGGAAGAGTCCTCTGTTGAAAAATCACAGAGCGAGCTAAACCCTGAAGCACCAGTCTTCTCTCCCACTTCAGAAACAATTAGAACATCTTTTGAAGAAGATCTCATGAAAGTTCTTGAGGAAAATGCTGTTTCTAATGCATTGAAACCAAAGTTGAGAAAGTTTATGTCTGTCAAAACCAATATCTCAGTGATAACCCCAGAGTCTAACACCCTCAACAGAGCCACCAGAGACTTTCTAGACTCTGACAGTGACTCTGACTCTGAGGTAGATGACCAAAGTTTCTGTGCTCAAAAGAAAGTTTTGCATAAACCAAAGCAGATACCCGCAGGATGTTTTGATCTAAAAAAGGATGTCACATTCTTTAAGAAACAAGCTAGATTTATACCAATGCCTGAGTTTGATAACAAAAGCTTTAGGGTTCTTGCTTCTAACACAATAGAAGTGAAGAAAAGAGAGAATGCAAGAAATGTTCCTGTAAATAACAATACCTCTGTTCCCTTAGCTTTTAAGCCTTACTCCATAACAGAAGGGCAAATGGATAGTTAATGACAGACCTATTCCCAATTCTGGTGTAAATCAAAGAAGAAACTCTTTTTGGCAAAGTGAGTCTGTTCCAAAGAAAAACAACTCTTTCAAGCAAAAACAGGACATAATGTAAGGTCCTAAGGTTTTTCAGAATCAAGTACCATTCAAACAACAGTTTTAACAAAAACAGCAATGTGCATCAGTTATCTTCATGTTCTATCAACTGCAATTGCATTCAACTGTTGTTAAAACTGCAAAATCACATGAATGGTCCCCATTGTGTTCTGAATCAGTCACCACAAATAAAAAATCCTAAGACTATTCAGAATACACAAAGAATGACCTCTGGCACAACATCAAAGAATGTAAAGCCAGTAGGAAAGACTGTTAACACCCCAAAGCCTAACAAGAAAGGACCCATCTTGCAATGGGTACCTAAAAGAAACTAATCTGTCTTGCAGAAGCCTCATGGGCAGATCTGGTACCTAGATTCCGGATGTTCCAGGCACATGACGAGCAATAAGGAGTTGCTGACTTCATTTAAGAACAAGAAGGGAAGTGCAGTAACCTTTGGAGGAGACAATGGTGGACAAATTAGAGGATATGGTACTTTAGTTAATGGTGGTGTTTCAGTTTCTGAGGTTGCTTATGTTGAAGGATTAAATCATAATCTTCTCAGTATAAGTCAACTCTGTGATCATGGATTCGATGTCAATTTTAGGAAGAAGTACTGTTCCTTGTTGCTTTCCGAGTCTGGTCAAGAACTTTTAAGAGCCGACAGAAAAGGCAATCTATACAAAATGAACTTTAATCCAAATCAAAACTCTACAACAGAGAAACTCTGTTTAGTGTCTTTGAAAAATGAAGATGCCTGGCTCTGGCATAAAAGATTTGCCCATGTAAAATTTTCAAATCTTGACAAGCTCATGAAATTGAACTTAGTAAAAGGACTGCGATCACTAAAATTTGACAAAGACCATCTATGTTCTGCCTGTGAATTGGGTAAGATGAAAAGATCTTCACACAGAACTAAGAGCGATCACAATTGTCCCAGACCTTTGCATATGCTTCATATGGATCTCTGTGGTCCAATCTCTATGCAAAGTCTGTCGGGCAAAAAATATATACTTGTGCTTATTGATGAATATTCTAGATATACTTGGATTGAGTTCATCAGAGTAAAATCTGATGTCCCAGAAATTCTGATAAGTTTGTTGAGAAGGATACAGGTTCTGTTAGGACTAAAAGTTCAAAAGTTGAGAAGTGATAATGGGACAGAGTTTAAGAACGCAAGAATAGATGCTTATCTTTCAGAAGAAGGAATATCCCAAAACTTCTCAGCTGCCAGAACTCCACAACAGAATGGTGTGGTGGAGAGAAAGAACAGAACACTGGTAGAAGCCGCCAGAACCATGTTGGCCGGTTCTGTCCTTCCTATCAACTTCTGGGCAGAGGCAGTCTCAACAGCCCGTTTTACCCAAAACAGAGCTGTAATAGTGAAGAGATTTAAGAAGACTCCCTATGAACTCATCAACAACAGAAGGCCAAACGTGAAATATTTTCACAATTTTGGTTGCAAGTGCTACGTCTTGAATGACAGAGAACAACTGAGTATATTCGATAAGAAGGCGGACGAAGGAAACTTTATTGGTTATTCCTTGACCTCTAAAGCCTACAGAGTCTACAACACCAGAACCTGTGTCATTCAAGAAAGTGTAAACGTATCCTTTGATGAAAGTACATCAAGTGCCTCTGATTGCAAATCAACAGAGGGGACACAAACAGAGCAGAAGAAGACAAGTTCTTCAAAAACAAGGGAAGAAGATATCAATCTCGTGTTCGATGATTTCTTCGATGATGATGATTCCTCTGTCAACATCAACAGAGACGATCAAGCTCAGAATTCAACAAAACAGAATCTAACAGGTACAACTCTTACTGGTCCCTCCAATACTTCACCATCTACTTCTCTGTCTACAGGTGTCATTCAGAGAAATGAGGAACCACAAAGAGAACCTGAGCAAGAACCATCATCACCCATGTTAACTAATATTAGGAGAGATTCCCTATTTGAAAGCTCACCTTCACAGAGCCCTGTTGGCAACTCACAGAGAAATGAGGCCACTCTCCAGAGTTGTGTGCCACAGAGCCCTGGTGCCAATCCACAGAGCTCTGATGCTGAAGATCGTCTTTTCCCATCAGAAGCACAAACCTCACCTGTTATCCATGCTCCCATGACAAGATGGACAAAGGATCACCCTCATCATCTTATAATTGGTGCTGCTGAAGATGGTGTAAAGACAAGATCGGCAACAATCAATGAAGCCTTCTTTGTAAATTTTCTAAGCATGATTGAGCCGAAGAAGATCACTGAAGCCCTTGAAGACCCAAACTGGATCGAAGCTATGCAAGAGGAGCTTCTGGAGTTTGAACGAAACAAAGTTTGGTCCTTGGTTCCACTTCCAAAAGGCAAAGCTACCATCGGAACCAAGTGGGTGTTTAGAAACAAAAAGGATGAAGATGGGATTATCATAAAAAACAAAGCCCGATTGGTTGCTAAGGGATACAGCCAAGAAGAAGGCATTGACTATGACGAGACCTTAGCACCTGTGGCTAGACTAGAAGCCATCAGAATCTTCCTAGCCTATGCTGCTCACAAGGGTTTCAAGGTCTACCAGATGGACGTCAAATCTGCTTTTCTGAATGGTAGATTACAAGAAGAAGTATATATTCAACAACCACCAGGTTTCGAATGTTCAGAGTTTCCAGACCATGTTTACAAGCTAGACAAAGCTCTGTACGGCCTTAAGCAAGCTCCCAGAGCCTGGTATGAAACTCTGTCAAACTTTCTGGTGACTAATCACTTCGAGAAAGGTACTGTCGATAAAACTCTATTCTTTAGGAGGTATAAGAATGATATACTTCTGGTACAAATATATGTTGATGACATTATTTTTGGGTCTACACGGCAAGAGTACTGTGATAAGTTTTAGGAATTGATGAAAAGTGAATTCAAAATGAGCATGATGGGAGAACTTTCTTTCTTCCTTGGTTTACAAGTAAAACAATCCATCAGAGGGACTTTCATAAGTCAGTCCAAATACATCTCTGACATTTTGAAAAAATACAAGTTCAATAATTCAAAACCAATGAAAACTCCTATTGCCACTGGAGTCAAACTTGACTCTGACCTTAATGGTGAACCTGTAGATGTCAAGAACTACAGACGCATGATAGGGTCACTTCTGTACTTAACTGCTAGCAGACCTAATATAATGTTTGCAACGTGTCTTTGTGCCAGATTTCAAGCAAATCCTAAAGTATCACACTTTTCTGCTGTCAAGCGTATATTTAAATATCTGAAAGGGACTCAATTCTTGGGTCTCTGGTATCCTCTTAATTATGGTTTCGAGCTTGTAGCATATACAGATTCAGATTATGGAGGATGCAAGAATGACCAAAAAGTACTTCTGGTAGCTGCCAATTACATGGTGAAAAATTGGTGAGTTGGACATCCAAGAAACAGAACCGCGTTTCAACCTCTACAGCAGAAGCAGAGTATGTTGCTGCAGCTAGTTGTTGCTCTCAAGTGCTCTGGATGAAAACTCAACTCAAAGATTATGGCATGGAGTACAATAAAATTCCAAATCTGTGTGACTCCAAGAGTGCCATAGCAATCACAGCTAACCCAGTTCAGCATTCCAAAACCAAGCATATCGACATAAGGTATCACTTCATAAAAGACCATGTTGAAAAAGGGACGATTGAAATGTACTTCGTTTCAACCGACTTCCAATTAGCTGATCTTTTTACAAAAGCCCTTGATGAAAGGAGATTTAACTTCTTAATCAGCAAATTGGGTATGCTGAACATGTCCTCCTAACTATGTTTATAACTCAACAGAGCCTCTGACGATCCTACCAGAACTCTGTCAAATAGTTGGGTAGGATAGTTCAACAGAGTCTCTGATGTTCACCAGAACTCTGTCAGGCATATTTTTTTTCAACAAGCTCAGTGAATCTGTTTGTACATATTTTTTGTTTGTACAGTTTTTTTTTTTCGGGGCTGAATAGACAAATCTTTCATATAAGCTCATCTTTCAAGGGGGGGCTTATAAAGGAAAACGTGCATGATTTTAGGGGGAGCAAGTCAAAATCTGTTTTTCAAATCTAAAATGACTTTGCTCCTTGAACCTAAAAGAAAATTCTTTTTGAAGGGAAAACCGGTTCTGATGAAAACTTTTTGATAATGTCAAGAACTTACCAGAACTCTGATATTTCACCAGAGCTCTGTTGATTTTCACCAGAACTCTGTGAACCTTCTGAGATAGTTCTGTTGACGTTCTTTGACCACTTTCACATCAGATACAGAACTCTAAATGATTTTTGGGTAAAGGTGAAACATCTTGGGATACTTGGAAAGAAATGAATAAGTCATTTCAACAGAGGCAAAACTGTGCTGAGCTCCACCAGAGCTCTGTCGGTTTTCTGCCACGTCATCAGAAGCACGTCATCCGAGATGCGGGTCATTCTTTAAGCGTCAACTACTTGTCACCCGCACATCTCTAACCGTGACGGTTTGCTTGCCCAAAAGCTGTCAGAACCAAATCTTACGTGGCATTCTCTGATTGAAAGACAGACCACTAGCTGTTTCCACGTTCTACTGTAGAGGCCGTTCCACTATCTGAAACTCGAGTGCCTACAGTACCTACGACGATTACCCAGCCACATGTTTAGCGTATAAATATCCATCACCCTGGCCCATTTCTTTTCTTACGCTTTCTGATCATTCAAAAACCCTTCATCTTTCCCTCTCAAAAGTTCAAAACGTTCAAGTTCTTCAAGAAAAAACCCTAATCTGCAACAATGGCAGAACCTCAAAACTCTACTGATTCAAGCCGAATAGGACCCGTCGATGAAATCATTATCCTCCCATACGAGTTAGCTGACAACAACTATCGATTCGACCCAAACCCATGACTCTATTTACCCCTATATCACATCTTCATAGAGTTTTTCAGAAACTCCAAAATATTTAGAGCCCTGACAGCGTTTGATGATCATCTTCCTGCAATCTACGTCCAACAATGGTGGACCACGTGCCAGTACATAGAAGAACAAGATGGGATTGTTGGGAATGTCAACTCGAGAAATGGAGGAGCAGGAACAATCAGAATCCGTGCAAGCACTTTCAGAAGAATCTTCAGGATGAAGACCAAAAGACAACTTGGAATAGAAGCCTATGAAAAACCCCCCAATGTTGTTGTTCTTCTTGAATTCATGAAGTTCTTGGGATACAACAAAGAACTGAACAGAATAGGTGAGTTCAGAAGACAAAATCTACCAACAATGTGGAACTTCATGTTCTCCACCTTGAACAGAACCCTCACTAGCAAATCTGGGAGTCAAGACCAAGCCAGCACAGAAATCCTACAGATCATGTATGGATTGTTCTTTAACAGAAATTTTGACTACGCCAGCATTCTTTACAACGACCTTCTTAACGCTGTCAACACAAAGACCTCATCCATAGCAAGAGGAGGAGTCGTTGGAACCCACAAATTCCTGAAATTCATCAAGTTTCCTCGATTCATCAGTCTGGTAATTAGAAGAGCATTCGACAGACTGGAATTGACTCATCAGGGAAAATCTACACCTGTTTGGGTTATGTCCAAGTTCCAACCCACGACTTCAGGAGAATACCCGTTTATCCGAAGAATTCCAGGTACAATGCTTGCCCTAATCGATCCTCAACACCTCTCTGTCCAAAACTATGAGAGTGCTGCTCAACCGCAAGAACCTGAGGTGAGAACCCCAGCATACTTAGGTTCTGAGCCTTCATTGGAGAGTTTAGGAGAGGAAATAGCAGAGGAAGTTAACAGACCAGAGAGAAGAGTACCCGAAGTGGGGTCTTCCTCTAGAGTGATGGAGGAGGAAGTAGAGAACAGAGCATCCAATATGGAGACTGTTCATGAGGGAGTAAAAGAAACATCAGAGGTGGAAGTTATTTCCTCTGGTACTGGTGAGAAAGAGGATGACAAAGAGAATCCCGAGAGTTCTATACCGCTAAAAGCCGAGGGAGATGAGAGCTTAGAAAAAGATGTTCAATAGAACACAGATGAGCGTATCCATAACCAACATCCCCGTGCTTCCACACAATCTAATCCTGGTGATCAAGACCAACGGATTATTGAAACAGAGGTGCACACCTCGAACCCTAACCTGCAAGAACCGACAGATGCGACTCTTCATGCCTCTGGTACGCACATACCCGGAGAAGCAATCTTTGGTAGTGATGTTCATTCTCCCCAGAACATCAATAGGTCACCTCCACACAATGATGCTTCTGTGGCTCATATAGACATGACACAAAATAGACCAGAGATCTTTGTAATCTCACGTAGCATCTGTCCGACTCAGGGACAACGGGAGACCATAGTAGAACAAGGGAAGACTTTGCTTGATCCAAACTCTTTTCATCACATCATATTTCCTTCCTCAGAATCTGAGCTGGCGGAGGAACCTCTGATCAGAACACCTGTAGATGTATCCCCTCAAAAGGATCATCAAGGATCGGGTGGAAGTCCTCCAAGAGCCAACATCAATACAACTCTTGAAGGAGGCACCTCTGAACTCGAGGTTCAATTGGATCCATGTGTTGGAACCAAGGTTACCCCCATTGACACTGTCACAAGAGCAGAGTTCGAAAGCTTCTGTGATAGTATCAACAACTCCTTGAATGAGTATAAACTTATCAATGAACATAAGGAGGAGCTGATCCGCAAGGAGAATGCTCTTCTTAAAGAGGAATTGCAACAGATCTCTAATAAACATGCAGAGGTAACTCTGAAATATGCCGAGTCTGAAAACCTCGGAGCAGAGGCTGAACGCGCCAGATCAGAAGCACTTACTAAACTGACAACAGAGATAGCAGATCTGAAAAGAGACAGAACAGAGGAAATGACAAAGACTTCGACAGAACTTGCTGATCTGAAGAAAATACTGGCAGAGAATCACAAGGAATCCATGAACAGAACCCTGCCGATACCTTCTGTCCTCTTATCAGAATCGAACGTCAGAACCTTGACAGAGTTAATTGACAACTCTGTTAAGAAAGCCATCAAAAATGCAACAACATCATCTGCTACTCCACTCAACATCTCAAGCCCCAACCCAAACGACTTACCCATGACAGTTGGCCAGATGGGTGACTTTCGCAGATCTGTTCTCAGCCGGATGATGACAATTTCATCCTAGTTTGTGATGAAGGCACATGCGACAGAGAAACACGTACAGGCAGCTCTTGACATTCACAAAGTCAACTTTGAGAGTCAAGTAGATGAGATCAGAATTGCCGCAACAGAAGTTGAAGACGCAATGAAAAAGGCAGTAACAAACTTCACAGATGCCATCTTACAGACTGCCACACTCAAACGACCTGCAGAAGGAGCACTAGAAGGAGAACCCTCGAGCAAAAGAGCCAAATCTACTCCAAAGTTTGTTGCTCTGTCCTCACCCGCTTCTGGAATTGCACTATCTGATGATGATGATTTTGAAGATGCTAAAGAAGCTCATTCAGATAGCCAAATGGGTGAGTCCGCAGATCTACAAAAGGGGGAGAAGGAAAAGGAGAAGGAAAAAGAGAAAGAAAAAGAGAAAGAGGCTGAAAAGGGAAAAGGGAAAGACAAAGCGACAGAGACGACAGAGGCAGAGGCAGAAAGAGGAGATAAAGGGATAACAGAAGAAAACATGCCAGAAATGACGATGGTGGAATTCGACTACATGTTCAAAGACAGAGTCATCAAACCAACAAAAGAGTCAACGCAAGAACCACCAGAAATCATCTGTCTTGAAACCCCTCCTACATCTCCAAGAACTGAACCAGAGAGATCAATCCCAATCTCTGCTGAAGAACAAACAAGCCAAGCCCAACCTCAAGTCAAACCCCAAGTTCTACAAGAGCCCGGACAACATGTTGATATCCTCATGACAGAAACCCATGAAGATCAGAACCCAATGGTACCAGAACAGAACCCTGAACCATCAAACCAACATACCGAGAAACCATCCTTAGAAGAATTCTTTGGTTATCTCTCTGCTGACAGAGACATCATCCCTGTCAATGCCAAACCCGTCAACCCGTACCTCAATCCAATCAGAATAAACACCATTTCCGAATCAAGGCAACAGTTCATCCAAACCAAATCAAATCTGAACAGAGCCATTGACATAAACTTCGGTATCCGCAGAATCTTGGACATCAACCATAAGAAGTTCCAACATGACAGAGTCGTATACCATGAGTACACTGTTGAATCAATAGAAGGCAGAAATGAATTCTTCAATGACAATGATCTTGTCCTTCTGAATCCATACGATATGATCATGCTTCACGCCTATTGCTTGAACTTCTTCGAAAGATACAAACCCACAAGAACTGCGCTACCAGAGGTTCGATTTGCTATGCAAGAGCACGTTAATCTCAGAACTCAGATTGATTTTCATCTAGGCATTGAGTTCGAAGTTGAGAGACTAGCGATTGCACCATCAAACGAAAACCTTGAGGGTTATGGCCACTACAGAACTGGAACCGTAGTTGAAAATCCTCCAGTCTTCATCTGTCGACAGAAGAAGATCAAGAAGGCCATCAGAATCTGAAGCCCACAAGTATTCGAGTGAATCGCTGGTGTATCTCAAGAACATAATTCAGAATCTCCCAAGAGAAAAGTGTCCAGAAGAGCAACTAAAGCTCTGCATCGAACAAATAGATCTTATGTTGGACTTCCGTGAGCTAATCAGAAGATTCGACAGAATCCTAAGGGGAGATAATTATGCCTAAACGTACTTATTCTTTTACTCTGTATTGTAAAATCTTAAAAGAATAGTGCAAGGTTTCAACAGAGGGAAATGTTCTCTGTTTTTTTGTTTTACATCTCTGTATTTCCAAATTTTTATTTTCAATACTTAGGGGAGATTGTTAGCCCCAAGTATCTGTTATGTAAAAGTATTGAAAATACTATCAAGTTAGAAGACCAACAGAGATCGAGCAGAAGACTTAGAAGAATCTCAACAAGAAGACCAACAGAACTCAACAGAGTTTTGGTGGAACCAACAGAGCTCAACAGAGCTTTGGCAGAAGATCAACAGAAGAACTGTTCATACCCGAAGACCAACAGAGTTCTGGTCTATGAACTATGTTGAAGTGAAGACCTCTGTGAAGCCTAAGTCTCGTAGAAATCCTAAGTGTCAGACACGTGTCCATACTTTCCACGTATGCCCTAAAGAAAGGAGACACACTTTCCACGTGTCATTCCAGGGTACGATAGTACACTGTCTACACTTTATCAGGGCTATAAATAAAGAGGTAGTGGAACAACAATTGTAAGCTTTTGGAAGAATAGTTTTCCACAATTGTTAAAGCACACACTGCAGAATTCCATAGCACTACCTCCGTACGATATTGTTCCCTGTGAGATTTCAGGATACACCATTGATCTTGGTCTTGGTGTTATCTATTATCAATATACGAGCAGCGTTTCATACTTGATCTTTTTATCATTATCCTGTTCTATATTTGATTATCACTGTTACAATATCGTTTACACAATCACTAACTTTAATGGCTTTATTTAATATGCTTCCGTTGTCTATTTCTTTACCATTATTGTGACGCAACGTGAATCTGGGAACCTACAGCGCAAATACACACCCTCCCCAGCTACTCAGAGGTCTCTCAAAAGACTTATGTTTCATTTTCGCATGGGGACGTAGCACAACTTCCACCAGTCTCTCACTTGGAGAGTTCAGGTGTTGAAACAAGAAGACTCCCGCCAGTCCTCGACTTCTTTGGGTGCACCATTGCGTCTAGAGCGACTGCAGAATTACATTCTTTGGCTAGGACACAATCACTTTCTACGGCTACTGTCGAAATTCTCTGTGACTAGACCGCAACACCCCGAGTTACTCTACCACTTGGTGGATTACGAGGACAAGGTGGAAGTCTTGCCACGGCTAACATCCCGCCAACCATGAGCGCAGACGGTACGGCGGTGCAATCCACCGTTGTTACTTCAACTGGAAATCTACGTGAGCTAGGTGATAGAATCCTGGAGTTAGTCTCAAAGAAATATCTGGATAGTGCGTTAAAGGCTGTCCAAACTAAGCTTACACGACAACTGCAGGTGGAACTGGATTTTGTTAAACGATCAATGAAGGGGAAAGAAATTCAGATCGAGCCCCCAGCCAAAACACTTACTCCACCACGGCAAACCCGCCAATTCACACAGACCATGAGCATCGACGGCCTCAAAGCAACCTTACTAGACAAGCTCATGGATCAAGCTAATATCGACACTTCTTCTGAAGCTGATCTTATGAGTCTCCTCCGCTCACAAGCTCCAGCCCCTACCCTTCAACCTGATTCCCAAACCCAAATAAATGCCAAACTTGACCACCTTACCACCACCCTTGAAAATGTTCAACATACCCTTTCCAATATATCCGACAGGGTTTCCATCCTTGAAACAATGTGTAAGGGTCAAGCACAGGATTTAAAGCACCGACATGATGATCAGAATGATCCCGATCAACATGAGGGGGAGAAGCGCTAGAGAATAACTGAGCTGACAACCACAAAGGTTATTATTGAAACTCCAGCAGGTACAGAGTCGATTAACCAAAGTTTAGATCAGACTATAGTCCAAGATATGGAGTTAGCGTCAGCGGTCAGAGAATCTCAAGTGCCAGAAACAGCAAACCCAATGGTTAAAAAGCCCAAGGGAGAATCAGACGAGCCAATAATGCTGACAGTTCCTGAAAGAGCAGATCTGGAATTTATTGATGATGAATCTGAGATTGATCCATAGACTGAAACACTATGGAACGAGAAAGCCATAGTAGGAATCCGATCAGAGACAAATATGTTATGGCCCTTCTCAGATGAAGAAACTATGGATGACGACGACTACGATCAATTTCTTCTCCAAAGCGAACAGGTATCAGAAAATCAACAGTAGACGGACCAAGACACCGCAGGAACTTCCTCTGATATACCAATTCCACAACCAGAAGTGGCTCAACCTCAACCAAACCAACCGGTACGTTGGGAGAGAGTCAGGATTCTGGTACCTTATGTAACACCCTCAAATTTGGAAAGAGCAACTAAATAAAATTTTCAATAAAATTACCACTTAAGGATAATATTCATTCTACAAACCATTCATGGGATTACCTCAAGATTTAAAACGTAATAACTTCTACATTATCCATAACTTAAGTGACTACAGAAGTCAGGTGTTACTCAACCCAAACTAAAGTTGCTATTTCCACAACGCGAAAGACTTCGCCAATTCACTTACTCATTGCACACACCTCTATCTCTCCATTCTTCATAGGGTCACTAGAACTACTTCCCAACCGGAACCTGTTGCACATGCCGACAAATAAAAAGGTTAGGCTAACGCCTAGTGAGTTCAAGAGTTTTATCATGATTATATAATTCGTAAAACGAGGGAGATGCAATTTAAATCATGAGTTCAAAAACAATTTACTTTAGATGCAAACCACCCATTTTCCAACGCACACAAATCCCGTGATGAAAGCTCTAATATAAAACGATTCTCATAAGGGACTCGTCCAAAAACTTACTTGAAAACTGTAACAGTATCTGATTTCCAAAATGATTGAAATCATGAATAAATCGCTATTATTCAAACATCCCAAACTCGGATGAAGCATAACCCACAACTCATATATCGTGGAAAACAATCCATACAAGTATAAAACGTCACCGAAAACATGGATAAAGATAAATACCCAAAACAACACCTTTCGGTGATGGGGGAGACCCGGTTCCATCGAATGTGACGGGCACACAAAGTTAGGTCACTTATCAAAGTTATTGAGATTCAAGTATTGGATGCCGAGTGTGGCTACTTAAAACACACACCCATGAATTGCCGATATCCAAGAACGTAATAGCACGTAGGACTTATACCATACCATCCATGCCTAACTGTGCCTCAATGTGGAAAACTAGCTGGTAGTTGGAAATCGGGTACCCAGAAATGTGGGCAAAAATGTTCCCACAGTGGGGGCGCAAGTATACACCAACACTGGGATCGCTACAAGTAATAAAGTGGTAAAAAAACCGAGTATCGTATCCACAGGGATTGGTTTTCAAAGTTCCGAGTCCTAAGTCGAGAATACACTGATTTCAATGAGAGAAGAAGAAAATATATTTTTTAAGTGAGTTTTGGGTTTTGAATAACAAAAACTAAATAAGTAAATAAAATAGGTATGGGTGTAAGTTTTTTTTTGAGATGTTCGTAGTGACGAAATGGTTAGTCACTTTGTAGTACGGAATGTCTATAAAAAACCCGATCTCTCGAAAGTGGATTTTTATAGACCGGTCCTACAAAATGCCCATAAAGTCACCATTATTTCCGACTCTTAATCTTGCCGAATTAACTAAGTATGACTCAAAAATCAAAGTTCAATCAGTATGGAGATTTACACCCAAATCTCTTTGTGATAAAAATCTCGACCGAAGTTAGAACCTTAGTAAATCATGCAGAACCCGTATCTCTACGTGGTTATCAAAGACTTTCTCAAATCTGTGTGCATCACTTAAGCCGTATTGTGGATCCGCCCCTCTCGAGGTATAAGATCTAATATTAACACTTCAAGGTGATCAACTTATCTACGTTGAGTTTAAGTCCCGACTCAAGTGACCATGCTTAAGAGCTAGCAACGATGGCAACACCCAAGTGTCGCCTACTAGTCTCAAGTTCAACTCACACCCACACCCAAAAGGGGTGGTTAGTTCATACTAAAAGTAAAAGACATGATAAAAGAAAGGAAATACGAACTAACTAATTTCATAAAGTTAAATACGAGAAATTAAATACGGAATTAAAATACATAATTTAAACTACTACACCTCAAGCCTAATGCTTGAGGTGATTTATTGAAAGCAAAAGAAGAGAGGATGATGATGTACTATCAACTATTGCTTCTTCCTCTTCTATTTAAAGGCCCCAAAACAATCATTGATCTCCTTTGTGTGTGGCCTTCATTCATCAGCAAATATGTGGTCCTCAATCCACCTTCTCATCCCTCTTGTGCAAGTTGAAGAATTTTGGGCGGTGGGTTTGAGAGTGTGCCTGCAGTGGGCACTCCATGCCCACAGAGTCCAGCAGTGATACTTATAACCCAAAATGATGTGTTTAACTCTAAAAACATCATCAACAACTCCAAATGAAAATAAAATAATAAAAGGAAGAAACACAAACAAATAAAAAGAAAAAACAACTAAAATGGAAGAAAAATACACACAAACGGAATGTAAATAACGCTCAAAATGAGAGTTATCATACCCCCAAACTTAACTTGTTACTTGTCCCCAAGTAACTAAAAAGGACACAAATAAAAAAAATGAAGATAACAAAATACATAAGAAGACTAAGTATCACAAACAGGACCTTCAATTTTAATCTTTTTTTTTCTTTTGCATCTCAAATCCCTTTAACTAAAAGCATCCATAGTTTTTCCTAATTTTTCCACTTTATTCTTTTTTTATTGCATTTTTATTTCCATAGGCTAAGCTATAATTCACCAATCTTATGATAATTGACTTTGCAAACATAGATCTACAGGACTTTGAAGGGTTGGTGTTTAAGGCTTCTCACGATCCTTACATTTTTCATCTTCCCCCAAACTTGTCTTTTTGGGTTACATCAAAGAAAAATATTTCAAACTATGTATTTGATGTGTTTTTCCCAACTTGTTTATCTCAACGTGTCAAACTCAGCAATTTGTATGTTTTTTTTATTATCCTTCCAATTTTTCGAAGGATTTAGCTCCTTTTTTTCAACACTTGAGTTTCCTCCTCCAAACTTAAAATACTCAATATCTTCAATGTGGATGGAGTAATAAGACTCAAAGGCTCGGGTAAGGTAACAAAGGATAAGTGTATCGACCAAGTGTTTAGAAAAAAAGGCTTGTGTCATTTCTAAAATTTCAAAGTTTAATCAATATGGATACCGGGGAATTGGCTGCTTAGTTCTAGAAATCTGCTAGTAGTGGATAGATTATTCAAACTATGAAACTTCAAATATAAGGATATAAGATGTATGAGGTTTTTTTTTCTTTTTTTTTTCTTTTTGATCCCAAAAATTCTTGATACTAGTCAAAATGAACAAACTCAAATCACACACACAAAAGTGTAAAAGAAAAGACACAAAATTGGAGTTGAGAGTAAGAAGATAAGTTTGCATCAAGGTTATGTAGGATGTGGTTCACCACCCCACATATGCATCTTCAAAAAGTGGAGTGGGTTCAAGATAATAGACACCTCCACCGTACCAAAGCGTCTTTCAACAAGTCCACCACCCAAAGAACACGATATAGGTAAAGTTCCCAAGCTCTTGATCACACAAATCCTCCCAATGATCCATGGCATGATCCCGGTAGGAGCATAGTGATCACAAAAAGAATGCTGCACAAAATGAGCAAAAATCATTATGTTAGGAATTTTAGCATCTAGAAGCAACTTTTTACTATTAGGAAGTAAAGAAGGATTGCTCATGTGCTTGAAATTTGGCTTAAAAATCTCCAACTCTTTCTCAACATCACTCGCATCCTTACCAACACATTTTGATTTTTCATTATCACTTGGTAAGAAACCTTGACTTTGATTTTTCAACTCGTCAACTAGTTGTCCCATCTTAGTGTTTAAGGTTTCAAAAGAGGATGTGAACTTTCCCAAAAATGTTGTAAATTTTTTTGTTAAGCTTGGGGAAAAAGTTTCAAAAGAGTGAGACGGTTCGGGTTGTGAAAAACATTCCCGGGTGGGTTGTTGGAAACAAAGGACGTGAATCCATGGTGAGGATCACTCCCTTGAAAATTACAAAAATAATCAAAATTCCCCTCCCATGATTGGTCAAATGTATTTATAAACGTGTCATTCCAATCTTGACGGGGAGGTGAAAATGAAGTGTAGGTGCTATCATCTTGAAGATTAGTCAAAAAGTTAGGATGTTGTTCCCATGAATAATCGAAAGTATTAAAATACGGGGCATCCCAATTAAAACCTTCCATTATGGTGAAAGAAAAATAAATGAAAACTCAACTTATAACTCAAGAAACTCTGGAAATACGCCAATTCCCCGGCAACGGCGCCAAAAACTTGGTAGCTGGAAATCGTGTACCCAGAAATGTGGGCACAAATGTTCCCACAGTGGGGGCGCAAGTATACACCAATACTGGGATCGCTACAAGTAATAAAGTGGTAAAAGTACCGAGTATCGTATCCACAGGGATTGGATTTCAAAGTTCCGAGTCCTAAGTCGAGAATACACTGATTTCAATGAGAGAAGAAGAAAATATATTTTTAAGTGAGTTTTGGGTTTTGAATAACAAAAACTAAATAAGTAAATAAAATAGGTATGGGTGTAAGTTTTTTCTAGAGATGTTCGTAGTGACGAAATGGTTAGTCACTTTGTAGTACGGAATGTCTATAAAAAACCCGATCTCTTAAAAGTGGATTTTTATAGACCGGTCCTACAAAATGCCCATAAAGTCACCATTATTTTCGACTCTTAATCTTGCTGATTTAACTAAGTATGACTCAAAAATCAAAGTTCAATCAGTATGGAGATTTACACCCAATTCTCTTTGTGATATAAATCTCGACCGAAGTTCGAACCTTAGTAAATCATGCAGAACCCATATCTCTACGTGGTTACCAAAGACTTTCTCAAATCTGTGTGCATCACTTAAGCCGTATTTCGGATCCGCCCCTCTCGAGGTCAAAATCTAATATTAACACTTCAAGGTGATCAGCTTATCTGCGTTGAGTTTAAGTCCTGACTCAAGTGACCAAGCTTAAGAACTAACAACGATGGCAACACCCAAGTGTCGCCTACTAGTCTCAAGTTCAACTCACACCCACACCCAAAGGGGTGGTTAGTTCATACTAAAAGTAAAAGACATGATAAAAGAAAGGAAATACGAACTAACTGATTTCATAAAGTTAAATACGAGAAATGAAATACAGAATTAAAATACATAATTTAAACTACTACACCTCAAGCCTAATGCTTGAGGTGATTTATTGAAAGCAAAAGAAGAGAGGATGACGATGTAGTATCAACTATTGCTTCTTCCTCTTCTATTTAAAAGCCCCAAAACAATCATTGATCTCCTTTGTGTGCGGCCTTCATTCATCAGCAAATATGTGGTCCTCAATCCACCTTCTCATCCCACTTGTGCAAGTTGAAGAATTTTGGGCGGTGGGTTTGAGAGTGTGCTCGCAGTAGGCACTCCATGCCCACATAGTCCAGCAGTGATATTTATAACCCAAAATGATGTGTTTAACTCTAAAAACATCCTCAACAACTCCAAATGAAAATAAAATAATAAAAGGAAGAAACACAAACAAATAAGAAGAAAACACAACTAAAATGGAAGAAAAATACACACAAACGGAATGTAAATAACGCTCAAAATGGGAGTTATCACTAGCATCCCATCATTGTCATAATACTCAAATCAACATATTAGCACATAGGTATTACACCTTACCATCGATGCCTATTCCGTCCTACAATGGGAGAAACTAGCGTCTCACCATTGAACGTAAAAACTCAAGTGCCTATGGATCCATAGCTAAATAAGGTCTAAAACATTACATGACTCCAAACGAATGAACAAATGCATTCAAAACATGTAATTCTTCAATAAACATAACTCATGATCAGAACTCGACTTTAAGCTATCAAAACTGGACCAATGTCCCCATGACTTAACAAAAGCCATTACCGAACCATAAGCTCGACTAACTCAAAAGATCAATCGTGAAAAGTCATAAAATGAAAATAAACGTAGCAACACACACTTTTGTCATTAAATAATTCGAATCCGTGAAAACCCGAAACAAGATGTTAGGTTAGGACAACCCTCTTTTCCAAGGAACTCACACCGTTACATTTCCAAATTGTCCCATAGAATAAATTATCAAAACATGTTCATTTATGATTTATCTATCAAATTTCCCAAAAATCTCAAATATGGGTGTTTTACAATATTTACATGGTTAAATACTTCAAAAAGTCAAAAACCACCAAATAAGTCAACAATTGATAATTTTCATGTAAAACACATAAGTACTTTGAAAAATAACATTTTTGGCATGTACAACGTTTTCACAAATCAACTTGAACCCGCCTTGCTAGATTTAGGCTAAATCTATATTTTCCCCAACTTGAGCTCCTTTGAAGAAACTTGTATCCTCAAGACAAATCTTCCAAAACCTAGATCCATAAGTTTCCAACCATAAAAAAACCATATTCAACCATACCAAATCGTTCCCCAAATATTTCAACAATAATCTCAACTTATACCCAAAACCCTAATTTCCATAGATGAAGAGAAGAGAAGATTACCTTAACCATAACTTGAATCCACCAACCAAAATACCTCTAGAATCATCAAAATGAACCACAAACTCCCAATCTTCAAAGTGAAGAAAAAAGGTTGGATGAAACCCTAGAAAACTTTGATGAGGAAGATGAAATGAAAGGATTCTTGCTTTAGCTTCCAAAACCATGATAGATGAAGAAGGAACACTTGAAAACTTGATTCTTGGGGTCTAAAAGGCGCAAAATCGACATTGGGGGTGAAGGGTTTCGGTTCTTGGGGAGAAAAACGAAGTGGGTGAAGTGAAATGAGGAAAAGGGGTGGAAAATCCCGATTTTATGGGTCAGGTGCCCCCGTGCGACAATGATCGGCGACTTTCCCTTTGGCATAGTCATGTGTCACAGTCGCGGGGTTGGTACAACCTTCTGTTTCTAGCGCTACATTGACCAGTGACATTGACACGTGTCATAGTCGCGGAGGAGGTATCAAACACCGTTTTGGCCGCAACTTCTTCATTTTAGCTCCGTTTTCGCTCCGGAAAGGACCGTTGGATTCGTATTTGGATTATCCATCCAATAAGACCATAAAATCTAGGATTCAATCCAAAATTCTATTTTTCATATTTATCTTAAAAGATTGATACCTTCCAAAGATTGGGGTGTTACACCTTATCTTGAAGAATCTTAGAAGAAGATTTTCGTGCACTGGATTAGACGTCTAGACCCGGTTATGTGTTAAGGGGTATCCGACTTGGATGAACCAGTTCAATCTCAGTATTTGGAAGTTATGAAAAGTAGTCGAATGGTGAGTGAAGTCAAGACCAGTCACCGGATTACTGAGATCGTCGACATTGTTTCTAACAAAGTCTTGAAATCTGGTTCCCTGTGTTCACCGTCGGAAGGGAGGATGCAAAAGAATGGGTCTTTTCAGAGACAGACTTCAGAAATCTGAATCTGAAATATTTTCCCGTCATTCTATGTGAGTTGAGAACCCAAACCATCAGATCGTTGTCTGTCACAAAAGCTCTGGAGACTATCAAATGCTTCATGAAGTGCATCATCACTTTATCCTACATCAATGACCTTCAGATGGGTATTGAGAGTAATCAAAGGAAAGTAAATATGCTCAAGCCCAATCTGACCTTACCAGAACTTGAAGATCTGCAGATACATTCTTATGTGTCAATGCCAGAGACCGGAATCGTGTACCTGAACGAGAAAGAAGAAAAACGCTTCATGAGAGTCAGTGAGCTGCATAAATTCAGTGAAGGAACGTTAATGGAAGTCCGTCAAGTGCTGAGAGGAATAACTGCTGAAGAAGAGAAGAATTCGTCTGAGAAGATTGCCAACCTGAGAAAGTACCTAGCCAAGGAACTGCTGAAAGAGAATGAAGACAGGCTAGAGTACTTTTCACTGGTTCTTTGGCTTAATCTTCGACTTCAGCGTAGAACGTGGTTGACGTGAAACTTGTCTTCAGGGATCATAAGTAAACAATAGAAGTTATCAGCGATCATCAATGAGGTGTGAACATGCTCAGGGCTCACTGATGAACAGTGTTCGCTGAATGTGTAAAATAAAGAACGAGAGTTCCTATCAGCGGTACTGAACAGTCTTAGTACTTATCAGCGATAGTGAAACTCTTATACATATTGTCTACTTACAATTTTCACTAAGTGTTTCTCAGAGTCATTATCAAATCACTGAGGGTTTGGATCAACAATCTCCCCCTATTTGATTATGACATAGCAATAAAAGAAAATTGCTAAGTAAGAAAACATGAGGATAAAAAGGACTCATAAAATATTTGTCCCATTTACTGTTTTCGGGGATCTTTTTAAGTATTGATGGAGTAAAGTACATTCGCTGAAATTTTTCATTAAACTTCGTATCAGTTACAAAGGGAAGTGGAAAAATTATAAGTACAACAAATAATAATTACAAGTACAAAAGTTTACAAGCTGATAAAGATAGAAGAATTACAGGGAATCCTATCAGCTATTCAGGTTCATCCTTGATAAGAAGTTCATCGAGGGTATTTGTAGTAGGGATCATCCAATCAGGGACCTTTTCTCAAAGATCCCTTCTTCGTTGTGCTTCTTTAAAGATCAGGGGCTTCATGAAGTGTCCGAGAAGGTCATCTCTGAATCTGCACCAGTAGACAAGATCTATGAGTTGTTCGATAGGGGCAATGCATAGCTCAGAGACGCGTTGGAAGCATTCTCATCCAGTGCAGTCATTGAAGAAAATACCATGAGGATTACTTAAGACTTTTCCAGGGATAAAGCGTTCACCGAGGGGCAGGGAGACATCAAGAACTGAAAGATCAGGGTCAGTACCAAGGACTTCTTCTCGTGAAAAACCAATTCCAGTTTCATTTCTGATAGGAGGACCTGAAGCTGAAGATGTTATTTTTTTCTTTGCAACAGGCCTTCTTTGTCGAACTGAAGGGGGAGGAGGAGGAGGAGGAGGAGGGATATCAACGGCTGATGTAACCAAGTCGATCTTCCTATTCAGAGCTTTTTCGACAAAGGTTTTGAAGTTTGAACGTGACCGCTGAATGGCTATCCGCATCTCCAACCATTCAGATAAACCGTACTTGCCAATCGACGATGGGTAGATGGTTTCCTTGCGACCATTCTCTCTGAAGATGTCAATGTCAATGATTGGAACATCTATGGCTGTCTTTCCCCTGATGTTTACCTTGATGATTCTGGACACATGACATCTAAAGTGAAGTATTTCTTTGCACAATTCCAGAGTTGAGTCAGAGACCTTGGTTTTCTTGTCTTTGATCTTTTTTGCGTCCTTCTACAGTTGTCGTTGAACAGAGATATGAGTCGTCTTCAGTTCAGGATCTTTCACCGAACGTTGGACGAGCTCAATAGCATATTCTTTATCTTTTTGTTCAGCTCTCTTTCGTACGACGAGGAGTTTCTCAGCTTTGAGGTGTTCAGCGAGTTCCCTTTTTGATATAAGGAATCGAGGAGCACGGATGATTCGCTGATCCTCAAGTTGTTTAATCATAGATGCTGTCTTTTTCAGCTCTTTTCTTGTGAGAGAACAGTTCTTCTTCTTGTTCATCAGTCTCAGCGAAGTCTAAGACCGGAGGGCTGGGATTATTGGAGTTGTAGCAGGAGCAGCTTCAGCTTGACCCTCAAGTAAGGGAGAGGGCTAGCTGAAACAAAACGATCATATAGATAAGATCATTTGGGAGAAGAGATAAAGAAAGAATGAGGTTAAGTGTATAAAGGTTTTATGGAGAGTAGAACCGAGGTTGAGAAGGGATAGAGGAGGGATACAGTGTAAGGGAATAATAAATAAGTTACCTGACAAAGTGGCTTGCTATAGAGAATAGCCAAGTTTTCTTCTTTTGCAATGCCCTTATTTTTGCCTTTGTTGGCTTCAGACGCTGCAGGCCTTGTTTTGGTGGTCCCCTCCCCTGATTCTTTGATAACTACCCCTTTTTGAGCAGGGGTCCTTTTGGGTTGGAAGGAGAAGTCGACATCATCATAATCATCGTCATCATCATCATCATTGGGGGATGATGAGGGTTCATCGTCGTGAAGTTCGAGATCTTCTTCTTCTTCTTCTTCCTCAGCTTCTTCTTCAGGCTCAACATGCTCTTGAGAGTCAGCATGTTATTCGACATTCTCCCCCTCAAAATCAGCGTCGTGTAGGGAGAATTCGGTTCCCTCAGGGTTTTCAACTCCCTGAGGTTTTTCAGCAGATTTCTCCTTTTCAACGCTTTTCTCCCTCTCAGAGTTATGGGGTAGATCTTCTTGATTCTTCTCCACCTCTTCCTCATGACGGATGGGGGAGGTAGTAGTGGCAGCAACAACATCTTTTAGGTCACTGTCTTCCAAGCCAGTGTTCCCAATAGCAGTTTCTACCGCTGCCATTCTGTCTTCCAGGCCAGAAATAGCAGGGTTGATCTTTTCCAGAGTATCCCAATCTACCTGAGTAAAATGTGAAGGAGGACATGTTGGAGCGTTCAGGCGATCCAGGATTTGCTGCAGGAGATTTGTAGCATTACCCAAGGATTGGGTTAGGGTGCCCATCTCTGTCTTCAAAGACGTAACCTCTCCCTGAAGATTGCCCACCATTGTCTTCAACGATGTGACTTCATTGGACAGTGTGGTGAAGTTAGTGGAGAGGTTGTCGTTGCTGGTGTTCATGGTGTTGATGGAGGTGGAGTTGTCAGCGAGAGCTTGAGCAACATTGGAGAGACTACCTTCTAGCTTGTTCAGATCAGCGTTGGAGGCCTTCTCTTTCACCTCAGAGTTGAGTTTCTTTAGAGCGTCCCTAGCGTCACAGACGCTGAGGAGTTTGAGGATAGAGTATGTAACACCCCCAAAATAGGGATCAACAAAACTTCCATAAAACGGAAGAGTGATATACTTTGCTAATACAAGAGCTAATAAGAGGGAAATTACATAAGTCTATTTACAAACGATGCGTAAAATAGAAGACTAAATGACAGCTAGCTAATCTAATCTCTACTGAAAGAAATAAGATTACAAAAGAGTGTCATAATTAGTCCAAACTTGGTCTTCTATCTTTGACACCATCAAAAGTATTTCCCCGCTCATAAGTCCCCAACTAAGCCTTCTTAAAGGCGGCACCGCTAGAATCTGTATTACACATTAAACAAGCAACAAGTGTTAGGCTTAAAACGCCTAGTGAGTTGAACATATAATCAAGCATATAATATTTACATGTAAGGAAGATCAAGTTGGTCATTCACAAATTAGGCTCTATGGGGAAGGCCCAAAACACCAACACGAGTTACACCGTAAGTAAAGATATACCTTAGCGTCTACCTCTAGGTAACGCCTCAAGGCCCGGCACATCGAGACTACTTCCCAAAGTATCATCCCAAAGGCGTGGGTCTCTACACCACCACCAAGGTGTGTCCAAGACTACATCTTACTAGTGCCTACTTAGGGGCTCCTCCAATTTGTGAGCACCAACACTAATACTTCCCAGAAATTTATAACAACACATATTATTCTTGTGAAGGACAGTCTAACCACCTCATTAATCATGTAATGTTTACATCCATATGGTTCCCAAATTCTCTACATTCATTCAGATATTACATGAATATTGTCACCAAGCCAAGAACATATATAAACTGCACATTAAGCCACTTTCATCAATATATCATGGTTTCATCATTAAGACATAATTTAGCCATTAAGCTCTAACCATCACCTATGGGTTTGACAACCTTCAATTTAAAATTCCAACATGCAATATACAATTCCAAGTAAAGTAAGTGTCACATAACCTTTATCTTACTCTTTAGCTACCATACCTCCTCTTTATGGAGATAAGAGCTTAATTAGCTCAAAATGTACTTCAATGTAAATTTGTTAGAACAAGAGAAATGATAGTATGAACTATGTAACAAGTATGCTTTTTAAGTTCAGATTACTCACATTAGAGCTCAAGAAATGGAAACCCTAGCAATGGAGTTCTTGAATTTGACCACTTCTAGTTAGGGCACAAAGAGATGACTTCACCTAATAATCACCATTTTATGACCATGAATCTTCCATAGAATTGCTCTAATTGAAATGGAATGAAGAAGGCATGGACTTACCTTGGTTCTAGGTGAGAATCGCCCAAAAATGGGAGTTAGGAAGCTGCAGTTCAATTTTTGGGAGAATGAGGATGAAAGAGGTGAAACACTTGGAATAAAGGGAGAAATTCGGACAGGTGTCCCACGCCAGTGTCCGCGCCAGTCCACTGGCGCCACAACTGGCGCCAGCCTCTGTCCATTCGGTTTCTTTTTAAACATTGATTCGGCCATAATTTCTTCGTTATTGCTCTGTTTCCACTTTTGAAAGTATCGTTGGTTTCGTATTCGAATTCTCCATCCAACAAAACCATAAAATCTAGAGTTTAACCTAAATTCCTATTTTCCATAGTTTTCTTTAAAATCGGCACCAATTAACAGAATTTCAGAAAACAAATAACAGATAGTGATCACGTAGAATGGCTAAGTGGTCAACGCAAAGACTTTTTAATTAAGTTAAAAGAACATTAGTATTTAAATTACCTATAGGATAGAATTCGGGGTGTTACAATTCTCCCCCACTAGAATAAATTTCGTCCTCGAAATCACAAGCTACGCAAACAAATGAGGGTACCGGCGCTTCATGACTTCTTCCGGTTCCCATGTCACGTTAGCTCCACGATGATGTCTCCATTGCACTTTAACCATGTTTACTTCCTTGCGTCGGGTTCTTTTCGTCGATCTTTCTAAGATGGCTTTGGGTTCTTCTATGCAACGTTTGTTATCAACTTGAATTTCCGACAACGGTATAACTCCTTCCTCATCCGCTAGACACTTCCGCAAATAACACACATGGAACGTCGGGTGAATCCCGTCCAGTTCCGGTGGCAAATCTAACTTGTAGGCTTGCGAACCCACACGCTCCAAAATAGTAAACGGTCCAAGGAAACGGGGGCTTAACTTCCCTCGCTTCCCGAAACGAATCAATCCCTTCCATGGAGACACTTTTAACATTACCCGCTCCCCCACTTGGAACTCTACCGGTTTCCTTTTCTTATCGGCATAGCTCTTTTGTCGGTCTTGTGCCGCTTTCAACCGTTCTCTAATAATTTTGACTTTATCAGCTGTTTCTTGGACAATTTCTGGTCCGGCAAATTGTTTTTCCCCCGCCTCTAACCAACATGCAGGAGTTCTACACTTCCTCCCATACAGCGCTTCAAATGGAGCCGCTTTCAAACTCGCGTGGTAACTATTATTGTAAGCAAACTCGACTAACGGTAGATGTGTATCCCAATTTCCTCCAAATTCAATTACACAAGCCCTTAACATATCCTCCAAGGTTTGAATGGTCCTTTCGCTTTGACCATTCGTTTGTGGATGATATGTCGTACTCAAATTCACCCTCGTACCAAGCTCTTCTTGTAACGCTTGCCAAAACCTTGATGTGAACCGACTATCCCGATCGGAGACTATGGATACGGGCACTCCATGTCGCGAAACCACCTCATCAATATAAAGCTTTGCCAACTTGTCCATTGGTAAGGTCTCTCGTATCGCCAAGAAGTGTGCACTTTTTGTTAACCGATCCACTATCACCCAAATGGTGTCGTGACCTTTCATCGTCTTTGGCAATTTAGTCACGAAGTCCATGGTGATCTTCTCTCATTTCCACTCGGGAATTTCTAAAGGTTTCATCTTACCATAGGGTAATTGATGTTGAGCCTTTACTTGAGAGCAAATCGTGCACTGTCCCACATACCGTGCCACATCTAGTTTCATGACCGGCCACCAATAATGTAGTTTCAAATCTTGATACATTTTGGTACTTCCGGGATGGATGGAGTACTTGGATTTATGAACCTCATCCAAGAGTAGCTCTCGGTTTCCACCGATCCTAGGCACCCACACGCGCCCATTGAACAACTTAACTCCACGACTATCTTCTGTTAACAAATGCTTTTGTTTCACCATTACTTCATCTTTGAGGTTTTCTTCTTTTACGGCTTCAGATTGTGCCATCCTAATCTGCTCCACTAAACTTGACACTATATCGATTCTCGAGAGGTTGGTGCGTAAACTTCCGCTATACTCTTTTCGGCTTAACGCGTCGGCGACTACATTAGCCTTACCCGGATGGTAAAGCAATTCACAGTCGTAATCTTTGAGCAATTCCAACCATCTACGTTGTCTCATGTTCAACTCCTTTTGGTCAAAAACGTATTTCAAACTCTTGTGATCCGTGTACAAGGTGCATTTCGTGCCGTACAGATAAAGACGCCACAACTTTAATGCGAATACTACTGCGGCCAATTCCAAATCGTGCGTAGGGTAGTTCTTTTCGTGCACTTTAAGTTGTCTCGAGGCATACGCGATCACTTTTCCCCGTTGCATTAGCACGCATCCCAAACCCATCTTGGATGCGTCACTATAGACTATAAAATCTTCGGATCCTTCGGGTAAGGATATAACCGGTGCTTCACACAATTTCCTTTGAAGGGTACGGAATGCCTTCTCTTGTGCTTCGGTCCACAAAAAAATTTACATTCTTCCGAGTCAATGGAGTAGCAATCTTAGAGAAATCTTGAATGAATCTTCGGTAGTAACCCGCCAAACCCAAGAAACTTCGGATTTCTCTCGGACTCTTGGGCGGTTACCAATTCATCATCGCCTCAATTTTAGAAGGATCCACTTTCACTCCATCTCGGGTAATGACATGACCCAAGAATTGGACTTCTTTCAACCAAAAGTCGCATTTAGAGAATTTTGCGTAAAGCTTTTCTTTCCTTAATACCTCCAACACTTCTCGTAGAAGAAACTCGTGGTCTATTTCGTTCTTGGAATACACCAAAATATCATCTATGAAAACGATTACCGACTTGTCGAGAAAGGGTCGGCACACCCGATTCATCAAATCCATGAATACCGCCGGTGCATTCGTCAATCCAAACGGTATTACAAGAAATTCATAATGACCGTATCGTGTTCGGAAAGCCGTCTTTGGAATGTCCTCTTCCTTAACCTTTACTTGATGATAGCCCGAACGCAAATCAATCTTCGAGAAACATCCCGCTCCTTGAAGTTGATCGAACAAGTCATCGATCCTTGGAAGTGGATACTTGTTCTTCACAATCACTTTGTTCAACTCCCGGTAGTCTATACACATACGCATAGTGCCATCTTTCTTCTTTACGAATAAAACCGGTGCTCCCCAGGGAGATGAACTCGGCCTTACAAACCCCTTCTCTAAAAGTTCTTGGAGTTGTGCCATCAATTCTTGCATTTCGGACGGGGCCAAACGATAGGGAGTTCTAGCTATCGGGGCAGCCCCCGGTACCAAGTCTATCTTGAATTCCACTTGGCGGTCCGGTGGCAAACCTGGCAAGTCCTCCGGAAACACGTCGGGATACTCACGTACGACCTTCACGTCTTCCACTTTCCTCTTCTCCAATTTAGCGTTGATCACGTATGCTAAAAAGGATGCACACCCTTTAATCAAACACTTTCGGGCCTTCAACATGGAAATAATTGCGATATCCCCTTTCCTTCGTTCCCCATAGATAACTACATGGTTCCCGTCTGGAGAGGGTATACGAATTAATTTCTTTGCGCACAAAATCTCGGCTTAGTTTTTGGCTAACCAATCCATTCTGACAACCACGTCAAACCGCCCGATTATCATGGGCATTAAATCGATTGAAAAGTTATTTCCTTCAATTTCTAACGTGCAACCCCGCAAAATGTCTCGAACTACCACTTGCCCACCGTCGGCTATTTCTACTACTAGGGCTTCTTCTAAACAACTAGTAGACATAGACAACTTTTGACAAAACGATACCGAAACAAATGAAAAACTTGCACCCGAATCGAATAATACACGCGTAGGCATGGAGTTTAGGAGAAACGTACCCGAAACTACATCTGTCGAAGCTTTTGCCTCCTCGGTTGTAATCTGAAAAGCTCTCCCCGTTACCTTTGGCGATTCTGTCTTAGGTCCGCCACTCCCACTCGACTTTAATTTCGGGCAGTCCCTCTTTACGTGTCCCGGTTCACGGCATTCAAAACAAATCGGTCCTTTCATGGGACAATCCCGCTTGAAATGTCCAATCTTTCCGCAATTATTACACCCATTTGAGCTCGGGTGTTGTTGGGAAATACAAGTGCCAACATGATTTCTCCTGCATTGATTACACCACTTTGCGTCACGACGGTTATCCCCACTCCTATTCCCGATAAACGGTCTTTGCTGACGAATGGGTCCAGACGACCCTTCCCACTTTCTTTTCTCAGTTACCTGCCCAACTTCCAACTTTCCTTGAGCCAAATCATCTTCTACCAACAATGATTCTTCAATTGCTTCATGTACGGTTGTCACTTTGGCGCTCCTTACTGCAGTCTTCATCACAGCTGGTAATCCCCGCTGATATGCTTTTATTTTCATCTTCTCATTGGGAGCCAGATGCTCCACCAGACTTAACTTTTCAAGGAATGACTTTGAGTACTCGACAATGGTCATATTCTCTTTCTTCAACCCACGGAACTCTTCTTCAATTTTATCTAAAGCCCTCTCGCTACAATATTTGTCGAGGATCTTCTCTTTGAAGGTTGGCCATGTGAGTTTGGCCAATACTTCGGGTGTGAGAGACGTTCGAGTGAGATTCCACCAAGTAAGGGCCTCGCCCTTAAGAAGATGAGAAGCAAATTTAACCCGCTTGGAATCTTCGCATTTACTTGCCTCAAATGCCATTTCCATTTCTCGAATCCAATACATGCACTGGACGGGATCGGTAGTTCCGGCGAATTCCGGTGGTTTACAACTAAGAAAGGTCTTGTACGAACACCCTCTTTCTCTCCTACCGTCTTGTGTGTTCGTTCGATCATCCACAGCTAACCCAATCCCAAAGCCACCCGGCCCATTCATTGCATTATCCCCAACTGTCTCGTGACGTCGATTACTGTTATCCCGATCTTCCAACATTTTCATAAGCCGCTCTTGCTGTTGGGCCATTGCAGAGTTCATAGCATGAAGCATGCTATCCCTCAATCTGTTTTCAAGGTTGTTTTCCTCCATCACAGGGTTGGAGGTGCCAATGTTGGTTCTTGGTATCTGTTCCGCTCCTCCGCCTAAGATACGCGGCCTCGGAGGAAGTCCAGCTGTCGCTCGGTCCTCTGGTTGATCGGCCGTAGATTCAGTCACGGCAAGACCTTCCGGTGATGATTGTAATTGGCTCCGCGTGTTCACCATCTTAGTCTGTCAAACATACGAGAATAAGGGTAAGGAATAGACTAAAGTTGCGTATTAACACCTTTATTAATTATCATAACAATAGTAGTCAAGTACACTTACGTAACATCACATTCATAATAGCATTAGCTAAGTGGAATTATGAACAGGTTATACATAAGTATTCTCCTTACCGTCATCATAACTATCAACAAAAGTAATTCCGCGACTTCCTAACACTCTCCCGTCCTAGAATATCTACCCCATGGTGATTCTTAATGTTACTATTCTCAGCTTAAGTCTAGGCATGCTACAGTCAACACCTAGTTCACTTAAACTAGAGCTCTGATACCAACTTGTAACACCCCCAAAATAGGGATCAACAAAATTTCCATAAAACGGAAGAGTGATATACTTTGCTAATACAAGAGCTAATAAGAGGGAAATTACATAAGTCTATTTACAAACGATGCGTAAAATAGAAGACTAAATGACAGCTAGCTAATCTAATCTCTACTAAAAGAAATAAGATTGCAAAAGAGTGTCATAATTAGTCCAAACTTGGTCTTCTATCTTTGACACCATCAAAAGTATTTCCCCGCTCATAAGTCCCCAACTAAGCCTTCTTAAAGGCGGCACCGCTAGAATCTGTATTACACATTAAACAAGCAACAAGTGTTAGGCTTAAAACGCCTAGTGAGTTGAACATATAATCAAGCATATAATATTTACATGTAAGGAAGATCAAGTTGGTCATTCACAAATTAGGCTCTATGGGGAAGGCCCAAAACACCAACCCGAGTTACACCGTAAGTAAAGATATACCTTAGCGTCTACCTCTTGGTAACGCCTCAAGGCCCGGCACATCGAGACTACTTCCCAAAGTATCATCCCAAAGGCGTGGGTCTCTACACCACCACCAAGGTGTGTCCAAGACTACATCTTACTAGTGCCTACTTAGGGGCTCCTCCAATTTGTGAGCACCAACACTAATACTTCCCAGAAATTTATAACAACACATATTATTCTTGTGAAGGACAGTCTAACCACCTCATTAATCATGTAATGTTTACATCCATATGGTTCCCAAATTCTCTACATTCATTCAGATATTACATGAATATTGTCACCAAGCCAAGAACATATATAAACTGCACATTAAGCCACTTTCATCAATATAGCATGGTTTCATCATTAAGACATAATTTAGCCATTAAGCTCTAACCATCACCTATGGGTTTGACAACCTTCAATTTAAAATTCCAACATGCAATATACAATTCCAAGTAAAGTAAGTGTCACATAACCTTTATCTTACTCTTTAGCTACCATACCTCCTCTTTATGGAGATAAGAGCTTAATTAGCTCAAAATGTACTTCAACGTAAATTTGTTAGAACAAGAGAAATGATAGTATGAACTATGTAACAAGTATGCTTTTTAAGTTCAGATTACTCACATTAGAGCTCAAGAAATGGAAACCCTAGCAATGGAGTTCTTGAATTTGACCACTTCTAGTTAGGGAACAAAGAGATGACTTCACCTAATAATCACCATTTTATGACCATGAATCTTCCATAGAATTGCTCTAATTGAAATGGAATGAAGAAGGCATGGACTTACCTTGGTTCTAGGTGAGAATTGCCCAAAAATGGGAGTTAGGAAGCTGCAGTTCGATTTTTGGGAGAATGGGGATGAAAGAGGTGAAACACTTGGAATAAAGGGAGAAATTCGGACAGGTGTCCCGCGCCAGTCCACTGGAGCCACAACTGGCGCCAGCCTCTGTCCATTCGGTTTCTTTTTAAACATTGATTCGGCCATAATTTCTTCGTTATTGCTCCGTTTCCACTTTTGAAAGTATCGTTGGTTTCGTATTCGAATTCTCCATCCAACAAAACCATAAAATCTAGAGTTTAACCTAAATTCTTATTTTCCATAGTTTTCTTTAAAATCGGCACCAATTAACAGAATTTCAGGAAACAAATAACAGATAGTGATCACGTAGAATGGCTAAGTGGTCAACGCAAAGACTTTTTAATTAAGTTAAAACAACATTAGTATTTAAATTACCTATAGGATAGAATTCGGTGTGTTACAGAGTAGTGGTGAGAGATTCCACTATTGTAGACAAATTCTTGAGGGCGTTGTTGATGGTTCCCAAATTAGGACCTGTAGAAGATAAAAACTTATGAACAAAGGAAAGCTCAGAAGTTGGGGATTTTGAGAGAGGAGTGTTTAGGGTGTTATGTACACCTGCGGGTTGGTTGACGAAGTCATCGAAATTCCGGTGACCTGAATAGTGCTCGTAATCGTCTTCCAGAGATGGTCGACGCTGAGATTCCGCAGGTCCTTTATTCTAATCCATCAGCCGTTGTAGATCTTCAGCTGATATGTCATTCAGATGAATGAAATTTGTTGTAGAGAAGGGGAATAGAGGTGGAGTGACCAAAGTAGATGTAGGATGAACAAGAGTTAAGAAGAGGGATTGGGTAGCAGATTCAGCGTTGGATCCGCTGAAGAATATTGCTATAGTACTTAGAGGTACTGAAAGAGGGGGGTTCTCTTCCAAGACAGCTTCAGCGTCTTGAGACGCTGAAGTGGGTATTGAAGGGGTTGGTTCAGCAGATATGGAGGAGCGTTCCACGAAACCATCCAGCGTCTTCTGTAGAGAGACAGACGATGAGTCTTTAGCCTGGGAAGGCTTAGGGGGTTGCTCCTTGGAAATCTTCTTAGTCTTATGGATGCCAAGTGTGGTGTCAGATTGTTTCCTTTTGCGAGAAGGAGTGGATGGTGTGGCCTAGGTACCAGCGGTTGGGATTACCGCTGCCATTGTGGTAGCCGCAAAAGTAGAAGAAGGAGGTCTGAGAAGAGGTAAGAGAGTAGAAAGACGTACCTCGTGTTCCAGTAGCTTGAAGTCGATAATCTTAGGGCCAACCTAGGATAACTTCAGGTCTCCCACTTTAGGGTATGAATCCCCAAGTGCTTGCTTGAAGAGAGCACCGAGAAATCGGGGATAGGGGACATTCAGTGGTCGCTTTGCTTCTTCTACCCTAAGCATCATGTCGTCGAAGATGATCTTGGCCCAGTCGATATGGAGGCCCTTCATCAGCACATACCCCATAGCCTGTTAAGGTTTTGAGGCCTGATCAGTTGACCTGACCTTTGTTGTCATACAGTTGATGAGGTGTGCGAAGATGAAGTTCATTTCGCTTGGCATCTTGCTCTTAAGGACGGATGTTAGCTTCTTCTCAGGGAGTTTATCTCTCCCTGTGTTCCATGTGTAGTTCATTGCATCCAGAAATGCAATGATTTCATCTTTGTCGGCCTCGGTTTTGACGTCAGGTAAAGGAACGTAACGTCTTTCCCTTGACCTTCCAAGGAGGTTGATGGCAGACCTGATCGCACTGGGATTAATCTTTGCTTCACCAGGCTCAGTGTCGAAGAGGATGACATCCACCATCTTTTTAGGGTCTTTGGTGGAGGCAACCTGAGCTCTTCTGGCAGTGTATCAGAACTGAGCAAGGAGGTTCTTGTAGGGTGGAGGTTTGACGGTTAGTGTTGTCGCCAGAGGACAGGACTTCAAGAAGTTAACAGCTTCATCCAGATGAGTGATGTTTTTCCTTGGTGGGAAGTTGAATAGGGCATAGGGGTTGTTTCCTTGGAATGTTACTTGTTCCATTGTGAAGTTTACGTTGGGTGCTTTGACAATCTCAGTCTTGTCAGAGGTAGTAAGAGACTGAGTGTTGGTAGCTTCAGTGGTTGCCATTTTTGTTCATAAAATTTAAACATGAAGAAGATGAAGGGAAGTTCTTAAAATGGATAAGTTTCCATAATAAGGGTTTTTAGGGTTTAACAGTTTCCATTTTGAGAAAGAAATGGAAATTTAGGGTTTTCTAGTTTTGAAAAGAAGTACAAAACATAGTGAAGGTTCTTGTTTTCCAGTTTCCTTTTATGGAAAGGATTCTGGAAAAATGTATGAAAATGTCGAGTTTAAGATTTTGATTTTAAACTCGAAGAACAATCTAAAAACAGATTGTGTTTATAAAACCATGAAGAATATGATTTCATTTTAAGAAAGTACCTTTGTTTGATCTTTTAAAAACAATAATAAGATCAAAAACAAGTTTATGTGATGGAAAATAAAAGAAATATTAACCTTTTGTGAGATGTAGAAGATGAAGATGAAGATTAACAATGTTCTTGAGAAATTAGTTCAAATGCAACAGTGAGTTCTTGCTTGAGAGAGAGTAAGTTGGCGTAAAAGGTAAAAATATAAACACAAAAGGTTTATATAGTGAGAGTAGAGATAGAAAAACTATGAGCGGGAAAAGTTTTTCATCATGACACGGACACGTCCCTTGAATTTGATTGGACAAGGAAACGAAACGGGCAAACTTGTCAGACAAAAAGGCGTGCCAATGTCTATCCGTTGTGATGACGTCACAAACGTCCTTTCATATTTTAAGGTGTCTCTGAGGGTTTTGAAAACTCAGGTACATTTTAAAAATCGAGAAGCACTGAATAGAATTATCAGTGTTAGTTTTAGAATTTCAAAAATATCCCTGAAAGGAAGAGATATTCAGCGATGCAATTTGTTTTGAAATCTTGCATTCTTAGGCGAACGTCAGCGAGTAAGAGAGAACATACCTTGATATCAGCGAATCAATTTGTTTAGAGATAGGGTGATTAATAGGGTTATACAAATTCATGTTATCACTGATCAAATGTGAACCACTGAAGATTTTACTCTTCCAGGTTCAGCATTCCAAGCTCGCTGATGAGAAAGTTGAATCTTGTCTCATCAAGAGGTTTGGTGAAAAGATCAGCTAACTGAAAATCAGTTGGGATAAAATGAAGTTCTATATCACCATTCATCATATGATCTCTGATAAAATGATACCTGATTTCGATGTGTTTGGTCTTTGAGTGTAGCACTGGATTGTTTGCTATGGCGACGACACTAGTGCTGTCGCAATAGATCGGAATTTTGGAGAGCTGAAGGTCATAGTCAAGTAGTTGATTTCTCATCCACAAGACCTGAGAACAACAGCTTCCATCAACTACGTACTCAGCTTCAGCGGTTGAGGTGGACACTGAGTTTTGCTTTTTACTTGTCCAACTCACTAGCTTTCCACCCAGGAGCTGACAACCTCCTGTGGTGCTTTTCCTATCCAATTTGCATCCTGCAAAATCACTATCTGAATAGGCGATTAGATAAAACCTTGAGTCTTTGGGATACCAAAGACCTAGGTTAGAAGTACCCTTAAGGTATCGAAAAATACGCTTTACAGCGATCAAATGAGATTCCTTAGGTTCAGCTTGATATCGTGCACACAAACAGGTTGCATGCATAATATCAGGTTGGCTAGCTGTAAGATACAGAAGAGAGCCGTTCAACCCACAGTACGCTGTGACATTAACAGGTTTTCCTGAAGGATCCTTGTTAAGTGTCAGCGGCGGTGCCATTGGGGTTTTCATAGTTGAGCTTTGCGTTAAATCAAACTTTTTCAGCATATCTCTAACATACTTTCCTTGGTGAATAAAAGTACCTTTTCATTTTGTTTTATTTGAAGACCAAGGAAATATGTTAGTTCACCCATCATACTCATTTTATATTCAGCTTTCATTCTTTCAGCGAAACGAGTACATAAGTCAGGGTTAGTAGAACCAAATATAATATCATCGACATATATTTGAACAAGAATGATATGACCTTTTACTTTTCTGAAAAATAGAGTTTTATCGATTTTACCACGCTCAAATTTTTCAATATGGAGATAAGTAGAGAGAGTGTCATATCATGCACGAGGAGCTTGATTTAAGCCATAAAGTGCCTTATCCAGCTTATATACATAACCTAGATGCTTAGGATCAGTGAATCCTGGAGGTTGTTCCACGTAGACTTCTTCATTCAGCCTTCCGTTGAAGAATGCTGATTTAACATCCATCTGATAAACCTCGAAGTCTTTGTTAACAACGTATGCTAAGAATAGACGAATAGCTTCAAGTCTTGCCACTGGGGCAAAAGTTTCGTCGTAATCTATGTCTTCCTCTTGTCTGTTAACCTGAGCAACAAGACGAGCCTTGTTGTGGGTTACAGTTTCATGTTCAACCAACTTGTTTCGATAGACCCATTTAGTGCCTATCACTAACTTGTCAGATGGTCGTGGAACAAGCTTCCAAACTTTGTTTCTTTCAAATTCTGTCAGCTCTTCTTGCATAGCGCTGACCCAGTTTGGATCTCTGAGGGCATCATATATTTTCTTTGGTTCAATCAGAGAAATAAAGTTAATAAATAAACAAATATTACATGCACTTCGTCGAGTCTGAACACCAGCGTTTGGATCACCAAGAATTTAATCGATGGGATGATTTATAGTCCATCGCTGAGCCAGAGCATAATTCGCTGACTCGATTTGAACTTCTAGAGGAGCTGAAGAAGAGGCTTCAGCAACTTCAGGTATTTCAGGTAGAAGAGGTATAGGTTCAGATGTCATTTCATTCACTGATTGTTGAGAAGTAGATGGGATATCTGAGGTAGATGGTTCAGAAGCAGGCACAGTGTTGAGAGGAACAGCTGAGACCCATGAGGATTCAGCTTCACTTGTCTGCATGCTTGGGATGATAATAGGATCATCATCTTCAGCGGTAGGAGGATTCACTTGAGGAATAGGAGCAGCTTCTGAATCACCAAGATGAGAAACATCCATTGATTCAGTTCTTCAGTATCAGCAGAAGGTCTGGAGTTTGCTGAGCGAGATTCGTAAAAAGTGACGTGGATTGTTTCTTTTACAGCTTGTCTACTTCGATTGAAGACTCTGTAGGCTTTGGAGATAGAAGAATATCCAAGAAATATTCCATCATCAGCCTTGGGATCAAACTTTCCTAGGGCATCCCTATTGTTCAGTATGAAACACTGACATCCAAAGATATGAAGAAAGCTAATTGAAGGTTTTCTCCCGTGGAAAGGTTCGTAGGCAGTCTTCTTGAATCTTTTGACTATCAGCGACCTGTTTTGAGTGAAACAAGCAGTGTTGACAGCTTCTGCCCAGAACTGAGTAGGTAGATGAGAATCGCTGAGCATTCAACGTGCAGCTTCTATGATAGTTCGATTTCGTCTTTCAGCGACTCCATTTTGTTGCGGTGATCTCACTGAAGAAAAGTTGTGAGAAATACCCTTACTTTCAAAGAAGGAATCAAGGGAACTGTTTTTGAATTCAATCTCATGATCACTCTTTATTGAGCGAACGGTCATATTATTCAGGACTTCCATTTTCCTGACGAAAGAGATGAGTTCTTCAGAGGTGTCACTCTTAGAACGGAGAAACCTAACCAAGGTATAGCGAGAGAATTCATCAACTATGAACAGTGTATATTTCTTTCCAGCGAGGGATTGTTTGTTAACAGGGCCAAACAAGTCCATGTGGAGAAGTTGAAGAGGAGATGACACTGAGAAAACTTGCTTAGATTTGAAGCTTGCTTTGGTCTGTTTCCCTTTTTCACACGCTGAACATAGGGATTCCTTAGCATATGAATGTTGAGGTAGACCAGTGACCAACTCTTTTGAAGAAGGAGTACTCAGTGTCTTGAAGTTGAGATGAGAGAGCCTCTTATGCCATAGCCAGTTGACATCAGATGAGGCTTTTGAGATGAAACAAGAGTTCTCAGTGGTTGTCGAGTCCATGTTTATAAAATAAACATTTTCCAGATGATATCCGCTGAGAGCGATCTTCTCCTTGTCACTGACAAAGCAGGATTCCTTAGTGAAACACACCTTGTAGTCCTTGTCACATAGCTGACTGATGCTCAGAAGATTGTGCTTTAGTCCTTCAACGTATGCGAGTCTTCTGAAGGTAGCTGTACCATTAGAAAGTACACCAAACCCTCGGGTATAGCCTTTTCCATTTCCACCGAAGGTCACAGAGGGACCCTTCTCTTCCTTATATTCAGTGAGCAGTTTCTTTTTGCCATTCATATGTCTAGAGCATCCGCTATTGAGATACCAGATACCCTTCAGGACCTGCACATAAAGGAAGATTAGTTCGAATTGGGCACCCATTTTACTATGGGTCCACATTTTTCAGTGGTGGTAGAGGAAGTGGAAGGTTCAGCAATCTTCGCAGCATTTGAAAATTCAGCTTTAGGACTAGTCTTCACTTTGGTTAATTTCTTAACCTCGGTGGTTGGTTTCACCTTAACCTGATTTGCACCAGGATTGGTCTTCTTTGCCTTGGGGGCATTGATCTTCACCTTAGCTAACTTTTCAGCTTTGGTGGCTGTGTGGCACTTACTAGCAATATGATCGATAAGTCCACAGTGATAACATTTCCTATACCTAAAAGTAGCTTTAGGACCATTGGCATGCTTAGCCGATATTTTTAAATGAGCAGGGCCAACACCAAGTATACCTTTGGCTTGGAAATTGGAGGAACAATCAGTTCTTCGGATTTCTTACCAATTATATCCACTCTGATTCTAGGAGTAGATCGCTGAATAAATCTAGAGATCTTGTTCTTAGAAGTAGAGGGATAATTCACTGAAGGTTTAGAAACATTCAGCTTAGGTACAAAGGTACCCTTCTGAGGTTTTTGATTAAAAACTTTTTCCTTATCCTTACCTTTAGAGATTAAGGTAGGTTTTTCCTCAGGAGTGGGATTTTTAGAAGAGGAACACTGAGATGAAGAGGTGTCAAGGATTGAGGATACGAACATTCCAAATTTAAGCATGGAACGATCAGTGGTTGGTTCTAAAGTATCAGCTTTATAACCAAGACCACTTTTATCACTCAGGGGAATCTGAGCACGAAGTATCTCAGTGATCGTTGTTGAGGATTTTACACCATCCTTCAACAGTAGCATTTTCAGCCTTTAATGCAGAGACAGCATCTTCTCGTTCGATACGAATGAGTTGATTTATACAGACCTGGTCTTTTAAATTTTCTTTTATTTTAGAAAGCTTTTAAATTTCTAAGTGACAATTCTTAAGCTGTTCAGCAAGATCAATATTTAGTTTTTCAGCTTTGGTCTTACCATTCATGGCATCATATAAATCAACAATCAAAAGATCAACAGTCTGACGTCTTTCAATGTCACTAAGGGTTGAAGTTTGAGTATCAGTGAGAGAGTTTGATACCTGAGAGGTGGAGGTAGAAGTAGAGGGAATTTCAGTTTGTTCTTCCTCTTCTTCTATTTTGGCCATGAGGCAGAGATTGGCCTCATCATCATCTTCAGAGTCAGATGATTCTTCATCAGAAAGAGCCCAGTCATGATCTTCAGCGATCATGCCTTTGCCTTTCTTCTTAAAGCTTTTCAGCTTTGCATACTTTTCTTTCAGCTTCGTGTATTTGTCAACTCTAGCCCTGGGGTTAGAGGATTTCTTGGAAGAAGACCAGGGTTTAAAGACTTTCTTTGACCTGCACTCACTAGCAAAGTGACCTATTTTTTCACAGTTATAGCAAGTGGCAGTTGCCTTATCAACAAGGGTTGAAGATTTAGGCTTGTCAGTGAGGGAAAGAGGTTTATTTCTTCTGAAGTTACTCTTTCTGGTGAATCTCCTGAAAGAATTAGTCAGCTGGGCCAGTGAGTCATCAATTTCTGAAGGATCAACTTCTGATGAGTCATCAGAGTTAGACTCCAACTCAGTGATAGTGATTGTAGATCGCTGAGCATGCACCAACTCTGAAGAAAGTAAAGCAACAGGTGTGCTTTTGGAATCTTTTACAAGATTCTTCTTAAGATGACACGACTGCTCACGATTGAGCATAGTGCCATATAAGGTAGAAAGGGTCATAGATTTCAGATCCTTTGAGAGTTTAAGACACATAGAATAACTGTCCCAACTTTCAGGAAGACATTCCAGAAACTTTATCAGGATCTCAAAGTTAGAATATTCCTTACCAATAGTTTTTACTCAATGATTAAACAGTTAAAACGTTGGTGAACTTCAGAGAGAGTTTCATTCTTACACCAAATGAAGCTTTCGTACTGTCTTACGAGGTTAATCTTTCTTGAGTACTGGACTTCAGATGTACCTTCATATTGAACACAGATTGTGTCCCATATGGCTTTAGAGGTTTTCAGGTTCATGACGGAGTGGTAGACTTCATCAGGAAGAGCCATAGAGAAGAAGGATCTGGCCTTAGTGTCGATGGCCACCATCTTCTTGTCTTCATCAGTCCAAGTGTTGACAGCCCTGGGAATGATTCTTTCAGGAATGGCAGCTCTAGTAGCAGTGCCTGGAACTTCAGGGTCAATCATTACAGGAATATATGGACCATTTTCGATGTAGTAAGGCATAGTAGGATCTACACCTTCCAAGAAGAGCATCATCCTTTTTTTCCATAGATTGAAGTTATCTCTGGAAAATCTAGGGGGTTTTGCAAGAGAACCATTATCAATATAGTGTGTGTTTGTGGTGTTAAACATTTTAGAAAATAGCAAGGAAGAGAAAAGAAATTAGTATAAGCAAGATCTTGTTTATGAGATTAAACAAACTGCTCTGATACCACTTGTTGGTCCCAAAGGGTTATACAAGTTTGTAGAAGGGGGTTGAATACAAACACACGATTTTTACTTTTCTAAATTGTTTATTGATATGTATCAAACAATTTACAACTTGTTGCGGAACAAGATTAAGGAATAAACCTAATCTAAACAAGCTATGAGAATGACTAAGATTTCTTGCACTAGAATTAAGATAGAGAGAAATTAAGAATATTAAGGATAATATTCTAACACACGGTTTAGCAAAGAGAAGGAATGGCCGAGCACTTCTAAAATGAAGTAGGGTTTCCTTTATATACTACATGCATTTAATGCATGTCAGTATAACTTTACACGTGGCAGCCTCTGGTTGGTTGCAAGGTTTGACTTTAGTAGACAACCTAGTGGCCACATGATGAACAGTGTAGAATCAGAGTTGGTTGTACGATTTTGCACAAAAGGGGTGTCCGTTCTGACATTATCGTACGGAGGCGTGCAAGACGGTAAGACAAAAGTTACTTGTAGAGGAGGCTTCATGATCAGCGTTCGCTGAATGATTCTTTATCAGCGAATGATAAAGTTCAGCGCTCGCTGAAGTCTTCTACTTGAAACTTCACATTGAGTGGACAGGTCTTCGCTTCGCTGATATCCGCATCAGTTCATTAGTAGACTTGTCGCTGATTCTTTGGCTTGATCTTCGACTTCAGCGTAGAACATGGTTGACGTGAAACTTGTCTTCAGGGATCATAAGTAAACAATAGAAGTTATCAGCGATCATCAGTGAGGCTGAACACGCTCAGGGCTCACTGATGAACAGTGTTCGTTGAATGTGTAAAATAAAGAACGAGAGTTCCTATCAGCGGTACTGAACAGTCTTAGTACTTATCAGCGATAGTGAAACTCTTATACACATTGTCTACTTACAATTTTCACTAAGTGTTTCTCATAGTCATTATCAAATCACTGAGGGTTTGGATCAACACAATCCGTACATTGAATAAATTACAACAAAATGTGCTAATACAAATCTTTGAAAGATAAATCACGTGTCACCAGGGTTCCAAAAACATTCCGTTTGGTCGCCTTACGGCATAGATAACACTTCTCAACAAAACCCGAATGAGACAAAATGCCCGATATAATCCAAAATTGACACACATAATATTAAAGTATGCACTTTACAAAATTGCACTCACGCGACACAATGTCGTAAAACAAAACTCTGCAAAACTCTGTGGGCTCAATGGCCTCAAATCAACAAAATAGCACCAAACCCTTCGCTTCAAAAAAAATCGAATTGCAATAAGCATAATTATGACTAAAATGTCAAAATTCCAAAAATCCCCTCTTTGTTGTAATACAATCTAAACAACACTTTTCGACAAAACTTGCATTAAATAAATTTTCCAATAAACTTGACGTGGTCATAATGGAAAATAACTTTCCGTCCAAACCTTAACATATGTGGAGGAGATCCAATGTCAAAGTCATAAGCCGTAGTTACTTGTCCAACGTCCTAAATATCATTAAAATATAGATATCACTATATCCGAAAGTGACGTTGAACAACAACAAAATAAAACGAGTCCCGACGGAGTTTGCAACTCCCGCAATAAAATGATTTCATGCACGTTCAAAACATGATTTAAAATCTTGTGTGTGCTAAACGTTTTCCGATATTTTGCAACACAATCCACAAGAGGATTTGAAACACAAGAGATAACTGATACAATTTATTTTTAAAAATAAATTTCGTGCATAAACTTAGTCGACACTCAACGTCTCAAGCCATACTCCTCCAAATCCCTCCGGTCACACTACCATCATCCGGATGCTCAAACCTCTTAAGGAAAAGTTGGTAATTACATCGATTAACCTTACGATTCCTCCTAGAATAAAAGTCGTTTCAATAAGTCTATGGTTCTAATCCAACCATCAATTTCGACCCGAAACGGTCCACTTAAAGCAATTATCATGCTTATTGTCACCCCAAGTGACTAATACTAAAATAGTCAATCTTTTCCAACAACTACTCGCTTAGAAACTTTTTCACTACCCCAACGGTCATCACATTAAAGTAGTTCAAGTATGCACATGTAACTAGCAGGTTCACCATGACACTGGCCAGGTGTCATTATGAACGCACCATACATGATTATCCTTGCTACTCTCGGCGTGATTCTTGTTTCTAGCAACTCCATCAATCTTAAAACATCCTATCTTAAAGTGCCTAATAGTGCAAATTTCACTTTCACTCACTCAAAAGAACGCTAGTTTGAGTCTAGGTATCCAAAAATCAATACCTAATTCCCTCAAACTTATGCTCTGATACCAACTTGTAACACCCTCGAATTGGGAGAGCAACTAAATAAAATTTCAATAAAAATAATCACTTAAGGAATGAAATTCCTTCTACAAACCATTCTTGGAATTACCTCAAGATAAACATAATACCTCTCACAATTAATAATTCAAATCATACTAGGTGACCAAATAAAGTCGGGTGTTACTTAACACAATTACAAGTTGCTAATCCCGCAAAATACGTGCGGAAGACTTCACCAAGCAATTCACTTCTGGTGCACACTACTAGCACTCATCTCCTCACAGTGTCACTAGACTATATCCCAACCGGAACCTAATGCACATGTCGACAAATAAAAAGGGTTAGGCTAACGCCTAGTGAGTTCAATAGTTTTATCATGACCATATAAATCCATAAATCGAGAGAGATGCAATTTAAGTCAAGAGTTCAAAAGAATTTACTTTAGATGCAAATCACCCATTTTCCAACTCACCCAAATTCCGTGCTGACAACTTAAATATAAAATGATTCCCAAAATGGACTCATCCCCAAAACCAACGTGAAAGGTGAAATAGCATTTGATTCTCAAAACGATTGAATTCATAAATAAATCGCCATTATTCCAAACATCCCAAACACGGATGAAGCATAACCCATAACTCACATAACGTGGAAAAGAATTCATTTAAACATGATACGTCACCGAAAACATGGATAAAACAAACACCCAAAGAAACACCTTTCGGTGACGGGGGATGCCCGTTTACATTGCACGAGACGGAACACAAAAGTGGGTCACATACCATGCAATAAAACAAAACGTGGATTACTCTCGTAAACCGAGCTCAATCACTCCAGATCTATTGCCCGCGAGACTAGGGAGCCCCCAATTTCAACCACTACAGGTCTATACATTGGGTCACTCCAAATCCACAACAATCACATTTGGGATTACACCTTACTACCCATGGGACAATGCCCGACCATATTGGTCCACACCTTACTTACCATGGAACCCAATGCCTATCCCGTGCCAAGCACATCTGGAATTACACCTTACTGCCCATAGGACGACGCCCGACCATATAGGCCCACGCCTTACTTACCATGGAAACCGATGCCTATTCCATTCTACAAAAGAGAAACTGGCGTCTCATTATTGAACGTAAAACTCAAGTGCCTATGGATCCATAGCTAATAAGGTCTAAAACATTACACGACCCCAAACCAATAAACAAGTGCATTCAAAACATGCAATTCCCCAATAACGTAAATCATGGTCAAAACTCGACTTTGAGCTACCAAAACTGGACAATTGTCATCACGACTTAACAAAATCCAATACCAAGTCATAAGCTCGACTAACCCAAAAGATCAATCATGAAAAGTCATAAAATGAACTTAAACGTAGCAACACACGCTTTAGTCAATAAATATTTCAAATCCATGAAAACCCGAAATAAGACGTTGGGTTAGGACAACCCTCTTTTTCCAAAGGACTCACACCTTTACATTTTCAAATCGTCCCATAACGTACTAAGTGCATGTTTCCAAAATATATACAAAATGTATTTTCATATCAAGTAAACTTCATTTATAAAATAAATCATCAACACATTTTCATTTGTGATTTATCTATCAAACTTCCCAAAAATCTCAAATATGGGCATTTTACCACATTTACCAAGTTAAACATTTCAAAAGTCAAAACCCACCAAATAACCCAACATTAGATAATTTTCATGTAAACATATAAATACTTGGAAAATAACATTTTTGGCATGTACAAAGTTTTCACAAAGCAACTTGAACTCACCTTGCTAGATTTAGGCTAAATCTAGATTTCCCCCAAACGTAAGCTCCTTTGAAGCAACACAAATCTTCAAGCCCAAATCTTCCAAAAACCTAGATCCACAAGTTTCCAACCATAAATATTTACATCCAACCATAAGAAATCATTCCCTAGACTTTTTACATCAAGATCTCAACTAATACCAAACCCTAACTTCCATATATGAAGAGGAGAGAATGTTACCTTACCACAACTTGAATCCATCAACAAAACATCTCTGTGGTTACCAAAATAAGGTTTGGAAAGTGAAGATGAACTCACAAATGGGTATTTAAAGAAAACCCCAAATAGCTCAACAATGGTGGAAATGATGGAGAAGATGAATATCTTGAAGCTTTGGAACCATAGAAGCTCGATTCATCAAACCCACTTGGGTGTTCATGGAGAAAAGGGAGATGGAAGAGAGGAAGTGGGGAATTTAGGGTTTTGGGGAGGGAAAATCGAGTGGGAGAGGAGAGAGATCTTATCAGACACTCTGCAGACGTCCGGCTAAGCCATCTTGTAGACGTCCGACCCCGACCTGACCGAACTCCCAAAATCTCCCTGTTGCTTCCGCGGAAGGTCCCCGGACTTCCGCACCATCACGGACGTCCGACCTAAAGCCTATGCGGACGTCCGCAAGTCCAAAATCCAAAATCCGAATTTCTGAAATTTCGGGGTGTTACATGGGATCCACAACAAATGTATTGTCCTAGGCTGAGAATGATGATCAGACCGACACAGGTTTAATTGGTCTCTTGAGACATCAAACAGAGACCCTGCAGAATTTAGTGACTAGATCAGAGTTTAAGGACTTTTAAGCTGAAATCCGCAACAGTGGAATCCATACAATCGTCGTTCTCCTCGCTATCTAACCAGGTCAATGTTTTGGAAGATACTTGTCGACCACAGGCGGGTACTTACAAGCATAAACATGATGATCAGGATGATACTTATCACCCCGAGGGGGAGAAGAAGTGCCAACGATTATCAGAAAGTGACAGTATCAGAGCAATCGGCTACAAAAGAAGATCTAAAATTGAATATACAAGGATAAGGATCATGAGGGATACAGGAACAAGAACTGAGAAATGATGGTATCGAAGTTGTTGTTGATGTCGGACCAACGGTTAAAAAACCTTAGGTTGCCGAAAACAAAATCGAAGAAGAAGTAATAGTGGTTGACACGATCAAGGAGGTGATCGATATAGATTATGATTCCGAGACAGAGACTGCCAAGCAAGGGGCAGAATCAACAAGGCGTCAGATCAAAGCGAAAATTGAAGACCTATTCCATTTCTCGTATAATGAATTGTTGATCCAAACTCTCTCAGTGATTTGATGATGACCTGTAACACCCCAAATTTTCATGATCAAAATTATGTTATATTTTGATATGGAAGGATTCGCAGGGTAATTAACCCAAAGTTTAAGCTATCTAGGGAACTTGAAACTGCGAGGTTGATTTGGTCATTTGATGAAAGTTGATTATATATTTAAGGACGAGTCGGCTAAGAAACTGAGACTTATCTCAACTGTATGTTTTGGAGTCGGTGCCAGAGTTCAGGAAAGAGACAGAGAGAAATTGAATTGGTTACTGAAGTGTTTGGTGAAAGAGGATTGAACTGGGATTACTGATTTTGATTTCAATCGATTCTTTTAAACATTTGCAGTTGAATTAAATGAAATAATTGATTATAAATTGTCTATATGTTTTAGTAATTATGTATTGGAATGAAGATGATTGACAATTGGATTAAGATAGGTTTTAAACTGAAAATCGATGTGCAGTTCGATTAGTCCGAAAGATGAGAATTCCGGGAGTTATCGGATTCCGGATTGATATCGAATTGGACACCAGATTCTCCGAATGTTTCAGATTGTACCGGATTCCGAAAGGAGTTCCGGACTTGGTACCGGATTGGTATCGGATTCCAGATTGTATCCGGATAGAATACCGGATCCCAAATGTACCGGATTCCGGATGAGTGTCCGGATGTTTTACCGGGTAGCGGAACCCCCTTGCCCCTTGACCCCATTCGCTAACCGGGTAGCGGAACCCCCGTGCTAAGTCGCCGAAGAGGGACATTTGAGAATAAGGGTATGATAGATTATTTGGATTTCTTAGCTTTAAGAAAATGATATGAAATGTTTTGTGCGTTCGAGTAACTATGCACGTATGCTAGTAAGTGTAATGGATCCATAGGCACTAGTATTATGTGATCACGTGGAATAGGCGTGGCACTAATCATAATTCCCGTTGATTTGATAAATGCGGAATAGGTCGGGCTCTAATAGTAATTCCCATTTAGTGTTATTTTGTGATGAACGTGGAATAGGCGTGGCGCTAATCGTAATTCCCGTTGATTTGTTAAATGCGGAATCGGTCGGGCTCTAATGGTAATTCCCATTTAGTGTTATGATGTAATGAACGTGGAATAGGTCGGGCTCTTAATGGTAATTCCCGTTGATTGATATGAGGAATAGGTCGGGCGCTTAATGGTAATTCCCTTTTCGTATTAGGATGTGAAATCGTGGAATAGGCGGGGCGCTAATCGTAATTCCCGATTTTTGTTGGAAGGTAAGGGATAGGTCGGGCGCTTAATGGTAATTCCTACTTCCACATCAAGAAATAGGCATGGCGCTAATTGTAATTTCTTGACATGAGCAATAATCTATAATATGTGGGATTCGTAGTGGCGCTCTGGAATATGAGACTATGACCTACTTTGTGTTTGTCATTCTCATGTAACCGGGTAAGATTCCTAGGTGTTATGTGTACGGTAAGAATGGTGGCAAATCAGGTTGGGTTATATGCTTTGCTTGACTTTGGTTTTAAAGCTTATAAATAGTTGATTTGGGAAAAACTGGATGTTCTCACTAGGCGTAAGCCTAATCGTTCAAATTAAACTTTTCTTACCAGGTAATAGCTCGGGAAAGGATGAGCAGGGATGAATATCGAGAAGTTCCAGAGTGGTGTTTTTGGATTTGTGTATTGATCAGGGATTAGACTAGCTGGTGATTATGATAAACTTGTATAGGTTCGAAACTCGTCGTGAATTCTTCGATGTAAATGAAAGTTTGAATTATAGCGGTGAACTCTGATAATTTAAGTTTTAAATTTATTGTGAATTTCAGGGTGTTTCATGGCCCTTAGAATAACTTAGTGAAATTACAAATAACATCTGTATGTATTAGTGTTTCACCATCAGCAAGAATATACTGAGTGTGTTTAGTATTGCCGATAGTACTCACTGTTTTAACTTCATAAGCTCAGCGATAAATGTCCATCAATGATAACCTGAGCATGTTCACTTATCACTGATGATCGCTGATAGTTTCATATGTAAGCATTGTTGTTTGTAATCCCTGAAGACAAGTTTCGCGACATAGAGTTCATCGCTGACATCGAAGACAAAGCTGATGAACAAGTGATAAGTCTACTAATGATCTGATGCGGACATCAATGAAACCAAGACAAGTCCATACGCACGACATTTCAAGAAGAAGACTTCAGCGATAGCTGACTTACATCAGGTCTTCTCTGATGGAAGATCTACTCAGCAATTGCTGATCATGAAGCTTCTACTTCAAGAAATGTTTGTCATATCTACTTGCACACTCTGTACGATTTGTCAAAAAGGACATGCCTTTTTCCAGGATCGTACAACCACTCTGCCACTACACTGTTCACCATACGGCCCAAAGCATGTTGTGCAAAAAGTCAGAAGCATGCACCCAACCATATGATGACACGTGTAAAGTCCTTTTGCCATGCATTTAATGCATCGGGTATAAATAGGACGAATGCCCCTTTAGTTTGAAGGTGGTCTCTCCTTCAACAACTTAGTGCATAGAAAAATATCTTCATTTTTCTATACCTCTTTTTCTCTATATTTCCTGTGCAAGAACACTTAGTGATACTCAAGTTTGTTTAGATTAGGCTCTACTTAATCTTATTCCGCAACAAAATGTAACTTGTGTTTGATTTATCAATAAACAATTTAGAAAACCAAAATCTTGTGTTTGTATTCAACCCCCCCCCCCCCCCCCCTCTACAAACTGTTTACTTGTATAACCCCTTCGGGACCAACAAGTGGTATCAGAGTAGATTGTTTAATCTCTATAAACAAGATCTTGCTTATACTAATTTCTTCTTTGCTATTCTCTAAATGGAACAAAACACAAACACAAACTATATTGATAATGGTTCACTTGCTAAACCTCGTCGATTTAGTAGAGATAACTTTAATATCTAGAAAACTCGAACGATGCTTTTCCTAGAAGGTGTAGATCCCACTATACCTCACTACGTGGAAAATGGACCCTATATCCACTATACCACTCTAGCCATTCCTGAAAGACAACTCATCAAAGATATCTCTCAATGGACTGAATACGATAAGAAGAAGGTAGCCATCGATACCAAAGCCAGATCAATCATATCTATGGCTCTACCTGATGAGGTCTATCATTCTGTCATGAAGCTCAGATCTTCCAAATCTATGTGGGACACAATCTGTGTTCAATATGAAGGTACATCTGATGTACAAGAGTCCAGAAAGATAAATCTGGTAAGACAATATGAAAGCTTCATTTGTGGTAAGAATGAAACTTTATCTGAAGTACACCAACGTTTTATTTGTTTAATTATTGATCTAAAAACTGTTGGTAAGACCTACTCTAACTCTGAGAGTCTGACAAAATTCTTGGAATGTCTTCCTGAAAGTTGGGACAATTATACTATGTGCCTTAAACTATCAAAGGATCTTAAATATACGACCTTAAGCACTCTTTTGGCATTATGCTCAATCATGAGCAATCTTGTCAGCTTAAGAAGAATATTGTATAAGATTCAAAAATCACACCTGTTGCTTTACTCTTCTCAGAGTTGATACCCACTCATCGATCTTCTGTCACAATCACTAAGATGGAATCTAACTCTGATGATTCATCAGAAACTGATCCTTCAAAACTTGATGAATCTCTTGCACTCTTGACAAACTCCTTCAGAAGATTTGCAAGAAAGAGTAACTTTAGAAGAAATAAACCTCTCTCTATCACTGACAAGCCTAAATGATCTCCCATTGATAAGGCAACTGCTACTTGCTATAACTGCGAAAAGAAAGGACATTTTGCTAGTGAGTGCAGGTCAAAGAAAGTCTTCAAACCCTTTTCATCATTCAAGAACTCCTCTACCTCTAAATCAAGAGATGACAAATACATGAAACTCAAGAAAAAATACCAGAAGTTGAAAAACTTCAAGAAGAAAGGTAAAGGTCTAATTGCTGAAGAACACGATTGGGCTGAATCTGATGAGGAATCAGATTCTGATGAAGAAGATGAGGCCAATCTATGTCTATTGGTCGATATTCAAGAAGTAAACGATGAACCCGTTGATATTCCTTCTACTTTGACTTCTGAGGTATCAATCTCTTCTACCAGCTATCATTGATGTTGATAGACTTCGCGCTATAGATTCACTGGCTATTGATTTATACGATGCCCTGAATGGGAAGACCCAAGCTGAACAACTAAATCTAGACTTAACTGAACAGCTTTGTAAATGCCATTTAAAGATCCAAGAACTCTCTAAAATTGAGGAAAGTTTAAACGATCAGGTCTATGTAAATCAAGTGATCAACATTGAACGCGAATAAGTTATCGCTTAACTGAAAGTTGAGAAAGCTACTGTTGAAGGATGGTGAAAAACCTCAGCAAAGATCACTGAGATAATCGGTGCTCAGATCCCTGTCAATGACAGAAGTGGTCTTGGTTTTAATGCTAACATAGAAGAACCAACCAAAGATCGTTCCATGCTTATGTTTGGAATGTTTGTCTCCTCCATCCCTGACACCTCATCATCTCAGTGCTCTTCTTCTAACACTCCTATACCTGAGGAAAAGTCTTCTTTGAGTCCCAAACTCAAAGACAAAGGAAAAACTATCCTCAGAAGGGTACCAAAGTGCCAAAGCTGAGGAAGTCTAAACCTTCAGCTACTCAACCTTTAATCTCAACAGTTAAGATCCCTGAACATGTTCAGCGATCAACCCCAAGAATAAAGGTTGATCTGATAGCTAAAAAAACTGAAGAACCCAAGGTTCCTCCGATATTTGATGCTAAAGGCATTCTTGGTACATGCCCTGCTCATTTAAAATTATCAAATGCTCATGCCTATGGTTCTAAAGCCACTTTCAGCGATAGGAAATGCTATCACTGTGGACTTACTGACCATATTGCTAGTAAGTGCTCCACAGCCACCAAAGCTAAGAAATCAGTTAAGGTGAAGATGATTGCCTCCAAGGCTAAGAAGATCACCCAGGTGAAAAATCAGGTCAAGGTGAAAAATACAACTAAGGTTAAGAAATTAACCAAAGTAAAGGTTACCACAGACGCTGAATCATTAAATGTTGTGAAGACTGCTGATCCTTCTACTTCTTCTTCCACTGACAAATGTGGACCCATTGTAAAGTGGGTACCAATTTAAAATTAATCTTCCTTTTGTTTGCATGTCTCGAAGGGTGTCTGGTTTCTTGATAGTGGATGCTCTCGACACATGACTGGAGAAAAGAACCTGCTCACGGAATTCAAGGAAGAGAAAGGTCCCTCGGTGACCTTTGGTTGGAATGGAAAAGGCTACACCCGAGGGTTTGGTGTACTCTCAAATGGTACTACCACCTTCAGAAGATTCGCTTACGTAGAAGGACTGGAGCACAATCTTCTTAGCATCAGTCAGCAATGTGATAAAGACTACAAAGTATGCTTTACTAAGGAAGCATGCTTTGTCTCTGATAAGAAGGAAAAGGTTGCTCTCAGCGGTTATCGTTTGGAAAATGTTTAGGTAATAAACATGGACTCAACAACCACTGAGAACATTTACTTCCTATCTAAAGCCTCATCAGATGTCAACTGGCTATGGCATTAGAGGCTCTCTCACATAAACTTCAAAACACTGAACACTCTATCCTCAAAAGAACTAGTCATTGTCTTACCTCAGCACTCATACGCTAAGGAATTGCTCTACTCAGCGTGTTAAAAAGGAAATCAAACTAAAGCTAGTTTCAAGTCAAAAAGTGTCATCAGTGACAAACCCTCTTCAACTCCTCCGTATGGATTTGTTTGGCCCTGTCAACAAACAATCCATTGCTGGAAAGATATACACTCTCGTCATAGTAGATGAATTCTCTCACTACACATGGGTAAGGTTTCTCCATGCTAAGAGTGACACCCCATATGAACTCATCTCATTTGTCAGGAAAATGGAAGTCCTGAACAATATGATTGTTCGCTCAATTAGGAGTGATCATGGGACTAAATTCAAGAACAGTTATCTTGATAACTTCTTTGAAAGCAAGGGCATTTCTCACAATTTCTCAGTGGTGAGAACACCTCAGCAAAATGGAGTCGCTGAAAGAAGAAACAGAACGATCATCGTAGCTGCTCGATCTATGCTCAGCGATTGTCATCTTCCAACTCAATTCTGGGCAGAAGCTGTCAACACTGCATGTTTTACTCAAAATAGGTCGCTCATCGTCAAAAGATTCAACAAAACTACCTATTAACTTTTCCATGGGAGAAAGCCATCTATCAGCTTTCTTCATATCTTTGGTTGTCAGCTCAAAATAGGTCGCTCATCGTCAAAAGATCCAACAAAACTGCCTATGAACTTTTCCATGGGAGAAAGCCATTTATCAGCTTTCTTCATATCTTTGGTTGTCAGTGTGTCATCTTAAACAACAGAGATCCACATGGAAAGTTCGATCCCAAAGCCGACGATGGAATATTTCTGGGATACTCTTCAGTGTCCAAGGCCTTCAGAGTCTTCAACAAGAGAAGACAAACCATTGAAGAAACTATTCATGTCACCTTTGATGAATCTCGTTCAGCAAATTCAATACCAAATGTTGAAAACGAAGAATTGAATCAGTGGATGTTTTCTCATTATGGGGAACCAGAAACTAGCTTCAACCCTGACCCTCAGGTCAATAACCCAATCGCTGATGATGACCCTATCATCATTCCTAGCATGGAAACACGTGAAGTTGAATCCTCCTCTTTGCCTCCTTCTGAACCCTCCACCCATGAAAATCCTTCCACTTCTAATTAACAATCAGTGAATGGGACATCATATGAACCTCATCAACTCTTGCCTGGTATACCTGACACTATCGCTGCTGAAGCCTCTTCTTCAGTACCTCCAGAAATCCGTTCTGGGATAGAGATTCAAGCTCTTGCTCAGCGATGGACATTGAATCATCCAATCAATCAAATTCTAGGTGATCCAAACGCAGGTGTTCAGACTCGACGAAGTTCAGGTAATATATGTTTACTTGTTAACTTTATTTCGCTGATTGAACCAAAGAAAACCAATGATGCCCTTAGAGATCCATATTGGGTCAGTGCTATGCAAGAAGAGCTGACTGAATTTGAAAGAAACAAAGTTTGGAAACTTGTCCCCAAACCATCTAACAAAACTGTTACAGGCACCAAGTGGGTGTATCGAAACAAGTTAGATGAATTTGGAATTGTACCCCGCAACAAAGCTCGACTAGTTGCTCAGGGATACAGACAAGAGGAAGGCATAGACTATGATGAAACATTTGCCCCAGTGGCAAGACGCGAAGCGATTCGACTTTTTCTAGCCTATGCGGTTCACAAAGACTTCAAAGTTCATCAAATGGATGTCAAGTCAACATTCCTTAATGGAAAGCTGAATGAAGAAGTTTATATTAAACAACCCCCAGGATTCGCTGATTCTAAGCATCCAGAATATGTCTATAAGCTGGATAAGGCCCTCTATGGCTTAAAACAAGCACCTTGTGCATGGTATGACACTTTATCTTCCTTTCTTATTGTTGAAAATTTTGAACGTGGTAAAATCGATAACACTTTATTTTTCAGCAAAGTTAAAGGTCATATTATTCTTGTTCAAAAATATGTCGATGATATTATATTTGGTTCTACTAACCCATCTCTATGCACTCGATTCGCTGAACGAATGAAAAATGAATATAAGATGAGTATGATGGGTGAACTAACATACTTCCTTGGACTTCAAATCAAGCAGAGCGATAAAGGTACATTTATCCACCAAGGTAAGTACGTTAAAGATATGCTGAAGAAATTCGATCTTACTCAAAGTTCAACTATGAAAACTCCTATGGCACCTCCGCTGACACTTAACAAGGATTCCTCTAGAAAACCTGTTAATGTCACTGCCTATAGGGGAATGATCGGCTCTCTTCTCTATCTTACAGTGAGTCATCCTGATATCATGTATTCTACTTGTCTTTGTGCACGATATCAATCTGAACCCAAAGAATCACATATGATCGCTGTGAAGAGAATCTTCAGATATCTGAAGGGTACACCTAACCTAGGCCTTTGGTATCCCAAAGACTCAGGGTTCGATCTCACTGCCTATTCATATAGTGATTTTGCAGGTTGCAAACTGGATAGAAAAAGCACCACATGAGGCTGTCAGCTCCTGGGTGGAAAGCTGGTGAGTTGGACAAGTAAAAAGCAAAACTCAGTGTCCACCTCAATAGCTGAATGATAGTTGGACAAATAAAAAGCTCCTGGGTGAAAAGCTGGTAAGTCTACTAATGATCTGATGCGGACATCAATGAAACCAAGATAAGTCCACACGCACGACATTTCAAGAAGAAGACTTCAGCGATAGCTGACTTACATCAGGTCTTCTCTGATGGAAGATCTACTCAGCAATTGCTGATCATGAAGCTTCTACTTCAAGAAATGTTTGTCTTATCTACTTGCACACCCCGTACGATTTGTCAGAAGGGACATGCCTTTGTCCAGGATCGTACAACCACTCTGCCACTACACTGTTCACCATACGGCCCAAAGCATGTTGTGCAAAAAGTCAGAAGCATGCACCCAACCATATGATGACACATGTAAAGTCCTCCTGCCATGCATTTAATGCATCGGGTATAAATAGGAGGAATGTCCCTTCAGTTTGAAGGTGTTCTCTCCCTCAACAACTTAGTGCATAGAAAAATATCTTAATTTTTCTATACCTCCTTTTCTCACTATTTCTTGTGCAAGAACACATAGTGATTCTCAAGTTTGTTTAGATTAGGCTCTACTTAATCTTATTTCGCAACAAACTGTAAATTGTGATTGATTTATCAATAAACAATTTAGAAAACCAAAATCATGTGTTTGTATTCAACCCTCCCCCCCTCTACAAACTGTTTACTTGTATAACCCCTTCGGGACAAACATGAATTTCAAGAATAAGGGTGTTAAGTGCGTTTTGTGCACCTAACTTTGTATATATTAGTTGCATTTTCCTTTTATTTATGTGTTTAGTTTAGTTCTTCATGCAGTATTATTCATTTCTCTCTTGTTTTCTCTAATCACTGTTGGAAATTCTTTTGGGGATAGCTTTTATGCTTTTGGTATATATTTTGTGCAGGTTATGCATAATTCTAAAGGTGAGATGGGTGAAGACATTATTGGGAGGAAGAAAGAAGAGAAAGATCAAGTGTACATGGGAAACGAAGCCGAGAGCGAAGGAAAGAAGATGATTATTGGAAGCAAGGAGGAGAAGTTTCTGAAAGAAGAGAGACCAGAGGTGTGTAGTTGTTCCCCATGCTTCGCGGACGCGAAGAAAGCTACTTAATTCAATGTTGATAATTTCTACCACGATTTCGTGGGCGCGAAGATATCTTCACGGTCGCGAAGCACTGCTCCTGAAACAAGGACTTATTTTTTGCTGTACTTTCACGGGCTTGAAGGAAGTCCCAGTCGTGAAAGTCGTTTAGACTCATTTAATTTTTAGGCCTTTTTCTTCTGGTTTTTGGCTTACCCTATTTAAACCCTTCTAGGTTTGTTTTAGACTAAGCCGTTTTATTTTCTTAGAATACGATTACTTGAGATTTGGGGGGGAGTACTCTTAGTCTACGATTCACAAGACTTGGGGAAGAAGATAGTGCTTGAAGCTTATGCAATTAGATATCGATCTACATTCCGTTTTCATATGATATTGAGTATGTTCTTCCCTATCCATTTCAATTCTTGTTTTTGTCCGAATATTATCATTAATTCAATCATTCTTGAGTTTTGTTTATCATTCTTTTATATGTTTATTTGTTGCATCAAGTTTTAGTTTCTATGCATATCTCTATTGTCTCCTTCATTGCCTTTTACACTTATGTATCTCTATTCCTTACTATATCCCTTACTCTCTACTCTAATTTTCTGCACTTGATTCATTTATGCACTCTTCTAAAATTCTGCACTTTAATTTTTGCATAAAAATAGGTTAGATATTAATTTTCTGCACATGTTTACTTAGTGACCTATTGTTCATCTTTAATTTTCGTTAATGTTAGTTGTTATCAGATTGCGTCTAATGTAGTTTCTTTGCTAGTATAGATTTACCTTTGTCTTTAGTTTCGTTGTAGTCTAGTTAAGTAACTTGTTGCTTGGTCTCGTTTAAATAGTTCGTTTTATTGGGTAATCGTCACCTTAGGATCGTGGTTTTGGTATTGATCAATTGTTTTTAAAACGGATGTTGAGTTGTACTCCATTTCGATTTTAACGAAAATCGAAATTGATTTAATTGGGGTTTAACAAATCATCTAGTCAATTCGATTGGTTTTTGATGAAAACGAAAGTTTGGTCCTTTACTTGGGTTGAATTGATTAATGACAACGGTCCTAACATGTAAATAGTTAGGAACGTTGATTGGGAAAATATATTTATTTCAAATCATAATGTTTCTTTCCAACGTATACATATTGCGAAAGTAAATATGTATCTTGGCTAGAAAAACTTTTCCACCTCGAGAGAGGGTTGAAGTATTTTTTGAAAAATGAATTCCCACCATTACCAAAATCCGAGGTTGACATTACCTAGTGTTCTTAGTATTAGTTGTCGTTTATCTTAACTAGTTTTATTTTCTTTATTGCTTCTTATTGTGTTCCCTTCCCTTAATCTTGTTTATTTTAAGTCCACTTAGTTAGTATTATCAAATAATTATCTGGTTCGCATAACTAGCCATAATTATTAAGTAGTTAGTGTTTAGACCATCACCTCCATGTGATCGACCTGTATGCTACATAACGCGTACGCTTGCAGTCTAAATTTTAAAACACATCAAAGGGATCTTTGATATGATAAACATATTTAACGAAACAATACCCCCAATCACCACAGAGAGTGCAACCCCCAGAAGAAACGTCTACAAGGGCACAAACTTCTACACGATCCAAGAGTACACCGACTCAATCGACACAAGCTGCAAAGTAGGAGCGTACCAAGATTCAGGTTGCATTTCTTGAGGACGCAGAAAAGAAGATATTTGTTAAAACAATAAAGGAGTTAGACTTGCTGAAAGTATTCGAGGTTACAAAGTTTAACCATGATCGAAAAGTTGAATATCTGCATATGATGAGAGCAAAAAGGTAGAATGAGAGAGAGCTCAGGTCAAGGCACAAGTTGTCTCTATCGTTCAGATTTACGCCATAAAACTTCTCCTTATGTGGTATCCAGTGTTCCATGTCACAAGGCAAGACGGAAGAATATGGATGTTTTTCGAAGCAGACTTTCCTAATTTAGAGCTACAAGATCTAGAAGAAGGGTATTTTGAACTACGCCAATGGACAATCAGACCACTAGATGTGAAAATTTCACTTTCTGCAGTGATCAGATTCATAAAGGGAAGAGTAAAGTTGGATTATGTTAATGACTTGCAGGTCGGGGTTGAGAGTAAACAGAGTAAGATAACCTGGTGAAACTAGATCAAAGTCTTGTGTTGAATGGTCAAATGAATTGTTGAGCTTTTGGCTCAGTTTTGACTCAGATGAGTCTTGGGGACAGTTGTCTAATTGATTTGCTCTATGTCGAGTGTAACAACCCAAACAAAGTAGCCAAACAAGGTTTCATTGAATTAAACCAAAACTGCCAATACATGGCCCATACCAAAATCTAACGAAGTTCAATAAATGGGTTTGCGGAAAACAACCCTAATTACAGCTGAGAAATGTACGTCTAAATAATAATAAAGGAACTGGGGGTCTTCTAATCCTCTAGACGTAAGCTCCGGCTCACATCTTCCCTTTCCCCTTAGAAGAGTTTTCTACAACCTGCTTACCTGAAAGGTTTTAGATTGAAAAGCGAGGGTTAGACCATAAGGTCTAGTGAGTTCCCTCAAGTATATTCCCATGCAAAATTAGTAAAATTTAACAATTTACATACAAGAATTCATACATCAACCTTTACAAATAAAAGACACCCACACTTGGCGCATTCCGATGACCCACGTTTTGGTCACACACACCCGTGACAGTGTGTTAGGGCACACACTCGTCCTTACAGACTTATATGAAACAAATTCATATATAAATCTATATCACACCTTATGGGACACACCCCCCATAATCACACCATAAGCCATCGTATGCCCACTCTTAAGAAACCACACATTTATAAATCACACCTTTATTAATCACACCAAATACATATTTAATAACGTCAAGTAAAACTTGCAATTTTAGCAAAGATATGCATTCATACACACTTGATAAAAGTTGTCGGTTAAAAGTACTCACCTGATATCCAAGCTAGTTGTTCTCACTTGAAACTGCTATGTTCTACCCGTACCTACATTTCACCCGGTACACACTAGAGTAAATAGTCACTCCACAAAACACGCAGCACACAAAACTTCCCTGGAGTCCCCTCAAAGTACCCTCAAAATATAAGGGTTCGGATACAGGAGTTGGGTTTTCGGATCTGCTTTCGGACTCTTCTCCCGGATACCGACTCTCGCCAAATCCTGGATTCCTCTCTCGGATCCAGTACCATTCTTCCGGACTCCCCTTGCGGGATCCGGTACTTCCCTTCCGGACTTGCGGGATCCGGTATCGCTCTTCCGGACTCCCCTTGCGGGATCCGGTACTTTGCTTTTCCGGAGAAGTAACCTGGGCGATTTCTCCACGGGGTTTTATCGGCCCTCACGAATCACGATTTCCCAACCAAAATGAGATTAATCGGTTTCTCACAGACAACTCTTTTCTCCAGACCCACCCTCAAGCATTCACACAACCCAATATACAATGAAAAGCAATACAAGTGAGGATGATTACCTTGAATGTTGTGACCCTTGAAAATCCGTGCAACTTCAATCCTTTGCACTTACTCCAATATCTCCTTCAGTCGCACACAGTAATATGAATCCATCAGAGTTATTAGGGTTTCTCTCTTTTTTATTTTATTCTTCTACCCCAAGCTGGGTTATTACAACATCCCCTCCTCAAAAGAATTCCGTCCCCGGAATTCCATCTTCAAAAAAGTGAGGGAAACGGGTCCTCATATCCGATTCCACCTCCCAAGTTGCCTCATGACCCTTATGGAAGCGCCAATGAACTTTTACTAGCGAAATTTCTTTATTTCTCAACTTCCTGATCTTGCGATCTACAATCTCCAACGGCTCCTCCACATAGTTTAACTTCTCATCCACACGAATGTCTTCTAATGGCACTGCCATACTTTCTTCGGCCAGACACTTCCTCAGATTCGACACGTGAAAGGTCGGATGAACTCCCCGAAGTTCTCCAGGTACGTCCAACTTGTACGCCACCTCGCCCACGCGTTCAATGATGGCAAATGGCCTAACGTACCTAGGCCTTAGTTTCCCCTTCTTTCCGAATCGCCCGATACCTTTCCACGGCAACACCTTTAGCATCACCCTATCCCCCACTATGAATTCAATCGGTTTCCTTCTCTTATTTGCATACATCTTCTGGCGGTCCTGTGCCACCTTCAGTTTCTCCCTTATCACACTAATCTTATCGGCAGTCAACTGCACAACCTCCGGTCCTGCCATCTATTTTTCTCCCACTTCATTCCAACACAATAGTGTTCTACACTTACGCCTATACAATGCTTCATAAGGTGTTGCCTGAAGACTGGCGTGATAACTATTGTTGTACGAGAATTTAATCAACGGTAGATGGGACTCCCACGAGCCCTTGAAGTCGATCACACAAGCACGCAACATATCTTCTAGAGTCTGAATAGTCCTCTCGCTTTGACCGTCCGTCTGAGGGTGATAGGCAGTACTCATCAAAAGTTGCGTACCCAACTCCCGCTGGAGGCTCCTCCAAAATGACGACGTGAATCGACTATCACGGTCGGAGACTATGGACGACGACACTCCATGCCTTGTCACTGTTTCATTGACATACAACCTTGCCAACGTTTCTAGCGAATCACTCTCTCGAATAGGTAGAAAGTGAGCCGACTTGGTGAGACAGTCCACTACCACCCATATAGCATCATACCCTTTCGGGGTTCGCGGTAGCTTCGTGACAAAGTCCATTGTAATATTGTCCCATTTCCACACCGGTATTTCTAATGGTTGCATCTCCCTATAAGGTCTTTGGTGTTCTGCCTTAACTTTCAAACAGGTCATACACCGCTCAACCAGGTAAGCAACATCTTTCTTCAATCCCGGCCACCAATACATCTGCCTCAGATCTCGGTACATTTTATTGGTTCCCGGATGTACCGAATATCGCGATTTATGCGCCTCCTCCAGAATACGTTCTCGCAGACCTCCCAGTTTAGAAACCCACACCCGGTCCCCCAGACATCTAACACCACTCCCGTTTCGCTCCAAGGATGCCACATACCCAACGATCCTCTCACTTTTCCGTCTTTCTTCTACGAGAGCCTCATCCTGGAACTTCTTAATTTCTTCTAGAAGACTGGAGGTTACATCGATTCGGAAAGCCACCACTTTAGTTGATTCTCTTCTTTCCTTCCGACTCAAAGCGTCGACTACGACGTTCTCTTTACCCGGATGGTAAAGGATTTCACAATCATAGTCGCTTAGCAATTCTACCCAACGCCGCTGCCTCATGTTCAGCTCCTTCTGATCGAATAAATGTCTCAGAATTTTATGATCGGGGTAGAACTGACACTTAACTCCATAAAGATAGTGTCTCCATATCTTTAGCGCGAATACCACCGCCGCTAACTCCATGTCGTGATTAGGGTAATTCTTCGCGTGTTCCTTCAACTGACGGGACGCATAAGCGATCACTTTCCCGCATTGCATTAGCACACATCCCAGTCCCATCTTGGATGCATCGCTGTAGATTACAAATCCCCCCGTCCCATTAGGCAAGGAGAGAATCGGAGCACTGCTCAACCTGTCTTTTAACTTACTGAACGCTTCTTCTTGAACCTTCGTCCACTCGAATTTAGCACTCTTCTTTGTCAATGTGGTTAACGGCGTCGCTATATGAGAAACGTCTTGGATGAATTTCCGATAGTAGCCCGCCAAACCAAGGAAACTCCTCACCTCCGAGGGTGTTCTCGGTTGTTCCCATCCTCTAATAGCCTCCACATTGGTCGGGTCCACCTTGATGCCTTCCCCCGACACCACATGCCCCAAAAACTGGACTTCCTTGAGCCAAAACTCACACTTGGAGAACTTGGCATATAATTTCTCTTGTCGCAACAAATATAACACTACACAAAGATGCTCTTCGTGCTCACTCTGAGATCGGGAATAGATGAGGATGTCATCTATGAACACAATTACGCACTTGTCCAACAACGTGCTGCACACCAGATTCATTAAATCCATGAATACTGTCGGAGCATTAGTCAACCCAAAAGGAATGACTAGAAACTCGTAATGTCCATACCTCGTGCGAAAGTCCGTCTTAGGCACGTCCTCATCCCTCACCTTCAGCTGGTGATAACCGGATCTCAAATCTATCTTCGAGAAGAAGCTCTCCCCCTGCAACTGGTCAAATATGTCGTCAATCCTCGAAAGCGGATACTCATTCTTAACGGTTACTTTGTTAAGCTCGCGATAGTCTATGCGCATTCGCATAGACCCATCCTTCTTCTTGACAAAAAGTGCCGGCGCTCCCCAGGGAGATGAACTAGGGCGTATGAATCCCTTGTCCAGCAACTCTTGCAATTGTGCCATCATTTCCTTCATCTCTGTCGGTGCCAACCGGTACGGTGCACACACTATTGGTGTCGCGCCAGGCATCAAATCGATCCTGAACTCGACTTGACGATCCGGGGGTAAACCCGTCAAGTCATCCGGAAACACCTCCGGGAACCCGTTCACCACAGGAACGTCCTCTAACCCTTTCTTCTCTTTCTTAGCGTCTACTACATACGCCAGAAATCTCTGACACCCCTTCTCTAGACATCGCCTAGCCCTTAACACTGAGATAAGGCAAGACTTACGCTCACGCCTATACCCATAGACCACGACCTCTGACCTATCGGGCAATGTGATGTGAATCATTTTCTTATTGCACACGATTCTAGCTCTATTACTAGCTAACCAATCCATTCCCACGACAATGTCAAACTCTCCCATACCCATTGGATACAATCGTATGGGAAAAGAGTGACCCTCCACTTCAATACTACACCCCTCACACGCCTATTCTACCAACACCCGACTATCTTCAGCAATTTCTACCTCAAACCCACACTATAACCGCTTAGGTTCAACATGCAGACACCAGGCGAAAACTAGAGAGATAAACGAACGGTTTGCACCCGAGTCAAATAACACCTTAGCAAATTTTGAGTTAACAAGAAAGGTACCTGCCACCATATCAGGCACATCCACTGCCTCCTCGGCCGACATCTGAAAAGCTCTAGCTTTAGCCCGGGCTGGCTCCATTTTATTTTCTCCATCCCTTCCTCCTTGACCACTACCAAAACTACCCAAAAATCCCTTCTTCAACTGGGGGCAATCCGGCTTCAGATGATCTGGGGAGCCACATTGATAACATGCCCTTGGGTTGCAACAGTCACGCGCCATGTGTCCCAACTTTCCACACTTAAAGCGCCCTTCAGACTCACTCACACACTCCCCACGATGCACTCGGTTACACTTTCCACAAGGTTTCTCACCAAATCTCGGTCCCCCTCGGAACTCGGGCTTGAATACCTTAGCCTGTTTCTAATCACGCACTGCACCTTCCCACTTCCTCTTCTCTTTACCCTTCTCCTCATCCTGCCGGTTCTTCTCCTTTTCAACCAATTCGGCCGCATTGATAGCCGCTTGGAATGTAGTCGGGTTCCGAGCCGAAGCTAGCTCTCGCACACTACTCTTTAGTCCGAAGAGATACCTCTCAATCTGGCGCTCTTCATTCGGCACATACAACTCAGCAAACCTTGCTTTCTCCATGAATTTTGTGGTGTATTCCCTTACTGACATCCCACCCTGTTCTAAGCCCATAAATTCCTCCTCCATCCGTTTCACTGCCGCTAATGGGCATAATGATGCCTTGAACCTTGAGACACCCATGTTCTTTCTTTACTACACCCCCCGCTCAGCACCAAGTCATTTACCGCTAACGGCTTCGATTGAGAAGGACTCCCTGAAGCAGATCCATGTGAGCTAGACACCCCTGTTCTTTCTTTACTACCACTTGCTTCCTTGCTTCCCGAAGATGACTTATCCTAGTTAGACAACAGTGCTTTCAAGGTATCCTGAAATTCCCCCATAGCGGTAGCGAAGTTTTCTTGGGTCACGAAGTTCTGGGCACGAGCTCGCCCACGGCCCCTGCCTCTAATCCCGCCCCACCTGGACGCCGTGCTCTCCTGTTGAGATACCTCCGGCTCCAGTGGAATTTCTACGCTCCTCGCTCCACGGGGAACGCGTACCCTTACTCCAACTCTTCCAACATTTTCATTCACCTGGGTAGCCGCTCGCCGAGGTATTCCTCCCCATCCCCTTCCACGGCCTCTACCCCAACCGCGAATGGCCGCTTGCATAGGAGGATTCACCGGTGCTTCCATTTCGATCTCCTCGTTGACTGGTTCTGATCCACTCCTCAAAGACCACCTTGACATAATCGGTAACTGACAAAAACACACTGATTGAATTAAACCAACAGTCCTAATGTAATAAGGCACAATAAGTACTTTCATGTACCTGTAAGTTAGTAATTACACTGGCCAGGTGAAATTGCCAACTTACCTTACATGGAAGTTCTCATTACCCTATTATTTACCCCGACTAGGTCTCCCTTAAAGTCCTCCTAATTCTCAGCTGTACTACCTACTTCCACAGTTTAAGTTTAGGCCCATCCGGTCACCAAAATCTCTTAAATTATGGCTTTGATACCAACTGTAACAACCCAAACAATGTAGCCAAACAAGGTTTCATTGAATTAAACCAAAACTGCCAATACATGGCCCATACCAAAATCTAATGAAGTTCAATAAATGGGTTTGCGGAAAACAACCCTAATTACAGCTGAGAAATGTATGTCTAAATAATAATAAAGGAAATAGGTGACAAACCCTCTTCAACTCCTCCGTATGGATTTGTTTGGCCCTGTCAACAAACAATCCATTGCTGGAAAGATATACACTCTCGTCATAGTAGATGAATTCTCTCACTACACATGGGTAAGGTTTCTCCATGCTAAGAGTGACACCCCATATGAACTCATCTCATTTGTCAGGAAAATGGAAGTCCTGAACAATATGATTGTTCGCTCAATTAGGAGTGATCATGGGACTAAATTCAAGAACAGTTATCTTGATAACTTCTTTGAAAGCAAGGGCATTTCTCACAATTTCTCAGTGGTGAGAACACCTCAGCAAAATGGAGTCGCTGAAAGAAGAAACAGAACGATCATCGTAGCTGCTCGATCTATGCTCAGCGATTGTCATCTTCCAACTCAATTCTGGGCAGAAGCTGTCAACACTGCATGTTTTACTCAAAATAGGTCGCTCATCGTCAAAAGATTCAACAAAACTACCTATTAACTTTTCCATGGGAGAAAGCCATCTATCAGCTTTCTTCATATCTTTGGTTGTCAGCTCAAAATAGGTCGCTCATCGTCAAAAGATCCAACAAAACTGCCTATGAACTTTTCCATGGGAGAAAGCCATTTATCAGCTTTCTTCATATCTTTGGTTGTCAGTGTGTCATCTTAAACAACAGAGATCCACATGGAAAGTTCGATCCCAAAGCCGACGATGGAATATTTCTGGGATACTCTTCAGTGTCCAAGGCCTTCAGAGTCTTCAACAAGAGAAGACAAACCATTGAAGAAACTATTCATGTCACCTTTGATGAATCTCGTTCAGCAAATTCAATACCAAATGTTGAAAACGAAGAATTGAATCAGTGGATGTTTTCTCATTATGGGGAACCAGAAACTAGCTTCAACCCTGACCCTCAGGTCAATAACCCAATCGCTGATGATGACCCTATCATCATTCCTAGCATGGAAACACGTGAAGTTGAATCCTCCTCTTTGCCTCCTTCTGAACCCTCCACCCATGAAAATCCTTCCACTTCTAATTAACAATCAGTGAATGGGACATCATATGAACCTCATCAACTCTTGCCTGGTATACCTGACACTATCGCTGCTGAAGCCTCTTCTTCAGTACCTCCAGAAATCCGTTCTGGGATAGAGATTCAAGCTCTTGCTCAGCGATGGACATTGAATCATCCAATCAATCAAATTCTAGGTGATCCAAACGCAGGTGTTCAGACTCGACGAAGTTCAGGTAATATATGTTTACTTGTTAACTTTATTTCGCTGATTGAACCAAAGAAAACCAATGATGCCCTTAGAGATCCATATTGGGTCAGTGCTATGCAAGAAGAGCTGACTGAATTTGAAAGAAACAAAGTTTGGAAACTTGTCCCCAAACCATCTAACAAAACTGTTACAGGCACCAAGTGGGTGTATCGAAACAAGTTAGATGAATTTGGAATTGTACCCCGCAACAAAGCTCGACTAGTTGCTCAGGGATACAGACAAGAGGAAGGCATAGACTATGATGAAACATTTGCCCCAGTGGCAAGACGCGAAGCGATTCGACTTTTTCTAGCCTATGCGGTTCACAAAGACTTCAAAGTTCATCAAATGGATGTCAAGTCAACATTCCTTAATGGAAAGCTGAATGAAGAAGTTTATATTAAACAACCCCCAGGATTCGCTGATTCTAAGCATCCAGAATATGTCTATAAGCTGGATAAGGCCCTCTATGGCTTAAAACAAGCACCTTGTGCATGGTATGACACTTTATCTTCCTTTCTTATTGTTGAAAATTTTGAACGTGGTAAAATCGATAACACTTTATTTTTCAGCAAAGTTAAAGGTCATATTATTCTTGTTCAAAAATATGTCGATGATATTATATTTGGTTCTACTAACCCATCTCTATGCACTCGATTCGCTGAACGAATGAAAAATGAATATAAGATGAGTATGATGGGTGAACTAACATACTTCCTTGGACTTCAAATCAAGCAGAGCGATAAAGGTACATTTATCCACCAAGGTAAGTACGTTAAAGATATGCTGAAGAAATTCGATCTTACTCAAAGTTCAACTATGAAAACTCCTATGGCACCTCCGCTGACACTTAACAAGGATTCCTCTAGAAAACCTGTTAATGTCACTGCCTATAGGGGAATGATCGGCTCTCTTCTCTATCTTACAGTGAGTCATCCTGATATCATGTATTCTACTTGTCTTTGTGCACGATATCAATCTGAACCCAAAGAATCACATATGATCGCTGTGAAGAGAATCTTCAGATATCTGAAGGGTACACCTAACCTAGGCCTTTGGTATCCCAAAGACTCAGGGTTCGATCTCACTGCCTATTCATATAGTGATTTTGCAGGTTGCAAACTGGATAGAAAAAGCACCACATGAGGCTGTCAGCTCCTGGGTGGAAAGCTGGTGAGTTGGACAAGTAAAAAGCAAAACTCAGTGTCCACCTCAATAGCTGAATGATAGTTGGACAAATAAAAAGCTCCTGGGTGAAAAGCTGGTAAGTCTACTAATGATCTGATGCGGACATCAATGAAACCAAGATAAGTCCACACGCACGACATTTCAAGAAGAAGACTTCAGCGATAGCTGACTTACATCAGGTCTTCTCTGATGGAAGATCTACTCAGCAATTGCTGATCATGAAGCTTCTACTTCAAGAAATGTTTGTCTTATCTACTTGCACACCCCGTACGATTTGTCAGAAGGGACATGCCTTTGTCCAGGATCGTACAACCACTCTGCCACTACACTGTTCACCATACGGCCCAAAGCATGTTGTGCAAAAAGTCAGAAGCATGCACCCAACCATATGATGACACATGTAAAGTCCTCCTGCCATGCATTTAATGCATCGGGTATAAATAGGAGGAATGTCCCTTCAGTTTGAAGGTGTTCTCTCCCTCAACAACTTAGTGCATAGAAAAATATCTTAATTTTTCTATACCTCCTTTTCTCACTATTTCTTGTGCAAGAACACATAGTGATTCTCAAGTTTGTTTAGATTAGGCTCTACTTAATCTTATTTCGCAACAAACTGTAAATTGTGATTGATTTATCAATAAACAATTTAGAAAACCAAAATCATGTGTTTGTATTCAACCCTCCCCCCCTCTACAAACTGTTTACTTGTATAACCCCTTCGGGACAAACATGAATTTCAAGAATAAGGGTGTTAAGTGCGTTTTGTGCACCTAACTTTGTATATATTAGTTGCATTTTCCTTTTATTTATGTGTTTAGTTTAGTTCTTCATGCAGTATTATTCATTTCTCTCTTGTTTTCTCTAATCACTGTTGGAAATTCTTTTGGGGATAGCTTTTATGCTTTTGGTATATATTTTGTGCAGGTTATGCATAATTCTAAAGGTGAGATGGGTGAAGACATTATTGGGAGGAAGAAAGAAGAGAAAGATCAAGTGTACATGGGAAACGAAGCCGAGAGCGAAGGAAAGAAGATGATTATTGGAAGCAAGGAGGAGAAGTTTCTGAAAGAAGAGAGACCAGAGGTGTGTAGTTGTTCCCCATGCTTCGCGGACGCGAAGAAAGCTACTTAATTCAATGTTGATAATTTCTACCACGATTTCGTGGGCGCGAAGATATCTTCACGGTCGCGAAGCACTGCTCCTGAAACAAGGACTTATTTTTTGCTGTACTTTCACGGGCTTGAAGGAAGTCCCAGTCGTGAAAGTCGTTTAGACTCATTTAATTTTTAGGCCTTTTTCTTCTGGTTTTTGGCTTACCCTATTTAAACCCTTCTAGGTTTGTTTTAGACTAAGCCGTTTTATTTTCTTAGAATACGATTACTTGAGATTTGGGGGGGAGTACTCTTAGTCTACGATTCACAAGACTTGGGGAAGAAGATAGTGCTTGAAGCTTATGCAATTAGATATCGATCTACATTCCGTTTTCATATGATATTGAGTATGTTCTTCCCTATCCATTTCAATTCTTGTTTTTGTCCGAATATTATCATTAATTCAATCATTCTTGAGTTTTGTTTATCATTCTTTTATATGTTTATTTGTTGCATCAAGTTTTAGTTTCTATGCATATCTCTATTGTCTCCTTCATTGCCTTTTACACTTATGTATCTCTATTCCTTACTATATCCCTTACTCTCTACTCTAATTTTCTGCACTTGATTCATTTATGCACTCTTCTAAAATTCTGCACTTTAATTTTTGCATAAAAATAGGTTAGATATTAATTTTCTGCACATGTTTACTTAGTGACCTATTGTTCATCTTTAATTTTCGTTAATGTTAGTTGTTATCAGATTGCGTCTAATGTAGTTTCTTTGCTAGTATAGATTTACCTTTGTCTTTAGTTTCGTTGTAGTCTAGTTAAGTAACTTGTTGCTTGGTCTCGTTTAAATAGTTCGTTTTATTGGGTAATCGTCACCTTAGGATCGTGGTTTTGGTATTGATCAATTGTTTTTAAAACGGATGTTGAGTTGTACTCCATTTCGATTTTAACGAAAATCGAAATTGATTTAATTGGGGTTTAACAAATCATCTAGTCAATTCGATTGGTTTTTGATGAAAACGAAAGTTTGGTCCTTTACTTGGGTTGAATTGATTAATGACAACGGTCCTAACATGTAAATAGTTAGGAACGTTGATTGGGAAAATATATTTATTTCAAATCATAATGTTTCTTTCCAACGTATACATATTGCGAAAGTAAATATGTATCTTGGCTAGAAAAACTTTTCCACCTCGAGAGAGGGTTGAAGTATTTTTTGAAAAATGAATTCCCACCATTACCAAAATCCGAGGTTGACATTACCTAGTGTTCTTAGTATTAGTTGTCGTTTATCTTAACTAGTTTTATTTTCTTTATTGCTTCTTATTGTGTTCCCTTCCCTTAATCTTGTTTATTTTAAGTCCACTTAGTTAGTATTATCAAATAATTATCTGGTTCGCATAACTAGCCATAATTATTAAGTAGTTAGTGTTTAGACCATCACCTCCATGTGATCGACCTGTATGCTACATAACGCGTACGCTTGCAGTCTAAATTTTAAAACACATCAAAGGGATCTTTGATATGATAAACATATTTAACGAAACAATACCCCCAATCACCACAGAGAGTGCAACCCCCAGAAGAAACGTCTACAAGGGCACAAACTTCTACACGATCCAAGAGTACACCGACTCAATCGACACAAGCTGCAAAGTAGGAGCGTACCAAGATTCAGGTTGCATTTCTTGAGGACGCAGAAAAGAAGATATTTGTTAAAACAATAAAGGAGTTAGACTTGCTGAAAGTATTCGAGGTTACAAAGTTTAACCATGATCGAAAAGTTGAATATCTGCATATGATGAGAGCAAAAAGGTAGAATGAGAGAGAGCTCAGGTCAAGGCACAAGTTGTCTCTATCGTTCAGATTTACGCCATAAAACTTCTCCTTATGTGGTATCCAGTGTTCCATGTCACAAGGCAAGACGGAAGAATATGGATGTTTTTCGAAGCAGACTTTCCTAATTTAGAGCTACAAGATCTAGAAGAAGGGTATTTTGAACTACGCCAATGGACAATCAGACCACTAGATGTGAAAATTTCACTTTCTGCAGTGATCAGATTCATAAAGGGAAGAGTAAAGTTGGATTATGTTAATGACTTGCAGGTCGGGGTTGAGAGTAAACAGAGTAAGATAACCTGGTGAAACTAGATCAAAGTCTTGTGTTGAATGGTCAAATGAATTGTTGAGCTTTTGGCTCAGTTTTGACTCAGATGAGTCTTGGGGACAGTTGTCTAATTGATTTGCTCTATGTCGAGTGTAACAACCCAAACAAAGTAGCCAAACAAGGTTTCATTGAATTAAACCAAAACTGCCAATACATGGCCCATACCAAAATCTAACGAAGTTCAATAAATGGGTTTGCGGAAAACAACCCTAATTACAGCTGAGAAATGTACGTCTAAATAATAATAAAGGAACTGGGGGTCTTCTAATCCTCTAGACGTAAGCTCCGGCTCACATCTTCCCTTTCCCCTTAGAAGAGTTTTCTACAACCTGCTTACCTGAAAGGTTTTAGATTGAAAAGCGAGGGTTAGACCATAAGGTCTAGTGAGTTCCCTCAAGTATATTCCCATGCAAAATTAGTAAAATTTAACAATTTACATACAAGAATTCATACATCAACCTTTACAAATAAAAGACACCCACACTTGGCGCATTCCGATGACCCACGTTTTGGTCACACACACCCGTGACAGTGTGTTAGGGCACACACTCGTCCTTACAGACTTATATGAAACAAATTCATATATAAATCTATATCACACCTTATGGGACACACCCCCCATAATCACACCATAAGCCATCGTATGCCCACTCTTAAGAAACCACACATTTATAAATCACACCTTTATTAATCACACCAAATACATATTTAATAACGTCAAGTAAAACTTGCAATTTTAGCAAAGATATGCATTCATACACACTTGATAAAAGTTGTCGGTTAAAAGTACTCACCTGATATCCAAGCTAGTTGTTCTCACTTGAAACTGCTATGTTCTACCCGTACCTACATTTCACCCGGTACACACTAGAGTAAATAGTCACTCCACAAAACACGCAGCACACAAAACTTCCCTGGAGTCCCCTCAAAGTACCCTCAAAATATAAGGGTTCGGATACAGGAGTTGGGTTTTCGGATCTGCTTTCGGACTCTTCTCCCGGATACCGACTCTCGCCAAATCCTGGATTCCTCTCTCGGATCCAGTACCATTCTTCCGGACTCCCCTTGCGGGATCCGGTACTTCCCTTCCGGACTTGCGGGATCCGGTATCGCTCTTCCGGACTCCCCTTGCGGGATCCGGTACTTTGCTTTTCCGGAGAAGTAACCTGGGCGATTTCTCCACGGGGTTTTATCGGCCCTCACGAATCACGATTTCCCAACCAAAATGAGATTAATCGGTTTCTCACAGACAACTCTTTTCTCCAGACCCACCCTCAAGCATTCACACAACCCAATATACAATGAAAAGCAATACAAGTGAGGATGATTACCTTGAATGTTGTGACCCTTGAAAATCCGTGCAACTTCAATCCTTTGCACTTACTCCAATATCTCCTTCAGTCGCACACAGTAATATGAATCCATCAGAGTTATTAGGGTTTCTCTCTTTTTTATTTTATTCTTCTACCCCAAGCTGGGTTATTACAACATCCCCTCCTCAAAAGAATTCCGTCCCCGGAATTCCATCTTCAAAAAAGTGAGGGAAACGGGTCCTCATATCCGATTCCACCTCCCAAGTTGCCTCATGACCCTTATGGAAGCGCCAATGAACTTTTACTAGCGAAATTTCTTTATTTCTCAACTTCCTGATCTTGCGATCTACAATCTCCAACGGCTCCTCCACATAGTTTAACTTCTCATCCACACGAATGTCTTCTAATGGCACTGCCATACTTTCTTCGGCCAGACACTTCCTCAGATTCGACACGTGAAAGGTCGGATGAACTCCCCGAAGTTCTCCAGGTACGTCCAACTTGTACGCCACCTCGCCCACGCGTTCAATGATGGCAAATGGCCTAACGTACCTAGGCCTTAGTTTCCCCTTCTTTCCGAATCGCCCGATACCTTTCCACGGCAACACCTTTAGCATCACCCTATCCCCCACTATGAATTCAATCGGTTTCCTTCTCTTATTTGCATACATCTTCTGGCGGTCCTGTGCCACCTTCAGTTTCTCCCTTATCACACTAATCTTATCGGCAGTCAACTGCACAACCTCCGGTCCTGCCATCTATTTTTCTCCCACTTCATTCCAACACAATAGTGTTCTACACTTACGCCTATACAATGCTTCATAAGGTGTTGCCTGAAGACTGGCGTGATAACTATTGTTGTACGAGAATTTAATCAACGGTAGATGGGACTCCCACGAGCCCTTGAAGTCGATCACACAAGCACGCAACATATCTTCTAGAGTCTGAATAGTCCTCTCGCTTTGACCGTCCGTCTGAGGGTGATAGGCAGTACTCATCAAAAGTTGCGTACCCAACTCCCGCTGGAGGCTCCTCCAAAATGACGACGTGAATCGACTATCACGGTCGGAGACTATGGACGACGACACTCCATGCCTTGTCACTGTTTCATTGACATACAACCTTGCCAACGTTTCTAGCGAATCACTCTCTCGAATAGGTAGAAAGTGAGCCGACTTGGTGAGACAGTCCACTACCACCCATATAGCATCATACCCTTTCGGGGTTCGCGGTAGCTTCGTGACAAAGTCCATTGTAATATTGTCCCATTTCCACACCGGTATTTCTAATGGTTGCATCTCCCTATAAGGTCTTTGGTGTTCTGCCTTAACTTTCAAACAGGTCATACACCGCTCAACCAGGTAAGCAACATCTTTCTTCAATCCCGGCCACCAATACATCTGCCTCAGATCTCGGTACATTTTATTGGTTCCCGGATGTACCGAATATCGCGATTTATGCGCCTCCTCCAGAATACGTTCTCGCAGACCTCCCAGTTTAGAAACCCACACCCGGTCCCCCAGACATCTAACACCACTCCCGTTTCGCTCCAAGGATGCCACATACCCAACGATCCTCTCACTTTTCCGTCTTTCTTCTACGAGAGCCTCATCCTGGAACTTCTTAATTTCTTCTAGAAGACTGGAGGTTACATCGATTCGGAAAGCCACCACTTTAGTTGATTCTCTTCTTTCCTTCCGACTCAAAGCGTCGACTACGACGTTCTCTTTACCCGGATGGTAAAGGATTTCACAATCATAGTCGCTTAGCAATTCTACCCAACGCCGCTGCCTCATGTTCAGCTCCTTCTGATCGAATAAATGTCTCAGAATTTTATGATCGGGGTAGAACTGACACTTAACTCCATAAAGATAGTGTCTCCATATCTTTAGCGCGAATACCACCGCCGCTAACTCCATGTCGTGATTAGGGTAATTCTTCGCGTGTTCCTTCAACTGACGGGACGCATAAGCGATCACTTTCCCGCATTGCATTAGCACACATCCCAGTCCCATCTTGGATGCATCGCTGTAGATTACAAATCCCCCCGTCCCATTAGGCAAGGAGAGAATCGGAGCACTGCTCAACCTGTCTTTTAACTTACTGAACGCTTCTTCTTGAACCTTCGTCCACTCGAATTTAGCACTCTTCTTTGTCAATGTGGTTAACGGCGTCGCTATATGAGAAACGTCTTGGATGAATTTCCGATAGTAGCCCGCCAAACCAAGGAAACTCCTCACCTCCGAGGGTGTTCTCGGTTGTTCCCATCCTCTAATAGCCTCCACATTGGTCGGGTCCACCTTGATGCCTTCCCCCGACACCACATGCCCCAAAAACTGGACTTCCTTGAGCCAAAACTCACACTTGGAGAACTTGGCATATAATTTCTCTTGTCGCAACAAATATAACACTACACAAAGATGCTCTTCGTGCTCACTCTGAGATCGGGAATAGATGAGGATGTCATCTATGAACACAATTACGCACTTGTCCAACAACGTGCTGCACACCAGATTCATTAAATCCATGAATACTGTCGGAGCATTAGTCAACCCAAAAGGAATGACTAGAAACTCGTAATGTCCATACCTCGTGCGAAAGTCCGTCTTAGGCACGTCCTCATCCCTCACCTTCAGCTGGTGATAACCGGATCTCAAATCTATCTTCGAGAAGAAGCTCTCCCCCTGCAACTGGTCAAATATGTCGTCAATCCTCGAAAGCGGATACTCATTCTTAACGGTTACTTTGTTAAGCTCGCGATAGTCTATGCGCATTCGCATAGACCCATCCTTCTTCTTGACAAAAAGTGCCGGCGCTCCCCAGGGAGATGAACTAGGGCGTATGAATCCCTTGTCCAGCAACTCTTGCAATTATGCCATCATTTCCTTCATCTCTGTCGGTGCCAACCGGTACGGTGCACACACTATTGGTGTCGCGCCAGGCATCAAATCGATCCTGAACTCGACTTGACGATCCGGGGGTAAACCCGTCAGGTCATCCGGAAACACCTCCGGGAACCCGTTCACCACAGGAACGTCCTCTAACCCTTTCTTCTCTTTCTTAGCGTCTACTACATACGCCAGAAATCTCTGACACCCCTTCTCTAGACATCGCCTAGCCCTTAACACTGAGATAAGGCAAGACTTACGCTCACGCCTATACCCATAGACCACGACCTCTGACCTATCGGGCAATGTGATGTGAATCATTTTCTTATTGCACACGATTCTAGCTCTATTACTAGCTAACCAATCCATTCCCACGACAATGTCAAACTCTCCCATACCCATTGGATACAATCGTATGGGAAAAGAGTGACCCTCCACTTCAATACTACACCCCTCACACGCCTATTCTACCAACACCCGACTATCTTCAGCAATTTCTACCTCAAACCCACACTATAACCGCTTAGGTTCAACATGCAGACACCAGGCGAAAACTAGAGAGATAAACGAACGGTTTGCACCCGAGTCAAATAACACCTTAGCAAATTTTGAGTTAACAAGAAAGGTACCTGCCACCATATCAGGCACATCCACTGCCTCCTCGGCCGACATCTGAAAAGCTCTAGCTTTAGCCCGGGCTGGCTCCATTTTATTTTCTCCATCCCTTCCTCCTTGACCACTACCAAAACTACCCAAAAATCCCTTCTTCAACTGGGGGCAATCCGGCTTCAGATGATCTGGGGAGCCACATTGATAACATGCCCTTGGGTTGCAACAGTCACGCGCCATGTGTCCCAACTTTCCACACTTAAAGCGCCCTTCAGACTCACTCACACACTCCCCACGATGCACTCGGTTACACTTTCCACAAGGTTTCTCACCAAATCTCGGTCCCCCTCGGAACTCGGGCTTGAATACCTTAGCCTGTTTCTAATCACGCACTGCACCTTCCCACTTCCTCTTCTCTTTACCCTTCTCCTCATCCTGCCGGTTCTTCTCCTTTTCAACCAATTCGGCCGCATTGATAGCCGCTTGGAATGTAGTCGGGTTCCGAGCCGAAGCTAGCTCTCGCACACTACTCTTTAGTCCGAAGAGATACCTCTCAATCTGGCGCTCTTCATTCGGCACATACAACTCAGCAAACCTTGCTTTCTCCATGAATTTTGTGGTGTATTCCCTTACTGACATCCCACCCTGTTCTAAGCCCATAAATTCCTCCTCCAGCCGTTTCACTGCCGCTAATGGGCATAATGATGCCTTGAACCTTGAGACACCCATGTTCTTTCTTTACTACACCCCCCGCTCAGCACCAAGTCATTTACCGCTAACGGCTTCGATTGAGAAGGACTCCCTGAAGCAGATCCATGTGAGCTAGACACCCCTGTTCTTTCTTTACTACCACTTGCTTCCTTGCTTCCCGAAGATGACTTATCCTAGTTAGACAACAGTGCTTTCAAGGTATCCTGAAATTCCCCCATAGCGGTAGCGAAGTTTTCTTGGGTCACGAAGTTCTGGGCACGAGCTCGCCCACGGCCCCTGCCTCTAATCCCGCCCCACCTGGACGCCGTGCTCTCCTGTTGAGATACCTCCGGCTCCAGTGGAATTTCTACGCTCCTCGCTCCACGGGGAACGCGTACCCTTACTCCAACTCTTCCAACATTTTCATTCACCTGGGTAGCCGCTCGCCGAGGTATTCCTCCCCATCCCCTTCCACGGCCTCTACCCCAACCGCGAATGGCCGCTTGCATAGGAGGATTCACCGGTGCTTCCATTTCGATCTCCTCGTTGACTGGTTCTGATCCACTCCTCAAAGACCACCTTGACATAATCGGTAACTGACAAAAACACACTGATTGAATTAAACCAACAGTCCTAATGTAATAAGGCACAATAAGTACTTTCATGTACCTGTAAGTTAGTAATTACACTGGCCAGGTGAAATTGCCAACTTACCTTACATGGAAGTTCTCATTACCCTATTATTTACCCCGACTAGGTCTCCCTTAAAGTCCTCCTAATTCTCAGCTGTACTACCTACTTCCACAGTTTAAGTTTAGGCCCATCCGGTCACCAAAATCTCTTAAATTATGGCTTTGATACCAACTGTAACAACCCAAACAATGTAGCCAAACAAGGTTTCATTGAATTAAACCAAAACTGCCAATACATGGCCCATACCAAAATCTAATGAAGTTCAATAAATGGGTTTGCGGAAAACAACCCTAATTACAGCTGAGAAATGTATGTCTAAATAATAATAAAGGAAATAGGGGTCTTCTAATCCTCTAGACGTAAGCTCCGGCTCACATCTTCCCTTTCCCCTTAGAAGAGTTTTCTACAACCTGCTTACCTGAAAGGTTTTAGATTGAAAAGTGAGGGTTAGACCATAAGGTCTAGTGAGTTCCCTCAAGTACATTCCCATGCAAAATTAGTAAAATTTAACAATTTACATACAGGAATTCATACTTCACCCTTTACAAATAAAACACACCCACACTTGGCGCATGCCGATGACCCACGCTTTGGTCACACACACCCGTGACAGCGTGTTAGGGCACACACCCGCCCTTACAGACTTATATGAAACGAATTCATATATAAATCTATATCACACCTTATGGGACACACCCCCCATAACCACACCATAAGCCATCGTATGCCCACCCTTAAGAAACCACACATTTATAAATCACACCTTTATTAATCACACAAAAGACATATTTAATAACGTCAAGTAAAACGTGCAGTTTTAGCAAAGATATGCATTCATACACACTTGATAAAAGTTGTCGGTTAAAAGTACTCACCTGATGTCCAAGCTAGTTGTTCTCACTTGAAACTGCTATGTTCTACCCGTACCTACATTTCACCCGGTACACACGAGAGTAAATAGTCACTCCACTAAACAGGCAACACACAAAACTTCCTTGGAGTCCCGTTAAAGTACCCTCAAAATATAAGGGTTTGGATACAAGAGTTGGGTTTCCGGATCTACTTTCGGACTTTTCTCCCAAATACCGACTATCGCTAAGTCCCGGATTCCTCTCCCGGATCCGGTACCATTCTTCCGGACTCCCCTTGCGAGATCTGGTACTTCCCTTCCGGACTCTTCTTGCGGGATCCGGTATCGCTCTTCCGGACTCCCTTTGCGGGATCCGATACTTCCCTTCCAGACTCCCCTATCGGGATCCGGTACTTTCGGACTCCCTCCGGGATCCGGTACTTTGCTTTTCCTGAGAAGTAACCTGGGCGATTTCCCCACAGGGTTTTATCGGCCCTCACGAATCACGATTTCCCAACCAAAATGAGATTAATCAATTTCTCACAGACAACTCTTTTCTCCAGACCCACCGTCAAGCATTCACACAACCCAATATACAATGAAAAACAATACAAGTGAAGATGATTACCTTGAATGTTGTGACCCTTGAAAATCCCTGCAACTCCAATTTCACTTTCAGCCGCACACAGTAATATGAATCCATCAGAGCTATTAGGGTTTCTCCCTTATTTATATCAATCACTCTTTTACACTAAGCTTTGCTTTTTCATACTTTGGCCACTGAACTTTATTTATTTTTTATTTTATTCTTCTACCCCAAGCTGGGTTATTACAATGAGCTTTTGGAGTTATATGCAGTTATGCAAATTGATTTGTAAGATTACATGATTTGAGTGTGTTGGTCATTCTTTTGGAGTCATGTATTATAGACTACAATGCAATGGATCCATAGGCATAGAAGTCGGTTTTACTATGTACATGTGGTATAAGATTCTCAATTGGTAATATGGAAACATACATTGGTTATATGATGTAACTTCAAAATAACAAGCTTGTCTTGGACGGTAAGATCCCAAGGTAAGGACTTTGTGATTCTTTGACTAAAGACCCGGTTCGAGTTGATGTCCGATACGACTAAAGACTCGGTTGATGTATAAAATGACTAAAGACTCGGTTTGAGTTGATGTCTAACATGACTAAAGACTTGGTTTGAGTTGATGTCCGATACGACTAAAGACTCAGTTTGAATTGATGTCTAACATGACTAAAGACTCAATTTGAGTTGATGTCAAATATGAAAACTAAAGACCTAGATATGGTTGATATTTTAATGACTAAAGACCTGGATAGGGTTGATGTCATAGGTTTTCCATCCTTGAAACATTCTTATAACATAGATATGTGGCTTAACTTTGTGTACCCGCCACATTCGATGGAATCGGGTCTCCCCCGTCATCGAAATGTGTTGTTTGGGTATTGATTATTATCCATGTTTTCGGTGACATTTTGTGTATGGATCATTATCCATGATTTATGGGTTGAGTAATGTGCCTTATCCGTGTTTTGGATATGTCGAATAATAAAGTTGTCCACGTTTTCGTATTTGAGAATTAAATAATCATTATTCACGTTTTGGATGAGTTTTGGGTTTGAGTTTACATTTTGAGGAAATATTTTATATTGGCGTTGTTATTTACTCAAACGCGTGTTATTGGAAAACGGGTAGTTTTCATGTTTAAAGTAAATCCTTTTGGAAACCATGATTTAAAATGCATTCCCTCCATTTATCGATTTATATGTGTATGATTGAAAAACTCTTGAACTCACTAGGCGTTAGCCTAACCTTTTTATTTGTCGGCATGTGCATCAGGTTCCGGTTGGGGAATGGTTTTAGCGACACCGTGAAGTAATGAATACTAGCTAGATGTACGAGAAGAGAGTAGCTATTGGGTGAAGTCTTCCGCATTTTGATGTTAGCAACTCGTTTGGGTTTTAGTAACACCCGACCTTATTTAGTCTTTATATGAGACTTCGTTATTATTTGTTGAAGGTTAATCTAGAATACAGTTTGAGAGATTTCGAGGATAGGTTTGTATAAAGGAAATTTTATCCTTTATTTGTTGTTGCTCTTTCCAAATTTGAGGGTGTTACAAGTTAGTATCAAAGCATAAGTTTGAGAGATTTAGGTATTAACTTAGGATGCCTAGACTCAAACTAGCATTTTCTAAGTGGATGAAAGTGAGATTGTACGATTAGACACTTTAAGATAACATATTTTGAGGTTGATAGAGTCACTAGAATCGGGAATCATGACGTGGCTAGCAAGGATTTTCATGTAAGGTACATTCATAATTACATCTTCCCAGTGTTATGGTGAACTTACATATTACATGGGAATGCTTGAATTGCTTTGATGTAATGGCCGATGGGGTAGTGAATGAGTTCTAAGTGAGTAGCCGTTAGAAGAAATCGATGTTTATGGCATTGTCACTTGGAGTGACAGTTAAGCATGATGATTACATTAAGTTGACCATTTCGGGTCGGAGTTATTGATTGAATTAGAACCATAGGATTATTGAATCGATCTTATTTCGAAAAGAAATTTGTTAGATTAACCAATTTAGTTCCGATTATCGCCTTAAGATGTTTGGACATTCGGATGACGGTAGTTTGGCTGGTGGACTTGAGGAGTGTAATTTTAAGACCTTGAGTCTCGACCAAGTTCATGCATGAAATTTATTTCTAAAATAAATTGCATCAATTGTTTCTTATGTTTCCAAATCATCATGAGGGTTGTATTACGAAATCTTGGAAAAACGTTTAGCACACACATGATTTTAAACCATGACTTTAAACATTCATAAAATTGTTTTATTGCATGTGGTTGCAAACTTTGTTGAGATTTTCTTTATCCTATTGTTGTCAAACACTATTTTCAGATATTGTAATATACATGATTTATTATGATTTGGGGTTGCGGGCAAGTAACTACGATTTATGACCTTGACATTGGATCTCCTCCACATATGTTAAGGTTTGAATGAAGGGGTTATTTCCATGTTTTGGTGTTTGGGCTTTAATGGGAATTTTATCACATACGAGTTTTATTGAGAAATGTTACTCTATGTCGTATTACAACAAAAAAGGATTTTTTTTTCAAATTATTAATATTGTATAATTTCTCTGTTGAGTTTTGTGTTAGTGAATTTCATTGCACACTACTTTGTCGTACAAATTGATTTATACTCATGGCGTGAGTCAGCGTATATGAGTACCATGATCATTTATCTAAATGCTTTGTTTTATGCCTTTTCGGTTATAGATACCATCGCTATTGGTTCACAAGTATGCATCATGTTGATTGCTTAGTATGCATGGCATTATAGCCACTATTTTGGAGCAAAGAACATATTGGTTATTTGGCCTAAAGTTTGGAGCTGATCTAAATCATTTTACACTACGACCTAATCGCATGCACTTATCCTTCTGCTACGTCTTGTAGAAATAACCGATGCATGCGGGTCTTGTTGGAAAAAATTTATTTTGTGTGAGCTTCAATGTAAATTCGACATCAATATCTGAGATCTTTCTTAGTCTCTCAAATCTGAAAGAGAACTTACTTCTTCTCTCTTTCAGTGTGTAGATTTGTCACTCTCATATAGTTTAGGAAAAAATTCTTGCCTCCTAGCTTTCACAAAATATCTGTAATTTTATGTTGAAATAAAAACTAAAATTAAAAAGTGAAAATTTATTGTCTAAAATTAAAAAGTGAAAATTTATTGTGTTTGTATTCAACCTCCTCCCTTTTACAAACACCTTCTTTTTGAGTCATTGTGGTACAGGACCAAGAGAGTTGAAAGTCAACATTCTAAGTTATTGCCTTGTGTGTCCAAACAAGATGATGACTTTCAATGTGAGGAAAAAGTTCAAATGTTTAGAGCAAAATCGACAAACAGTCAGCTTTTGGTCGTAAAAGTTTGCTGAGAATGTTGAAGGATATAATCACGCCGTCTAAAACTTTGGTTCATGAAGCCACTACTCATAGATCCACTCGTGGGCGTCTATCCTTGAAAGATCAAGTTCTCAGAAAAAAATGACCAGTCTCTTGAGGACCCTCGTAGACATAGTTGTTCTAACGCGTCTAAATTTGTCAACTATGAAGTTATGGGGCACCAAGAGCCAACGAGGCACAGTTCCTATTACCAACTACAATTAACCACCTCACATCTATATATTACATGCGTACATCATGAAGATACAAGATGTAAAATGCGATGGAAATTGTGGATGTTGTGCGATATTTGTTTGTTTGGGTGGAGATGAAGAAGATTAGGACATTATTCTCAATGACTTGGTGCTTGAATTAGTCAACTATCAGGATTTCTACTCATGTATGTTTTCCCACCAGTACAACACGTTTGGGAAACATTGAATTTCTTTCAAAAGGGCGTGGTGCACCACTTCAGCGATGGATGAATATGTCTGAAATAGGCATTCTAATTGCTTCAAGGTACAATGTGGTACTACACATTCTTGGTTTGAATGCAAGTTTAACGTGCTTACCGTTGCGGGCATATCCACCACCATCCTCTCAACACGTGGATTTTACAATAGGATACGTTAATGGTAACCATTACGTAAGAGTGATATTAGCAGGATATTACCCAGTGCCCACAATTACACCAGATTGGAAACATTGGAGATCCACCGAGGCAACTGCATGGATTACCTCGTATATAGTATTCGTGAATATGTTGATTTTTGAATGATTGATAAATAACAAAAAGGTTATTTTTAATTTGTTTTAACCATAAAAATATAATTAAGTTTAGATTATTAAAATATATATTTTAGTCAATGCATTATTAGCCATAGGTTCAAATGAGAAATGCTAAGTGTGTGAGAAATAAAGAAGTAATCATAGCCATTCATACGGTCAAGATCGAATTTGACTAGTCAAGAATTGCGGCTTTGATTGGTCAAAAGTTGCGGCTATTCCAAAAATAGAAGGATACTTTCGTAACTTTTACAAATACTCAGAACGAGTTCTAATGAGAACATGTGCGATTCACATATGAACTATATGTTCATATGTGAACCCGTGTAATTCACATATGAACTCTTTTATACTAATTCATATATGAACCTTTGTGATTCATATATGAACTAATTAACTGATTCACACATGACCTAAATAATCGTAGGTTCATATGTGAATCAGTTGAACTAATTAACAGATTCACATATGAAATAATTAATTGATTCTCACATGAACTAAATAACCGATTCACATATGAACGTATAATTCATATGTGAATCACACAGGTTCACATACGAACTCGTCTCGCGCATTTTACGAAACTATCTCTCTATATCGTGCAGACAACACGAGGAATTATCTGGTGCTTCTCAGTCAAAGTTGCAAATGTTGACTAGATGAAGGGCTAGCATCATTTCTCTATTTCTCATACACTTGGCATTTCTCATTTGAACCTCTCCCTACATTGTTAATTAATAAATATACTTAGGGTATAAAATAGAAACTATTAAAAAGTAAAGGGTGTAATAGAGAAATATGAAAAAGGTAAAAGTAGCAAATTATAGAAATTACAAAGGATAAAAATGAAATTATATAAATGGTTAGAAATGAAAATATAAATGAATTGTTTTCAGTGCTACTTTGTTTTCAGTGCAAGGGTATGAAAACTTTAGTAGGTCTGAGTATCGTTGTCACTGAATTAGGAGAAAGTTTTAGGTCAATTCTTTTGGGAAATTGACCAAAATAGCCAATTCCAACTTCATGTTTGAGAAAATAGCCATAGCCTCTCCCATTTTCCCAAAATAGCCATGGCTCCTCACTCGTAATTGCGGACCTGGTCCGCACTCGCAATTGCGGATGCGGAGCGGTCAGATGAACGGCCCAGATGCGTTTTCAGGCCAGGTCCGCAATTGCGGTGCCACCCTTCCAAAAATCAGATTTTTAAAAAAACGTTTTTTTGTCGTTTTGTGGTGGAGTGCGGTCCGCACTGGACCGGGTCGGGTCGGAGTGCGGACCCATGGCTATTTTGGTAAAATGGAAGAGGCTTTGCCTATTTTCTCAAACATGTAGTTGGATTTGGCTATTTTTGTCAATTTCCCCCATTCTTTTAGTACATCTTTTGTACGGAATCAATTTTACATCATCATATTCAAAAGAAAAAAATTAAATATGAAATGTTTGTAATGATATTTTACTTTGTATATGCTTAATTACTCTTGCTATGCTAAAGTTATACTCAATAGTTTATTTATTGACAATATATGTTTCAAATTTGTTCTTTTAAATATCTTTTGTCTATCGGTAAATTCTTAGGCCTTGTTTGGTTTAAAAAAAACACTTATCAAGTATCGTATATTTGATTCGGTAAGAAGTAGGGTCATTCAAATTTTTTGTTTTTTTCCAAATTTTCGGGGTCACTTATATCTTATCGTTCTCTTATTTTATTTGGTAAGAGGTAAACCAACCCCTTTTTGCCTCTTATTATTCACAATTGATTAACCTTGATAGATGTTTTCTCTCAATCGCTCCAAATGGATTATAATAAAACTCAATTTACTATAATTAAACAAATTCAAACATTTATTAGTTTATAAAAACAAACAGATTTATTGATTCATATTGCAGATACTTGACTCGAACTCGATAGCCAATTATTAAGCCCGACTCTACTCGAAAGTTTTCAGGTAGCTAAAATACAAACTCGACTCGAACTTGATAGCCAATTTTCAAACTCAAACTCGATTCCAACTCTCTTTAAGCTCGAACCAACCATACTCAAGCTCATATCAAACTTGACTCGAACTCGCTTGAAGCTCGAACCATGCTCAAGCATAAATCAAACTCGACTTGAACTCCAGCTTTTATATTCTAGAGTATGAAGGCAACATGGGTGTTCTGTTCACAGCCGACGTGGGATTGTGGGAAGCTCAGCACCACCAATGTTGAACCAAGTTTCAAACCGTGTTCAAAATTTTTTAATAAGTTTTTAAATCATTAGTAAAAATATAATTTATAATATCTTAATTATGTGCTCTTATTTGTTCTAAATTCTAGAATTGCGTAGTATGATTTAATTTCTTTATTGATTTTTTTTAATTATATTCGCCTTAAATGTATTACTACATTTTTTTAGTTTAATTTATTTTTTTTCAAATCCTAGTTATATTGTTGATGTTAGTTTGTTTGGTCAATCTTCATTTGATCAACCAGTAGTGTTATATTAATTTGTAAAATCCTTGATCTGTCACTAATCATGGTCAAACTTGATCAAGAATGTTGCATTAGCGAAGAGAAGCAATATGTACGCTTTTAAAGAATGCCCAATTACATTTGTTCTTTCCATTTCAACTTCGTTGTTTATGAGATAGGGGGAGAAGATGGAAACAAAGCGGGAGGGAAGATTAAGAAACGTACTTTTCTAGTTGAGCACTAAGAGTGGTATTTTTGTAATAAAAAGGGGCATAAGAATATTTTTCCAAAAGCTAAATATCGACACATATTTGTTATATAGGAAGCCTTATTGAGCATGGAAACTCAAATTTCCCTTGATATCATTTTGGTTCATATTTTCTATTTAATGTTTCATTCTATTATAATTTTATTTTTTTGTAAAATTACATATCAAACTAAATGTTACATCTTACCCAAAAAACCCTTAAAAAATCGACTTGAGGTAACCCGACATATAATCGATACAAATTTCGGACAATCGTAATCTATTGGGTTGATATTTGGTTAGGCCCAAAGTAACTCGACCAACCCGATAACCCTGATAAACGTTTTTGCGGCTTCTCTAAAATTATTTGTATTTTTTTAATATGTATAACTTAAAAAAACAACTCGGCAATACGAGCAATTGAACCCATAAAAAACATTATTGGAAAGTTGTATGTAATACCTAAATATTTTATGAACTCGTATATTCTCTTGAATGGTTGATCGTATTTCAAAGAAAGATTTCCTTATTTTTATGTTTTCAATATTGTTTTTACTTTGGGTTTGCACTTTTATTTGGGTTAGGTTGGATTAAAGTTTTGGTTTGGTTGTAATAACCGAGATCTTTATTTGAACAGAATAAGTTTTGTGAAGGAAGTTGCGTAATTTTAAAGTTTAGGGGGCTGATTTGTAATTTCGAGAAGAGAGTATAAAAGCTCTCACTTTGGGCTCAAAACCCTAGGAGCTACTCATATTGTGTGTGTAGTAGCTTGAGTGAGAGCAGATGAGGAGAGAAATTGATCTATGTTGCAATTGGAAGAGAAGGCCTCATCATTCTACAAAATTGGAAGAGGAAAGGGAAATGGAATCTGATTCTACATTGATTCATAGCGGGTAATCTCCTATTTCAATTCTTGTTCATGGATTTTCTTCTAGGATTGGTAATTTGGGGTTTTTGATTAAAAGAGTTGAAAATGATTCATTAAGTGGGGATTAGATATCATCTATGTGTTTAAGCAGCCATGAATCAGTTAAGTAAGAGTTAAATGTTGTGGTGATGCGTTCTTTGTTGAAAAATCAAGTTTGGTTGGGCATATCTTTGGATTTCGCACCAATCACGCATCAGACTCGCGTCTGGTAAGTGTACCTATGCAGGTTACCGGATAGCGCAATACAGGTCGAGTAGTTACCGGGTGAGACCCGGATAGCGTAAGTTTCCGTACGGGTTAGTCATCCGGATAGCTTGGGAATCCGGTAAGGGGTTTCCGGATATGAATGTCCGGATAATTGAGATTTGTCCGGATAGCGTATCGGTCCGGAAAGTTTGAGTGTCTGGGTAGTTGTGCGATGTCCGGATCGCATTTATTCGGTAAGGTTGGTACCCGGTATCCCGTGTCCGGTAAGTATCAACTTCTAGTATCCGGAAAGAGTCCCGGATAGTCGAGTTCCGGATAGTTGTGTCCGGATAGTTGGTTAGAAGTACCGGTCAGCTTATATTTCATCCATTTACTCAGGTAACCCAATTTAAAAGTAAGAAGTAAAGGAAGAGAATCGTTCAGAGCACCAGGTGAGTTTTTCTAACTAAAATACGTGATTTTATACGTGTTTTCAAAGTAAGTGATTGAGTAGAAACGCCATGTTATTTTACATGATTTTTACTTGTTTGAAAGTTATATAAGATGTATGCATACATTGTGTTAGACGTAGACCCGCCAGTGCTCATGTCGGGAGGAGTGACCCGTTTATGCCATGGAAGGGAGTATCCAGTAAGGCAGCGTGAGACTGACTCGTTGTCACTCTTGAGTGACTTCAGGGTGCCATTTACGGGAGCGGATTTATCCGTGAAAGTTTTATGAAAAGATATGTGAAAGTTTTATGAAAAGATATGTGAAAGTTATAAATTGTTTTTAAATGATTTTGAGAACTGTCAGGAGGGAGCTCACTAGACCTCATGGTCTAACCCTCGCATTTTCCAAAATAAACCTTTTCAGGTAAGCAGGTAGTAAGAGGCTCTGGCAAGTGAGTAGGACAGGATAGTGAATAAAAGCAGATAGAGACAGAGACACTTTTACTTTTAGCCGTTAGTTCATTCTCAGTTGTGTGAAGGTTGTTTCCGCCAACCAAATTTTGAGACAAATGTAAGGATTTTTTTTAGACCCAGTTTTGTAATGCCTTATATTTATGTTATGCATGCTCTATTTTAGACTAGGTTGTTACAATTGGTATTAGAGTCATAGTTTAAGGGATTTAGGTGACCGGAAGGGCCTAAACTTAAACTTTGGAAGTAGAAATCACAACTGAGAATCAAGAAATGCGCTAGGAGGACACTATTACTTGAATAAGACTAATAGGGTACCGAGGACAGTCATGTAAGGTAAGTTTGGGATTACACCTGGCCAGTGTAATTGCGAACTTACAGGTACATGTATGTGCTTAATCTGCCTTACTATTCCGAAAGTTGTAGTCTTAAGCTAGTTTATATGTCGTGTTCCAGTAATCTAGAATGTCAGCAAGATCCCTGAGGGGTAGATTGAGACCCATTGTTGGGGAAGTATCGTGAGAGATCATTTATGATGTGATGTATGTATACATCGTAGAGAAGAAATGTTGTTTGGAATGTTATGAGCCGTCTAGAGGTAGATCTTGTGGGTTCGAAGAGGATGAGTGATTGCTTTTGAGTAAGACTCCTGGTTCTGGAGAGTCCCAGTTCTAGATATCGCGGGGTAGATCAGTTATGATGGTAAGGAAGAACAGTGTCGAGATCTTAGAAGCGTCAATCCAAGAGCGAGTGAAGGAGTAGAGCCCTGACTTTTAGTCGAGCTTTTCAGTGGCAGGATCAATGAAGGGAGATATCAGTAGTGGATTGAAAGCGTGTAGAGGTAGAATGTGAGATAATTGATCAAAAGGAAAATAGTATGAAATGGTTGAGTAAGTGGGTCGTGGAACGTATCTACAACAAGTTATTGCAAGGCCGAGAGGGCGACCATTGGTCGAAGGTAGAGTGTCAATGATAAGTTGCGTGAGTAGAACCGTTGACCTTGTTTGAGTGAGTAGCCTTCAATTGCGAGTAGAGTTTCATGCATTGCGTTCTTGTGTGTGTTACATGAGTTTTCATGATTAAAAGCAAATGGGTAAAATAGCAATTTTTGGTCGGGATTGAGTCAGCATGTGCAAGCGTGTATTTAAAGAAAAAGGCAATTCCATTTACGTCGCACAATGAAATTTTGAGCTTAGCAATTTGCAAAATACTTCACACTCTTCATGATAAGTTAAATTGTTGCAAAAGTCAAGAAAACATTTGCCAACAAAACTTTTATAACCAAAATGAGTATTGACATGTTGAAGTTATATAAATGGGTGTAAGAGCCGACTGGTTTATTCCATGTCTGTAATTTCTTTCAGAATTTTGTTATATGGAAGATTTTCATTCCATATGTTACTGTCGTAACAACGTCGTTTTGGTAGAGTAAGATTGAGTTTTACTAAAAGGGTGCGTGCGAACGATTCTCGAGATCGTTGTGCAGGGCATTGGAGTTATGAGAATGTTGGGGTCATGGGTACCCAAGTTGTTTCCAAGTGTTGTTCTTTAAAATGAGAAAATGTGCGAAATGATTTATTTATCGCGTTGTCATGCATGAAGGCTATGAACTCACTAGGTCGTAGAGTATTACATTGTAAGATAAGGAAGGGTCGCGAGAGCAGAGAAGTGTTGGTCAAACCAGGGGAGAATGTTTGTAGTTTTGGTATTTGTGTTCAAGAAGAGAGGTGAACAGTGGAAGAGGCGGAAGTGGACTTTTGTGTCGGTTGTATGAGGGTCTGTACCCTTGTTCGGTGACTGGAAATATAGTTGCCGAGGGACGGTTGTGTCCGGAGGAAGGACTAGAAGTCATCAGGGTGTTGGTATTAGCAACTCGTTATGAGTAGTGTGGTGAAGCAGAAATGAAATATCCTCGACATAGAATATGAGTCTTGAGGTGGTCTTGAGATATTGGCATTACCCGGGTAAGTCTTGAAATTTTTCCCCTTCAAGTGAGGACGACAGGATATGGAGTTGATTATGATATATTGGAAGGATTAGGTTCAGTAAGGAACCCTTGTTGACGAAAAGGTTAGGGAAGTATCAACAGATCGACTAATGATGTTGAAATTGGCAGCTGTGTAAGTTGGTTGAGGCTGAAGACTCGAATCAGAAGGTTGAAAGTTGAGAAGAATCGCCCTGGTGGGTAGACATAGGAAGTCATCCAGGAAAGATAGGTACATGCATGGTGGTGGATCACCTTGTAGGGGTGTTAAGATGGTGAAAGACTGTTGTGTTAGATAAGCGTATTACTTACGAGGTTTGGGCGGTTCGTAAAAGGATGAAGTATTTAGCACAAACGAAGTGAGTGTGTAGATTACATCGATCTGTGAGGGAATGTGCCTTGTCTATGTAATGGTTTGGAGCGTAAAAAACTAGCAAGAAACGAATATGTTTGAGTAATTGGGAACTCGTGAGTTGTGGTTTATCTAGAGTTGGGGAAAGACAAGGTGGTGAAACAGACTTGGTTATATATATGCGGGTGGATAGGAAGGCAAGGTTGATTTTGTGTACGAATGACCATGAGAGACATGGTCTGCAGTGTGACGTTATGGGTGGAGAATGTACGGATGAGTAGTGGCATCAATTGCCAAGATAAATGTGCCAGCCAGTGTTGTAATAATGTGATGTTAGAAAGAGGAAGCATCAGATGGAACTTTTTGGGGATTTCGGATGAGGTGTACAATTCGTTAATCAAGTGGTTGGAGCACGTGCTTTGTAAGTTGGCGTCGTGATATGACTATTATCGGAATAGAATGTCGGAGCGGTAGTGGGTAGTTACCCAAAGAGAAACCAAGTGTTTTTTGTTGTGTGAGTCGCTAAGTAAGTATATTTTTGGAATCATTGGAAGTTTAAAGAAGATGATGGTTGGGTTGGTCAAAATGTGGGGTAGTAGATGCGAAATCTTTAAAGAATGTGAATTGTTTATTGCGTGTGAAGGAATTATCCGAGAAGGTAATAGTTGGAGATCAAAGAACGTGTAGTGACTTCGAACACCGGTGTCATTTCGAGATAGATTGGTTGGATACCTCAAGTTAGAATTTTGGGTACAACCGTTTGGTTATGTATAATAATGAGAAAGTGTTATCAGCATGTGGAATGGTAGGAAGAGAGAGGCAAGTAATGTTTGGGATGCGGTGCTCCACGCTAGCGTGGGGAGGTGAAGATAGTGTGCCGGAATAAGTGAGCCGATTAGAAGCTGCAAGCTTGGCAGTAACACCGAAAAGATTGAGTAGTGTGTGTAGATTGACATCGGTAAGTGTGTGAACTCTTGGAAAGAAGTTGGAAAAAGTAATTGAATGGGTTTGAATTGGTGATGTTGTGAGAAATGTTCAAGCGAACTAGTCGTTCAGTGATGAGAAACCCAGAATCTAGCAATGATATGTAGAGAGAAAATCTAGAGTGCACAAGTCATCCATGTATTGATCTTTAGAGAGTAAAATGACAAATGCTACAATTGTTACAAGAGTTCTAGATTCATGTTATCTAACTAGACAACCCTATTTATACCCATAACATACAAGGTATAAAGGCATTATGAACTAATACAGTACATTGACTTTACAGTAAATCTTGAATACAATAATGCTCTAACAATCTCCCCCTTTGGATTCAAGATTTAAAAAATATGACAGCAGTCTTCAGCTCTTTGTAAAGTCAATCTTCTCAAACAGACACTTTATCAAACCATCTTCAAGTCTTGTTCTCATATAAACTTTCTCATATTAAAATGATCCGAAACCATAAATTTGGATGTAGGCAGATTCGAAACCATAAGGATTCGGATGCAAGAGGGTGTGATACCATCCGTTTCGAATCAATAAGGGTTCGAAACCATGGGGATTCGAATCAATAAGGGTTCGAAACCATGGGATTCGAATCAAGAAGGGTGCGAAACCATATGCATTCGGATCAGTTGGATGCGAAACCATGTCGATTCGGATGAAGTTGAATACGAAACCAACGGATGTCGGATCAAGTTGGATACGAAACCATGAGGATTCGTACCAAGGCAAGTGCGAAACCATACTAATTTGAATCAGAAGGATAAAAGGATGCGAAATCATCTATATTGTTGAACTTTTAGGTGTAAGCACATTCCGAAACGCTCAGAACTAAGATAACCAAATTCAGCAATATTTCAGACTTCACATGATCCGAAACCAATGCAATTTTGAACAATCCGAATCCAGCATGCGAATTTTGGACTTCTTGTATTTTGAATGATTTCTTGAACTTAGTATCTTCATCTCTTTGATCTTGAATTATCTTCGACATGAAATTGAATTAAACATTTCTCCCCCTTTTTTGATGAAAGTGAGCATCATGATCATCAAAAACCTTTTTCAATTTCAGTCGCGTCTCTGAGTATTACTAACAATCTCCTCCTTAATGAATAACCTTGCTCCCCCTCAAAATAAGAATTCTGGAGCAATTTGTTTTCTCCCCCTGAAAGTATGCATATATTTTATTAAAAATATTCATTTCAAATACAGTGCATTAATGAAAACATTTATACAAGGAATATAAAATTCATTGAACTACATTTTATAACTACTAACATTTGATCATTTGAGAACTTTACAAAAGAAATCCAACTTAATGAAGTATACCAAATTTTTCAATCAAATGAAATCAAATGCACGTGTTTGGATTCAAATACAAGTCATCATTGCATATCAAGTTAAAAATGTTCACTTTCAACCCCTTTATTAAATCTATTTGGTGTGCTAGTATGCGAAATATGATTAGCTTCAAGCATATGCAATTCTAAAACATATAAGAATACTTTGCTCTACTCACACTATTTGTCCAAAATCAGAATTTTCACAAATTTACAGGTTTATTGCGACTTTGTATTTTCCCCAAGCTTCAAGAGATGTGTGCTCATTGGCATCTTTTGATTTTGTGCACATTGGCATCTTTTGATTTTGTGCACATTGGCACCTTTTGATTTTGTGCTCATTGGCATCTTTTAATCAAAAAGTTTAGTAAGAATAAGATACACCGTTAAACATGGCTTTCTATCTGGTTCTATAGCAGGATTTGGGTTAGCAGATCCCAGACCAGTTGGCCTTAGGTGCTAGGTGTCGAGCACCCCTTAGAACTTAATTTCCCAAACCAGAAAGGCCACATCGATATATCTTAAACCCATTTGTACCAGTAGAACATGGCTTTCTATCTGGTTCTATAGCAGGATTTGGGTCAGCCGATCCCAGACCAGTTGATCTTAGGGACTAGGTGTCTAGCACCCCTTAGGACTTACTCTCCCAAACCAGAAAGGCCACAGGCACAAACTTTCAAACTAAATGATTTTTATTTGTTTACATGATGCGTCGCAATCACTTGGTTCTAAAAACATAATGCTTCCCCCATATTTTCGTTTCCATCCATCACTCAGACATTTAGGCTTTTTGAGCATTATATCTTATATAAATCCAGATTTACATAACTTTGAGCATTCAGCATAATTTCATTCATGTTTTGCTGACCTTTCGATTTATTTCAGGAGTGAAAGATGAAACAAATATAACTCAGATAATACAAAATTGCTTGAAAAATCATCCTTGACACACATTTTATTCATTGAATGAAAATTGAGAATTTCATGTCATTGAATTAAATTTGTGAAGGTTCAAACTTTCAAAGCAGTAGAAGTAAAACATAATGCAATGTTACCTTTCACCACTTGTTCCTTGAAACAGAAAGATGTAACAGTTAAGGATATCACCTGAGAAGTATGAGTTCTAAACTGATTTGTTTAGAAGTCTTAGACTTTGAAGTACGGGTCCTGAACTGAATTGTTCAGAAGCCATAGTCGTTGAAGCACGGGTTCTAAATTGAGATGTTTAGAAGCCATAAACGTTGAAGCACGGGTCCTGAACTGAGGTATTCAGAAACCAATATTTCTTTGAAGAACGGGTCCTAAACTGATATATTTAGAAGCCATAATTTTGCTCTCCCTTAATGGAACAAGTACTCTTCTTTAAAAAAATTCACCGCTTCTCTTCTGTTTTCAATCATGTGTGTGGTATATATATTTCCAAATCAGCACAACACATGAAGAACCTACAAAACAGATTAAGCAGATTTTGGTACCCAACGGCACCTGAGTCCTAGTGTGTTAGGTGTAGCTTTCTTAAAAGGAATACTGTAAGTACCGTACCAATAAGAAGTATAATCTTTATGTACAAAATCATTTGATCCACAGTAAGAACAACATATTTTCTTATGTGCCAACCTAATCAGATGATTTGCGGAATGAATAGGATTAGGTGTAGCAGAAGATTTACCTTTTGGCGCATTGTTCTTCTTGGCATTTGATGTGGAAGCAGATGATTTTGGTACATTTTTCTTTGGAATCGTTGTGCCTTTGATTCTCCATTCCATCTTCACCTTTTTGAAGACTGGAACTTCTTCAGGTTTGGAAGTATTAACTTTAGGCACATTTGAATCCTTATCCGATTTATCAAGCAAATGATTATAGAAGAGATTTGTTGAACGAATCTGATCTTTTGAGAAATCAGTTGATCTATTAAATTGTTTAGAAGGAATGTTTTTAAAACTTGAACTTGAAGCAGTTTTAAAAGAGCATTCAGAATCATTTGAAATACATGGAGTCTGAAAGATAGTATCATGATTGGCCTGCTTTGAGACATCAAATTTAAAAATGACGTCTTCAAGTTCTTTGACTTTGTTTATCAAAACATTTTTCTCTTTAGAAATTAGATCAAATTTCTTTTGGAGATCAGATTTGATCAATTGATCCTTCATAATATCAGCTGATAAACCAGATAATCTTTTGGTAAAATTAAGAATTGCATCTTCAAAATATTCGCGTTCCGATTCAAAATCTTTTTCCAAAAACTTTCTTTTATCAGTAATCTCTTTGAAAATTTCCATATTTTTTCTTTTTAAGGGTTTTACTTTCCTTTTCAAAGAGATTTTTCTTTTCCGCAAAATCTTTTCTTTCTTTTTTCAAAAGATTTTCTAAATCAGAGATTTTCACGGAAAGTTCATAACTTTTAATCTCAAAAGATTTTCGTTCAGTTTAAAAAACAGCTCTTTCTTTCTCGAGCTTCTCTTTTTCAAAAAATAAAACTTTCTCAAAGTCAGAAACTTGTTTTGAAAGTTTTATATTTCTCAGTTCAAATGCGTCCTTTTCTTTAAGAACTTTCTTTGAAGAAGAAGACTCTATTTCACGTTTAGAAAGCTTCTTCTTCAATTCAACGTTTTCACTTTCCAACGTTGTTCCTTTCTCTTGAACTCTTTTTATTTGATCTTGTAGATATGAGTTCCCCTTTTCTCTCTCGATTTCTCTACTCTTCATATCAGCATTTTCATTTTGAAGAGTTGTTACTTTCTCTTGAAGTTTCTTGATTTGATCGTGCAGACTTGAGTTGTCTTTCTTTGTTTCAAGACCTGCAACATATACTTCAAGATCAGTAATTCTTTTAGTAAGTTTAGCATTTGAAGAAGAAATGTCTAAAATTTGTCTCTTTAGATCAACATTTTCTTCCTCCAATGCTTTATTTAAAACAGGAAATGAAGAATTTGAAGTATTAGGTTTTTTACAAAATTTTGCTTCAAACCTTCACCACTGGATTTAACAATAGTTTGCTTCAAACTTTCATTATTAGAATTAACAAAAGTTTGTGGTGTTGAAGGTATTTCTGTTATAATAACTTGTTGCAAAATTTCATTATTTGGTTTAACAGAAACTTGTGGAGTTGAAGGTATTTCTGTTATAATAATTTGCTTCAAAGCCATTTCTCTCTTTGGAATTGCTAGGTGATGATCATTCAGAAAATCAAGCAGAAAGTGTATGAAATACACTAAAAATATATATAAAAATTTTTCTTGAAAAGCTCTTAAAGTGTATGAAAAACACTATAGAGAAAATTTCGGAATAAAAACATTTCTCAAAATACTTGGTTTCGTATCCTTAAGGGTTGGAATATGGCTCAAATAAATTTTTTTTTAATCAACACGAATTCGGATCAAAAAGGATTCGAAATCAATGGATTCGGACCAAGAAGGGTTCGAAATCCTTGGTTTCGTATCCTTAAGGGTTCGAAATCCTTGGTTTCGTATCCTTAAGGGTTCGAAATCATGATGAACAGTAAGCAAAGAAGGATCCGAAACCAAAACTTAAATGATGAATGATTCGAAACCAACAGTAATTGAAGAAGGATCCGAAACCATCTATGAATGATCCGAAACCATCAAGAACAATCCGAAACCTTCACTTCGAACTCGAAAATCCCAGATTCAACCATAACTTTTTCAATTCTTGATCAATTGTTATGAAATTTGCACAGATTTGTTCGAAATCAAAATCCACACACTTTCTTAGTTAATCACAAGTTCTAATTCGATCAATTTAATCGAATTAAAGTCCAAAACAGTGAATTAGGGTTTTCGAACAAAGTTTCAAAGAAATGATCAAATCCAATGTTTCTGTGCAGTAATTGATGATGATCCAAGAATTAATGTTGCTTAGAAATCAATTCCGAGTTCAGTGATGCTAAGAATCGATCCAAGAAATCAGAATCTTGAAAAAATCTATGTCTGAATGAAAAGTGATCACATGAACAGTGTTTGAAGACTGGTTCGAAATCTTCAAGAACAATGTAAAAATTCTTCAATTTGCTCTTAATCTGCTTGAATCTCCTGTTTGTGCTCTGATACCAAATGAGAAACCCAGAATCTAGCAATGATATGTAGAGAGAAAATCTAGAGTGCACAAGTCATCCATGTATTTATCTTTAGAGAGTAAAATGACAAATGCTACAATTGTTACAAGAGTTCTAGATTCATGTTATCTAACTAGACAAGCCTATTTATACCCATAACATACAAGGTATAAATGCATTATGAACTAATACAGTACATTGACTTTACAGTAAATCTTGAATACAATAATGCTCTAACAATTGATAAGCTATTGAGAATAGTTTTGTGTGACCAAGGCTACTCCTCGTTGAGTGAGGGTAACCGAAGTTATGACATATATGGTTGGACGCTTGTGGGATGCAGTAAGGAATGGATGTGGCTTCAGGATAAGTTCAATTCGGATAGGTGAACACATCAATGAGGGATCATGGAAGTTTCCTGCTGTAGTTACGTTTAAGTGTGGAGGGATGGAGTGGTGAGAACGTATGAATTAGTTGTCGAGATGTAGCCGATGCGATTCAGGAAGGGGTATGATCTGCATAGACGTATGTCGGTTGGAAGAAGTAATCTAGAATTGCATGTAACCCAAGAGGGAACTCTTGGGTGTGAGTTTGTCGAAAAGGTTGGCCTTGTGCCAAGTTGTCAAGTGAGTATTTTTCCGGTAAAAGATTCTCGTGTTGTGGCGGGGAATTCCGCCAAGTTCCTTCATTTTAAGGAAGTAAAGATGTATGAGAGACCTTAATTAGACGTGTTTTAAAAACCGTGAGTCCCGGTGTGTGGACGAAAGTGAACAAATTGAGGTGCGACTGCCCTTGGATTTATCAGGTAGTTTTTAAGCGAGTATAGTGATCGGAGAGGTTACAAGTATATGATGCGAGATGGCACGGCATAGTAAGTGGTGACTCACCGAGGTGGTTCCGAAGTATGGAGTACGGTTATGTTTTCCATCAGAACGGTTTGAAACAATCGAGTGAAACTAAGTTGGTTGAACTGAAAAGCATAAGACTTCTGGACCCCGAGTTTGAGAAAGGGGTAGCTTGATGTGGAAGACGACCCATAGTTTGGAGTGATGCATGTCTATATTTTGGAGAGCAGATGTTGGAAGTTGAGATGAAGGCGACCTTGCAAGGAATACAGACGATAAGGAGCTGACATTCGTTATTATAAAACGAGTAAGGGTAGTAGCTTACAAGTTGAAAGTATCGCAGAATTTAAAAAGAGTTCATCCAGTGTTTCTTGTCTCGAACTTAAAGAAATGTTTGGCAGAAGCATATGTGGCTGTTCCTTTGGAGAACAACAGCGTTGATGAGAAGTTGACTTACAAAGAGGAACCAGTAGAAATCGTAGACAGTAAGGTTTAAAAATGAGGAACAAGGAGATCCAATTAGTAAAGGTTTAGTGGCGGTATCATAATGGGGCAAGAGGCGACTTGAGAAGTAGAAGCCGACATGAGATCCAGGTACCCTCATTTTTTCGACCATGGAATTCTGGGGACGGAATTCTTTTGAGGGGGAAGTGTTGTAATAACCGAGATCTGTATTTGAACAGAATAAGTTTTATGAAGGAAGTTGCGTAATTTTAAAGTTTAGGGGATGATTTGTAATTTCGAGAAGAGGGTATAAAAGCTCTCACTTTGGGCTCAAAACCCTAGGAGCTAATCATATTGTGTGTGTGGCGGCTTGAGTGAGAGCAGAGGAAGAGAGAAATTGATCTATGTTGCAATTGGAAGAGAAGGCCTCATCATTCTACAAAATTGGAAGAGGAAAGGGGAATGGAATCTGATTCTACATTGATTCATAGCAGGTAATCTCCTATTTCAATTCTTGTTCATGGATTTTCTTCTGGGATTGGTAATTTGGGGTTTGTGATTAAAAGAGTTGAAAATGATACATTAAGTGGGGATTAGATATCATCTATGTGTTTAAGCAGCCATGAATCGGTTAAGTAAGAGTTAAATGTTGTGGTGATGCGTTCTTTGTTGAGAAATCAAGTTTGGTTGGGTATATCTTTGGATTTCGCACCAATCACGCAACAGACTCGCGTCCGGTAAGTGTACCTGTGCAGGTTACCGGATAGCGCAGTCCAGGTCGAGTAGTTACCGGGTGAGACCCGGATAGCATAAGTTTCCGGACGGGTTAGTCATCCGGATAACTTGGGAATCCGGTAAGGGGTTTCCGGATACGAATGTCCGGATAGTTGAGATTTGTCCGGATAGCGTATCGGTCTGGAAAGTTTGAGTGTCCGGGTAGTAGTGCGATGTACGGATCGCATTTATTCGGTAAGGTTGGTACCCGGTATCCCGTGTCCAGTAAGTATCAAATTGTAGTATCCGGAAAGAGTCTCGGATAGTCGAGTTCCGGATAGTTTGTTAGAAGTATCGGTCAGCTTATATTTCATCCATTTACTCAGGTAACCCGATTTAAAAGTCAAAAGTAAAGGAAGAGAATCGTTAAGAGCACCAGGTGAGTTTTCTAACTTAAATACGTGATTTTATACGTGTTTTCAAAGTAAGTGATTGAGTAGAAACGCCATGTTATTTTACATGATTTTTACTTGTTTGAAAGTTATATGAGATGTATGCATACATTGTGTTAGACGTAAACTGGCTAAGTCGGGAGGTAGACCCGCCAGTGCTCATGCCGGGAGGAGTGACCCGTTTATGCCATGGAAGGGAGTATCCAGTAAGGCAACGTGAGACTGACTCGTTGTCACTCTTGAGTGACTTCAGGGTGCCATTTACAGGAGCGGATTTATCCGTGAAAGTTTTATGAAAAGATATGTGAAAGTTTTATGAAAAGATATGTGAAAGTTTTATATGTGAAAGTTATAAATTGTTTTTAAATGATTTTGAGAACTGTCAGGAGGGAGCTCACTAGACCTCATGGTCTAACCCTCGCATTTTCCAAAATAAACCTTTTCAGGTAAGCAGGTAGTAAGAGGCTCTGGCAATTGAGCAGGACAGGATAGTGAATAAAAGCAGATAGAGACAGGGACAATTTTACTTTTAGCCGTTAGTTCATTCTCAGTTGTGTGAAGGTTGTTTCCGCCAACCAAATTTTGAGACAGATGTAAGGATTTTTTTGAGATCCAGTTTTGTAATGCCTTATATTTATGTTATGCATGCTCTATTTTAGACTGAATTGTTACATTAATATCATGTGAAATGTGTAACTTCATTATATTATTCCTTAAAAAAGTCATTGAACAAAGAACGTATCAAATTCTAAAATATATTCAGAAAAAATGATTCAAAACTAATCACCGTAAAATCCCAATAAATATATTTAAATCTTGTATATTTAAAACGCACCGAATGATGTGATTGGATACGAGAAAAGAAGGGAATATAGAAGTTTAGGGCATTGTTTAAACTAGCTTTTAACCTAACTTTGTCAGGATCGATTCTTAACAAGAATTAAACTTCTTAGAAACAGAATTTAGAGAATCTTGCGGAATAGAACTCTAAATCAATTAAAGAACAATCAATAGAATTCAACACACTGTATATATCAAACTGTATTACAAGCTTTACACCAAACCTCAATCTTGTTGAACAGGCTCAACAAGACGACTTCTACTTCTCTAGAAATAGGATCTATGATCTTGAGGTTAATTCTCTCTGAATGGCTAAACAACTTTTTGAATAATTGTTCTCTATATCGTGTATCTTATTTTTTTTCACGTCCTTTCTAATAGCTATCTATCAATACTATTTATACAAAAGTAATTACAAGATAACTATCAAAAGTAAATTGATCTTCTGAATCTTCGTTAAACATATCTTGATCAATTCCTTCTTTGTCTCCAAAAGTATCGCATACCAAACTTATCAAGTCAGCAGTATTAACAATGATTTGGCTCAGCAGCATTAATCGACCTTCAGCAGTATTAACCTTCACAGTCTTCAAGCAGTAGTAACCCAGCTCAGCAGTACTAACCATGTCTAGCAGTAGTAACTTCTTCTAGCAGTAGTAACTTCGTCTAGCAGTAGTAACTTCTTCTAGCAGTAGTAACTTCTTCTAGCAGTAGTAACTTCTTCTTGGCAGTACTAACCATACTTAGCATATCTTCAGTTCCCAACAATCTCCCCCTAACTTGACTTTTAGGAAAAGAAGTCAAGTTCTTCAGATGATGCTTCCAAAACCTAATCATACATGCCTAGATTAGGATTCAATCCCAGACTTTGATTGAGAATCCTTTTTACCAGGAATCTACCCATTGCTGAATCCTTGTTGCAGGTCAGCTTAGTATGTAACATTCCTTTCAGCCTCTTCATGATGTGATTGTATATTTCATCCACCAGATAGTATTCTTGAGTTGCAGAGTCAAAGGAGATGACATATACTCCACAGTTTTCATAGAGCATCCAGTTGGTAATGGCTTGAAACTGTGTGTTTATCCTATGCTGAACTGCTTCAGGTTTGAACATTTGGCACAAGAATTCAAGTACCATTTTAGAGATTGACATCCCTTGCTCAGTCAGCATGTTTTCATATAGCCTCATCCCAACTTTGAACATTTCTTCTAAGTCTGATCTTGAGCAAGTTCTGACAATTTTTCCCCAAGTTGAAAAGACTTCAAATTTTCCATCTGCTCTTTTTATCATAATGAACTCCTTTCTACCATCTTTCAAAGTGTCCCAAAAGATGATTTCAGGAGCCTTAGATGATATTGGTTCAGCCTGAATTGGAATTGGGTTAGAGTCAACACCAGTAATATACAAATCACATTGGGCATCAGTTTGTGATTGTACATTGCTAGATTGCCCTGATGGAGTTGCCACTTCTTCTTCAGCAACTTTTGGATCAGATTTTTCTTTCACTGTTTCCTCCTGGGCCTCTTCTGCAGTTGGCTCCACCCTTGGCTTCTTTTCATTTTTCTTCTGTGAAGTTATGGGCTTGGTGCTTGGTCTTTTCTTTGACATCATCTTGGTTCTTTTAAGAGTTTTAACAGCTTCAGGAGTTGGTTCAGCTGTTTTAAGTTTTTCAGCAGCAATAACCATTTCTGCTGCTATGGCTGTTACTGCTTCTCTTAGAACATGTAATGATGCTGCTTCAACACTGTTCTTTACAATCCAGTATATTTCTTCATCAATTTCAGCTTGAGATGTAGTTACTGCTTCCTGCTCAGTTTCTGCTGCTTTTTCTGTTTGGCCTTCAGCAGCATTAACTGTTTCTGCTGCTTGTTCAAACTCAGCAGCATTAACAGTTTCTGCTGCTGTGGTTTCTGCTGCTGTGGTTTCTGCTGCTGTTGTAGTTTCTGCTGCTTTAACAAGCTCTTCCACCTTTTCTGTCTCCCCCTTATTCTGTGCACTGGACTCCCCCTTAAACTGTGCATTATCCAATTCCATCTCAGTCTCCATGTGAACTGTCTCCCCCTCAACTTGTGGACCCTTCATATTTAGTTCTGCTTCTGATTCTGACTCTGACTCCCCCTTTTTGGGAGCATCATCAGTTGGAATTCTTCTTCTCAGCACAAATCTTGCCTTTTTCTTTCTGTGCAACAACTTGGTGACCATCTTTTTGAGCTTCTCAATTTGAGACTGTTGGTAGGTGACCACAGTCTTCAGTTGCTCAATCTCCTTATTCTGTGCCATAACATCCAAGTTGACATTTCCAATGGTTTCCATCAATTCAGCATAGTTATATCTATCCTCACCTTGTTTAGAAGTGTTTACCTTCTTTAAAGGATCCTTGGAAGTTTTAGCAGAAGCCTTCTGCCTAGCAGAAGCACTAACTGCCCCCTTGGTTTCTTGGCACCTGGGTCCTCCTAATGATTTCTCATTTAGAGTTGCCATGGGGAAGGTCTTATTTATGTTACCACTGTCCTTCTCTGTGCTAGCAGAAGTAGTGGCAGCCTTAGCACCCATATGCTCATTCTTCTCCTTAGAGAGCACCTTCTTGGGGTTGGGAGACACCCCTGTGGTTTCCCTGTTGATATTCTCAATTGGAGAATGCTCCAACTGAGGGCTTAAAGGCTTAGGGCTCTGAGTAGGTACATCAAGGGAAGGAACCTTGTGCACCTTTCTTCTTTGAAATTTGTTGGATAACACAGGAGTGGGCTTTTGAAGTATGTGCTGAGGGATATTTATAGTGAGTGAAGGTGGGGTTTGGTCATCAGTGGGATGATCTAATGAGGGCCTTGATCCTGATGCCATACCTTTAGAGGGGTGGGACACAACCATCATTGTAGAGAACAATGGTGTGTCAACTCCTTCCGAGTCCCTAGGAAGTCTTTTCATATTTGAAAAAACCTTCCCTTTAGGGGATTTGGGTACATATACCTCAGTAAACTGAGGTAAGTCCATCAATTCCTTGTTAATAACTTCTTGCACAAACCTTGGATACATGTAAAAGCTCTTTTTGGATTCCAAGTTTGATACAAGATCATTAAAGATCATTGCTGAAAATTTGTACTTTCTGGCAGTGGATAAGCAGACCAAGGCATATGCAATGGGACTGCTGAACTCACTCCATCCAGTAGTTTTCTTGGAAATACAGTGCATCGGGGTATGAACAAGAAATCTCCATTGGTTGAAAAATTTTGACTTGTAGAATTTAAAAACACCAATGGGACCTTCATACCCCATTCTTTGTAAAGTCGAATATAAGTCATCAGAAGATAGAGAGGTTATACCTGAGGCATCATCCAGGTGAAGAGAGATGCGAATAACCTCCTCTGTGACTTTCAAGGGTTTATCACAAACCCTTGTTCGAATGGTTTTCTGCCCTTCTTCGAAACTAACAGTGGCATTCTCCCAAAATTGTGTCTGATGTTCGATATAGATGGTTGGGCTCACCGTTAGGGCATAGGAGATGTGCGAGGATTTGAGAAAATCGACGATATCGTGGAATCCCGCAGCTTGTTTCGGCTTCTGAAGCATGGCTATTTCATTGTGCTCATCAACAAACTCCATGATTCCTGAGGATTCTTGAAAGAAAAACACAAAGATTCTGGGGAGACTAGGTTAGAACGAGAGAGAAGAAGTAAATGCGAAGAGTCGTTATGAACTTTGGCGGGCAAACAGGGGTATTTATATGCCCTAGATTATCAAAAGCAGTATTAACGACATAAGCAGTATTAATTACTGAGCAGTATTAACTGCAAGGCAGTATTAACTACACAGCAGTATTAACTACCAAACAGTATTAACTACCTAGCAGTATTAACTACCGAGCAGTATTAACTACCAAGCAGTATTAACTACCAAGCAGTATTAACTACCTAGCAGTATTAACTACCTAGCAGTATTAACTGTGCACTAGCAGTATTAACTACTGAGCAGTATTAACTGCAAAGCAGTATTAACTACACAAGCAGTATTAACTTCTGAGCAGTATTAACTACACAAGCAGTATTAACTGCACAAGCAGTATTAACTACTAGAACACAGGCAGTAGTAACTTTGCACTTTGCATTACTAGTCAAACCCTCAAATGTCATCTTACCTATCACTTTTACCTCTTCTCTTACCTTCTGCAGGATTATTTTCAAAAGTAACATGTCCTCCATCAATTCATTTGAAATATTGAGGGCAGGCCATGTTACCTGTTATGTGCCTAGAGCAACCACTGTCAACATGCCAAATGCTTCTCCCCTTAAGCTGTTGATTGCCCTGCACATCTGATAAATCAATTAGTTTTTGTTGGGAACCCAAGCCGAAGTGGTCTTGGGTCTCCCTTGCTCATCAAAGTACTTGCACTTGGTTTTGATGAGATTTTCAAATTTAGGTACTGCAGTACTGGAGTACTTTGTCAAAATTATTGGTGAAGCAGCACTAGCAGCAGTATTAACCTCAGAAGTACTAACAGTGCTAGCAGTACTAATACTAGGAGCAGCAGTATTGTTAGCAGCAGTATCAGCAGTACTAACAGAGGTAGCAGTATTAACAGAGTTAACACTGCTAGAAGCAGTATTAACAGAGTTAATACTGCTAGCAGCAGTACTATCTGAAGAAGAAACACTAAAAGTATTAGCAGCACTAACATTGGACTGATTACCAGCAGTATTAACACTGCTAGCAGCACTAACTTTGGAATGATTACTAGCAGTATTAACACTGCTAGCAGCACTAACTTTGGAATGATTACTAGCAGTATTAACACTGCTAGCAGCACTAACTTTGGAATGATTACTAGCAGTATTAACACTGCTAGCAGCACTAACTTTTGAAGCAGTACTAACAGTGTTAGCAGTACTAACATTGCTAGCAGCAGTATTGTTTTTAGTGCTTTTTGGAACCCACATAGTATCACATTCCTTTTCAGTCGTTTTCTTTATGTGGCTTTTGGGTTTATCTTGTTTCTTTGCCACATTTTTCTTTGCAGACTTTTTATAGCCACCATTCTTTCTGTAACCACCAGGTTTTTGAAAAGATCTTTGAGCATTAAACCTTTGGTTAACAGGATTGAAATAACAGTGTTTGGCTAAGTGATTTAGCTTACCACAGATGAAACAAGGTTTTGGCCTGTTGATTCTGTTCAGGTCAACTCCTTGTCTCATAGCCCACTGGTTATTCCAGTTCCTTTGATTTCCCCTCTGATTATCATGTTTTTGGGGCTTGAGCTCTTGAGATTTCCTGCAGGAACACTGTTTACAAGTATTAGAGTTCACAAATTTGGGCTGTGTGGAATGAACTCCCTTTTCCTTTTCAGTCCTTTTGATCTCAGTGTTCTTATCACATGGACTTTCAGATTCCTCATCAGAGTCTACTTTGTCAGTCTCATTCTCAACAACTACTGTTTCTTCACAAGGATCTATATTAATCTTTAATTCAGGATCCTTCCTATCCTTGGTCTCTAACAAATCAGACTTAGGAGGTATGTAGTTGTTATTGTAGGGTGGAGGTGTGGCATTGTACCCTATCCCTACTTTCATCTTGTCATGGATTTTAGCCTTAATGATGGTATCCATGGTTTTAGAAGCACAGGTAAACTTTTCAACATCAAGTTTAACCTTCTTAAGCTCTTCTTTTAATTTCTCATTCTCCTCCCCAGACACTTTCAGCTTAATTTCATACTCATTCTTCTCCCACTTCCAATAGTTAGTATCATAGTGGTGTTGAAGTTCATTAGCTTGAAAAGCTCTAATCTGTTCCTCAAACCTTTCTACAATCCTAACATAATCTTTCACATCTTTCTCTAGCCTCTTAAGGTTATCACACATACCCTGATTGTGATCCCTATATCTTTTAACAGCATCAATGCAAGCTTGAGAACAGAGTTTAGATTGTACCTCAGTGGGAATATCAAATACTTCTGCCATAAGAGCTTGATTCTGACAGGCTTCCTCAGCTTGATCACTCCAATCAAATCCCATTCCTTGTTGAGAAACAAGGGCTTGAGAGGAGCTTCTGTTTTGGTTTCCATTTGGAGCCTGTTGATGTGATCCTCCACTTCTGCATTCTCTGGCAAAGTGTCCCATCTTGTGACACTTATAACACTCAACTTTGGACTTGTCAAAGCCTGCACCATCTTCTCTTCTCTGGGAAAAGTTGTTTCTCCCAGTCCTTTTGATGAATTTCTTCACCCTCATTGATAGCATAGCCATCTGCCACTTGATGTCCATCTCTTCCAGATCATCAGCATTAATCTGCTCTAAATCATCATTGATTAGAGAAGAGTGAACATGACTAGAAAAGAATGCTTCTAGTACAGAATCTGTAGTCTTCTCTTGATTAGTTCCACCAGCAGCATTAACAGAACCTGCAGTATTAACAGAATCAGGATTAGCAGCATTATCAGAGGATGAAGATAATAAAGCAGCATTATAAACAAATCCAGATGGCCTTTTCTTGGCTTCAACTTCAGCCTCAAATACTCTCAGATCATTGTAGAGGTCATCTAGCTCTTTGTCCTCCAATTGGTCATTCTGTCTGAATGAGACTGTGTACATGGTCCATTCTTCTCCCAATGATCTAAGGAACTTTCTATTGACATCATCAGCATCCATGTGTACACCCACAGTTGCTAATTCTCCAATCAACTTGTTAAATCTGTCAAAAGTTTGAGTCATAGACTCATTCTTTGCAGACATGAAGTTCTCATATTGTTGCCTGAGAATAGCCTTTTGATTTCTCTTTGTGCTCTTTGTGCCAGTAAATCTTTTCTCCAGAGCATTCCACAACATCTGTGCATCTGTGCAGTGTTGGAATTGATGTTGGTACTCATTAGGAATAGCCAAAAGCAGAGTGCTTAAGGCCTTCATCTCTGTTTGTCTGACTTTCTTTTCAGCATCTGTCTTGGGAGGAGGTCTCTTTCCATCTGCTCCAATCTTTCCTTCATTACATGGGCCATTTTCTATGATGTCCCATATTGCATAATCAGTAAGAAGAATGTACTGCTTGATTCTCAGTTTCCACATGTCAAATTCATTGGGCTTGAGCATGGGAACCTTTGAAACAAGAGTACTGTGAGAATCCATTGAATTGTCCATAGCTTCTAAGATACCAAGGCTCTGATACCACTTGTCAGGATCGATTCTTAACAAGAATTAAACTTCTTAGAAACAGAATTTAGAGAATCTTGCGGAATAGAACTCTAAATCAATTAAAGAACAATCAATAGAATTCAACACACTGTATATATATCAAACTGTATTACAAGCTTTACACCAAACCTCAATCTTGTTGAACAGGCTCAACAAGACGACTTCTACTTCTCTAGAAATAGGATCTATGATCTTGAGGTTAATTCTCTCTGAATGGCTAAACAACTTTTTGAATAATTGTTCTCTATATCGTGTATCTTATTTTTTTTCACGTCCTTTCTAATAGCTATCTATCAATACTATTTATACAAAAGTAATTACAAGATAACTATCAAAAGTAAATTGATCTTCTGAATCTTCGTTAAACATATCTTGATCAATTCCTTCTTTGTCTCCAAAAGTATCGCATACCAAACTTATCAAGTCAGCAGTATTAACAATGATTTGGCTCAGCAGCATTAATCGACCTTCAGCAGTATTAACCTTCACAGTCTTCAAGCAGTAGTAACCCAGCTCAGCAGTACTAACCATGTCTAGCAGTAGTAACTTCTTCTAGCAGTAGTAACTTCGTCTAGCAGTAGTAACTTCTTCTAGCAGTAGTAACTTCTTCTAGCAGTAGTAACTTCTTCTTGGCAGTACTAACCATACTTAGCATATCTTCAGTTCCCAACAATCTCCCCCTAACTTGACTTTTAGGAAAAGAAGTCAAGTTCTTCAGATGATGCTTCCAAAACCTAATCATACATGCCTAGATTAGGATTCAATCCCAGACTTTGATTGAGAATCCTTTTTACCAGGAATCTACCCATTGCTGAATCCTTGTTGCAGGTCAGCTTAGTATGTAACATTCCTTTCAGCCTCTTCATGATGTGATTGTATATTTCATCCACCAGATAGTATTCTTGAGTTGCAGAGTCAAAGGAGATGACATATACTCCACAGTTTTCATAGAGCATCCAGTTGGTAATGGCTTGAAACTGTGTGTTTATCCTATGCTGAACTGCTTCAGGTTTGAACATTTGGCACAAGAATTCAAGTACCATTTTAGAGATTGACATCCCTTGCTCAGTCAGCATGTTTTCATATAGCCTCATCCCAACTTTGAACATTTCTTCTAAGTCTGATCTTGAGCAAGTTCTGACAATTTTTCCCCAAGTTGAAAAGACTTCAAATTTTCCATCTGCTCTTTTTATCATAATGAACTCCTTTCTACCATCTTTCAAAGTGTCCCAAAAGATGATTTCAGGAGCCTTAGATGATATTGGTTCAGCCTGAATTGGAATTGGGTTAGAGTCAACACCAGTAATATACAAATCACATTGGGCATCAGTTTGTGATTGTACATTGCTAGATTGCCCTGATGGAGTTGCCACTTCTTCTTCAGCAACTTTTGGATCAGATTTTTCTTTCACTGTTTCCTCCTGGGCCTCTTCTGCAGTTGGCTCCACCCTTGGCTTCTTTTCATTTTTCTTCTGTGAAGTTATGGGCTTGGTGCTTGGTCTTTTCTTTGACATCATCTTGGTTCTTTTAAGAGTTTTAACAGCTTCAGGAGTTGGTTCAGCTGTTTTAAGTTTTTCAGCAGCAATAACCATTTCTGCTGCTATGGCTGTTTTCCCAACAAACTTATTTTTTGAGTATATGTTTGGATAACCATAAGCTAGTTTTTAAAACGCTATTTGAAGTAGATTTTTATGAATATTCCAATATTGTCCTATTTTTACGTCATCAAATATAGGATTGGATGATTGGATCCAGCCATGAGAACCAAGTTGTGAGCGGTTATAAAGTGAGGAATATATTTGTCCCTATTATCTATCCCCACTCTTGAGTCTTATTGGCCACCAACGACAACCCCACTGTATTTGCTTTTTTTACCTTTAATTAGATGGGTTAAATGTATCTTTAATCTTTTTATATGGTTAAATGTGTATTTAATTATTAACTTCCTCTTTATATATATTAATATCATGGTTTATGATTTATATTTACAATATACAATTTAACCTAATTTTGACATATAAAAGATAGTATATATAAGTATATAACAATGTACTTAATGATTTATCTTATGGAAAGGTTTCTATAACACTTCGGATATGTAGGCTAAAAAACCCTTAAACTTTTTAAATTCGGTTAAATACATCATTGTAATCTGTAAAAACAAGTTAATGTAATACAAGTTTGGGAAAAGTCTAAAAAAACCCAACAAATTATCTTATTTTGAATGATTAAGTCCTTCAAAAAAAATTAACAAATAAATTTATAAACTATTTTCAAAAAAAATTCTACCAAATATATTTTCTTGAACTTGTTTTTTAACAAATAAATCCCATCTTCTTTTGAAGAAATAAAATCATAAACTTAATTTTGAAGAGATAAATCCGAAACTTTTTTTGAACAAAATATATGCAAATCCTCTCACCGACAACAAAATAAAATGAACCAATTAAACGAAGAAAAAATATATACTATTTCTACTACTAATTTGTAAAGAAGTGGGCTTTTTTTTAATATTTTGTGAAATGTTGGACTTTCTTTTTATGGTATATTTTGTGGATGAATGCATATAATTTTTGTATGTATCTATTTATGTTTTAGACATTATTTTTGAATGTTTCGGAAGAGTAATGAAATGGTACGATTTTCTTTGTTTAATTGGTTTATTTTAGTTGTTGTCAGTGAAAAAAATTGTATACTTAGGTGGCGTTTGTTTTTTAAGTGGTGCTGAAGTCTGAAGTCTGATTTCACTTCTGATTTTTAAGAGGTGGTGCTGAAGTCTGAAATCTGAAAAATAAGACTATTTGTTTTTGTAAACCGAGTAATGTCTGAATCTGTGTAATTGTCTATTTTACCCTTTAACCTTTAGCATATTAAATATTATAATATTAAATTTAGAGTAAAGTTCAATTTTGGTCCTTAACGTTTACACTTTTCAACGGATTTGGTCCCTAAAGTTTATTTTCTCACTTTTAACCCTGACGTATGACACTTTGCAACGGTTTCAGTCCCTCGATTTAACATCCGTTAACTTTTTCTGTTTTAATCATTTTACATGTTTTCTTAATTTTTGTGTTTCTTCACAAATCATCAAACATTAAGGACCTTTATGTAATTACTCATATATATATATATATACACACAGACACAGACACAGGCCATTCTTTACCAACTGAAACCCAAAAAGCTTGCAACTTTTAGCCATGGATGATTTAATTGTCTCCCCCCCCCCCTCATCTTCATCTTCCTCAATGGTCTCCTTTCCCAAAACCTCTAAAACTCCAAAACCTTCTGATACAAAGAGACAGAGAGACAAAGAAGAGAAAAAGAGAGACAAAGAAGAGAAAGAAGAGAAGAGAAACAGAGAGACAAAGAAGAGAAAAAGAGAGATCGAGAAGAGAGATCGAGAGACAAAGAAGAGAAGAGAAACAAAGAGAACGAGATACAGAGAAAAGAGATAGAGAAAAGGAGAGATCGAGAAGAGATCGAGAGATAGAGAGATCGAGAGATAGAGAGACAGAAAAAGAGAGATCGAGAAGAGAGATCGAGAGACAAAGAAGAGAAGAGAAGAGAAACAGAGAGATCGAGATACAGAGAAAAGAGATAGAGAGATTCGAAATTGTCATCGGAGGAGTCGTCGGAGGAGTCGCCAGAGGAGTCGCCGGAGGAGTCGCCGGTTTTTGAAACGACGTTTTGGTCTGTGTCTGTGTCTGTGTGTGTATATATATATATGAGTAATTACATAAAGGTCCCTAATGTTTGATGATTTGTGAAGAAACACAAAAATTAAGAAAACATGTAAAATGACTAAAATACCCCTCATTAAATTGGATTTAACAGAAAAATTTGACGACTGTTAAGTCGAGGGACAAAAATCGTTACGAACTGTCAAACGTCAGGGTGTTTTTGGCAAAAATAAACTTTAGGGACGAAAACCGTTGAAATCAACAAACGTTAAGGACCAAAATTGAACTTTACTCTTAAATTTATATGTGTTTATATAATTACATTTGTTTATTCGTCGTCATTACAAAAATTGCATCTAAATTTCAATTTTTTAACCACTAGTTTTGTATCGTGTGCGATACGACGCGAAACAATTTGAAGTCGAAAACGAGAACTCGAAACGACAATCATGTTCATTTCTTTTGCTCTATTTCCTTGTGGATATATTTTGTTGTATACCAAGAATGAAAAATCCATGTTATAACAAATAAAACATGTAAATCAAGCAGAAGAGTATACAATTTGAGACAATCTAAACCAATGATCTATCATGAAGTTCACATCAATTATGGTTTTGCTGTTGTCAAAACAGCCCCAATCGAGGCCCAAGATCGTTGCTTTTCCTGTTGTTTTCGTCCTCTTTTTTTCATCCGTAAGAAACTGTAGGATCCAGATCCGTGCAACGATTATGTTTGTGAATAAGCAAATAAGAACAGTTGATATGATTCACAAAGGCTGCCCACTTAGCTATTGATTTAGAGAGAATAATCGTTACAATGCTGAAAGCTAAATGAGACAACTAGCTAATTTTCTAAGCTAGTTGTGCATTAAATATGTTGGGCCCGTGGTAACAAGCCCACGGCCCGTTCACTATGGACTATGTTTAAGGAAATACAAATTACACCCTTGAACTTTAAATCAACATATAAAACCTGCCCTAACAATCTCCCCCTTTGATTTGAAGTTCGAATTCGCGCTCTAGCTCTTGCCAGTTGAATACGTATCGTTTGCGCAAGGCGAAGTGAACCTCAAAAAATCTGATTGCACGGCGATAGTCGATGCGGTCTTCAATCATTTCCAAAGCTTCCCGAGCAGTTGTTTCGTTTGGATTCGGGACATACGAATGCTTCGGATTCTCAGACTCGTGCCGAATAATTTTTCGAAGAGCATCTCTGACCTTTAGAAGCGTGCCGTCACAAAATCTGTCTACCTGACTGAAACGCAGAAACTTCTTTTCGTTCTGTTCGTTGTTGTAGACTATCCCGAATTCAGGTTGGAGCAGAAGAGAGTTCTCGAGATACATCTTCAGCTCAGGAGCTTTCAGATTTGGTTTTATCAGATTTACCTTCTTAGCCCTGTTCTCGACACCCATTTGAAAATCCGTTAAGTATGACATCATGATAGTACGGACCAGGTGTCGACGAACGGCTTCGAGTGCCTTTGTAATCTCCAGCGGTCGAATGGTTCTTGAACGTAAGTCTTTTAGTAATACCAGAAAGTCGAGCGGTCGGAGGTTCTTGAAATCAGCTTCAGAGAATCTCCATTCATTACCATCTTCGCGGCGAACGGTGAAGACTGGATAGACGATCCTCATGATGCGGCGTGAATGGATGTTAAGAACCTCTGTGATCTGATGCTTTGTTCTGACTAGACTGACTGGAAGACACCGCTGCATTGCAAGAATATAACGCCGTTGGTATTCAGGGTCGAGGTTGTAAATACCAAGGCAAAAGGTTGGCTCAATCGGGCGAAGTTTGTGGACGAACAGCTTTTTCAAAGATTCCTCCAGATGAGGGATAAGTACCTTGATCTTCTCCCAACGGTTTAGTTGCTGAGGAGGGGGAGGAAGATCAGGAGCTGTCGTTGGAGGAGTAGTTGTCGGTTGATCGGCAGAAGTAGATTCGGGTCTTGTTGATGTTCTGGCGGGTTGATCATAGTGAACGGGGGTTGCTCCATATAGATTTTGGAGCAGGAACTGATCATAATCAATGTTGTCGTCCTCATCAGTGGGAAAGACCAAGTTTACCTGGAGATTTACGGCACTGGCAGCTTTTTCGTACCATGCATCTTCGGTCTCCGGGTTGGTCTCACATGCTGGATCTATCATGTCCAGTATCGGTTTGTCTGACGAGTCAAATTCGACCAGTTCCTGTGTTGAACCCTCGGGCTTTTCAACCATCGGGTCTTCTTCATCTGAGATGTCCATATCGATGACCATCTGGGCTAGAGGCAACTCGGCTTCTGGTTCATCTGTTGTAGTTGCCGCAGTTGGGGGTTCCTGATGAACCGCAGATGTACCTTCAGTGTGGAGCAGGGAGGCGGTCTCGGTTAGACGTTGTCGCTTCTCCCCCTCACGGTGATCAGGATCCTCCTGGTCATCGTGCTTACGTTTGAGACCGCCGGCTTGACTCTTACAAGTGTCTTCTAGTGAGCGGACCCTCTCAGACAGCGTGGCAAGCGCTTTGTTGTAGTCGTTGAAGGTCGAGTCAATGGCGTCAAGGCGTGATGTGATGGACGAAGAAGGAGCAGTGACCTGGGATCGTAGAACGGAGATCAGGTCTGCTTCAGCAGATGTGGTTGTGTCGGATTCCTGGAGCAGTTGGGCTAAGAGCATCGTCTTTAGAGTATCCACAGAGTAAGTAGGATGCGGTGGAGGCGGTGGGTGCACAGAGACAGATTCAGTGCTGACGAGAGGGCTCTTTCCTTTGAAAGCATGCGTCGCTTTGGCAATCTCAGCGGCTACATGTTCCTGCATTTGTTGCTCCATAACCTGTCGGACAACCTCAAGGGTGTTGTCCAGAGACCCTTTTGACACGAAGTCGGGTAAAATAACACCGGGCTCACTTAGAGTACCCGTTGAGGCGTCTACCGTAGAGGTAGAGCCACCTACGTTCACAGCTGGCGTGATGTTGACTATGGTAGGATTTTCGTCCAATCCTCGTGTTCCGGCAGTCGGAGACACTATAGACGTTCCGGTCGGGTCACTAAGAGCCGCGACGTGGTGTTGTTCCTCATCAAGTGTCCTAGGCGAAGAATGTTCAGTAACAATAGGCTCTAGACTCGATGGTGCACACAAAGAAGTCGAGACCGGGGGCTGCTGGTCTCTTATTTCAACACCAGCACTCTCCGAGTGAGAGACCGGTGGAAGTTGTGCTTGTTCCCCGTGTGATATTGAAACATCCGTCTGTTTTGAGACGGATGAGTGGCTATGGGGGGTGTGCAATTGCTCCGCTGGGTCCACGGAGGCTTCTTCAATACCCCGTCCCAACAGATGAGACGGGATAGCAGATGTGGCAACCCGGATATCACTCGGTTGGGGTCGCTCTTGAGCCTCGTTATCTTTACGGCTCGATCTTTCCTGGTTCAACTTTGAACGCAGTTCTCTCCGTCTCGCATGATCTAACTCATCACCTGTGTCTCCCTCAGATGCCCTAGTGGTAGGTCCGGTTCCAGTATGTGGAGGGGAGTCAAGTGGGATGCCAACGGTAAAATCAGGGTTGGGTCCGATACCATGAGGGATATGCGTCAAGCGGATGTTGCGGTCGGTATCGGAGTCCGTGGAGTCGGATTCCACGTCTTCGACTTGAGTACTTGGAGAAGGGGGTTCGGTTATATATGGTTCGGTGGTGTGATGTAGGCGTGGTCTCGAAGAAGGACCTGGTTGGGCTGAACTGGAACCGGGCTGCGATTCCGCTGCACCACCTACACTCGCTCCCCTTCCTCTCAAAACTAACGTTCCCCGCCCGACAGCACCTGCTTGTCGGGCCCTTCCACCTCTCACTCTTGGACCCTCACGTCGCTCGGGTCTATGTCCCTGGGCAGGTCCCTCTGGCTCTGGCTGGACCACGGGATTTCCTAACTCTCCCCTATAAACAACTACCCCCGGTGCAGCGGGATCGGCTATGGCTAGTAGGGCGACAGGAATGGGTGAGGCGACCGCATCGGATGGGTTGCGGATCACCATGAATTGTAGGTGGCGTATGGGACATACCGGATGTGTGAGTCGTCGTGGAATGGTGGGATTGGCATCCATGTGTTGTCGAACGGCAAGCGAAAGGAATCGCGGATATGGAAGAAACTTCTTCTGTTTGGTGCCGCCGATATGTCGGATGGTGGTCACAAGTTCACGCCAGATGATCATGGCGAAGTCGACGTGGCGGTTGTAGCACACGGCGTGAACAAGGCGGAGAAAGTCGCCGGTACATTGGTCAATACCTTTCCATCGGGCGGATAGGCATCGGTTGAGAATAGTGAAGAGCGTGTACCAAATAGGCGCCAAGTACTTTCGATTGAAGACCGATGGCCGTGGAAGGTCGGAGTTGTACCCAAGAGCACGCATTTGGGCGCAGAGAGTCGCATCGTTAACGGCAGCATCGTACCGTTCATGGTTGTTGGCAGTGGCCTCAGGCAGGGATAGTAAACGGCGAAAAGAATCTGGCGTCAGTGTAAACGGGTGGTTGTCTATTCGCGCTGTGATGGTCTGAGTGTTGCCAATTGTGCGGACTTGCGCCGTCAGCCAGACTTGTATAACGTAGAGCAAGGGAACGTCGGCTGTGCGAGTGAGTGCCTCAGAAATGGGATGGCGCATCAGAATGTCGAGTATGACCTGATGTTGGGGGTTTGGTCTGAAAAGCACCGGGTCGAGGTAGTGGTTGTTCGCCTCTAGCTCGATGCCATGGTCAGGGTCGACCAGTGCAGCATCAGCTACTTCGTCTATAATTTCCTCCTCCTGAGGAATTTGTTCTTCCGGGTTTTGTTGTTCCGCCATTTGAAAATCTGCAATGGAGCACACGGTTAGGATCATAATTAGAATTACAAGTGTAGGTGCGTACCTTAGCTTTGAATGGCTCAATCTGAGATAGATCGAGGACTGGTTTTGATAAAAACAGGCAAGAACTGGACAGCACAGGGCACTTTTCCGGACAAAATGAAGTGTCCGGATAACATGATTTGTCCGGATGGCAGAGGAGTCCGGATGATTATACGAGTGTCCGGGTAAAATTGAATTACCCGGACAAGGTTCCCTGATAAAGTGAGTATTCCGGATAAAGGCGTTGTCCGGACTCCAAACTTATCCGGTAGTTGAACTTACCGGAAACCATAAGGTTTCCGGACAACTAGGTTTCCGGTAGATTGAGAGAGTCCGGATGTATCATCAAACACATTGAGTGTGTCCGGATAGAAGCGTATGTCGATGATGGTGTCCGGACACGATGAGTGTGTCCGGACGAAACGCCTTGGTGAGAAATCGACCAAATCTAGGTTTAAAGGCCAGTGTAAATGCACATAAGTAGACCAAATAGCATTCTAGACTACCCTTGGTCATTCCCTATCAATCTTACGCCGAAAGAACCCCAAATCGTGTGGATCCGAGGTGTGGTGTTCGGGTTTAACAATCTCGATCAAACCGAGGTTTGATTGAGAGGCAATAAGAATCGAGATTCGTATAATAAATATGTAGTGGGAATCACGAACAACATACCTGAGTTTGGAGTGAAACGTGTGCGTGAATCGTGCGATTGAGGAGAGTCCGAGCGAGAGAGAATATCGACGAGGGTTTAGGGTTTGTGCAAGAGAAACCGGGTAGAATGAAATATGAGGTACCCGGGTGTCTTATAGGACCCGGGTGTTGTCCGGAGAAGTTGACCGACCCGGGTCTGTCCGGTCCGGATACTGTCCGGACAAACAGAGGTGTCCGGACATCCTCAAGAGTCCGGATAACACTGTTTTGGCAATTTCCGTAGAATGTTCAGTAAACTGTGCTGCCAGGGATCTTTCTCTCGCTCCCCCTCAAATTGAGCATGGGATTGCCATTGCTCCCCCTCGAATCGTGCAGTAGGGTGCAAGTGAGGGATCCGACACACAAAATTTTGAGTGTTGGATAGAAAACGTTGTGTCGCTCCCCCTCAAGTGTAGACCAAGGTGGACTTGGGAGTGCCCACACACATAAAAAACTGTTGAACTGTTTAAGAAAAACTGTGTGTGACGCTCCCCCTCAACAGATTAGAAGACTTACCTGATATGGCAGTTAGCTCCCCCTGAACACATTAACAAATGGTGAAAGCACAAAGATCGGGAATTAACAAACAAACGACAATATTGAATAAAAGAAACACACGAAGAAAGAGGAAAAATAGACGAACCTACCTAACAAATACAGAGACTAAATCTACCTGTGTTACTGAGGCAAGTAGAATACCAGTGCGAGGAAGTGTTTGCTCAATCGTCCAGAGTGTTGACACCGGATGATAAGTAGACAGTTACTCGTAGAGGTATGGAACTTGACAAGGGTACACAAATGGATTAAGTTTTCAGGTTTAGCATACCTAGCTTGAACACCAGAGTTTGATAACGCTTTTCGTCCAAGGCTTTGGTAAACAGGTCTGCTAACTGATTCTCAGTATTTACGAAGTAGAGTTCGACAGTACCTCTTTCGACGTGATGCTTAATGAAATGGTACCGAACGTCGATGTGCTTCGTCTTGGTGTGCTGGACAGGGTTGCTTGAGATAGCAATAGCACTCTTCGAGTCACAGTAGATCGGGACCTTGACATACGTGAAACCGTAGTCCTTGAGTTGTGTCCGCATCCAGATGACTTGGGAACAGCAGCTTGCGGCGGCCACATATTCCGCCTCGGCAGTTGACGTTGAAACGCACTGCTGCTTCTTTGATGCCCAGCTTACCAGACTATCACCCAGGAACTAAATGTGCCCCGATGTGCTCTTCCGATCCATCATGCAGCCCGCGTGATCGGCGTCAGAATAAGCTGATAATCCAAAACCTGTCTCTTTCGGGTACCATAGGCCAAGATCAGCAGTACCACGTAAATAACGAAAAAATCGTTTAACAGCAGTCATGTGAGACTCTTTTGGGTTGGATTGATACCGGGCACACAGGAAAGTCGAGAACATTATATCCGGCCTACTGGCAGTTAGGTACATTAAAGAGCCAATCATTCCTCTATACAGCTTCTGATTCGCATCCAGTCCATTGGGATCGGCGTGAAGCTTTGTAGTCGTTGCCATGGGAGTTTTCATTGGTGTGGCCTGGTCCAATTGGAATTTCCGAAGAATATCCCGAATATATTTGGACTGGTTAATGAATATTCCGGTCGAAAGTTGTGTTTAACTTGTAGACCAAGGAAGAAATTCATCTCACAAAGCATACTCATTTTAAAATATTTTCCCATTAGTTTGGCAAAGTTCTTGGCATATAGAGGATTGGTAGAACCGAAAATGATGTCATCAACATATACCTGAGCCAAGACTATATGACCTTCCTCATTTTTAATGAAAAGAGTAGAGTCAATTGTACCTCGTGTGAAGCCTTTCTCTAATAAGAACTTAGAGAGAGTATTGTACCAAGCTCGCGGGGCCTGTTTTAGACCATATAGTGCTTTGTCTAAAATGTAGACATGGTCAGGCTTCGAATCATCCACAAAGCCGTCGGGTGGTGACACATAAACTTCTTCTTCGAGATCGCGGTATAGAAAGGCCGTCTTCACATCCATTTGGAAGACTGTGAAGTTCTTATGCGCAGCATAGGCTAGAAACATACGGATTGCTTCGATTCGCGCCACCGGAGCGTAGGTCTCATCAAAGTCTATCCCCTCTTGCTGACGATATCCCTTTGCCACGAGTCGCGCCTTGTTGCGGACAACAATGCCGTCTTCGTCCTTCTTGTTCTTGAAGATCCACTTGGTGCCGATCACCGTCTTGTGTTTTGGACGTGGAACCAACCGCCACACTTTTAGGGCTTCAAATTGATTGAGCTCTTCTTGCATGGCAATGATCCAGTCCGAATCTTCAAGTGCCTCACGTACAGTTGTTGGCTCTATCTTACTTAAGAAGCCGGAGAAGAGACAGAAGTTGGCGGAAGCGCCTCGCGTACGAACAGGTGTAGAGGGAACACCTATGATTTGATGCAGAGGATGTGCCTTCGTCCATTTGGTGGTGTGTGGAAGTGGCTGCTGGGTGGAATGAGAGGTGTCCGGATCCACATACGAACCGGATGGGAGGTCTTGTACGGCTTCGAGAGTAGCAGGTTGAGACCTTGGAGGAGGTGGGGGAGGATTCGCCAATGGTTGTACAACTTCTGGTTCCGAGGAATGCCGAGGTTGATCGTCGGTTGTCGAGGAAGGCGAATCTGTAGGAACGATCTCCGGAACTGGGTTTGGGTCCTCCGGGGGAATCACAGGAACAGGTGACTCAGGTGATGACTGATGTACTGTCTCCATGGTGTTAGAAGGTGAGCTTGTAGAAGGCGGTGGACCAGAGAGGTTGTCCAAATCTTCAAGACGAGCAGCTTCAATCCTAGGAATAGCTGAGACAGATGGGGAAGCATTAAATAGGTCATCATAAAAATGCTCAAACAATAAATCTAAATCAGAATAAGTTGCATTCGATGAAGATGCACGATTTGGATTTACTGTCATTTGTGTAGATTCCGAACTGGAGGGTCCGGAAGCTAACACACCAGTTAAACCGGGTTCTGAACTGCGATGTTCAGAAGCCAATTCTGCGGCTTCGTCGAATGTCACGTTTATGCTCTCAACAACGGATTTAGTTCGTGTGTTGTAAACGCGATAAGCCTTAGCATGCATTGAGTATCCGATGAAGACTCCTTTATCCGCTTTGGGGCTTAGTTTGCCGAGATCATCTTTGTCGTTCAGTACGTAGCACGTGCATCCGAACGCGTGAAAGTAGCCAATAGTCGGAATGTGATTATTCATGATCTCGTAGGGCGTCTTGTTGAATCGCTTGTACAGAATCGTGCGATTTTGCGTGTAACAAGCTGTAGACACTGCTTCAGCCCAAAGATATAGCGGTAGATTGGCTTGGGAAAGCATTGTGCGTGCCGCTTCGACTAGGGTACGGTTACATCTTTCCACCACACCATTTTGCTGAGGAGTGCGTGCGGCAGAAAAGGTGTGCGAAATTCCTACGGAGGAGAGATAACCGTCCATCTTGGAATTCTTGAATTCCGTCCCGTTGTCGGTTCTAATGGACTGAACTTGTTGACGCTTGTTCAATTGGACCGTCTTGAGATGCTTGATGATGATCTCAGGAGTTTCATCCTTTGAGCGGAGAAACATCACCCAGGTGTAACGGGAGTAATCGTCCACTATCACCAGAACGTACTTGCGCTTGTTGATACTCGCAACACGCATCGGTCCACACAAATCCATGTGAAGGAGTTCGAGAGTCCGAGAGGTGCTGGGAGTGTCCTTTGGTGGATGGGATGCACGCTTCATCTTTCCCTTCTCGCATGCCTCGCACAGATGATCCTTTACGAACTGAAGGTTGGGCATGCCTCTAACGTGTTTGCCGAGCACCAGCTGATTGATGTTTCTAAAGTTGAGGTGCGAGAGGCGTCGATGCCAGATCCAAGCTTGGTCGGAAGAGGCCTTTGACAGAAGGCAGACAGGGTTATCAATTGAAAGAGCCGAGAGATCAATGGTGTAGAGGTTGGTTCTTCGATGTCCAACCAGTAGTGTCTCACCGTCGTCGGTGAGTATTCTACACCTTGTCTTTTTGAAACTGACCTCTAGATCTTTGTCGCAGAATTGGCCTATGCTGAATAAGTTGTGACCCAACCCTTGGACGTGTGACACCTTCTTGATGGTGATCTTATCATGCACGATGTCGCCGTAGCCCACAATCGGCGAACGCTCGTTGTTGCCAAATCTCACATCTCCTTGATATTCTTCTTTGTAGTTCGTGAGAAGCTCCCTCCTTCCGGTCATGTGCTTGGAGCATCCTGAATCTAAGTACCACACATGACCGCCCTGCAAAACAAGATTAGAGAAGTTTAGGTACCCAAATTTGTTTGGGTCCTGGAGGGTTAGGAGTGGCTCCCTTTGAAGAAACCTGTTTTGGCACGCCTTTCCCGTTAGGTGAAGAATGTACACCCGTTGGGAGAACTGATTTTCGCGTTTGTCGCCTCTTAGGTGCAGATTGTACACCCGTGGGAGGAACATGTTTTGTGCCAGGTTGCCTTTTAGGAGCTGGTTTAACCTTGGTAGGAGCAGTCCATCTAGGATTGGATCTAGCCTCCCGTCGTGGTTGAACCATTGAATGATTACCCCGTTTATGAGATGGATTGTTCTTGTAATTACGGGAACTGCGTTTTGCATAGAGATTATATACACAAGATGGTGCATACCAATCATTTTTCAGAATGTCATAAAAGTTATTCCCACCACAATTAGAACAACAAAGACAATCATGCGATAAACGAATCAAGTGTTGAAGAGAGTTTAGTTTAACAGGAAAAGACACTACTTTTTCCAAACTAGCTTCAAAATCATTCCAACCACAATTTGAACAACACACGCAATCATGCAATAAGCGAGCCAATTGTGGAAGAGAATTCACTTTAACCGGAAAAGAAACTTCAAAATAATATTGTTGATTCCAATCACTACTGTCTTTGTTTATTCTAGAATTTAAAGCATGGGGAAATGACTCTGATGCATCCTTCTTGACAGAATCCTCCTTTAGCCACTTTGGTGTTACTCGTCTGGCTTGACCATTTTTAGCTGCAACAGCAGGTACAAAATGATCAGTGACTTTTGAAGGAGTTGGAGCTTTAATGGAAACTTGTTTAGTCTTTTGCCGTGGCTGTGACGTATTTTGGGAAACAGGTTTAGATGTTAAAATTTTGATCACAGCTGGGCCTTTTGAGTTTGAACATGCTCCCTTTTCAAAATTGACCTTATGAGTCACAACTGGGGATAAAAAATCTGTGTGACTCGGAAGAGGTTTGTCGAAAGGGAACGACTCGAACTCTCCCTCATCATCACCTTCTGAGTTCATGAATTCAGAAAAATTTACTTCAGGAATGTCGGGACTTGGACTGGTGGAGGAAGGCGAGGAACTCTTCGTGCTTGTGTGCTTTGGGGAATTTGGTGCGGAAGCTAAGAAAAAATCAGAGTTCAAATTCCTTAAAACACTCTCGTCTTGAGAAGCATAACCGGTTTGTGAATTGGAAATCTTGTCTAAATAAACTTTGCACGAAGATTTGTCAGATGAATTTGAGGAAGGTTCGGGTGAAATCTCCTTTTTAGATTGGAGTCGGTCAATTTGCTCTTGAAGCTGACCATTTTTCGCATATTCTTCCATCTTTTCTGTTGCCAAAGCAGACAGTTGTGATGTAAGTCGATGGATTTCACTCCGAAGGATCTCCTGTCCTTCATCAGACACAGCTTCGGTTTTGACCGGTTGTTGTTTCTCAAGTTTGTCAAGTAAAGCTTGCTTTTCTTTTGTCATTTCAGACAATTTAGATGAAAGCGTATTGATTTCCCACAGAAAGTTTTCCTTTGCTTCACTTGTCATACCATCGGTTATCTCAACTTTGAGTTTCTCAAGAGCTTTGTTTAAATCGTTCTTCTCATGTTGAAAACCCAGCCGTTCTCTTTCCAATAACTCCTCCAACTCTACTATCTTTGCTTCCAAGATGAGAGGGGGAACATAGAGTTTAAACTCATCTGTCTCAGTCTTGGTTGCTGGTGCTACATCCTCATCCTTCTTGGAGGAATCCTTGGGTGTTGGCACTTTGTAGGGGTCGAAGTAGTCATTGGAAAGGTACTTTTGATAAGAGTAATTTAGAGGTTCATAGCAAAATGGAAGTTGAATTCCGAGTTTGTGTGTTCGCTTGTATTCCTCTGTTTCCTCTTCTTTTTCAGGTTCTAGGGGACCAGTCCACTTGATTTTGTACTCCGGGTACTTTGTAGATAATCCATAACAGGCAAAATCATACAAAATGGGTACATGCCATCTTCCCTTTTTTAAATAGTGGGGATTATCATATCTGATTCCCCACTCTTTGTTAAAATATGTGAACTCTTTGGGTTTGTTCAAGAAAATGGTTTGATCTGTTTGTCCCCTTTGGTGGAGTTTGGTTTCAAGGTTTAGGATTTTAGCCACATACTCCTTGTGTTGAACTTGAAGGGAAGAACATTGATAAATAATGTCTTCTTTCTCATTCAAGCACTGATCAAGCTGACGCTGAAGTTCAGATATTCTGGCCCTTAAGTCTTTGGGTGCTAATGAAAGGATTTTGCATTTATCCTTTAAATCAGCATTTTCAGACTTATACTTCTCAGTTAACTTTATTTGAACATTAAGTTTTTCTGTTAGAGTTTTAATTTCAAGCTTTTGTTCTTTAGAAGTGGCCTTAAAGGATTCAGCCTGACCATAAAATGATTGCATAGCACTTAAAAAATCTGGTTGACAAGATTCACATACCTGATTTGCAAGTGCAGCTGCGGTTTCCTCATCAGTGGAGGAATGATATCCCATGAAGGCATTAGCAACTTCATCTTCATCTTCATTGTCAGATCTTTGCAGCCAGTAATCATCCTCAGCGAACATTGCTTCTCCAGTCGCCTTTTGTTTTGCTAAAGCTAGCTTAGCCTCGTAGTAGTGGACATTCTTCACTGTAGGCTGGCGGCAGTCTTTGGCAAAGTGACCAAGTTTCCCGCAATTATAGCATTTCACGGGTTCATCTTTCTTCTTGCGGTCAACTTTCTCAGTCTTGTCCTTCTTTTCAGTCTGATCTTGCTCATCAACCTTCTTCTTACCTTCATATTTGTCTTTGTAGTCATGACGCTTGTTGGCAGAAGTGGAGTAGCGCTGACCATTAGACGTTGGTTTCTTGTAAAACTGTTGTTGCTTGAATGTCTTTGTCAGGAGGGCAATGGCTTTCATGAAGTCGTTTACTTCACTATCAGAATCTTCATCTTTCTTCTCTTCCGGTTCAGAATCAGAAGAATTATGCTTTTGAGCCCGTTCGGTGTGTCGGCTCGAAGATCTTCCCTTGTTAGTGGAAATTAGAGCAATGGGATCAGCTACAAGCTTGGGTTCAGTCTTCTTTTCGACAAGCAGTTCATTCACTTCATCTTCATCCTGAAGAAGTGTCTCATAGAGTTCATTTATGCCGATTCTTTCAATCAGGTTGTTATGCCTGATATGAGAAGCAAAAACTTTCCATTCGGGTAAGAGATTGTTGAGGAACTTGAGAGCATTCTCAGTGTTCGACCTAACTATCCCATTCTTGTTCAGCTCATTGAGTAGAGAGCAGAAACGTTCATAAGCCTGAGTAAGAGTCTCGCCAGGACGCTGCTTGAAACCATCGAACTTGGTTATAGCAGTATTGATCTTCAGCTGATTTCCCACTGCACTCCCACGCATCATTTTGGCAACTTGGTCCCACATGCCTTTAGCCGTGGCTTTGTAGCTGTCGATGGCGGTGTAGATAGAATTGGGAAGAGCTTGTACCAGATATCTCTTTGCCTGTTTCTCCCCTTCTATCCTCCCTCTTTCAAACTCTGTCATTTCGACAAAGGACTTTTTCTCTTTCTTGGGTCCAGCACCTGCAGTAGCTGCAATATCCTTCATTGGTGGCGCGATGGGACCTTCTTCAAGAGCTTGCTTGATGAACTCATAGTTGTCCTTTGATTCAATGAAAATCATGAATCTGTCGCGCCATTGACTGTATTCGTTTGGGTATAGACATGGGGGCTTGGTGTCGGTACCAATTGCAAGTGCATCACGAGAAATAGACATCTTTGGTTGCAACGGAGTGATCGTCAGACGGGTATATCGATTCGAAATGAGAACCTAACGCAAGATTCTAAGAGTGGAGTCCTAACGCAGGTTCTAAAGTGGACTACAGTGGTCTTACCGGATAGTAATCCAAGTAAGGTAGTGATCTGGAAGTATCTGGATTGGATTTACGAAAACAAAGCTCAAAAAGTGCAGAGTTGTCCGGATAAGCAGGAGTTGTCCGGATATCTTGAGTTGTCCGGATAACCAAGGTTACCGGATGCTCTGAAGATACCGGATGGCAGTAACCGGAAAATCAAGACTTTACCGGGTACTTAGAAGTTTCCGGAAAGAATGATGTGTCCGGATACTTCGATGATTCCGGGTAAATGAGGATTTCCGGATAAAACGAATTCCGAATACTTTGAGTTGTCCGGAACTAGATTACCCGGAAAAATAGAAATTTGAAAGACTTACCCGGATGATTGACTTACCCGGATGGATGACTTACCCGGAAAGATGACTTGTCCGGATGGAACCACAAACGTCCGGACACCTTGATCTGTCCAGAAAACGCGGCTGTGGTGTCCGGACTCTGCGGCTGTTTTGTCAAAATCGATCGAAAATTCCACTAGGGTTACTCTAATGTGTTCCTGAAAGGTTAGAAACAATCCCAAGCACAAAACAACAATGACCCAATCGATTTTAGAGCAAAAACAACACCTTTTGATAGCAAAAATCGAATTTTTGAGTAAGAACACTACTAAAATTTTAGAACTTGTTTTGCAAAATTGACCAATCAAACGAACGAATTAGGATGTGAAATTTTGCAGAAACTCTTAGAATGATAATGCTAACACAACCCAATAAGTAAAAACAACTGATTTTGATTGAATCAAAAGTCAAGAATTCAAGAAAAAATCAGACGAGCAAAAGTCAAACTAACCAGAATTTTGATGAATTCAAACCTTGGAATTGATCCGTCCGTCCGCTCTGATACCAATTGTAGGATCCAGATCCGTGCAACGATTATGTTTGTGAATAAGCAAATAAGAACAGTTGATATGATTCACAAAGGCTTCCCACTTAGCTATTGATTTAGAGAGAATAATCGTTACAATGCTGAAAGCTAAATGAGACAACTAGCTAATTTTCTAAGCTAGTTGTGCATTAAATATGTTGGGCCCGTGGTAACAAGCCCACGGCCCGTTCACTATGGACTATGTTTAAGGAAATACAAATTACACCCTTGAACTTTAAATCAACATATAAAACCTGCCCTAACAGAAACTCCAACAGCCCCTTGTCAAAAGCCAAGTTAAGAGTGGGGAAAATTACACAAGTCTCATGGTATATATATGTGGCAGGTTTGATGAACCATAGCAAAATCAAGGGTTGTTTGGGTTGAAGTTTAACAACTGGTTCAATGAACTTGGGTTCATAACACAGTGAACCATAATCAGCTGATTCACATAAAAAAAACCAAAAAACGCAGCATGTTGAACCACATAACAAAATCCATAAACTTATTTGTAGAACTTGAAACAAAGTGGCCCAACATCTTTCTGGTTCGTAGAACTTGAAACAAAGCTTAATACAGTCTAACACAACTATCCTCAAAACTTAAATGTTTCATATCAAAACTGACATTGAAAATCACCGAAGGTTTTTTTTATCATCCAATCAAATCATAAAATTAAGAACTTCCTAAAAATCAAAAAATCCATAAACTCCAGGGACGAACCATAGGGTCGAACATCATAGATCTTATCACAGGGACGAACCACATGGACGAAATCAGCACAAGAAGTATAGAGAGATCGACAAAATTAAAAAAAGAAATTGGAGGGGACGAAATCAACAGTAAGATCAAAAATCCCAAATCAACAACGAAATCAATAGACAGAAAGAAGAGAAGATGAAGAACAGAGAAGAAGAAAGGAAGGATACGGTCTTGATTTGCTTAGCAATTTGTAGATCAAACCCAGTTTAAAATCAACATGCCTTGATTATAGATCTATTCGATCTCGATTTGGTTAGAAATATGGAGATCGACACCTTGAAGATCGATTTGGTTCGAGATCACTAGGCTTGAGAGGCGAGATATGGGAGCGATTGAGGGAGGGCGTGAGGGACATGTTTCAGAGAACGATATTAGAGTTCTGGAGGGGATGTCTAAGCGAATCAGATGTTAGGTCACCACTTTTTGATTTAGAGGTTTATCAGATATAAGAACCTCTGAACATTTAGAAAAAACAAACACTCTTAATTGTTATATGTCTGACCGGTTCAGAGAAAAGAGTCAATTAAGAGCTGAAAATCAAAAAACAAACAAGGCCTAAGTAGTAAAATTGAAGCCACTATCTCTAGAAGCATCCACACTCTAATTCTTCTCCTTACTCTTACCGGAGCTTCCTACTATCAGCTTCCCTGAAAAGATTTAGTTTGGAAAATGTGAGGGTTAGACCATGAGGTCTAGTGAGCTCCCTCAAGAAACAACAGTTCGATAATACATATTTAAAGCAGTTCATAACGTTCATAGATAACAACTTTAAATAAAACTTTCATGTATCACCACACATGTAAATGGCACACTGAAGTCACTCGGAAGTGACAACGTGTCATTCTCACACTGCCTTACTGGGTCACACCTCCCATGGCATAAACGGGCCACACCCCCCGGTATGAGCACTGGCGGGACACACCCCCCGACTTAGCCAATTTACATCTAACAACAATGTATGCATACATCTCAAATCAACTTCCATACTTGCATTTTCATAAGTAAAACATATCATTTTATATTCACTTACTTACTTCAGGATCCACGTTTAAAATGCACATTTAGTTAGAAAAACTCACCTGTTGTTGTAGCACAATACTTCACACGTAAGCTTCAGGTTTCTAGATGGGACACCTAGGATATTAAAGGGAATAAGAATAATAAGTCTTAAACAGATACTCACAATATTCTGATCAGACCCTTAAGTAAACCCGACTAAAGATGAACTCTAGAATCCGAACCAAGGTTCCGGAATCCGCCTCTTTTCCGGATCCCAATCCAGAATCCGCACCCTTCCAGATTACATCCCGAAATTCGCTACTTCTTCCGGATTACATCCCGGAATCCGCACCCTTCCGGATTACATCCCGGAATTCGCTACTTACGGATAATTTATTGTACAAATGAAGTCTATTCAATGGTTTATGCATCTTTGGGTGTAATTGATTTTATAAATCATTTGGAAAACGCACGTTTACATGTTATGGGACATTTTGTAAATATAAGGGTATGAGTTCATTTGGAAAATCGTCCGTCCTAAATAAACTTATACAATTCAATAATGATTTGCATTTTACTGCATCTGATTGATAGTTACATGCTTGAGTGCATTGGTCATTCCTGTGTAGTCATGTAATTTTAGACTGTGTTGCATCGGATCCATTGGCACGTTAGTCAGTCTTTATTTGATGGTCAACTGAGGTGTTGCGGGATTTGACTCTGAGACCCATGTTTTAATTTTATGACCTTAACCTTTCAAGTGTACACTAGGAAGGCTGAGTCCGGTTGTGCTATCATGTTGATGGGCGTTTGGGACCTCCGCCATGTTGGGGAAATGCCATGGTTGTAACCCCGGCTGTGCCGGGCCTTTGGTGGTATTCATGGTAGTATTCGCTAAGGTCAGTTGTTTCTTTGGGTGTAACATGAAAGGAGTCGTAGGCACACTTGGGCTTTCATATCGTGAAGGGTCATGCGATTAACGTTGTATGAGTGGCATACTTATATGTTCCTCCACTCTCAATGGATACGGGTCTTCCCCATTTTGGTTATTATAATGCTTTTGCTTTATTATTGTTGGTCTTGTGCGATTGACTGCAAATGATGACTTTAATATTGGTTCCCTCCACGTATATTAAGGTTTGAATGTGAAACACCCTAAAAACGGAGTCAATTTAAACCTTGAAATTTCCACCAGTTATGATCAAAACTTTCAAACTTATATAACCTGAGGATCAATTGTAAGGTTTTTATATACAACTGACATTACTTAAATAACTTATTAATCTAATCACCTCATAACAATCAGATTAATCGAATTATCTAAACAACTGTCCCAAAGACTTCAAAGAATAACTAGATCCTTTGTTATCTCTAAGTCTGAATCTCTCCAAAAGTTCTCTTCTCTCGTTCCCGCTACTTCCCGGAGCTTGTACCTGGTAAGAAGATTCAACTTGAAACATTAGGCTTTCGCCTAGTGAGAATACTCAAATCAAAATAAAATTTAATAATTAAAACATGAACAGATAACTCAAACCTGTTCTCACCCATCTTACCGTACGACAACTCCTTTCCAAATCGGGGGATCTACCCCACTCCCATTCCTACGACTAACTCATTTAATTGTAACAACAAAAATAAGAGTTAACTCTGAATCATTCCAGATTCACAATCAAAATTCACACACAAGAAATTACAAGTCAAAACTTGCCTATTTCTTAATCAGGAAGTAGAGATTACAAATTACTTTATGCCTATCTCTAATCTTCCTCTCATCACAGGGAAATCTCCGATCTTCCCGAAAACAATGGAAATCTCTGATCTTCCATAAATCGAAATGGGAATTACAAATCAAAATCTGCCTATTCCACATTCCACCTCTGCATCAATGGTCCCAATGGGATTATAATATCGCGATACTCAACCGGGACTCACGATGGTTCGAGGTTCACCCAATTACTAAAATTACACCCCTTTGGTCTATGGCGAGTAATCGGTTCCCATTATACCGTACCCAAGTGCCCTCGGTGACCGGATGCCTATTTTAGTAAAAGCACATAATCACATAATATAATACAATCGATACTACTATATGCGTCCAGCATAGAATGTATCATTTCTCTGAACATATTCTATATAAAATAAAGAATATTATTACTCCACATCTCAATCTCTTTATTACCCCTTCTCTGAAATCTGATATGAGGATCACCATCTCAATAGTTATTTATATTTTCGAACTCATAGATAGGCCTTTATAATATATCTCAATTTGGCTTCTCAATCACATTTAGAGTTCATAATCATCTAACATATTGCATATAACAGATAATCCTGCTCATTATAAGGAGTATGAATAATTCCTGTTCATCAACTTCTTAACTATCCCCTCATAGTAATTTAACACGAGGGTTAATATATATATATATATATCAGTTGTTAATCTATATTTTTGAACTCATGGATGGATCTTTATAGTTTATCTCAATAAAGCTTCAAATCATATTTAGAGTTCATAACCATATAGCAAAATGCATATAGTAGATAATCCATCTTAGCATATAAGAATAATAGTAAATATTAGCTCATCAACTTTATAGCTAACTCATCATAGAAGTTTTAGCATGAAAATCAACATAGCACAACTTTTAATTGCTCTCTTGGCTTATCTCGGATTTTAATCAAGTCCATATAAAACATATTCATGTATACATATAAAACGTCTAATCCAATATTAATTACTAAATTTTAAAGAGAGTTGAATAAACTCACCAGATGCGTTATCACTCATTTTAGTCCTTTTTAACTCGTAAGGCTCCTTTCTTCACTACCACAGCTTACTGTATTATTCAGTTTACATATACTGATATTAATTTTCCAAAACAGAACCCTCTACAACTGAAAATCCTTACTTTCTAAAAATTACATCTCAAGTCGCAATGGACTGAAGTCGCAGTCCACTGTTGCGATTCCATTTCCAAATCGCAACCAACTGTTGCGATTCCACCTCAAGTCGCAACTCACCATTGCGATTCCACCTCAAGTCGCAGTCCACGGTTGCGACTACAGTACCAAGTCGCAATCAACAGTTGCGACTCCAACTCCAAGTCGCAACGGTCTATTGCGACTCCACTATCAAGTCGCAACTGCCCACTGCGACAACTATGAATGTCGCAACTCAAGGTTGCGACTTCGATGATTTTCATCCAAGTCTCAGTCCACTCTGTTCAATTTTAAACCCAGAATTTGCAGTTTTACTCTATGTTTGTTTATGCCAATTTGCAGATATGTTTTATACACTTATCTTAACATATCCCAAAACTCAGATTCTTATAATCATCAAAATTTACCCAAAACCCATCAAAATCTTCTAAAAATACTTTTATTACTAAGATGAAGATTTAGGATATAATTACCTTGAATTGATTTCTCTTTTCCAACTGCAACAAATCTGATTTCTCCTCCTTTTCTCCCTTATGATTTGCTATCTTTAGCTCTCGGCTCTTTCTCTCTTTCTCAATACCGAAACACACACACAATCACACACTCACACTTACTCAAATAACCTTTAATGCCTAAGAATATGACACATACTCACTTGATTACATGAGTCATAGGACTCTTATCAAATAGCCCCTTAACTTTCAAGAAATTGCACAACCAACCCTCCAAATGAAAATCTATCACAAACAACATTTTTTAAACAATTACAAACTTAACCCCAAGTTAATTTGTAATTCACAAAATTATACATCGAAAATTCGGGATGTTACAATACTCCCCAACTTGAAAATGATTTCGTCCCCGAAATCAAAGCTAGGTAAACAAATGATGCTTCCTACTTCTCATACTCTCTTTGGACTCTAGAGTTACATTAGTACCTCTATGGTGTTTCCACTGTACTTTCAACATAGCTGTCTTATTACCACTACGTAGCTTTCTAACTGATCTTTCCAAAAATTTACCTCTGGTTCTTCCACACCGCATCATCATTACAACTCACTCTCCAGGCCTCAAAATAACATTAACATGTACTACCTAAATACGTACACTATAAATTAAGCATACATGTTACTATTAAATACTTCAACAACCACGGCAGTCCATTATTACTTCCATGACTTACACATTTCTTCAATATAGAATGCTATTACTTCCTTACAAAACATAATTAAACAGTTTCACCAAGATCTCTAACTTCAAATATTCAACCAAGTTATTTTGAAATGACATTACCGATCGAAGTTATTACCATTCTTAGATCTTTAACTAATAATTTCTCGTACAATTCTTTCACACATAAGGAGCAATTTATATTCCTTAACAATCTTGCCTTCGCTACACCACATTGACCTACATACTCATCATCTTTATTAAACTTCCAGTGATTCAAATTACAACTTAACTGGCAACTCATACCATCAAATTTCTTTGGATAAACACTCACCACTGCTCCGACATTCTATTTCAATATAAGCCATATTACCCAGTTATCTTACAAACCACATGTTTTATCAACTTTTACTAACAATTAATACTTTCCAACCGGAATTCCCAAAACTTCCATTCGGATACTTCCTCTTTCTAATATCACGTCTCATACTAGATGACACATGTATCTTGGCAATTAATGCCACTACTCGATCATACATTCTCCACCCATAACATTTACCACAGACCATGTCTCTCATAGTCATTCGTACATATTTAATTTTACAATCCCATTTTCTCGTCTAAATACACAGGTCTATATCACTAAATATCTTCTCCCCAACTTTAGTTGAACTACTACTCACGACTTTCTAATTAACCTTGAACTTATTCGTTCTTACTAGCTCTTTGTGATTCCAATATGTTGCATAGACAGGGTACAATTCCTCACAGATCAACACAATCTATGCACTCCCTTTTGTTTATCTCCAGTATTTCATCTTTTATAAATCTTCCACATCGTAAGTAAACACTTATCTAAAATCAACAGTCCTTCACTGTTCTAACAATCCCACACGGTGATCCTTCAACTTTTAAGTTTCTGATTTAAACTTAACATTCATACATGATTCCAAAAGGATAACCAATGCATTCACGTTATATAAACTTAAATTTTCACTACCGATTATGCAAGTTCAACCCCAAGCCTACGCCAAGCTTATCAAATCGGTTCAAAGTTCTCAAGACTTAACTGAATCCAAAACCGAGTCATCTACTCAAAGGATTTAAAGATTATTTATCAATATCAACTCATGCAAATAAATATATCTAACTCACATTATGCAACATACGCTCCAAGATGTGATAATCTTACGACCCCTTCATTGCTACTTTCCCAATGAAGTCAAATCATTTGCAAGTACACGCAACTCTTTTCATACTCCACAATGTATATAATCTGCCCAGGTTCATTAGTTCCAAAGATACTAAGTAAAATATCAAACAGTCTTTACACCTAAGGCCAACACTTAAACTGTCACCGGTTCAAATACAATGCAGTTAAGCATACAACCCATTCAATACTCCATCTCGAATCATTAAACTGACAAATATTCAAAAGACTCATTTGTATATTAATCAGGCCTTTAAGGTCAAAACAAACGTTTGGTCAAACACGTGTCACTCACACGATTACGTAAATCAAAATTTCCTCTTTACTCAAGATCTTAACCTTATTAATCCTTTAATTGACCATTGACTTCAAAAGAAAAGTTTATCACTCTCAAAACCTTCACATTTTCAAAATGTAATACGACAAAAATTATTATACAACCACAAAATACCAAAAACATGCTTCGACCACATAACTTTCACTTAGGTTATAATTAGTCAAACTCAAAATTCCCCCAATTGTGTCACACACACTAATACCCACTTTGCGCATACCTTCTGCATAACAACATACCGGTATCGCTCATGGTTTTGCTACTACCCGCACGGGCATACGCGGAACGCATCCAGACCGCACCCAGTGACACACAAAAGGCCTCGTACACCTTACAACCCTCGCCTTCAAAGTCAAAACTTGACATCTCAATACTTCCTTAACCCTGAACCTAATTCTTCCTCCAGACATGCCCGACACTCGGCAATTGTATTACTAATCACCGAACAAAGATACAGACCCTCGTATTGATGTTACTAAAGTTTACTTTCGACTTTCTCACTGTTCATCTCTCATTTGAATACGATTACCAAAACCACAAACTTTCTCCCAAGGTTTATCCAACACCTCTCCTCTCTTGGAGTTCTTTCTTAGTTTATAGCGTAATACTCTACGATCTAGCGAGTTCATAGCCTTCATGCATGACAATATAATAAATAACTCAATCCACACTTTTCTCATTTAAATAAATAACATTCAAAACAACATGAGCACACACGCCCCAAATCATTTTCATAACTCCCATGTACTACACAACAATCTCAAAACCGTTTGTCTATAAATTTACGTAAAACTCAATCTTTCTCAATCAAAAATGTTGTTACAACAGTAATACCTTAAATGAAAATCTTTTCATACGACAAAAGTTTAAAATTTACTGACATAGAGTAAACTAGTCGTTTCTCACCTTGAAATTTCCACCAGTTATGATCAAAACTTTCAAACTTATATAACCTGAGGATCAATTGTAAGGTTTTTATATACAACTGACATTACTTAAATAACTTATTAATCTAATCACCTCATAACAATCAGATTAATCGAATTATCTAAACAACTGTCCAAAAGACTTCAAAGAATAACTAGATCCTTTGTTATCTCTAAGTCTGAATCTCTCCAAAAGTTCTCTTCTCTCGTTCCCGCTACTTCCCGGAGCTTGTACCTGGTAAGAAGATTCAACTTGAAACATTAGGCTTTCGCCTAGTGAGAATACTCAAATCAAAATAAAATTTAATAATTAAAACATGAACAGATAACTCAAACCTGTTCTCACCCATCTTACCGTACGACAACTCCTTTCCAAATCGGGGGATCTACCCCACTCCCATTCCTACGACTAACTCATTTAATTGTAACAACAAAAATAAGAGTTAACTCTGAATCATTCCAGATTCACAATCAAAATTCACACACAAGAAATTACAAGTCAAAACTTGCCTATTTCTTAATCAGGAAGTAGAGATTACAAATTACTTTATACCTATCTCTAATCTTCCTCTCATCACAGGGAAATCTCCGATCTTCCCGAAAACAATGGAAATCTCTGATCTTCCATAAATCGAAATGGGAATTACAAATCAAAATCTGCCTATTCCACATTCCACCTCTGCATCAATGGTCCCAATGGGATTATAATATCGCGATACTCAACCGGGACTCACGATGGTTCGAGGTTCACCCAATTACTAAAATTACACCCCTTTGGTCTATGGCGAGTAATCGGTTCCCATTATACCGTACCCAAGTGCCCTCGGTGACCGGATGCCTATTTTAGTAAAAGCACATAATCACATAATATAATACAATCGATACTACTATATGCGTCCAGCATAGAATGTATCATTTCTCTGAACATATTCTATATAAAATAAAGAATATTATTACTCCACATCTCAATCTCTTTATTACCCCTTCTCTGAAATCTGATATGAGGATCACCATCTCAATAGTTATTTATATTTTCGAACTCATAGATAGGCCTTTATAATATATCTCAATTTGGCTTCTCAATCACATTTAGAGTTCATAATCATCTAACATATTGCATATAACAGATAATCCTGCTCATTATAAGGAGTATGAATAATTCCTGTTCATCAACTTCTTAACTATCCCCTCATAGTAATTTAACACGAGAGTTAATATATATATCAGTTGTTAATCTATATTTTTGAACTCATGGATGGATCTTTATAGTTTATCTCAATAAAGCTTCAAATCATATTTAGAGTTCATAACCATATAGCAAAATGCATATAGTAGATAATCCATCTTAGCATATAAGAATAATAGTAAATATTAGCTCATCAACTTTATAGCTAACTCATCATAGAAGTTTTAGCATGAAAATCAACATAGCACAACTTTTAATTGCTCTCTTGGCTTATCTCGGATTTTAATCAAGTCCATATAAAACATATTCATGTATACATATAAAACGTCTAATCCAATATTAATTACTAAATTTTAAAGAGAGTTGAATAAACTCACCAGATGCGTTATCACTCATTTTAGTCCTTTTTAACTCGTAAGGCTCCTTTCTTCACTACCACAGCTTACTGTATTATTCAGTTTACATATACTGATATTAATTTTCCAAAACAGAACCCTCTACAACTGAAAATCCTTACTTTCTAAAAATTACATCTCAAGTCGCAATGGACTGAAGTCGCAGTCCACTGTTGCGATTCCATTTCCAAATCGCAACCAACTGTTGCGATTCCACCTCAAGTCGCAACTCACCATTGCGATTCCACCTCAAGTCGCAGTCCACGGTTGCGACTACAGTACCAAGTCGCAATCAACAGTTGCGACTCCAACTCCAAGTCGCAACGGTCTATTGCGACTCCACTATCAAGTCGCAACTGCCCACTGCGACAACTATGAATGTCGCAACTCAAGGTTGCGACTTCGATGATTTTCATCCAAGTCTCAGTCCACTCTGTTCAATTTTAAACCCAGAATTTGCAGTTTTACTCTATGTTTGTTTATGCCAATTTGCAGATATGTTTTATACACTTATCTTAACATATCCCAAAACTCATATTCTTATAATCATCAAAATTTACCCAAAACCCATCAAAATCTTCTAAAAATACTTTTACTACTAAGATGAAGATTTAGGATATAATTACCTTGAATTGATTTCTCTTTTCCAACTGCAACAAATCTGATTTCTCCTCCTTTTCTCCCTTATGATTTGCTATCTTTAGCTCTCGGCTCTTTCTCTCTTTCTCAATACCGAAACACACACACAATCACACACTCACACTTACTCAAATAACCTTTAATGCCTAAGAATATGACACATACTCACTTGATTACATGAGTCATAGGACTCTTATCAAATAGCCCCTTAACTTTCAAGAAATTGCACAACCAACCCTCCAAATGAAAATCTATCACAAACAACATTTTTTAAACAATTACAAACTTAACCCCAAGTTAATTTGTAATTCACAAAATTATACATCGAAAATTCGGGATGTTACAATACTCCCCAACTTGAAAATGATTTCGTCCCCGAAATCAAAGCTAGGTAAACAAATGATGCTTCCTACTTCTCATACTCTCTTTGGACTCTAGAGTTACATTAGTACCTCTATGGTGTTTCCACTGTACTTTCAACATAGCTGTCTTATTACCACTACGTAGCTTTCTAACTGATCTTTCCAAAAATTTACCTCTGGTTCTTCCACACCGCATCATCATTACAACTCACTCTCTAGGCCTCAAAATAACATTAACATGTACTACCTAAATACGTACACTATAAATTAAGCATACATGTTACTATTAAATACTTCAACAACCACGGCAGTCCATTATTACTTCCATGACTTACACATTTCTTCAATATAGAATGCTATTACTTCCTTACAAAACATAATTAAACAGTTTCACCAAGATCTCTAACTTCAAATATTCAACCAAGTTATTTTGAAATGACATTACCGATCGAAGTTATTACCATTCTTAGATCTTTAACTAATAATTTCTCGTACAATTCTTTCACACATAAGGAGCAATTTATATTCCTTAACAATCTTGCCTTCGCTACACCACATTGACCTACATACTCATCATCTTTATTAAACTTCCAGTGATTCAAATTACAACTTAACTGGCAACTCATACCATCAAATTTCTTTGGATAAACACTCACCACTGCTCCGACATTCTATTTCAATATAAGCCATATTACCCAGTTATCTTACAAACCACATGTTTTATCAACTTTTACTAACAATTAATACTTTCCAACCGGAATTCCCAAAACTTCCATTCGGATACTTCCTCTTTCTAATATCACGTCTCATACTAGATGACACATGTATCTTGGCAATTAATGCCACTACTCGATCATACATTCTCCACCCATAACATTTACCACAGACCATGTCTCTCATAGTCATTCGTACATATTTAATTTTACAATCCCATTTTCTCGTCTAAATACACAGGTCTATATCACTAAATATCTTCTCCCCAACTTTAGTTGAACTACTACTCACGACTTTCTAATTAACCTTGAACTTATTCGTTCTTACTAGCTCTTTGTGATTCCAATATGTTGCATAGACAGGGTACAATTCCTCACAGATCAACACAATCTATACACTCCCTTTTGTTTATCTCCAGTATTTCATCTTTTATAAATCTTCCACATCGTAAGTAAACACTTATCTAAAATCAACAGTCCTTCACTGTTCTAACAATCCCACACGGTGATCCTTCAACTTTTAAGTTTCTGATTTAAACTTAACATTCATACATGATTCCAAAAGGATAACCAATGCATTCACGTTATATAAACTTAAATTTTCACTACCGATTATGCAAGTTCAACCCCAAGCCTACGCCAAGCTTATCAAATCGGTTCAAAGTTCTCAAGACTTAACTGAATCCAAAACCGAGTCATCTACTCAAAGGATTTAAAGATTATTTATCAATATCAACTCATGCAAATAAATATATCTAACTCACATTATGCAACATACGCTCCAAGATGTGATAATCTTACGACCCCTTCATTGCTACTTTCCCAATGAAGTCAAATCATTTGCAAGTACACTCAACTCTTTTCATACTCCACAATGTATATAATCTACCCAGGTTCATTAGTTCCAAAGATACTAAGTAAAATATCAAACAGTCTTTACACCTAAGGCCAACACTTAAACTGTCACCGGTTCAAATACAATGCAGTTAAGCATACAACCCATTCAATACTCCATCTCGAATCATTAAACTGACAAATATTCAAAAGACTCATTTGTATATTAATCAGGCCTTTAAGGTCAAAACAAACGTTTGGTCAAACACGTGTCACTCACACGATTACGTAAATCAAAATTTCCTCTTTACTCAAGATCTTAACCTTATTAATCCTTTAATTGGCCATTGACTTCAAAAGAAAAGTTTATCACTCTCAAAACCTTCACATTTTCAAAATGTAATACGACAAAAATTATTATACAACCACAAAATACCAAAAACATGCTTCGACCACATAACTTTCACTTAGGTTATAATTAGTCAAACTCAAAATTCCCCCAATTGTGTCACACACACTAATACCCACTTTGCGCATACCTTCTGCATAACAACATACCGGTATCGCTCACGGTTTTGCTACTACCCGCACGGGCATACGCGGAACGCATCCAGACCGCACCCAGTGACACACAAAAGGCCTCGTACACCTTACAACCCTCGCCTTCAAAGTCAAAACTTGACATCTCAATACTTCCTTAACCCTGAACCTAATTCTTCCTCCAGACATGCCCGACACTCGGCAATTGTATTACTAATCACCGAACAAAGATACAGACCCTCGTATTGATGTTACTAAAGTTTACTTTCGACTTTCTCACTGTTCATCTCTCATTTGAATACGATTACCAAAACCACAAACTTTCTCCCAAGGTTTATCCAACACCTCTCCTCTCTTGGAGTTCTTTCTTAGTTTATAGCGTAATACTCTACGATCTAGCGAGTTCATAGCCTTCATGCATGACAATATAATAAATAACTCAATCCACACTTTTCTCATTTAAATAAATAACATTCAAAACAACATGAGCACACACGCCCCAAATCATTTTCATAACTCCCATGTACTACACAACAATCTCAAAATCGTTTGTCTATAAATTTACGTAAAACTCAATCTTTCTCAATCAAAAATGTTGTTACAACAGTAATACCTTAAATGAAAATCTTTTCATACGACAAAAGTTTAAAATTTACTGACATAGAGTAAACTAGTCGTTTCTCACACTCTTTTATATGATATCATCAAATCAATACCTTTGTTGTTTATAAAAAGTTTACTGATCAACACTTTCTTGACCTATTTGCTATCATACAACTTTTTATGTAAAGTATGAAGTATTTTGCAAGTTGCTAAGCCCCAAAATTTCGTTAGGAAGCGTAATTGAAATTGCCCTTTTCTTTAAATACATACTTGCACATACTAACTCATCCTTGAATAAAACTGTTATTTATGCATTTGATTTGAAATCAAGAAAACTCATGTAACACACACTAAAACATCATGCACAAAATTCACTCACAATGAAGGCTATTTACTCAAACAAGGTCAATCGTTTTACTTTCATAACTTATCATTGACACTTTACTTTCGACCCGAAATCGCCCTCTCGGCCTTATAATAATTGCTACATCTGCATTCCATGTCTCCCATACTCAACCATGTGATAGTAATTATGTATTAACCAATCATCTCATACTCTATCTCTGCACCTATCAAATCACCTATTAAAGATTGTTTTGGCAGACTTTCATGAGTCCCACCAATTTCTAGGTTGTCCTTCAAAACCCCAATCATATACTGATCTGTCCTTTAAAGGACCTTGGTGATAAATTCACCATCACTTTACTATAACTTATAGAGATAACCATGCGAAATGATTATGCACTTACATACATACAACAACGTACTTTACCGATCGTTAGTCACTGTAACAATTCAGAAATAGACATGCTCGTGTAACAATGTATTCATAATAACAGTAGCTAATTGTAATTGTGAACATATCATACAGGAGAATCCCCATTATCATTGTCATAGCACTAATTTCACGTATTTCCGTTAACTCTAAGACTATCCCGTCTTAACACTTCTACCCATATCTCACATATCATAACCTACTACGTCTCAGCTTAAGTCTAAGTATCTCATCAGCATACTTAGTTCGCTTAAACTAGTGCTCTGAAACCATACTGAAACACCCTAAAAACGGAGTCAATTTAAACCTTGAAATTTCCACCAGTTATGATCAAAACTTTCAAACTTATATAACCTGAGGATCAATTGTAAGGTTTTTATATACAACTGACATTACTTAAATAACTTATTAATCTAATCACCTCATAACAATCAGATTAATCGAATTATCTAAACAACTGTCCCAAAGACTTCAAAGAATAACTAGATCCTTTGTTATCTCTAAGTCTGAATCTCTCCAAAAGTTCTCTTCTCTCGTTCCCGCTACTTCCCGGAGCTTGTACCTGGTAAGAAGATTCAACTTGAAACATTAGGCTTTCGCCTAGTGAGAATACTCAAATCAAAATAAAATTTAATAATTAAAACATGAACAGATAACTCAAACCTGTTCTCACCCATCTTACCGTACGACAACTCCTTTCCAAATCGGGGGATCTACCCCACTCCCATTCCTACGACTAACTCATTTAATTGTAACAACAAAAATAAGAGTTAACTCTGAATCATTCCAGATTCACAATCAAAATTCACACACAAGAAATTACAAGTCAAAACTTGCCTATTTCTTAATCAGGAAGTAGAGATTACAAATTACTTTATGCCTATCTCTAATCTTCCTCTCATCACAGGGAAATCTCCGATCCTCCCGAAAACAATGGAAATCTCTGATCTTCCATAAATCGAAATGGGAATTACAAATCAAAATCTGCCTATTCCACATTCCACCTCTGCATCAATGGTCCCAATGGGATTATAATATCGCGATACTCAACCGGGACTCACGATGGTTCGAGGTTCACCCAATTACTAAAATTACACCCCTTTGGTCTATGGCGAGTAATCGGTTCCCATTATACCGTACCCAAGTGCCCTCGGTGACCGGATGCCTATTTTAGTAAAAGCACATAATCACATAATATAATACAATCGATACTACTATATGCGTCCAACATAGAATGTATCATTTCTCTGAACATATTCTATATAAAATAAAGAATATTATTACTCCACATCTCAATCTCTTTATTACCCCTTCTCTGAAATCTGATATGAGGATCACCATCTCAATAGTTATTTATATTTTCGAACTCATAGATAGGCCTTTATAATATATCTCAATTTGGCTTCTCAATCACATTTAGAGTTCATAATCATCTAACATATTGCATATAACAGATAATCCTGCTCATTATAAGGAGTATGAATAATTCCTGTTCATCAACTTCTTAACTATCCCCTCATAGTAATTTAACACGAGAGTTAATATATATATCAGTTGTTAATCTATATTTTTGAACTCATGGATGGATCTTTATAGTTTATCTCAATAAAGCTTCAAATCATATTTAGAGTTCATAACCATATAGCAAAATGCATATAGTAGATAATCCATCTTAGCATATAAGAATAATAGTAAATATTAGCTCATCAACTTTATAGCTAACTCATCATAGAAGTTTTAGCATGAAAATCAACATAGCACAACTTTTAATTGCTCTCTTGGCTTATCTCGGATTTTAATCAAGTCCATATAAAACATATTCATGTATACATATAAAACGTCTAATCCAATATTAATTACTAAATTTTAAAGAGAGTTGAATAAACTCACCAGATGCGTTATCACTCCTTTTAGTCCTTTTTAACTCGTAAGGCTCCTTTTTTCACTACCACAGCTTACTGTATTATTCAGTTTACATATACTGATATTAATTTTCCAAAACAGAACCCTCTACAACTGAAAATCCTTACTTTCTAAAAATTACATCTCAAGTCGCAATGGACTGAAGTCGCAGTCCACTGTTGCGATTCCATTTCCAAATCGCAACCAACTGTTGCGATTCCACCTCAAGTCGCAACTCACCATTGCGATTCCACCTCAAGTCACAGTCCACGGTTGCGACTACAGTACCAAGTCGCAATCAACAGTTGCGACTCCAACTCCAAGTCGCAACGGTCTATTGCGACTCCACTATCAAGTCGCAACTGCCCACTGCGACAACTATGAATGTCGCAACTCAAGGTTGCGACTTCGATGATTTTCATCCAAGTCTCAGTCCACTCTGTTCAATTTTAAACCCAGAATTTGCAGTTTTACTCTATGTTTGTTTATGCCAATTTGCAGATATGTTTTATACACTTATCTTAACATATCCCAAAACTCAGATTCTTATAATCATCAAAATTTACCCAAAACCCATCAAAATCTTCTAAAAATACTTTTACTACTAAGATGAAGATTTAGGATATAATTACCTTGAATTGATTTCTCTTTTCCAACTGCAACAAATCTGATTTCTCCTCCTTTTCTCCCTTATGATTTGCTATCTTTAGCTCTCGGCTCTTTCTCTCTTTCTCAATACTGAAACACACACACAATCACACACTCACACTTACTCAAATAACCTTTAATGCCTAAGAATATGACACATACTCACTTGATTACATGAGTCATAGGACTCTTATCAAATAGCCCCTTAACTTTCAAGAAATTGCACAACCAACCCTCCAAATGAAAATCTATCACAAACAACATTTTTTAAACAATTACAAACTTAACCCCAAGTTAATTTGTAATTCACAAAATTATACATCGAAAATTCGGGATGTTACAGAATGAAGCATGTCATTCCCATGTTTTCGGTGACTTATTATATTTATACAGACTGTTTTCCATGATTTATGGGCAGTGTATTATGCCTCATCTGTGTTTGGATGTTCCGAATAATAGGGTTTTATTCACGTTTATATTATGTGGATATTTAATATGTATTTACCTTTTGCGTGAGTTTTGGATTTGAGTTCGTTTTAGGGGAATGCTTTATATTGGAGTTTTCGTCACAAAATTTGTGTGCGTTTGGAAAATGGGTTGTTTACATATTTAATATAAAATCCTTTTTGGAATCATGATTTAAGTTGCACTCTTTTCGTTTAACGAATAATTTTTATCATGTTGAAAAATCTTGAACACACTAGGTGTTAGGCTAGCCTTTTTTATTTCTCGGTATGTGCATCTGGTTCCGGTTGAGGTCTAGTGCTATCGACACTGTGGAGAGATGAGTGCTACTTGTATGCACGAGAAAGGAATAGCTTGGTGAAGTCTTCCGCACTTTTAGAATAGCAATTTATATTTGGGTTGAGTAACACCCGGCCTTTTTAGTCTTGGTGTATGACTTGTTAATGAATGTTGAAATTAATTATGTTTTACAGTTGAGATATTTCCAATGATGGATTTGTAGAAAGGATCTTATCCTTAGTCGGGTTGTTGTTCGGACATTTCGACAATCCTTACATTACGAAGTTGAATGTAATTTTAAATGTATATTAGATCAAAATTTTAATAAAACGTATTTTAAAAATGTATTTGAGTGACCCATTTAAATATTTTAAATTGTATTAGAATAACATTGATTTATTTTCTAATATTAACTAAAAAATAAAAATAATTAAAAAATACCTTTTTTTTTGCAAAGCACCAATTTGGACTCTGCCTGGGACCGGTTACCATAACAAACGCTTAATCAGACCTAGCCCAAAATATGAAGACCGGGACCGGTTGTCGGCGACACTGTTATGTCCTGGGATCGATTTGGGCCTGGCCCGGTCCAATACCAGTTTTTGGTCATGTCTAGACGAGGTGGGAGTGTGCCTTGGGACTTTTTGACCAGAATAAAAGAAAAGTTATTTAACCTATTGTGACTACAGCTTTATTAAAAAATTTAATGTTAATGCGTGTTTTCAATAATCCAAATTTTTAAATCCACCATTATAGGTCAATGATTTGGCCAACTTACAATATCTAAATACGAAATGACGTATAAGTAAATGAATTGTATAAGTTTATTTATATAGAAAATTTGTGAGTGGGTAAGGGTGAACCCGTTATTCGTTATGTTTTTACCCGTTGAATAAGGGTATGGATAAATAAATATTTATTCATTTATCCACTTATCCATTACCCATTTACCCGAAATTTTAGTGGGTAGGATATGGATAAACGGTTTTTTTCATTATCCATTACCCGTTACGATATAATATATATATATATATATAATTAAATATTAGTGTGTATATATACATAATTATATATTATTAATATTCATGTCGTATATTAATATGTACTTTAATTTATTTTTTATATTTATCGAGTAAAAGATTTCATGATGATTAAACGAAAAACAAGACGGGTAGAAGAAAATAAATACAATGAAAAGTGTTAGGCTTGTAATTTTTTTTTTAATATTATACTATAATCATTCTTTGAAAATAATAAAATGTTAACGATATCAATTATAGTTTAAAGTAAAACTTTGTTTTACCATTTGTCCATTACCCGTTTCGTTACCTGGTATTTTTAATGGGTAGGGTAGGATATGGATAAGGGTTTTATGAGATAGATAATTACCCGTTTCGTTACCCAATATTTTAAATAAATTAGATAACAGATTAATCCTTACCCTACCCATACCCTACCCGTTGCCAGCCCTATATATGAATGGTGAGTTGGAAAAAGAAGGGTGTAATCCAGAAGGCGACAAGTATATATATATATATAGGGTTGGGTTCACGTGAGACCAACCTGTTTTCGTGAGACCGTGAGACCAAGAAACTAACACTAAACCGTCACAGTGATTCATTGTGAAGGTAAGAAAAACAGCAAACCTTCACAGCAAAAACACTGTGAAAGTTTACCATCACAGTCTTTTGCTGTGAAGGTTTAGTGTTAATTTTTTGGTCTCACGGTCTCACGGAAATAGTCTGGTCTCACATGATCTCAAGCCTATGTATATATATATATAGGGTTAGGTTCACGTGAGACCAATATGTTTTCGTGAGACCGTGAGACCAAAAAATAACACTCAAATTTCACAGTAATTCATTGTGAATGTATGAAAAACAACGAACCTTTATAGCAAAAACACTGTGAAGGTTTACCTTCACAATACATTCACAGTCTTTTGCTGTGAATGTATAGTGTTATTTTTGTGGTCACACATGTCTCAAGAAAATAGTATGGTCTCACGTGATCTCAAGTCTCTCCCCCCTCTCTCTCTCTCTATATATATATATATATATATTTTGTATAACACGGCTAAAGAGAGTGGTTTACCCAAATCGAGAAACTTGTCCACCCAAACGGTGTGGTCGGAACCTTCTTCATGGTTGTGTGAATATATAAAGATAATGGGAAACAGCTGGAATTTGGGCATGCACAGGTCACCCAAATTTTCGGCGGCTATCAATTCGATATATACATGTCTCTGCCTACCAACCCAAATTAACAACTATTAGACCATGAGTACTGCCAACCCGTGAACCTACTGAACTCTGATGCCACATCAGCGTCACATCAACTTTTCTCTTTCCTACCCTCCTTACCCTAAAGTGAAGTATCGCTTCCTATCGAACTCACTGAACCGTGATGTCACATCAGCGCCACATCAACTTTTTTAATTCTTTTATTTATACATTTAAATATTTAACAAAATAAAAATATTCATTAATTTTTTAATAAATAAAAATAAGATAAATAATAAAAATAAAAATTCATAACATTCATTAAAAATTTAAAAATTACAAAATAAAATTAAAAATTACAAAACATTAAAAATCTAGTCGTCGTTGTTGGGAAGTCGGATACGCGAAATATGTTCGACCAAATCCGACCGAAGGTTATTATGAGTCTCCCGGTTTTTGACTTCTCGAACATTTGCCGCATGTTGTTCCTCACTGATTTGTGTTTCGATATCATCCACTACAAGGTCGTTTTCATCGACACCACAAATGGCATGGTCTTCGTCTTCGAGTATCATATTGTGTAATATGACACAAGCGTACATAATGTTTCTCAATCTTGTCGGATGCCATCCGCGTGCCGGGTTATGAAGTATATGCCAACGTTGTTTAAGCACGCCAAAAGCTCGTTCAACATCTTTACGTGCCGATTCTTGCGCGGACTTGAACTTTTTTCGTTTATCATCATGTGGGCACGCAAATGATTTTACGAAAGTAGCCCATTCCGGATATATCCCATCCGCTAGATAATATGTCGTTGTTGGAACCGGCAACACCAAAGTATGTGTGCCAGATCCATAGATCATGGTAGGCCACTGCTTCTAGCATGATTGTCGGGTGCTCATGATCACCTCTCATGAATTGACCTCGCCATGCTACCGGACAATTTGCCCACGCCCAATGAGTACAGTCTATGCTGCCGAGCATGCCGGGAAATCCGTGTTTAGCTTCATGCGCGGTGTACAACTTCTGAATATCAACATAAGTAGGCTTGCGTAAATATTTTTTTACCATAGAGTTCAATAATACCTGTGCAGAATTTGTGCAGACAATCTCGTGACGTTTTGTCTCCCATCCTCAAGTATTCGTCAAGTGAGTCGGCAGCTACTCCATACGCCAATTGCCGAATAGTAGAAGTACACTTTTGTATCGGAGAAAAACCTTATTTGTGTCTGCCGTCCAACCGAAGTGTAAAATACGGATACTCTCCTGCTAAATCTTCAACTATTCGTTCGAATAGTTGCCTGCTCATCCTGAACCGCCGTCTAAACATATCCGGTGTATAAACCGGGTTGTTTCCAAAGTAGTCCCGCAAAAGCCGCTCGTTTGCAGCTACCCGACCTCTTTCTATGTTCCCGGCCCTCGGTTCTCTTCTTGACGATGAGATGGTGCTACCATAAATTAATTTTGCAGCTTCTCGAACCAACCCTATAAAAATTTCCCTTTGCTGCTCAAATTCCTCGTCGGTGTCTATGGTTGATGATGATGCGGTCGATGAAATGGGTTGTGGCGAATCCATATTGTCTAAAAAATAAAGTGATGAAAAAATAGAAGAAATAATGGAAGAAAGTATAGAGTTTTTTGGTGTGAAAAAATGAAGGTGGTAGAGGTTAATATATATAGTGTGTATAATTTGAAAAAAAAATAAAAAAAATAGCCGTTGGTAAACGGTTATATTTAAAAAAAATTAAATTTACGCCGGGTTTAGCCGGGTTCCCGAACCCACTCCTACCCGCGACTCCCAACCCGATTTAAACCCGCCCCAACCCGTACCGCCAACCCGCCCTACCCGCCATGATGAACCCGCCGTGGTACCCGAGGTGGTACGCACGACCTTACTATTTATTCTACAAACCTACCTTGCATATATATTAGAATGAGATATTGAGATGAGAAGTATTAAGATTTATTGGATTAATTTTTGTATCAATCGCGATTCATGAGATGGCGTGAGATTAAAAGTGATCAATGTTTCAAATTTCTTCTTACAATATACATATATAGACGAATGATTATGTGAGAATAAAAGTTGCAGTAAGAGGATTTGCACCATTGATCACTTTTAACCTCAAACCCACTAATGAATCTCTACAAGGGATTGATCTGATGCATCTCATCTTGATGTGCACCCAAAGTTGAGATGTATTCTTACCCTTCTCACCATAACTTTCATTCTTATCGACACCCAACCCTATATATATAGACGTGAGAAGTGGATCTAAACCGTTCATCACTTTTGATCAAATGCCCTCCCATGAATCACCTTAGAAGAGAATTGATATGGTGCATCTCATCCTAATGTGCATCAATTTCACATTCAACTGTTGATAACCACTTCTCAGGCTTCTCACGTTAACCTTAAGTTCTCACCAGAACCCAACCATATATATATATAGGGGTGGGTTCAAATGAAAACTCATTTTTCATTGTGCACGTGAGGACCAATCTTAGCCATTGATCAAAATTTAGAAAGCTAATCAATGGTTAAAACATAATAAGCTTAAATGAGAAGTGATTAATGTCAAAAGTGAAAATTTGAATCAGCGTCTATCATTTTTGACTTTTTATTTTTTATTTTAATTAAAAACTTTTACCCCCTTAAAGTTGTAAAATAAATTATCTTAAAAATTACTAATATTTTAATCAAACAAATTACATCAAAAAAACGAGAATTTCGTGTTCTTCGATATGACATCCATCTCGATATAGTTTTTTTTGTTGTTTTTAACCGTTTTTACGTGAAACGCTATATATGTGTTATATTCGTTATGAATATGTGTGCATGTCCTCGAGTGTCCACATTCAGTATGAATAACAAATGTGAACGTCCATTCACTATTCATGATGAATAATACAATATTCAGGATTAATAATACAACATTCATAAAATACACTAATTCATGATTCATGTATCATTCATCGTGAATTGTGTATTATTCACCCTAAATATTGTATTATTCATCCTGAATAATACATTATTCATAATAAATAATATATGAATGACCCGTGAATATGTGGATACAAGGCGCATTCTCTTTTGCTCCCCGATTCACAACCGAAACTTGGTTTTATTCATTATGAATATGTATGCACATCCCCGGGTGTCCACATTCAGTATGAACAACAAAGGTGAACGTTCAGGATGAAGTATACAACATTCAGGATGAATAATACACATTATTCATGATGAATAATACAGTATTCAGGATGAAGTATATACAACATTCAGGATGAATAATACACAAATTCATGAATCGTGTATTATTCACCCTCAATGTTGTATTATTCATCTTGAATTATACATTATTCATGATGATGAATACATGAATGACCCATGAAGGTGTGGAGACGTAGCCCGCTCTCTTTTGTTTCCTGATTCACAACCAAAACTCGATAGGTTCTCGATTCGTCTCGATGGGTGTTGGGTGGCGGTGATGATGAACGAGATGCCGTACGATGTTGAAAAAATTGTTGACGAAAGTGATGTTGAGTTACGGACTTAGGGTGTCGAGGTGTTGTACACACTTGAACGTACATAAATATTCAGAATGAATATAACACATATATAATGTTTCACGCAAAAAACGGTTAAAACAAAAAAAAACTATATCGAGATGGATGTCATATCGAAGAGCACGAAATTCTCGTTTTTTTGATGTAATTGGTTTGATTAAAATATTAGTAATTTTTAAGATAATTTATTTTAAACTTTAAGAGGGTAAAAGTTTTAAATTAAAAAAGAAAATAAAAAGGCAAAGATGGTAGGGGCGAGTTTAAATTATCTTCTTTTTTTATCCTTAATTGCCTTAATTAATAATTCTAATTAAAAACACTATTTAATATGAGTTGTTGGATGAACAAAGATGGAGTGGCCGAGATTCGTCCTCACGTACACAATGAAAATTGAGTTTCATTAGAACTTTCCTCTCTCTCTCTCTCTCTCTCTCTATATATATATATATATATATATATATATATATATATATATATATATAGGGTTGGGTTCCGGTGAGAAGTGCCAAATTTGGTGAGAAACGTGGGAAGTGGTTATCAATCGTTAGAAGAGAAATGAACGAACATTAACATGAGATGCACCGGATCAATTCTCTTTTAAGCACCAATTCATGTGAGGTTATTTGGTTAAAAGTGATCAACGGTTTAAAGCACTTTTCACACTTCTCACAAAAAATGGCACTTCTCACATGATCCATGCCTATATATATATATATATAGAGAGAGAGAGAGAGAGAGAGAGAGAGAGAGAGAGAGAGAGAGACATGTTTCAAATACAAACCAATCAATTAAAATATTTATGGAAATGATGAGCGCTCATTTATTATTGTTTAGATATTTACAATGGATGATTATAGTTCACTAATTATGATCAACGGTTTATCTTAGAAAACAATCGAGATATTTATAAAACCATATATTCATTCTACTATATGGGCGTTTGAAATTAATTTGTATGAATTATTAAAACTCTCTCTCTCTCTCTCTCTCTCTCTCTCTCTCTCTATATATATATATATATATATATATATATAGACAACGAATTGTGTGAGAATAAGAGTTCTGGTGAAAAGGTAAGAAGAGATTTGGATTGTTGATCATTTTTAATCTCACTTTCACCCCATGAATCGCGCCATATATAGGTATTCATCGGGTGCATCTCGGTGCATCTAATCTCTGTGTATCTCATATCAGTGCATCTCATCCTAATGTGCATGCAGTGGTAGAGATCTTTTCTTACTCTTCTCACCATGTATATAGGGTTGTGTTCTAGTGAGAATGAAAGTTATGGTGAGAAGGGTAAGAAGAGATCTCCTCCTTTGAGATGTGTAACACCCTCAAAAATTGGAAAGAGCAACCACTAAAAACTTCGATAAAAGAACCAAATGAGGATAAAATCACATCTACAAACCATCCTTGGAAATACCTCAAAGTTTAAAACGTAACAACTCCGACAATTAATAACCCAAGTCATACAACATGACCAAACAAAATCGGGTGTTACTTAACCCAAATACAAAGTCCTATTCCCAAAATAAATGCGAAAGACTTCACTAAGCAATTCACTTCTCAAGCACACTACTAGCACTTATCTCTTCACAGTGTCACTAGAACTATTCCCAACCTGAACCTGTTGCACATGCCGACAAATAAAAAGGTTAGGCTAACGCCTAGTGAGTTCAAGAGTTTACATCATGATTAAATAATTCGTTAGACAAAAAGGATGCAACTTAAATCATGATTTCCAAAAAGGGATTTGTATTAAATATACCAACAACCGGTTTTCCAAACGCACACAAATTCCGTGACGAAAGCTCCAATGAAAATCATTTCTCAACAATGGGCTCGATTCCAAAACTCACTCAAGATGTGAATAAATATTAAATTTCCAAATAATATCAACGCGAATAAAAATCCAATAATCGAAACATCCAAACAAGGATGAGGCATAATATACTGCCCATAAATCATGGAAAACAGTCCATATAAGTATAATATGTCACCGACAACATGGATAAAAGAAATACCCGAAACAACACCTTTCGGTGACGAGGGAGACCCGATTTCATCGAATGTGGCTGATATGCAAGTTAAACCACAATTATAAGTTACAAGCATGTTTCATGGATGGGAAATCCTATGACATCAACCCTATCCAGGTCTTTAGTCAATCTTGGACATCAACCCAAACCGGATATTTAGTCCATGGAGACATCAACTCAAACCGACTGACATCAATCCAAACCGGATCTTTAGTCTTATTGTGATCAACCCAAACCGGGTCTTTAGTCAAGTGAGGCATCAACCCAAACCGGATTTCTAGCCTAGTGAGACATCAACCCAAACCGGATCTTTAGTCCACGGAGACATCAATCCAAACTAGATCTTTAGTCTATTGAGGCATCAACCCAAACTAGATCTCTAGCCTAAAACCACCAAGTTCAACCTAAACTGGATCTCTACCTTGGGATCTCACGATCCAAAACAAGCTTGTTTAATTTAAAAATTTATACACGACTCCAAAAGAATAACTAACACATTCAAATCATGTAATTTCAAATAAGATGCAATACATGCAAATCATAACCAAAGCTCTACATTGAGCTATCAAAATCGGACAAATGTCCTCTAGACCCAACAGAGTCCAAAAATCGAGCCACAAACTCAAAAGATCAAATGACCATTTGTTAAAAGTCAACATATGCAAATGAAGTGTATCTAACCCACATCATGAAAATACATGCTCCGAGGCATGACTAACTCAAAACCCCTTCATTGCCACTTTCCCAATGAAGTCAAACCATATATATATATATATATATATATATATATACTCAAATACTTTATAACTTGATAATGTATATAATTCGCAATGGTTTATATAACCTAAAAAGGTACCAAGAGTGCATAACTGTCAAATAATATTCACTTACGAGACAAAACACTCAAAATGGCAAATTCTCAAATAAAACACAACTAATTGCATAACATATCCAAAGATCCATCTCGAGCTACTAAAACCGGCAAACATCCAAAGACCCAATTGAGTATAAATCAAGCCCTTAAATGCAAAATGAACGTTTGGCTAATTAACTTTGTCTCTTAAATCACAATTGGCCTTCGGACCAAAATCAAAAGGTTTATAATTCCTAAAATGTTCATGAGGTCAATATTGACCAAAACCCACAACTCACACGTTCACATTTTCAAAACGTACCATATCATAAACTTTGCATAATCTCAACAAACACTAAAAGTGTATTTTGACCAAACAACCTCCACTTATGCAATAACTTAACAAAACACTTTCATTCTTGATTTATTTCTCAATTACCCAAAAATCTCAAATGTGGGTGTTTTACAAGATTTGTAAAGCTCAACACTTCAAATAATCAAAACCCACTAAATAACTCAACAATTGATAATTTTGCGTAAAACACATAAACACTTTAAAAATAAACATTTTGGCATGTACAACGTTTACACAAATCAACTTGAACTCATCTTGCTAGATTTAGGCTAAATCTAGGTTTTACCCCCAAACTTTGAGTTTTCTTGGTGAAAACTTGAATCCACAAGCAACACATCCTAAATTTTATATCCAACACTTGCAAAGTATTTCATTCACCTCCAAATATCCAAAACCTAAGACAAATTGGAAAGGAGAGAAGAGGAAATGAAGAACACATCAAACCCTAGCTTGAAAATATGAGAAATGAGGAGCTTACCACCACAAAACACTCTTGAATCTTCCAATAAACTTCCATACACTTAGTATATCCTTGAGGATCTCTAAAAAACGAAGCCATAGCAACTTGAATCAACAAAATCGGAGTTGAAATGAGAGAGATATGAAAAAAATGAAGTTTGGGACTGAAAATCGTGTTTTTATGCAGATTCAGCGCTCGGCGCGGTTTTCCGTGTGGTTACACCTGCGCCAAGACCCGTGCGCGACTCTGGTCGCCCGGTTTCTCCCTGAACACTGTTTTGGCCATAACTTCTTCGTTGTAGCTCCGATTTCGCTCCGGAAAGAACTGTTGGACTCGTATTCGAATTCTCCATCCAACAAGACCATAAAATTTAGGATTCAGTCCAAAATTCTATTTTTCATATTTATCTTAAAAGTGTAAGGTTTTGAGTAAACATACAACCACATGATATAGGCAACGGGAGCATATTTTAATTTTTATCAACAATGGTTATACAAACTATCAACCTATATGAATACATGTGTTCTAGATAATTAACTACAAAAGATTGAATCAAGAACACTTACTTGTTTATTGCGATTGTCGAAAACCACAATGATGAATCAAACCTTTGATCTCGCTTCTTGGATGTCAAGGACCAATAGTATTAATCCCTCTAGTGGCTCACACTTAAGAACACCAAAATACCAACAACAAGAAGATGCTTAATCACTAAACCCTAAATTAGGGTTTACGATTTTGGGAGAGGGAGAAGGGAGATCGACGGCTCCAAGAGAGATTGAAAAAAAACTCATTAGGGTTTAACCCCTAGCAGTTTATTTATAACCCTCTATTTTACACTTAGCCCCCTTGAACCGATAAGCTTGTTAAAGCTATTTTTACCAATCAGTCCCTGCACTTTATATAATTAATCTAATTAATTATATTGCAGGTTATCATCAATTGAACTAATTGCTTTAACTCTCTTTAATTCTTCTGATTGTTTATTTTGGGTCTTATGGGCAACCCAAAAGGACCCTGCTATTATTAGAAATATTACCAATAGTTAATGACTCTGGACACTATATCCAACAGTCTCCCACTTGGACAAGTTATTAAATCTATTTGGTTTTAACACTTTCAATAATCAGCAGATAGCAAGCCATCCAATGCAGCTGCTGAACTCTGATAAAGATTCGGTCCTAAGATAAGTGATTTAATGTTCCTTTGTTCTACAAGATATCATATGAACCTGAGACATGGATAAATGTCTATCTCATGGATCAAGATTATGTTTCCCGATTTCCGATATGTGTTGAATTCATCAGACTACTCAATTGAACACATCAATTCTATTCAGGGTTTGGCCAAACACTTAATGTCAACACCAAATCATCGAAGGGCCCATGGATATCGCTTCTCCTGTTTAGGCAGAAGGAACAAATAAACTTTGACTACACAATTCATTTCTACTCATCATATTATACATGGACATACCCTGTATAGCTGCCAGTTACGGTCAGCGTTGGAGCACACCAAAGCATAACAGAATCCTAGAGCAAAACTCTATGTATCTCCGTTTGAAGAACATAAAATATTATCATCTCAAAATTACTCTGACTTAATCCATAAAGTAAACTTTTGAGTGCGGGTTGTTCCAATACCCAAATCACTATTAGGTACTCATGAGTGTTAGTTGCATTCTCTATGCTTCTAACACTCCATGACAGTCTTGAATCACTACTTACTTCCAAGAGTATGACTGACTGTGGAGGTTTAAGTAAATTAATACTCAGGAAGTTGGTTCTAAACATGCAAAACGAAAACACGATAATTAAATGTAAATGGACGCAATCCAGCATATATTATAATCTCCATATAATAATCTCCAAATCAAATACAATTTATTACGTTTTCAATACATCAAACTAACGACTAAAACATTCAAGGTATATTGATAATTCTAGCACCTATGGCTTCAGTATCATACTCATGTTTGGGTCGAGTTAACGCTTTCGTGAAAGGATTCACCGGATTCTCTTCAGTCGACACTCTACTCACCACGCTTAAAGCAAATGAGACATCAGGTCTAGTACATGTCATGGCATACATGATCGATCCTATAGCAGATGCATATGGAATTCGACTCATTCTGTCCAGTTCTTTACTAGTGCTGGAACATTGATCTTTACTCAATCTTATGCCATGTTGCATGGGCAAATACCCTTTCTTGGATTCACTCATATTGAATTTCTTCAATATCTTATCCACGTATGTACTTTGACTAAGTCCAATTAAACGCTTGGTTCTATCTCGATAAATTCTTATTCCAAGTATGTATGCTGTATTTCCCAAATCTTTCATAGCGAAACATTTTCCGAGCCAGACCTTTACATCTTGCAACATCGGAATATCGTTTCCTATGAGTAGTATGTCATCAACATACAAGACTAGAAATACAACATTACTCCCACTAGCCTTAACATATACGCAGGACTATCTTCGCTTCGAGAAAATCCAAACTCCTTGACCTTTTCATGAAAACAAAGATTCCAGCTACGAGACGCTTGTTTAAGTCCATAAATGGATCTTTCAAGCTTACACACCTTATCTGGATACTCGGTATGTACAAAACCTTCAGGTTGTGCCATATACACATCCTCATCAAGTTTTCCATTGAGGAAAGCGATTTTTACATCCATTTGCCATATTTCATAGTCATGAAATGCAGCTATGGCAAGTAATATCCTGATAGACTTAATCTTTGCTACTGGTGAGAAGGTTTCATCATAATCAATCCCTTGAGTTTGAGTGTAACCTTTCGCAACCAGCCTAGCCTTGAATGTGTGCACATTCCCATCCATGTCGGTCTTCTTTTTGAAGATCCACTTACACCCAACTGTCTTGCGACCTGGTGCATGATCAACCAATTTCCAAACTTGGTTATCGTACATAGATTGAATCTCGCTCTCCATGGCCTCTTTCCACTTGGCAGCCTCAGGGCCTGCCATCGCTTCCTTGTAGTTGGATGGCTCATCCGCACTATCAAATGTTTTATCATTGACTAGTGTATCTCCTTCCTTTGTAATATGAAAACCATAATAAAAATTAGGAGATTGATTAGCTCTACTATCTCTACTAGTTCTACGAATAGGTGGTGGAGGTATGTCAGTTTCCTCAACAGGTGGTTCAACCTCATGTTGAGGGCTAGTGTCAACTATAGGTTCATCATTGGTTGTTTCTTGAATTTCTTCAAGATCAATACTGCTCCCACTATCCTCTTTGGAAATGAGCTCCCTTTCTTGGAAGACTCCTCTTCTAGCTACAAACACTTTGTTCTCAGAAGGTTTGTAAAATATATATCCAAAGGATTTGTAGGGATAACCAATGAACCGACACTTTTCTTCTCTAGGTTCTAGCTTGTCGTTAGTTTTGCGCCGAACGAAGACTTCACAACCCCAGACCTTTATATGTGCTAACGAGGGACGAGTCCCAGTCCACACTTCAGAGGTGTCTTTGCAACCTTCTTAGTTGGAATGAGGTTTAAGATATGAGCTGCAGTTTCTAAGGCATAGCCCCAGAACGATATTGGAAGTGTAGCACGACTCATCATGGACCGAACCATATCAAGTAGCGTTCGATTTCTTCTCTCAGCAACACCATTGAGTTGTGGTGTTCTGGGAGGAGATAATTGCAGAACTATTCCACAATCCCTTAGATAGTCGTAGAATTCATGACTCAAGTATTCTCCACCCCTGTCGGACCGGAGCATCTTGATCTTCTTGCCCAGTTGGTTTTCTACTTCGTTTTTGAATCCTTTGAACACTTCCAAGGTGTCCGACTTGTTTTTCATCAAATAGATAAATCCATATCTACTGAAATCGTCAGTAAAGGTAACAAAGTATCTCTCACCATTTCTCGTGGCAGATCTGAACGGTCCACATACATCTGTGTGGATTAAGTCCAACAGATCCTTACCCCTTTCCATTTTTCCTTTGAAAGGTGCTTTTGTCTTCTTGCCAAGTAAGCAAGACTCGCATTCTCCATCCGACTTTAAGCCAAATGGTTCCAAGATCCCATCCGATTGGAGCTTGGCGATGCGTTTCTTGTTTATGTGGCCAAGATGATGATGCCATAACAACGGATTATCCAATTCACTATTGGAGGAACCAACATTTAGAGTTAAGTTATTATTATTTCTACCAACACAAATCACACTTTCATACACACCATTACAAGGAGAGGCTTTAAAATAAAACAACCATGTTTATAAACCAAAATGCAACCATTATTATTATCAAATTGAAATTCAAAACCATCCTTGTACAATGCATGAAAAGAAATAATGTTTCGAGCCATTTCTGGCGAGTAGCAACAATCTAATAACTTTATTGAAAAACCACTACTAAGCATGAGCTCAAAATCTCCAATCTTGGTAACAGCGGCAGTCATCCTGTTTCCCATGATCAGATTCAGCTCCACATACTTCAACGTTCTACTTCCCTTTAGTCCCTAGAAATTAGAGCAAATGTGAGTACCACATCCCGTATCAAGGACCCAAGAGTTAGAAATCGAAGTACTATGGAGTTCAATTGTAAAAATACCTGAGGTGCCACACCCTTTGACCTTGTTCATTTTCAAGTCCTCCAGATATTTTGGGCAGCTTCTCTTCCAATGGCCCCTTTCTTGACAGTAAAAGCATATGACCTCTTTAGGGTCACTTATGGGTGGTATGTCAGAAGAATCAGCTTTTCTCTTATGGCCTTGGTTGCGAGGAACAACTTTAACCTTTCCCTTCCCTTTGGGATGAGAAACTTTCTTCTTCTTACAGCCACCTTCCCTAATGGCCAGGACGGGAGCAGTTGAGTGAGCAATTTGGGTCTTACCCATACTTGCTTCAGCAGATCTCAACATGCCATGAAGTTCCATCAAGGTCTTGTCCATATTGTTCATATTGAAGTTCACTATGAACTGTTTATATGCCCCCACTAAGAGAGTTTAGCACCATATCAATGGCAAGCTCTCTTGGGAAATCGACACCTAGATTGTCTAACTTGTCAATGTACGCTTTCATCTTTTGCACACGCGCACATACAGGGGCACCGTCCTGTTGCTTACATTCCATAAGCGATTTTACGACTTGGAACCTTTCTTTCCTCGCTTGCTCCTGAAACATTTCACGAAGCTGCTCATTTAGTTCAAACGCCCCCATGTTCTCGAAACTCTTTTGAAGTTCCGGGGACATGGACGCCAACATGAGACACGCGACTTTTGTGGATTCCGCGAATTGCTTATTGTATTTAGTTACTGCTTCAGGGCTTGCATCATCATTAAGTATAGGAAGATCCTCGTCGAGCAAATACTCTTTGTCTTCGTACCTCAAGGCAATTCTCAAGGCACGAATCCAATCCAAGTAATTTGGCCCAGTCAGCTTATCTTTACTTAGGATAGAGAGTAACGTAAGGTTGGATGTTGAGTGAGTAGGAGGAGGAGGAGGAGGAGGAATATTTTCAGCCATCTGTAGATATAGTTTTATTTTAAGTAGTTTGAAATTTAACCTTTAAAAACAATTATCCAAAATTATTTAACAAGGCTAGGATCCATATTTTACTCTATGATGTGAAAAGGGATGCCGTAATCACATCATAAAGTTATTTAGGTAAACAAATGCTATTTGTTAATTTCATTCACTATGAAACTCCTAGTTCTTTTGAGATTCACCGACTTATGTCAATGGCATGTTAATCTCGACTATGCTTATCTTCTATTTGTGACTGGGATGCCGAGGATCACAAACTAGATGGTGAATCGACCATGCAAGAACACATGGACCCCTCGGCTCAAGTACGCTTGAGAATCACGAGCGCCACATCATTTTCGACTATAGTTTCACATTAACGTGTCGGCAAACCGCACACGCTCCGTTAACAAACTATAAGAATATGTATGTTCTTTTCATGGGTAGCATAAGACTTTCACATTTCTTAGTATATCTAAACGGGATTTTGTTTTTATACTTCATAGTTAATACTTTTAACTTGTCACATTGACCTATCAAACCTTTTCGATAATTCCACTAGTCCACACAAGAGGCGGTGAGCATGGTAACGCAGGGCGTTTTAAAAACCATTGACTCATTCGGCAACCATATTGTAGGTAACCTCCTTAAACCCCCTTAGAGTGCTTATAGTGAGTACGCCTAGTCTCGGTTTGACTATCAATGTATAATTTAATTTTATATATATAATTAAGGTCTAATATATATATAAATAAATTGAATGGAATTTTAAACAATTTAAAATTATAATTATCTAATTAATTCTAATTAACAATGTGAGGGCACATTTAATAATTAATATAATCGTTTTCATATAAATCAATCGAATGGAATTTTAAACAATTTAAAATTATGATTATCTAATTAATTCTGATTAACCATGTGAGGGCACATTTAATAATTAATATAATCGTTTCCATAATTAATTCCAATTAAACATGTGAGGACACATGCTAATAATTAATGTAAATATTTGACATACAATTTATATTCACTATATATAAATAATGTTAATGTTTATCTTACAATATTATTCAACTTAAATATACTTATATAAGATAAGATTGAATGAAATTTTAAACAATTTAAAATTATGATTATCTAATTAATTCCAATTAACCATGTGAGGGCACATTTAATAATTAATATAATCGTTTCCATAATTAATTCCAATTAAACATGTGAGGACACATGCTAATAATTAATGTAAATATTTGGCATACAATTTATATTCACTATATAAATAAAGTTAATGTTTATCTTACAATCTTATTCAACCTAAATATATTTATATAAGATAAGATAATATGTAAGATTATCTATTCAATATTTGCCAAAATTGTTTATTGTTGTGTTTTAGGCAAGTTAGGAAACTAGCCAAAACCAATTAGGGTATAACATTGCATAAAAAAACGACTACCCTATACCCTTTAGGGATTTCGATAAAACTTAATCGCTAATAATACAAACTTTTTATGCAAGTAAAAATTAGTTTCCAAAAATTATGTTTTGAGGTTATGACCATGAAACCCTAACTTAGGGATTAAGCAATCCAATGGCCACAAAAAATTGAAATCGATTTTGTAGCCTCAAAACCCTAAATTTCAAAAAACCTAATCCAACATAAACAGTTTTGCAAATCAAATTGAAACACTTTTGAGATAATATCTAAGAACAATGGCTCTGATACCACTGTAAGGTTTTGAGTAAACATACAACCATATGATATAGGCAACGGAAGCATATTTTAATTTTTATCATCAATGGTTATACAAACTATCAACCTATATGAATACATGCGTTCTAGATAATTAACTACAAAAGATTGAATCAAGAACACTTACTTGTTTATTGCGATTGTCGAAAACCACAATGATGAATCAAACCTTTGATCTCGCTTCTTGGATGCCAAAGACCAATAGTATGAATCCCTCTAGTGGCTCACACTTAAGAACACCAAAATACCAACAACAAGAAGATGCTTAATCACTAAACCCTAAATTAGGGTTTACGATTTTGGGAGAGGGAGAAGGGAGATCGACGGCTCCAAGAGAGATTGAAAAAAAACTCATTAGGGTTTAACCCCTAGCAGTTTATTTATAACCCTCTATTTTACACTTAGCCCCCTTGAACCGATAAGCTTGTTAAAACTATTTTAACCAATCAGTCCCTGCACTTTATATAATTAATCTAATTAAATATATTGCAGCTTATCATCAATTGAACTAATTGCTTTAACTCTCTTTAATTCTTCTGATTGTTTATTTTAGGTCTTAAGGGCAACCCAAAAGGACCCTGCTATTATTAGAAATATTACCAATAGTTAATGACTTTGGACACTATATCCAACAAAAAGATCAATACCTTCCAAAGATCAGGGTGTTACAAGATACACAGAGATGAGATGCACCGGACCAATAATTGTGGTAAGTGGAATTCATGGAGGTGAGATTAAGAGTCATCAAAGGTCCATATCTTTTCTAACATTCTCACCTTAACTCTTCTTCTCACACGATCCATCGTCTATATATATATATATATATTTATATATGTATATATATGTGTGTGTGTGTGTGTGTGCGTGCTTGTGTAAGTGTGTGTGTGAGTGGGAAAGTTTAAAAATAACCTAATGAACTATCCTATTTTGAAAGTCCATAAACTATTTTTTGAATGAAAAACCCATTGAACTTTCTCATTTTGAATGATTAAGTACCTGAACTATTTTTTTGAATAAAAAATTATTAAACCTTCTCATTTTAAATGATTAAGTCCCTAAACATGTTCCTTAATAAAATAAACCATCAAATTTTTAAAATTAGTTATTTACATAATGTGACGATCTGCCAACCAAGCATTGGACGAATTTCCCAAAGGTTCATCGGAATCTGAAACCTTCTACACTACTCAAGAAAGATGGTGACTCTCGTGGAAGATTTTCTAGAAGATTCTCCATGGGAGGTAGAAGCCTCTTTTAAGTAGCCTTTTACTTGATAGTTATAGAATGCTCCGTGTATATGTCTAGATAGTATTCTCTAGATTGTTCCTATGAGTGGTATATTAGTTGGTGGCCTCATGTGCCTCAATACACCTCAAAGTATTCTTCTAAGATCTCTTGTAACAGTTCTCTCAAGGATGTGATGCCCAAAGAGTTACCGAAGAAGCTTCCACTTAGGAGGGAGGTGGATCATGCGACAGAGTTGGATCCAGGATCGAAGCCACCCTCTAAAGCCCCATATCGATGCCCCCACCGAAATTGGAGGAGTAGTAGAGGAAACTCAAGGAGCTACTTGATACGGCGTACATTCAGCCCTCTAAAGCTCCATATGGCGTACTGGTGCTATTTCAAAGGAAGAATGCATAGACTACAGGCGTTAAACAAGGTAACAATAAAAAACAAATACCCAATTCCGCTTATTGAGGATTTGTTCGACCAATTGGGGAAGGAGAGATATTTTATCAAGTTGGACTTGAGATCGGGATACTATCAAGTGTGGATAGCCGAGGGATACGAAGCAACGATAACATGTGTTACGAGGTATGCCTTTTACGAGTTCTTAGTCATGCCATTCGGCATGACCAATGCTCCCGCTACATTTTATACTTTGATGAACAACCTTTTTCACTCTTTTCTTAATTAGTTCATAGTAGTATACCTAGACGATATAGTCGTCTATAGTCATACCTTGGAGGTGCATGTGCCTCATTTGAAATAGGTGTTCCAAGTATTACGAGAAAATGATCTTTATGTCAAATTGGAAAAGTGCTCATTTGATCAAGAAGAGGTTGAATTCTTGGGACATAAGATCAAAGATGGTGGCTTAATAATGGATGGAGAAAAAGTCAAGGCTATCCGAGATTGGGAGACACTAACCAAAATAACGGAGGCGATGTACTTCCTTGGCTTGGTAAACTATTATCGACATTTTATCAAGGGATACTCGGCCAAGGCGACACTCTTGACGGACCTATTAAAGAAGACGAAGACTTGGGAGTGGCATGAACGTCGGCAATAAGCCTTTAACGAGCTAGAGGATGTGGTCCCCGAAGAACCGGTGTTGAGACTACCAGATGTAACCAAGCCATTTGAGTTACATACGGATGCTTCGGATTTTGCCATTGGAGGAGTCTTAATGCAAGTACATCCAATAGCAGTCAAGAGTTGGAAGTTGAATGATACGGGAAGGAGGTCCACGATGCAAGAGAAGGAGAGGACGACGATCATATGTTGCTTGAGGACATGGAGACATTATCTCTTGGAGTCGAAGTTCGTGATCAAGACAAATAATGTGGCAACAAGTTAATTCCAATCCCAAAAGAAGTTAAGTTCTAAGCAAGCATAGTGGCTATACTTCCTCGCCGAATTTGACTACCACTTGGAGTACAAGCCGAGGAAGGCTAACGTGGTAGCAGATGTGTTAAGTCGCAAGGCGGAGTTTTTGGATAACACTCAACCCAACTCTTTCTTTAAGATCGAATGAAATAAGTATTGGAGTATGATCCTATATCCAAGAATCTTGTGCCGTTGTCTTAAGATAGGAAGATAAGAAGGTACAAGAGAGATCTTCACCAAGGGAGATCGGTTGTACGTGCGTAAGTAGGGCTATCTTAGGCGGACTATCTTTAAAGAGGGTCATGATTCAATATGGGCCGGTCATCTAGGAATCAAAAGGACACTAGCGTTGGTAGAAGGTACGTTCTATTGGCCAAGAATGAGGGACGATGTCAAGGCATTCGTCCAAACATGCCTAGTATGCCAAACAAGACAAGATAGAGCAACGCCAACTAGGAGGGTTATTAGAGTCGTTAACAACACCTAAGGGATCATGGGAGAGCGTTTCCATGGACTTTATCATATGCCTATAAAAGTCGGAGAGTTGTGGGTGTATTATCATGGTGGTGGACCAATTCTCTAAGTATGGGACTTTCATTGCGGTACCACCCGATTATATCACGGACGAGATTATGAAGATCTTCTTCAAACATGTGGTGAAGTATTAGGGAGTCCCACATACAATCGTGAGCGATCGAGATCCTCAATTCACGGAGCTATTTTGGACGAAGTTGTTCAAGATCATGGGTATGTACTTAAAATTTTCTACGAGTTTCCATCCCCAAACTAATGGGCAAACGGGGAGGGTAAATGCATTCGTGGATCTCTATCTTTAGCACTATGTAAGTGCCAACCAAAGAAATTAGGCGAAACTCCTTGATGTTGCACAATTCTAGTACAACTTGCAAAGGAGCGAGGCTATGGGGAAGAGTCCCTTCGAGTTGGTTATGGAGCAGAAATAGTTGACCATGAATGCCTCAGTCGTGTCTTACGATGGGAATAGTTTGGCCACGTACAAGACCATGAAGCAGTGGCATGATTAAGCGAATATAGCCCAAGCTTCATTGGAGAAAGTGGCAAAGAAGATGAAGTAATGGGTGGACGAGAATAGGAGACAAGTGGAGTTCAAGGTAGCGGACCAACTCCTACCTCAAAAATTCAAATCGTTGAGGAAAGTGCACAAAAGGTTGATACGGAGGTACAAACCTTTCCCTAGTACGAGAGGACCGGGAAGGACGCACCTCTGGTGTACTGTAACACCCTGACATCTGGAATATGCAACTAAATAAAACTTCGATAGAATAACCAAATAAAGGATAAAATCCTTCCTACAAAACCATCTTTGAAAATACCTCAATTTTAAAATCATAAAAATTAATCCCAACATACAATAACTTAAATCGCACCAACACTAAGTAAGGTCAGGTGTTACTTAACCCAAATACTAATTGCTATTCCCAAATATAAATGCGGAAGACTTCACCAAGCTAAACGTTCCTCGAGCACACAACTAGCACTCAAACTCTTCACAGTGTCGCTAGCACTATTCCCGAACCGGAACCTGATGCACATGCCGACAAATAAAAAGGTTAGGCTAACGCCTAGTGAGTTCAAGAGTTTATATCATGATCAAAATAATTCGTTAAACGAAAGAAGTAAAATTTAAATCATGATTTTCCGAAAAGGTTTATATAAATATGGAAACAACTCATTTCCCAACGTACAGAATTTCAGTAACGAAAGCTCCAATATATAACGGTTTCCAAAATGAAACCAATTCCATAACTTACTCAAAAAGGCGGATAAATAATTAATTTCCAAATAATATAAACATGAATAAAACTCTATTATTCAAAACCTCCAAACACGGATGAGGCATAATACGCCGCCCACAAATCATGAAAACAACACATATAAATATAAAACGTCACCGAAAACATGGATAAAGATAAATACCCAAAACAACACCTTTCGGTAACGGGGGAGACCTGGTTCCATCGAATGTGGCAGGTACACAAAGTTAAGCCACTTATCAACGTTCTTGGATTATAATCATAAGACATATCAAGCTCAACACCTTTAAGCGTACACTTGTGGAGTATCAACTTCAACCCCTCTAGGTCTGTACATTGAGTTATCCAAATCCAAGGGAATATATTACCACATAGGTCTTACACCTTACCTCGATGCCTAAATGTACCTCAATGTGGAAAACTAGTGTCCCATCATTGGCATAATACCCAAGTGTAAGGACATCAAGTTCAACCACCCACGATCTATACCTCTAGTCCTTCGCAAAGGGTCTTTCGGTCTACGAGTTCAACCACCCATGGTTTATACCTCGCTCCCGCTAACCAAAATTATTTCCAATTCCAAAACAGGGATAAAGTTCCCATTAAACCAAATGGCTGACTCATATGGCTATGGATCCTATGCATTACAGTCTAAATGCTATATGACTCCAAACGAATGAACAAATGCATTCAAAACATGTAATTATCAATTAAATATGAATCATGACCAAAGCTCTACTTTGAGCTATCAAAACTGGACAATTGTCCCCAAGACTTAACAAAATCAATTACCGAGCTATAAGCCCGACTAACTCAAAAGACCAATTGTTAAAAGTCATAAAATGAAATTAAACGTAACAACACACACTTTTGTCAACAAATATTTCAAATCCATGAAAGACCCAAAATAAGACATTGGGTTGGGACAACCCTCTTTTCCAAGGAATTCACATCGTTACATTTTTAAATCGTCCCATAGTGTACGATATGCATATTTTCAAAGTACACGATAAAAGAGCATTTATATCGGTCTCCATTTGTAGGACAAACGTCAAAATACTTTCATGCATGTTTCATTTATTCAAAGCCTAAAATCTTACACGTTCGTATTTTCAAAATGTACGATAACGTAAACCATGCGTATTTCCAACAAACACAAGAATGTGCATTTTTACCAAATAATCTCCATTTATGCAATAAATCGTTAAAGTACTTTCATTCATGCTTCATTTATCAAATTACCCAAAATCACACGTTCGTATTTTCAAAATGTACGATAACCTAAACCATGCATATTTCCAACAAACACAAGAATGTGCATTTTTACTAAATAATCTTCATTTATGCAATAAATCGTTAAAGTACTTTCATTCATGTTTCATTTATCAAATTACCCAAAATCCCAAATATGTGTGTTTTACAAGATTTATAAAGTCATACACTTCAAATAATCAAAACTCAACATTTGATAATTTCATGTAAAACACATGAACACTTTAAAATGGACATTTTTGGCATGTACAATGTTTTCACAAATCAACTTGAACTCACCTTGCTAGATTTAGGCTAAATCTAGATTTTCCCTAATATGAGCTCCTTTGAAGAAATTGAATCCTCAAGCCAAATCTTCCAAAAACATTAACCACAACTTGGATCCACCAACCAAACACCTCTAGAGTTACCAAAACGAACCATAAACTCCAAATCCTCAAAATGGAGAGAAATGGTTGGATGAAACCCTAGAAAACTTTGATGAGGAAGATGAAATGAAAGGATTCTTGCTTTAGCTTCCAAAACCATGATAGATGAAGAAGGGACACTTGAAAACTTGATTCATGGTGTCTAAAAGGCTCGAAATCGACATTAGGGGTGAAGGGTTTCAGTTTTTTTGGGAGAGAAAAACGAAGTGGGTGAAGTGAAATGAGGAAAAGGGGTGAAAAATCCCGTTTTTACAGGTCAGGTGTCCTCGTGCGACAATGCCCGACGACTATGCCCTTTGGCATAGTCGCGTGTCACAGTCGCGGGGTTGGTACCACCTTCTGTTCCCTGGTGCTACATTGACCAGCGACGTTGACACGTGTCATAGTCGCTGGTCATAGTCGCTCAGGAGGTACCGAACATCGTTTTGGTCATAACTTCTTCGTTTTAGCTCCGTTTTTGCTCCGAAAAGAATCGTTGGACTCGTACTTGAATTCTCCATCCAACAAGACTATAAAATCTAGAATTTAATCCAAAATCCTATTTTTCATATTTATCTTAAAATGTCGATATCTTCCAAAGATCGAGGTGTTACATGTACCAATTATCGTGCCCATGGTAAACGCTGGGTAGCCCCCTTCCCGGTGATTGGATGTGTAGGAAAAGTATCATACTGATTTAATTACCGCCCAAGTTAAAGATTCATCCGGTTTTCCACGTAAGTTTTCTTAAAACTTATCATGAGGATATGGAAGACCCAGAACGGGAGTGTCCAAAAGGGCATCACCTGCGGTTATGACTTCATTTGATAAGGAAGCTGAAGAATCCTTTGCTATCGGAAGGTATCGAGACAAGGAGTGTCGAGCTACACAGAGTACTTGATCAAGTGGCAAAACATGCCCGATAGTGAAACAAGTTGGGAAGCTCAAGACGCATTGTGGCAATTCGCGAACAAGATCAAGAAGTATCATGAGGGTGGCACGACGAGGACGTTGTCAGCTTAGGTGGGGTGAATGTGATGATCCGCCAAACATGGGACGAATTTTCCGAGGGTTCACCGGAATTCAGAACCTTCTACTTTACTCAAGAAGGATGGTGACTCATGTGGAAGCATTTCTTGAATATTCTCCATGGAAGGAGGTAGAAGCGTCTTGTAAATAACCTTTTACTTGATAATTCTTTAATGCTCCTTGTATATATGTCCAAATAGTTGTTTTCTAGATTGTTCCTATGAGTGGTATAAATAGGTGGTGGCCTTATTTGGTTCAATACACCTCAAAGTATTCTTCTAAGATCTCTTGTAATAGTTATCTCAAGCAATACAAGTTTCCTTTGCATCCCAACAATATATTGTGTTCTCTACTTCTCTTTACTCGCCTTAATCGTTGGTTGTTTCAGGAGTTTGGCTGACTTAGTTCGAGAACTAAGACTGCACGTGATCTTGTAGAGGCAAGTCCATGACATTTAACCCTAAAAAAGCTAGTTGTAACCGACTAATAATGTTTTAAAGATGGAGATCGATGGCGGGGACCAACAGCGTGATAGGCGATATGAAGAACAGATAACAATGGGGCGACGGGGAATCGCAAGGGGTTTGAATGATATAGAGCTTGGGAACTGTAAAACTGATTTTGTTTCTTTTTTATTTTAAAACCTTCCTAGTCGGCCACAAGTTTTTTTTTGTGTTAAAATGATGCAAGTAACCCTTTTAGAAAGTTTGATGGTTTATTTATTTAAAAAAAATATTTATGGAATTAATTATTTAAAATATGAAATTTCAATTATTTTTTATTTTAAAAAATAACTTAAGGATTTAATTATTGAAAATGAGTAAGATTAATTAGTTTATTTATTTATTAAAAAATCGTTTAAGAATTTAATAATTTAAAATAGGATAGTTTATTAGGATTTTATGAAGGGATGGGCTAATGACACCCCTATGCCATACTAACCACACCCCCTAACCCCTACATAATGATTGATTTTTTTTTTGTTTTTTTATTTTTTTTGTTTTATTATGTTTTTTAATTTATATTAAATCTTTATTTTTTTGTTTTTTTAATTTATATTAAACCTTAATTTATATGAATTATAAATAATAAAAATTAGTTTTTTTTTCTAAAATAACAGTGAGAGACGATTGAGTTTTTTTAAATTTTATTTAATTCGAAAAAAATTCTTATTGGTATAAAAATTATTTTTTCTAGTAATTATATAATCATAAAAAACATAAACATTGAGATTTGACATAAAGTGTAATATATAATACGAATATATAATAAAAAATATATATTTTTTATATAATCAAGTTATAAATAACGTGTAATATCACATTATACTTTGAAGCAATCAAGACACCTATTTCAGGCATTGTCATCCAGTGTTCAACTGGTGCACATTGATCTGATTGAAAGAAGTTTAAAGTGTTGTAAACAATATTCCAATATTGTCCTCCAAAAGCGTTGATGTATTATGTCTTGTGTGTATCTAACTTTTCCATCAAGTTAAATCGAATTGTGGGCCATGCATCTTCATGAAGACCGAGATAGACAACTATTGCTCGGAATCCACAATTTCCATCACCTCTCACATCATGTACATGCGTAATGTAAGGGTGAAACATTTTTGAAAATTGATTAATGTATGGATGTGCATTATAGTTTTTGCCCATGAAAGAACTGTGTCACGGTGGTTCCTGGTAACTCATTCTTTCCAAGTCAACAAATGTTGACGCGTTCGAACTACTACGTCTAAGGGGTCTTTCACTTGTAAAAGACGGGTCAACATTAGTTATTAAATTACTTTTAATCCCTTACTTTATCATTTTTCATTTTATACCCTTATCATATTAACATAAATAATCGTATATAAACTAAAATATATTAAAAATACATTTTTTTATTACAAACAATATATCATTGTATTCGTCTCGTCAATACCTTCAAAATGAGCCCAATATTGAATATTTTTTGATTTAATCATATTGGACTCATTTTGAAGGTATTGACGAGACGAATACAATGGTATAATTTATAAAAAGAAAAGATATATATATATATATATATATTTATAAATATATATATATATATATATATATATAAAACAACAAAAAATAACAATATATATAAGTAAGGGAAATTAATTAAAATGCCAACAGTTACCAAAATGCCACAAAAATTTCTCAGTTTACCAAAATGCCCTAAATACCCGCGATCGCGAGATAGGGCTGACGTGGCACGAACTTTGGCCACAAATGGCCCGCGGAGCCCCTCAACTTTGGCCACGGTGCACATTTGGCCCCTGCCCGCGATCGCAGCCCGCGATGGACCAAAATTTTTTAGTTTTGGTCCCTGGAAATTTACACTTTTGGTCCCTGTACTTAGACGAATCTTGCATGCTTTTACTGTTTTTCCACAATTATTGTACTTTGAACACCGATTAGTGGTTGAAATTCATTTGCATGTTTGAATCAATGTTAAATCAGTGTTTTTGGAATACCAGTTTGTGGATGAAATGAGAGATTGGTTATCATCAATGTTGGTTGTTTCATTGATAAATAGATGTAAAATGCAATCCATAATCCACACACCGATTTCATACTTCTTTCTTGATTTCTTTCTGCAATATTTTGTGTTTGAGATACTACTGAAAAAATGAGTTCATCTGTTGCAAAAGCTAAGATATATTTCTGTTTTGATGGTGAATGGGAGCAAGATAACAATAAGTGGAATTTTTCTTATAAATCTAAGCATGGTGTAAAATTGCCAGTAAACTATACTTATCATAAATTTCTTGCATACGCCATGCAAAAATGTGGAATCAACCCTTCTGCTGTTTGCAAGTTAGTGTTTAAAAATGGCAATGGGTCATTTGTGGATTTATCCAACGATGGGGATATCTCTAATTTTCTACACTTTGCACTCGATTCAGAAAGGCCCCCATTACTTTTTGTGTATCCCGCCGTATCCGACGAAAACGACGACGGTGACGACGAAGACCTCCAAATAGAGCAGCCTGATTCTCAATTTTAGGCGTCTGACGCCCCCAACGGTTCATTTAGATCATTCATATGGTCTTAACGACTGTATTCCGGAGACGCAACAACAACAACCACCACAACCACACGAAGGGCGTACTGCTGGAGTTGCTGATGACAAAACCCATGTTTTCAGAACGGGTAATTCTGAAATAGACAGATCAGACACCGATAGTGATGATCACGAAGAATATACCCCTAGTAGAAAATCATGTAGTCAGATAAATGACTTTTTTGATATGCCCCCTATTCTTCCAGACTCCCATACCCAGACACAAACCTACGAACCTACACCTTACATTCGCAGTGAAAGGTTAAAAGCAGGTCAGATATTCGATTCGAAGGATCTCTTGGCAAGTCAGATCGGACTCAAGTTCTTGGAAGAGGGTTTCCAAAGTCACGCGCAGAAATATGACAAAAGCAGATACGTAGTTGAATGTGCCAGAGAAAAGTGTGAGTGGAGGTTGTACGCGATTCACACGGGTCCCAAAGGAGGGGCGATAATGATTAAAAAGTTGCACGACGTACACACTTGTACGAGGACGCAACTTAATCCTCACCACAAACAAGCCGGCAAAAAGACTTTGGGTGCGATGCTGAAAAACAAATTTCTTGATGTTAGCAGGTCATTGCGTCCAAAGGACATCGTCCACGATGTTCACCAGCAGTTCGGCGTCACGATTGATTACCACCAAGCTTGGCGTGCGCGATGCCATGCACTGTTTATGGTGAGAGGCACGTTCGAGGAGTCATATGAACGACTCCCGACATATTTATATAATTTGCAGCTGCAGAACCCTGGTACTGTCACACAGCTACGAACCGATTCACGTCGATGGTTTGAGATGTGCTTCGTGGCCCTTGGACCCGCGGTACGTATTTTAACACGTCATATGTTTACACATTATAAACTATAACATTTACAAAGGAAAACCACCTATGTTTTTGCAGATCCGCACATTTCTGGCAAATCTATGTCGTGTCCTGATAATAGACGCAGCCCATTTAAAGGGCCGTTACTTGGGTATGATGTTCCTGGCGGTTGCCATGGATGGGGATAACTCCATCGTTCCAGTAGCTTTCGGCGTAGGCAAGTCTGAAACCGGGGACGAGTGGACTTGGTTTATGTCCATGTTGAGACAAGCTATCGGAGACCCGCAAGGGTTGGTGTTTATGTCTGACAGGGCTCCTTCCATAAGCGCCGCAATCTCTGCCATGTACCCAAACGCTCCTCACGCCATATGCTGTCGACATTTGGAGATGAACGCCAAATCCAAGGACAAACGTATTACCACCTACAAGGATATCTATTGGGTGGCATGCAGAGCATATACGGATCGGGAGTTTAACAAGTACATGAATATGCTACGATATAGTGCCGACGAAGCAGCTAAAGTCTTTGACGATGTTGGACCGGATATGTGGTCTGCGGCCCATTTTCCTGGACAACGGTATGACATTCTGACCTCGAATAGTGCGGAGTCTGTGAATGCACTCTCCCGTTTTGCGCGTAGATGTCCGATTGTTAATCTTATGGACTACTTTCGGGCCTTTCAACAAGAGTGGTACCAAATTCGACGCCTAAAAGGAGCTGAGATGCAAAATGCACTCACACCAACGGCGGAGAATATCGTTCAGTACAGGGCGCGTCATGCGGCGACATGGCCGGTAAGAGCAATCGGGTATGGGAAGTACGAGGTGCATGATGACTATATTCACGCGATTGTGAATATGGAAGACCACTTTTGTTCGTGTCGCGAATGGGATAAATCTGGGTTACCGTGCGGCCATGCCATCGTTGCAGCAAGATATATGGGTCGTACAGATTGCAGCGACTTGGCTGTACCTTTCTTCACGTCCGAATATTACCGAAAAACATACGTGGAGGTAATAAACCCAGCTGGACCCCCTGCAGCATGGGTGTATCCACCCGAACCGCTTCCGCCATGCTATCCACCTTTAATGGATAAGAACAGAGCCGGGAGACCGAGAAAGAACGACCGACGTCCATCACGTGGTGAAAGTTCGATACAACGAAGATGTACTCGGTGCCAATGCGTAGGACACACTCGTGGAGAGTGTCCAAATCCCGCCCCTTCAACCGTGCCAAGGAGACATTCAGTCAGTCACACCCCGGGCCCGTCACAGCTTGAACCATATGGAACAAACACATATGATACTGTTGATCTGAACGCTGATTTGTAAAATATATATATATATATATATATATTCATATTATATATACACACATACATATGCTGTTAAATGAACATGGATAACACAGCTAGTTTGTAAATGATATATATATTCATATTATATATATACACACATACATATGCTTCTAAATGAACATTGATAACACAGCTAGTTTGTAAATGATATATATTCATATTATATATACACACATACATATGCTTTTAAATGAACATTGATAACACAACTAGTTTGTATTCCATCCAACATGCTCTACATCTTCAATCTTTCTGACCCTTCTTCAACGGCTTCTGCTTTTGCAACCACGTATGGCCATTGTGTACCACAACCCGGACACACTTTAGCAAATGAGTTGAGGGTTGTCATATATTCTACAAGAGGAGTAGGCCCACGTGGATAGAGTACGGCTACCAAAATCTAGCATCATTAACAAACAAAACCCCATGTTTGTTTATCCGAATGAGGTAACCTCTGACTTGACCTTGCATGATGTATCCAACCTAACCGTGGTTCAGCGGCTTAAAAACTACTTTTTAGAGAAATTAACAACAACAAAAAAATACAAAACAACAACACAGTAAAAAAAATACAAACAACAACACAGTAAAAAAAATACAAAACAACAAAAAAATACAAAACAACTAAAACAACCACCACCTACTTAAAAATTGATTTAGTTTCATCAATCCAAGCTTGCTTCTCGTTTACCTTCGCTTGAATAATTGCGAAGTCTTGCAGAATATGGTGAATTGCTTCTTGTTCTCGACGAACACGAGCCTCCCGAGCTTTTATATCCCCTTTCATCCTTTTGATCTCCCTGTCTTCCTCTTCGATCTTTCTCAAATGGACTGCGTTCCTGTCCATAATTTTTTTCCACTCTTCTGTTAGTTCATCTATCTCCTTTTCCTTTTTTGCTATGGCGACCTCGATTTGAGGTGGCATTTTTTCAGGAGTAGACTTAGGGTTTGATGACGATGCCATTTGTGGATGAAATGAGAGAAGAGAAATCAAGAGAGAAAACAATTCAAAGAAAGAAAGCAAGAGAGAAATCAAGAAAGAAAGCAATAAACAAGTGTGAATTGTGAATTGCATATTACTGATATTTATGGATGAAATCTCAAACATGCAAATGAATTTCAACCACAAATCGGTCTTCAAAGTACAATAATTGTGGAAAAAAAACAGTAAAAGCATGCAAGATTCGTCTAAGTACAGGGACCAAAAGTGTAAATTTTCAGGGGCCAAAACTGAAAATTTTTGTTCCATCGTGGGCTGCGATCGCGGGCAGGGGCCAAATGTGCACCGCGGCCAAAGTTGAGGGGCTCCGCAGGGCATTTGTGGCCAAAGTTCGTGCCACGTCAGCCCTATCCCGCGATCGTGGGCTCCATCGCGGGTATTTAGGGCATTTTGGTAAACTGAGAAATTTTTATGACATTTTGGTAACTCAATGTTTGACTTTTGGCATTTTAATTAATTTCCCTATGAGTAAAATATATATATATATATAAAAGAAACAAAAAGAATAACAATATATATATATATATTTCTATATTTCTAATATATATATATATATATAAAACAAATAAATAACAATAACAATATATATATATATATATAATCTAATCTAATCGTATAATAATTGCAATAATATATATATATATATATATATTTAAAACAAAAATGATTGGTTCGGAAAACATTGCATTCAACACCCCTATTTGGGGTGCCATTAGCACTGCCTTTTCATGAATTTTTCCATATATACGATAGTGATTGATGTGAGATTCCTCCTTTTGTTTCGTGTTCCATTTCATCTCTTTATTCTGTTGTCAAACTGAACATATGTCATTTGCTGTTTTTAATCGACGCTGTATCATGTCCAGATCATATGTTTTTTTAATAGTATTTCTTGATTAAACCATCAATTTGACATGTAATTTATTTATTTTCAACTTGTTTACTATAACTCACCTATAGTTTAATTCACAACATTATTACAATAACAATATATATATTTATAACTTTTATATTTATTTTAAATAATACAGATCATTATAAAAAGAAGTCTAATTTTGATGAGTAAATTACATTTTTTGTCTGTATGATTTGTTAAAAATTTCTATTTATATCTCTGTGATTTTGAAATTACGATTTTCATACTCATGATTTATTACTTGTCATTATTTTTGTTTTTATCCTGATTGTTTTTTTTTTGTCTCTATGGTTCCCTCATACTTAGGGGGTGTTTGGGATTGCGTTTGAAAACAGCTTATCTCCTTATTGCGTTTCCATGCCGGAGGTGAGTGTTTGGATTTAAAAAAAAAAACTCCTTATCACGTTCCAGGGAAGAAGATAAGGAGTTTTTTGAGAAGCAACTCCAGACTAACTTTTCTGGAACGGAGATAAGTTATAAGCAAATAAGCATAAGTTAAAAATATAAGCACTCCCAAACACCCCCTTACAAGTAATCATTAACCAGATGTGAAAATAGAAATGAATTGCAAATCGTAGAAAAGAAAATCAAATTTTCAAAACCATAGGAACTAAATGTGCAATTTTTAACAAACATAGGGACGAAAAACGTAATTTACTAAATTTTGAACATCACATGGACAAAAATAGGGCTGTAAACGAACCGAACGTTCAGCGAACCGTTCGTGAACTGTTCGGCGGGAAGTTCGTTTATGTTCGTTTATTTAATAAATGAACGAACATGAACACATTTTTTTGTTCGTTTAGTTAAATGAACGAACATGAACAATGGTCTCGTTCGTTCATTTATGTTCGTTCATTTATGTTCGTTTACGTTCGTTTATGTTCGTTTACGTTCGTTTATGCTTGTTTATATATAAACATGTATATAATATGAAATTAATGTGTAAAATCGTCAAGTAAATTGATCTTTTAGAATTTATTTTTCATACCTCCTAAGTTAACCCGGTTTTTCATTTTGTTAAGGTATTTTTACGAACGAAATGATGAGTATGATGGTTGTTTTTTGTTCATTTGGGTTCGTTCGTTTATGTTCATTTGAGTTCGTTCGTTTATGTTCATTTAAAATCGTTCGTTTACATTCGTTTATTTTCATTTAAGTTCATTCGTTTACGTTCGTTTATGTTCATTTAAGTTCGTTCGTTTAACTCTTAATGAACGAACATAACGAACAAACAAAAATTCTTAACGAACGAACATGAACACAAAAAATATCGTTCGTTTACCGTTCGTGTTCGTTCATTTGTTCGGTTAAGTTAAACGAACGGACATAAATAAGCCTCCGTTCGTGTTCGTTCGGTTCATTTAGGGTGCGTTTGGTTGCAGGACAGGACAGGACAGAACAGGACAGAACAGAACAGCTGTCCAGCGTTTGGTAGAACATAACTAAATTGGACAGAATAGAACAGGACTGACAAAATGACCAATTTACCCCCAGTGGGTTATTTAGTGGTGGCGGTGGTGGTGGCGGCGACGGTGGTGGTGGCGGCGACGGTGGTGGTGGCGGTGGTGGTGGGAAACAAAGAAGAAGAAGAAGAAGAAGAAGAAGAAGAAGAAGAAGAAGAAGAGGGTATTTTTGTCAAAAAGCTCCTTGTTCCACTTAGTTCCATGGTTTTTGGTGGAACACATGTGTTCCATGTTTGTTCTACTTAGTTCTGTTCTATCTTAAGTCACGCCAAACAAAAGACAAAAGTCATTGTTCTGTTCCTCTCATGTCCCACAACCAAACGCAGCCTTACGGCCCTAGACAAAAAAAGTGATTTACTTTTAAAAGAAATTAATTAAAACATTGAATATGTACCGTGCGGTGTGGTCCGTTGGAAGACGCATGTGGGTATGACCTGGATCTTTAAAATCAATAAAATATGTCTTCCTTCCAAAATTGCAGTCAATCTTTTGACTTTTAAATAAGTTTATTACTTCATCTCGTGTTTTTTTAGTTGCCATGAATATATTATTTGTTTTTAATTTTTTGATTTATATTTTATAATCAACTACTGTATTTGTTTTTTGTTATAAAATAACAATGTCTAAAAACGAAATTGTGGTATTAATAGCAATATTTAAGATGATGACAATGACGATGATGAAAAATATTAAATAAAGTAAACTACGATTTTAGTCCCTGTGGTTTGATGTTTATTTCTTTTTTCGTCCCTGGTCTTTAAATTTTGCTTTTTTCATCCTTATAGTTTTTTTTTATTTCGTTTTTCGTCCTTGATGTTAAAAAAATCCTTAAGAGTAAATTACAGAAATGGTCCCTCAACTATGCCTCGATTTCAGTGATGGTCCCTCCAAATCCGAAACTACACTGATAGTCCCTAAAACACAGTTTCTCATCCCAAAGTGGTCCCTCTCACTCACGCCGTCCATTTTTTCCTTTAGCGCTCACATGTGCCCCTCATGTGAGGGACATTTTAGCCTTTTTTACCCTTTCCCTCTATTTCCTTCTCATTAATAAACGATTTCCAACGTTCATATCATCTTCATCGCTCCATTACAGACCTCCCTTCTCTCTCTATTCCATACTCTGTATCTCCAAAAATCCATGGTGCGACCCATACTTCCACCCATGGTTTACTGCAATTGTGGTTTACCTGCCATCACTCGCACATCTTGGACAGAAAAAAATCCAGGGCGCTGATTCAAATGTTGTTCGAGAAATGTAGGTTTTCACTTTCTGCTAATTTGGTTTAATTTTAGGCAGATTTTGTGCTAATTTGGTTTGATTTGTTTATTAGGTATGGAATTGTGGTTTATTTACTTGGGTGAACCCCCCCCCCCCCCCCCCCCAATTTCTTCTAACAGTATGGGTATTATAAATGGGCTTCTGAGATCAAAGAACAAGCTTGAAGGGGAAATTGAAGAACTTCAGAAGGAGAGGCAAAGATGGAAGCTATTTTGTTGTTTAAGTTGGATAGTGTTGTTTATTTTCTACATTTTAAGTGGCTAGCTAATGTAAACAGTTTATTTGCAAATTAAATGGCAATGTGTTGCATTTATGGTTCTTCAGTTGTTCTTGGTTCATTAAATGTTCAATTGTTCTTCAATTGTTCTTGGTTCAATAAATGAAACCCATCCATTTAATGTGATACCGTGTTAAGATGATATACTGTAAAAAATATGAGAAACTAAAACACATTCATACCAAAAACTAGTGAATATGACCATTTTACCAAAAAAACCACATTCATACCACATTCTCCCAACTGCAACACCATTGCTTTCCATATTCCACATCACAGCTACAATATGCTTACATGGAAGGCCATTCAGTTCCCACCTTCTACAAGAACAGTACCTTTCATCCCCATTTTGTTGGAAATGAACAATGCACTGGTCAAAACATAGACCACTCACCTCATACATGTAATCCCCATTCCATATCACTGTGTACTTAGAAGCTTCTTTTTGGATTGCATTCAACATATTTGTTGCTGTTGGTGTAAGGGGGTCATAAGTACCATCTCCTACAGATTTATCTACTCCTGCTTGATCACCCATGTTTTTTTCATTACCCACATTATTGTTAGCAGCTTCAAAAGGATTAAAGTCATCAAACAGGTTATAATCACTTATGTCAATGTTATTAAGATCTATATCAATTTCATGTTGATCCCGTGCCATACCTTCATCCATATTCAATCCCACACTTTTGTCAAAGTTGTTAAGATCTATTCCTAATCCATGTTGACCCTCATTTGTGTTAGTGTGATCATGTGATACATCTTCCCCTGTGATGTGATCATTTGGGTTAGTGTGATCATGTGATACATCTTCCTCTGTGATGTGATTATTTGGGTGAGTTTGATCATGTGATACATCTTCCCCTGTGATGTGATCATTTGGGTGAGTTTCATCATGTGATACATCCTTCTCAACCCAACCAAGATATAATCTTTTCTTACAAGAACTAGAAGATCCCTTAGACTTCTTTGGTCTCCTATTCAGTTCAGGTGATACATCTACAGGAAGATCCTTTATTACAACTTTTACAGCATTTGGTGAGGTAAAATATGATCTAAGGGTGGTCCTCCAATGCTCAATAAAAACATCAGCAAGTTTACATTTTGGAAAGTATTTAAAGAAGTTCAACACATCTTCATCATTCCCTAAAGGCATGAGACCATATTCTAAATCCATATCTGGAATTCTAAAGTGATAATACATAGGAGGCACAAGGTCTTTGTAACCTAAGTCGGCAACCATTGCATTAAGCTCATGCACAGAGAACTCATCAGTATCTACTAAGTCCACAAAATGTGTTTTACCCCTTACATACACCCTCCATGATGTATCTTCAGGGAGATTAGGGTAGGATAGATACCTGAAATTTACATCCAAACAAAGAAAGTAAACAAAAACCTATTTTCTAGCTATAATCTGACCTATCGTGAAGTTATTTTGTGAAATTGTACATACCATATATTTCTGGATAGTCAATATCATCTGTGCTAGAGCGTATTTGCCACTGAGTTCGTCCCATTGTCTGCAAATCTTTAGGATCGTTGTAGCTGAAGATGAATGTGGATGATGATGAAGTTGTGTACTGAGGGTAGCTTAGGAATGAAACGTCCTTTGGTATGGTAATATCTAAATGAGAAGGAAATAGAGGGAAAGGGTAAAAAGACTAAAATGCCCCTCACATGAGGGGCACATGTGAGCGCTAACGGAAAAAATGGACGGCGTGAGTGAGAGGGACCACTTTGGGATGAGAAACAATGTTTTAGGGACTGTCAGTGTAGTTTTGGATTTGGAGGGACCAACACTGAAATCGAGGCATAGTTGAGGGACCATTTCTATAATTTACTCAATCCTTAAATTAAGGGTAATTTGGACTTTTGATTAAAAAAAGTACAATTTTCTTATTCTTTTAATAAAGGTTGATAAAATAAAGCATTTATTAAAAAAAAGTAAATCAACCCATGAATCATGATCACCCAGCGCCACCCATCCTTCCATCTTCTCTCTTCATCCCATAATATACCTGCAACTTGCTTTATTTTTTCATCCATAATCAATGACTCCAACTTATTCATTATTCTTCATCAAAAGCTAAAACCCATATGAAGTTGAATCAATGTCTGTTGGTGAGTGTTGGTTATGAAACAGAGACAACAGCTACCGGAGGTGTTGCTCTTGGTGTAGTCGTCGGAGATGGAAACATAGTGGAAGCCTCTATTTGTTCCACCCTACACCACCAAGCCTCTCTTTCCTAAACTGCCCATAACTTTATTTTAGGGAAATTAATTAAAATACCCCAAGTTTGACCAACTGTTACCAAAATACCCTAAAATTTTTCAACTTTGCAAAAATGCCCAAAATACCCGCGATGGGGTCCCGCGATCGCGGGATACGCTGACGTGGCACGTATTTTGGGGCCAAATGCCCCGCGAAGCCCCTCAACTTTGGCCGCGGTGCACTTTTGGTCCCTGCCCGCGATCGCAGCCCGCGATGGCCCAAAAAATTACACTTTTGGTCCCTGAAATTTTACACTTTTGGTCCCTGAAAATTTACACTTTCAGCCCCTAAACTTAAACGAATCTTGCATGCTTTTACTGTTTTTTTCCACAATTATTGTACTTTGAAGACCGATTTGTGGTTGAAATTCCTTTGCATGTTTGAGATTTCATCCATAAATACCAGTAAGATGCAATTCACAATTCACACTTCCTCTTGCTTTCTTTCTTGATTTCTCTCTTGCTTTCTTTCTTTGAATTGTTTTCTCTCTTGATTTCTCTTCTCTCATTTAATCCACAAATGGCATCGTCATCAAACCCTAAGGCTACTCCTGAAAAAATGCAACCTCAAATCGAGGTCGCCATAGCAAAAAAGGAAAAGGAGATAGATGAACTAACAGAAGAGTGGAAAAAAATTATGGACAGGAAGGCAGTCCATTTGAGAAAGATCGAAGAGGAAGACAGGGAGATCAAAAGGATGAAAGGGGATATAAAAGCTAGGGAGGCTCGTGTTCGTCGAGAACAAAAAGCAATTCACCATATTCCGCAAGACTTCGCAATTATTCAAGCGAAGGTAAACGAGAAGCAAGCTTGGATTGATGAAACTAAATCAATTTTTAAGTAGGTGGTGGTTGTTTTAGTTGTTTTGTATTTTTTTTTCTTGTTTTGTATTTTTTATACTGTGTTGTTGTTTTGTATTTTTTGTTGTTGTTAATTTCTCTGAAAAGTAGTTTTTAAGCCGCTGAACCACGGTTAGGTTGGATACATCATGCAAGGTCAAGTCAGAGGTTACCTCATTCGTGGGCCTACTCCTCTTGTAGAATATATGACAACCCTCAACTCATTTGCTAAAGTGTGTGCGGGTTGTGGTACACAATGGCCATACGTGGTTGCAAAAGCAGAAGCCGTTGAAGAAGGGTCAGAAAGATTGAAGATGAAGAGTTTGTTGGATGAAATACAAACTAGATGTGTTATCAATGTTCATTTAGAAGCATATGTATGTGTGTATATATATAATATGAAATGGGGTTTTGACAAGTTGGTATCACTGGACTCATTTAAGAATTGTGAAAATGGGTATTTGACGAATGATGATTCATGTGTGTTTGGAGCTGAAGTGTTTTAAACACACATGAATCATCATTCGCCAAATACCCATTTTCACAATTCTTAAATGAGTCCAGTGATACCAACTTGTCAAAACCTCATTTAATATTCTTCTCGTGAAACCTTCTCCTATTGCCATTCACGATATCTATAAACACATTCAAATAATAATAATTTAAAACGATTTAATGAATTAGTTAATATATGATTATTATGTTAATGCGATAGGAGTGTAAAACAAAATTGAAAAAAAATAAGAGATGTACCATAAATTAAATAATTAACTATAAGGTTATGAATTTTAATGTATAACTTTAAACACACATGAATCATCATTCGCCAAATATATCATTTACAAACTAGCTGTGTTATCAATGTTCATTTAGAAGCATATGTATGTGTGTAAATATATCATTTACAAATCAGTGTTTAGATCAACAGTATCAAGCTGTGACGGGCCCGGGGTGTGACTGACAGAATGTCTCCTTGGCACGGTTGAAGGGGCGGGATTTGGACACTCTCCACGAGTGTGTCCTACGCATTAGCACCGAGTACATCTTCGTTGTATCGAACTTTCACCACGTGATGGGCATCGGTCGTTCTTTCTCGGTCTCCCGGCCCTGTTCTTATCCATTAAAGGTGGATAGCATGGTGGAAGCGGGTCGGGTGGATACACCCATGCTGCAGGGGGTCCAGCTGGGTTTATTACCTCCACGTATGTTTTCCGGTAATATTCGGACGTGAAGAAAGGTACAGCCAAGTCGCTGCAATCTGTACGACCCATATATGTTGCTGCAGCGATGGCATGGCCGCACGGTAACCCAGATTTATCCCATTCGCGACACGAACAAAGGTGGTCTTCCATATTCACAATCGCGTTAATATAGTCATCATGCACCTCGTACTTCCCATACCCGATTGCTCTTACCGGCCATGTCGCCGCACGACGCGCCCTGTACTGAACGATATTCTCCGCCGTTGGTGTGAGTGCATTTTGTATCTTAGCTCCTTTTAGGCGTCGAATTTGGTACCACTCTTGTTAAAAGGCCCGAAAGTAGTCCATAAGATTAACAATCGGACATCTACGCGCAAAACGGGAGAGTGCATTCACAGACTCTGCACTATTCGAGGTCAGAATGTCATACCGTTGTCCAGGAAAATGGGCCGCGGACCACCTCTCCGGTCCAGCATCGTCAAAGACTTTGGCTGCTTCCTTGACACTGTATCGTAGCATATTCATGTACTTGTTAAACTCCCGATCCGTATATGCTCTGCATGCCGCCCAATAGACATCCTTGTAGGTGGTAATACGTTTGTCCTTGGATTTGGCGTTCATCTCCAAATGTCGACAGCATATGGCGTGAGGGGCGTTTGGGTACATGGCAGAGATTGCGGCGCTTATGGAAGGAGCCCTGTCAGACATAAACACCAACCCTTGCTGGTCTTCGATAGCTTGTCTCAACATGGACAGAAACCAAGTCCACTCGTCCCCGGTTTCGGACTTGCCTACGCCGAAAGCTACTGGAACGATGGAGTTATCCCCGTCCATGGCAACCACCAGGAACATCATACCCAAGTAACGGCCCTTTAAATGGGCTGCGTCTATTATCAGGACACGACGTAGATTTTCCAGAAATGTGCGGATCTGCAAAAACATAGGTTAAAATGTTATAGTTTATAATGTGTAAATGTTATAGTTTATAATGTGTAAACATATGACGTGTTAAAATACGTACCGCGGGTCCAAGGGTCACGAAGCACATCTCAAACCGTCCACGTGAATCGGTCCGTAGCTGCGTGACAGTACCAGGGTTCTGCAGCTGCAAATTATATAAATATGTCGGGAGTCGTTCATACGACTCCTCGAACGTGCCTCTCACCATAAACAGTGCATGGCAGCGCGCACGCCACGCTTGGTGGTAATCAATCGTGACGCCGAACTGCCGGTGAACGTCGTGGACGATGTCCGTTGGACGCAATGACCTGCTAACATCAAGAAATTTGTTTTTCAGGATCGCACCCAAAGTCTTTTTGCCGGCTTGTTTGTGGTGGGGATTAAGTTGCGTCCTCGTACAAGTGTGTACGTCGTGCAACTTTCTAATCATTATCGCCCCTCCTTTGGGACCCGTGTGAATCGCGTACAACCTCCACTCACACTTTTCTCTAGCACATTCAACTACGTATTTGCTTTTGTCAGATGCCCGCACGCGACTTTGGAAACCCTCTTCCAAGAACTTGAGTCCGATCTGACTTGCTAAGAGATCCTTCGAATCGAATATCTGACTTGCTGTTAAACTTTCACTGCGAATATAAGGTGTAGGTTCGTAGCTTTGTGTCTGGGTATGGGAGTCTGGAAGAATATGGGGCATATCAAAAAAGTCATTTATCTGACTACATGATTTTCTACTAGGGGTATATTCTTCGTGGTCATCATTATCGGTGTTTGATCTGTCTATTTCAGAATTACCCGTTCTGAAAACGTGGGTTTCGTCATCAGCAACTCCAGCAGTACGCCATTCGTGTGGTTGTGGTGGTTGTTGTTGTTGAGAATCAGGCTGCTCTATTTGTTGAGAATCAGGATGCTCTATTTGTTGAGAATCACCCTCCTCGTCACCGTCGTCGTCACCGTCGGATACGCCGGGATACACAAAGAGTAATGGGGGTCTTTCTGAATCGGCTGCAAGGTGCAGAAAAGTAGAGATATCCCCATCGTTGGATAAATCCACAAATGACCCATCGCCATTTTTAATACTAACTTGCAAATATCAGAAGAGTTGATTCCACATTTTTGCATGGCGTATGCAACAAACTTCTGATAAGTGTAGTTTACTGACACTTTTACACCATGCTTAGATTTATAAGCAAAATTCCATTCATTGTTATCTTGCACCCATTCACCATCAAAACAGAAATATAGCTTAGCTTTTGCAACAGATGAACTCATTTTTTCAGTAGTATCTCAAACACAAAATATTGCAGAAAGAAATATTCCAACAATGAAATCGTTGTGTGGGGATTATGGCTTGAATTTTACGTCTATTTATCAATGAAACAACCAACATATCAGAAAACCAATCTCTCATTTCATCCACAAACTGGTATTCCAAAAACATTGATTTAACATTGATTGAAACATGCAAATGAATTTCAACCACAAATCGGTCTTTAAATTGCAATAATTGTGGAAAAAAACAGTAAAAGCATGCAAAATTCGTCTAAGTATAGGGGCTGAAAGTGTAAATTTTCAGGGACCAAAAGTGTAAAATTTCAGGGACCAAAAGTGTAATTTTTTGGGCCATCGCGGGCTGCGATCGCGGGCAGGGACCAAAAGTGCACCGCGGCCAAAGTTGAGGGGCTTCGCGGGGCATTTGGCCCCAAAATACGTGCCACGTCAGTGTATCCCGCGATCGCGGGTATTTTGGGCATTTTTGCAAAGTTGAAAAATTTTAGGGTATTTTGATAACAGTTGGTTTGACTTGGGGTATTTTAATTAATTTCCCCTTTATTTTAAACCCACTGACCCTCCTCCATTGAAGAAGTAACTGTATTTTTAAACCCACCGACCCCCTTCATCTCTTCTCTTCGACTCTTCCCAAACCACCACCCTCCTCCTCTCTATTCGTATTTCATCCTCGAGACCCATTACCTTGACAAAACGTAACCCTGAAATGCATGGAATTCAACAAGTGGAGAAGTTCGATAGGAATGTCAACACTCAACAGGTGGTTTTTTTTATGGTTTTGTGAGAGATAGAGATATACAGACAATTTCTATGTTCTTATTTGTGAGGTTTTTTTTCTTTCGTTTATGCTGTTATGTGTATGTGTGTGTGAGAGAGAGCGCCTCTCTTCTCTGGTTTGGGGTTTTCTTCCAATTCTAGTTTTATGAAACAGAGAGATTTGTCATCGATAGTGAATAGTTTTGTGGGTTTTTCTAAATTTGTGGCTCTATCGTAGGTGTAAAAAAGTGTGCAAGAACAAGCTGGAAGGAGGAAACGGTTGCAAGGAAATGTCTTGGTGAAGAAGGTGGGTTTGGGTGGGATACATGAGGTGGTTGTACAGGTGTACAATAAGTTTCTTCAATAAAAATAATATTAAAAATAAATAAAAAGATAAATGACCAAAAAATCCCTGACTTAACTGACCTTTTTTAACAGAATTTGCTAGAGGGACGAAAAGAGAAATGGATTGGAAACCACAGTAACCAAAGAAGCAAATTTTAAAGACCAGGGACGAAAATAGCAAGAAACAACAAACCATAAGGACTAAAATCGTAGTGTACTCTATGAAATAAGTAGTATGACTTAGAATGTGTATTTGTTGTTACGATAAGGTCGATAATATTTGTGTAAGATATGATTCAACTATTACATGTCCTAATGTAATTTCCATTAGACGTGATTTTTTATATTTTTTTATTGTATTTTACAATTTTAATGCTAGATTTTACATGTTTATATAATCACATCATGCACAGTTTCATTGATTCACGCACTTAAAGACTTACGATCAAAACAAAATTGTAAAACTATTCCATCCTGGGCGGGACCTAGCATGGTGCATACGGTGGCACGTGCCATCATATTATTTCTCCGACGAAGGTAAAAAAAACTAGGTACATGAAAGGTGCAACCGTATCGTTTTGGAATGCGCCACTGTATTATTTTGGAAACTTCAAGAAGGTGCAACCCAACCTTGTATTCAACCAAAAAAACCAAATAAACTCTTGAAATCAACCAAAAAAAGGGGAAAAATTCATCGAAATCGATAAAGAAACTAAATCTCTCGAAATCAAGTTTTTTTTTAAAAATCTCTCGAAACGGTGGAATTAGACTAAAAACACACAAGACAATATTGAACGCGGGTAAAAAGATGAAAACAAGTCGATAAAAACCGTGCCTTTTGTAATTATTTTTTATCTATATTATACGATGTCATCGTATGAAAATTTTTCTAGGTTCCTTATATTCCATGGTCTACTTTTTTATGGTTGATCACATATTGTTCATGTGATGTTAATATATTTTGTTCTTATTGTAATATGAATGGAATTCTCTTAATATCATTAACAAATTGAATAAGTGATAGAAAAAAAAATATTTACATATATAAGGCATATACAAATTTGTCATTTTTTGTTACACATTGAAAAATATTGTGTTTTCGTCGTGGCGTATAAGGCTTGACCTCGTCAGACGCCACTACATCATGTCTCACGCCATTTAGAAAATTGGTATGTATAAAATCATTTTTAAATATCTTCCGTTAATAATGGGCCATTTACCAAATACTGGAGTACCTACCGGCAAGAGTCACCACCTCCACTTACTTAATCGGGAAACATTCTCAGCTATTAGAATGGTTTATTGGTAAGCGTCTTTTACCGAGTAAGATTCTTTTCCGGTCTTTGTTATGCTTTTTACTGAGGAAGATTCTCGACCATTGTAATACTTACCCAATAAAATATGTAGTAACACTTTTTAAGCACTTACCCCATTAACATTTGGTAAACAACCTAACACTTACGACTCCAAAATGATGTATATGCATTTATACAAAGATAAAATTCCCAATGCAAGAATTTAGAAATAATAATAAATAGACAAATAAATTAAAAGAAATTAATTAAAATACTCAAAGTTTGACATATCATGTAATAATCATATATTAACTAGTTGATTAAATTCATACGTTTTGACGATTTAATCAATTAGTTAATATATGATTATTATGTTAATGTGATAAGAGTGTAAAACAAAATTGAAAAAATAAGAGATGTACGATAAATTAAATAATTAACTATAAGGGCATGAATTTAAATATTAAAAATATTTTTATGTAATATATATGATATATAATAAAATAATTAAATCAAAAAATATTCAATATTGGACTCATTTCGAAGGTATCGAAGAGACGAGTACAATGATGTAATTTGTTAAAATTAAAATGTATTTTTTAACATATTTTAGTTAATAAACGATTATATGTGATAATATGATAAATGTGTAAAATTAAAATTATGAAAGTAAAAAGTATAAAGTAAAGTAAGTAAATAATTATAGGTATATAAAGTGTAAAATTTAAATCAAAATAACAATTTGAGTGATCATCCGCGGGACTCCTCTCCAAATCGCGGGAGACTAATTTCCAAAATTTTCCCTGGTCCGGGATCGCGGACCCTATCGTGGAAAAAATTGGTATTTTTGCAAAACCAATGAGATTTTTGGGTATTTTTGTAAGTCAAAGTCAAACTTTGGATATTTTAATTAATCGGGAAACATTGTCAACTATTAGAATGGTTTATTGGTAAGCGTCTTTTACCGAGTAAGATTCTTTCCCGATCCTTATTATGCTTTTTACTGAGCAAGATTCTCGACCATTGTAATACTTACCCAATAAAATACGTAGTAACACTTTTTAAGCACTTACCCCATTAACGTTTGGTAAACACCCCAACACTTACGACTCCAAAATGATGTATATGCATTTATACAAAGATAAAATTCCCAATGCAAGAATTTAGAAATAATAATAAATAGACAAATAAATTAAATAAGTTTGAGGGGGCGTTTGGTTCGCAGAATGTTTTTGGATGAAATGGAATCTGTCAAAGGAATTTGACTTTGGAGGAATTGGAATGGAATGTTGTCAGGTTTGACCAGCTGTTTGGTTGACAGAATTGGAATGGAATCTATTAAAGAAATTGGAATCTGTCTGTTTGGTTCACAGAATGTAGCTTTGGAATTGAAATAAAATTTGAGTAAATGACCAAAATACCCTTTTGTTGATTTTAATTTATGATATTTTTTTTAATTTATCATCCTCCCTGTTATTATTACAATATATATATATATATATATATATATATATATAATAAGCTAACCTAAAACACCCTGTGAATGTAAAACTGTTCCTTCCCCTTCTCCCTTTCCTCTCTCACGTCGCCGCCATCATCTACCGCCGGTCGCCGGCGTTTCCACTCCCCACCAAACCGCCGCTTCTGCAGCCGGCGACCTCTTCCTCTCGATTTCCTTTTTCTGCCGCGCCGACAACCACGCCAGACTCCGGCGTTCCCTTCTCCCTCTTCTTTCTCGTTTGAACCAAACATAACCGCCGGCGCCGCTGCTTCTTCTCTCTCGTCCGGCCACCATCGAGAACCACCATCTCGATTCTCCATCTCCGCCTCCCTCTCTCTCACCTGAACAGCAACCACCGCCATCTACTCCCAAACCCAAAATCGTTGTCACCGTCGTCGGCAACCTTCGCCGGCGACCCATCGCCGTGAGCAGCCAGCACCATCGCACGCCACCACTTCCACCACGACAGCCGTTCATCTCCATTTCTCAACTCCATCGCCGATAATAGATAAATTAGGGGTAAGGGTAGTTTTGGAAATAACAAAATTTGAACATTCCATTCCTTGAAATACCATGGTTAAGGGAAGGAATGAAATATGGAATGGAATTTTTAAGATTCCATTTCCTCAAAAGATTGAACCAAACGTCGGAATGGAATCTGGTCAACGGAATTGACTATTCCAATTTCACCAGAATCCGTCCAACCAAATAGCCCCTGAGGGTGATTGTTGGCAGGTTTGAAAACCGCAAGCGTCTATTTCCCCGGATGTTGGAAACTAATCTTTATGTGTTAATGAGAGGTCTCTTTAATATAATAAAATGTTTTGTTGAGAAATCCCCATCGTTTTTATTCAAACATCATTTATTTATGGTATCAAATTGATCCGTATGATTTGTGTTTAATTGTGATATGTAGTATAATAATCTATAGATGATTAATTTTCGTGTTTTTAAATACTGACAATTGACATCATGGCGACTTTTAGGGTTAGTCGACATTTAACTACAAGTGCAATGTTTGAATTCGAGTAAATTCATAAATGGGACTATTGTTTCTAAGTGGTCGATGAATAATATTTCAATTTCAAGTGGTTATGGGTTTTAGATGACCGAAATTTGTTGAGCTGCCAAGATAAGGATGGATAGATTGTTGTTTTCATCAATCTCATTAAGTATATTTAAAAGTTTGTAACGGGTAACGTCCAAGGCTACCGCCTAACCCCCCGAAGTATACCATGTGAGAGTAAATCAGGTACAACAAGGGTCCACTAGGTAGGCAACGAACCCAATTCCTAAGGTAACTTTTGGTACGCAAATATGATTGGAGGGGCAAATTGTATGTTTAGTGTTTGGTATGTCTAAGACAATACTAGATAAGTTGCCCCTAAAAATTGTTTGATAATTTTATATATCATATAATAGTTATAAATTACACAAATCAATAATATTTTAATAATTTAATTTATAAACATTTTACACATTTTCATATACATAAATACATACATATATAGTAGAAGGATTGTGTGAGAAGAGGAGTTAGGCGAGAAGGTAAGAAGGGATCTGGACCCGTGATCAATTTTAATTTCATCTCACCCATGAATCGCGCTTGATACGGGAATTGACCCATTTCATCTCGGTGCATCTTATCCTAATGTGCATCCAATGGCCCAAATCCCTTCTTATGCTTCTCACCATAACTTATTTTATTATGGTTGTGGAGGTGGGGGAGGAAGTTGTAGTAGCGTTCAACGGTGGTTGTCGGTGGTCATTGGTGGTGGCGACAATGGACGTTGGTGATTATTAAGACAAATACAATATTAAAGTAAATTCAAATGAGAGTAGATTAGTAATTTTTTAGTTTCTGCTTCATCCTTGTCCCATAAATAGGTGACGAAAAAAGTCCATTTTGTCCCACCTTGTCCTACACAATACATGTCCCATATCGTGCCAAACATAGAACAATGAATTTCTGTCTTATCCTATGTCCAACTAAACATGAGAAAGTGAGATTTGTCATGATGTGTCTGTTCTGTCCCATATACCAAACACACCCTACAAGAATTGTAACTCCCATAATGTTACTGTTAGACTCGAAATCCAATTTAAATGTGCAAGTATACCACATTAGAATCAAGTGTATTACACCATGGAGGCTACGTATTTAAAAGTGTGTTGCTTATATATATTTTTATGTGGAAGAATTATAATACGAATACAAGGATGAAAATGAAATATGTTTATCATCAATATAATTAGATTCTGGACAACGGAAAAATGAACACCATAACATAAATGGTCTCAAAAAGTTAACAGAAAGTGATCCTTAAATTTTATTATTTTTCTCTTGAAAGCTCAACATAAAATTTCACTGCACGACCACAACAGCCGCCTAATCTTCGATCTACTGGTACATGGACAACTGTGTGGAGTTGATGATAGTAAAATTAGTCGAGGTGCGAACTTTACGAGCATGAAGATAAAATAATTGTATCATGTGTGTGGATATTATATCACTCATAACTCATAAGAGAACTTGTTAGAACTTTAGCTCCAAACATATGCTTGGGAATATGCTCTAGTGGTCAACTCAATACATGGAGTGGAGAATGCAAAACAACAAAGAATAAACTAATCTAAATGATCGTGTGTTACCTAAGTTTTTGTATGAGTATTTGAACCTGTTGGGTCACCAAGATTTGAAATTGACTCACCTATGTTCCTTCTTATATCTTACTTATAATATTTTAGCATCGTTCTTTAAATGGCTTGTACAAGATAGCAACTGTTCGGTGAAGTCGAAGATCAACCGAAACCAAACTTGAAGAAGTTCTCATTGTGGAAATAAGAAGATTCTTCTCAAGATATATACAAGTCATTGTCCACTGATTGTGTCTGCACACATCGGTGGACATCCTCTCCACCGATTGTGTCTTCACACATCGGTGGACATCCTCTCCACCGATTGTGTCTTCACACATCGGTGGACACCCTTCCCACCGATTGTGTCTTCACACGTCGGCCAGATTTATCCCACCGATAAGGTTGCTCAAATCGGTGGGATCTTTGTGTGAATGGTTTTCTTTGAAGATTGTTTTAAAGACTCAAGTAAAATATATCGGTGGAACTTCATCGGTGGATTTGTCTTGGAATACACATCAAGAAGATCATTTAATATGGGACAATATTTATTGCTAGGTAAAAGTGACTTTCTGTCATCTTATCTATTTTTAGATAAAGTCCCTTTCAGCATGGGTTCTATTCCTTGTACCAAGGAAAAGGTGATAATGACATATCAATTTTTCAAAAGTCTACTGGTACGAAGCAAGTCCCCTGAAGACAGGTGTCCCAAGCATTTAATGCTCACCTCACTATAAAAGGAAGTAGAAGGCTCCCATGCAAACCACGCTTTTTGGAAATCTCTCTCAGTGCAAGAAATCTCCATATTGCTTAAAAAACTTCATAGCTTTTTTCTAAGTGTTCTTAGTTGTTTTGTTTAAGTATACTTTGTGAAATATTTTTAGAATAGTTTATCTGTTCTTTTCCGCAACAGTCTTTAGTTTCTTTGTGTAATTCTTGTTGAAGGTTTTCAATAATAGAATTAAAATTGTGAAAATTTTAAGTATTGTATTCAATCCCCCCCTTCTACAATACTTGTTATAGCCATCTGGGACTAACAAGTGGTATCAGAGCAGAAAGTTTATCTCATAAACTTGATCTGCGATGGCTGCCTCTTCATCTTCAACTGTTGAAAATGCTTTTCAAAACAACTTTTCTGAAAATGGTTCCATTACCAAACCTCCTAAGTTTAATCCTAACAACTTTTCTCTTTGGAAAAGTCGTATGATGCTATTCATGGAAGGAGTGGATACTAGATATCCAACCATTCTCAAAGAGGGACCTTTTATCCCTAGAGTCTGGGCTCGCTATGAAACGCAGAGGCTTGGTAAAGAAACTGCTGATAAGGAGGACTCTAGTGACTCCGATGATTCTGATGAGCATTCTGACAAAGAGAAATCTAAGGCTACTGGTCGTTATATCCTAAAAAATCCTAAGAAATATACTAAGGAGGAAAAACGTCTGGTTACTCTTGATTCAAAGCTTAGAGCAATCATTGCTCTCTCACTTCCTGATGAAGTCTATCATTCTCTGGTTAACTTTGAAACTGCTAAAGAGATGTGGACCACACTGTGTGTTCTGTACGAAGGTACAGAGGAAGTGAAAAAATGCAAAAAGATCTCTCTCATCAGAAAGTATGAGCTTTTCACTCATGAAAAAGGTGGATCTCTTCCTAGCTACTATAATCGTTTTAACTCTCTTCTGAATGATCTGAAGTTATTTGGCAGAGTCTATGATAATGAGGAAGTTCTAAACAAGTTCATGGATTGTCTCCCTGATTTTTGGGAGAACATGTGCACTTGTATCAAAACTTCCAAGGACCTTGAGTACATGCCTTTAACTGTTTTATATGGAACTCTCTTTAACTTTGAACAAACCAAGTTACAAAGGAAATCTTTCATAAAAGAGATAAAGGGCACTTCTATAGATCTTGTCAGTGAAAGTTCCAAGAAATCTCAAAGTGTTCCACGCATCACCTATCCTTCATCAGATTCTGACAATAAAAGCCAAAACAACTCTTCTCACCAATCGGAGGCATATCTAAGTGATGCCGATGATGAAGGTGAAGAAATCTCGGTTAAGCAGTTGTCTGATGAAATAACCATGTTGGCTGGTTTCAAAAACAAATCTCGTTTTTCGAACAAATCCAAATCTTTCAGAAAACCCTTCTCTTCTACAAAAACTCCCTCGTCTGATAAAACAAATGAGGAATGTTTTAACTGTGGAAAGAAAGGACACTTCGCAGCTGAGTCTAGAAGTAAGCGTGTGATGAACTCTAGAAATTCATCTTTTGACAAGTTTTCCTCCAAGTATGAAAAACCCAAAAACAACACTTTCAAATCAAACCTTGCCAAGAAAGATACTCAATCCTCGTCCAAAGATCATCAAGAAAGGGCTGAGAAGTACAAAGCCAAATACAAGAAAGAAAAGGAAAGAAATGAGGGTCTCCTTAGAAAAGGAAAGGGCCTCATGGACGAAATACATGATTGGTAAGAAGATACCTCTGACAGTGACAACAACTCTCCCAACAAGTGCTTTATGGCCATCTCAGAAGATGTGGAAGATTCTGAAAAAGCTACCTCTCCAATGGCTTTGGTGTCAACTGGGTGCTCGACATCATACTCTCAGGTACATCCCTTTAATGATATGACTGACAGTGAAAAGATTGATGCTTATGAATCCTTAACTAAAGATTTTTATTCTATCAAGGATGGTAAGAAAAGAAAATCTGATCAAGTTAAAAATCTCACCTCTCAACTTGAAATATGTATGTCTAAACTTGAAAAGTTTGAGGAAATCAAAGCTGAGCTTGAGGATCTGAAAACCATAAATCATGTGATCTCAAAAGAGAAAAACAAACTTTTTAAGAAATTAAAAAGAGAACAAGAGACTGTTAAGAAATGGATGAGTTCTTCAAAGAATCTTGAGCAAATCTTTAAAGATCAAATTTCTGTTAACAACAAATTTGGTTTAGGCTATGGAAAAACCATTTCTGACGTCTCTTCTCAAACTCTTGATCCTACCTCTAGTGTATGGGATGATGCCTCAGAATCAAGTTCTTGTGACTCTATTTCCTTAAACTCTTTAGATCTAGGTGAAGCTTTAAAGTTTCGAATGTTCATAAAAGCTAAAGAATCTTCGTCTGTTCAAAACATGGAAAAAGAGGACTCCAATGATTTTTCAAAACCCATCCATGATCTTTTAAAAGATTTAGCGATTGATGAATATGTCCCTCCTTCTGATCTTTCAAAATCAAAGTCTCTCAAAAGAGCTAAATCTGACTTCACCGATCTCTCTTTAAAAGGAAAATCCTCAGACCTTGGGAAAGAACTTTTCAAAAACACTTCAAGAAATCTTTCCAAATTCGCTTCCACCTCAAGTAATGGGACTTTAAGTTTTCCTTCTCACTCCTCATCCTTTGGTTCTAAAGCTACTCAAGTTAATGTCATAGGAAAAGGAAAAGAAAAATTGCAAAAACCTAAAAAGATATTTGTTTACAGAAAGTGTTATAACTGTGGTGACACTTTTCATCTTGCAAAGGATTGTCCAAAGGAATGAATTGAAAGAATCAAACCTAAGGACTCTTCCTCTTCTAACCCCAAAGGACCCACTACCAAATGGGTACCTAAGAACTAATATGTGTATGCATGCAGGTCTTTGAGCACCATCAAATATGGTATCTGGATAGTGGGTGCTCACGCCACATGACAGGAAATAAATCTCTTCTCATCAACTATGTGCCTGGAAAAGGTCCACCTGTAACTTTTGGTGACAACTCTAAAGGTTACACCAAAGGATATGGAACTCTCACTAATGGATCTGTCACCTTCAATAAAGTGGCATTTGTTGAAGGCCTCATGCATAATCTTCTCAGCATTAGCCAACTGTGTGATCTAGGATATAAAGTTATCTTTGAACTTTGTATCTGTACTGTTGTGGACAAGAACATGAAAGTGGTGTTATCCGGAAAAAGAATGGAAAATGTCTACATCATTGATATGGGACAAGACAATAATTCTTCCAACGTATGCTTTGTGTCAGATGACATGGCCAAAAGGAACTGGCTGTGGCATAAACGTCTTTCTCATTTAAATTTCAAAACTCTCCATAAATTCAACAACAAAGAACTGGTGACTGGCATGCCAAAGTTAAACTTTGTCAAAGAGAAGCTGTGTGATGCATGTGAAAAAGGGAAGCTCACCAAAACTTCTTTCAAGACCAAGCAATGCTTTTCCATCATTCTTCCTCTCCAGATGCTGCACATGGATCTATGTGGACCAGTCAGCACTCCCAGTCTAGGAGGCAAAAGGTACATTCTTGTAATTGTTGATGAATTTACTAGATATACTTGGGTGTCTTTTCTCAGGTATAAAAGTGATGCAACTGAAGAAATCATCAACTTTGTCAAGAAAAATGAAGTTCTTAATAGACAACTTGTACGCTCGGTGAGAAGTGACAATGGCACTGAATTCAGAAACAGTGCTCTGGAAGACTTCTTCAATGAGAAAGGAATTTCTCAAAACTTCTCTGCTGTCAGAACTCCTCAGCAAAATGGAGTGGTGGAAAGGAAAAAACAGAACTCTGTGTGAGGCTGCTAGATCCATGCTAAGTGAATCAAACCTACCTACCTATTTCTGGGCTGAAGCTGTTAATACTGCTTGTTTTACCCAAAATAGGTCGGTGATATCCAAAAGACATGATAAGACCCCATATGAAATTTTTCATGGCAGAAAACCAAATATTGACTTTCTTCATGTTTTTGGCTGTGTGTGCTTTATTCTAAATGATCGTGACAATCTTGGGAAGTTTGATCCCAAAGCTGATGAAGGAATCTTTGTTGGATACTCTCTATCCTCCAAAGCTTATCGTGTGTACAATCTCAGGAGAAAATGCATTGATGAGTCTATTCATGTCTAATTCGATGATTTAAGATCATCATCTTTTTCAAATGATGATGATGAATTACACAGATGGATCTCTTCATGCATAGGTGATGCTCCTATTGTCAATACTACCGATACATCCTCCATCCCTTCAAATCCATCTAATTTCAATAACCAAGTTGGGTCACCTTCTATAGTTCCTGACCCTTCTTCTACCAAAATTGACCATCTTCCCACCGACATGAACACTCCCACTGATGTACATTCTCCCACCAAAATTCATCCCTCCACCGATACACAGCTTTCCACCGATCCCATACCTACCACCGATAATTCAGTTTCTCACCGAACCTCTGATTCCACTACATCAACCCACTCCACACAAACTATTCCTTCACCTTTACCCCCTGCCACTAAATGGACCAAAGATCACCCCATAGATCAAATCATTGGTGATCAACAAGCTGGTGTCCAAACTCGCAGAGGAGTTGGAAATATTTGTCTCTATGTGAACTTTCTATCTCTCATTGAACCCAAGAAGATTGATGAAGTTCTTGCCGATCCCTGTTGGATCACTGCCATGCAAGAAGAGCTTTCTCAGTTTCAGAGAAATAAAGTTTGGAGATTGGTTCCCAGACCTCCAAAGAAGACAATCATTGGAACCAAATGGATCTTCAGAAATAAAATGGATGAAGAAGGTACCGTTATCAAAAACAAGGCCAGACTGGTTGCTCAAGGATACCGACAGGAAGAGGGCATTGACTATGATGAAACATTTGCTCTGTTGCAATACTTGAAGCCATAAGAATCTTTCTGGTTCATGCTGCCTACCGAAATTTCAGGGTCTTTCAGATGGATGTCAAAAGTGCCTTCCTCAATGGGGAACTTGCAGAGGAAGTCTATGTGAAACAACCACGTGGCTTTGAAGACCCAGCTCATCCAGACTATGTGTACAGACTTGACAAGGCTCTCTATGGTGTCAAGCAAGCTCCACGTGCTTGGTATGACACTCTTGCTGACTTTCTTCTAAAGAATGGATACTCTAGAGGTAAAATTGACAACGCTCTCTTTATCAAAAAGACCTCAGGTAATCTCATTCTTGTCCAAATCTATGTTGATGACATCATTTTTGGTGCCACTGATGAAACACTATGTGATGAGTTTGCTTCTCTCATGATGAGTGAATATGAGATGAGCATGATGGGAGAGCTTACATTCTTTTTGGGCCTTCAGGTCAAACAATCTTCAGAAGGGATTTTTATAAATCAAAGTAAATATATTCGTGACCTTCTGAAGAAATTCAACTTTTTAGATAGCTTTCCTATGAAAACTCCCATGACACCACCTTTGAAACTTCATGCTGATTTGAATGGTGAATTTGTGGATGTTACCAATTATCGGGGTATGATTGGTTCTCTTCTTTACTTAACTGCTAGCAGACCGGATATTATGTTTTCTACTTGTCTTTGTGCCCGTTATCAAGCCAATCCAAAAGAATCTCATTTGGCAGCTGTTAAACGGATTTTCCGGTACCTAAAAGGTACCTTGCACCTGGGTCTTTGGTATCCCAAAGACTCGGGGTTTGAACTAATTGGGTATTCAGATTCAGACTATGCAGGTTCCAAGAATGATAGGAAAAGTACCACAGGAAGCTGCCAACTTCTTGGTGGAAAATTAGTCAGCTGGTCCAGCAAAAAACAAAACTCAGTCTCAACTTCAACTGCTGAAGCTGAATATGTTGCTGCTGGAAGCTGCTGTGCTCAAATAGTGTGGATGAAAAATCAACTGCGGGACAATGCTCAAGTCTATTCCAAAGTCCCAATTCTGTGTGATAATTTGTTAGCTTCAATCTTCCTAATCATAGAAGTATTTAGAAGTAGTGAAAAATAGGCTAAGTGAAGAAAGCCTCTTACAGAGGCTCTGCCGGACTTACCGAGGGCTCAAGATCAAGAATCTTCAGAAGCTAAAGTGGCGCTCTACAGAAGCTCTGTCATACGCACAAAGAAGACCAATATCTCGGAATCCGGGGAAGACTGCTCCAACAGAGGACCAGACCGCAGAACCTCTGTAACTCATTACAGAGCCTCTGTGGTCCTCACTGAAAGACTTGAAGATATTTATAATATCTTGCTACTGTTACAGGACCCGTTCATCAACTTGCATGGTAGCATGCCCTGTCCAACGTCGACGTGTCAAACTCTGATTGGACTCAGTAGGGCTTAGTACATAATAGACGTCTGCTGCATTAAATGCAATACAACACGTCTTACTGTTCATGTCGTTCTTGCAACTGTTCACGACATCCGTTCAACTATTCATCAGTACCGTCTGAATAGTAGCATATGCTTTATGGTCCCCTTTAGAGTAGTATATAAGGAAGACTCATGTTGAGTTCTTCCTTAATAATCATCAATCAATCTCATAAATCGACCATCATAAGAACACAAAAGCTTATTCACCTTAAGAGTCATATCTATTTTGAAGCTTTTCTTACTCATTGTTCTTAAATCTGTTCTTAATATATATTCAGTAAACTTTGAAAGATTATTTCCTGTTCATTGTTTATTTATATTTTGGTCTAAATCTATCAAACTTATCTGTTAGTTCTTCAAATACGCTTCCGCATCAAACATTAACTTGAACTAATAGATCTGATAATCTTGTTTAAAGCAAAACGGGAACCAACAATTGGTATCAGAGCTAAGCTTGATTTTCAATATCAAGTGATCCTCGTTTTACAATTTTTTCTGATAGATTATTTTCTCTCTTCATCACCAGATTTCTGGATATTAGTTATACCCAGAAAAACTTTCAGATCTTCATATTCATAAATCCTCCATCAGATTATCCTTTTCTCAAAATGACAAATACCAATAACTTTTTTACTGCTGGCTCATTAACTAAACCTCCTACTCTTCTTAGAGATGAGTATCCTCAATGAAAAATAAGAATGGTTCATTTTTTTGAGGGTACTGAAAAAAATCTCAAACAATATCTTTATAATCTTCCTCCGGTTCCTATGATAACTATGCCACGTGTACCAGCTACTAACGAATCTCTTGAAATCCCTGAACATAAGAAACCTAAGCCGAAAGTAGACTAGTCAGATGAAGATAAGGCAGAAGATGAAGTTGCCCAGAAAACGAAAAGAATATTAATCATGGCTATCCCCAACGAAATATTTCAATCTTTAGATGCATGCGAAACAGCGCACGATCTTTGAAAAGAATTAGAAAGACAACTGGAAGGGGGTGCTAAAACACAGAAGAACCGAAGGGCACAATACATAAACGAGTATCATGCCTTCAGAGCCTCTGCAACAGAATCGCTGCAAACAACATACGATCGGTTCAACTCTCTCATAAACAAATGCAGAAAGTCTGGTATTCACAGAACCACGGAAGAAAATAACGTCATGTTTCTAAAGAGTCTGAACGATGAGTGGCTTCAGTTGTCTATGTCTTTACAAACAAATCAAGATCTAGACTCCTGGACACTCTCTGATCTCTATGGAACACTAGCCGCACAAGAGCCTCAAATAGCTCAAGCTAAAACACTAACCATTGTACCATACGCATTGGTTAGTAAAACTACAGAGGCTACGGACAGACCAAGAAATGAGAGATCTACAGAGGAGAAAAAGAAGGAGAAAAAGAAGATGGTAATGATTGATAGCGAAGAAGACGAGCTGAAAGAGGAAGAAATAACTCTTGCGTCATTAGCTAAATCAATGGCTCTATTGACAAGAGAGTTTAGAAATAACCAAAGGAATTCTGGTAGAAGAGATGATGGTAGAAGAGATGAAGGAAGAAGAGAAGAAACAAGTGACCGACAGAGGTCAGACTACAGAAATGACGACCAACATAGGTCGAGCGAAAGAAGCTACAGAGGAAATGACCGACAGAGATCAGATGACAAGGTAGGCCACACACAAGAATGCTACAAATGTGGTAAGCCTGGTCATTACGCAAACGAATGCAGAACAGAGAAAGGTGGAGACCAACAGAAGTCCGAAGATCAAACTGGAAACCCCTCCAAAGGTTGTTTCAACTGCGGCAAGCCAGGTCACTTCGCTAAAGAATGCAGAGGTAGACAAAATCGCCCACAGAAGGACTCAGCTTTTTACAAAAAGAAGGCTGAGTATTATGCGCAAAAATCCCTAATGGCGAACAAAGGGCATTCTGAGGCAAGTAAGGAGGACTTCGAGTCAGACTCTACTTCTGACGATGAATTCCCCACAAATGCCCTGTTCTGTGGCATGGCAGAAGTTGACTCCGGCACGGACACTGAGGTATCCATTTCAAACTCTACCTCAAATATTAATACTGTAGATGATGATTTATTTGAACTTAACAATGAACTGAAAGAAGTAAATAAAAGCATTCAGAAAAGGCTGACCTTTAATGAGAGAGAAGTAAGGCTTCTCACTCAAGAAAAGGCAAAAATCTTTGAAGAAAAAGAAAAAATCGAAAAATATTGGAGCAAAAACGTAGATCCTTTAAAAAGACAAATTTCTGATCTAACCTATGTTTTAAAAATCAAAACAAAAGAACTTTCAGTTTCAAGAAGTGAAACAACAGACATAAGGGCTCTCAAAGAATATTTTCAAAAGGAAAGAGAGGTACTTTGGCAAGATCTTTTAAGAAGAGAAGTTTTACTTAAAAACTATAAAGATGCACAGAAGGTGTATGAAAAAGTAAACTCTCAAATAGCAAGACGAGGAATAGGGTACAGTGATATTACCTTAGGAGTTGAAAATAAACAACTAAAACCTCTGTCTTCTCTATTTGATTTGGGAAAAACTAACAAACCAAACTTTCCAAACTTACTTTCTGTAAGTAAAAGGGTTAAAATCTCTGCAGAACCTCACTTGAGGAAACATACGAAGATGATCAATGTGTGGTTTGAAAACACAGATTCATCATCTTCAACCTCTGTCAATAGAGAAATCAAACCAAAGAAATATCTGAAAACACAAGATCAGATTGGTATCTTTAAGTTTGGTAAACCAGAGACTCAAACACAGGTCGCTTTTGTCTGCATGATAAACGATGAAAAAATTTTATCAGCAGAAGCTCCTGAGTTTAAACTCATCTTTTCAGAAGAAAAACTTGAAAAATCTATTGAAAAAGAAATTTTGGAAATTTTAAAATCAAATGTTTTAGAAAATCTCAGCACATCTTCTATAGATCAAATTCTCGCTGAAAAGATCTCATCAGATACCTCTGCCATCTATGAAAGTCATTCTACAGAGGAAGAAAGCTCGTACGATACTTGCTCAGAAAATCCAGCCTCTGACGAAAGAGATGACTCAACTTCTGTAAATGAGGACGATTCATCCTCTGAAGACTCGGAGACTGATTCTAAATCAGGGATAGTTCACTATGACACAGAGGATGTCAAAATCTCCTCTGAAGTTCTTAACAGAACTATTTCTTCAAAAGAGAAAATCACAGAGATACCTATCTGCCCAGATTTTCTGAACATAAATTTAAAAGTCAAAACCTCTGCTGAGCTTGATATGTTAAAGAAGACCTCTGTATATCCTAAAAGTTCAAAATTTTCAAAACCTTTAAGGAAAATTAAAGAGAATCTCACTTGGCAACAAAAGGGAAAATGGCCTGAAGCTAACATATACTTTTCCTCTGTGACAGTGAAGAAAGATGTTCACCACAGAAGAGAGTCACAGAAGGCAGGTCCTAAACAAGACTTTTGCAAACAACATTCTAGTATTCATAGATCTTCTTGTAATAGGAAATCTAATGTTAAGAAAGAATGTAATGCCTCTGTGGTTCAGTTCAATAAATTCAATGAAAAGTTCAAACAAATCACGTCTCATATTAAATATTGTCATTGCTTTGATCTTATGTTCAAATTGAATAATCACTTCTCAAATCCAGATTGCTTACTCTCCACTAAAATTCAAACTCTAAAGTCAAAACCTCGAGAGAAACAATCTGATCCTTCTACAAAGGATAAGGTGTATTTCAAGAATGCTAAGGCAAACTTGAAAAATTCTAACAATATTGGACCCATATGGTTATGGGTACCTAAGTCTCTGTGATTGTCTTGCAGAAGCAACATGTGCCAATTTGGTATATTGACTCCGGATGCTCAAGGCACATGACTGGCGACAGAAGATTACTATCCACGTACAAAGAAACACACGATGGTGGATCTGTAACTTTTGGAGACAACAAGAAGGGACACATCAAAGGCTATGGAGTCATACAGAAAGAAAATATCTCTGTATACAAAGTTGCATATGTGAATGGCCTCAAACACAACCTACTAAGTGTAAGTCAACTCTGTGATACAGGATTCGATGTGTTATTCAAAAGAACTTTCTGCTCTCTACAAAGTGAAAACACAGGAATGGAACTTCTGCCAGCTGAAAGAAGAGGTGATCTATATCTAATGAATTTTACTTCAAAATCCAAGGATAAAGTTTGCCTAGTAGCCTGCAAAAGTGAAGAAGCGTGGTTATGGCACAACAGGTTCTGTCACTTAAACTTTCACACCTTGGATAAACTAGTAAAACTCGATCTAGTTAAAGGTTTGCCAAATGTTAAATTCAATAAGGATCACTTGTGTACGGCATGTGAAATGGGAAAACACAGAAGGGCTTCCCACAAAGGCAAAACAGACGTGTCTTGCACTAGGCCTCTGTACATGCTTCATGTCGACCTCTGCGGTCCCATTGCTATACAGAGCCTAGGTGGCAAGAAATACATACTTGTTCTAATTGATGAGTATTCACGTTTCACATGGGTTGAATTTATTAGAAAGAAATCAGATGTTCCAATTATACTGATAAATCTAATGAAAAGAATTCAAGTTCTTTATGACTGCAGAATACAGAAGTTAAGAAGTGACAATGGCACATAATTTAAAAACTGTGTCATTGAAGCCTATCTTTCTACAGAAGGAATATCACAGAACTTCTCTGCCGCTCGAACTCCACAACAGAACGGTGTAGTCGAAAGAAAGAATCGAACACTTGTGGAGGCCGCAAGAACTATGCTATCTGCATGCGGATTACCAATGAACTTTTGGGCAGAAGCAATTTCTACTGCGTGTTATACACAGAATCGTTCAACCATTGTGAAAAGACAACTCAAAACGCCTTACGAATTACTTCACAAAAGGCGGCCAAACATCAAGTTTTTCCATGTATTCGGATGCAAATGATTTGTTTTAAACGACAGAGATTCGAGAGGAAAATTTGAAGTAAAAGCTGATGAAGGCAAATTCATTGGATACTCTGCCACTTCCAAAGCCTACAGAACCTTCCTTACAAAGTCTCGCAAGATTGTAGAAAGCATTAATGTTTCTTTTGATGATTCATTCCAAATGACTTCTGAACAAATCAGTTCAGAACTCGGAATTAAAGGGAAATCCTCTGACATCTCAAAAACAAAAGAAGATTTGGATCTTCTATTTTTAGAGATGTTCAACAATGACATTGATCCTTCTGTTGGAACCATCAGAATTTCTGAAGAACCATCCTCTGTCGGACAAAATCCTACAGGTATGACTCTAACAGGTTCAAATAATGCTTCATCTTCTTCTATAAATACTACAGATGCAATTGCCGAAGAAGAACATGCAGAAGATGAAACATCAAGAAAAACGACCAAAGAAGTTGCTGAAAAACAAACTCCACAATCCACAGAAGAACCAATTACAGAGGATATCGAGGGCCAAGACTATACGTCCTCAGAGGAACAAACCCCACCACCACTCATACCAATATTACCACAAACGATAGAATCAACTACCAAGACACGGAGATCGACAGAGGCTACACAAGAAGAAACACAAGAAGCCGCTGGCGAAACGTTCGAGGAAATTGATGACCATCTTCCACGCACAACTCAGTGGACAAAAAGCCATCCTCCAAGCCAAATAATAGGAGAACCTTCCGACTCAGTAAAAACCAGGTCTGCCACTGCTAATTTTTGTTTTTTTACTAACTTTATCAGTGTGATAGAACCAAAGAAGATTTCTGAAGCCCTAGATGACCCAAATTGGGTAGACGCCATGCAAGAAGAACTTCTACAGTTTGAGCGTAACAAAGTATGGACTTTAGTACCTCTGCCACGAGGGAAACAGGCCATTGGGACTAAATGGGTCTACAGAAACAAGAAGGATGAAGATGGAGTGGTCATCAGAAACAAAGCAAGATTAGTAGCAAAGGGATATAGACAAGAGGAAGGCATAGACTACGATGAGACTTTTGCCCCTGTCGCACGACTCGAAGCAATAAGAATATTCTTAGCCTTCGCAGCCCACAGAGGTTTTAAAGTCTATCAGATGGACGTAAAATCAGCTTTTCTAAACGGTGAAATCCAAGAAGAGGTTTACGTAAATCAGCCACCAGGGTTTGAAAGCTCAAAGTTTCCAAGGCATGTATACTACCTTGAAAAGGCTCTATACGGACTGAAACAGGCTCCAAGAGCATGGTACGAACAACTTTCTACCTTCCTTCTAGTCAATGGCTACAACAGAGGTACACCAGATACTACCTTATTCTATAAACATAAAAAGGGTGAGATAATGCTTGTACAAATCTATGTGGATGACATAATTTTCGGGTCTACTAATTCAGAAGAGTGTAAAAGTTTTGAAAAACTCATGCAGAGTGAATTTGAAATGAGTATGATGGGAGAATTAACATTCTTCCTTGGACTTCAAGTCAAACAAACTTCAGAGGGAATTTTTATAAATCAGGCCAAATATGTCTCTGACATTCTTTCCAAGTATAGCCTCTCTGATACCTCTACAATGAAAACTCCAATGGCCACTGGAAATAAGTTATTCTTAGATCCAGATGGCATCTCTGTAGAATGCACTCTTTACAAAGGCATGATTGGATCTCTGTTATACTTAACTGCAAGCAGACCTGACATTATGCATGGCACATGTCTTTGTGCACGTTATCAAGCTAATCCTAAGAAATCACATTATGATGCGGTGAAGAGAATCTGTAGATACCTAAAGGGGACCAAAAATCTAGGTCTCTGGTATCCATAGAACTCTGGTTTTAGTCTTAAAGCTTATACAGATTCAGACTATGGAGGATGCATGCTCGACAGAAAGAGTACCTCTGAGAGTTGCCAATTCCTAGGTGGTAAACTAGTCAGTTGGACCTCCAAGAAGCAGAATTGTGTCTCAACATCCACAGCAGAAGCTGAATACGTTGCTGCTGCTAGCTGTTGTTCTCAGGTTCTATGGATGAAAACTCAACTAAAAGACTACGGCCACATCCTATTCAAAATACCCATCTTCTGTGATTCCAAAAGTGCCATTGCTATCTCTGCCAACCCTGTGCAACACTCGAAAACCAAGCATATCGATATAAGGTACCATTTCTTGAAACATCATGTTGAATACGGTACAATTGAAATGCATTTCGTGCCAACAGAATATCAACTCGCTGACTTATTCACCAAAGCACTAGACGAGAAAAGGTTCAATTTCTTGGTGGGAAAGTTAGGAATGATAAACATGGTGTGACGATCCACTGTAAGTATAGCTTTATCTTCTGTAAATATGTACAAATTTCCTTTATTTTTGCTTTAAGTTAATTTGTTTCTGTTTGTAAGTTCTCAATCTTAAATAATTCTAAAAATCACAGAGCTTCTGTAAGTCAACTCAGAACCTCTGACGACCCCTACAGAACCTCTGGAAAACATGACCTATGTTCTATGCAAAACTTATCATTCTTTGATCCAAGCATAGGTCAAGGGGGAGCAAAAGGAAATTACTTGATCTACAGAGGTGATTAGATCAAGGGGGAGCAAAAGAAAATTACTTGATCTACAGAGGTGATTAGATCAAGGGGGAGCAAAAGGGGACCCTGAAATGATCTAAAGAGATCAAACTGTCAAGGAAAAGCCAAAGAAGAATGTCGATGACTCCATATCGACAGAAGTCAAACATCACTACCGAGAAAAGAAGAACCAAAAGGTATGTCTCTCGCACAAAAGGTTTTTGGAAAACAATTTTCTAGGACAAGAATTGTCAAATATGTCCTAAATATGCTGTGAATAACATTTCAAAAGTCAAAAGCTCAAAAAGTTTCACAAAATTCAAATTACGAGAAATTTAAGGTCATAGAGCTTCTGCTGAGCTCAACAGAGGTTCTGCAAGAAATATACTCTGTGATCACAAATTAACCCTCTGTCGATCTTTTGGAATGTTATCTCGGAAACCGAAAACACAAACCATGACCTTCTCGAACAAACCGTTTGTTTTTAATAGTTTTCTCGGACACAAACGTTCAAATATGTCCGAATAACATCTCTTAAACCAAATCAAAAATTGGATGATCAAAAATTTTAATAAAATTTTTGTTATGAGAATTTTTCCTTCATAGAGCTTCTGCTGGCCCTCACAGAACTTCTGCAAGTTCCAACAGAGCCACAAAACCTCTGCGAAGCAAATTTCTTGACAAAAATCCGATTTTATCCTCTCCAATGCCTTTACAAATGTTTTGGTTAAAGAAGAACCCCACAGAAGTCATGATAACAATGAGATATATGAAAGGGATAAACAACAAAGATTTTCAAATTCACAGAGCTTCTGTAAGGTACAGAAGTTCTGGAGTGATAACGGTTACTTTTACTGAGAGTGAATTTCACATGGCTAAGAATAACCCCACGCGCCGAGCATTAATGGGCCGCGCACGTCGTCCTGTCATCTTCTGACATGGCCTACGTGTCCCATTTTCATTGGGCGTACATGGAACGTTTTCTGTGGAAAGTTGAACCCGCCGTTCTAACTCGAGTACAGATTCCAAATTTTAATCCATTACCATATATTCTACTCCTTCGAATACTACCGTTTTACCCTCTTATAAAAACCAAGCTTACCCTCTCATAAACCTTTTACAAATTCTCATTCTTCTCCGGCGAAACCCTGCAAAAACCTGCAAGTTTCTTATTCTCAGTATCAAAATGGCTTCATCTTCTCAAGCTATCTCCCCTGCACACTCTCCGGCGACCTCACCAGAACATTCACCGGCTCATTCTGAACATTCAGAAAACCCCAACCCTGCCCAGAACATTGAACTAGAAGATTCCGGCGATTCAGCAGACTTTGCTCCGACAACACATCTGCAAAACTTCATAGCTAAGGATCACTTCGAAAAGGTACTACCAATCAAATCCAACAACTGCTATTTGGTCCCATCACCCACTGCTTTCGGCGAAGCCCACGCCATTCTGCTGAACATAATGGAAAATCACATCCTCTTCCCTCTACTCTCAAGAACCCCAAAGAAAATACCAGTCAGATATTTGAACCAGTTTTGGCAGAGCTGCCGATTTGATAAAGACGACTCTATTATCAAAGGGTACATTTCAAGACCTGACAAATCTGAACATCTTGAAATCAAGTTCAACAGAACAATGTTCTCACTTGAGTTCAACCTACCCACGAGGGGTCTTCTTGGTTTGAAGAAATATGCAGAGCAACCAACAGACGACGAGCTCTGTCGATTCGTAGAAATGCTTGGGTATAACACACAACTACGGAAGAGAAATGACTTCCGCAGAGGAAGATTACCACCTCTGTGGAACACCTTGTTCTCTATTCTTAACAGATGCCTGACAGGGAAGATAGGCAGCATTGACCAGACCTCGCATCAGATCTTATCCATCATGTATGGGGTGTACTATGATCTTCCACTCGATTACGCGACGATAATGATGCAAGAGATCATTAACACCATCGACAGAAAGAACAACACCAAACGGGTCAAAGAGAACGATCCCAACTTTCTACCACCTCTGCAATTCCAAAGAATATTAGGAGTACTGTTCGAACCTCTGCTGCTAATCCAAAATTGGCCAATGGAAGGGCCAACTCCCAAACAGTTCCCGATGAACATGAATACCCCCACTGATCATGCTGATGGCTACTCACACTGCAGACCTCTGTCAAAGAAGCTTCTACAATACGCATCGAATAAATCCCTTAAGAAAGAGTATATACGCGATCATAGAACTCCTAAACCGAGTCCTATGACACCCCCGCGTTTAGGAGTCCCCCTAGGAACAATAACAGCAGAACCTCTTTCGACTCAAGAAGAAAAGGATCAAAAATTGGCAAAACACATGGCTATTCAACTTAGCTTCATAGCCAGACGTGCAGAACTTCTGGGAAAGAAATCTTCTTCAAAAACCTCTGCATCTACTCCAAAAGCAAAGAAGAGAAAAACTGCAGAAGGAACCTCCACAAGCGCTGCAGAAGATCAACCCTCACCTCCCCATGCCACAAAAATTGGCTCCTCTGCTCCTCCCTCTTCTCCAAAACAGAAGAAGAAAAGAAAATCGAAAACCACAGAGGAAGGGGCACCAAAACCCAAGAGGAGGAAAACTAAAAAGAAGCATGGTAAATCACTCGATAAATTGGTTACCATTGCAGAAGAGGAACCCGAAGTAGAAGAATCCGCAGAAGACAGAACTGCAGAAGAAGATGCAGAAAAAGGAATGGCAACAGAGGAATATCAATCACCCTATCAATCTCCAGATAGATTTGCTCACCAAGGAGATCTGAACGACTTCCTACAGAACCATGACATTGCCAATACCTTAAATACAGCAGGGTGGACGGCACAACCTCTCGACCACCACTCCCCGGAAGAACAATATTTCTCCATCTCTGGCATTGACACACATCTGCAAGAAGATGACACAACACCCAAAGATCAACCAGCTAACACACCTGTTATTTTACAGAACCCTTTCATTCAGGGATTGGACGTCCACAGAAGAAGTCCAAACCCAGCTTCAGAAGAAAAAGAACTAACAGAAACTGAGTGGAATAGAGGTGAAGTAACAGAGGCTTCTGAGACAAGGATAGAGGTCTCAGAGGTAGATTCAGATGAAGAAGAAGCTGTCTGGATAAGAAAAGGTCTCTATCATCCACATGTCATGAGATTATACGACTCTCATCAAATGTACGGATTCTTACGCACAGAGCAAGGAACCTAAACAGAAGCAAGGGAAGAAGCACCAAGCCGTAGGATAGCTACAGAGGCTGAAATAATAGACGGTGATGTAGTGTTTGGGTGCTTAACAGAGGAAGAAACAAGAAAAGATGCCTGGATTAATAGAGGCACACAACAACAACCAACTCCCAGTGCAACCCACATATCTAACTCCGCAGGTCTAGCTGTAGAAGGAGTTATTGAAATAGAGCAGCACAGCTCGATCCTAACCCAACCCAACCAGCCAGAAGTCACTCTTTCGACTTCTGCGCCCACATAAACCGGGGAATCCATTCCTAGGGAGTCTCCTCAAAGAGACTCACCTAAAGTTCGTGATCCATCGCCCCAGATCACAACAGAACACCCTACAGAGGAATTCGTTTCCTCTGCCACACACACACTAGGGCCAACACTTCTTTCAGAGAGAAGTAGTGAGCACAACGACGAAGAGACTCTAGACAAGTCTCCAAGTCAACAGAAGGATAATCTAGTACCCACCTCTGAAGTGGATCTAGACAATGTCATTCACAGAACTTCTGTAGAGTCTGAAGCACTAGCTGCTTCTGCTCAAGGATCAGATGGAAATCCTTCCACTCCCATCGTACAAACAAGGGTGAACGAAGGTGTCCCAGGAACAGGGACTCACTCTGGAGACGAATGTGTTCCTCCAGAGGTTACACAAGGAACACAAGTATCAAGGGATGAGTTCCAAACCCTTGTCACCTCTGTGAACCAAACAATGAAAGAGTTGCAAAGCTCTCTCAAATCTTTTACAGAGACAACATCAACGGCTATCCTGAAACTAAACACCAAAATGGACAATCTGTCCACAGAGGTAAAATCTGCAATCTCCGCGATGAAGTCTTTTGCCAAAACCACTGCCAAAGCTACAGCCACCTCTGCCGCTCAAGAAATCGGAACAAATGCAACTTCTGCATTCAAGGACTCTGTCAAAAACTTCCTTGAACAAATGAATACGCAATCCAACAGAACAGAGGGCATTACTCCTGCAGATCTACAGAATGCCCTAAAACAAGTACAAGCAGAGGCAATGCGCAACACGACAATGATGCAGCCAAAAGACTACATGACCAGAGCACAGCTAACAGAGCTAGGACAGAACGTCATAAACCAGGTCACAGAATTCATTGTCTCCTTCACAACAGCAAATGCCAACTTTGTCAAGGATTTTAGAAAAAGTGTTGGAGGAATGCGTTTTAAAACAGAGGCAGAGCTTGCGACTCTACTTGGCCTCTGTGATGACGTCTGTGCAAAGTTGATAGCAGCAGGAGCAGAATTACCGAAGAAAACCAAAGCTTCTTGCAGAGCAGAGGGTAGTTCTGATAAGAGTCAGGATGATTCTGATGATGACCATCCTGGTCCATCAGATAATCCTGAGGGGGAGAATACAAGGGAGAAAGCTACGAACAGAGGAATACAAACTCCACCAATCGCAGCAGAACCAATCAGTCAAGTTCCTCCAGAACAAACCCAAGATCAACAACAAACTCAACAGCCCACAGAGACAACACCTATCTCTGTGGAATCAAGTCCTGAAGAAACAAATATTCCAGAAGCTGATCAGCAACCCACAGAGGCAACAACCACCCCTGTGGTAATCATTTTGGAAGAAAGTCCTTCAACAAAATCAACAGAAAAACCCCCAACCATACCAAGAAGAAAGTCGATTGCCACTAAACCAATAAAAGCAACGACCTCTGCAACCTCTGCTTCTGACATTCTGAAAAAGATGCACAATACAATGACTGATTGAATGTCACAGAGAGAAGAAGAAAGGCACAGGTTCACACTAGCGTTCAAAATGGCAAGAAGATTCGACATACCTCAATCCACAGAAATCGAGCTTACAGAAGAAGTCACCAAAGAACCTCCTACAGAGGTTACAGAGCAAAGAAAGCCAACATAACCAACGCCACAAAAGTCCTCTAAAAAACAAGTGTCAAAACCTACAGAGGCAACCCCCATCAAGCCAACTGAAGCACCAACCTCCAAACCTACAGAAGAAACAGGTTCTGCACCTCCAAAAGCCAAAGATAAGGGCAAAGCAATACTGACAGAAGAGCCCAAGAAAAAGAAGTCATTGCCCAAGCCTACAGAAAAATTAATGAAAAGCGCGTTTGATACCTTTCAAACTCCAAAGCCTGAAGAAGTTGACTGGGCATATGGATTGAAGCCTCTGTCAGACATTCTTCTAACTGGTAGAGCTGCAGAAGTTGTTCAAAAAATGGAGAGTCTCAGAAGACAAGTACCACAACCTGGTCCAACACATGAAGAGATGGAAGAAGTGGTATACAAATATCTCTATAAACAATCCTTTCAGACCAATCATCCTACAGATCATGTGACAGATCCAAGGATCAGAGAAGAATTTGAGAAAATCTTCACAAGAACAAAGCCAAGAACCAAAGCAGATGTCTTCTCAATATCAAAGGTCAAAAAGGTAATCTTCTGCAAATTCTCTTTTACAAGAACCTATCCAAGGGTCAGGTACAATCTTTACAAAGTCAGAAGAGAAGACAATTCAGAAACCACCTTCGCTGATGTTGACCTAAGAAATATCAATCCTTATGATCTACCTGATCTTCTGCAATGGACAAAGGACAACTACAACACAGAGGCAAACACCAGAGCCTATCAAGTGTTGAGAAAAGCGATGAGGGAAAAGCTTATGCTCTACAGCATGATAGATTTCCAGTTGGGAAAGGATCTTGGTCTCAAACATCTGGATTTACGACCACCAGAGGATCGCTGCCCACCGGACGCCGTACCTAACTCAATCATCACAGAACCACGGTTTGGGTTAGTATTTCAAAACCCACAAGGCGAAGTTAAATTGTTTGTGTGCATGTACTGTCAGAAGTACGCAACTAGTACTCTGAACAAATTCAGAACAAGCCTTGTAAAATACAGAGGTACAGAGAAAATGGATAGAGATGCTGCATATACTTTCATCAGAGAGATTGATGCCACAATCCGCCTAAGAGAACTCTGCATCAGTTTCTACAAAGAGATCAGAAGAGTCGGAAGAGACAACAGAAGCTACAACGATTTCAAAGATGCCAAAATCTGATTCTCAAACCTCAAATCTCTGCAAATCAAGTCAAAGTTTATCTTTCATTGTACTCAAATGTAAAATGCCTCTGGCATATTTCTAAATGAAAGAACCTTCGAGGTATTGTTTAACCTCTGTCTTATCTATCTTAGCCTAACTTAACTCAAGTTCAAATTTTTTATTTTTCACTACTTAGGGGGAGATTGTTAGCTTCAATCTTCCTAATCATAGAAGTATTTAGAAGTAGTGAAAAATAGGCTAAGTGAAGAAAGCCTCTTACAGAGGCTCTGCCGGACTTACCGAGGGCTCAAGATCAAGAATCTACAGAAGCTAAAGTGGCGCTCTACAGAAGCTCCGTCATACGCACAAAGAAGACCAATATCTCGGAATCCGGGGAAGACTGCTCCAACAGAGGACCAGACCGCAGAACCTCTGTAACTCATTACAGAGCCTCTGTGGTCCTCACTGAAAGACTTGAAGATATTTATAATATCTTGCTACTGTTACAGGACCCGTTCATCAACTTGCATGGTAGCATGCCCTGTCCAACGTCGACGTGTCAAACTCTGATTGGACTCAGTAGGGCTTAGTACATAATAGACGTCTGCTGCATTAAATGCAATACAACACGTCTTACTGTTCATGCCGTTCTTGCAACTGTTCACGACATCCGTTCAACTATTCATCAGTACCGTCTGAATAGTAGCATATGCTTTATGGTCCCCTTTAGAGTAGTATATAAGGAAGACTCATGTTGAGTTCTTCCTTAATAATCATCAATCAATCTCATAAATCGACCATCATAAGAACACAAAAATCTTATTCACCTTAAGAGTCATATCTATTTTGAAGCTTTTCTTACTCATTGTTCTTAAATCTGTTCTTTATATATATTCAGTAAACTTTGAAAGATTATTTCCTGTTCATTGTTTATTTATATTTTGGTCTAAATCTATCAAACTTATCTGTTAGTTCTTCAAATACGCTTCCGCATCAAACATTAACTTGAACTAATAGATCTGATAATCTTGTTTAAAGCAAAACGGGAACCAACATAATTCAAGTGCAATAGCCATTGCAAATAATCTAATTCTACATTCCAGATCAAAACACATAGACACCAGATATCACTTCATTAGGGACCACATCTCAAAAGGTGACGTTGAGCTGCATTTCATTCCTACCGACCTTCAGCTCGCCGATTTCTTCACCAAGCCCTTAGATGAAGCCAGGTTCAATTTTCTAATAAGTGAACTTGGTATGTTGTATTTAGATAATTAAAAAAAATGTTGTAATATAAATAATCTAGCTCACCGATTTCTCAGAGTATCGGTGACCGATAGTACCAATGTCGGTGATCAAACCCTACACCGAAATCGTCTTCGGAATCGCCCCTCTCACCGACTCCCAATCGGTATACAAATCTCACCGATCCCTTTCTTGGGCCTTCCTCATCGGTGTCGCTTACCCCCACCGAAGTCTCAATTCGGTAGATTCCATCCTTCTCTTGGGCCTTCCACCAAAGTCTACTTCGGTGATCTCCACCGAAGTCACGCTCTTCACCGACGATCGAATTTTCACCACCGACCTCCAGATCACCGATTCTTTTGAATCTTTTCTCATACACTTCCCTATGCACCCATGAGCCTAAAAACCCTAGGTGTCAGGGTGATGGGTGACCTTTCCCATTCCAAGCCGTTTTGACCACACATCCCCAAACCCTTATCATTACCTTTTCAAATTAGTTTATTCTATTTAATCTCACCTCTCTAACACCCACATAACCGTTCCCTCTCAATTTTAAATTCATAAACCCTCTCCATTCCACCTATAAATACAACACTTTATCTTCCTCTTCTCCATTCTTTCTTAGTTCTCTTCATTCGAAACCTACAACTAGCCTCATTTTATCATTTCTCAACCTTTCTTCTCCAGCATCCATGGCACCCACCAAGGTAGTAAAAAACACTCCTACCAGTTTTGAAGACCTCATATTCAACCCTTGCAATCACGTCGCAAGGTTTGAATCCGATCCCGAACATCCCGAGTTCAACACGATCATAAAGTTCTTAACTCGCTCTCCTCTTCTCCATGCTTTCTCATGCAACCCGAAGATGAGCAAAATGCTCATTGGCAAATTTTGGCTTTCGTGTGTATATGATATTTCAAATGAAGCCATTCATGCTTCTATCTTTTCTGACGAGGAGGGTGATCACGACGTCACTTTTGGCGTTGATGATGTTCGTCGTGCCCTCAAAATCGAAGCCTTCTCTACTTATGAAGACATGCACGTAAACAACTTCCATGAAGCTGTTGTCAACACTCTTGGCTATATCCATCAATCTGATGACAAAGAATCCAAGTAATAAAAAGGCCCAGGTACTCTCACTCGCAACAAAATGGGGGGTGTGTGGAACTTCTTTTTCGCACACGTGATTCATTGTCTTTCTCGTAAGACAAGTGGCCAGGATCAATCCCCCTCATACATCACAAAGTTGGCCCATGCACTCATTTTTCAACGAAAGATCGACTTCGCTCAGTACTTTTTTACTGAGCTGACTGAAGTGATTAAAAACCCAAAACGATGCCATGTAGCATATCATCGATTCATCTCCATGATTCTTCAACACAAGCTTGGCTCGGCTTTGGACTCGGATCGCAAGTCTCAATCTCCTCGTTTTTCTTATGAATGGTCATCCCCCATTGTTGGCCAAAAGACACTCAATGTTGGCTGCCTCGCTACTGATCGCCCTCTACGCCAATGTATGATCTCTTTTGCTCTTTCTCCCAATCTTCATTGGGGTGAGGCGGAGGCTCCCGGGTTTCAACACCCGGAAGTTCCCGAGGAACCCCAAGATGTAGTGGCCCCGTCTCCCCGTACTCGAGTGAAGTCGGGTGGCGCTCAAAAGAAACAACGAAAGGCCACCGACACCTCCGCACCCGCTTCTCGAACCACGCCACCGAGAAATCCCTCAGAGGCTTCCCCGGTTCAAATCCCATCTCATAAGCGGATGCACTCTTCATCCCCTTCAAGATCTCCTTTAAAGAGGTCTCGAAAGCCTTCGGCCCCACCGACTAAGCCAACTGTCGATTCTAAAAAATCGCCAGTTGTTGAACTTCACCCCTCCGGGCCAAGGGAATCCGTTATCACCCCAATCGACTCCTCTGTTGCCTCTCCAAAGGCTTCAGTTGTACATTTGGAGGAACCACAATGTACATCCCCACTCGCTTCTTTGGGTGGTGGAGATGACCTCGGGGTCTCTCCCCTCGAGGGTTCTGATTTTTCACTACACAACCTTTCACCCGATCTTTATGAGATCGATGATGCACAACCCGCCGAGGGTTCCCCCCCACAAAAATCCCCTCCAAAAGACTTTGAATTTCTATGGGACGACACCGGTTCTCCCCGAACAACAATTCCCACCGACGAGGCCATCATCACCGATCCACCATCTCCCCCATCGAAAGTTACAACACCAATTACTTCACCTCACCGATCCCCCATTAACTCACCCCACCGACCACCCTCTCCCCCACCGATGCCTCCCTCTCCCCGACAAAGGTTTCTTTACCCCGAACCTTCATGGGCTCAGCCAACCTCCTTAAATTTTATTGAGGAGAGAATACTACCTCATTCCAGATTATCACCACAAGATCCCCGATTCCAATTTCACGAAGATCGTGCTCCTCCCATTACAGGTATTCGTCTACCAAGTGAATTGATAGCAGAGGTTCAAGAAAGTGCTCGTCAGTGCAGATTGGTTGGTACTCAATTCGAATCGCTCAAACAAGCCACAGTCTCTTTCATAGCTCAAAACGATGATCAGGTATCTGTACTCGAGTCTAGGCAACCACAGCTCTTGGCAGATGCTCTTCGGGAAGCTCTTAGGCCAGTCTCTGAAAACTTGGCCTTATTATCCAACAGGGTGGAATCCTTGACCTCTTCTCATTCCGACCTTGCAGTTTCTTTCGGCGCCTTCAAAGCCTCAACGACAGTTAAAGATGATGAGCTCTTCCGTCTTAATAGTGAGGCCCGTCGGCATCAGAATCTTCAGACCCGTCTCTCTGAGTCCGTTGAATTACTTCATCAAAAGGTTGATCTACTTGAAAAAATCCTGGATTGGGATCTAGATTTGGGTGATTTTACCTTGACGAGTGTTAATCCTGCCAGTATCAAACTTCTACACTTAAAACTTGATAAGGTATTTACTCTATTGGGTTTGAAAGTTAAGACTGAGCCGGCTGCTGCTGAGGGGGAGAAATCTGAACCACCACCGAGAATGCCTTCTGTCAAATGAACAAACAGCAATCAGCCTTCTCATCCTACCGATCAATCACACATCCGCATCTCAAAGAAAGCCACCGATCTTCCAGGTATCTCACCGAAATCTTTTGGTACTTCTTCTCCTTATCCTCAACAATCGGTGGAGAAATCTTTGCCGAAAGTTACTCCACAAAAGTCTCCACCGAAAACATCCTCACCACCGAATTCTTCACCACCACCGAATTCTTCACCACCACCGAAATCACCATTGGTGGAGAAAACTCATGCAAAGTCTGAGGGGGAGCAAGTCAACGAGACCCCTAAAGATAAAGGAAAGAAAATACTATCTGCCGAACAAGAAGCCGAAGAAGAAAAGAAAAGGAATGAGTTAGCCAAGTGTGGGGCACGACCTGAGTGTGCCTAGACTCTGAAACTAAAACCACCAACTCATCCATCATCTCAAGATACCAACCCCGACCTCGGTCTGACTCCTCAAGAGCTTGAGGAAGCCAGACTTGCTCAAAAAGCTTTGGATGAATCTAAAGCTCTGTCTTTGAAAGCGGCCAAGGAAGAAGCAGCAAAAGTAAAGTCTACCGATGCCATCAAAACTCAGAAATCGGCACTTAGTGATATTCAGGAAGAAAAGGATAATGAAATATCCTGGTACAAAAAGGCGATGCACTACCGAACCAACAGGTCTCCAATCACTGGTATCAAAATTGCCACTTCTAAAGCCAATCCTGCCGACATTAGACTGATCATTGAAAGAGAAGAAGGTGTGCCTAGAAGTATTAGAGATTACCACTTGAAACAATTCGGCCTCTCCGAATGGTTTGAAATCTCCAAACTTCTAGTGAAGAGTGTAAATCCAAAGAAAGATGTACTCGTCGATTACATTGAAGGCTTGATGGACAAAATGAAAGAAGTGAAAAAGAAACATAACATCGTCCTCTCCACCGATGAAAGAGCCAAACTTCAATCCCTCAAAGAAGACATCCGCCTACCGAATACCAAGAACCAAAAGGTCACCGATCACATCTTCAAAGGCTTGGCCGCGAAAGGAAGGATTCCCTATGTGGACAATCTAAATTTGTCTCTTCCCACTTCAACCACTTATCCATCAACCACGATAAGTTTTTCACCGATTCCCGGTCTCTATTTCAATGATGGTTTCGGCCACCGACGTTTCTTCAAGTTTTCTCAAATCCCTTTGGCTGACATCATTTTTCTTTAAGGCATTTCCAATCTGATGCCATATATCCCCGAAGCACAACCTTTCTACAAGAACATCCTTGCCGAGATCCAGCGCCGACAGAAAATGAGAAAATGATCTATGTGTTTTCATTTTCATTTCTCAAGTACTTGTAAAATTTTCTTCATCTCCCAATGTATGAAAATTTCGGTAATGCAAGTACTTTTCTATTTGAATTTCTTTGTTTCACATAGTTATTTTACTTGTAAATATTGTCTATAGTATACATACTCATACAAAAGAAAATTAGATCAAAAGAACAAAAAGAATGGTCTATGTGAAAAGAACCCAAAAAGAGTAAAAATGGTCAAAATGCATTTTACTTTTAGTCACTCAAATTAGAATAGGGGGAGATTGTTGGGTCACCAAGATTTGAAATTGACTCACCGATGTTCCTCCTTATATCTTACTTAGAATATTTTAGCATGGTTCTTTAAATGGCTTGTACAAGATAGCAACTGTTCGGTGAAGTCGAAGATCAACCGAAACCAAGCTTGAAGAAATTCTCATTGTGGAAATAAGAAGATTCTTCTCAAGATATATACAAGTCATTGTCCACCGATTGTGTCTGCACACATCGGTGGACATCCTCTCCACCGATTGTGTCTTCACACATCGGTGGACACCCTTCCCACCGATTGTGTCTTCACACGTCGTCCATATTTATCCCACCGATAAGGTTGCTCAAATCGGTGGGATCTTTGTGTGAATGGTTTTCTTTGAAGATTGTTTTAAAGACTCAAGTCAAATATATCGGTGGAACTTCATCGGTGGATTTGTCTTGGAATACACATCAAGAAGATCATTTAATATGGGACAATATCTATTGCCAGGTAAAAGTGACTTTCTGTCATCTTATCTATTTTTAGATAAAGTCCCTTTCAGCATGGGTTCTATTCCTTGTACCAAGGAAAAGGTGATAATGACATATCAACTTTTCAAAAGTCTACTGGTACGAAGCAAGTCCCCTAAAGTCAGGTGTCCCAAGCATTTAATGCTCACCTCACTATAAAAGGAAGTAGAAGGCTCCCATGCAAACCACGCTTTTTTGAAATCTCTCTCAGTGCAAGAAATCTCCATATTGCTTAAAAAACTTCATAGCTTTGTTCTAAGTGTTCTTAGTTGTTTTGATTAAGTATACTTTGTGAAAGATTGTTAGAATAGTTTATCTATTCTTTTCCGCAACAGTCTTTAGTTTCTTTGTGTAATTCTTGTTGAAGGTTTTCAATAATAGCATTAAAATTGTGAAAATTTTAAGTATTGTATTCACCCCCCCTTCTACAATACTTGTTATAGCTGATAATGCCCTTTTACGACATTATTTTGATCCCGAAATCGGTCAATTAGTTGTGAGTTTCCAACTAAAATAGTAGAATTTGATGGTTTTTGTGAGTAAGTACAGGTTTTATGAAAGAATGATGAAGGAAGAGTTTTTAGACCAATTGGAGCAAGTCGGCAACTGTCCTGAGCGAAAAAGAGAAAGTCAGATTTTGAGACCAAACAGTGCCCGGGGCGCCTATCTGCGCGGCTCCACACGCGCCACCAGACGCACAGCCCTCTGTTCATTTGCACTCCAGTCCTCTGCGCGCCTCACGGCGCGGCTCCACACGCGCCGCCATACGCGCTGGGCCCCTGAGCGTTTTTATTCTATTTATCGGCTAGGGTTGAGGTATTATTGATCAGTTACGGCTTGGGACTCTTTCTTGGCGATTTTGGGAGTTAAGAGGAGATTTTTGAAGGCAAGTAGAAGGCTAGAAACAACAATTAACGAGAATCACAAGGCGAATCGAATACGTTCATTGGAGGCTTAAGCTTTTCAGGGAGTCTTTAGTTTTCATTTCTTGTAGAACAAACATGTTTACTTTCGTTTTAATCTTGTCATTTCTGAATTTTGAAACCCCCAATATGAACTTATCCGTTCATGTTGGGGGTTGGTTTGAATCATGGTTGGATAATCGTTTAGCTTTACAGTAGGTATGATTGATTTAATATAGATGGATGACCTGTGTGGAATTGTTCTTAATGCTTGTAATAGTCCGATCAACTATTATTTGATTTTATGAATCTTTAATCTTTGAGAAAAGTTTTGAGGTTTGATTAATTCTTCATGTCTTGGTTGAATTTGAGATAGTAATATGATGATTCATCCTTTGTGGCTTTTAATCATTAATTGTTCAAATACTTTTGTTAAGATCGAAAGATGATACAATGTGTTGAATGATATTGCTATAGCTTGATAGAGTACAGTAATGGAATGTGATTATGCCTGTTATCTTGAAGTTATGTCAATCGTATCAAATCTGTTGGCTAAGTGATTGTTTACCTGAGGAATCCAACCCTCCAACTCTCTCTCTTACCTGAATTAATTAAAGTTTTAATTTGTGTTCCGATAATCAACAAGCCAAATCAATTTGCATTCGTCTAATTAATAATCTATACAGTCATTGTGGTACTTGACACCTGGTTCCTTTGGTTCGATACTCGTACTTTCAAAGTACTATTACTTGATTCGACCCGTACACTTGCGGTAGATTTAGGGGGTGTAAACCCGCCTATCAAGTTTTTGGCGTCGTTGCCGGGGATCCTGTTTTGTGTGAATATCACTACCAGCTGTAGAAATTATTACATTAGACACCCTGTTTTTTATTTTATTATAATCTGGTTTGAAAGTTCATATATTTTTGGGTTTTGAGGTTTTATCTTCTCCGTTTCAGGTTACCTCTTGGTTTATGCCAAGAAGGAGACTATTTGGGGACTTACTACCGATTAACCCGGAGATAGAACGGACTGCCAGAGACCTGAACAATGGTCAACCACATCCATGTTGGCGCCAACCACACCAGAGACTATGATTCGCATCCTGTTTTTGGCGTCATTGCCGGGGATCCTAAACTGAAGACCCCCATGCACACTTGCGCGCATTCGAAAAAATATGCAATACTTTCAAGGTGAATGGGGCTGATCAAGATTCGATCAAGATATGGTTGTTTCCGTTTTCATTGAGGGATCGAGCCACTACTTGGGAAGAGAATATACCCCCGGGGTCAATTCGAACTTGGAACGATATGGTTACAGCTTTTCTCAACAAGTTCTTTCAACCGGGGCGAACAGCTCAATTGTTATCCAACATCACGCATTTCTCGCAATGGGATCACGAGTCTTTGTACGAGGCATGGGAAAGATGCAAAGTGATGCTCAAGAAGTGTCCACATCATGGGTTACAAGAGTGGATGATTATCCAAACATTCTATGTGGGATTGAATCCTCAGTTTAAGAATGACCTCACAGCTGCTGCAGGTGGAGCCTTGATGAACAAGTCCTATGAGGAAGCGATCGAATTGATAGAGAATGTAGCAGAACATAGTTATTCCACTCCAAAATCCGCTGTTAGAAAAGTTGCAAGCGTGCAAGAAACAGAAGAGTTGAAGGCTATAAAGGCACAATTGAATGCGTTGACTAATCAAATGAGAGGAACAGCTATTCAACCGAATGTTCAGAATGATATGGGTGGTCAAGACCAATTCATGAATCCTCAAGACTATCAATCGCCGGAACAAGTCCAGTTCATTCAGAACCGAAATAATCGGCCGAGGAATGACCCATTCTCTAACACCTATAACGAGGGATGGAAGAGACATCCTAACTTTTCTTGGAGTCAACCTCAACAAGGCCCAGGCAAGGAAACAATGGGGCAGCAGCAACATCAACAACAACAACAATAGCAGCAACAGTATGGTAATCATTCTAACTCTTCAAATTCTTTTCAGTCTAACAATGTTTATCGTCCCCCAGGTTACAGTCAGAGGAAATATGATGAGGGGCAAACTTCAGAAAAGAAGCCGGGATTGGAAGACATGATGATGAAATTCATGTCAAAGATGAAAGGTGCAGTGGAAGGTGTAGAATCCAGATCCGTGCAACTAATATGAAATCGAAATAATAAAGCAATACGAAATATGATTTCAACTGGTCATCCCTGTCATTCACTTTCAGAGAGAATTTACAATACAGTGTTTGAAAGTAAAAAGGATGATTAGCTTGTTTTTCCAAGCTAATCAACATTAAATACAATGGGCCAGTGGTTAACAAGCCCACGGCCCGTTCACTAATAAGCTCTATTTTAATCAAATACAGTTTAACCCTTGAACTTTAAATCAACATTAAAACCTGCTCTAACAATATCCCCCTTTGATTTGAAGTTCGAGTTGGCGCTCTATATCTCTCCATTTGAAGACATATCTTTTGCGGAGCGCGAAGTGTACCTCGAACAATCTGATGGCGCGGCGATAGTCGATGTGATCTTCAATCATTTCCAAGGCATTCCTAGCAGTTACTTCATTCGGATTCGGAACATAAGAATACCTTGGATTTTCATACTCGTGCTGAATAATCTTTCGAAGAGCATCTCTGACCTTTAGGAGCGTGCTGTCGCAAAATCTTTCCACCTGACTAAAGCGCATGAATTTCTTCTCTTTTTGCTCGTTGAGGTAAACAATCCCGAATTCTGGTTCCAGAAGCATAGCGTTCTTGGGATACATGTTTAACTCAGGTGCTTTCAGATTCGGCTTGATCAGATTTACCTTTTTCGCCTTGTTCTCGATAGCCATTTGGAAGTTCGTTATATAAGACATCATGATGGTGCGGACCAGGTATCGACGAACAACTTCTTCAAAGATTCCTCCAAGTGAGGGATAAGTACCATGATCTTCTCCCAACGGATTTGTTGCTGTTGAGGAGAGGGAGGAAGATCAGAAGCTGTCGTGGGAGGAGCAGTTGTCGGAAGATCGGAAGTAGTAGACTCGGGTCTTGTTGATGATGTTCCGGTGGGTTGAGCATAGTGAACGGGAGTTGCTCCATATAAATTTTGGAGCAGGAACTGATCGTAGTCAATATTGTCGTCCTCATCAGTAGGGAAGACCAAATTTACCTAGAGATTTACGGCACTGGCGGCTTTTTCGTACCATGCGTCTTCGGTCTCCGGGTTGGTCTCACACTCTGGATCTATCATGCCCAATATCGGTCTGTCTGACGAGTCAAAATCGACCAGTTCATGTGTTGAACCCTCGGGCTTTTCAACCGTCGGGTCTTCTTCATCTGAAATCTCCATATCTATGACCATATCTGCTAGTGGCAACTTGGCTTCGGGTGCTTCTGATGTAGTTGCCGCAGTTGGGGGTTCCTGTTGAACCACTGTTGTAGTTTCGGCAGTCATGATCTGGGCGGTCTTGGTTTGGCGCTGTCGCTTCTCCCCCTCACGATAATCAGGATCATCCTGGTCATCGTGCTTACATTTCAGATCGTCGGCTTGACTCTTACAAGTGTCTTCAAGTGAGCGGACCCTCTCAGAGAGCGTGGCTAGCGCTTTGTTGTAGTCGTTGAGGGCCGAGTCGATGGAGTCGAGGCGAGAGGTAATGGATGAAGACAGAGCAGTGACCTGTGATCGGAGAACTGAGATCAAGTCTGCTTCGGTAGATGCGGTGGTGTCGGATTCCTGGAGCAGTTGGGCCAACATCATCGTCTTCAGGGTCTCCACCGAATAGATTGGTTGCTGTTGAATCGGTGGAGGTGCAGAGGCAGTTTCGGGTTCGACGACGTGGCCCTTTCCTTTGATAGCACGCATTGCTTTGGCAAGCTCAGCGGCTACATGTTGCTGCATCTGTTGCTCCATATCCTGGCGGACAGCCTTAAGGGTGCTGTATAGAGACCCTGGTGACACGAAGTCGGGTAAATTAACGCCGGGATCACTTAGATTGCCCGTTGAGGAGTCTACCACAGGGGTAGAGCCACCTACGTTCACAGTTGGCGTGATGTTAGCTGTGGTAGGATTTCCCGCCGATCCTTGTGTTTCACCAAGAGGTGAAGACACTACGGTGGTTCCGGTCGAGTCACAAAGATTCTCGACTTGGTGTTGTACCTCTTCAAGTGTCCTAGCCAAAGATTGATCTATTACAAGTGGCTCTAGACTCGATGGTGCACGAAATGAAGTCGAGACCGGGGGCTGCTGGTCTCTTATTTCAACACCAGTACTCTCCGAGTGAGAGACCGGTGGAAGTTGTGCTATTTCCCCGTGTGAGACTGAAACATCCGTATTTTGAGAGACGGATGAGTGGCTGAGGGGGTCGTGCATTTGCTCCGCTGGGTCCACGGAGTCTTCTTCAATACCCCGTCCCAACAAATGAGACGGGATAGCAGATGTGGCATCCCGGATATGACGTGGCTGGTTTCGCTCAGGAGCCTCGTTATCTTTACGGCTCAATCTTTCTTGGTTTGCGTTTGACCTTAACATCCTCCTTTTCACATGTTCTATGTCTCGGGGAAGGTCCCTCCGGCGCTGGCTAGACCATGGGATTCCCTAACTCTCGTCTATATGCTATCATAGGTAGGGCTTTAGGTATATGCATAGCTAGGGTATTATCTTGCTCCCCCTCAAAACATACATGGGGATTGACCTGCTCCCCCTCGAAGTGAGAGGTTGTTGATCCGCCATGGAATATCTGTAAGAGATCCAAAGTTAGTAAAGCGGACGGATAAACAAGTTTCAACGCGTACCTTTGCATTAAATGGCTCAATCTGAGACAGATGGAGGACTGGCAGTGATGAAACAGGTACTGAGTTGACAAAGCAGGGGTATCCGGATAAAGGATGGAAAAATATTCCGGACAAACCAAAGTATCCGGATAACATGTGTCCGGACAGCTAAGGTTTCCGTACATAGTAGGGATTCCGGATAGTCCTACCCGGATACCCATCCGGTCTGGAAAGTCATCCGGACTCATGGGTGTCCGGACACTTTTACACTTTAAAGAATGATTCCATTTGTCAAAGATATGAAACCTGTAGAATTTTGAGAAAATGGATCTCTCGCTCCCCTTCAAACTGAGAATGGGGAAAAACTTGCTCCCCCTCGGATAGTGCAATGGAGAGTCCGACACATATAAAAACTTTTAGGCATTGAAAGAAAAAAAACACTGTGTCGCTCCCCCTCAAATGATGAGCATTAGATGACATGCTACCCCTTAGAATGTGCGCGTAGAGTGAAGTGCACACGGGAGTATCCACACACACAAAAAACTTTTTAACATTTTTAAGAAAAAATGTGTGTGACGCTCCCCCTCAACAGTAGAGTAACATACCTGATGGCTGATCATGCTCCCCCTAAACACATGAGCAACTCGTGAAAGCACATGTATAAACAAACCTCGCGTCTTCGTAATATTGTTCCTTGTAGATCGTGAGCAGCTCCCTCCTTCTGGTCATGTGTGTGGAGCATTCAGTGTCTAAGAGTCACACATGACCGTCCTGCAAAACAAGTTTAGCGGACCTTGGGTACCCAGATTTGCCTGGGTCTCGGAGGGTTAGATTTGGCACTGCCTGGGGAAATTTGCTTTGACTCAGCTTTCCCTTTAGGTGTAGATTTTACACCGTTGGAGGGAACTGGTTTTGGCACTTGTTGCCTCTTGGGTGTAGAATTTACACCTTTTGGGGGAACAAATTTTGGGGTAGATTTCCACCTGGGTGCCGGTTTAACCTCAGTAGGAGCAACCTGTGTAGGAATGGGTTTGGTCTCCCGCTGTGGTTTAACCGCTGATTGGTAACCCCGTTTTTGATAGTGTCTTTGCTGGTTATTACGGGGTTTCCGTTTGGGTGTATGATTATACATGTGATATGACCCAAACCAATCATTATTGTTAATGTCATCAAAGTCATTCCAACCACAACTAGAACAACATAAACAATCGTGCGATAATTGAATCAATTGTTGAGTGGATTAAATTTTCATTGGAAAATTAGCATCTCTTTTAACAAAATCATTCCTATGATTCCAGGCACAATCGTTTTTGTTTATTCTAGAATTAAAATCATTTGGGAAGGACTTTGATGCATCCTTCTTGACAGGTTCCTTCTTTAGCCACTTTGGGTTTTCTTGATTAGTGCGACCGGTTTTATCCGAAACAACAGGGACAGTGCGGTCAGTGACTTTTGAGGAAACAGGAATCTTAGTGTTGGTTGGCAAAGGTCCGGTCTCTTGCCTCGGCTGTGATTGCCTTTTAGAAACTGGTTTAGAAGATGGTTTTGATTGAGAAATCTTGATCACAGCTGGGGCCTTTGTGTTAGAACATTGACCTTTTTGAAAATCGATCGTATGATTCATCACAGGAGATAAAAAAATCAGTGTGACTTGGAAGAGGTTTGTCAAAGGGGAATGACTCAAACTCTTCATCACAGTTACCTTCGGAGTTCATGTACTCTGAAAAATCTATCTTGGGAAGTACTGGACTAGGATCAGGTGAGGAAGGCGAGGAATACTTTGTGTTTGTGTGCTTAAGGGAACTTGGTGCGGAAGCGTTTGAAAAATCAGAGTTTAAATTCCTTTGAGCACATTCGTCTTGAGAGACGTTGCTTTCTTGAGAAGAGATATTTCCAATGAAGGCTTTACACGAGGATGTGTCAGATGAGTTAGAGGAAAGTTCAGGTGAAAATTGCTTCGCAGTTTGGAGCAAGTCAAGCTGCACTCGGAGTTAACTATTTACCATATGCTCTTTCATCGTTTCTCTTGTCATTTCAGACAGTTTTGATGAGAGCGTATTGATTTCCCACTGAAATTTTTCCTTTTCCTCACTTGACACACCGTCGGTTTTCTCAGATTTGAGTTTCTCAATCTCAGAGATGAGCACTTTCTTTTCGTTTTGAAAGGTAGACCTTTCTTTCTCAATCGACTCCTCCAACTCGACAATTTTTGCTTCCAAGATGAGAGGAGGAACATAGAGGTTAAACTCATCCGTCTCAGTCTTGGTTGCAGGTGCTACATCCTCATCCTTCTTGGAGGAATCCTTGGGTGTAGCTACCTTGTAGGGGTCGAAGTAGTCATTGGAAAGATACTTTTTGTCCTTTTGATATGAGTAGTTTAAAGGTTCATAACAAAATGGGAGTTGAATTCCTCGTTTGTGTGTGCGCTTATGTTCCTCGGTGTCCTCCTCTTTTTCGGGTTCAAGAGGACCAGTCCATTGAATTGCGTATTCTGGATACTTTTTATCTAATCCAAAACAAGCAAAATCATACAGAGTGGGTACATGCCATCTTCCCTTTTTCAAATAGTGTGGGTTATCATATCCGATTCCCCACTCTTTGTTAAACTATGTGAACTCTTTAGGTTTATTCAGAAAGATGGTTTGATCAGTTTGACCCCTTTTGTGGAGTTTGGTTTCAAGATCAAGAATTTTCGCAACAAACTCCTTGTGCTGAATCTGAAGAGAGGAACATTGATAAACAATATCCTCTTTCTCATTCATGCACTGATCAAACTGACACTGAAGTTCAGATAACTTGGCCCTTAAGTCTTTAGGTGCTATTGAAAGATTTTTGCAATTTTCTTTTAACATAGCATTTTCAGACTTGTATTTCTCAGTTATTTGCATTTGAACATCTAACTTTTCAAATAGTGATCTAATCTCAAGTAGTTGTTCATTACTGGTGGCCTTGAAGGAATCTATCCGTTCAGTAAGAGGTGTCATTCGGTCAGAAAGTTCTAAATAGATAGGTTTACATACCTGACACAGCTTTGTCTTGTCTTCTTCAGCAGGAGACATCTTCAGTTGTACTGGAGTGATCGTGATTGTTCGATTCAAAGTGAAACAGTATCAAGAATACTTAAATGTCCCCCTCCTGCGACTTAGCACGGGGGTCAAGGGGCAACGCCCTTGCGGGGTCTGGGGTCAGCGCCCCGAGAAAAAAATTGAAAATTGAGGTTTCAGAAAGCTCCCAGATTGTGGAATCCGGGTGGTTTCCGGATAAAGAATCCGGAAAAAATAAGCTTACCGGGTGAAGAGCAAGTTACCGGGTCCGGATAACTTGAGTTGTCCGGATACAATGAAGTTTCCGGGTACAATGGATTGTCCGGATAAGATATGTCCGGAAACACTGGGTTTCCGGATACAAATGTTACCCGGATTGTATAAGGAAAAGTGACTTACCCGGAATCTGTGACTTACCCGGAAAAATGAGGAGTCCGGATGGAATTGGAGGTACCCGGATGGAATACTTATCCGGACGACTTACCCGAAAAAGTGACGAATCCGGATGGAAAAACACAAACGTCCGGACACCTTGAAGCTATCCGGAAACGACGGCTGGTTTATCCAGAAAAGTCGGCTGTTTGCTCAAATCGATCGAATTTTCGATTAGGGTTGCCCAAAATCGATCCTGGAAGATTAGTAACAATGCCAAACACAAAAATAACACTAATCCAATCGATTTCAATGCAAAAAGAACACGTTTTGATGGTAAAAATTCGATTTTTGTTGAAGAACACTACCAAAAACTTTGAACTTAATTTGCAAAATTAACCAACCAAACGAACGAATTAGGATGTGAAAATTTGCAGAAACACTTATAATAATGATTCTAACACAACCCAATTAACAGAAACTATCAATTTCGACTGAATCAAATTTTCAAGAATTCAAGAATGGTCAGACGGGTAAAAGTCAAACTAACCAGAAATCGTTGAATGAAGCTTTGAATCGAATCCGTCTGTCTGCTCTGATACCAATTGTAGAATCCAGATCCGTGCAACTAATATGAAATCGAATATGATAAAGCAATACGAAATATGATTTCAACTGGTCATCCCTGTCATTCACTTTCAGAGAGAATTTACAATACAGTGTTTGAAAGTAAAAAGGATGATTAGCTTGTTTTTCCAAGCTAATCAACATTAAATACAATGGGCCCGTGGTTAACAAGCCCACGGCACGTTCACTAATAAGCTCTATTTTAATCAAATACAGTTTAACCCTTGAACTTTAAATCAACATTAAAACCTGCTCTAACAATATCCCCCTTTGATTTGAAGTTCGAGTTGGCGCTCTATATCTCTCCAGTTGAAGACATATCTTTTACGGAGCGCGAAGTGTACCTCGAACAATCTGATGGCGCGGCGATAGTCGATGCGATCTTCAATCATTTCCAAGGCATTCTTAGCAGTTACTTCATTCGGATTCGGAACATAAGAATACCTTGGATTTTCAGACTCGTGCTGGTTAACAAGCCCACGGCCCGTTCACTAATAAGCTCTATTTTAATCAAATAAAATTTAAACCTTGAACTTTAAATCAACATTAAAACCTGCTCTAACAGAAGGATTGGCAGGTACTGTGAACACTGTGAAGTCAACCACGAACCAAAATACCGCCTCAGTCAGAATGCTAGAAAGACAAGTCGGACAAATAGCTGAAGCACTACAATCCCGGACTCAAGGTCAATTCCCTAGTCAGACTGAACGAACACCAAGAGAGGAGTGCAAGGCTATTCATCTGAGAAGTGGAAAGGAGTTGATTATAGACCCTACCCGAGATCCTTTAACTGATGACACTAAAGCTAAAGGTACTGAAATGGGTCCCATCAAGGTAGAAGAGGTTGAGGTAGACGAGGAGATAGAGATTGAAATGTCGAAGAATAGAGATAAGGGGAAGGAACAAGAGTGCACTCCATCAATGCCGACAAGCAACCCATATGTGCCACCACTACCGTTTCCGTATCGGTTGAAGGCACATAAGGAAGAGGAACAACTCAAGAAATTTATTGACATTTTCAAGAAGTTACACATCAATATTCCATTTGCGGAAGCATTGGCACAAATGCCAACTTATCTCAAGCTCATGAAAGACATCGTGTCCAGGAAGAGGAGGATTGAAGATCATGACACAATTGCACTTACTGAGGAGTGCAGTGCTAGAATCCAACACAACTTGCTCCCAAAGCTTAAAGATCCAGGGAGTTTTACTATCCCTGTTCATATAGGAAACTCTAACTTCAGTAAGTCATTATGTGATCTTGGTGCAAGTATTAATTTAATGCCTTTATCCATTTTCAGGAAACTTGGCTTGGGGGAAGTGAAGCCAACAAACATGACACTTCAACTTGCAGATAGATCGGTGAAGTATCATTATGGAATCGTGGAAGACGTTTTGGTAAAGGTTGGAGAATTTTATTTTCCAGTGGATTTCGTTGTTTTAGATGTGGAGGAAGATGTTGAGATGCCATTGATTTTGGGAAGACCATTCTTAGCCACAAGCAAGGCTTTGATAGACATGGAAGAAGGTGTGATGACTTTTAGAGTTGGGAATGAGAAGGTAACTTTCCATGTTCTCAAAAGAGTAGAAGATAGAGGTGAACCAGGAGTGGGGCAGATTGGATCAGAAACTATTAAGAATGGGGAAACGCATGTGGGGAAAATCGGGAACAATGGTATGTGTGGGCGGTTCAACTCCGCAAGCGATACCGAGCCAAGTTGAGAGCCATACAGTCGTGCCACGACTTGAACTAAGGCGTTGGGTGGGAGGCAACCCACCATAGGTTAACTTTTATTGTCTTTTGAGAATTTCATTATTTTGCGTGTTTACTTTCGTTATTGCTTTATGTGTGTTTGGTGTTTAATTGTTTTTGTTTGTTTAGTTTTGATAACCCTGATAGCAATTCCGACGTGAAAAAGCGCAAGGCAGAAAAAAAAGACAAAAGGGAAGAGCAGTATTTCGCGCTACCCATGGAGCTAGCTATGTCGCGCGACCAATCGTGCAAGGCACTGGAATGTGCAAATATTTGACCTGCGCGACCTTCGGCGTGACCCAGCCCGCACCTGTAACGTCCCAAAAATTACAAGGAATTTAAAATTTTTAAAGTAACATTTCATTAATAAAAACTCATTTAATAATTCAATCATTTCATTTGCAAACTCATAATTAATATCCTCACGAACAATAAACAGCGGAATAAATGTATAAAATTAAAATCATAAAAGTAATCAACTCTTCCCACGCGCCAGTGTGTACTCGTCACGCCTTGGAGCCACTCGTACCTGAAACAACAATTTATTGGGAAAGGGTAAGCACGAAGCTTAGTGAATTCAGACACCATAAATAACACAGTTATTCCCACACCACCTCTAAACAGATAATTGCACATAAACAGCATACAAGTCTACGAACAAATCATAAACATGCATACCTACACCATCCCACCCAAAGGCATAAGCTGGTCCACCCGACCACACGATAACCGTGCAAGCATTACCCGGCTCCCCCGGGTTCCTACGCCACCCGCGTATACAACCTTCGGTCCCACCGAGTTACTACGCCACCCGCGTATATAAACCTCGGCCCCACCGAGTTACTACGCCACCCGCGTATATAAACCTCGGCCCCACCGAACTCCTACGCCACCCGCGTAGTCATAACAATAAAGGTCCGACTAGACACCCCACTATTTAGTCCCGCATCACAAACAATTAAAACTACCACACACGTACAAATCGTAATGTAAAAATAACCGACATTAGTTATAGTGAGAGAACTCACCTCGTAAGCGCGCCTAGCTCACAAACAATAATTCAAGCTTCACAAATCCAAGATCACTTCCCAACACCTAAACAATCGTTAAAATGTATTAACACGAGACCCGGACCCTAAAACACGACGCACCCTTAAATCGTCACTAAAACGACTTTTCGGTCTAACCAAACAGGTCTGTTCGGGACCTGTTCCGACCTCCATAAACCCAGAAAATCCTCAATTAAATTACATAACCAGAAAGTTCTCTGAGTTAGGGTTCCAAGGACATATCGTACGCGCTCTAACGATGTTTCTACAATTTATTATGGATTTTACAAAACTGGTTAACTGCACAGCGAAAAACAGTACCTTTCAGTACAAAACAGCGGTTTGACACTAGCTATGGTCCGAACTGGTCTTTCCGCAAAACATAACAAACTTACTAGACTCAGAATGGGAGCTTTTGGCACTGGTTTCATCCCAATACGACGTTCCTATAAAAGGTTATGGCTTTCCCAAAAACAGTGGCAGAAACTGCCAATTTCACATAAAATGACAACAAGACTTAAAATAAATCTTAATCCATTAAGCCATGCCTTAAGCATTCAGACCTGTGATTCCAGCTGACTTATTGATCAAGACTAAAGGGGCTGAGCAGCCCGAGCACCACCCTCTGCCACCTCCGGCAGAGGCGGCTGTTGGCGGCGGCGGTGGATAAGGACTTCCGGCGAAACCACACCCAAAACGCACACCCCGACTTACCCACACACACACCCGCATACACGCGCACACACCCGCACGTACACCCCTCGGTCGACACAGCAGCGGCGCACGGCGGCAGCCACATCGCCGGCAGCCATGGCTGCGGCGGTGGTGGGGTGGTTTTGCGATCGAAACGACAACGGGGAAAAGGAACGGATGAAAGTTCTTACCTCGAGACGACGACACGACGGTAACCGCACTGAAAACCGATCGCCGGCTGTTCCTCTCCTTCCTCGCTACACTCTCAGCCTCGCCGCACCTCTCTCTCTCTTCCTCTCGCCGGCAGAACTGCGTCGGGCGCCGGCGGTGGTGGTTCACGGTGTTGCCGACAGCAGCCGCTAAGGGGGAAGAGGGGAATTAGGGTTTTTGATAGTGTTTGCGAGAGAGAAAAGGAAACCGAGAGTTACAAAACAATGGGGTCGGTTCTTAGGCTAAAAAAACGTTTCCATGCAACTAGATTAGCAAAAACCACATTTAGTCCCTAGGTTTTTAAGGTATTTCCATATCTTAACATAACTTAGGATTTAATCATTTTGCCAATTCCGATACTTTAACGATTCGACCCAACTCGACTAACCCCGTTAACGGAAACCGCAATAAATCGAACTTAAAAGAAAATAATTAAGACTAATAAATTACATACCGGGATACGGGCTTTACAACTCTCCCCCACTTGGATTAGACTTCGTCCTCGAAGTCTCTGCCTACGAATAGCTCCGGATAGTTCTCCCTCATCTCAACCTCAGGTTCCTAAGTCCACTTGAAATCCCTTCTAAAACTTCTCGAACACTTTTCTAACTAACGTACTCCTTCTAGGACACTTGGATTATGATCGGCAGAACACCCCAACAATTGGAATCATTCCTAGCCAAGCGACTTCGGTTGCCTCCCAACCTTAGATATTCCATACATCCCGAGTCAACTCTCAAGCTCTAACCATTCTAAAATTGCCTACCAATATACCCAACTGGATACTCGGATCCGATCATTCCTACCGTTAACTGTCGATTAACTCCTACGAATTCTAATAGACTCCAAAGATTTTCAATAAATTACATTAACAAACATCGGCCCCCCGCCGAACATCGGTCCAACCGATTACAATAGTCGAGGTATTATCCCAGACAATAAAACAAATAGATATCACCCACAATCAAATCAACTAACACACACGTAGGTCATTCCACCATAACCATTCATCACGAGTGATCATTTCAGGGTTACAACTACCCTCACCATGATTATCTTAAAATCGGCTACAATTCTCCGATCATACTAAAGGTGTTTGGCCTCAAGCCCAAAAGTCGACACCTAAATATACCACCTACCTCAAAATGGTTAATGCGCATTTATTCTCTTAATTACAAAGGGCATAATTCCCTTAACCGATACTATTCGGCCTACAGTACCAACACGCGTTGAATACCCAACCTTCCACCGTCGACGTATCCCCCACACTTGCTCTACGAAGCTAAGTTATACTGAATCGAGGATACACCCTGACGCCTACCTCTCAGGTAACGCCTCCAGGCCCATCACACCGGAACTACCTCCCAGGTATGTGCCCACGACGAAATCTCCCTAGTACCTACGAAAAGCCTAGGTTATAACACATGAATACCGGGGTCGCACCTCGAGATACTCAACCGACCACTACCAACGACTGACTAACGTTTCTAAGGTTCCAAAGCAAAACAGCCTACCAACAACATGCCTATCCTGGATTGACTCACTCACCCAAACGTGTAAATACTCAACGTGTCATGAATGCCAAACGATGCGACAAAACAATTCATCAACAAGACTCCACATCGAGCCATTAAAACTGTGCACTTGACTCATGACTATCTCAATAGTCAAAACCGAGCAAAATGCTCCACGCTTGCTAGACCCATAAGTCGGTCAAAACGCGTTTAAAATAAAGTTTAAGCAAGCAGTACTCTGAAATCAACATTAGCCCCAAAACTCAACACGGTTCAAACAAAAGAGTTTTCCAAAAGGACTCACACCCTTAAAAATTCTCAAAATGACACATAGCTCATAAAAGCGCATTTCCCACATGGTTTACAATAATCCTTTACAAAATATTTCCAACGTCAAAGTTTTTCATCCCAAAAAGATCGTATGCAATAAAACTACAATTACCAGACCGGTAGTTACGCAAAACTGGGCACGCTCGTTCCGCACAGAAAAATCATGTCGAAAATCGTTCATTTGCAGTTCAGTTTACTCACATAAAAACAAAGTGTAATAACTAATTTCTTTAAAATGAACCGCCTCGATTCCAGTATGGATTGACTCATGACATGCACCTAAAGTAACCGCTTGACCTTAAATAGGGTGCGACAAAGGTGCGCACATAATTCAAAATAAGTTTCACGACATTTGATTCCAAAATTCTTCTTTTTAGTCATAAAATGATGTGACACAGGGTTCACCAACGAATTTTTCGCGCGTCGGCTAGTCATCCAAAACGATGAAACGGTTTACTCATATATTTTTGTTAAAACACAACTGTCTCGTGTAAGTTTCAAACTTAAGATAAAAACCAATCCGTTTCCATCATTTGAAAATATCGACTAAAACCTCATAAAATCTCAAAAGGTGGGGTTCTTTAAATTGATTTCCAAGATTTCCCCAAATGGTCACATAAACAAATAAGATATGTACCTCGTGAAATTAAACCCACACGAGTCAACATGCCGTAAAACAAAACTTATTTTAACCAAATCACTCAAATAGCTTTATACAGACATCGTGGAATATAACCTTCCGTCTCAACACTAACATATGTGGAGGAGTTCCAATGTTAAAGTCACAAGCCGTAGTCACTTGCCCGACATTTTAAACACCACAAAACACGGATATCATCTTACCCGAAAGAACCGTTGGAAAAATAAAGAAATGAGACAAATTCTAACAAAGTTTGCACTCCCGTGATAAAACGATTTCAAGCACTTTCAAAACTATAATTCGAAATCTTGTGTGTGTGCTAAACATTTCCCAAAGTTCCAAAATACAATCCATATAAGGGTCGGAAACACAAGAATTAATCGATGCAATCCTATTTTCCAAAATAAACTCTGTGCATGACTCAGTCGGCATTCAACGTCTCGACTCATACTCCCCCAAATCTCTCCGATCCACTAACGTCATCCGGACATTTAAACCTCTTAGGCAAGTTGGGAAATTACGTCAAATAATCCCTACGATTTTTCCTCAAATCAAAGTCGGCTCTATAAGCCTATGATTCTAGCACAATCATCCATCTTGGCCCGAAACAAACATCATCCTCATCGTCACTCCAAGTGACTAATACTAGAATCGTCCTTTTATTCCAACGACTACTAATTTATAACCTTCGACACTACCCCAACGATCATCCCATCAAAGCAAAACAAGTACACACCTGTACTAGTAGGTTTACTATAGTTGTTCCTCCTTGTGATGGCTATTCCGGGTAGATATTACAACGAGTTATTAGCGCATAATAACTCACACTAACAACGCTCACGCTCAACTCCTTGGATTCCTCGTGACATCCCCCGACTCGAGCATTGATCCTGTGTTTCCGATAGTAGGAGCTCTTCTACTACCTTCCACACCTATCATCACTCGTTCCGAGTTCCATCCGATGTGTCCAAGTAGTTGCTCGCCCAAACAAAAACCATACACATATGTCCATACTGACGCATATACACACTCTTCCTAGCTCCCTAGGAATAAACATAATACCCCACTACCCTTGCTAGGGCGGAACCCCCACTAACCCTGACGAGTCGTCTCGTGAACGCACAGTCGTATACAGTGGAAACCAGATAGACATTCGAATATAAGATTCCATCCTACAACGGTTGGACTCAAACAAGAGCTGCGCAATAGAACTAAATCCAACATTCTAAGGCTATTCGGTTCCTACCGCATACAACCTATAGTGCATTCTCTTAACAACCTATCAAAGTTAGCATAAGTTCCTAATAGCAAGTAACAACCATACAATACAGTGTATTAAGCACCAAGCAATCTAGCATACATACTCCTATGTTCTAGAAAGCAATCTAGCATACATACTCATATGTAAACGCTATTCCCAGCTCACTAGGAATCTCATCTCATCCCACTACCCTTGCTACAACGGAATCCCTATTAGCCATAACGAGTTGCCTCGCGAATACCCAGTCGCATGCAGCATGAATCAAATAGACATTCGAATACAAGATTCTATCCTAGAATGGTTGGACTCAAACAAGAGCTGCGCAATAGAACTAAATCAAATATTCTAAGGCTATATGATTCTTACTGCATACAACCTATAGGGCCTTCACTTAACAACCTACTATAACTAGCATTGATTCCTACCAGCAAGCAGTCATCATACAGTACAGTGTAAACAACATAGGCAATCTAGCATGCATACCCTATGCCTAGAAAGCAATAAATACACTAAGTACCGTACCTTCCCAAATAGCGTCGGCTGACTGTACACACTGCGCCCTCGATCACCGTTTCCCAAACAGGTTTTCCTTTTCCCTTTATTCTAAAAGATTTTTGTAAAAGAATTTAAAACTTCATAGCCGCAACTTGAGACCAAACACACCGAGATGTGTCTGATTCACTCAAGCTGTGCTCTGATACCAAGTTGTAACGTCCCAAAAATTACAAGGAATTTAAAATTTTTAAAGTAACATTTCATTAATAAAAACTCATTTAATAATTCAATCATTTCATTTGCAAACTCATAATTAATATCCTCACGAACAATAAACAGCGGAATAAATGTCTAAAATTAAAATCATAAAAGTAATCAACTCTTCCCACGCGCCAGTGTGTACTCGTCACGCCTTGGAGCCACTCGTACCTGAAACCACAATTTATTGGGAAAGGGTAAGCACGAAACTTAGTGAATTCAGACACCATAAATAACACAGTTATTCCCACACCACCTCTAAACAGATAATTGCACATAAACAGCATACAAGTCTACGAAAAAATCATAAACATGCATACCTACACCATCCCACCCAAAGGCATAAGCTGGTCCACCCGACCACACGATAACCGTGCAAGCATTACCCGGCTCCCCCGGGTTCCTACGCCACCCGCGTATACAACCTTCGGTCCCACCGAGTTACTACGCCACCCGCGTATATAAACCTCGGCCCCAACGAACTCCTACGCCACCCGCATAGTCATAACAATAAAGGTCCGACTAGACACCCCACTATTTAGTCCCGTATCACAAACAATTAAAACTACCACACACGTACAAATCGTAATGTAAAAATAACCGACATTAGTTATAGTGAGAGAACTCACCTCGTAAGCGCGCCTAGCTCACAAACAATAATTCAAGCTTCACAAATCCAAGATCACTTCCCAACACCTAAACAATCTTTAAAATGTATTAACACGAGACCCGGACCCTAAAACACGACGCACCCTTAAATCGTCACTAAAACGACTTTTCGGTCTAACCAAACAGGTCTGTTCGGGACCTGTTCCGACCTCCATAAACCCAGAAAACCCTCAATTAAATTACATAACCAGAAAGTTCTCTGAGTTAGGGTTCCAAGGACATATCGCACACGCTCTAACGATTTTTCTACAATTTATTATGGATTTTACAAAACTGGTTAACTGCACAGCGAAAAACAGTACCTTTCAGTACAAAACAGCGGTTTGACACTAGCTATGGTCCGAACTGGTCTTTCCGCAAAACATAAGAAACTTACTAGACTCAGAATGGGAGCTTTTGGCACTGGTTTCATCCCAATACAACGTTCCTATAAAAAGTTATGGCTTTCCCAAAAACAGTGGCAGAAACTGCCAATTTCACATAAAATGACAACAAGACTTAAAATAAATCTTAATCCATTAAGCCATGCCTTAAGCATTCAGACCTGTGATTCCAGCTGACTTATTGATCAAGACTAAAGGGGCTGAGCAGCCCGAGCACCACCCTCTGCCACCTCCGGCAGAGGCGGCTGTTGGCGGCGGCGGTGGTTAAGGACTTCCGGCGAAACCACACCCAAAACGCACACCCCGACTTACCCACACACACACCCGCATACACGCGCACACACCCGCACGTACACCCCTTGGTCGACACAGCAGCGGTGCACGGCGGCAGCCACACCGCCGGCAGCCATGGCTGCGGCGGTGGTGGGGTGGTTTTGCGATCGAAACGACAACGGGGAAAAGGAACGGATGAAAGTTCTTACCTCGAGACGACGACACGACGGTAACCGCACTGAAAACCGATCGCCGGCTGTTCCTCTCCTTCCTCGCTACACTCTCACCCTCGCCGCACCTCTCTCTCTCTTCCTCTCGCCGGCAGAACTGCGTCGGGCGCCGGCGGTGGTGGTTCACGGTGTTGCCGACGGCAGCCGCTAAGGGGGAAGAGGGGAATTAGGGTTTTTGATAGTGTTTGCGAGAGAGAAAAGGAAACCGAGAGTTACATAACAATGGGGTCGGTTCTTAGGCTAAAAAAACGTTTCCATGCAACTAGATTAGCAAAAACCACATTTAGTCCCTAGGTTTTTAAGGTATTTCCATATCTTAACATAACTTAGGATTTAATCATTTTGCCAATTCCGATACTTTAACGATTCGACCCAACTCGAATGACCCCGTTAACGGAAACCGCAATAAATCGAACTTAAAAGAAAATAATTAAGACTAATAAATTACATACCGGGATACGGGCTTTACAGCACCACCATCCGTGCACGCATTCTGACAGGTATTTACACAACACCCCTTTGAAAACCTCGGTTTCACCAAGGTTTGGGGTTCCCTTTTTCATGTTAACACTCACTTTACATAATTCTGTGTCGTGAAAAAGAACCTAATCTAGAGATTAGGTTTGGGGTGGCATAATTACTGTTATCTGTAATCTAATTGCATAGTTCGTGGTTGTTTCTACCTTCTATGATGAATTACATTGGGGACAATGTTTATGCCTGGTTTGGGGTGGTTTGTCGAGTCTATCATTGGTTGATCTCAGTGGATTGAACAATCACTTTGTTTATAGTGAAGAGTGGGCGACCTTTCAGCATGATCTAGTGTGAAGTATTCTAAGACACTAATTTTGGGGGGAGGATTTAGAAGGGATAATATAGCACGAAGTTGGATCTAGGTGGCTGCACATATTAGAGACATTAGTGGAGACCACCCGTGAGTCTGTTGAGCCATACATTTGCTAACTTCGATTATGAGAGACTACACACTACTCGATACACTTTTCATTAGTCCTTTGATCGTTGTTGTAGCTGATCTCGCTATAACTTGCATCCATTATCAAAGACATCCATAGGAATAGGAGTGAAGCTTTTGCCTATCTTTGTGAACAAACCATCTGTGAAATCATCAAGTTTTTGGTTGCTGCTAATCCCACTGCTTTTCACAACTCAAGGTTCCCAAATGAAACCCGTTGTACCCCCTCAGTTAAAAAAAACCCGCAAACCCAGTAAATCGGTTATAAAGGGGTTTGCCAAAAAAAATTAATTAAATTAAATACAACTGAGGGGTCAGTTTAAGGAGTTTGAGTGAAGTGTTAGAAAGCCCGAACGAAAGAAAAAGGAGAGGATCACCAATTATCATCTTAAATCCATTGACCTCCATCCAAAAGCAGCAACCATTGCCAATTTAAAGATCTGAGTTCAGCATGGAGAGTTTGTAAAGAGAAGCAGAGCAACATTTCTATGTCCTAGTCTTGATAGTGGATTCCTTCTGAGATCAATTTGTATATAACTGTGCGTTTTTGTTTAATTGTTGTTCATGCATGCTTTGTGAATTCTTGTACCCAACTTCTGAAAGCATGACAACATGTGTGAAACCTAGGGCTCGAGTGAAGAGAGAAAACCGTGAGGTAGGGTCAAGGCGAAATCCTCTCTAAGTGTGTGTTTATTCTAGGTACACTCAAGTGTGGTGTGGTCCCTGATAACTCTCTTTCCCAAAGTTGTACTGTTTAGAATCCCATATCTAGGTCTGCTGGGGGGTGTCCATCTCACAGGTAACTCGTGGTGGTTGTTGATTTGACTTGAGATCACTAATGCTATTCTCGACAACACAAAATTGCGATGGTTTGATTTGTGGTTAAATGCTTATTTGTGTCGCTGTTTTGCTTGGGGACAAGCAATGCTCGGTTTGGGGTTGTTGATAATGCCGTTTTACGACATTATTTTGATCCCGAAATCGGTCAGTTAGTTGTGAGTTTCCAAGTAAAATAGTAGAATTTGATGGTTTTTATGAGTAAGTGCAGGTTTTATGAAAGAATGATGAAGGAAGAGTTTTTAGACCAATTGGAGCAAGTTGGCAACTGTCCTGAGCGAAAAAGAGAAAGTCAGATTTTGAGACCAAACAGTGCCCGGCGCGACTGTCTGCGCGGCTCCACACGCGCCACCAGACGCGCAGCCCTCTGTTAATTCGCACTCCAGTCCTTTGTGCGCCTCACGGCGCGGCTCCACACGCGTCGCCATACGCGTCGCCATACGCGCTGGGCCCCTGAGCGTTTTTATTCTATTTATCGGCTAGGGTTTAGGTATTATTGATCAGTTACGGCTTGGGACTCTTTCTGGGCGATTTTGAGAGTTAAGAGGCGATTTTTGAAGGCAAGTAGAAGGCTAGAAACAGCAATTAACGAGAATCACAAGGCGAATCGAATACGTTCATCGGCGGCTTAAGCTTTTCAGGGAGTCTTTAGTTTTCATTTCTTGTAGAACAAACATGTTTACTTTCGTTTTAATCTTGTCATTTCTGAATTTTGAAACCCCCAATATGAACTAATCCTTTCATGTTGGGGGGTTGGTTTGAATCATGGTTGGATAATCGTTTAGCTTTACAGTAGGTATGATTGATTTAATATAGATGGATGACATGTGTGGAATTGTTCTTAATGCTTGTAATAGTCCGATCAACTATTATTTGATTTTATGAATCTTTAATCTTTGAGAAAAGTTTTGAGGTTTGATTAATTCTTCATGTCTTGGTTGAATTTGAGATAGTAATATGATGATTCATCCTTTGTGGCTTTTAATCATTAATTGTTCAAATACTTTTGTTAAGATCGAAAGATGATACAATGTGTTGAATGATATTGTTATAGCTTGATAGAGTATAGTAATGGAATGTGATTATGCCTGTTATCTTGAAGTTATGTCAATCGTATCAAATCTGTTGGCTAAGTGATTGTTTACCTGAGGAATCCAACCCTCCAACTCTCTCTTACCTGAATTAATTAAAGTTTTAATTCGTGTTCCGATAATCAACAAGCCAAATCAATTTGCATTCGTCTAATTAATAATCTATACAGTCATTGTGGTACTTGACACCTGGTTCCTTTGGTTCGATACTCGTACTTTGAAAGTATTATTACTTGATTCGACCCGTACACTTGCGGTAGATTTAGGGGGGTGTAAACCCGCCTATCAATAGCCATCTGGGACTAACAGAACCCTTCGTATAAATACCACAATCCACAATGTTTGCGCTAACATCAACCGTAAGACATGAGAATATTCTTTTCGACGCGATTATGAATGGTGCGTGTAAATTTTCGATATGGATAGAAACATATTTGTCGTTTACATCACATCTCTTTACAGTTGATAAGAGGTGTTAGAGTTATTATTGTGTTTATGTAAAGTACAAGGTCTATTCTGTAATTACCTGTAACTTAGCTGTATATATAGGTTACTTATGTTTCAGTATTAGGTTAATCAAGTCTTGTAAACATTCTCTCAATATATGAAAACTGCTGCCGATTCAGCCATATCGCATCTCTCTCAATCTTCTCACTTGTTCATCATTTGATTCCTACACCAATCCTAACATGGTATCAGAGCTTTAGGTATGTCTCACCTACATTTCTGATTGTTTGATTTCTGCCTTTTCATTGTTCGATTTTTAGTATCTTTGTTCCTCGTTTTGTTCGAAAACTCTACACCCAGATTAACCTAATCCGGAACCCTCTAAACTCCGGATCTCTCGATTCCGGTTCTCACGTTCCGGTCTTATACACCAATTCCAGAATTTTAAAACTCCGGATCCTAGTCTTCAGTTCCGGATCTCAGTCTTCCGGATCAATTTGCCGATACCGAATCTGCTTTTGCTTGAACTTCTGGAACTTTAAATTCCGGTTCTTGTTTCTTTTCCTTGAATTCCGGATCGTGTGTTTGCATTATATGATTCCGTAACCTAAAGCCTTTTCATTCCGGAACTGTTCATTCCGGTTCTCTCCAATTTCCGGAACCTCATTCCGGATCCTGCCAAAACCGTTGCTCAAACTCCGGATCAGTCACAATTCTGGATCTCGTTTCATTCCGGAACTTGTTTCCGCTTTTCTCCTAATTCCGGAACTTACAATTCCGGTACTGCTTCTATTTCATATTCCAATTTCGGATCTTTATTGATTCCGGAACTCTCACTTCCGCACCAAAATTTTGAAAACAGGGTTTGAGAACATTTTCGGAACTCAACTCCAGTTCTCACCTTTCTGAACTTAATTCCGGAACACTCAGTTCCATCACTCACAACTCCGAAACTCCTATTTTCGGTTTTCAATTCCGGAACACACAGTTTCGGTACCTCACGATGAGTTCTTTACATTCCGAAATTTTCTTCCAGTCTTCAGTTCCAGTTCTCAATCAGTTTTCTAATAAGTCAGATGGCTCTCAATAGCCAGTCTAAATACAGTGAATGCACGTTTTGTCACTCTACTTCTCATCTTCTGCTCAACTGGCCAATTAGAAAATGTCGCTGGTGTGGGACCACACAACCACGACACTATGGGTCTGACTGTCCAAAGCATCCACGAAATTCAGGTAAGCAAAAGCAACAACGTACTCAGTCATTTGCTGGATTAATCACTCAAGACTCCTCTACGCCAGCAATTCAGGCACCGCATAGCAACAACTCATTGCCTGACCTTATGGAACTCATGCGCTGAAACCAAGAGCTTATAGAGCGACTCATGACAGGTTCTATGGGTATGAATTCTCAGTGCAATATCTCAGCACCAGTTAACCCTTGGCTATTTGACTCTGGATGTTGTAACCACATGACACCTAAGGCTGACGGGTTTGTATTTAAGCAAACCTGCAGAATGTTCTCATCAGTCCATACTGCGGATGACACTCGCTTACTTGTATCCTTCAGTGGGACTGTCTCTACCCCCAATATACAATTACCTGATGTGCTACATATCCCTAACTTATCTCTGAGCCTGATTTCAATCACTCAGCTTATGGAATTCGGTCTAAGTGTTCTGTTTCATCCTTCTGGTTGTGTTGTGCAGGATCCAAAGACCAAGCAGATCCTTGGAGTAGGCCGTAAAGTTGGTCGGATGATTGAAGTGGTCTACCTCCGTCTTCCCTTACGCTCATCAAATTTTGTTGCTTCTGTTTCCAGTACCCTTCCTTTAAATTATGGCATAAGCGTCTAGGACATTTATCTTTAGATAGGATAAAACTGTTAGCTAGTTCATGATTATTAGGCAACACTTCTTCTGAAAACGTTTATTGTTTATCTTGTCAACTTGGCAAACATCATGCCTTACCCTTTCAACTAAATGAATTTAAATCTGTTTCTCCTTTTGATCTCATTCACTCTGATGTTTGGGGACCAGCACCACATCCATCCATGGGAGGTTCTCGATACTTTGTTATCTTTATCGATGATCACACACGCTTTACATGGATATATCTCATGAAACATCGCTCCGAACTACCTCAAATATATATTACCTTCGCCAGTATGATTCTGACCCAGTTTTCCAAGCCCATAAAGAATCTTCGAGCAGATAATGCTATGGAATACAAAGAATCTTCTTTCCTCTCTTTTCTTCAATCTCAGGGTACTCTTTCTCAGTACTCCTGTCCCGGCACCTCTCCGCAAAATGGACGTGCAGAACGTAAACATCGCCACATCCTCGATACTGTTCGTACTTTATTAATCTCAGCCAAGTGTCCAGAACGTTTTTGGGGCGAAGCTGCCTTCACGGCTGTCTACACCATCAACCGACACCCGACCCCCATCCTAAATCAAAAGTCTCCTTATGAAGTGCTCCATGGGGTCTCCCCTGCATATGAACTCCTTAAAGTATGGGGTTGTGCCTGCTTTGTTCAGTTGCAACCTCATGAACACACCAAACTCGAACCTCGTTCTCGTTTATGCTGCTTTCTTGGCTATGGTATTGAACACAAAGGTTACTGTTGTTGGGATCCAGTCTCTAAGAGACTACGTATATCCCGTCATGTCACATTCTGGGAACATCTTCCCTTCTCAACAGTGTCCAAATTTCAGGACATATCTAATCCTTCCACTTCCTTCTTCACTGATAACTCTATCTCTTTGGACTCACTCCAATTAGATCCCATACTCACCTCTCCATCTGATCCACCTGCTTCCGTCTCACCTCAATCTGTGACCTCATCATCTGTCTCACCTCCCTCCGTCTCACCTCCATCTGAGCCTTCCTCTGAGCCATCTGATTATGATCAATCATCTGCACCACCTCCAAGTACTACTTCTGAGCCATCTGCTGAGTCTATGGATCCTAGCTCCTCTCAACCACAAGATGGAGTACGTCGCTCAGACCGGGTAAGACAAGTTCCTTCTCACCTTCGTGATTATCATTGTTATGCTACATTACTGTCCAACCATGAACCCACTTCCTTCAAGGAAGCTGCTTCTAACCCTGTTTGGAAGCAAGCTATGACTGAGGAACTTCAGGCCCTTGACAAAGCAAATACATGGGAGTTTGTACCTCTCCCACCGGGAAAGTCACCTATTGGTTCCAAATGGGTTTTCAAAATCAAGACAAAGTCCGATGGATCTATTGATCGTTATAAAGTACATCTTGTGGCAAAAGGCTTCAATCAAGAATATGGCATTGATTACGAGGAAACTTTTGCTCCTGTGGCTCGGGTCACCTCGGTTCGTAGTCTTCTCGCCATAGCTGCCACCAAAAGATGGCCACTCTATCAGATGGATGTCAAAAATGCCTTTCTCAATGGCGATCTCGAAGAGGAAGTCTACATGAGACCCCCTCCAGGTGTGATCTCTCAACAGGGTCACGTATGCCGACTTCGAAAAGCCCTCTATGGTCTCAAACAAGCTCCTCGTGCTTGGTTTGAAAAATTTAGCAATATTGTCATTTCATTGGGGTTTTCTCCGAGTAATTATGATTCTGGCCTATTTACTCGGACCACTAATGCAGGTACTATCTTACTCCTATTGTATGTTGATGATATGATCATTACCGGCAGTGACTTTACAGGTATCATCCATCTCAAACATTCTCTCAGCTTATGCTTTGAGATGAAATATCTTGGTAAGCTACACTACTTCCTTGGTCTTGAAGTTTTGTCAGACTCTTCCGGCATCTATCTCTGTCAAGCCAAGTACATTTCAGATCTGTTGTCCAAAACTTGGATTACAGACAACAAAGTTGCATCTACACCTATTGAGCAAAACCTGCACCTTGCTCCAAATGCCGGAACCCCTCTGCGGGACCCTACACGGTACCGTCAACTAGTTGGATCTCTGGTCTACCTGACTGTTACTTGACCGGATCTTGCATATGCAGTTCATATAGTCAGCCAGTTCATGGCTGCTCCGTGCTCCGATCACTATACCGCGGTTCTTCGTATCCTTCGGTACCTCAAAGGGACAATGTTTCATGGGCTTCACTTCTCATCCACATCGTCCTTACAGCTCCGTGCATTCCCAGATGCTGACTGGGATGGAGACATCACAGATCGTCGTTCGACCACCAGGTATTGTTTCTTTCTTAGGGACTCTCTTATTTCCTGGCGCAGCAAGAAACAATCTCTGACAGCTCGGTCTAGTACTGAAGCTGAGTATTGAGCCTTAGCTGACACTACGCAAGAACTTGTATGGCTACGCTGGTTACTATCTGATATGTGTGCTCATCAGATCTCTCCAACACCATTGTGGTGTGATAACAATAGTGCTATTCAGATTGCTCACAATGATGTCTTTCATGAGCGTACAAAGCACATCGAGATTGGCTGTCATTTCACTCGTCAACATGTTATTCGCAAGACGGTTAAACTTCTACCGATTTCAACCATTGATCAGACAGCGGGCATCTTCACCAATGCTCATCTTCTGGGGCGTTTTCGGGCCCTTGTTTCCAAACTCAACTTGGCTCATTCTTCCCCCACTTGAGTTTGAGGGGGGGGGGTGTTAGAGTTATTATTGTGTTTATGTAAAGTACAAGGTCTATTCTGTAATTACCTGTAACTTAGCTGTACATATAGATTACTTATGTTTCGGTATTAGGTTAATCAAGTCTTGTAAACATTCTCTCAATATATGAAAAATGCTGTCGATTCAGCCATATCGCATCTCTCTCAATCTTCTCACTTGTTCATCATTTGATTCCTACACCAATCCTAACAAGAGGGAAAGGTATTTTTGATCGTCCTCGGTTGTGTTCATCTTCACCTCACCTTTTGCCTTACATTTTTCTTGATAAAACCCATCAATTGATTATGTATTTTGATTCAACCTTTGCCTAATTTTTAGTTACACTATTACAAACTTTAATGAAATAAGATATATCACTACATACATTTTTGAAAATACACTTTCCATATATCATATAAGAGTATGTATTCCATCAATAAATCGTGTTATAAGATGATATAGTCAATATAGTTAGGAAAATATTAGGTGGCGTTTGTTTTTTAAGAGGTGCTGAAGTCTGGAATCTAATTTTTAAGTGGTGGTAAGTCTGAAATCTGAATCAACAAGACTGTTTGTTTTTTGTAAACTGACAAACGTTTGAATATGTATAATTGTCTATTTTGTCCTTCAAAATATTATCATTTCAAATTTGAAGGTATTATCATTCCAAAGTCTCAAATTAATACTCCTAAAAGCAAAACAAAAACCTTCCCAAAATAAGTGAAAATAAGTGGTTAGGCTACCACTTTTTCCTAAAGATGATTTTAAATGATAAGTTGGTCTGAAAAAGTTAAAAAAACAAACAGTCTGAATTAAATAATGTCTGACCGAATAACTGATAAGTGGTCATGAAAAGCTGAAATTCCAAAAACAAACAAGTTCTTAGTGTTGTATTAATAAATCATATTTTAAGATGAAAAAAAACAATATTAAACTATTAAAGATTACAATATCTATTTTTAGCATATTATCACTAATAAAAGTCACTTTCACGTAAAACAAGTGTACTTTCATGCGTGGTGTTATTATAAACACTCAAATACAAGATTTCATTGTCTTGTATCATTTATTATTACTAATTAGGCCATCTGCAGCGCCCTTCGGGCTCGAGCTCGGGCTCGTGTGGGCTCTCGTGCGGGCAGCGGTGGGGGGTCTCAGGCTTTGCGCGTGCTTTGGGGGATCGGGTTTGTAAGCCCGTGGAACCCGTATGATTTATTGCCAAAATTTAATAATTTTTAATTAAAATTTACACTTTCAACCCCTATACTTATTTACTAAATTTATTTTATACCTCTTAGTTTCATTATTTTAATTTTACATTTAACACATATAATCGTTTATTAACTAAAACACGTTAAAAAATACGTTTTAATTTTAACAAGTTACATCATTATAATCGTCTCTTCGATACGTTCGAAATGAGCCCAACATTGAATTTTTTTTGGATTTATATATTTTAATATATATCATATAAACTACATAAAATTATTTTTTGTGTAAACTATGATTTTGGTCCCTGTGGTTTACTGTTAATAACGGTTTTCGTCTTTGATCTTTTAAAACTGTTTTTTATCCTTATGGTTTCTATTTTCCTTCCATTTTCATCCCTCCATCCAACTTTGTTGAAATTATAGTTAATTCTTCCAAAAAATAATTGAGAAAATTACATATTTGGTCCTTGTTTATTGTATATCAAATTTTACATTTTTATCCTTAAGTTACGACATTTTTTTTCTTATTTTTATTTATTATTTATCTTATTTTTATTTATTAAAAAGTATATAAATATTTTTATTTTGTTAAATAATTAAATGTATAAATAAAAGAATTAAAAAAATGAGGTGGCGTTGATGTGGCATTGAGGGCTTGAGGGCTTTTAGTTATGTGCTGGAGATGTTTAGGGGTTGAGGGCTTAGCTGATGTGACGCTGATGTGGCGTTGAGGGCTTGAGGACTTTTATTAATGCGCTACGGATGGCCTTATGATTATGGACGATTCCAGAGGGTAAAATGGTCTTTTTGTATCTACGATTTCAACCATAAGAAAAATATATATCTTGTGTGGAAGAACAAAAAGGTTTATAAAATTTGAGCTTTATTTTACGAAACACAAAAAATCACTGTCAAATGATTAAAAATATAAACAACTGTTAATTAAATGTTCTATTCATTTAACATGTGAACTTTTTTTTTGGAAAAGGTATCCCAGGCACAGCCCGGACTAATCTCTGGCAATTTTGAAACTTAAAGATGTCTTATCAATGTTGAGGACGCCTGGAATCGAACTCTGGGTAGATGGGATATTCCACCACATCACCCAGGACGATCAACCACTGCGCTACAACCTGATTGACAACATGTGAACTTTGTTTGTGTCCATTACAAGAGCATCAAACTTAATTTTGCATTCATGTTTTATCTTTATCATTACAAAACCCATTTATTGACCACGAATCTTTAATACATGTTACATTTTTTCTTAACTTTTATTGCTTGGTTCACACATGGAAGAACCACTAACGTATAACTGATAAACTAGTTGATGACTGATAAGCTAGCTGATAGTTGATAAGATAGCTGATTAATAAGTAATTTTCACAAAAAACTAACTGATGTAGTAAGAACAATTTGAAAAAATAATCAACTATAATATTTTATAATATACTTAAAAACAAATTTTTAATAATACAATATGTTAATTAATACAAACAAGATAGTAAAGAAAAATTAAATAATATAATATGTTAATTGAATTATTATATGTACAATAACTTTCGAATTTGTTAAAACAAATTTTAGAAAAAAAAATCCACATTAATTAATTATTTTAAATAACCATTACATATGATATGAATAAAAATAAATAATTAAATAATAATTAAAAAGATAACAGTAATCGATAACTAAAATATATTGAGTAATAGTTAAAAAATAATTAATATGATTAACAATAATTCTAAATGGGAAATTAATTAAAATACCCTAAGTTTGACCAAGTGTTACCAAAATACCCAAAATCTCTCCCACTTTGCAAAAATACCCCTTTTTTCCGCGATGGGAGCCCGCGATCGCGGGCCAGGGATCATTTCTGACACTTTTTTAAACTTGCAGGGACCATTTTTGAAAAATGGAATCCAGCGATCGCGGGCTCATCCCGCGATGGGGTACTTTTTGTGACTTTTCAATTGCAAGGGACCATTTTTGAAAAATTCCAGGGACCATTTATGAAAATTTGAACCGCAATCGCGATGGAATCCACTGTTCACCCCGCGTTTCGTCAAATTTTATGAATTTAAAATGAAATGTTACACTTTCAACCCCTATACTTATTTACTAAATTTACTTTATACCTTTTAGTTTCATTATTTTAATTTTACATTTAACACATATAATCGTTTATTAACTAAAATACGTTAAAAAATACGTTTTAATTTTAACAAATTACACCATTATAATCGTCTCTTCGATACGTTCGAAATGAGCTCAATCTTGAATTTTTTTGGATTTATATATTTTAATATATATCATATACAGTTATACACTACATAAAAAAATATTTTTTATATTTAAAATTCATACCCTTATAGTTAATTATTTAATTTATGGGTACATCTCTTATTTATTTTTTCAATTTTGTTTTACACTCCTATCGCATTAACATAATAATCATATATTAACTAATTCATTAAATCGTGTTAAATTATTATTATTTGAATGTGTTTATAGATATCGTGAATGGCAATAGGAGAAGGTGAAAATGGGTATTTGGCGAATGATGATTCACGTGTGTTTGGAGCTGAAGTATTTGCAGTTACAGAGTATGCACAAAATGATCGATGTATTTCCAACGTAACTTAGATTAAAATTATCTCCTTCAGTTTAGTCCCGTCCTGTTCCGTCCCGTCCCATCTAGTATGCGTACCAAACGCTACCTAAAAGTACCGTAAATTAAATAATTAACTATAAAGGTATAAATTGTAAATATTAAAAATATTTTGATGTAGTGTATATGATATATATTAAAATATATAAATCAAAAAAATTCAAGATTTGGCTCATTTCGAACGTATCGAAGAGACGATTATAATGTTGTAATTTGTTAAAATTAAAACGTATTTTTTTAACGTATTTTAGTTAATAAACGATTATATGTGTTAAATGTAAAATTAAAATAATGAAACTAAAAGGTATAAAGTAAATTTAGTAAATAAGTATAGGGGTTGAAAGTGTAACATTTCAATTCGAAATTGTGATTTTGATTTGATATTTACACTTTCAACCCCTAGACGATTATATGTATAAAGTAAATTTAGTAAATAAGTATAGGGGTTGAAAGTGTAACATTTAATTTAAAATTCATAAAATTTGACGAAACGCGGGGTGAACAGTGGATTCCATCGCCATCGCGGTTCAAATTTTCATAAATGGTCCCTGAAATTTTTCAAAAATGGTCCCTTGTAATTGAAAAGTCACAAAAAGTACCCCATCGCGGGATTCCATTTTTCAAAAATGGTCCCTGCAAGTTTAAAAAAGTGTCAGAAATGGTCCCTGGCCCGCGATCGCGGGCTCCCATCGCGGAAAAAAGGGGTATTTTTGCAAAGTGGGAGAGATTTTGGGTATTTTGGTAACACTTGGTTTGACTTATGGTATTTTAATTAATTTCCCATTCTAAATAATTAAAACTTAACATTAATGTATAATTAAACTTAATTTATAATTTTCAATTAATGTTTATTAATGTTAGCAATGATTAGTTTTTAATAATTAATATTTACCTATAATTGATAGTTAATGAATAATAATTAAGATCAGTGTATAGTTGAAAAAAGTTATAAAAAACTCATGATAAGCAACTCTAATTAGCTTATCAATAAGTTAACTTATAATCTAACTTATTTCAATTCAAATATGTATTCAAAAAATAAACAAACTTACATGCTAGCTTATTTTTGCCAAATGATGTCTATTACTATTATTAATTATACATATATAGATATACACACATACTCACAAGCAGGATCATGTGAGAAGAGTCATTTTTTGTGAGAAGTGTGAGGAGTACTTTTAAACCGTTGATAACTTTTAATCAATACCCTCCCATGAATTGCGGCTTAAAAGGGAATTGATCTGGTGCATTTCGGTGCATCTTATCTCGATGCATCCCATCCTAATGTTCGTCCATTTCTCATCTAACGGTTGATAACCACTTCTCACACTTCTCACCAAATTTGACAGTTCTCACTAGAACCCAACCCCATACTCACATATATACATACAAATTTAGGGTTGAGTTTAATATAAGAAGGGACTTGTACACTTGGATGCATGTTAGGATGAGATGCACAAGATCAATCTTCATATCAAGCACGGTTCATGAGTGAGTTTGAAGTTAAAAGTGATCAATGGTTCAAATCTCTTCTTAGCTTTTGAACTTTTCATGCGCTCGTTCGTCTACAAATCTATTGCACACATATATGTATTGACATCTATATTTTTACTTATATTGATTTTGTATTTTTCTATATACATACACATTTATATACATACGTGGGTGTATACTTTACATATTTAATTTTTATTAACTCTATTTTATGTAAATATAAACTTAGGCGATGTTTACTAGCGGCTGATCAGACTGACTAGGTCAGCAGTCAGCGCGTTTACAAAATCCCAGATCTGACTGAGATCTGACCGAGATACTGACCGAGCCAACTGCAAAATCATGTTGACCCGGGTCAGTTTTCTTTTTTCCACGGCTGTCCCCTTTCTTGCGATTAGGCCAATCATTTTTCCTTCGCCGTTCTCCTCCTCCCTGTCCTCCTCCTCCATCGTCGCTCCATGCCGTCGTCGCCCAAGCCGTCGTCGCTAAGGTAATCTCTCACGAATCGAAACTCATCTCTCAATATGCTACTATATTGAACTGGATTTTTTGACTACTTCAAAAACTCAATATGTGAAGTGGGTTTTTAGTTGTATGCTTAAAATTTCATGGGTTTTCTTTTTTGTGTTTCATTGGATTAGGGATTGGTTTTCTGGCAATTATTGGTTTGTTATCAATTCAATCCAGTGTTAATTTTTCTGCTCCTTGGTTCTCAGACCTGTGTTTGGATTGGTTCTCTGCTGGTTTAGCTTTGGAAGATCAACAGAGATATATAATTACATTTTACTTAACATTAAACTACAAAAAGGGTTAAAATGGTCAATATTTTGTCGATAAGCGCTTATCAAAAAACACTTGGTAAACGCTCTTATCCGGACAGTATTTACCGGAGACAACACTTACCGGAGACGACACTTACCCAGAAAGATTTGGTAAACGACCCCTTATTTTAAGTTGATTAAAAAAATATGAACAAACTTTCTTAAGAGAAAAAAAAAACAATTTTAAAAGATCAAACATTAATGGTTATTTAACGGCTAGATATTTAATAGAAGTCGTTTTCACATAAAAATAGCTGTATATTTTCTGTGTCTAGATTTCAAGAGCCGTAAAGCATACTATGACTTCATGCTCCTCTTTTCAACCATGTTTTATGGGGAAATTGACTCAAATAGCCAAAGCCAAAAACCATCTTCACAAAATAGCTAAAATGTCTCCCGGTTTACTAAAATAGCCAAAGGGTCCGCACTTTGACCCGACCCGGTGAGTGCGGACCGCATTGGGATCACTACGAGACAAAAAAAGACACTGAAACGGATTGGTCCGCATTCGATCTGACCCGAACCGGTGCGGACCGCACTTGGTTAACTGCTTCTGGGATACACGTGTCAACCTTTCATCCGGTCCTCCACCGCTCCGCATCTGCAATTGCGAGTGCGGACCATTTGGCTATTTTTGTAAACCGGGAGAGTTTTTGGCTATTTTATCAACACTCTTTATCTCTTTGGCTATTTGAGTCAATTTCCCTGTTTTATGAATATTTTTTTTTGTCTCAAATTAAATATACAAAAGCCTATACATGTTTTATTACCAAAAAACCATAACTATTATAGAAATGATCGATAAAAAAAACATACACCAAACCGTATATATTTAATAGATTTTACTTGAAAGTAGAGTTTAGAATCGAACATATTATACTAGAATAGGAAGAAGATCTGAAGTGAATTCTAAAATAAGAAATGCATAACACATTTAAACCGTTAAGTTGATATGATACGATAGATGTAGTTAAAAAACTAGTTAGGCCATCAGTACCCCATCCACAGCATCTTTCAAAGATTCCCCTCCACCTCAGCGCCACATCAGCTTTTCTCCCATCCCTCACTCCATCCCTCACGATCCCTAAACATCCGTACCCCATTCCCTCAAACCCTTTTGCCACCTCATTTATTTTAATTCTTTTATTTATACATTTAATTATTTAACAAAATAAAAATATTTATATATTTTTTAATAAATAAAAATAAGATAAATAATAAAAATTAAAATTCATATCATTCATTAAAAATAAAAATTACAAAATACAAAACACTACCAATTATGAAATTTTTGGAGTTGCTTTTTTCTCGCTAATGTAGCCCTCAAAGCGTTTCCCGTAAGGTGATCATGCGGGGTTATGAAAAACTCGAAGTCTTTCTCAAATCGGTTTGAGCGTTCGATTTCGATTTCGAGATCGAGTTTTTTCATTTTGTATTCCATTGTATCATCAATCTTGTTGTTGAACGTCGTCAACAACTGAGTAACACTTTCGTCCGTATTCGCCCCGGACGTATTACTCGTTGATTGTGGTGTATTCGGTCGGTTACGACGGGATGTAGGTGTTCTGTTTGGATTCATGATGAGAGAGGTGTGAAAAATAAGAGGTTGAGAGAATTTGAGAGAGTTTGAGAGGTGTGAGATTGAGAGAATTTGATAGTGTGAAAAATAAGAGGTTGAGAGGTGTGAGAAATAAGAGGTGTGAGAAATAAGAGGTTGAGAGGTGTGAGAAATAAGAGGTTGAGGGTTAAATATATAGTGGGATTAAATTGAGAATTTTTTTTTTAAGAAAGAGCCGTTCAACGGTTATTTTTAAAAAAATTTAATTAATTTTTTTTTTTAAAAACCCTCGGGATGGATCGGGAACCCATCCCCGAAAACCATCCTGCCCCGCATGACCATCCCGGGCCGTAGCCCAACCCCGCCCTCACCCCGCTGCCACCTCAGCCCTTCCCGAGCCCTCCCCGCTTGGGGTACGGAAGGCCTTATAGCCATCTTTTTTAAAAGATACAAATATCTCTCTCTATCTTTCATATGGAAAATTGGTGAAACGGAATAAAATTCAAATGTTTATCCATTTAACAGAGGATGCTTAGCTAGGGTTAAGACGTCCGCATATCTTGCTCATCCGACATGGCATGAGTCACGACGGAGAGAAGCAAATACAACAACAAAAAAAACGACCATTTTTTTTAATTCAACATCTATTATAATATATATTTTTATCCGTTTTTGATGGGTTATTTTGCTTGTTCCTTCTGATCTCATCCATATGTGGGCATTTGTTGAGAATCTATGAAGTTGTAATAATCTTGAGAACTAGTGTATCATATACATCATATGATTTTTTACACCTAAGACTAGCATTTATTATATTGATTAACATATATTTGTTATACATTGTGTTTGGTTCATATGTATTTGTTTCACAATGTGAACATTTTGGTCTGTTTGTAAAACCAAAGTTACACGTAAATGTTTCACATTGTAAACCGAATACATATAAAACAAATACATTTTAGAAAAAAAATATGTTCATCAATACATTAATGACAACATTAGATTGAAAAATATCACGTGAAACAATATCTTAAGGTACACGTTGTTATGGATCTCACAAATTTTAGAGTTCGTAAATGATTAAACCTATATATATATAATTCCATCATGATCGATCTGAAATATTTTTACATGATTTTTTTCAAGCAAATGCTATGATTTATGGTTCATATGTTTGTGGTCACATTATGAATAAAATATATATGATGTTGTAATTTTAAGAGAAAGATTACCTCTAGGTTATAAACACTTTGATAATATAATGGAGAAGAAAGATAGAGATTGAAAGTAAGAGATTATAGATAGAGATTTTGTTATCTTGTATTTCTTACATATATCATACCTCTATTTATACTACAAGAATGGACGAGATATTGAAAGATATCATCCATCATCAACAATCATGAATAGTCATCTACTAACTATTATCATTTCATCTACTACTGACAATCCATCCATTGAAGTTATGTTTGTCATCCACATATGAATATTATAACATATGAAACTTTGTTTGAGTTTACATTATGCACATTGTGAAATTAATACATTTTAAATAAATATATATATGAAACAATACATCAAATCCTAGTCTTAAAGGATAAAATATCATGTGAAATAATAAGTTGATATTGGTTATAATTTTTTTGTGCCCTACAAGAGATTATGGGGGTGTTTGGGATTGCGTTTGAAAACAGCTTATCTTCGTATTGCGTTTCCAAGTCGGAGGTGAGTGTTTGGATTTAAAAAAAAAAACTCCTTATCACGTTCCAGGAAAGGAGATAAGGAGTTTTTTGAGAAGCAACTCCAGACTAACTTTTCTGGAACGAAGATAAGTTATAAGCAAATAAGCATAAGTTAAAAATATATATATACTGTATAATATTTTCCTTTTTGTGATGACTTAACAACTTTATAAAAAATTGGAATTTGGAAGATGATGAGAAGTAGGGGAGTAGTATATATACAGCTTCACACAGGAACATAATGAGATGTGTGCTTCCTTCCTTTCTTGATTTCTTTGACCTTCTTGTCTCTTTCACCTCCAACCCTAAAACAAATTGATTTTGAAATCATTCCCATCTACCTTTCCAAGTGTTCTTGGTGACTACTAAAGGTACAACTCATTTATGCACAAATGTACAAGTCTATTTTTTCAAATCTAGCTCGCATAGGTTGCATCAGAACATGGGTTTTGAACTGGGTTGTTTCTCAAACTATCATCCTTATGGACAATAAAACTAGAACAAATCCATTTCCCCTAATTCCAATTTAATAAAATAAGAAATGTTAAATCTTGTTTTGTTTTATAGCAGGATATTTTGCAGCCATGAAAGTAGCCCAAAATCCTGGAATGAAGAAAGAGGATTCCCCTGAAATAGTCCCTTCACTAATTAGATCTATAGATGCAAACTTACTTGTGGGATTTGATGATGGTCTAATTATGAAGCAAAATGTCTCAGATTTTGAATTTATGGTATGTTTTTGTCTTTTTTATTTTTTATTTTTACTTGAATCGATCGAGGTATGGATTCATTTGTGTCCTTGAAGATTCGATTAACCTTCTGTTTGATTTTAGGATTCTGAAGGAAATAAACTCGAATCAGGAAGCTCGAATGTCAATTTGCACCACCATAGAACACCATCGATTTCCATCAGCATGCCACCGTCTCCGATTGAGGTTCATCTGCAGAACACCAAAAGGGTTGCATTCAGAGATGACGTTGAACTTGTTGCCAAGATTGAACCCGCTAATTCCGCCACTAAATTCCATTCTCAGCCAATTCCCACCGGCGTCGGTTTCGACGCCGCTGTTGCCGCCGGAAAGTTCCCAAACCGGCCGATGAGAAACCCGAGGATTGATAATCTGAAAGATGAAAGATATAACTCGTTTAAAACATGGTCAGGTAAACTTGAAAGACAACTCTCGACTTTACGCGGTAAGCCACCGACTGAGCCGCCGGTGAATACCCCCCGGAGCGAAAATTTGCCGGTTGACCGGTATTTCGATGCATTGGAAGGACCTGAGTTGGATACTCTCAGGGTATGTTTCCTTTTTGTTTTTATTTTTTTAAGTTTATAACATTTATATACGTCAAATACAACAAAATAAACTCACACACTCAAATAGCGCTAGGCCAAAGGCCTTTTGGTATGTTTCCTTTTTGTTTCTCTTCCATTTGATCGGAATATTTTAAAAAATGCTAATGTTTCCGTTGTTTTCTTCAACAGCCATCGGAGGAAATGATTCTTCCCGACGATAGAAACTGGCCGTTTCTTCTCCGGTATCCGATCTCATCATTTGGTGTCTGCCTCGGCGTCAGCAGTCAGGCAATCATGTGGAAGAATTTGTCGTTGACTCCTTCGACGCATTTCGTTCACGTTAGCCCGAATGTGAACCTGATTCTATGGATCATATCCGTTGTTCTTTTTGTTGTGGTGGCCGCCACTTATCTTCTGAAACTGATCTTCTACTTCGAAGCTGTCCGTCGAGAATACTATCATCCAATTCGAGTCAACTTCTTCTTCGCTCCATGGATCGCTTTACTGTTCTTGGCCATCGGAGTTCCGTCGACCGTCGCCACCAATCTACCGCATTTTTTGTGGTATGTTCTTATGACACCTTTCTTTATCTTGGAGCTCAAGATTTACGGCCAATGGATGTCTGGTGGACAGCGGAGGCTGTCGAAGGTGGCCAATCCGTCTAACCACTTATCAGTTGTCGGAAACTTCGTCGGAGCCTTACTGGGTGCATCAATGGGGTTGAAAGAAGGGCCGATCTTCTTCTTTGCAGTCGGAATGGCTCACTACACAGTGTTGTTTGTGACTCTGTATCAGAGACTTCCGACCAATGAGACTTTGCCGAAAGAGCTTCATCCTGTTTTCTTTCTGTTTGTTGCTGCTCCAAGTGTTGCTTCAATGGCGTGGGCAGGGATTAATGGATCATTCGATTATGGGTCTCGACTTGCTTATTTCATCGCCATGTTTCTCTATTTCTCACTGGTTAGTTCATGTTTTTATTTTCTTTATTGAGTTATTAATACAGATATTTTTTATTTCAAAAGTGTTTTAAAAACTTGTTACACCTTTCAAAAACATCTTTCAAATAACTTGGTCGTCCTATAAGCTTAAATCATATGAAACAAATTTATTATAATATATATGTCTTTGTATTAATCCGATTTTGTTGTGGTGTCTTGTTACTTTGGACCAACATTTGGTAATCTAAATCGATCGTTTCTGTGTTATTTTGCAGGCGGTTCGAGTGAACTTCTTCAGAGGATTCAGGTTCTCATTGGCATGGTGGGCGTATACTTTTCCGATGACCGGAGCTGCAATCGCAACGATCAGATACACGAGTGAAGTGTCAAACATTGTGACTAAATCGTTATCAGTTACCCTCTCGGTGATTGCAACCCTAACGGTGACCGGCCTGCTCATAACCACGATTTTGCATGCTTTTGTGTTGAGAGATTTGTTCCCAAACGACATTGCCATCGCCATCAGTGACCGGAAACCAAAAACTGCTCGGAAATGGTTTCATCGGAGGACAGGCAGCTCCGAGAAAGACATCGAACATTACCTTAAATTTGTGACCTCCGATGAGAAAGATGTGGAGGGAAGTTCAAATGGAACCAAAGATGTTGAAAGCCAAATTCCATTGCCATCTTGAAATGGATTGAGGTTTTGAGTGACGAGACAACGGAGGAACTTGATGTTCCGATGATGTTGGATGTTGACTGTATGTGTGAAAACATACATTTTGGATGGTATTGAGTTGTAAATTTTGTGATATATTTATGTGACGATATTTTATTTTTCGATTGATTTCTATAATTTAATATGTTTTTATTCGTTCATTGGTTGTACCTAATTAAGTGTTTATTGAGATTCTCAATCATCCTTGTTTAATTTTTAGGTACAATGTGTTTTCGATTTTAGTCATTCTCACAACCGAAGCAAATGCATAGAGTTAACCATAAGTGGTGACTTACAATATCTCCACCATATTTTATTTATTTATTTTTTAAATAGAGAATTAAATGTTAAAAAATATTACATTTATCTCTAAGGGTGTGTTTACTTATGACTTATTGGACTTATTGGGGAAAATGGCTTATTCGCACAGACAAAATTGGGTGTTTACTTGCGACTTAATGGGACAGCAACCGTCTTATTCGCACAGATGGTTTATGGCACTTGTCCCCGTTAAGCTGAAAATATGACCATTCTACCCTTTAGAGAAAAGAACACGCTAAAACCCTTTCTCCAGGGCTCTCTCCCATTTCTCCAGGGCTCTCTCCCGGCGACAGCTTCTTCCGGCTTTCTTCTCCATTTCTTCTCCGGCGACGGCGGCGACAGCGGCTTTCTTCTCCATTTCGGCGGCAGCGGCTTTCTTCTCCATTTCTTCTCGGTGATTCAGAGGTAATTTCTTCTCCATTTCTTCTCGGTGATTCAGATGTAACAACTCCTAAATAACATCCATTTCCAGTTCCATTAACAAACCTTCGATTCCATTATGCAGTGATGTTTGATTCTGTTTGTTAGGAATGAAGAAATGGTTTGACTTTATGGTCAAACTGACTTCTTTGTAACTTCAATTTTAAAACTGATTTTGCTGCTGATTTTTATTTTTGTGAGCTATTGTGATTTTTGCTGCTATTGTAAAACTGATTTTGCTGCTGATTTTTAAAACTGTATGCTGCTGATTTTGTTAGCTTCTAGCGTGATTTTTGCTGCTATTGTTATTTTTGTGAGCTATTGTGATTTTTGCTGATTTTGCTGTGTTTTTTGCTGCTGATTGATGTATGCTACTGATTTTGCTGCTGATATTGTTAGCTTCTAGTGTGATTTTTGCTGCTGTTTTTTTTCCTGCTCAATATAAATTTATGAATTTATATTTTGATGATTAAATAATTTTGTGTTTCAGATATATAATTTGGCTTAAAAAATAAACAGAATATATAAAACAGCTTATAATTCATACTCAGGGGTAAATCGGTCATTTCTGCTATTCAGACTGTTGATTCAGATAGAAAAGTAAACAACAGCAACAATTTATCCAGACAGAAAAATTTAACCAGACAGACACATTTATCCATACAGGACTTAATGAAAATTTTGGTAAACAGCCCCTAAGGCCATCCGTACCCCAGCGGGTTCCCCATGCGGGTAAGGCCAGGTGGCACAGCGGGTTGGTGGGGTTCGGGTACGGGATTGGCGGGTTCAGCGGGTTCCCCATGGCGGGCTCGCCGATCGGGTTCCCCACCCCGCTCATACCCGAAGGTATTACAATTTTTTTTATTTCAAACGGCTATTTCCATTTTTTTTATTTCAAACGGCTATTTCAAAACGGCTCTTTTCCATTTTTTTACATTTTTTTTCAATTTAAACACTATAAATCAACCTCAAATCTCATCCATTTTTCACACCAATTCTCTCAATCCTCTAAATTCTCTCAATTCATTTTTCACTCTCAATTCCCTCAATCCTCTAAATTCTCTCATCATGAATTCAAACACCCCACCCACACCCCGTAGTAACCGATCGACGAGGTCGGATTCACCGCAAGAAATAATAGTAGATCAAGCGGATCGAGTGAAGCCGATATTTTAAAAGCGGCACACGTCCGGTACGAAAATGAATACCAAACTGCCTTCACCCATGAACAAGCTTGGGATATCCTCAAATTATCTCCAAAATGGAATACGGTTCCAACTATGACAAATACATCCCGGGGTTCAAAACGTACCCACACTTCCGATGAAGACGCTGAAAATGTTCAACGACCCATCGGGAGAAACACGGCAAAAAAGGCAGCAACGAGTAGTACGGACGACAACCGCCTTTACTCCGAAATGAGTGAGTTGAGAAGTAAAATTGATGATTCGGTTGATTACAAAATGAAAAAACTTGAAGTCGAACAACAAAAGTGCCAAGTCGAACAACAAAAGTGGCAAGTCGAACAACAAAAGTGTGAAATCGAGTTGGAAAGGCTATATGAAAAAGACTTCGAGTTTTTCATTGCCCCGCACGATCACCTTACGGGAGCTGATTTGAATGCTACTTTGGCGAGAAAAGAGAGAATTCGACAAAAACATAATTGGAATTTTTAATTTTATTTTGTAATTTTATTTTTATTTTTATGAATGTTATGATTTTTTATTAAAAAATTAGATGAGGTGGCATGTGGGTTCAAGAGGTTCAAAAGGTTGGGGTACGGGATTTGTGGGTTCAAAAATGTTCAAGAAGGTTCAAAGTGGAAAGCTGATGTGGCGCTGAGGGTTCAAGAGGTTGTGAACCTGGGGTACGGATGGCCTAACAGGTTTTACCTGTTCTACTTTAAATTTTTTAACCCAAGTTAAATTAATATAATATTCTTTAATTTATATTCTTAATATACTTTAAAAAATATAATATAAAATAATAAAAGTTCAATTTTATTGGTGAGATTAATAAAGTAATTATTTCTTTCTCTTACAATCAAGTTTTACATAATTCTCTAAATTGGAAATGTTTCAAGTTTTCTCTATTATAGAAAACAAGACAGCAAAGCTGTTGGAGAAGTATAGAGAACAAAAACTCAATTTTTTCTATTTACAAAATTGTTGGAGATGCTCTTAGGTGTTGTTTATCAAATGTTTATCAGGTTAATGTTTATTTTTATGCCAAATTATATTTGAAATAACTTGAGGTTGGTTTGTATAGCATTAACAATTAAAGACGGGTTTCTTTGAAATAAACATGACAATCGATAAAAATGAATAAGGCAAGAGATAACGAAAAACTGAAATCACCTTTGTGCCCTTAATAATTGACTTCAAATATTAATTAACGAGTAACAATGGGATAGTACTAAGATATAATTGTGAACCAAAAAATGGCGATTTCTCTCTCAACTTAGGCAATTAGGGTTTCCTACGACGGCCATGTTTGCTAGTGTTTTCGATTTCGTGTGGTGATCAAGATGGAGTTTGGATTTGTGCTCTTGATCTTAGTGTTTGCAGTATTTTTTTTGTGTTCGGTTGTGGTTTTTTTAGTATTACAGTCACAATCGGCGACGTTCAGGGTTTTGGCGTCGGCTTCTTCCTACAGGGTTGCGGTCGGAACTTTGTTGGTTTTTCTAAATTCTTTGCTGTCGTTTTCCATTCCCGTACGTATATTGTGCTTCCTAGACCTTCGTTATTCTACTAACCGCTCTTTGGTTAAGTTTTAGCATTCTGATGTTCCGGGATCTTCATTGCTTGATCGAGGGTTGACCTGGTAGGGTTTCAGCGTTTGGGCTTCGATATACGTAAGTTTGGATCGAATGGCAGTGGAGGAAGACATCGTTTGCGTGGAGGATATGAATGAGGCTGTCATAGGTGGAGGATGTTGTCCCGAACCCTAATTTGCACATCCCCGGGTGTGCACATTCAGTATGAATAACAAAGGTGGACGTTCATTCAATATTCATGATGAATAATACAGTATTCAGGATGAATTATACAACATTCAGAATGAATAATACACAAATTCATGTATCGTGTATTTATTCACCCTGAATGATGTATTATTCATCTTAAATGATACATTATTGTTAAACCAAGATCTATCAAGATTAGAGAAAGAATCTAGAGAGAGTAGAGAGAGAAAGTAGATCTTGAAGAATTAGCTCTCAAAGATACAAAGATATGAATTATGACCAAAAGCTTATGGAATCGTTCTCTCGAGTGTTAGATGATTACTCTAGCCATATGCTTATATACCTAAGACTAACAAGGCATTAAGCAAGATTGACAACTCTAATTATAAAGACTTTGACTTTATACAATTACTTTGACTTTGACTTTCTATATTAAATCTTGAAGACATAATTGTCCTAACAATCTCCCCCTTGGATTCAAGATTTAAACATTTGAGAACAGCAGTCTTCGGCTTCTTGAATCTTCAAAATCTCCGGTCTTTATCAGGCTTGTCAAAGTCAAATTGTCACAAAAACTTCAGATGGGGAAATGACGAAGATTTTCTTTCTTTAAAAGATATGGAGAATTTGTTTCTTCACACAAGGCATTTTGATACAATGTAGCGCAAATCTAAGAAAAAGAGATCTTCTTGAGAAACCAAGATGATCAATCGATTTTTCCTAAACTCTTGAAGAATTCTCCCCCTTTTCTTTCTTTGACTTGAGAACTTCAATCTTCAGTAAGGATATTCACCATATAGCACAAGTTTAAGAAAAAGAGATCACAAGATGATCAATCGATTTCTCTTAAACTCTTGAAGAAGAAATCTCCCCCTTTCCTTTCTTGAGACGAAGTCTTCTTTAAACATTTCTCCCCCTGTCATGAAATCGAATCTTTGACTTGAAAGCTTTGACATGAAATTGAACTAAACATTTCTCCCCCTTTTTCGATGAAAGTGTGCATCATGATCATCGAAAACCTTCTTCAATTTCAGTCGCATCTCTGATTCTCACTAACAATCTCCTCCTTAATGAATAACCTTGCTCCCCCTCAAAATAAGAATTCTGGAGCAATTTGTTTTCTCCCCCTGAAAGTATGCATATATTTCATTTAGGCACAGTAGTTGAAATTTTATACAAGGAAAATAAAATTCATTGAACTACATTTTATAACTACTACCATTTGATCATTTGAAAGCTTTACAAAAGAAATCCAACTTAATGAAATTTAACAGATTTTTCAATCAAATGAAATCAAATGCATGTGTTTGGATTCAAATACAAGACATCATTGCATATCAAGTTAAAAATGTTCAGTTTCAACCCCTTTATTAAATCTATTTGGTGTGCTAGCATGCGAAATATGATCAGCAACAAGCATATGCAATTCTAAAACATATCAGAATACTCTGCTCTACTCACACTATTTGTCCAAAATTAGAATTTTCACAAATTTACAGGTTTATCGCGACTTTGTATTTTCCCCAAGTTTCAAAAGATGTGTGCTCATGGCATCTTTTGATTTTGTGCACATTGGCATCTTTTGATTTTGTGCTCATTGGCATCTTTTAATTTTGTGCTCATTGGCATCTTTTAATCACAAAGTTTATTAAGAATAAGATACACCGTTAAACATGGCTTTCTATCTGGTTCTATAGCAGGATTTGGGTCAGCGGATCCCAGACCAGTTGGCCTTAGGTGCTAGGTGACGAGCACCCCTTAGAACTTACTTTCCCAAACCAGAAAGTCCACATCGATATATCTTAAACCCATTTGTACCAGTAGAACATGGATTTCTATCTGGTTCTATAGCAGGATTTGGGTCAGCCGATCCCAGACCAGTTGGTCTTAGGGACTAGGTGTCAAGCACCCCTTAGGACTTAATCTCCCAAACCAGATAGGCCACAAGCACAAACTTTCAAACTAAATGATTAGATTTAAAACATAGTGCATCTCAATCACTTGGTTCTAAAACATAGTGCTTCTCCCATATTTTCATTTCCATCCATCATTCTGACAAATCGGCCTTTTTGAGCATTATATTCTATATAAGTTCAGACTTACATAATTTTGAGCATTCAGCATAATTTCATTCATGTTTTGCTGACCTTTCGATTTATTTCAGAAGTGAAAGATGAAACAGATTTAACTCAGATAATACAACAATACTTGTAAAATCATCTTTTAGCACACATTTAATTCATTGAATGAAAATTGAAAATTTCATCTCATTAAATTAAATTTGTAAAGATTTAAATTTTCAACATAGTAAAAATAAAATGTAATACAATGTTACCTTTTACCACTTGTTCCTTTAATTGAAAGATGAGACAGTTAAGGATATCACCTGATAAGTATGAGTTCTAAACTGATTTGTTTAGAAGTCTTAGTCTTTGAAGTACGGGTCCTGAACTGAATTGTTCAGAAGCCATATTCGTTGAAGCACGGGTCCTGAACTGATGTATTCAGAAACCAATAATTGTGAAATCCGGGTTCTAAACTGATGTGTTTAGAAACCATTTCTCTTTACTCCCCCTTAATAGCACGAATAATCTTCTTCCGAGAGTTCAACACTTTGCTTCTAAATCTGCAAAAAAACAGATTAAATAGATTTTGGTACCCAACGTGTCTTGGGTCCTGGCTTGTTAAGCGGAGCTCTATAGGAAGGAAAATGATAAGTACCATACCAATATTGAATACTATCATTTTTAATAAAATCATTAGTACCACAATAAGAACAACAAAAATTCTTTTGTGCTAACCTGATTAAATGATTTGCAGAATATAATGAATCAGGTTTAGTAAAAGATTTACCTTTCAGGTTAGTGTTCTTGTTGGGAACATATGATTTTGGTACATCTTTTTCAGGAATTGTACCTTTTACTCTCCATTGCATGTTGACTTTCTTATATGTGGGAAGATCAGCAGATTGAAATTTGGACGAATTATCCACTGAATGATCATAGAAAAGATTAGACGGTCGAATCGGACTTTCTGAATAGCTTTTGGATTTGTTGAGAGACTTCACTTTGTCAGATAAATCATTCCGTTTCTTGGTCATCAAATCAAGCTTCTTCTGAATGTCACAATTAACCCTCTTCTCTTTCATAATATCAGTCGATAACACGGCCAAATTCTTTGTGAGCTTTCGTATTTCTTGCTGAAATATCTTCCTTTCAACAGAAAATTCATCTTTAATACTCCTAGCCTGAAAGTCAGCTTTCTTCATCTTTTCTAGCTCTTGACTTTCTGTATCTAAGTCCTTTTGAAGCTCATAAATTTTCTTTGACAATTGCATATTCTTCGCTTCAAAGCTTTTCCTTGTCTTTTCATACTCAACCCTTTCCTTCTCCAATTTCTCCTTTTCAAGAAATAAAACCTTCTCAAAATCTGCATTTTGTTTAGAAAGTTTTATGCATCTAAGTTCAAGAGCTTTCTTTTCTTCATTTTATTTCTTCTCAGAAATTGAAGTCTTTTCAAGTTCAGAAACTTTCTGAGAAAGAGAAAGAATTTGGTTTTCATAGCAATTTTTCTCATTTAACCGATTAGCTCTTTCTTTTCTGAAATCCTCTCTTTCTACTTTAAGCAGCTTTTCCGTTTCAGACAACTTCTTTGTAAGTTCAATAACCTTTTGCTTGAGTTCCTCATTTTCAGCATCTGATGATTTCTGTTCCGTATCCTCTTTTTCAGCTTTCTTTTCTTCTTCCTTTCTCTTAAAAACAACTTCAGATCCAAGCATTTGCTTTGTTAACTCGTTCCACATAAGCATTGGATTGTTTTTGAAACATTCAACGCATTTGAAGATGTGTTGTGGAAGTTTGTAAAGTGCGAAGATCAAGTTTGATGAAGCTTCCTTTTCGGCTTTTATTCTGTTAATCTCTTCTTCTGTATAATCTTTGCCAGTTCTGATCATTGGGCCTTCAGTGAAAGATTTTATCACGTTTTCACCATTTTCTCTACTTTCAATAAAATCGATGAACGAAACTCTCCATAGTTCAAAATCAGATTCTTTGATCAGCACTGGAAGTCGGTTCATGTTCGCTTGACGATTAAAAGATCTTTATAAAGAAAAATCTACTGAATCTTAGAAAAATGAACAATCAGAAAAAAAATATATATAAAACTTTTTCTTGAAAAACTCTTAAAAGTGTATGAAATATACTATAGAAAAAATTTCAGTATACATTTTTTTCTCAAAATACTCGTTTTTTTTAACAAGTCAGAAACTCGCAAGCAACGGTTGCGAGAAATGAGAAATTCGCAAGCAACGGTTGCGAGAAATGAGGATTTCGCAAGCAATGGTTGCGAAAAGTAGACTTGGGCAGAAACTTGAAAGCTGAAATATCACTTTTCGCAACAGAAGCTTGCGAAAAGTAAGGTTTTCGGGTCAGAGGGTTGCGAAAAGTAAGGTTTCCGGGTCAGAGGGTTGCGAAAAGTAAGGTTTTCGCAGCTTAAGGTTGCGTAAAGTTTGACTTTTCGGGTATGAAGGTTGCGAAAAAATGATGAATGTTGCGAAAAGAAGATGAATGTTGCGAAAAGTCCAGATCTAGCGAGATACGATCAAAAACTTCAAAAATCCTCTTAACACCAAAATTTCTGTGAAAAACTTGTGCAGACAGTTTCGAAATCCAAATTCGAACACTTCTTTTTCATACACAAACCTCTGAAAACCTCTTAATCCTAAATTGAATCGATCGAACAGTAGAAACCTGTGAACAGACCAAAAACTCAGAAAATTGCAAAATTGATCTTGAAATCTTTCGAATTAGCTCTCGATTCTTGAACAAGAAATGTTCCTCTATCAAAAACGAATCCAACGAACTAAGATTTGAACAAATTCGATCAAAAATCACCAAAATTTGATAAAATCTCAAGAAAACGAGATTTTCTTGAAAAATCAAGAAAATCAATCAAATTTGCTTGTGAAATCACCAAATTCGTATGTTTGATTAGTAGAATTCCATCTCTAAATCTTGTTCCAGCTCTGATACCAATTGTTAAACCAAGATCTATCAAGATTAGAGAAAGAATCTAGAGAGAGAGTAGAGAGAGAAAGTAGATCTTGAAGAATTAGCTCTCAAAGATACAAAGATAGAAATTATGACCAAAAGCTTATGGAATCGTTCTCTCGAGTGTTACATGATTACTCTAGCCACATGCTTATATACCTAAGACTAACAAGGCATTAAGCAAGATTGACAACTCTAATTATAAAGACTTTGACTTTATACAATGACTTTTACTTTGACTTTCTATATTAAATCTTGAAGACATAATTGTCCTAACAATTATTCCTGATGAATAATACATGAATGACCCATTAAGGTGCGGAGACATGGCACGCTCTCTTTTGTTCCCCGATTCACAACCGAAACACGATAGGTTCTCGATTCGTCTCGATGGGTGTTGGGTTACGGTGATGAAGAACCGTGATGCCTTACGACGTTGAAAAAAGTGTTGAAGAAGATGATGTTGAGTTATGGACTTAAGGTGTCGAGGTGCTGTACACACTTGAGCGTACATAAATATTCATAATGAATATAACACATATATGGCCTTTCACGTAAAACGGTTAAAACAAAAGAACTATATCGAGATGTATGTCATATCGAAGAGCACGAGATTCTCGTTTTTTTGATGTAATTTGTTTGATTAAAATATTAGTAATTTTTAAAATAATTTATTTTAAACTTTAAGGGGAGTAAAAGTTTTTAATTAAAAAATAAAATAAAAAGTCAAAGATGGTAGGCGTGAGTTCAAATTATCTCCCTTTTTACCCCTAATCACCTTAATTAATAATTATAATTAAAAATGTAACGCCCGGAATTTTATTGAGGTGAAGGTTTAACGTTGGGAAGAGGTGTACATAAGAACTCAGCGGAACGGGTGCATTTCGGGACGAACCGGACTTCGGGGCAGCTTGGGCAATAGTGCCCTGCGATAGTGACAAGGTCACTATCGTCGTGTCACAATCGCGAGGGAGAGGTGACTCTCGGTACAGATTGGGCGAGAGTGCCCGACGATTGTGACATGGTCACTCTCGTCGTGGCACAATCGCGAGCAGGCGTTTTGACACGGTATAGCGCGGGTGATAGTGCCCCGCGAGAGTGACTGTGGCAATCTCGCCTGTCACTCACGCCGTCGGGCTCCAGAGGGTTTGAAACCAACGAATTTCAGCTTCCTTTCATTTCTATTCCACCCCCTCTCTCTAAACTCTCCCAAACCAAATCCTAACCCTTTAAACCGATTTTGGAGCCCTTGAAGCCACAAATCTTGTGAATCAAAGCCTCTCTTGTAACACCCGAAAAATTGAGAAACCACATTTTGGGGCTCACGGACGTCCGCGAGGTGCGGAAGTCTGCGGGTCATCCGCGAAAGCAACAGAGCTTTTTTTGGGGATTTCGGCCATAGCAAGTAGGACGTCCGCGAAGTGCCATGCGGACGTCCGCGAGGCATCTGATGAGATATTTTGGTTTTCTTTTAAGACTTCTCTCCCTCCCATTTCCTCATTTCATCCCCAACCCTAAATCAGTCCCTCTCTCTCTCTAAAAATCATTTTCTTCCTCAAGAAACCCTAAACCTCCCCTCTCCTCTTCATCTTCTTCCCCAAATCAAACCCTCACCATTGTTGGAAACCTTAACCCTTTCAAGGAAACCTTCCACTTCATCTTCTTCATCAATTTCTAGGGTTTCACCCCAACCCCTTCTCCTCCATTGTGAAGATTTGGAGAGTGTGGTTCTTTTGGTGATGCTAGAAGGATATTGGTTGGTGGATTCAAGTATGGTTAAGGTAATCTTCTATCCTCTTCATTTATGAAGTTAGGGTTTTGATATAAGTGGGTATTTTGGTATAAAATGGTTGGTGGATGGTTTTCATGGTTAGATCTAATTATTGTGGTTGGAAACTTATGGATCTAGGTTTTTGGAGGTTTTAGCTTGAAGATGCAAGATGCTTCAAAGGAGCTTACGTTTGGGGAAATTCTAGATTTAGCCTAAATCTAGCAAGGTGAGTTCAAGTTGATTTGTGAAAACTTTGTACATGCCAAAAATGTTATTTTCCAAATGTTTGTGTGTTTTACTTGAAAATATCAATTGTTGGGTTATTTGATGAGTCTAACTCTTTTGAAGTATTCATCTTCATAAATGTTGTAAAACACCCTATTTAGGATTTTTGGGATATTTGAAGTGTAGAATTCATAAATATAAGGGTGTGAGTCCTTTTGGGAAAACCCTTTTTGTTTAACCCGTGTCGAGTTTTGGGTTAATAATGATTTTGTGGTACTTGTTTACCTAAACGATGTTCAAATGCATTTTATGCTATGATGACCACTATTTATGGGTCTAATGGGTTTTGAGCATTTGCTCGGGTTTTGACTTTGAGGAAGTCTTGGGGACATTTGTCCGATTTTAATGGCTCGATGCGGAGTCTTATTTATGGTTTGCTTTTATTGCACCATATTGCATTTTATTGCATTTTATTGCACGTTATTGATATTTACATGCTTGGGTGCGTTAGTCATTCCGGGATAGGCATGTTGTTATAGACTGTGTTGCATTGGATCCATAGGCACGTGAGTCAGTCTTTATTTGATGGTCTGCTGGGTGTCGCGGGATTTGACCGGGCCCCATGCTATAAGACCTTTACTTTCAGGGGTACGATAGGAGGGCTGAGTCATGGATGAGCACGGTGGGCGAATATGACCTCCGCCATGTTGGGGCAATGCCATGGTTGTATCCCCCTTGTGCCGGGCCTTTGGCGGTATTCTTAGTAATATTTCGCTAAGGTCAGCTGTCTCTTTGGGCGTAACTTGAAAGGCGTCGTATGGGACACTTGGGCTTTTATGCAGTGAAGTGTCGTACGATTAACATTGTTGAGTGGCGTACTTTTGTGTTCATCCACTCTCAATGGATACGGGTCTCCCCCGTCGTTGGCCAACCTTACTTGGGATTTTATAATGTCCATGTTTTATTATTTCTGTTGGTCTTATACATTTGACTGCGAATGGATGACTTTAATATTGAATTCCCCTCCATGTATATTAAAGTTTAAATGAAGCAGGTCATTTCCGTATTACGGTGTTTGGATTTCATTACCTTTTACGTTCGCGTGAGTATTGGTTCGTATTATGTTTTCGATGAAATGTTATAATTAATGGGATGGTTTTTCCATGATTTATGAGTTGAGTATTTTGTTGTCAACCGTATTTGAAGGTTTTGACTAATATAAAATTATTCACGTATTTGAGCGAGTTGGGATTGGAATTCATTTTGGTAAAACGCTTTATACCTTTTGGGAACTTTTCTCATAGATTTTGGGTGCGTTGGAAAATGAGTCGTTTATATCCCTTTTGCAAACTCTTTTGGAAATCGTAAGCCATATTGCAAACTTTCATTTAAAGAAATAATTTAAATCATGCTATAAACTCTTGAACTCACTAGGCGTTAGCCTAACCCTTTTTATTTGTCGGCATGTGCAACAGGTCTCAGGTTGGGAGTAGTTCTAGTGACACAGTGAAAGGTTGTGTGCTAGTAAAGTGCTCGAGAGGTGAATAGCTTAAGTGAGGTTCCACATTCATCCTTGGGATTAGCGACTTGTACTTGGATTAAGTATCACTCGAGGTAGTTTTAGTCTTTGTAATGAGACTTGTATTATACATTGTTTGAGGTTAACAATAGTTTGTAATTTGAGGTATATCACCTATTGAATTATAGGAATAAATCCTATTGTTTCGGATGTAATTATCGAAAATTTTAATTAGTTGCTCTTTCCAATTCGAGGGTGTTACAAGTTGGTATCAGAGCATAAGTTTGAGAGAATTAGGTGTTGCTTTTGGATACCTAGACTCAAACTAGCGTTCTTTTAAGTAAATGAGAGTGAAATTCACCATTAAGCACTTTTAGATAGGATATTTTTAGGTCGATGGAGTCACTAGGAACGAGAATCACGTCGAGAGTAGCAAGGATAATCATGTACTATACGTTCATAATGACACCTGGCCAGTGTCATGGTGAATCTACTAGTTACACGTGCGTGCTTGAACTACTTTAATGTGATGATCGTGGGGTAGTGAAGACGTTCTAAGCTATTAGTCGTTGGAAAGGATTGACGATTCTAGCATTAGTCACTTAGGGTGACAATAAGCATGATGATTGCTTTAAGTGGACCGTTTCGGGTCAAAGTTGATGGTTGGATTAGAACCATAGATTTATTGAATCAACCTTAACTCGAGAAGGAAACCGTAAGGTTAATTGATGTAATTCCCAACTTTGCCTTAAGAGGTTTGAACACCCGGATGACAAAAGTGGACCGGGGGGATTTGGAGGAGCATGGGTTGAGACGTTGAGTGCCGACTAAGTTATGCACACAATTTATTTTGAAGATAAATTGCATCAATTATTTCGTGCATTTCAAATCCTTATATGGATTGTGTTACAAAATCTTGGAAAATGTTTAGCACACACAAGATTTTAAATCATGGGTTTTGAACCTGCATGAAATTATTTTATTGCGGGAGTTGCGAACTCCGCCGGGACTTGTTTTACTCTATTATTGTCCAACGTTACTTTCGGGTACAGTGATATCTGTATTTTTATGATGTTTAAGATGTTGGGCAAGTAACTACGGCTTATGACTTTAACATTGGATCTCCTCCGCATATGTTAAAGTTTGGACGGAAAGTTATCTTCCATTATGTCTATGTAAAGCTATTTTGGAGAATTTGTTTAATGTGAGTTTGTTAAACAATGTTGTTTATATAGTATTACAACAAGAAGGGGATTTTTGGAATTTTGACGTTTTGGTCATGATTTTGCTTATTGCAATTTGACTTTTGGAAGCATAATGTTTGGTGCCATTTTATTGACTTGAGGTCATCGAGCCCATTGAATTTCATGGAGTTTTGTTTTATGACGTGTTGTGTCGTGTGAATGCAATTTCACAATGTGCATACTCCATTTACTTATGTGAAAAATTTATGAGTCATGTTGGGTACTTTGTCCCATTTGGGCTTTGTTGAGAAATACTATTTTGTGCCATAAGGCGACCAAAGGGGATAAATTTTGAAACTTTGGTGTCGCGTGAATTCTCTTTCAAAGATTTGTGTTAGCATATTTCGTTGCAACTTGTTCGGTGTATGGATTGAATCATACGTGACATAAGTAATGCCTGAAATAACACTTCAATAGTATTTTATAACGATTTACTTTTGCGCTTTCAGTTAATTGGGTATTTTATCATCATTTCATGTAAATGCATTATATCGACTAGGGGTATGCATAGCTTGGTAACCATTACTTCTCGACACTTTGATAAACAAACCGTGAGTGAAAATGTTTTATTAACTCATTGTATAAAGGATGGCCATTTGGTCAAAGTGTGTTTTAGTGTTGGGGAGATCATGCATAGTTTATAATACGTTACGTTTTGAAAACACAAATGTGTGAGTCGTTGACATTCGGTCAATTTTGGTTTGATGAATATTTTGGAAAAATTGTGAACCTTCTTGGTTTTGGAGAAAGTGTGTATTTTGAGTATTTGACGAATAAACTTTTAGGCATTGACGTTTTAACATTTTATGTTACAGGTGCAAAACTTATGATTCGTTTCATTGTTTTTGTGAAATAAACTAACGTGCGCAACTTTGTTGGTAAACCATGTTCCATGCCATTTTATGCTTAGAAAGGAATTATAGAGTCAAATGCCGTTTGAACTTCTTTTGAAGTACGTGCGAAACTTTTTGTTTCACACCATTTAAAGTGGACAGTTACTTTACGTGCATGTCATGAGTCAATCCATACTAGGACTGTAGCGGTTCATTTTAAAGAAGTTTATTACGCTTTTGCGTTTTGTTGATAATCTGAACTGTAATGAAATAATTTTCAATATGATTTTCATATGTGGAACGAGCTAACGTGTCCATTTTTGCGCAACTACCGATCTGTTAATAGTCGTAGTTTTTATGCGTACGTTTAATTTGATATGAAAATCCTTGTGTTGAAAACTTCTATAAAAAGTTTTGATTGGCATATTTGTTAATAATTCACTTGAAAACCTTGAACTCATTAGGATCTTGGAAAGGTTAAGTAACCCCGGTTAAGAGTAAGTTTGTATAGAACCTCGACTATGAAAAGTTGGGTGTTTAGGCACGTGATGTGACTATAGGCCGGATAATATCAGTAGCATAGTCGATGTGCTTGTGGTAATTGGAGGGTTAGATTTGCGATAACGTATTTTGAGGTTGGTATAACCGTTTTGTCGGCAACCCTGTTTTAGGTCTTGGACAATTTTCGCATGAAGGACCCTTTAGACATCGTATTGGTAACATCAGTTTTGTGGAAATGCTCGGCAAACGGAACCCATGTGTGGAGTGCTGCTAGAGTTCAAAGCTTGGTAGTATGACTAGGTGTCAACCTTTTGGGTTCGAAGTCGAGAATCGTTAGGTAGGATTCTTGGAGTCTGTTAGGGCTCGTTGAAAATTAAACGACCGTTAATGGTAGGAACAATCGGAAATGGAGATTCGGTGGGTCTCGGTATTAATTAAGCCTTGTTTTGATTTGGAGTTTGGACCGAAATCGGGGAAGTATGGAACATCTAAGGTTGGGAGACAACCGAGGTTGTCTGATTAGGAGTTACTCCAGTGGTCGGAATGTTCCCCGGACATAAGTACAGTGTACCTGAGAGGACATTGATGGTAAGAGCTTGCTTGAGGTTTGTCTTAGCAGTCTATGTGGGGGAAATTTAGATTCCAGTTGGAGACTGATGGATTATGGTCGGCGTTGAGTCGGGTAGCCTTTGGATGTAAGAGATCTAGATTTCGAGGACGAAATCAATCTAAGGTTGGGAGAATTGTAACACCCGAAAAATTGAGAAACCACATTTTGGGGCTCACGGACGTCCGCAAGGCACAAGGCCGGACGTCCGCGAGGTGTGGAAGTCCGCGGGTCATCCACGGAAGCAACAGAGCTTTTTTTGGGGATTTCGGCCATAGCAAGCCGGACGTCCGCGAAGTTCCATGCGGACGTCCGTGAGGCATCTGATGAGATATTTTGGTTTTATTTTAAGACTTCTCTCCCTCTCATTTCCTCATTTCATCCCAACCCTAAATCAGTCCATCTCTCTCTCTAAAAATCGTTTTCTCCCTCAAGAAACCCTAAACCTCCCCTCTCCTCTTCATCTTCTTCCCCAAATCAAACCCTCACCATTGTTGGAAACCTTAACCCTTTCAAGGAAACCTTCCACTTCATCTTCTTCATCAATTTCTAGGGTTTCACCCCAACCCCTTCTCCTCCATTGTGAAGATTTGGAGAGTGTGGTTCTTTTGGTGATGCTAGAAGGATATTGGTTGGTGGATTCAAGTATGGTTAAGGTAATCTTCTCTCCTCTTCATTTATGAAGTTAGGGTTTTGATATAAGTGGGTATTTTGGTATAAAATGGTTGGTGGATGGTTTTCATGGTTAGATCTAATTATTGTGGTTGGAAACTTATGGATCTAGGTTTTTGGAGGTTTTAGCTTAAAGATGCAAGATGCTTCAAAGGAGCTTACGTTTGGGGAAATTCTAGATTTAGCCTAAATCTTGCAAGGTGAGTTCAAGTTGATTTGTGAAAACTTTGTACATGCCAAAAATGTTATTTTCCAAATGTTTGTGTGTTTTACTTGAAAATATCAATTGTTGGGTTATTTGATGAGTCTAACTCTTTTGAAGTATTCATCTTCATAAATGTTGTAAAACACCCTATTTGGGATTTTTGGGATATTTGATGTGTAGAATTCATAAATATATCCTTAAAAGATTTATTGCTCAAAATGAAGTTTATTTGATGGATTAATCATATTAGTGTAAATGATTTTATAAACCATTTGGGAGAATGCACATTTTAGTGTCAAGAGTCATTTTGAGAATTATAAGGGTATGAGTCCTTTTGGGAAAACCCTTTTTGTTTAACCCGTGTCGAGTTTTGGGTTAATAATGATTTTGTGGTACTTGTTTACCTAAACGATGTTCAAATGCATTTTATGCTATGATGACCACTATTTATGGGTCTAATGGGTTTTGAGCATTTGCTCGGGTTTTGACTTTAAGGAAGTCTTGGGGACATTTGTCTGGTTTTAATGGCTCGATGCGGAGTCTTATTTATGGTTTGCTTTTATTGCACCATATTGCATTTTATTGCACGTTATTGATATTTACATGCTTGGGTGCGTTAGTCATTCCGGGATAGGCATGTTGTTATAGACTGTGTTGCATTGGATCCATAGGCACGTGAGTCAGTCTTTATTTGATGGTCTGCTAGGTGTCGCGGGATTTGACCGGGCCCCATGCTATAAGACCTTTACTTTCAGGGGTACGATAGGAGGGCTGAGTCATGGATGAGCACGGTGGGCGAATATGACCTCCGCCATGTTGGGGCAATGCCATGGTTGTATCCCCCTTGTGTCGGGCCTTTGGCGGTATTCTTAGTAATATTTTGCTAAGGTCAGATGTCTCTTTGGGCGTAACTTGAAAGGCGTCGTATGGGACACTTGGGCTTTTATGCAGTGAAGTGTCGTACGATTAACATTGTTGAGTGGCGTACTTTTGTGTTCATCCACTCTCAATGGATATGGGTCTCCCCTGTCGTTGGCCAACCTTACTTGGGATTTTATAATGTCCATGTTTTATTATTACTGTTGGTCTTATACATTTGACTGCGAATGGATGACTTTAATATTGGATTCCCCTCCATGTATATTAAAGTTTAAATGAAGCAGGTCATTTCCGTATTTACGGTATTTGGATTTCATTACATTTTACGTTCGCCTAGGCGTTAGCCTAACCCTTTTTATTTGTCGGCATGTGCAACAGGTCTCAGGTTGGGAGTAGTTCTAGTGACACAGTGAAAGGTTGTGTGCTAGTAAAGTGCTCGAGAGGTGAATAGCTTAAGTGAGGTTCCGCATTCATTAGCGACTTGTACTTGGATTAAGTATCACCCGAGGTAGTTTTAGTCTTTGTAATGAGACTTGTATTATACATTGTTTGAGGTTAACAATAGTTTGTAATTTGAGGTATATCACCTATTGAATTATAGGAACAAATCCTATTGTTTCGGCTGTAATTATCAAAAATTTTAATTAGTTGCTCTTTCCCAATTCGAGGGTGTTACATCTCTCCCATCTCTTAGCAAGGATTTCTAGTTAGAGGTTAGAGTTCTTCATCTCACTTCCATTTTGGTTGGATTTCTACGCTTTCTAAGGTTTTACCTAACCCTCTTCTAAACCCTTCTCTTCCTTTTGAAGAAATGAAGATTGAGGCTTATTGTTGGCACCCTAGATATGTTTTGTTGGTGGATTCTGTATGTGGTTGAGGTAATCTTCTATTCTCTTCATCTAAGAAATTAGGGTTTTGGTATTATTGGTGGTTTTGGTGTTTTATGTTGGGGGAAATGATTCTAAGTGTTTGGAGATGAATATTCATGGTTGGAAACTGTGAGTTCCAGATCAGTTCCGATACTGAGTAGCCGGGTAACCTGTGAACAAAGCCAAAACTCTGATACCACGTGTGGATCCCAGATTGACAGGTAACAATCAAATCAATAAGCAATAACAAGAACAATTGATGATTTCAACTTGTCATCCATCTCGTATTCATTCAAAGTATCGTTCATAGAATATTACAATTCAAATTAAAGGAACGATTTCTAAACAATAAGCTCTAATGAATTGCTAATGAATTGTTCTAACCTAAAACTAAAGGTTAACTAAACCTTATATACTAAGGCCTTAGACAAACAAGGCCTAAGCCCATTAGGCTAAACTAAGCCCAATTAACACAATTAAGGCTTTTACAATTAAATAAATAACTAATTAAAGTCTATATAATTCTTTATATATCTTTCTAATATGTAGGACATTTATGGTCCTAACAATCTCCCCCTAAAGATATATAAAGAAAAAACGGTCTTGAAATCTTCAGATCTTGATCTTCTCTCCTTCTTGAATCTTTGAAGACCTTTGGTGTTGCTTGTCTTCACGTCTTTTAACGCTCCCCCTTGAATAAAGCTCTTAGTCTTCATATCTTCAACTTTAAGAACTTGTAGAACCAGTATACTTGAAGGAGGAAATACTGAATTGTAGCGAACACCACTTGATAAACGATGAGAAGAGTTGATCACTTGTAAGCATTTTGAAGTCTTTTCGCTTTGAGCTCATTTCGGAACTGATAAAATCTCGGATGAGTAAAAACAGTTACTCCCCCTCGGCATTTGCTAACTCCCCCTCAAATTGATAATCGGTGTCTTTGACTCTGTACCCTTTCTCCCCCTCATGATGAGTAGGAGCATCCGGAGCATCATGTATGTTCAAAGACAATAGTAACGAGTAGCAAAAAATCCAGATAAAACATCTTAGTAACCAACATGGGGTAAAAATCTAACACAGAAACACATAGTAACTGTTATCACAACAATTTAAAAAATTGTGTGGCCTATGTTCAGAGTTGGCAATGGGGTATATCTGATAGGAATTCCAGTTATCAATGAAGTAAAATATTAAAAATTACTCCTCAAACTGTTCCGGCAATATCACAAAGATATGCAAATGGAATCACAAAGACTCGTGCATGTGTGAAAGAAATGAAATTCTATCTGTTAGGCTCAAAAATTGATTTAACTTGGGACGCACATTAAAATCAATTGACACAGTGATTAGAATATGAAGTTCGGAGACCGGAGCTGATGTCTTCCTGTTTCAATATCTAAGACCTCCAAGTGAGGAATAGATAGATTATTTGCTAAATCTCCGTGCATATATGAAACAAGCATCTATTGTGAGATACTTGAGTGGCTAGGTGGGGTGACACGAGTTATCGACACTGGGTCCATGTATGTTTCAATATTCATCTCCAAAGAACGAGAATGAATAGATTGTGTGGTTACCCGGATAACTGACTCGGTTTGGTAAGGACCAATATATTCTTTTAAGTCCTGTCACATCCTCACCATTTTTCTTTTCACTCCGAACTCATCTATCAATCTAGACCCCTCACTGTTATCTATAAATGGGTGTGTTTCTTGGGTAGGTTCTTCCGGTTCTGGATAGACCATAGAAACGATGTAATTCCTAACACTCATTCCATGCAACGAGTAGAGCAATTTAGTAAACAGTGAAGTACGAGTTCTAAACCGAAATGTTTAGAAGTCGAAGCATTTAAGAACGAGTCCTGATCTGAGGTAATCAGAAGTCATTAATGAAATACCAGAATTTCAAGAAACAAAATCAAGCGCTAAACAGAAGGACTCATTTGCAATAAATGAGACAATGATCAGAAAGTTTAATTGTGAAGAACAAGTCACAATTATTATATCAGATAAGAATGGAATCATTTGCAAGAAATAGCGAACTTTAAAAACAACTACGAATTCAAACGAGTGTATTTCCATCAAAAAATCAACAATGTGAGACATGGAAATAACTAAGTCAATGAAACATAACACGTGGCAATCATGGAAGTTAAAATTGGAGAATAACAAACACAAGTTAGTTATTCAGAATGAATGACCACGGTTTTTGAATTCAGTTAAAGTTCACTTACCTTTTATAAGATAGTACCCCCCCTTAAAATTGGCATAACCTTTGAATGTTCGTCATGTGAAAAGAATCTTCTAATTTAAATGCACATGACATTCCTGCAAAACAGATTAGTAGGATTTTGGTATCCATCTTTTGATGGATCCTTGTTGGTTAGATGCCCTATGAGGACCTGGGATACAATAAGTACCATACCAATACTTAGCACGGTCTTTATTCACAAACTCACTTGTTCCACAATAAGAATAACACAACTTTTGTGTAGATAAGCTGATCAGTTTATTAACAGAGTAAGCACAATCAGTTTTCACAAAAGGTTTAGCGTGGAAAGCTTTGTTGTTCTTGTCACTCTTAACAGAGACGAATGAATTTGGAGCAGGAGCGGATCCTTTAACTCTCCAAACCATGTTTACTTTCTTGAAAAATTGATTATCTGATTTGTCAATAATAGGGTCATGAAACAGATTAGAGGTTCGGATCTGATCTTTTGAAGAACTATTTGATCTAATGCAGGTTTTTGAAGAAACCTTTTTGAGAATAGAACTTGAAGCAGACTTAGAAAAGCAAACTGAATTAACTGAATCACCGTAAAGAGACTGATTAACAGTATCTGGATTAGCAAGATCAGGTGATTCAACATCAGAGTTTTTGGTTTCAAGTTCTTTGTCATTGTTAAACAAAACATTTTTCTTTTCAAGCATTAGATCCAACTTCTTTTGGAGATCAGATTTTAGCCTCTTCTCTATCATAATGTCAGATGACAAAACAGATAATTGCTTTGTAAGCTTAGAAATCTCAGTCTGAAAGATCTTTCTTTCGATTGCAAAATCATCTTTCAAACTTTTTGCTCTAAAACCTTCAACCTTCTTCTTCTCAGACTCTTTGCTTAGTATGTCTAAATCTTTCTCCAGATCGGTTATTTTCAAAGAAAGTTCTCCATTCCTTTTAGTAAAAGATTTGCGTTCAATTTCAAACTTCTCTCTTTCTAAAATCAAAACTTTTTCAAAGTCGGAGATCTGTTTTGAAAGTTTTAAACACATAAGCTCAAGACTCTTCTTCTCTTCAAGAGATTTCTTTGAGAAACCAGATTGCTTTTGTATAAGCAATTGTCTTTCTTTTGTAAAACTTTCTTTCTCCTTTTCAAAAACCTTTTAAAAAATAGTTAGTTTATTTTTAAGCTCACGGTTTTCACAGTTCAGGAGTTTACCTTTCTCTTCAAGTGCCTTTATCTCGTCTTATGATGGCAAATCAGAGATCTTCCTTTTCAGCTCAGTGTTCTCAGTTTCTAAGATCGTTGCCTTTTCTTCTGCTTTAGCCAGCATCTCAGAACTATTTCAGATTTGAGATTTCAGTTCCTTCAGTTCTTTGATGTACTTGCTGATCAATTCATCTGCTTGCTTGATATTCTTTTCATATCGTCTTTCTTGCTCTTTCTCTTCAAGTGCCTTCATGTCGTCTTGCGATGATAATTCAACAATCTTCCTTTTCAGCTCAGTGTTTTCAGATTCTAAGATCGTTGCCTTTTCTTCAGATTTAGCAAGCTTCTCAGAACATTAAGATATTTGCAGTTTCTGTTCTTTCAGTTCTTTGAAGTACTTTATGCACGATTCATTTGCTCGCTTGAAATCCTCTTTAGCGAATTTTATCTTGTCTTTACACTCTTGATGTATACAATATATCGACATTGTTACCTGAAACATTATGATCGTTAATCGGTGTTGATTTGAAGAATAAAAAATTAATGCGGAAGAAGAATCAAAAATTAAATTTGAGAAACAAATTTAAAACTAAATTCGTTTTCAAAATTTAAACTTTTGATTATCGAATTCGAACGAACGAAATCATTCTTTGAGAATGAAACATGTAAGAAAAACAAACCAAGTTAGATCAAAAACGCCAACCGAAAACACATAAAAAAATAATCGTCGAAAATAAGTGCAAATCGTCGAAAATAGTCTCAAACCGTCACTAAAACTCAAAAACCGATTCTTGAAATGTTTGCAACTTACCGGACAATTAAATTATCGGGTGACGAGACGTGCGGTAACTCAGGTACCGATGAGAACTTACCAACCAAACTTACCGGGTGATTGAGTGTTTACCGGGTGATGGTCGATTCCGGATAAAGAGTTTTCGCACAAAACACCACTTACCGGATGAATGAGTTTCCCACACAAAATAGCACTTACCGGATGAGGTTTCCGAATGAATGTTGGTTACCAATCAAAAACTTACCGGATAAAACTTATCAACCAAAAAAAAAACTTACCGGATGAATACACTGTGATTGTCAAGGAAGAAACAAAAAAAAAACAAAAAAAATTAATTCATACAATTCAATATGATGGATGGATGAATTAATTAATAATAATAATAATAATCAAATGCTTACCAAATTATTTATATATGTGTGTCGTGTATGGAAAGAAAAAGAAGCACATCAATGGTCAAACAATAGAATAAGCTATAGTCAACAAACGTGTGCCGGGAGGGATGCAATGTTCGGAAAAGTAAAGTTATCGGGTAAACAAAATCTTCCGGTAACCACAATCTTCCGGTCAAAATGGTTTTATCCAGAAAGTGGTAGGCTTCCAGTAACTTTGAGTTACCAGGTAAGTGCAGGTACCCGGTAACTTTGAGTTACCCTAAAAGTGACAGATAAATTGACTTACCCGGATTGTTTTAAGGAACTTCCGGTAACCACGGCTGGTTGAGAAATTCGGATCAGGGTTCGATAGGGTTGCTTGATTTCACTCATGTAGGGTTAGATTTTGACCAAAAACACAAAAACAAACAAACCCAAATCGATTTCTAAGCAAAGTATATCCTATTTTTCAATAATCACCACAAAAATTTTAAGAACACTACCAAAAACTCAAGAATTGATTTTTAAGTTGAAAAATTAATACCTTTGAGAATCGATATAAACGCAGATAAACACCAGATAAAGAACGATTAAACAATCGAGAATTAACAAACGAATTATTAAGTCAACGAAAAGCTTTGCAAACCCGATTGATGATCGTTTCACCCCAAGAAAAACCACAGTATGTTGAAAATAAAACAGATGCCTTCTGGACCTCAAACGATTAATCCCACCTTTCAGAATGTAGAACGGAATGTCGTGAAGCTACTGTCCAAAAATCGCGACGATCCGACGGTTCAAAATCCGGGAATAGGCATAACGACTCGCTGCGTTTTCCAGAAAATTCAATACGAATTTTATGCTTTTTCTCGCTTTCGTTCGATTTCTTCTATTCTTCAAATCACCGATTCGACTCTGATACCACTTGTGAGTTCCAGATCAGTGCAACGAGCAATAGAAATCAATAGATATGAATTAGAACAGTATGATTTCAAATGGTCATCCAATTCACTTTCAATATAGAAAGAATTACAATAAGTTCGTGAAAGTGTAAAATAGACAACTAGCATTATTTTCTAAGCTAATACACATTATATACTATGGGCCCATGGCATGTAAGCCCACGACCCGTTACACAATTAAGGCTCAAGAATAGAAAATAACAGTTTAGCCCTTGAACTTCTATTCAACCTAATTTGACCCTAACAATCTCCCCCTTTGACTTGAAGTTCGAGTTCGCGCCAGTTCTCGACGTATCTCTTTTGGAACGCAAAGTGGATCTCGAACATTTGGATGGCTCGGCGGTAGTCGATGCGGTCGTCTATCACTTCTAATGCATTTCGTGCGGTTGTCTCATTAGAGTTGGGAACATACGACACTTTTCGGTTTTCGGATTCAAAAGTGATGATGTTACGAAGAGCATATTTGACTTTGAGGAGTGTGCCATCACGGAATCTGTCGACCTGACTGAAGCGAAGAAACCTATTTTCTTTCTGATCGTTGAGTTATATTATCCCAAATTCTGGTTCTAGAAGCAGTGCATTCTCGGGATACATCTTCAGTTCGGGCGCTTTCAGATTCGGTTTCAGCAGGTTTACATTCTTTGCTCTGTTCTCGATTCCCATTTGGAAGTCTGTAAGATAGGACATCATGATAGTAAGGATCAGAAATCGACGGACAGCCTCGAGCGCTTTAGTTACATGAAGAGGTCGGATGGTTCTGGTTCGGAGGTCTTTCAGTATAGCATAGAAGTCGAGCGGTCTGAGATGCTTAAAGTCAGCTTCGGAAAATCTCCATTCATTACCGTCTTCTCGTCGGACGGTGAACACAGGAAACATGACTTTAAGGATTCGGCCGGTTTGGATGTTGAGCACTTCAGAGATTTTGTGCTTGGTTTGGACTTGGCTAACTGGCAGACACCGCTTCATGGCATTTATGTACTGGCTTTAGTAATCCGGATCGGAGTTGGAAATCCCAAGGCAGAATGTTGGCTCGATGGGGCGTAACCTGTGAACATATAGCTTTTATAATGATTCCTCCAGGTGAGGAATAAGAATCATGATCTTCTCCCATCGGGTTTGTTGTTGTGGATGAGGAGGATGATCAGGAGCAGTTGGTTGTTGAGGAGATGTTGGATTTGCAGCAGTTGAAGTTTCGGGTATCGTAGAAGTCTCGGGAGCCTGAGTAGTGTGAACGGGTGTACCATACAGGTTTTGAAGCAGAAACTGGTCATAATCAACGTTGTCGTCTTCATCAGTAGGAAAGATCAGGTTTACTTGGAGATTTATTGCACTGGCGGCTTTTTCGTACCATGCATTTTCGGTCTCGGGGTCGATCTCGGAATCTGGATCAATCAGATTAAGTGCGGGCCTATCTGATGCATCATAAGTGACCATTTCCTGTATTTCTCCCTCAGGCTTTTCAACCGTTGGGTCTTTATTGTCAGAGATGTCCATATCTATGACCATCTCGACTAAGCTCAACTGGGCTTCAGGTTCGTCTTCGGTTGCAGTTGCCACAGTTGATGGTTCCGGTTGAACCACAGTTGTTTCAGTGATGATTGGAGCGGACTCAGACAGTTTCTGTCTCTTATTCTCCCCCTCACGGTGATCAGGATCATCCTGGTTATCGTGCCGTCGCTTGAGTCCATCAGTTTGACTCTTGCAGGTGTCTTCGAGTGATACGACTCTTTTGGACAGCGTTTTGAGCGCTTGTTGAACGTCCTTGAGAGTCGTGTCAAGCTGGTCCATTCTGGTGGTCATGGATGACGAAGGGGCGGATACCTGGGAACGTAGAACTGATACCAGGTCCGCTTTTGTAGAGGCATCGGTGTCGGTGTGCTGGAGCAGCTGAGCTAGAAGCATAGTCTTTAAGGTGTCCACCGAATAAGTTGGCTGAACGGGAGCCGGTGGAGGTGTTGGTGCAGTTTCAGAGTCGACTACCTTCTCTTTACCTTTGATCAAGCTTTTCAGTTTGTCGAGCTCGGTGGTGAATCGCTGCTCCATTGCCTCGCGGACAGCCTTTAGGGCGCTGTCCAGATATCCCTTTGACACGAAGTCGGGTAAGATAACTCCGGGATCACTTAGATTACCCGTTGAGGCATCTACCTTAGAGGTATAGCCACCTACGTTCATGGTTGGCAAAGGTGTGGCCGTGGTAGGGTTTCCTTCCGATCCTTGCGTTCCACCCGAAAGCAGAGACGCTACGGAAGTTCCGATCGGGTCACGAAGAGTCCCGTTGTTCGTTGTCTTGTCTTGTGTCCTAGCCGAAGAAGTAATATTAGCAAATGGCTCTAGACTCAACAGTGCTTCCAAAGAAGTCGAGACCGGGGGATGCTGGTCTCTTGTTTCAATACCAGTACTCTCCGAGTCAGAGACCGGTAGATTTTGTGCTAAGTCCCCGTGCGAAGTTGAAACGCCCGTCTTTTGAGGGACAAATGAGTGGCTTGGGAGGTCGTGCAATTGCGCCTCTAGGTCTACGGTGGCTTCTTCAATACCTCATCCCAACAAATGAGACGAAGTAGCAAATGTGGCTACCTGGGCGACACCGGTTTGGATTCGCTCTAAAGCCACTTTATTTTTACGGCTTAACCTCTCATGATTCTTTTTAGATCTGACTTCACTCTGTCTCACCTCTTCTGGATTTTCAACTAATACTCCCTCCTTGTATCTCCCGTAATAGGCTGGGTGAGTGGGGGTGTAGGTGAGTCAGATGGGGTTCCTTCGGTCAACGGTGGGTGTGGTCCGATACGGGGTGGTATTAGGGATGCGCGTATGGCACGGTCCGTATCGGATTCGGTGGATTCGGATTCCACTTCCTCAACCTGTCTGGTTGGCGAAGGGGGTCAGAAATGTAGACCTCCGTATCACAGTGAAGTGAAGGTCTTTCGGTTTCAGTGACGACCGGGACCTCCTGTAGGCTAGTCGACGGTCCTGCTTCGGTCGTGGTCCGGGTGATGGGAATGGAGGGTTGTTGACTTATACCAGCTTGGCTGGATTGGGTAGTACTGGCACGCGTATCCAATGCACCGCTCGCGCATGTTCCCCTCCCATGTATTCTCATCACGCCCCGTCCGGGAGCCCCAGCTGCCCGAACTCTACCACCTCTCGTCTGTGGACCCTCACGTCGCTCAGTTCTATGTCCCTGGGGAGGTCCCTCGGGCTCTGGCTGGACCATGGGATTCCCTAATTCTTGCCTATATTCTATCACACTCGGTGCATTGGGGTCAGCGTGTGCCAGTAGATGTTCAGGTATAGGCATGGCTGCGGTATCAGGTGGGTTACGAATCACTAAGTACTGCAAATTATTATGAGGACATATCGGATGATTGATATGTCTCGGGATAAGTGGATTCGCCTCTATGTGTTGTCGGATGGCCAGAGAAAAGAATCGCGGAAATGGTAGAACTTTCTTTTTGGATCCGCCAGTGTGTCTGATGGCTTGCACCAGTTCACGCCAAATGATCGCTGAATAGTCTATGTGCCGGTTGTAGCACACAACGTGAAATAAGCGTAGGAAGTCTATTATGCATTGGTCTATCCCCTTCCATCGGGATGACAGACATCTGTTTAGGATTGTGAACAGTGTATACCAGACCGGTGCGATATACTTACGGTTGAATGCGGACGGGCGGTTGAGATTGTCGTGATATCCAAGTGCGCGGATGTCAATGCATAGTGTTGTGTCATCAATGGCGGGTGCTTACGCGGCATGGCCTCCGGCAGTAGGTTCCGAAAGAGACAGTAGTCGTCGGAAAGACTCCGGTGTGAGGGTGAACGGATGATTGTCGATGTTTGTCGTGATGGTCTGGGTGTTGTTGACAGTGACAACTCTCGCCGTACGCCACACTTGGTAAACGTAGATTACTGGCACGTCAGTTGTGGCGTTGAGTGCTCGGCGAAGTGGGTGGCCGAGCATGATATCAACGACCACTCGATGTGTGCGTCGGAATTCGGTGGCGTCAAGATGGTAGTTGTTTGGTGAGATCTCAATGCCATGGTCCTCGGGAACCAAGGCATTGTCAGCCTCATCGTCGATAATTTCCTCTTGAGGAGGAATGTTCTGCTGTGGTTGTTCTTGTTGATCCTCCATTTAGTGTACCTGAAAAAAAACGCAGAGTTAGAGCTTGGACGTGATCAAATCGGAAAGGATGTGTACCTTAGCATTTGGATGGCTCAATCAGCGGTTGATTGAGGACTGGTAGTGAGCAGGACATTGGGAATGCCAATGTTTGAAAATGGCAAAGTCACAGGACTCAAGCAGTGTCCGGATAAACAGGGTATCCGGACAGATAGGGCTTACCAGGTAGACATAGGTTACCGGATGATGGGACTTACCGGATAGAAGTTGGTTACCGGGTAACATGGAGTCTCCGGATAATCGTAGGTTACCGGATGGAACTCGGTTACCGGGTAACATGAAGTATCCGGATGAATGAGGTTTACTGGGTAATGCCAATCCGGATTGTCGAACTTACCGGATACGAAAGTATCCGGACGACATTGGGTTACCGGACGGTCGAGTTACCGAAGAAAGAAGCTTACCGGGTATGTTGAATGTGTCCGGGTAACATGAGAGTTACCGGACGATATGGTGGTTACCGGGTAACCTAGGGTTTCCGGTCGAGTGTCTGTGGTACCCGAATCGAACCAAACACTCACCTAAATTGAATCTACACGGTTTATATTGTTCTACATGGAGATATATGCCACAAACCATGATTTATAAAACAAAAATCGATCTGAATATGAATCGACGCAAGTATGGGGTTTCGGAAACCCTTTTCGGTCACTGATTCGATCGAATCGACATCGATTCGTGGATGTGTGTGTGTGAAACTGATAGAATAGCATCGAGGAGTAACAAGGAGAACATACCTGAGATTTGAGAGCGTGAAATGACCTAGGTGTATGTAATCCGAGAGTGACTGAGTCGTGAGGTTGCGAGAGGGTTTTGAGAGGGTTTTGTTAATTGTTTCCGGGTAAATTGAAATGAAGGTTTCCGGATGGCTTATATAAGGTGAAGCACTTACCGGATAAGTTACCCGGTCCGGTAAGTGTACCAGGTAACAATTGTTACCCGGTAACTTACCGGGTAAGTGCTTCAGTACTACCCAATCCAGCCAAGCCAAAAGGTGTAGTATTCTCACTAAGTAGCCGGGTAACTGTTTGGGCAAAAAATCACGTCGCTCGACCGCGACCAGAACAGGTAAGTCGTATGATTAAGGACTATATCTTGTATTAAGATAAGGTCTCGACAAAGACCCAGAACACCATCGTCGTCCCTCATAAAAGGTAAGTCGAGAGTTCCTTACGACGCTCGACCATAGCGTCGCCCGATCCGCACGACTATTATATAAGGACGTGCGACCTCGACCAAAGTTAACGTTAACCATAACCGTTTGTTAAGTGTTTAATGCAGGAGTCAAAGTCATTAAGGAGCCACGACTATAACAGACACAATCATTAAACAGCCGGCGACTGTAACGGACGAAGATCATTACTCCGGCGACCGTTTCCAACCGTTAAGGCCATTAAAGGAGCATTCATGGAGCTAATTAAGGATGCGAAGACTATAAATATCAAGCTCAATCAACATTTCAACACATCAAATATCCGGCGATTAACAACCGAAGCAATATTCAAGAACACCTGAAGTGAAGAACCATTATTCTAAGTATCGCTCTCGACGCACGACAACAACCCTCGACCAGCAGTTCACACTTTGTTTCGTACACGACAAACACCTATTTTTACATTCAAACACTTGTACTTTACATTTCGAAGCATTTTCTTCATTTGTATTGTAATCACTGTACGATCGACACCAGTATCCAAGGACATCGCCCCTGATTGGCGACCATAGTGCAGCGACGACACCCACTGTCGTCCGCAGGTTTTTTCCTCGATTGAGGTTTTTCCTGCGTCATCAAATCCCTTGTTTCTTTATTTATTTATCGTCGCACGTCTCGTCGAAAGATTCTTTCTTTAGTTGTTTAAGTCCACATCGACCTTAAGTTGTCCCTTTGGTGCGATTTTTGGCATTAACAGTTTGGCGCCATCCGTGGGACTACATCTATAGAAAATCCTCGACGAACGTGCATTCTACTAATAGTTTCTTGGAGTTTCTTCTATTTTATGTTGCAGGAAAATTACAGCCCCTGGAAATCCGCAGCAAGCCGTCGCTCAGATGTATCAGGAGCTCGAGGTTGCCAGGAATCAACTCAATGCAATGGCAAAGCAGAATCGCAGAGCAGCTGAAGAGATCACGCGGCTAAGGAATCCTTTTGGACCCTAGAATGGTCCTAGACCATTCATCCAGAATCCAGGTCCGGGACCAGGCCCGTCCGCACAGAATCAGCATCCAGGTCCATTCATGCAGAATCAGCAGCCGGTTCCATTCATTCCGAATCCCCAGTCTGGGCAGATTCCCCCTCAGCACATCCGACCACCACCCTTGAACAATGGATCCCAACCATTGCAAGGTGGCGCCCAGCCGTTTCAGAATGGATCCCAGCCGTTTTCCCAGCCGTTCCAAAGTGGTCCGCAACCTTTCCGGCAAGGATCGCAACCTTTCCAGCAAGGATCGCAATCTTTCCAGCAGAGATCGCAGCCATTTCAGCATGGACCACAATCGTTTCAGAATGGACCGCAGCAATTCCACTATGGGTCGCAGCCATATTTTGTTCCGTTCAACGGGGACACCAATGGTTCGTCGCATGGTAATGGCACTAGTCCAGGGACCAATCCCTCGACAGGGGAAAATCCTGATCTTAACGATCCCGTCGCCCAGCGTTTGAAGATGTTAGAAGACCAAAATGAGTGAGTCCTGTCCTTGCTCGCCAAGTTGCCTGGGGCAGCCGTGCCTGTCGACGTCGAGCCTCGCTCGGGGTATCAGGCGTCGCACTTCATCGACGAGATCGCCACCGTCGAGGTCCCAAAGAAGTATAACATTCCTGCCTTCACTCCCAAGTATTCGGGTGTGACCGATCCAACCGAGCATGTCGCGCAGTATAAGCAGCTCATGTGGACAATCTCGATTCCACACATGTACCAGGAAGTATGCATGTGCAAGAGTTTCGGGGCGACTCTCACTGGTCCAGCTCTCCAGTGGTTGATCAATCTCAAACTCAAATCTATCGGGTCGTTCGCCGAATTGGTCAACCAATTCTCCCGGCAATTCGCCAGCAGTCGTAAGATGGAAAAGCAGACTAGTGATCTGTACTATGTCGTGCAGAAGACCTATGAGTCTATTCGAAGTTATTTCAATAGATTCAATGCCGAAATGATCAGTATCCGCAATTGTGACATCAAAACTGCGATCGAAGCTTATAAGCGTGGTCTAGACGATATTTCAGGTCTATATATCGATCTGACCAAGTATCCCCCAGAGACGTTCGAAGACGTCCGAGCTCGAACCTTAGCATATATGAGGGTCGAAGACGACGCAGCCTTTCGTCGCAAACACACTGACGACAAGAAGCCATTAGGTGTCAAGAAGCCAGAATTCAAGCCGAAAGCCATATCCAGAATAGAGCCAGCGCGTCAGATTTCAAACGTTCGTTTCAAGACGAAGGCAGAAGCTAAAACCGCGACTAAATTACCCGTGTACCCCAAGATCTCCTCTTATGGGTTCAAAGGGTCAGCTAAAGACTTAGTCGAAGCTCTGAAGACCACCCAAGCAACCATCCGGTGGCCGAAGAAGTCTGACTTGGACGATGCTAAGAAGGATAAATCAAAGTGGTGCGACATCCACGTCGACCATGGTCATGCGACAAATGATTGTATCGCACTCAAGAAGGAATTGGCATATCATGTTCCACAAGGTAATCTCAAAGATATTATTGATAATGTCGTTATTAACAACCATCGACCGTCGACTCCCGAGCATGCAAAAGTTATCAATTAAAATCCCCTACGCCATTGGGAATCCTGAAGATCGAGAATGAGTCAAAACGTCGCTATGATGGCCTGTCGTACGACGACATGATCAATCACAGACAGTATCTCATCGGATCGTCGTGTCGTCCTGTCATTTAAAACCTATCTTTCTTTCCAAAAAGAATAGGATAATAAATGACAGGGGGGCAATACCCCATGAAGGAGAAAGGTATGATTTCTAACTCTTTTCCATACAAATTTTTCTCACAAACAGCTACTGACTTAAGCATCGGAGGGTCGTTGGTGAGCCAACGACCAACCCTCGACATCGTTTTATCGCAGGATCGCACGACATAGACAATCGGGTCCATGACTTGATCACACCTTACAGCTAGTCAAACGACTTGGTCGCACGATCGCATAGACGGCTTCGCAGCCCGAGCTTCTTAACTTAGAAAAACTTCGCGTTTTGAATAAATACCTTAGTCGCATGTGTTGGTGTTTGATTAGCATACATTCTAAACGAATGCCTTATTTTTTCTTTCTTATACCCTGTATGGATGCTTTGATCGTATGTTCTCATATTTTATAAGTGCCTTGGTCGCATGATTTCTATGTATCTTATGTTCAATCGATGCGATAGTTGTTTACCAATAAAGTTCAAACCAAAAAAGTGCATTCATCAGAAAAATTGTCAAAAACGCGCTCGACCACTAACGGTCGAGCAGTAAAACAAAAAAGAAAGAGAAAATTCTTAAACTAAAGAAGGACCATCCGCTGCATCCTTGCCTGAAGTCTCATCTTGAGGACCTTCGCCTACCATCTCTTCCTCGACGTCCTTCTCATCATCTGAGTCCAGATCCCTCTCGGTCCCGACGCCATTCAAATAAATGTCCAGTTCCTCCTTTGCAGAAGCAAGAGGATCTTTTCCCAGCAAACGCCGCCGCATGATAGCAGCCCGAGCAGTCAAACGAGCTATGGCAAAAACAGACTGTTAATCCAAGATCTATCAAGATTAGAGAGAAAATATAGAGAGAGAGTGTAGAGAGAGAAAGTAGATCTTGATTCATAAGCTCTCAATATTACAAGATGTGAATTATGCTCTAAGTGATATGGAATTGTTCTCTTGAGTGTTACAAGATTACTCTAGCCACATGCTTATATACCTAAGACTAACAAGGCATTAAGCTAACTTTGACTTTCTAATACATTGACTTTGACTCTATTAATCAAGATTAAATCTTGAAGACATATTTGTCCTAACAATCTCCCCCTTGGATTCAAGATTTAAACATTTGAGAACAGCATTCTTCAGCTTCTTGAATCTTCAAAACTTCGGTCTTTATCAAGGTTTGTCAAAGTCAAATCGTCACAAATTCTTCAGACGAGGATCTGACGGAGATTTTCTTTCTTTAAAAGATATGGAGAATCTGTTTCTTCACACAAGGCATTTTGATACAATGTAGCGCAAATCTAAGAAAAATAAATCTTCTTGAGAAACCAAGATGATCAATCGATTTTTCCTAAACTCTTGAAGAATTCTCCCCCTTTTTCTTTCTTTGACTTGAGAACTTCAATCTTCAGTAAGGATATTCACCATATAGCACAAGTTTAAGAAAAAGAGATCACAAGATGATCAATCGATTTATCTTAAACTCTTGAAGAAGAAATCTCCCCCTTTCCTTTCTTGAGACGAAGTCTTTCTTTAAACATTTCTCCCCCTGTCATGAAATCGAATCTTTGACTTGAAAGCTTTGACATGAAATTGAACTAAACATTTCTCCCCCTTTTTCGATGAAAGTGTGCAACATGATCATCGAAAACCTTCTTCAATTTCAGTCGCGTCTCTGATTCTCACTAACAATCTCCTCCTTAATGAATAACCTTGCTCCCCCTCAAAATAAGAATTCTGGAGCTTGTTTTCTCCCCCTGAAAGTATGCATATATTTCATTTAGGCACAATAGTTGAAATTTTATACAAGGAAAATAAAATTCATTGAACTACATTTTATAACTACTACCATTTGATCATTTGAAAGCTTTACAAAGAAATCCAACTTAATGAAATTTAACAAATTTTCAATCAAATGAAATCAAATGCATGTGTTTGGATTCAAATACCAGACATCATTGCATATCAAGTTAAAAATGTTCAGTTTCAACTCCTTTATTAAATCTATTTGGTGTGCTAGCATGCGAAATATGATCAGCAACAAGCATATGCAATTCTAAAACATATCAGAATACTCTGCTCTACTCACACTATTTGTCCAAAATCAGAATTTTCACAAATTTACAGGTTTATCGCGACTTTGTATTTTCCCCAAGTTTCAAGAGATGTGTGCTCATTGGCATCTTTTGATTTTGTGCACATTGGCATCTTTTTATCAAAAAATTTATTAAGACTAAGATACATCGTAAACGTAACTTTCTATCTGGTTCTATAGTAGGATTTGGATCAGCCAATCCCAGACCAGTTGGCCTTGGGGGCTAGGTGTCGAGCACCCCTTGGAACTTACTCTCCCAAACCAGAAAGGCTACATCGATATATCCTAATCCCATCTGTACCAGTAAAACATGGCTTTCTATCTGATTCTATAGCAGGATTTGGGTCAGCCAATCCCAGGCCAGTTGATCTTAGGGGCTAGGTATCAAGTACCCCTTGGGACTTAATCTCTCAAACCAGATAGGCCACAGGCACAGACTTTCAAATTTAATGATTTTTTTAAGCATCTCAATCACTTGGTTATAAAACTTTGTGCTTCCCTCATATTTTCATTTCCATTCTTCATCCTGACAAATAGGTTTTGTGAGCATCGTATTCTATATAAGTCTAGAATTACACAGATTTGTGAATGTATCAAATTTCCATTCATGTTTTGCTGACCTTTCGATTTATTTCAGAAGCGAAAGTTGAAGCAAATAAAACTTAGATATCACAAAACTACTTGTAAAATCACCCTTGACACACATTTCATTCATTGAATGAAAGCTGAAAAAATTTCACTTCATTGAATTAAATTTGTAAAGATTCAAACATTCAAAGCAGTAGAAATAAAGTATAATACAATGTTACCTTTTACCACTTGTTCCTTGAAATGAAAGATGTGACAGTTAAGGATATCACCTGAGAAGTATGATCATGCGGTAAAAGATTTAACCTGATAAGTACGAGTTCTAAACTGATTTGTTTAGAAGTCTTAGCCTTTGAAGTACGGGTCCTGCACTGATTTGTCCAGAAGCCATAGTCGTTGAAGCACGTGTTTTGAACTGATGTGTTCAAAAGCCAATAACATTGAAATTCGGGTTCTAAACTGATGTGTTTAGAAACCAATAACTGTGAAATTCGGGTTCTAAACTGATGTGTTTAGAAACCAATTCTCTTTACTCCCCCTTAATGGCACAAGAAATCTTCTTCCGAGAGTTCAACGCTATGCTTCTAAATCTGCAAAAACAGATTAAGTAGATTTTGGTACCCAACGTGTCTTGGGTCCTGGCTTGTTAAGCGGAGCTCTATAGGAAGAAAAATGATAAGTACCATACCAATATTGAACATTATCATTTTTAATAAAATCATTAGTACCACAATAAGAACAACAAAAATTCTTTTATGCAAACCTGATTAAATTATTTGCGGAATATATTGAATCAGGTTTAACAAAAGATTTACCTTTCAGTTTAGTGTTCTTGTTGGAAACCGATGATTTTGGTACATCTTTTTCAGGAATTGTACCTTTGACTCTCCATTGCATGTTGACTTTCTTGTATGAAGGAAGATCAGCAGATTGATACTTGGAAGAATTATCCACTGAGTGATCATAGAAAAGATTAGACGGTCGAATCGGACTTTCTGGATAGCTTTTGGATTTGTTGAGTGACTTCACTTTGTTTGATAAGTCATTCCGTTCCTTGGTCACGAAATCAAGCTTCTTCTGAATGTCACAATTAACCCTCTTCTCTTTCATGATATCAGTTGATAACACGGCCAAATTCTTTGTGAGCTTACGAATTTCCTGCTGAAATATCTTCCGTTCTCTAGAAAATCCTTCTTTAACGCTCCTAGCCTGAAAGTCAGCTTTCTTCATCTTTTCTAGCTCATGACTTTCTTTATCTAGCTCTTGTCTTTCCTTTTCTAAATCCTTTTGAAGATCAGAAAATTTCTTTGACAGTTTCGCATTCTTCGCTTCAAAGCTTTTCCTTTCCTTTTCATACTCGACCCTTTCCTTCTCCAATTTTTCTTTTTCCAGAAATAAAACTTTCTCAAAATCTGCATTTTGTTTAGAAAGTTTTATGCATCTGAGTTCAAGGGCTTTCTTTTCTTCATTTCCCTTCTTCTCCGTCTTCTCATTCTTTTCAATTTCAGAAACTTTCTGTGAAAGAGACAAAATTTGCTTTTCATAGCTCATTTTGTCATTTGTACGATTCACTCTTTCCTCTGTTAGCAACTTTTCCGAGTCAGAAAGTCTCTTTGTAAGCTCTATAACCTTTTCCTTAAGTTCTTCAGTTTCAGCATTTGATGATTTCTGTTCCGCATCCTCTTTTTCAGCTTTCTTTTCTTCCTCCTTTCTCTTAAAAGGAACTTCAGATCCAAGCATTTGCTTTGTTAACTCGTTCCACATCTGCATTGGGTTGTTTTTGAAACATTCAACGCGTTTGAAGATGTGTTGTGGAAGTTTGTAAAGTGCGAAGATCAAGTTGGATGAAGCTTCTTTGTCGGCTTTCATTCTGTTAATCTCTTCTTCTGTATAATCTTTGCCAGTTCTGATCATTGGGCCTTCAGTGAAAGATTGTATCATATTTTCACCATTTTCTCTACTTGCAATAAAATCGATGAACGAGACTCTCTATAGTTCAAAATCAGATTCTTTGAACAACACTGGAAGCCGCTTCATGTTTGAAGAATTAAAAAAAATTATATAAAACGTTTTCTTGAAAAACTCTTAAAGTGTATGAAATACACTATAGAAAAAATTTCAGTATAAATTTTTTTCTCAAAATACTCTTTTTTTTAAACAAGTCAGAAACTCGCAACTGTGAGAAGCGAAAAGTAAGAAACTCGCAAGCCAAGGTTGCGAAAAGTTGAGAAACTCGCAAGCAAGGGTTGCGCAAAGTGGATAATTTTAGGGCATTTTTGTAGCTATCAAGACAGTATTAATATCTTGTACTGTTTCTCCTTAGTAGAGGCATGGGCTTGTCATGTCCTACTATATAAAGGAGTTCCTTTGTTATTTTGTAAAACAACTTGAAGCATTTGTCATTTTACACTTTGAAATCAATATATGGATGACAAGATTGCTCTCTAGATTCTCTCTACACTTGTTCATTACTTTGTGCTAGATTTGGGATTTATCAATTGGTATCAGAGCTAAACAGAAGATTCAAGCAGATTAAAGAGCAAATTGAAGAATTTTTACACTGTTCATCAAGAATTCGGACCAAGAGAAGTTTACTGTTCATCTGAAGTCTTAACATTCAGACATGAAGATTTTCTAGATTTTGAGTTTTTGAATCATTTCTTTGCATCGTTCAACTCGGATTTGGATTCTGAACACATTTAATTCTTGCATAAACATCAAAATCTGCACAGAATTGACAGATCTGATCGATTCTTGAATATTTTTTCAAAAACTTCAAGTTCACTGTTTGGATCTTAATTCGATTAAATTGATCGAATTGTGAATTGTGATCAACAGGAAAAGTGTGCAGATTTCAATTACGAACAATTTGATATAAGATTCATCACAATTGATCAAGAATTGAAGAAGTTATGGCAGATTAAGTGATTTTGAAGTTCGAAGTGCAGAATTCGGATCCTTCTTGGTGAATTCGGATCATTCAAAGAGAATTCGGAACATTCATAGAGAATTCGAACCCTATTACATTCGAATTGAGTGAATTCGAACCTAAGTAAATTCGAATTGAGTGAATTCGAATCCAGTTACATTCGAATTGCGTGAATTCGCACTCAACATAATCCGAATTGAGTGAATTCGAACCTTAGTACATCCGAATTGAGTGAATTTGAACGCTGTTAAGTTCGAATTGGAGGATTTCGAAATCTATCAAGTCCGAATTGATTATCCGAATTGAGTATCCGAATTGAGCATCCGAATTGATCATCCGAATTGATCATCCGAATTGAGCATCCGAATTGAGCATCCGAATTCTTAGGAATGTTGATTAAATTCTCATAAGTGTAATTTTTCTTACACTAACTGCTTTATCTTCTGAACGATCGTTTATCTAGCCAATTATCAGAAGATGTCGAGAGATATGCTGAGCATGGGTTCTAAGAATAAGCCTCCGGTATTGATAGCTGAAGAATATTCTCAATGGAAAAGGAGAATGATTCAATTTCTGAATCATCAGAACAGAGATCTTATGCTGTCCATTCAGAACGGTCCTTACAAAGCCTACATAGAGGTTGGTGGCATTGCTGCAACAGAAACAAGTTAAGAGATTTCTGAGAAGACACGTTTTATTCACACAGTGTCATGATTTGCAGATGGGGGTGGAAAGCTATCAACCAAGAATAAATCTGTTAAGACCAAATCAAGAATTGACTGGATTGATGAGGATGCCTTTATATTGTGTGATTGGAGAACCAGAGTTTGGTGTTGTGTTTAGTAATGGTGCAAACAAGATATTCATTCGGTTTAATGAGTTGGAAAAATATTCTGATGGTACGCTTAAAATTGTAAGACTTCAGTTAGTCGAAAAGCTCAAAAGACATGATGCTGAACGAAAAGTTAATTGGATGTCTTCAAGACCTAGAAGAGTTTTGTCAAGAGCCATTGAAGAGATAGATGAAAAATTGAGCTTCAGAATGGCTATGCGAAGGATTGAAACGCATCTTGGGTTTCGAAGTAGAAGAAGACCCTTTCTGCCTTGATAGCTAAGGGGGAGATTGTTAGGGCATTTTTGTAGCTATCAAGACAGTATTAATATCTTGTACTGTTTCTCCTTAGTAGAGGCATGGGCTTGTCATGTCCTACTATATAAAGGAGTTCCTTTGTTATTTTGTAAAACAACTTGAAGCATTTGTCATTTTACACTTTGAAATCAATATATGGATGACAAGATTGCTCTCTAGATTCTCTCTACACTTGTTCATTACTTTGTGCTAGATTTGGGATTTATCAGATAAATTCGCAAGCAAAGGTTGCGAAAAGTAGCCTTAGGCAAGGAATGAAATCTGACAGATCACTTTTCGCAAAAGAAGCTTGCGAAAAGTTTCAGAACTCGGGTCTTAAGCTTGCGAAAAGTTTCAGAACTCGGGTCTTAAGCTTGCGAAAAGTTTCAGAACTCGGGTCAGTTGATTGCGAAAAGCTGTAAAATTCGGGTCTTAAGGCTGCGAAATACTTTGTGAGAAGTAGACTTGAATGAAGAACAACACACAATTCGATGAAGCTTGCGAAAAGAAGATGAATGTTGCGAAAAGTTCAGATCTAGCGAGTTCTTCAAAAATCCAACTGAAATCCTCTGAAATATCGAAATCTCTGAAATCAACCTTCACAGATACTTTCGAAATACTGATACGATCACTTCTTCTTCACAAACGAATGTCTGAAAACCTCTGAATCACAAAAACAGCCGATCGAACAGTGAACTTTTCACGAACAATGCAAAAACCTGAAATTCGCGAAATCGAACCTCAAAACGAACAAATTAGCTCTCGATTACTGAAAGAAAGATGATCTAAATGATGAACCGAATCCAAATCACTAATATGTAGACCAATTTGATCACAAATCAACAAAATTTGATTAAATTTCAAGAAAACGAGATTTTCTTGAAAAATCAAGAAAATCAATCAAATTTGCTTGTGAAATCACCAAATTCGTATGTTTGATCAGTAAAATTCCATCTCTAAATCTTGTTCCAGCTCTGATACCAATTGTTAATCCAAGATCTATCAAGATTAGAGAGAAATTCTAGAGAGAGAGTGTAGAGAGAGAAAGTAGATCTTGATTCATAAGCTCTCAATATTACAAGATGTGAATTATGCTCTAAGTGATATGGAATTGTTCTCTTGAGTGTTACAAGATTACTCTAGCCACATGCTTATATACCTAAGACTAACAAGGCATTAAGCTAACTTTGACTTTCTAATACATTGACTTTGACTCTATTAATCAAGATTAAATCTTGAAGACATATTTGTCCTAACACAGACTTACCCTCGTCTTTAGCAGCCCGCACTTCTTTCTGCAAACTCTCTACCTTAGACTTATAATCCTCAGCCTCTTTCGAAACAGCAGCCAAGGATTCCTTAATCTTTTCCATCTCCTCCCTTTGCTCGGCAGTCATGGACAAGGACTGCGTCAAGCGATGGCTAAGATCCTCCTTCGCATGATTAACGATCTCCATATGTTTTAAAGCGTCAGCAAGACGCTTCGATAGATCCTCCGTGCGACCAGTAGCATCGTTTACTCGATCCAATGCTGCATTCTCCCTTTCGCGTGAAGCAGACAAGAGATCTCTCACCTTCGCCGTTCCACTTCGCAAGGCCAAGGAAGCTTGAAGTGCCTGCGAAATCATAAAAGACATACATCATCGGTGGACAACGACAACGACAACGACGTCTGGGCCTAGACAAACTAAGTCTTGAAAGAAAGACTTACCATGAACACCAAGCCGGCTACATGGGCACCCGTCTCCTCGATAGGAAACCCCTCAAAACGCTCCCTGAAAGATGGAAGCAGGAATTTATCCAGGTGAGGGAACATGTTCGTCCCGTCTAGGACATTACCTATCATAAAGTCCGATGGCAGCGTAAAGTTGACCGTCGTGACCTTCTCCCCTCTCGTCGAGTGTTCCTTGCCCTTGTCGGCTGACAAAGGATTCGACGCGGCAGACGGGGACTTCACCGTTTTCGCCGGAGGCGCAGAATTAATGGGTGTCGCGGCAATCACCTTCTTAGGTGATCCGACCCCTACCTTCTCGGGTGAAGCGACTCTCGACGAGTCATTAACCCCTGCAAATGACTCCCTCGAGATCGTCGTCCTCGCCTTCTTCAAGACTCCAGAACCAGCAGACATAGCCTGTAACCTCTTCTCCCTGCCTTGACGAGCAAGCTCCAATTCAACAGCTCTTTTTGCAGAAACGCTCGACACTTTGGGTCGTGACTCTCCTAGAAATCGCAAAGGAAAAGAATGTTATGAACATACAAGGGAAAAAGACTCGAAGTAACACAAAAAGTCAAAGATAGTAAGCTTACCCGTCATCCCTTTCTTTCCTCTTGACTTCCTTTCTTCTTCTTCTTTTTCTTTCTCTTCACACTTCTCCCCCTGATTCTCTCCTGAAAACTCTAAATCGTCGTTATCTACCAAGTGTCGCACAATGAAAGATCTTTCGGCAACACTAAATTCTAAAAACGAATTGATCTTTGCTTGAGAATTAGCGTCTGATTTCACGTCCTCAAATCTTATGGTTGTCAATATACAGAAAACAAGTTAATAATCATACCGTATATAACATACGAGAAATGAAATAACAAGACTCACCCGACATATTCCAGCCCGTCCTAATCCACTCACTCTCGGAGTCAAGAGACAGCTTACGCACGAATACATATCGAGTCTTCCACCCACGGTCATTCACAGCTGTCCCTAAAACCAGAACACTATCACCCTTGAGCCTAGAGTGTAAGCTACAGCGATGACAACTATCCTTTTTGGCCTGATAAGCCAAGAGAAGATCACGTACACCCATAGGATTCCTCCATCCTCTCGACAGACGCTCAATCACTTTAATAACTCGCCAGAATTGGGGCATTAATTGACCTGGTGCTAAATCGAACTCCAGCATAAAAGCTTTGGCTAGAGGCGAATATGGCCATTCAAAGCCTATCTTAAAAGGGTATTCGTAGATCACGATGTACCCCTCAGGACATTCACTTGAGCGGATCTGACCTGGACGAATCAATTCGATCCACGCAGGAATTGTTGCTAACTTTCTAAAGTCACGGAGGTCTGATAGCTCTTGAATAACACTCTCAGGATCCCTCGACATTCCTAAACACAAAATTTACAGGAGTCAAAGAAATCGTACCTTACTTATAGGCGCGCTAGACACCGGAGAACCTAATCAAATCAAAGAATTTCACAAGTTTGGAAAGGATCCGACGAAGAATGGCAAGGAAATCACAGCACAAACCCTTCAAAGGCGAAACAAGGAAGGATTCGTCATATCTTTTACTTATACGAACAAACCGAATTCCTTGATGATCAACACGCGTCCCTGTCCTTTCGTATATCCGCCCGGATCTTCGACACTTGTCTTCGACAGCTGGTAAGCATCAACGCGCGTCAGTATGACGTCACAACTTTTCAACTTCTCGTTCAGTTAAAGGCGAACCGATCTAGTTCCACGACAACCAGGTCAGTCCCTCAACCCAGGTCACAAGTCTAAGCGTTCGACAAGCAAAATTTAAAACTTAAATTTGACATTCAATTTTCAAATTTTGGGGGCAAACTGTTTGGGCAAAAAATCACGTCACTCGACCGCGACCAGAACAGGTAAGACGTATGATTAAGGACTATATCTTGTATTAAGATAAGGTCTCGACAAAGACCCAGAACACCATCGTCGTCCCTCATAGAAGGTAAGTCGAGAGTTCCTTACGACGCTCGACCATAGCGTCGCCCGATCCGCACAACTATTATATAAGGACGTGCGACCTCGACCAAAGCTAACGTTAACCATAACCATTTGTTAAGTGTTTAACGCAGGAGTCAAAGTCATTAAGAAGCAACGACTATAACCGACGCAATCATTAAACAGCCGGCGACCATAACGGACGAAGATCATTACTCCGGCGACCGTTTCCAACCGTTAAGGCCATTAAAGGAGCATTCATGGAGCTAATTAAGGATGCGAAGACTATAAATATCAAGCTCAATCAACATTTCAACACATCGAATATCCGGCGATTAACAACCGAAGCAATATTCAAGAACACCTGAAGTGAAGAACCATTATTCTAAGTATCGCTCTCGACGCACGACAACAACCCTCGACCAGCAGTTCACACTTTGTTTCGTACACGACAAACACCTATTTTTACATTCAAACACATGTACTTTACATTTCGAAGCATTTTCTTCATTTGTATTGAATATCCGGCGATTAACAACCGAAGAAATATTCAACACATCGAATATCCGGCGATTAACAACCGAAGCAATATTCAAGAACACCTGAAGTGAAGAACCATTATTCTAAGTATCGCTCTCGACGCACGACAACAACCCTCGACCAGCAGTTCACACTTTGTTTCGTACACGACAAACACCTATTTTTACATTCAAACACTTGTACTTTACATTTCGAAGCATTTTCTTCATTTGTATTGTAATCACTGTACGATCGACACCAGTATCCAAGGACATCGCCCCTGATTGGCGACCATAGTGCAGCGACGATACCCACTTTCGTCCGCAGGTTTATTCCTCGATTGAGGTTTTTCCTGCGTCATCAAATCCCTTGTTTCTTTATTTATTTATCGTCGCACGTCTCGTCGAAAGATTCTTTCTTTAGTTGTTTAAGTCCACATCGACCTTAAGTTGTCCCTTTGGTGCGATTTTTGGCATTAACAGTAACCTGTGTAGCCGGGACACAACCTGTTCAGTATCGGGGTAACAATTAGGTAGTAACAATTCTGCGATAAAGATCTCGAGGTCAGATTCAAAGCCAAAAGGTGTAGCATTCTCACTGACGCCGGAACAGAGCTACTGGTTGGAACGCGAAAGACCAACCTCTACACCATCGACCTCGCAGCCCTGAAGACCGATAGTTCTGTCTGCCTGATGTCAAAGGCCAATTCCCAGCAAGCGTGGATTTGGCATCGATGTCTCTCATACCTTAACTTCAAGAGTATCAACAAACTGGTGCTTGGCGGACACGTGAAAGGCATGCCAGACCTTCAATTCGTGAAAGACCGACTCTGCGGGGCATGCGAAATGGGAAAGATGAAGCGAGCGACACACAAGCCGAAGGCCGCTCCAAGCACGTCCCGGTCTCTCGAACTTATCCATATGGATCTGTGTGGACCGATGCGTGTTCAGAGCATCAACAAACGCAAGTATGTCCTGGTGATGGTGGATGTTTTCTCACGCTATACATGGGTCATGTTTCTACGCTCGAAAGACGAAACCCAGAGCTGATCATTAACCACCTGAAGACTATACTACTGAACCTTCAACAACAAGTTCAGACCATCAGGACCGACAACGGGACGGAGTTCAAAAATCAAACGGTGAACGAATACCTGACTTCAATCGGTATCTCGCAAACCTTCTCGGCTGCACGCACTCCTCTATAAAATGGGGTGGTGGAAAGACGCAACCGTACCCTCGTCGAAGCCGCTCGCACGATGCTGTCTCAATCGAAGCTGCCATTATTTCTCTGGGCCGAAGCAGTGTCAACTGCATGCTACACACAAAACTGCGCCATCATCAATAAGCGGTTCAACAAGACACCGTACGAGATCATGAACAATCGCGTTCCGAACATCAAGTACTTCCACGCGTTCGGATGCACGTGCTACGTCCTCAACGGTAAAGATAATCTCAGCAAATTTAGCCCGAAGGCAGATGATGGAGTATTCATAGGATACTCCATGCAGGATAAGGCATATCACATTTACAACAAATGGATCAAAACCGTTACTGAGAGTGTAAACGTGACATTCGACGAAGCCGTGGATCTGGCTTCTGAACATATCAGTTCAGAACCCGGTTTAACTGGTGTGTTAGCTTCCGAACTTTCACGTTCGGGATCTGCACAAACAACAGTAAATCCGAATCACGCATCTACGTCGAATGCTAATCTTTCTGATTTAGATTTACTGTTTCAATACTTCTATGATGATATGTTTGATGTTGCCACCCCTCGTGTCTCAACGCAACCAAACATTGAAGCTGCTCAAATCGAGAACTCGATGAATCTTTCCGGTCCGCCGCCTTCGACTAGCACACCATCCATCACTGTGGACACACCTCAACCATCATCATCAACATCATTTGATACAACCACCCCCCGGAGGAACCAGTACACAACACGGAGATCGCTCCTGAAGCTTCGTCCTCTACTACACTCAATGACCAGCCTCTGCATTCCTTGGAACTAGAAGTTGCTCAACCTTCGACGAACCCTCCCCCGTCTCCTCCATGAACCCAACCTGCTACACTTGAAGCTGTTCAAGACCTTCCCACCGTTGGTTACGTGGATCCGGACATATCACACTCAACTCAGCAGCCGCTTCCACACACCACCAAATGGACGAGAGCTCATCCCCTACACCAGATTATCGGTGATCCCTCCACTCCAATCTAAACGCGAGGCGCATCGACCAATTTTTTCCTGTTCTCTGGATTCCTGAGTAAGATCGAGCCTACCACCGTCCACGAAGCACTCGAAGATCCGGACTGGGTCATGGCCATGCAAGAGGAGCTCAACCAATTCGAGGCCCTAAAAGTATGGCGACTTGTCCCACGTCCGACACACAAGACGGTCATCGGCACCAAATGGATCTTCAAGAACAAGAAGGATGAAGATGGCATCATCGTACGAAACAAGACGCGTCTTGTGGCCAAGGGATACCGTAAACAAGAAGGGATCGACTATGACGAAACATACGCTCCAGTGGCGAGAATCGAGGCAATGCGTATGTTCCTTGCATACGCCGCGCACAAAAGCTTCACGGTATTCCAAATGGATGTGAAGACCGCATTCCTCTACGGCGATCTCAAGGAAGAGGTGTACGTATCGCTATCGGAAGAGTTCGTGGACGATCAGAATCCTAATCATGTCTACCTTCTAGACAAGGCGCTTTACGGTCTAAAGCAAGCTCCACGGGCCTGGTATGATACTTTATCAAAGTTTTTAATAAAGTCGGAATTTTCACGAGGTAAAATCGATACAACTCTCTTTATTAAAAAGGAAAAAGGTCATATAGTGTTAGTTCAGGTGTATGTCGAGGACATAATTTTCGGTTCTACTAACCCTTAGTTTGCTAAGAACTTTGCCAAATTAATGGGACAATTTTTTAAAATGAGTATGCTGTGTGAGATGAATTTCTTCCTTGGTCTTCAAGTTAAACAACTGTCGACCGCGATATTCATAAATCAAGCCAAGTACATCCGGGATATTCTTAAGAAATTCCAGATGGAACAGTCCTCACCGATGAAAACTCCCATGGCACCCGGTACAAAGTTACACGCCGATCCTAACGGAAAGGATGTGGACACTAAAACGTATCGAGGAATGATTGGTTCTTTAATGTACCTAACTGCTAGTAGGCCGGACATCATGTTCTCAACATTTCTTTGCGCCCGGTTTCAGTCAAAACTGAAAGAGTCTCACTTAATAGCTGTCAAACGAATTTTTCGTTATTTACGCGGCACTGCTGATCTTGGCTTGTGGTACTCGAAAGAGACAGGTTTTGAGCTGTCTGCATACTCTGATGCGGACCACGCGGGCAGCATGATGGATCGGAAGAGCACATCGGGTCATGTGCAGTTCTTGGGCGACAGTCTGGTGAGTTGGGCATCCAAGAAGCAGCAGTGCGTCTCTACATCGACTGCCGAGGCGGAATACGTGGCCGCCGCAAGGATCACGTTGAAAGAGGTACGGTCGAACTCTACTTTGTAAATACAGAACATCAGTTAGCAGACCTGTTTACAAAACCCATGGACGAAAAATGCTTTAATTATCTAGTGTCCAGGTTAGGTATGCTAAATCTGAAGACTTGATCTGATTGTGTGCCCGATACAAGTTCTATACATCTACGAGAAACTATCTACTCATCATCAGCTGGTCACACCCCAGATGATTGAGCATACACTTTCTCGCATCTATATTCTACTTGTATCAGTTCCATAATTAGGTTGAGTCTCTGTATTTATTAGGTAGATTTCGTTTGTTTATTTTCTTTCCTCGTGTGTGTTCTATTGTTTAAATACTATCGTCTTATTCAATTTTTGCTTCTATCTGTGCTTTCACGAATTGTTCATGTGTTCAGGGGGAGCACGAACAAGTATCAGGTAAATTACTTTTATTGTTGAGGGGGAGTGTCACACACAATTTTTTAACTGCCATAAAGTTTTTTGTGTGTGTGGACATCACACTCCGTGCACATTCTGAGGGGGAGCACCACCATTGGTGTTCATCATTTGAGGGGGAGCGTCACATAATTTTTCTTAAAAGTGTACAAGTTTGTGTATGTGATGTCGTCTCCCAACTCATACCCATGCATGTTTCGAGGGGAGCAGGGTAATATCCGTGCTAGGGTCGAGGGGGAGAAGGATTTTTTTTTTTAATTTCTCAAAATTGGGCTTTCCGGACACTTACCCGGTAAGTTACTGGGTAACAATTGTTACCGGGTACACTTACTGGACCGGGTAAGTTACCGGGTAACTTATCCGGTAAGTGCTTCACCTTATATAAGCCATCCGGAAACCTTCATTTCAATTTACCCGGATACAATTCACAAAACCCTCTCAAAACCCTCTCGCAACCTCACAACTCGGTCACTCTCGGATTACATACACCTAGGTCATTTCACGCTCTCAAATCTCCGGTATGTTCTCCTTGTTACTCCTCGATGCGATTCTATCAGTTTCACACACACACATCCACGAATCGATGTCGATTCAATCGAATCAGTGACCGAAAAGGGTTTCTGAAACCCCATACTTGCGTCGATTCATATTCAGATCAATTTTTGTTTTATAAATCATGGTTTGTGGCATATATATCCATGTAGAACAATATAAACCGTGTAGATTCAATTTAGGTGAGTGTTTGGTTCGATTCGGGTACCACAGACACTCGACCGGGAACCCTAGGTTACCCGTTAACCACCATATCGTCCGGTAACTCTCATGTTACCCGGACACATTCAACATACCCGGTAAGCTTCTTTCTTCGGTAACTCGACCGTCCGGTAACCCAATGTCGTCCGGATACTTTTGTATCTGGTAAGTTCGACAATCAGGATTGGCATTACCCGGTAAACCTCATTCATCCGGACACTTCATGTTACCCGGTAACCGAGTTCCATCCGGTAACCTACGATTATCCGGAGACTCCACGTTACCCGGTAACCAACTTCTATCTAGTAAGTCCCATCATCCGGTAACCTATGTCTACCCGGTAAGCCCTATCTATCCGGATACCCTGTTTATCCGGACACTGCTTGAGTCCTGTGCCTTTGCCATTTTCAAACATTGGCATTCCCAATGTCCTGCTCACTACCAGTCCTCAACCAACCGCTGATTGAGCCATCCAAATGCTAAGGTACGCATCCTTTCCGATTTGATCACGTCCAAGCTCTAACTCTGCGTTTTTTTTCAGGTACACTAAATGGCGGATCAACAAGAACAACCACAGCAGAACATTCCTCCTCAAGAGGAAATTATCGACGACGAGGCTGACAATGCCTTGGTTCCCGAGGACCATGGCATTGAGATCTCACAAAACAACCACCATCTTGACGCCATCGAATTCCGACCCACACATCGAGTGGTCGTTGATATCATGCTCGGCCAACCACTTCGCCGAGAACTCACCGCCACAGCTGACGTGCTAGTAATCTACGTTTACCAAGTGTGGCGCACGGCGACAGTTGTCACTGTCAACAACACCCAGGCATCACGACAAACATCGACAATCATCCGTTCACCCTCACACCGGAGTCTTTCCGACGACTCCTGTCTCCTCCAGAACCTACTGCCGGAGGCCATGCCGCGTATGCACCCGCCGTTGATGACACAACACTATGCGCTGGCATCCGCGCACTTGGATATCACCACGATCTCGACCGCCTGTCCGTATTCAACCGTAAGTATATCGTACCGGTCTGGTATACACTATTCACACTCCTGAACAGATGTATGTCATCCCGATGGAAGGGGATATACCAATGCACAATAGACTTCCTATGCTTATTTCACGCTGTGTGCTACAACCGGCACATAGACTATTCAGCGATCATTTGGCGTGAACTGGTGCAAGCCATCCAACAGACTGGCGGACCCAAAAAGAAATTTGATTCTTTTCTCTGGCCATCCGACAACACATGGAGGCGAATCCACTTATCCCGAGACGTATCAATCATCGGGTATGTCCTCATATTAATTTGCAGTACTTAGTGATTCGTAATCCACCTGATACCCCAGCCATGCCTATACCTGAACATCTACTGGCACACGCAGACCCCAATGCACCGAGTGTGATAGAATAAGGAATCCCATGGTCCAGCCAGAGCCGGAGGGACTTCCCCAGGGACATAGAACTGAGCGACGTGAGGGTCCACAGACAAAAGGTGGTAGAGTCCGGGCAGCTGGGGCTCCCGGACGGGGCGTGAAGAGAATACATGAGGGGGGGGGGGGGGGGGGGGGGAACAGGCGCAGGCGGTGCATTGGATATGCGTGCCAGTACTACCCAATCCAGCGAAGCCGGTACAAGTCAACAACCCTCCATTCCCATCACCCGGACCACGACCGAAGCAGGACCGTCGACTAGCCTACACGAGGTCACAGTCGTCACTGAAACCGAAAGACCTTCACTTCATCGTGATACGGAGGTCTATATTTCTGACCCCCCTTCGCCAACCGGACAGGTTGAGGAAGTGGAATTCGACTGCACCGAATCCGATACGGACCGTGCCATACGCGCATCCCTAATACCACCCCGTATCGGACCACACCCACCGTTGACCGAAGGAACCCCATCCGACTCACCTACACCCCCACTCACACAGCCTATTACGGGAGATACAAGGAGAGAGGAGGGAGTATTAGTTGAAAATCCAGAAGAGGTGAGACAGAGTGAAGTCAGATCTAAAAAGAATCATGAGAGGTTAAGCCGTAAAAATAAAGAGGCTTTAGAGCGAATCCAAACCGGTGTCGCCCAGGTAGCCACATCAGCTACTTCGTCTCATTTGTTGGGACGAGGTATTGAAGAAGCCGTTGTGGACCTAGCGACGCAATTGCATGACCTCCCAAGCCACTCATCCGTCTCTCAAAAGACGGGTGTTTCAACTTCGCACGGGGACTTAGCATAAAATCTACCGGTCTCTCACTCGGAGAGTACTGGTATTGAAACAAGAGACCAGCATCCCCCGGTCTAGACTTCTTTGGAAGCACTCTTCAGTCTAGAGTCATTTGCTAATATTACTTCTTCGGCTAGGACACAAGACGAGACAACGAACATCGGGGCTCTTCGTGACCCGATCGGAACTTCCGTAGCGTCTCTGCTTTCGGGTGGACCGCAAGGATCGGAAGGAAACCCTACCACGGCCACACCTTTGCCAACCGTGAACGTAGGTGGCTCTACCTCTAAGGTATATGCCTGAACGGGTAATCTAAGTGATCCCAGAGTTATCTTACCCGACTTCGTGTCAATGGGATATCTGGACAGCGCCCTAAAGGCTGTCCACGAGGCAATGGAGCAGCGATTCACCACCGAGCTCGACAAACTGAAAAGCTTGATCAAAGGTAAAGAGAAGATAGTCGACTCTGAAACCGCACCAATACCTCCACCGGCTCCCGTTCAGCCAACTTATTCGGTGGACACCTTAAAGACTATGCTTCTAGCTCATCTGCTCCAGTACACCGACACCGATGCCTCTATAGAAGGGGAACTGGTATCAGTTCTACGTTCCCAGGTATCCGCCCCTTTGTCATTCATGACCACCAGAATGGACCAGCTTGACACGACTCTCAAGGACGTTCAACAAGCGCTCAAAACGATGTCCGAAAGAGTCGGATCACTCGAAGACACCTGCAAGAGTCAAGCTGGCGGACTCAAGCAACGGCACGATGACCAGGATGATCCTGATCACCGTGAGGGGGAGAATAAGAGACATAAACTGTCTGAGTCCGCTCCAATTATCACTGAAACAACCGTGGTTCAACCGGAACCATTAGCTGTGGCAACTGCAAGCGAAGACGAACCTGAAGCCCAGTTGAGCTTAGTCGAGATGGTCATAGATATGGACATCTCTGACGATGAAGACTCAACGGTTGAAAAGCCTGAGGAAGAAATACATGAATTAGTCACTTATGATGCATCAGATAGGCCCGCACTTAATCTGATTGATCCAGATTCCGAGATCGACCCCGAGACCGAAAATGCATGGTACGAAAAAGCCGCCAGTGCAATAAATCTCCAGGTAAACCTGATCTTTCCTACTGATGAAGACGACAACGTTGATTATGACCTGTTTCTGCTTCAAAACCTGTATGGTACACCCGTTCACACTACTCAGGCTCCCGAGACTTCTACGATACCCAAAACTTCAACTGTTGCAAATCCGACATCTCTTCAACAACCAACAACTCCTGATCATCCTCCTCCTCCACATCAACAAACCCGATGGGAGAAGATCATGATTCTTATTCCTCACCTGGAGGAATCACTGAAAAAGCTGTATGTTCACAGGTTACGCCCCATTGAGCCAACATTCTGCCTTGGGATTTCCAACTACGATCCGGAATACCAAAGCCAGTACATAAATGCCATGAAGTGGTGTCTGCCAGTTAGCCAAGTCCGAACCAAGCACAAAATCTCTGAAGTGCTCAACATCCAAACCGGCCGAATCCTTAAAGTAATGTTTCCTGTGTTCACCGTCCGACGAGAAGAAGGTAATGAATGGAGATTTTCCGAAGCTGACTTCAAGCATCTCAGACCGCTCGACTTCTATGCTATACTGAAAGACCTCTGAACCAGAACCATCCGACCTCTTCATGTAACTAAAGCGCTCGAGGTTGTCCGTCGATTTCTGATCCGTACTATCATGATGTCCTATCTTACATACTTCTAAATGGGAATCGAGAACAGAGCAAAGAAGGTAAACCTGCGGAAACCGAATCTGAAAGCGCCCGAACTGAAGATGTATCCCGAGAACGCACTGCTTCTAGAACCAGAATTTGGGATAGTATACCTCAACGATCAGAAAGAAAAGAGGTTGCTTCGCTTCAGTCAGGTCGATAGATTCTGCGATGGCACATTCCTCAAAGTCAAAGATGCTCTTCGTAATATCATCACTTTTGAATCCGATAACCGAAAAGTGTCGTATGTTCCCAACTCTTATGAGACAACCGCACGAAATGCATTAGAAGTGATGGAAGACCGCATCGACTACCGCCGAGCCATCCGAATGTTCGAGATCCACTTTGCGCTCCGAAAGAGATACGTCGAGAACTGGCGCAAACTCGAACTTCAATTGAAAGGGGGAGATTGTTAGGGTCAAATTAGGTTGAATAGAAGTTCAAGGGCTAAACTGTTATTTTCTTTCTTGAGCCTTAATTGTGTAACGGGCCGTGGGCTTACATGCCATGGGCCCATAGTATATAATGTGTATTAGCTTAGAAAATTAAGCTAGTTGTCTATTTTACACTTTCACGAACTTATTGTAATTCTCACTATATTGAAAGTGAATTGGATGACCATTTGAAATCATATTGTTCTAATTCATATATATCGATTTCTATTGCTCGTTGCACTGATCTGGAACTCACAATTGGTATCAGAGCAAGCGGACGAATCGATTCAAAGTATTTTTTAGATTTCTGGTAAGATTTCTGATCAAACATTCGACTGTGTTCTTGGCATTAAAACCCATTTTTTGATTCTGTGAAAATTGCTTATTCTCGTTTATTGCATTCCGTTAGCATCATCATTATAAACGATTCTGCAAGTTTTCATTGTCTAATTCGATCATCTTAGATGGTTTTAAGCAAAATCAAATTTTCAAGTTTTTGGTCTCTGTTCTTGCAAAAATTGATTTTTTCTTATCAAAAACTTGTTATTTGGCTTCAAATTCGATTCGGGTATTGTTATTATTGTGTTTGGTCGAGTTCCTAATCTTTCAGGAACGATTTAAAGCAACCATAATCGATTTCCAATCAACTTGGAAACCACAACCGTAGTTACCGGACACCACAACCGTGGTTACCGAGTACATCACAGAGTTACCGGGTACATCACAGAGTTACCGGGTAAGTTTCCTTAATTATCATTAGTTACCGGGTAACTCCAAGTTACCAGGTAACGTGCCACTTACCAGATAATTTCCACACTTTCCGGACAAGTTCCTGGTAAGCACATCCGGTAACTACCTTTTCATCCGGTAAGTTCTCTCATCCGGTAACCTTTCCATCTGTTTCATTTTGTTATCGGTAACTCTTGATTTAGTTGCTTCATCCGGTAAGTAACTACATCCGGTAACTGCCTCTACACCCGGTAAGCACTTCCACCCGGTAAGTTTCATTTTTTGCTTATTATTACTTCATCCGGTAAACTTGTCTCATCCGGTAACCCTCAGTTATCCGGTTACTCAAGTTTATCCGGTAACCTTTGCAATTTTTACCTGTTTTTCACAATCTGATCCGGACACTTCCAGATCAGATAGCTTTCATCTGGATTCCTATCCGGTAAGTTCTGCTTAGTCAACTTCTTACCTGTTTTTAGCCTAAACCACTCTTAGAACCTGCGTTAGGACATCACTCTTAGTGCCTTGCGTTAGGATCTCACTTTGAATCGAACCAATCGTCTGACGATCACATTAGTGCAAAATAAGATGTCTTCGCACGATTCTCTCGCTATCGGCACCGACTCCAAGCCGCCATGTCTCTACCAAGGTGAATACAGCCAATGGCGGGACATATTTCTGATCTTCATTGAGTCAAAGGATAACTACGAGTTCATCTGGCGAGCTCTAACTGACGGGACAATTCCTACACCAATGAAGACCGTTCAAGCCACTGCAGCAGGAGGTGACGCTCATACTGAGAACAAGACACTCTCTGAAATGACTGCGGACGAAAGAGGCATTATTGAGGGAGAAAAGCATGCCAAGAGGTACCTTATTCAGCTCTACCTAACTCGATCTACACAGCCATAGACAGTTACAACACGACAGCAAAGGGCATGTGGGATCAGGTGGGGAAAATGATGCGCGGGAGCAAAGTCGGGAGCCAACTGAAGATTAACAGGTGTATAACCAAGTTTGATGCATTCAAGCAGCGCACCGGCGAATCGCTCTCCCAGACCTATGAGCGTTTTTGTCTACTTATCAACGATCTACACAAAAACCACATCACTCGTTCCAACACGGAGAACGCGCTCAAGTTCCTCAACAATCTCTTGCCTGAATGGAAAGTATCCGCATCTCATGTCAAGCATAACCACTTAATGGAGAACGTTGGCATCCACGAGCTCTATGAGATACTTCTTCAGGATGAAGATGAAGTGATAGAGATTCTGAACGAAAAGAAGTCTGCATCGAAGCCACCTGCTGATCTACTAGCTCTCATGTCTTCAAAGCGAGGCAAATCTTCCGGCAGTCATTCCAAACGTGCACAAAAGCCAAGTGAATCTGAGTCCGAACCTGAGGGAAAAGAAGACAGTGATTCTGATCCTGAATTAACAACCATTAAGAAAGCAATGGCCCTGCTCTCCAAATCCTTCCAACAACAGAAGTTCTACAAGAAGCCCACATCCAATAATCAGCGCTATTCCACTTCTTCCAACAAGCATCATGATTATCAGGATAAATACGAAGGCAAGAAGAAGGCCGATGAGCACAACCATTCTGATAAGAAGGAGAACACTGAGAAAGATGACCTCAAGCCAGAAAAGAAGAAAGACGAACCTGTGACATGCTACAACTGCAGGAAATTGGGTCATTTTGCGAAGGACTGTAGAAAGCTTGTTGTTAAGAACGCTCACTACTACAAGGCAAAGCTCGCACTGGCTGAACAAAAGGAAGCGGGCGAAGCTCTATTTGTTGAAGATGACTACTGGTTGGGTCGATCTGATAGTGAAAGCGACTCTGAAGGTGTTGATGCTTTTATGGGATACCACTCTCCTGCTGATGAAGAAAAGGGAAAGCTGTGTCAGGTATGTGAACCTATCCATCACGATCTTTTTAATCAAATGCAATCTCTTGCTAAACGGATAGATTCCTACAAGGCCACCGCTGATGAACACCTGCTTGAAATTCAGTCCTTAACTGAAAAGCTAGATGTTCAAAAGCGGATAACAGAAAAATACAAGTCCGAAAATGCTAATTTAAAAGAAAAATGCAACAATATTTCAATAGCACCCAAGGACTTAAGGGCCAAGATATCTGAAGTACATTCACAGCTAGACGAGTGTGCTAATGAGAAAGCAGAGATTATTTATCAATTTTCTGCTCTTCAAATTCAGCACAAGGAGTTTGTAAATATAATAATTGATCTAGAAACCAAACTCCACAAAAGAGGCCAGACAGACCAAACTATTCATATGAATAAACCCAAGGAATTCACATACTTTAACAAGGAATGGGGAATCAGATACGATAACACACATTACTTGAAAAAGTGTATCCACTTCACACCTACTCTCTATGATTTTGGGTGTTTTGGTATGGACAAAAAGTATCCAGAGTTTAAGATACAATGGACTGGTCCTCTTGAACCTGAAAAGGAAGAGGAAACTGAGGAATATAAGCGCAAACACACGACTAAAATGCAACTTCCTTTTTGTTATGATCCTACAAACTATTCTTATGAGAAAAATCCAAAGAAATACCTCTCGAATGACTACTTTGACTGCTACAAGGTTGTAACGCTCAAGGATTCCTCCAAAAAGGATGAGGTCCAAGCAACCCAAGCCAAAACTGAGACGGATGAGTTTAAACTCTATGTTCCCCCTCTCGTTTTGGAAGCCAAAATAGTCGAGTTAGAGGAGTCACTCAAGAAGGAAAGGTCAAACTTTCAAAAGGAAAGGCAAGCGCTTATCACAGAACTTGAGAATCTCAAATCCGTTAAAACCGAAGCTGTGTCGGATGAAGGACAGGAAATCCTTCGGTGTGAAATCAATAAGCTCACATCAAAACTGTCTGCCTTGGCAACAAAAGCGATGAACGAGCATACGAGAAATGGTCAACTCCAAGAGCAGATTGACCTACTCCAAAATGAGAAACAGATTTCACCTGAACTTTCCTCCAACTCATCTGACACATCCTCGTGTAAGGCTTTCATTGGAAAAATCTTTTCACAAGACGGGAAAGAGTCCCAAGATAAGAGTGTGTTAAGGAATTTAAACTCTGATTTTTTCCTAGCTTCCGCACCGAATTCCCCGAAACACACAGATACAAAGTGTTCCTCGCCTTCCTCGGCCAATCCAAGTCCCACTATCCCGGATATCGATTTTTCAGAATTCATGAATTCCGAGGGCAATTCTGATGAAGAGTTTGAATCGTTTCCCTTCGACAAACCTCTTCCAAGTCATACTGACTTTCTTTCACCAGTAGTAAATCGACTGGTCAATTTTCAAAAGGGCCAATGTTCCAAATCAAAGACCATGGATGTGATTAAGGTTTCTAAAACTAAGTCACATTCTCAAAAACAATCACAGCCAAGGCAACAGACCGTTCAATCGACTGATAAGAATCATGTTTCCTCAAAAGCCACTGACCATGCTGTAAATGTTGTTTCAGATAAAATCGGTCGAGCTAAATAGGACAAACAGAAGTGGCTAGCTAAGGAATCTATCGAGAAAGAGGCGTCGAAATCATTTAATACTGTTTTCTATCCTAGAATGAACAAAAATGATTGTGCTTGGAATCATAGGAATGATTTTGTTAAACAAGACATTAAATTTCCGATTAAACTTTATTCCATTCAGCAATTGATTCAATTATCGCATGATTGTTTATGTTGTTCTAGTTGTGGTTGGAATGACTTTGATGACATCAATAATAATGATTGGTTTGGGTCATATCATATGTATAATTCTGCACCTAAACGCAAACCCCGTAAAAACAAAAACAAACACCATACACAACGGGGTTCCCAATCAGAGGTTAAACCAAAGCAAAAAAGGAAACCCATTTCAAAACGAGTTCCTCCTACTGAGGTTAAACCTACACCCAAGAGGCAACCTGCTTCAAAACTGGTTCCTCCGAAAGGTGTAAAACCTAACCCTCCAGGACCCATTTTAATATGGGTACCTAAAGTCCGCTAATTTCGTTTTGCAGGACGGTCATGTGTGGTACTTAGATTCTGGATGCTCCAAGCACATGACCGGAAAGAGGGAGCTTCTCACGAACTACAAGGAACAATATTGCGGAGACGTGAGATTCGGGAACGATGACAAGGCACCGATTTTGGGCTACGGTGACATTGTCCAAGACAAAATCACCATCAAGAAAGTATCATACGTCACGGGATTGGGACACAACATGTTCAGTATCGGGGTAACATCTGGGTAGTAACAATTTAGTTGTGTTCTGGAACTGTGAAGAGAGCTACTCGGGATCCCAAATTCTGGTTCTAGAAGCAGTGCGTTCTCGGGATACATCTTCAGTTCGGGCGCTTTCATATTTGGTTTCAGCAAGTTTACCTTCTTTGCTCTGTTCTGGATTCCCATTTGGAAGTCTGTAAGATAGGACATCATGATAGTACGGATCAGAAATCGACGGACAGCCTCGAGCGCTTTAGTTACATGAAGAGGTCAGATGGTTTTGGTTAGGAGGTCTTTCAGTATAGCATAGAAGTTGAGCGGTCTGAGATGCTTGAAGTCAGCTACGGGAAATCTCCATTCATTACCATCTTCTCGTCGGACGGTGAACACATGAAACATGACTTTAAGGATTCAGCCGGTTTGGATGTTGAGCACTTCAGAGATTTTGTGCTTGGTTCGGACTTGGCTAACTGGCAGACACCGCTTCATGGCATTTATGTACTGGCTTTGGTATTCCGGATCGGAGTTGGAAATCCCAAGGCAGAATGTTGGCTCGATGGGGCGTAACCTGTGAACATACAGCTTTTTCAGTGATTCCTCCAGGTAAGGAATAAAAATCATGATCTTCTCCCATCGGGTTTGTTGTTGTGGAGGGGGAGGATGATCAGGAGCTGTTGATTGTTGAGGAGATGTCGGATTTGCAGCAGTTGAAGTTTCGGGTATCGTAGAAGTCTCGGGAGCCTGAGTAGTGTGAACGGGTGTACCATACAGGTTTTAAAGCAGAAACTGGTCATAATCAACGTTGTCGTCTTCATCAGTAGAAAAGATCAAGTTTACCTGGAGATTTATTGCACTGGCGGCTTTTTTGTACCATGCAATTTAGGTCTCGGGGTCGATCTCGGAATCTGGATCAATCAGATTAAGTGCAGGCCTATCTGATGCATCATAAGTGACCAATTCATGTGATTCTCCCTCAGGCTTTTCAACCGTTGGGTCTTCATCGTCAGAGATATCCATATCTATGACCATTTCGACTAAGCTCAACTGGTGAATCACTGCTCCATTGCCTCACGGATAGCCTTTAGGGCGCTGTCAAGATATCCCTTTGACACGAAGTCGGGTAAGATAACTCCGAGATCACCTAGATTACCCGTTGAGGCATCTACCTTAGAGGTAGAGCCACCTACGTTCACGGTTGGCAAAGGTGTGGTCGTGGTAGGGTTTCCTTCTGATCCTTGCGTTCCACCCGAAAGCAGAGACGCAACGGAAGTTCCGATCGGGTCACGAAGAGCCCCGATGTTCGTTGTCTCGTCTTGTGTCCTAGCCGAAGAAGTAATATTAGCAAATGGCTCTAGACTCAAGAGTCTTCCAAAGAAGTCGAGACCGGGGGATGCTGGTCTCTTGTTTCAATACCAGTACTCTCCGAGTGAGAGATGACACGGGGTTTTGACACCCCGCGGATCTTACCGCAAGTGTACGGGTCGAATCAAGTAATAGTGTACGGAAGTACGAGTATCGAATCCACGGGAACTAGGAACTAAATATCACAATTACTACAAGAACTATTAATTGGACTGTCAAATTTGGAGATTTGGTGTTATAACTAATTACTTGCAGAAATTAAAATCAAACAAACACCAGACAACTAGTAAGCAGTTTTGGAATTCAGATGGAGAAACAGTTGAGGGTTGGATATCCTTAGGTTTCACATATGAATATCAGACTAATGACAAATACCAGTTAATTTCGTTAATGACTACTCAACCTTGATCTAACCATTGTTCTCTCTCAAGTAACAACAGTTATATGTGTAACAACATGATGCTTTCTCAAGCTACCATGAAGTTTATTTCGAAAACAAATACAAGATTAATCTCTCGATCTCACCTTATATAGTTCAAAACACATTAAGCGTAGATTATTATGAGACTAAAGTTTACTCGGTATATCTCTATCCTTTCTTACTTTAGACATATAATTCCTAATTCTAGATCTCAATTGATTCTCTCGAACATAATTGACAACAATAAAACAATTGCAAGTTAGCTACGCTCACAAAGGCATTAAGAACAAAATCACATGCTTTCATTAAATCGGAAAACTGATAAAAATCATTCGTCATCCATCATATGTTCAATCCTAATTCAATCCAACCCCCAACATCTTAAAGTTAGTTCATGATGTTGGGGGATTCATACACAAAAGAAAGAGAAACAAAAGTGAAAGTGAACATGGTAACGTGATCGTGGTGAATGTGTAAGATGAGTTGATGAACTCCCTTTCCCCGTGTTGAAATCTCCTTTGCGTCTTGAACGATCCTTCGATTGATTCTCGATCTTCGCTCCAAATGGTGTCACGTGGCTCTGAAAATCGCCCCCGAACTGCTCCCAATCGTCTGCCGTAAGTTGGATATCGAAAAAGTGACCTAAATCCCGACTTTAAAAACTTAAATTCGACAAACAGGCACATACGCGACTTCTGGCGCGACTTGCAAGTCGTGCAGAAGGTCGCGCGTCCTCTTTAGGCCCTTCTGGGTCGGATCTGGTTCGCGGGTCGGGTCCTGGTTCGGTCGCGGGTCTTGGGCTTGGCTTTCGGGCTTCCGTTAGGCTTCGTTTTGACTCGTTTTGGGCTCTTTTTCGCTTCTATTTCCGAGGAATGCCGCCTTTTATATAACCTGCGTAAATCACTCAATAAACCGTAAAATACCCGCCTTTTTACTTGAGTACAAGCCAATCTCGTTGGTTTGAGAACCGAAAATGACGCCAAAAAGTGGCGTTATCAACAACCCCAAACCGAGCGTTGCTTGTCCCCAAGCAAATTAGCGATAAAACAGAATAAAAGCATATATCTCAGAAAGAATAATAACTGCACAATTCCAATCGGTACCAAGTGATGCATCGGTGATTTCCCATACCCGTGAATATCTATCTCACTCTCGCCTCATTCTCATTTCGTTTGACCTATGACCTTCCATTGGGAGTTGAACTCGTGACTGTTCCGATCACATCAGGGTTAGACTAGGTCCAAACATACTAGGGAAAACATTTCGCCTCGACCCTACCTCACGGGATACTCTCTTTGCACTCGAGCCTAGGTTATCGCTCGTGTTGTCATGTTAAGGAGGTAATGTGCAAGAATACTCAAATGTCATGACAACTCTCAAGAAAGACGCACAAATGTCCAAAATTTTGATCTCAGACGGAATCAAGTAGCAAGATAGGGAATATCGGTAAAGGTAGTCGTAAACCGTAATCACATTTTCCAAAAGATCATCCAGGTCTTTACACGGGTTGTAATGGGGCTAAGGCTATGGTTATGAAACGACGGGAAAAAAGGTTCAAATATCCTTGGCATGTCAATCATTGGCAGTTCTGAACTCTATGGTTTTTCGCTCTCTTATTTGGCCCTCTTCGTCACTATTGGAGTTGCTTTAACTCTCTTTATTTTCTGCTATAGCTAATATCTAAATAACTGCATTTTTTTTTTGGGACTTCATTGGTCCTCTTTTCTACTTCTCGGGTTACATTGACCCGTTTTATTCTCATTGCTGGCCGGAGTTCTTCTTTTATGCTCTCACTCTATTGGTTCATTACTGCTTCCGATTGACACACTTTCGGATAAGGGTTGGCTAAGGCTTTTGGCTAAAGGGTAAATGATGGGTTTAGAAAGAAATAAGGTGGGTGTTTGGCTGCAAAATGGCTATGGATACACACTAAGGGTAAAAAGGGAAACGATAGCTAAAAAGGTTAAACAAACACACAATGCCTGGAATCATTTCTTGAGGTCCACACGATATGGTCTACTATACCCTCACCTAATATCCCGATGGTTGTCTTTGCTACTCAATGCAATAATGTAGCGAGATCATTCTACATTCACGACAAGGAATTCGAAAAAGTGTATGTGACTTAAGTGTATAAATCCCTCGAAATGAAAAACGTCTTTTAGGCTCAAAATCTCACTATCGGGTGGTCTCCACTAATGTCCCTAGTCATATCCTTTCCCGGTCCTTCCCTAACGGTCACGTCGCTATCACAAGATTCTTCCCCCAATGGTCGGTCTCAATCATTCAAAACAAAAAATTTAGCTACTTTGATCTAGACACTCAGAAATGCAGGAAATCTACGTGCATAAGCTTGGGCCCGACTAGGCAACCCCAAACCTTACCCACACATTGTCCCCAATGTGCAAGCAAAGTCGTAGGTGATGCGACTCAATCATTGTGCAGTTATTTACAGGTATAAAGAGGACGGGTAAAACATTAACATAGCAAGCAAAAAGAAAGCCCCAAAATTTCTAAACTGGGCACCCCAAACCTAGGCCGTGGCCTAGGTTTGCCAAATAAAAGCCAACCCCAAACCTCGGTGAACCCGAGGTTTGCACAGGGTCAAAAGTGAGTGTGTATAGATGTGAAAGATGAGGCACCCCAAACCTAAGTGAAACTTAGGTTTGTTGCATCTCGTGCACTTGAAATAGAATAACACATCAAACACCACTCTTTTAGCAGAGAAGGATTTAGAACATACCTGTTTTGCCCGGCCGGAGGATTCTTGATTGGTTGAGCACTTAGAGGAGATAGGGAGAACATGCAAGACAAGGGAAAGACACAAAACAAAAACAGAAAACACACAAAGCAAGAAAGGGAACAAAAACTGCACGAAAAACGAAAAAAACGGGGCAAATGGGACTCACGCTGTTTAGCCCGGGACTTGCAAGTCGCGTGGAAAACCGCGTAACCCTCTGTTTTAGAAAACCAACAGAGGGTCCCGCGGCTTGCTGCGCGGTATACAAACCGCGTGTAAAGCCGCGTATGTCCCTGTTTCAAAATATTTTTGGCTTTTTTCGATTTTTCGATTTTTATGGTTTTTCTGAAATAGAACACACTTAACTAAAAAGACTAAACTGAAACAAACCTTGGTGGGTTGCCTCCCACCCAGCGCCTTATTTAAAGTCGTGGCACGACTGTGCGGTTTCAACTTGGCTCAGTGTCCGCGGGGTCAAATCGCCCACACTTGCGATTCTTCGCGGCTTCCTTCATCTTCGGTCCTCCATGACCAGCTCCAGCTTCTCCTTCACTTCGACCTCCCGCCTTCTCAAACATCTTGAAGATTACTCTCTCACCGCCTACCCGGAAAGTTATCTCACCTTCTTCCATATCGACCAATGCTCGACTCATAGCCAGGAAGGATCTCCCCAGAATTAACGGGACCTCCTCGTCTTCATCTATGTCTATTACTACGAAGTCGACAGGAAAGTAAAACTTACCTACTTTGATGAGCACGTCCTCAATTACCCCGTATGGGTACCTTATCGATCGATCGGCCAGCTTCAATGTCATATATGTTGGGCTTACCTCACCCAGTCCGAGCTTCCTAAAAACAGAAAGAGGCATCAGATTAATACTTGCCCCTAAATCACATAGAACTTTATCAAAATTAAAACTGCCAATTTGAATAGGAATTGAGAAACTCCCTGGATCTGTAAGCTTTTGGGACAGCTTATTCTGGAAAATTGCGCTGCACTCTTCAGTGAGTGCAACGGTGGCCTGGTGATCAAGTGCCCTCTTTTTGGAGAGGACCTCTTTCATGAACTTTGCGTAAGAGGGCATTTGTGTAAGCGCATCTGCAAACGGGATATTAATGGTTAGCTTTTTAAAGACATCAAGAAATTTAGGAAAATGAACCTGGTCCTTATTTGCTTTCAGCCTGCTTGGGTAGGGTACTCTCGGGATTTCCGTCTTGACCGGTGGTGTTTCTTCTTTCTTCTTCTCTTCACTCTTCTTGCTCTCTTCAACCACGACCTCTTTTTCTTCATTCAAACTCTCTCTATCGGGCTCGGTCTCTTCAGATGACGGTTCTCTATTCAGTCCCTTTCCGCTCCTCAAATAAATGGCGCTACAGTTCTCTTGGTTCCTCTTTTCAGCCATACTCGGGAATGCTCCGGGAGGTCGGGTTTGTAGGGCTTCAGAAATCTGCCCTACTTGTCTTTCGAGAATCTTTATTGCAACCGTATTTTGCTCAGTAGCGGCTTTTACTGTATTCACCGTGCTCGCTAGCTCTCCGACCGTGCTGTCCATCTTTGCCATAAACTTCATCATCATATCTTCTAATCCCGGCTTCTTCTCCCCGGATGGTCCCTCGTTTCTTTGCTGAAAACCTGGAGGACGATAAGCACTATTAGTATTAGGGAAATTAGAAGAGTTAGAAAAATTACCTAGTTGTGGATGACCCGGCTGACTCCATGAAAGATTGGGGTGCCTTTTCCACCCCTCGTTATACGTATTCGAGAAAGGATCGTTTCTCGGTTGGTTCCGGTTTGCCACAAACTGAACCTGGTCAGGTTCTTGAAGATTTCTCCCATTCAGCCTATTTGTGATGACAGCCAGTTGAGCTTTCAGTTTGTTTAGCTCGTTACTCTCTTGGACACTTGCTACTCTTCTAATGGTTGATCTCGGTGTAGAGAAGCTATGCTCGGCCAAGTTTTCAATCAGCTCGCACGCTTCCTCATACGACTTGTCCATTAGTGCTCCACCCGCGGCAGCAGTGATATCATTTTTGAACTGCGGGTGAAGGCCACTAAAGAAAGTCTGAATGATGACCCAATCTTGTAACCCATGGTGAGGACATTTCTTGATCATGTCCTTAAAGCGCTCCCAAGCCTCATACAACGTTTCTTGATCCCATTGTGCGAAATGGGTGATCTCGGCCATTAGTTGGGCGGTCCGACTCGGGGGAAAGAACTTTTGAAGGAATGCAGCCTTCAATTGTGCCCATGTGGTGACTGAATCTGGCTGGATGCTCTCGGTCCATGCTTCGGCTCGGCCTTTGAGGGAGAATCCAAATAATCGCAGCTTGATGGCATCTTCGTTCATGCCATTGATCTTGAAAGTGTTGCAAACCCGCTCAAATGCACGAAGGTGTGCATGAGGGTCTTCTGTCGGTGTCCCTCCATACTGGTTTTGCTGCACCATCACGATGGTGCTCGGCTTCAGCTCGAAGTAGTTTGCCCCAGTAGCGGGCGCTTGAATGCCTATTCGGGCCGCCGCCACATTCGGATCGGCGAACGACCTCATAGGACGTCTCGCAGGAGGTGGTGGTGGGTTGTTGCGAGGCGGATCATTACGTGGAGGTCTCTCATCGTCAGACATTTCGACTTTCAGATTTCTTCTCGCTTTCGCTTCTTTACGTAGCCGACGAGCGGTTCATTCTATTTCCGGATCGATTGGCTCGATTCCTTTCCCTCGGGTTTCCTTTGGCATAAACCACTAGCACCTGAAGAGAAAATAACAAGCTTAGCAATCCAGCAATTCAAAGTGATGAAATAAAATACGAATTAAATAAATAAAATAAAAATGTCCAATCTAATAACGCGTATAGCTGGTAGTGCTATTAGTTGCAACTAGTTTCCCGGCAACGGCGCCAAAAACTTGACACGGGGTTTTGACACCCCGCGGATCTTACCGCAAGTGTACGGGTCGAATCAAGTAATAGTGTACGGAAGTACGAGTATCGAATCCACGGGAACTAGGAACTAAATATTACAATTACTACAAGAACTATTAATTGGACTGTCAAATTTGGAGATTTGGTGTTATAACTAATTACTTGCATAAATTAAAATCAAACAAACACCAGACAACTAGTAAGCAGTTTTGGAATTCAGATGGAGAAACAGTTGAGGGTTGGATATCCTTAGGTTTCACATATGAATATCAGACTAATGACAAATACCAGTTAATTCCGTTAATGACTACTCAACCTTGATCTAACCATTGCTCTCTCTCAAGTAACAACAGTTATATGTGTAACAACATGATGCTTTCTCAAGCTACCATGAAGTTTATTTCGAAAACAAATACAAGATTAATCTCTCGATCTCACCTTATATAGTTCAAAACACATTAAGCGTAGATTATTATGAGACTAAAGTTTACTCGGTATATCTCTATCCTTTCTTACTTTAGACATATAATTCCTAATTCTAGATCTCAATTGATTCTCTCGAACATAATTGACAACAATAAAACAATTGCAAGTTAGCTACGCTCACAAAGGCATTAAGAACAAAATCACATGCATTCATTAAATCGGAAAACTGATAAAAATCATTCGTCATCCATCATATGTTCAATCCTAATTCAATCCAACCCCCAACATCTTAAAGTTAGTTCATGATGTTGGGGGATTCATACACAAAAGAAAGAGAAACAAAAGTGAAAGTGAACATGGTAACGTGATCGTGGTGAATGTGTAAGATGAGTTGATGAACTCCCTTTCCCCGTGTTGAAATCTCCTTTGCGTCTTGAACGATCCTTCGATTGATTCTCGATCTTCGCTCCAAATGGTGTCACGTGGCTCTGAAAATCGCCCCCGAACTGCTCCCAATCGTCTGCCGTAAGTTGGATATCGAAAAAGTGACCTAAATCCCGACTTTAAAAACTGAAATTCGACAAACAGGCACATACGCGACTTCTGGCGCGACTTGCAAGTCGCGCAGAAGGTCGCACGTCCTCTTTAGGCCCTTCTGGGTCGGATCTGGTTCGCGGGTCGGGTCCTGGTTCGGTCGCGTTTTGACTCGTTTTGGGCTCTTTTTCGCTTCTATTTCCGAGGAATGCCGGCTTTTATATAACCTGCGTAAATCACTCAATAAATCGTAAAATACCCGCCTTTTTACTTGAGTACAAGCCAATCTCGTTGGTTTGAGAACCGAAAATGACGCCAAAAAGTGGCGTTATCAAGAGACTGGTAGATTTTGTGCTAAGTCCCCGTGCGAAGTTGAAACACCCGTCTTTTGAGAGACGGATGAGTGGCTTGGGAGGTCGTGCAATTGCGCCACTAGGTCCACGGCGGCTTCTTCAATACCTCGTCCCAATAAATGAGACGAAGTAGCAGATGTGGCTACCTGGGCGTCACCGGTTTGGATTCGCACTGAAGCCTCTTTATTTTTACGGCTTAACCTCTCATGATTCCTTTTAGATCTGACTTCACTCTGTCTCACCTATTCTGGATTTTCAACTAATACTCCCTCCTATCTCCTTGTATCTCCCGTAATAGGCTGGGTGAGTGGGGGTGTAGGTGAGTGAAATGGGGTTCCTTCGGTCAACGGTGGGTGTGGTCCGATACGGGGTGGTTTTTGAGATGCGCGTATGGCATGGTCCGTATCATATTTGGTGGAGTCGGATTCCACTTCCTCAACCTGTCCATTTGGCGAAGGGGGGTCAGAAATGTAGACCTCCGTATCACGGTGAAGTGAAGGTCTTTCGGTTTCAGTGACGACAGGGACCTCGTGTAGGCTAGTCGACGGTCTTGCTTCGGTCGTGGTCCGGGTGATAGGAATGAAGGGTTGTTGACTTGTACCGGCTTGGCTGGATTGGGCAGTATTGGCACGCGTATCCAATGCACCACCCGCACCTGTTCCCCTCCCATGTATTCTCATCACGCCCCGTCCGGGAGCCCCAGCTGCCCGGACTCTACCACCTCTCGTCCATGGACCCTCACGTCGCTCAGTTCTATGTCCCTAGAGAGGTCCCTCCGGCTCTAGCTGGACCATGGTATTCCCTAATTCTCGCCTATATTCTATCACACTCGGTACATTGGGGTCCGCGTGTGCCAGTAGATGTTCAGGTATAGGCATGGCTGGGGTATCAGGTGGATTACGAATCACTAAGTACTGCAAATTATTATGAGGACATACCGGATGATTGATACGTCTCGGGATAAGTGGATTCGCCTCCATGTATTGTCGGATGGCCAGAGAAAAGAATCGCGGAAATGGTAGAAATTTCTTTTTGGATCCGCCAGTCTATCGGATGGCTTGCACCAGTTCACGCTAAATGATCGTTGAATAGTCTATGTGCCGGTTGTAGCACACAGCGTGAAATAAGCGTAGGAAGTCTATTGTGCATTGGTCTATCCCCTTCCATCGGGATGACAGACATCTGTTCAGGATTATGAACAGTGTATACCAGACCGGTGCGATATACTTACGGTTGAATGCAGATGGGCGGTCGAGATTGTGGTGATATCCAAGTGCGCGGATGTCAGCGCATAGTGTTGCGTCATCAACAGCGGGTGCATACATGGCATGGCCTATGGCAGTAGGTTCCAGAAGAGACAGGAGTCGTCGGAAAGACTCCGGTGTGAGGGTGAACGGATGATTGTCGATGTTTGCCGTGATGGTCTGGGTGTTGTTGACAGTGACAACTCTTGCCGTGCGCCACACTTGGTAAACGTAGATTACTGGCACGTCAGTTGTGGCGGTGAGTGCTCGGCGAAGTGGGTGGCCGAGCATGATATCAACGACCACTCGATGTGTGGGTCGGAATTCGGTGACGTCAAGATGGTGGTTGTTTGGTGAGATCTCAATGCCATGGTCCTCGGGAACCAAGGCATTGTCAGCCTCGTCGTCGATAATTTCCTTTTGAGGAGGAATGTTCTGCTGTGGTTGTTCTTGTTGATCCGCCATTTAGTGTACCTGAAAAAAAAATGCCGAGTTAGAGCTTGGACGTGATCAAATCGGAAAGGATGCGTACCTTAGCATTTGGATGGCTCAATCAGCAGTTGAGTGAGGACTGATAGTGAGCAGGACATTGGGAATGCCAATGTTTGAAAATGGCAGAGGCACAGGACTCAAGCAGTGTCCGGATAAACAGGGTATCCGGACAGATAGGGCTTACCGGGTAGACATAGGTTACCGGATTATGGGACTTACCGGATAGAAGTTGGTTACCGGGTAACATGGAGTCTCTGGATAATCGTAGGTTACCGGATGGAACTCGGTTACCGGGTAACATGAAGTGTCCGGATGAATGAGGTTTACTGGGTATTGCCAATCCGGATTGTCGAACTTACCGGATACGAAAGTATCCGGACGACATTGGGTTACCGTACGGTCGAGTTACCGAAGAAAGAAGCTTACCGGGTATGTTGAATGTGTCCGGGTAACATGAGAGTTACAGGACGATATGGTGGTTACCGGGTAACCTAGGGTTCCCGGTCGAGTGTCTGTGGTACTCGAATCGAACCAAACACTCGCCTAAATTGAATCTACACGGTTTATATTGTTCTACATGGAGATATATGCCACAAACCATGATTTATAAAACAAAAATCGATCTGAATATGAATCGACGCAAGTATGGGGTTTCGGAAACCCTTTTCGGTCACTGATTCGATCGAATCGACATCGATTCATGGATGTGTGTGCGTGAAACTGATAGAATAGCATCGAGGAGTAACAAGGAGAACATACCTGAGATTTGAGAGCGTGAAATGACCTAGGTGTATGTAATCCGAGAGTGACCGAGTCGTGAGGTTGCGAGAGGGTTTTGAGTGGGTTTTCTGAATTGTTTCCGGGTAAATTGAAATGAAGGTTTCCGGATGGCTTATATAAGTTGAAGCACTTACCGGATAAGTTACCCAGTAACTTACCCGGTCCGGTAAGTGTACCCGGTAACAATTGTTACCCGGTAACTTACCGGGAAAGTGTCCGAAAAGCCCAAATTTGAGAAATTAAAGAAAAATCCCGCTCCCCCTCGACCTTAGCATGGATATTACCCTGCTCCCTTCGAAAAATGCATGGGTATGAGTTGGGAGACGACATCACATACACAAACTTGTACACTTTTAAGAAAAATTATGTGACGCTCCCCCTCAAATGATGAACACAAATGGTGGTGCTCCCCCTCAGAATGTGCACGGAGTGTGATGTCCACACACACAAAAAACTTTATGGCAGCTAAACAATTGTGTGTGACACTCCCCCTCAACAATAGAAGTAACTTACCTGATACTTGTTCATGCTCCCCCTGAACACATGAACAATTCGTGAAAGCACAGATAGAAGCAAAAATTGAATAAGACGATAGTATTTAAACAATGGGAAACACACGAGGAAAGACAACAAACAAACGAAATCTACCTAATAAATACAGAGACTCAACCTAATTATGGAACTGATACAAGTAGAATACAGATGCGAGAAAGTGTATGCTCAATCATATGGGGTGTGACCAGCTGATGATGAGTAGACAGTTTCTCGTAGATGTATGGAACTTGTATCGGGCACACAATCAGATCAAGTCTTCAGATTTAGCATACCTAACTTGGACACTAGATAATTAAAGCGTTTTTCGTCCAGGGGTTTTGTAAACAGATCTGCTAACTGATGTTCTGTATTTACAAAGTAGAGTTCGACTGTACCTCTTTCAACGTGATCCTTGATAAAATGGTACCGAACGTCTATGTGCTTCGTCTTTGTATGTTGGACCGGATTGCTGGATATTGCAATGGCGCTCTTCGAGTCGCAGTAAATGGGCAATTTTGTGTAAGTGAAACCGTAGTCCTTGAGTTGCGTGCGCATACATATCACTTGTGAACAACAGCTTGCGGCGGCCACGTATTCCGCCTTGGCAGTCGATGTGGAGACGCACTGCTGCTTCTTGGATGCCCAACTCACCAGACTGTCGCCCAAGAACTGCACATGACTCGATGTGCTCTTCCGATCCATCATGCTGCCCGTGTGGTCCGCATCAGAGTATGCAGACAACTCAAAACCTGTCTCTTTCAGGTACCACAAGCCAAGATCAGCAGTACCACGTAAATAACGAAAAATTCGTTTGACAGCTATTAAATGAGACTCTTTCGGTTTTGACTGAAACCGGGCGCAAAGAAATGTTGAGAACATGATGTCCGGCCTACTAACAGTTAGGTACATTAAAGAACCAATCATTCCCCGATACGTTTTAGTGTCCACATCCTTTCCATTAGGATCGGCGTGTAACTTTGTACCGGGTGCCATGGGAGTTTTCATCGGTGAGGACTGTTCCATCTGGAATTTCTTAAGAATACCCCGGATGTACTTGGCCTGATTTTTGAATATCCCGGTCGACAGTTGTTTAACTTGAAGACCAAGGAAGAAATTCATCACACAACATACTCATTTTAAAAAATTGTCCCATTAATTTGGCAAAGTTCTTAGCAAACTGAGGCTTAGTAGAACCGAAAATTATGTCGTCGACATACACCTGAACTAACACTATATGACCTTTTTCCTTTTTAATAAAGAGAGTTGTATCGATTTTACCTCGTGAAAATTCCGACTTTATTAAAAACTTTGATAAGGTATCATACCAGGCCCGTGGAGCTTGCTTTAGACCGTAAAGCGCCTTGTCTAGAATGTAGACATGATTAGGCTTCTGATCGTCCACGAACCCTTATGGTTGCGATACGTACACCTCTTCCTTGAGATCGCCGTAGAGGAATGCGGTCTTCACATCCATTTGGAAAACCGTGAAGCTTTTGTGCATGGCGTATGCAAGGAACATACGTATTGCCTCGATTCTCGCCACCAGAGCGTATGTTTCGTTATAGTCGATCCCTTCTTGTTGACGGTATCCCTTGGCCACAAGATGCGCCTTGTTTTGTACGATGATGCCGTCTTCGTCCTTCTTGTTCTTGAAGATCCATTTGGTGTCGATGACCGTCTTGTGTGTCGGACGTGGGACAAGTCGCCATGACCCAGTCCGGATCTTCGAGTGCTTCGCGGACGGTGGTAGGCTCGATCTTACTCAGGAATCCAGAAAACAGGCAAAAATTGGCCGATGTGCCTCGCGTTTGGACAGGAGTGGAGGGATCACCGATAATCTGGTGTAGGGGATGAGCTCTCGTCCATTTGGTGGTGTGTGGAAGTGGCTGCTGAGTTGAGTGTGATGTGTCCGGATCCACGTAACCATCGGTGGGAAGGTCTTGAACAGCTTCAAGTGTAGAAGGTTAGGTTCACGGAGGAGACGGGGGAGGGTTCGTCGAAGGTTGAGCAACTTCTGGTTCCAAGGAATGCAGAGGCTGATCATTGAGTGTAGTAGAGGACGAAGCTTCAGGAGCGATCTCCGTGTTGTGTACTGGTTCCTCTGGGGGGTGGTTGTATCAGATGATGTTGATGATGATGGTTGAGGTGTGTCCACAGTTATGGATGGTGTGATAGTCGAAGGCGGCGGACCAGAAAGATTCGCCGAGTCCTCGATTTGAGCAGCTTCAATGCTTGGTTGCGTTGAGACATGAAGGGTAGCAACATTAAACATATCAAAATAGAAGTATTGAAACAGTAAATCTAAATCAGAAAGATTAGCATTCAACGTAGATGCGTGATTTGGATTTACTGCTGTTTGTGCAGATCCCGAACGTGAAAGTTCAAAAGCTAACACACCAGTTAAACCGGGTTCTGAACTGATATGTTCAGAAGCCAAATCCGCGGCTTCGTCAAATGTCACGTTTACACTCTCAGTAACGGTTTTGGTCCGTTTGTTGTAAACGCGATACGCCTTAGCCTGCATGGAGTATCCTATGAATACTCCTTCATCTGCCTTCGGGCTGAATTTGCCGAGATCATCTTTGTCGTTGAGGACGTAGCACGTGCATCCGAACGCATGGAAGTACTTGATGTTCGGAACGCAATTGTTCATGATCTCGTACGGTATCTTGTTGAACCACTTATTGATGATGGAGCGGTTTTGTGTGTAGCATGCAGTTGACACCGCTTCAGCCCAGAGAAATAATGGCAGCTTCGATTGAGACAGCATCGTACGAGCGGCTTCGAAGAGGGTACGGTTGCGTCTTTCCACCACCTCATTTTGTTGAGAAGTGCGTGCAGCCGAGAAGGTTTGCGAGATACCGACTGAAGTCAGGTATTCGTTCATTGTTTGATTTTTAAACTTCGTCCCGTTGTCGGTCCTGATGGTCTGAACTTGTTGTTGAAGGTTCAGTTGTATAGTCTTCAGGTGGTTAATGATCAGCTCTGGGGTTTCGTCTTTCGAGCGTAGAAACTTGACCCATGTATAGCGTGAGAAATCATCCACCGTCACCAGGACATACTTGCGTTTGTTGATGCTCTGAACACGCATCGGTCCACACAGATCCATATGGATAAGTTCGAGAGACCGGGACGTGCTTGGAGCGGCCTTCGGCTTGTGTGTCGCTCGCTTCATCTTTCCCATTTCGAATGCTCCGCAGTGTCGGTCCTTCACGAATTGAAGGTAGGGCACGCCTTTCACGTGTCCGTCAAGCACCAGTTTGTTGATACTCTTGAAGTTAAGGTGCGAGAGACGTCGATGCCAAATCCACGCTTGCTGGGAATTGGCCTTTGACATCAAGCAGACAGAACTATCGGTCTTCAGGGCTGTGAGGTCGATGGTGTAGAGGTTGGTCTTTCGCGTTCCAACCAGTAGCTCCGTTCCGGCGTTAGTGAGAATGCTACACCTTTTGGCTTTGAATCTGACCTCGAGATCTTTATCGCAGAATTGGCCGATACTGAACAGGTTGTGTCCCAATCCCGCGACGTATGATACTTTCTTGATGGTGATCTTGTCTTGGACAATGTCGTCGTAGCCCAAAATTGGCGCCTTGTCATCGTTCCTGAATCTCACGTCTCCGCAATATTGTTCCTTGTAGTTTGTGAGAACCTCCCTCCCTCCGGTCATGTACTTGGAGCATCCAGAATCTAAGTACCACACATGACCGTCCTGCAAAACGAGATTAGCGGACTTTAGGTACCCATATTAAAATGGGTCCTGGAGGGTTAGGTTTTACACCTTTCGGAGGAACCTGTTTTGAAACAGTTTGCCTCTTGGGTGTAGGTTTAACCTCAGTAGGAGGAACCCGTTTTGAAATGGGTTTCCTTTCTTGCTTTGGTTTAACCTCTGATTGGGAACCCCGTTGTGTATGGTGGTTGTTTTTGTTTTTACGGGATTTGTGTTTGGGTGCAGAATTATACATATGATATGACCCAACCCAATCATTATTATTGATGTCATCAAAGTCATTCCAACCACAACTAGAACAACATAAACAATCATGCGATAATTGAATCAATTGCTGAATGGAATAAAGTTTAATCGGAAATTTAATGTCTTGTTTAACAAAATCATTCCTATGATTCCAAGCACAATCATTTTTGTTCATTCTAGGATAGAAAACAGTATTAAATGACTTCGACGCCTCTTTCTCGATAGATTCCTTAGCTAGCCACTTTTGTTTGTCCCCTTTAGCTCGACCAGTTTTATCTGAAACAACATTTACAGCATGGTCAGTGGCTTTTGAGGAAACGGGATTCTTATCAGTCGATCGAACGGTCTGTTGCCTTGGCTGTGATTGTTTTTGAGAATGTGACTCAGTTTTAGAAACCTTAATCACAGCCGGGGTCTTTGATTTGTAACATTGGCCCTTTTGAAAATTGACCGGTCGATTTACTACTGGTGAAAGAAAGTCAGTATGACTTGGAAGAGGTTTGTCGAAGGGAAACGATTCAAACTCTTCATCAGAATTGCCCTCGGAATTCATGAATTCGGAAAAATCGATATCCGGGATAGTGGGACTTGGATTGGCCGAGGAAGGCGAGGAACACTTTGTGTCTGTGTGTTTTGGGGAATTCGGTGCAGAAGCTAGGAAAAAATCAGAGTTTAAATTCCTTAACACACTCTTATCTTGAGCGTTACAACCTTGTAGCAGTCAAAGTAGTCATTCAGGAGGTATTTCTTTGAATTTTTCTCATAAGAATAGTTTGTAGGATCATAACAAAAAGGAAGTTGCATTTTAGTCGTGTGTTTGCGCTTATATTCCTCAGTTTCCTCTTCCTTTTCAGGTTCAAGAGGACCAGTCCATTGTATCTTAAACTCTGGATACTTTTTGACCATACCAAAACACCCAAAATCATAGAGTAGGTGTGAAGTGGATACCCTTTTTCAAGTAATGTGGGTTATCGTATCTGATTCCCCATTCCTTGTTAAAGTATGTGAATTCCTTGGGTTTATTCATATGAACAGTTTGGTCTGTCTGGCCTCTTTTGTGGAGTTTGGTTTCTAGATCAATTATTTTATTTACAAACTCCTTGTGCTGAATTTGAAGAGCAGAGCATTGATAAATAATCTATGCTTTCTCATTAGCACACTCGTCTAGCTGTGGATGTACTTTAGATATCTTGGCCCTTAAGTCCTTGGGTGCTATTGAAAGATTGTTGCATTTTTCTTTTAAATTAGCATTTTCGGACTTGTATTTTTCTGTTATCCACTTTTGAACATCTAGCTTTTCAGTTAAGGACTGAATTTCAAGCGTCATGATTATCAGGATATTCAGCGCCATTCCACTTCTTCCAACAAGCGTCATGATTATCAGGATATTCAGCGCTATTCCACTTCTTCCAACAAGCGTCATGATTATCAGGATAAATACGAAGGCAAGAAGAAGCTCGATGAGCACAACCATTCTGATAAGAAGGAGAAGACTGAGAAAGATAACCTCAAGCCAGAAAAGAAGAAAGACAAACCCGTGACATGCTACAACTGCGGGAAATTGGGTCATTTTGCGAAGGACTGTAGAAAGCCTGTTGTTAAGAACGCTCACTATTACAAGGCAAAGCTCGCACTGGATGAACAAAAGGAAGCGGGCGAAGCTCTATTTGTTGAAGATGACTACTGGTTGGGTCGATCTGATAGTGAAAGCGACTCTGAAGGTGCTGATGCTTTTATGGGATACCACACTCCTGCTGATGAAGAAAAGGGAAAGTTGTGTCAGGTATGTGAAACTATCCATCACGATCTTTTTAATCAAATGCAATCTCTTGCTAAACGGATAGATTCCTACAAGGCCACCGCTGATGAACACCTGCTTGAAATTCTGTCCTTAACTGAAAAGCTAGATGTTCAAAAGCGGATAACAGAAAAATACAAGTCCGAAAATGCTAATTTAAAAGAAAAATACAACAATCTTTCAATAGCACCCAAGGACTTAAGGGCCAAGATATCTGAAGTACATTCACAGCTAGACGAGTGTGCTAATGAGAAAGCAGAGATTATTTATCAATGTTCTGCTCTTCAAATTCAGCACAAGGAGTTTGTAAATAAAATAATTGATCTAGAAACCAAACTGCACAAAAGAGGTCAGACAGACCAAACTATTCATATGAATAAACCCAAGGAATTCACATACTTTAACAATGAATGGGGAATCGGATACGATAACCCACATTACTTGAAAAAGGGTATCCACTTCACACCTACTCTCTATGATTTTTGGTGTTTTGGTATGGACAAAAAGTATCCAGAGTTTAAGATACAATGGACTGGTCCTCTTGAACCTGAAAAGGAAGAGGAAACTGAGGAATATAAGCGCAAACACACGACTAAAATGCAACTTCCTTTTTGTTATGATCCTACAAACTATTCTTATGAGAAATATTCAAAGAAATACCTCTTGAATGACTACTTTGACTGCTACAAGGTTGTAACGCTCAAGGATTCCTCCAAAAAGGATGAGGTCCAAGCAACCCAAGCCAAAACTGAGACGGATGAGTTTAAACTCTATGTTCCCCCTCTCGTTTTGGAAGCCAAAATAGTCGAGTTAGAGGAGTCACTCAAGAAGGAAAGGTCAAACTTTCAAAAGGAAAGGCAAGCGCTTATAACAGAACTTGAGAATCTCAAATCCGTTAAAACCGAAGCTGTGTCGGATGAAGGACATGAAATCCTTCGGTGTGAAATCAATAAGCTCACATCAAAACTGTCTGCCTTGGCAATAGAAGCGATGAACGAGCATACGAGAAATGGTCAACTCCAAGAGCAGATTGACCTACTCCAAAATGAGAAACAGATTTCACCCGAACTTTCCTCCAACTCATCTGACACATCCTCGTGTAAGGCTTTCATTGGAAAAATCTTTTCACAAGACGGGAAAGAGTCTCAAGATAAGAGTGTGTTAAGGAATTTAAACTCTGATTTTTTCCTAGCTTCCGCACCGAATTCCCCGAAACACACAGATACAAAGTATTCCTCGCCTTCCTCGGCCAATCCTGTTGGTCCCGAAAGACCTAAACAAGTTTGTAGAAGGGGGGGGGGGTTGAATACAAACACACTATTTTACTTTTCTAAATTGTTTATTGATAAATCATTAACAATTTACAGCTTGTTGCGGAAACAAGATTAAGGATAAACCTAAATCTAAACAAGTTGGAACACTAAGGTTTCTTGCACTAAGAAAGATAAGGAGATTACTAATAAAATCTTATCTTAAGAGAGATTTGAACTTATCCAGAGTTAGCAAGTTACTTCAAATGAAGTGAGTTCATCTCTTTATATACTGCATGCATTTAATGCAATTCAGTAAACACTTTACACGTGTCATCAGCGGATTGGTTGCATGTCATTGACCTTTGTTGACAACCTTAGTAGCCGCATGAATGAACAATGTAGTATCAGAGTGGTTGTACGATTTCAGATTTTCGGAGGTTCTTTTCTGACATTTCGTACGGTGGCGTGCAAGGGAGGTTAAGACAAAAGTACTTTGTACGGAGGACTTCATGATCAGCTTTCGTTGATTCAGCGATTATCATTTACTATTCAGCGAATGATAAAGTTCAGCGATAGCTAAAGTCTTGTACTTGATACTTCACGTTGAGTGGACAAATCTGAGTCTTCGCTGATCCGCATCAGTTCATTAGGAGACTTGTCGCTGGTTCTTGAGCTTGATCTTCGACTTCAGCGTAGAACCTTTGTTGACGTGAATCTTGTCTTCAGGGATCATAAGTAAACAACTAACTTATCAGCGATCACCATAAGGACTGAACAGACTCAGCGATATGGTGAACAGTGTTCGCTGAATGTTTAATCTAAAAGTGCGAGAGTTCCTATCAGCAGTACTGTAAGATCTTAGTACTTATCAGCGATAGAGAAACTCTGATACATATTGTTTACTTACAATTTTCACTAAGTATTTAAGATAGGGTCATTATCAAATCACTGAGGGTTTGGATCAACAATCTCCCCCTATTTGATTATGACATAGCAACAAAGAAAATTGCTATTTAATGAAAACATAAGGATAAAAAGAACTCATAAAATATTTGTCCCTTTTACTGTTTTCTGGGATCTTTTCAGTACTGATGGAGTAAAGTACATTCGCTGAAATCTTTCTTTAAATCTTTGAATCAGGTTACAATATGAATAATAAAGATTACAAGTACAAGCGAAATAAATTACAAGTACTGAAGGATGACTGATACAATAGAGAAAGTGGTGATTGTTGTCAGCCTTCAAAGGGTTCTTCCTTAATGAGAAGTTCATCAAGGGTTGTCTTTTCAGTTGGAATCATCCAGTCAGGAACCTTTTCTCCTTTATTCTTTAGCTTCAGAGCAGCTTCAAAAATCAAGGGTTTTAGGTGTCGTGCCTGAATGTCTTTTCTGAAGTCGCACCAGTAGATGAGATCTCTGAGCTGTTCGATTGGAGTGATTGGAAGCTCAGCGATCCGTTGAAAGCATTTACGTCCGTCGTAGTCAAGAAAGAATATTCCATAAGGATTACTGATGACTTTACCAGGGACGAAAAGTTCACATGGTGGCAAAGAGATGTCAAGGGCAGATAGATCAGGATCAGGACCAAGTACTTCAGCGCGAGAGAAACCAATTCCAGTTTCATTTCGTATGACAGGACCTGAGTTTGAATCTTGACGTTTCTTCTTTGGAGAGCCCCTTTTTCTTTTCGGCTTTAGATCAGGAACAGGAGGAATATCCACACAAGAAGATATCAAATCGATCTGTCTGTTTATCAGCTTTTCGAAATGATCCTCGTACTTAGATTGTGATGGTTGGATAGCTAACCTCATCTCCAGCCATTCAGAGAGACCATACCTTTTTACAGTGTCAGCGCGAAAGGTTTCAGATGAGCCATCTTCTCTGAACAGTTTGATGTCAACAATAGGTACTCCGATGGAGGTTCTTCCAGAGATGAATACCTTGTTGATCTTCGTTGGACGATATCTGAAGTGGATTTTCTCTTTACACCAGATCAGGGTGGTGTGAGAAACTTCAGCTTTCTTTTCCACGATCTTCTGGGCTTTTTCCCAAAGCTTTCGTTGGATTTGGATGGGAATACGCTTCAGCTTGGGGTCTTTGACAGATTCTTGAGTGAGCTTGATGGCGTATTCTCTGTCTTTATCTTCAGCTTCCTTCCTTTCAGCGATGAGGCGTTCAGCTCTGAGATGTTCCTGGAATTCAGCTTTTGAAATTCTGAACTTAGGAGGAACTGAAGGTAGTTGATCGCGCCTTAGAATGATTCGCTGATCCTCGAATCGCTTTATCATTTCTTCTCTCCTCTTTTGATCTTCTTCACTCAGCCTTTGAGGATCTGAGGAAGGTCTGTTTCTGTGCGAGAGAGGTTGTTCTTCTGGTTCATCAGTCTCAGAGATTAAATCTAAGACTGGGATTATGTCTTCAGCGGTAGCTGGAATTATTGGTGAAGTCGCAATAGAAGATCCTTCAGTGATATCCTCAAACAGGGGAGAGGACTAGCTGAAACGCAGCGATCTTACAAATAAGAACTGGGTAGAAGAACTTGGGTAGAAAAGATAGAAAAAATAATGTGGATGTGTATGGTGTTTGTGGAATGGATAACTGATTGTTCAGAGATGATCAGGGAAGGAAAAATAAGTTTAGTGTACCTGACAAATCGGCTTTGCAAGTAGGATCGCCAGATTATCATCTTCAGCGATGCCTTTGTCTTTGCTTTTCTCAGTGCCAGAGGCTGAGTGCTTTGTCTTTGTTTTTGTCTTCTCCCCTGTGGATTCGGTTATCACGATCCCTTTAAGAGCTTTTCGAGGAGCATGTTTGACGACAAAGAATTCGTCATCTTCATCATCATCATCATCATCGTTCCTTGGAGAGGAGGATGGTTCAGCTTCAGGGATGTCGATGTCTTCGTCTTCTTCTGCTTCGGATTCCTCATCATCTTCTTCGAGTTGCTCCCCCTCAGATACAGAGGCGAGGTTCTCGGTTCCCTCAGGGTTTTCATCTCCCTGAGGTCCAATAACTAGATCTTCATTACCCTCTCCCCTGATAGATTCATCATGGGAAAGGTCTTCAGCGCTTTTATTTTGATCTTCAGCGCTCTTCTCCTGTTCAGCGCTCTTCTCCCCCTCTTTCTCATGATGGGCGGGGGAGGAATGGGTAGATTCAGCATTGGTGTTGTCTCTGTCTTCTGGGCCAGAGACTTTCACACAACCTTCAAGCTTAGCTATTCTGTCTTCTAGGCCAGAAATAGCAGGCGTGATTTTCTTCAGCTCTTGGCGATCCTCTGCGGTGAATGAGTCCAAAATAGGTGCAGGGGCCGGAGCAGGAGCTGGATTGTTTGCCTTGTTCACCAGCGTCTCGATCATTGTCTTGACAGAACTAAGGTCGGTCTTCACTGAGCCCAAGTCGGTCTTGACCACTGACATATCACCTTCTAGTGTACCAATCGATTTCTTCAGCGTTGTAACCTCGCTGGAAACGGTGGAAACTGACGATTTGAGGTTGGTGTAGTCAGTGTAGATGTCGGAGAGCACTTTGGCAAAGTCGGCGAGAGTTTTATCAAGGTCTTTGATGTCATCAGAGGAGGCCTTCTTTTCCACCACAGCAGTCAGCTTCGTCAGATTCTCTCCATCGTTTGTTACAGCTGTAGAGTTATTTGATAGACCGGTGGTGAGATCTGTAAGTTTCATCTCCATGGACTTCAGAGACTGGTTGATGTCTCCCAAATAAGGACCTGTAACATATAAGTACTTGTGAACAAAGGAAAGCTCAGAAGTTTCAGGTTTAGTTACAGTGTTTAAGGTGGGATCTGTACCTGCAGGAGCGTTGACGAACTCATCAAAGTTTCGAGTCCCTCCATAGTGTTCCATATCTCCCTCAAAAGTTCCGTGAGGGATGTAGATCTCTGCAGGTCCTTTCTTCGTCATTCGCTGAGAAGCTTCAACGGCTTCTTGAATGATGGCATCTCCAGCTTTAACTGGAGGAGTGTCCAAAGAAATAGAGGGAGGAGCGAAGGATAAGAATTGGGGTTGGGTTGCAAGTTCAGCGTTGGATTCGCTGAGAAGTACTTCATCAGTCTTTTGAGAGACTGAAGAAGGTAGGGTAGATTCCAAAGTTCTAACCTCAGCGTTTAAGGACGCTGAAGTAGGTTTAGAAGAGATGGCTTGAATTGGTGTGGCAGAGCGTACCACGGAACTTTCCTTCAGCTCTTCAGAATGAGCTGAGGAGTCTTCAGCATGGAGTTGCTGGGGTTGCTCCTTGGTTTTCTTAATCCTTTTGGAATCAAGATGGGTAAGAGATTGTTTCCTTTTCTTAGAAGGAATGGATTTTGTGGCCTGGGAATCAGCGAGGGGTATTGTCGCTGAAGGAGCCACAGAAAGCGGAGAATTAAGTAGAGTGAGAAGGGTAGAGAGACGTACCTCGTTGGCGACAGGCTTGAAGTCGAGAACTTTAGGGCCAATCTGAGAGAGTTTCAGATCACCCTCTTCAGGATAGCTGTCCTTCAGGCCATATTGAAAGATGGCGCTGATGAATCGTGGGTAAGGAACCCATGCTGGTCGGTCAGCGGCAGAATCAACACGTTGAATGAGGTCTTCATAGATGATGGAGGCCCAGTCAATGTTGAGACCTTTCAGCAGTGCGTAACCCATGGCCTGCTGAGGTTGAGCGGCTTGATCAGAAGATCCGGATTTCGCTGTCATGCAGCTGATCAGGTGAGCGAAGATGAAGTTCATCTCGCTGGGCATCTTGGATTTCTTTATCAGCGTCAGCTTCTTCTCAGGTAGCTTGTCTCTTCCAGTCTCCCAGATGTAACCCATCGCATCAAGGAAAGCAATGATTTCTTCCCTGTCAGCGTGCTTCTTGTGATCAGGTAATGGAATGAAAGGATTTTCTGAGGTAGCGTTAGGGAATTTCAGAGCTTTGCGGATTATTGCGGGGGTTATCTTGATGGTGCCATACTCAGTATCGCTGAGTATGCAGTCGATAGTTTTAGATGGATCTTTGGCGGAGGGTAGGTCGGTGTGTCTGGCAGAGTACCAGAATTGGGATAATAGACGCTGACTGGCAGGAGGTGAGATTGTCAGTGCTGTGTAGATGGGGCTATTCTTCAAAAGATTTACAGCGTCGTCTAGATGGGATACCTGCTTCCGAGGAGGAAACTCGAGAAGCGCTGAGAGGTTGTTTGCCTTTGTCCAGTCTAGTTGATCCAGCTCAAACTTAACCTGAGGAGCTTTGGTGATTTCCAGTTCCTCAGAATCAGCGGAGATGGACTCAGCGGTAACATTCAGCTTTGAAGTTGCCATTTCACTGTATTATCAGTTCAACCAAAGATGTTAACAAATAAGAAATATCTTAATGTGGAAAGAAAATTTCCATTAAGATTTTTCGAATTTTGTCCATTTCATTCAGACAAAAAAAGTCTTAATGAAGATTAGGGTTTTTCTTGTTTTAAAAAAAAAACGAATATGACACCCATAAGCCTTGTATTCCAGTTTCTTAAAAAATGGATACGAAAGAAGAACAAGTTTAAGATTTTAGATTTAAAACTTGAAGAACAACCATGAAATGGTTGTGTTTATAAAACCATGAAAGAAAATGATTTTATTTTAGAGTTCTTTTGTTTGATCTTGTGTAAAACAATGATAAGATCGAAAACAAGTTATTCGCATTTGATAATAGATAAGAACATATTAACCTTGAGTTTGATGAAGAAGATGATGAACAGTTCTTGAAGATTGAGAGCACAAAATGCAACAGTGTTCTTTTCTTGCGGAGAAAGATTGATTCGCGTAAAAGACAAATATAAACTTTGAGAGTGTTTATATAGGAAGAGAGTAGAGAGAGAAAAACTTGAGCGGGAAAGTTTTTCATCATGACACGGACACGTGTTTGCATTTGATTGGATAGACAACGAAACGTGCAAACGTGTGTCAGAAAAAGAGCGTGCCTGGTGTTATCCGTTGCAATGACGTCACAACTGTCCTTTCACATTCTTTCGTTGTCTCTGAGGTTTTGAAAGAAAAACTCAGGGACTCTTTGGAAAATATGAAGCACTGAATAGAAATATCAGTGAGGGTTTTAAGAAATTTCAAAATATCGCTGTTCAGGAAGAGATATTCAGCGATGAAAGAATTTGAAATCTTGCATTTTCATGCGTTTTGTCAGAGAGAGAAAACATACCTTGATATCAGATTAACCAGATTTATTCAGAGAGAAGATGATGAAATGGATTGTACAAGTTTATTTTATCCGAGAGCCTATACAATAATGTATAAACGTATCGTTGATTTGATGTGAACCGCTGAAGATTTATCCTTCAAAGTTCAGCATTCCAAGCTCGCTGATGAGAAAGTTGAATCTTGTCTCATCAAGAGGTTTGGTAAACAAATCAGCTAACTGATAATCAGTTGGGATAAAATGAAGTTCTATATCACCATTCATCACATGATCTCTGATAAAATGATATCTGATTTCTATGTGTTTTGTCTTTGAGTATAGCACTGGATTGTTTGCTATAGCGATGGCACTTGTGCTGTCGCAATAGATTGGAATTTTGGAGAGCTGAAGATCATAGTCTAGTAGTTGATTTCTCATCCACAAGACTTGAGAACAGCAGCTTCCAGCGGCTACATACTCAGCTTCAGCTGTGGAAGTGGACACTGAGTTTTGCTTCTTACTTGTCCAACTTACCAGCTTTCCACCCAGGAGCTGACATCCTCCTGTGGTGCTTTTCCTATCCATTTTGCAACCTGCAAAATCACTGTCTGAATAGGCGGTTAGATCGAATCCTGAGTCTTTGGGATACCAAAGACCTAGATTCGCTGTACCCTTAAGATATCGAAAGATTCGCTTTACAGCTTTCATATGGGATATCTTAGGTTCAGCTTGATATCGTGCGCACAGACATGTTGCAAACATAATATCGGGTCGGCTAGCTGTAAGATACAGTAGTGAGCCGATCATCCCACGGTACAGCGTGACATTGACAGGAACACCCTTTGTGTCCTTATCAAGTATCAGCGGTGGTGCCATAGGGGTTTTCATAGCTGAACTTTCAGTTAAGTCGAATTTCTTCAGCATATCTTTAACATACTTTCCCTGATTTATAAAAGTTCCTTTTTCAGTTTGCTTAATCTGAAGACCAAGGAAATATGTTAGTTAACCCACCATACTCATTTTATACTCATCTTTCATTCTATCAGCGAAACGAGTACAAAGCTCAGGGTTAGTAGAACCAAATATAATGTCATCAACATATATTTGAACTAAAATGATATGACCTTTTATTTTTCTAAAAAACAAAGTTTTGTCAATCTTACCTCTCTCAAAATTTTCAAGGTGGAGATAAGTAGAAAGAGTGTCATACCATGCACGAGGAGCTTGCTTCAAGCCATAAAGTGCCTTATCCAGCTTATAAACATAACCTGGACGCTTAGGATCTGAGAATCCTGGAGGTTGTTCCACATAAACTTCTTCATTCAGCTTTCCATTTAGAAACGCTGACTTAACATCCATCTGATGTACAGTGAAGTTTTTGTGTACAGCATATGCTAAGAAAAGACGAATAGATTCAAGTCTTGCTACTGGAGCAAAGGTTTCGTCATAATCTATGCCTTCCTCTTGTCTGTATCCCTGAGCAACAAGACGAGCTTTGTTGCGAGTTACAGTACCATGTTCGTCCAACTTGTTTCGATAGACCCACTTAGTTCCTATCACTGTTTTGTCAGTTGGTCTCCGAACAAGTTTCCAAACTTTGTTTCTTTCGAATTCAGTCAGCTCTTCTTGCATAGCGCTGACCCAGTTTGGATCTCTGAGGGCATCATCTATTTTCTTTGGTTCAGTTAGAGAAATAAAGTTAACAAATAAACAAATATTACCTGCACTTCTACGAGTCTGAATACCAGCGTTGGGATCACCAAGAATTTGATCGATTGGGTGATTTACAGTCCATCGCTGAGCCGGAGCATGCGTCGCTGACTCAGTCTGAACTGGAGAAACTGAAGATGAGGCTTCAGCTACTTCTGGATAATCAGCTAAGAGAGGAATGCTTGCATTTGTCACTTCATTCACTGATTGCTGAGAAATAGATGGAATTTCTGAGACATTTGGATCAACTGCGGGTATAGTGTTTATAGGAACAGCTGAGACCCAAGATGTTTCAGCTTCACTATTCTGCATATTGGGAATGATAGTTGGACCATCATTTTCAGTTGTATGAGCATGAGTAGTGGGAACATCTTCTGAATCACCAAGATGAGAAAACATCCATTGATTCAGTTCTTCTGTATCAGCGTTCGGTTTAGAGTTCGCTGAACGGGATTCGTCAAACGTGACGTGAATAGTTTCTTCTACAGTTTGTCTTCTTCGGTTGAAGACTCTGAAGGCTTTGGAAACTGAGGAGTATCCAAGAAAGATTCCATCATCAGCCTTAGGATCAAACTTTCCAAGGGCATCTCTGTTGTTCAGTATGAAACACTGACAACCAAAGATGTGAAGAAAGGTGATTGAAGGCTTTCTCCCATGAAAAAGTTCATAGGCTGTCTTTTTGAATCTTTTGACTATCAGCGACCTGTTTTGCGTAAAACAAGCCGTGTTGACAGCTTCTGCCCAAAACTGAGTAGGCAGGTGAGAATCGCTGAGCATTGAACGTGCAGCTTCAATAATTGTTCTATTTCTTCTTTCAGCGACTCCGTTTTGTTGTGGTGTTCTCACTGACGAAAAGTTGTGAGAAATACCCTTGCTCTCAAGGAAGGAATCAAGAGAACTGTTTTTGAATTCAGTTCCATGATCACTCCTTATTGAGCGAACAGTCATATTGTTCAAAGTTTCCATCTTCCGAACAAAGGTGATGAGTTCTTCAGGGGTGTCACTCTTAGAACGGAGAAACATTACCCATGTGAAACGAGAGAATTCATCAACTATGACCAGCGTATATTTCTTTCCAGCGATGTATTGTTTGTTAACGGGGCCAAACAAATCCATATGGAGTAGTTGAAGAGGAGATGACACTGAGGAAACTTGCTTGGACTTGAAGATTGCCTTGGTCTGCTTCCCTTTTTCACACGCTGAACATAAGGATTCTTTGGCGTATGAATGTTGAGGTAGACCAGTGACTAACTCTTTGGATGAAAGAGTATTCAGTGTCTTGAAGTTGAGATGTGAGAGCCTTTTGTGCCATAGCCAGTTGACATCAGAAGATGCCTTTGAGAAGAAACAAGAGTTCTCAGTGGTTGTTGAGTCCATGTTTATAACGTAAACATTTTCCAAACGATAACCGCTGAGAGCTATATTCTCCTTTTTGTCAGAGACAAAGCAGGATTCCTTAGTGAAAATCACTTTGTTATCCATGTCGCAAAGCTGACTGATGCTTAGAAGATTATGCTTCAGCCCTTCAACATATGCGACTCTTCTGAAGGATGTTGTACCATTTGAAAGTACACCATACCCTCGGGTATGTCCTTTTCCATTTCCATCGAAAGTCACAGAGGGACCCTTCTCTTCCTTGTATTCAGCGAGCAGGTTTTTCTTTCCAGTCATGTGTCTAGAGCATCCGCTATCGAGATACCAGATACCCTTCTTAACCTGCAATACAAAGGAAGATTAGTTTTGCTTGGGTACCCACTTCACCATGTATACGCGTTTGTCAGTGGAAGTAGTTGGAATGGGTTCAGCAGTCTTCGCAGCATTTGAAGATTCAGCTTTGTCTTTCTTCACTTTGGTCAATTTCTTGACCTCAGCGGTAGGAGTCACCTTGACCTGAATTGCAACTGGTTTGGTCTTCTTGGGTGCTATCTTCACCTTAGCTATCTTATCAGCTTTGGTGGCTGTGGGACACTTACTTGCAATATGATCGGTAAGTCCACAGTGATAACATTTCCTATAACTAAAATTAGTTCTAGGACCACTTGAGTGCTGAGCTTTTAAATTGGAATTTGAAGTACCAGCACCAAGTACACTATTGGTTTTTGAAATAGGACGAACATTCAGTTCTTCAGATTTCTTACCAAGGACATCTACTTTGAGTCTAGGAGTAGGTCGCTGAACTGATCCAGAGGTCTGATTTCTAGAACCAGATGAATGAATCACTAAGGCTTTGGAAGCATTCAGCTTAGGTACTAAGGTACCCTTCTGAGGATTTTGATAAATAACAATTCCTTTACCTTTGTCTTTAGAGACAGAGGTAGGTTTTGAATAAACCATTTTCTCCTTACCTTTTGAGGAGGTAGGAGTTTCCTCAGGGATTGGTGTAACCGACGAGGAGTACTGAGATGATGAAGTGTCAGCTACTGAGGATACGAACGTTCCAAATTTAAGCATTGAACGTTCAGTGGTTGGTTTTGGAGTATCATTTTTATAACCCAGACCACGTTTATCACTCAGAGGAATCTGAGCCTTAATTATCTCAGTGATCTTTGTTGAAGAATTACACCATCCTTCAACAGTAGCTTGTTCAGCTTTTAATGCAGCGATAGCTTCTGCTCGTTCGATTTTGACTAGCTGATTTAAATAGACTTGATCTTTAAAATCTTCTTCAAATTTAGAAAGCTTTTCTATTTGAAGGTGGCAGTTTTTAAGCTTTTCAGCGAGATCAAGATTTTGGTTTTCAACCACAGCTTTGCCGTTCATGGCTTCGTATAAACTTCTAGTCAGCAGTTCGATTTTACGAAGACTATCAGCTTCATCAATATTTGCAATATTGGTAAAGAAAGAAGGTGATACCTGAATGGCAGATGTTGAAGTGGAGGGAATGTCTGAACTTTCTTCCTCTTCTTCAATCTTGGCCATGAGACATTGATTTGCTTCATCATCTTCAGAATCAGATGATGAGGCTTCTTCATCAGAAGCAGCCCAATCATAGTCAGCCATCAGGCCTTTTCCTTTCTTCTTAAAGCTTTTCAGCTTTGCATACTTCTCCTTCAGCTTTGAGTATTTGTCGTCTTTATTCCTTGGAACAAAGGATTTCTTTGTAAAAGCTGAAGGTCTCATGATTTTCTTTGACCTGCACTCGTTAGCGAAATGACCTGTCTTTTCGCAGTTGAAACAAGTAGCAGTAGCCTTATCAACAAAAGCTGATGACTTAGGCTTGTCAGCTATAGAAAGAGTTTTGTTCTTTCTAAACATTTTCTTCTTGGCGAATCTCCTGAACTTTTTAGTTAGGAGAGCCAAGGATTCATCATCATCTGAAGAATCAGAATCTGATGACCTTTCAGAGTTACTTTCTAACTCAGTGATAGTGACCACGGGTCGCTGAGTAGAAGGTTCCTCTGAGATTAAAGCAACAGGGGTGCTTTTGGAATCTTTTACAAGATTCTTCTTAAGATGGCTAGATTGCTCATGATTCAGCAATGTGCCATATAAGGTAGCAAGTGTCATTGATCTTAGATCTTTTGACAGCTTGAGACACATGGAATAATTGTCCCAGCTTTCAGGTAAACATTCTAAAAACTTTGTCAGCACTTCAAAGTTAGAATATTCCTTACCAACCGTTTTTAGATCTATAATTAAGCAATTAAAACGTTGATGAACTTCAGAGAGAGTTTCATTCTTACCAGAAATGAAGCTTTCGTATTGTCTTACCAGGTTGATCTTTCTTGAATCCTGGACTTCAGACGTTCCTTCATACTGAACACATATTGTGTCCCACATGGCTTTTGATGATTTCAGGTTCATGACGGAATGGTAGACTTCGTCAGGAAGGGCCATGGATAGTATGGATCTGGCTTTTGTATCTATAGCCACTTTCTTCTTATCTTCATCGGTCCACATGTGTATTTCCTTTGGAATCAGCCTTTCAGGAATAGCAGCTCGAGTTGCAGTGGCTGGAACTAAAGGATCAATAGTTACAAGGATGTGTGGGCCGTTTTCAAGATAGTAGGTCATAGTAGGGTCTACACCTTCTAGGAAGAGCATCATCCTATTTTTCCATAAGTTGAAGTTGTCTCTGGAAAATCTAGGGGGTTTTGCAAGAGAACCATTGTCTATATAATTTGTGTTTGTGTGGGAGGCCATTTTCAGATAATAGCAAGGAAGAGAAATATCTTAGATTAGATCTTGTTTATGAGATTAAACAAATCTGCTCTGATACCACTTGTTGGTCCCGAAAGGCCTATACAAGTTTGGATGTTGAGCACTTCAGAGATTTTGTGCTTGGTTCGGAGTTGGCTAACTGGCAGACACCGCTTCATGGCATTTATGTACTGGCTTTGGTATTCTGGATCGGAGTTGGAAATCCCAAGGCAGAATGTTGGCTCGATGGGGCATAACCTGTGAACATACAGCTTTTTTAGTGATTCCTCCAGGTGAGGAATAAGAATCATGATCTTCTCCCATCGGGTTTGTTGTTGTGGAGGGGGAGGATGATCAGGAGCTGTTGGTTGTTGAGGAGATGTCGGATTTGCAGCAGTTGAAGTTTCGGGTATCGTAGAAGTCTCGGGAGCCTGAGTAGTGTGAATGGGTGTACCATACAGGTTTTGAAGCAGAAACTGGTCATAATCAACGTTGTCGTCTTCATCAGTAGAAACGATCAAGTTTACCTGGAGATTTATTGCACTGGCGGCTTTTTCGTACCATGCATTTTTGGTCTCGGGGTCGATCTCGGAATCTGGATCAATCAGATTAAGTGCGGGCCTATCTGATGCATCATAAGTGACCAATTCCTGTATTTCTCCCTCAGGCTTTTCAACCGTTGGGTCTTCATCGTCAGAGATATCCATATCTATGACCATCTTGACTAAGCTCAACTGGTGAATCGCTGCTCCATTGCCTCGCGGACAGCCTTTAGGGCGCTGTCCAGATATCCCTTTGACACGAAGTCGGGTAAGATAACTCCGGGATCACTTAGATTACCCGTTGAGGCATCTACCTTAGAGGTAGAGCCACCTACGTTCACGGTTGGCAAAGGTGTGGTCGTGGTAGGGTTTGCTTCCGATCCTTGCGTTCCACCCGAAAGCAGAGACGCCACGGAAGTTCCGATCGGGTCACGAAGAGCCCCGATGTTCGTTGTCTCGTCTTGTGTCCTAGCCGAAGAAGTAATATTAGCAAATGGCTCTAGACTCAAGAGTGCTTCCAAAGAAGTCGAGACCGGGGGATGTTGGTCTCTTGTTTCAATACCAGTACTCTCCGAGTGAGAGACCAGTAGATTTTGTGCTAAGTCCCCGTGCGAAGTTGAAACACTCGTCTTTTGAGAGACGGATAAGTGGCTTGGGAGGTCGTGCAATTGCGCCGCTAGGTCCACGGCGTCTTCTTCAATACCTCGTCCTAATAAATGAGACGAAGTAGCAGATGTGGCTACCTGGGCGACACCGGTTTGGATTCGCACTGAAGCCTCTTTATTTTTACGGCTTAACCTCTCATGATTCTTTTTAGATCGGACTTCACTTTGTCTCACCTCTTCTGTATTTTCAACTAATACTCCCTCCTCTCTCCTTGTATCTTTCGTAATAGGCTGGGTGAATGGGGGTGTAGGTGAGTCAGATGGGGTTCCTTCGGTCAACGGTGGGTGTGGTCCGATACGGGGTGGTATTAGGGATGCGTGTATGGCACGGTCTGTATCAGATTCGGTGGAGTCGGATTACACTTCCTCAACATGTCCAGTTGGCGAAGGGGGGGTCAGAAATGTAGACCTCCGTATCACGGTGAAGTGAAGGTCTTTCGGTTTCAGTGACGACAGGGACCTCGTGTAGGCTAGTCGACGGTCCTGCTTCGGTCGTGGTCCGGGTGATGGGAATGAAGGGTTGTTGACTTGTACCGGCTTGGCTGGATTGGGTAGTATTGGCACGCGTATCCAATGCACCACCCGCGCCTGTTCCACTCCCATGTATTCTCATCATGCCCCGTCTGGGAGCCCCAGCTGCCCGGACTCTACCACCTCTCGTCTGTGGACCCTCACGTCGCTCAGTTCTATGTCCCTGGGAAGGTCCCTCCGGCTCTGGCTGGACCATGGGATTTTCTAATTCTCGCCTATATTCTATCACACTCGGTGCATTGGGGTCCGCGTGTGCCAATAGATGTTCAGGTATAGGCATGGCTGGGGTATCAGGTGGATTACGAATCACTAAGTACTGCAAATTATTATGAGGACATACCGGATGATTGATACGTCTCGGGATAAGTGGATTCGCCTCCATGTGTTGTCGGATGGCCAGAGAAAAGAATCGCGGAAATGGTAGAAATTTCTTTTTGGATCCACCAGTCTGTCGGATGGCTTGTACCAGTTCACGCCAAATGATCGCTGAATAGTCGATGTGCCGGTTGTAGCACACAGCGTGAAATAAGCGTAGGAAGTCTATTGTGCATTGGTCTATCCCCTTCCATCGGATGACAGACATCTGTTCAGGATTATGAACAGTATATACCAGACCAGTGCGATATACTTACGGTTGAATGCAGACGGGCGGTCGAGATCGTGGTGATATCCAAGTCCGTGGATGTCAGCGCATAGTGTTGCGTCATCAACAGCGGGTGCATACGCGGCATGGCCTCTGGCAGTAGGTTCCAGAAGAGACAGGAGTGGTCGGAAAGACTCCGGTATGAGGGTGAACGGATGATTGTCGATGTTTGCCGTGATGGTATGGGTGTTGTTGACAGTGACAACTGTCGCTGTGCGCCACACTTGGTAAACGTAGATTACTGGCACGTCAGTTGTGGCGGTGAGTGCTCGGCGAAGTGGGTGGCCGAGCATGATATCAACGACCACTCGATGTGTGGGTCGAAATTCGGTGGCGTCAAGATGGTGGTTGTTTGGTGAGATCTCAATGCCATGGTCCTCGGGAACCAAGGCATTGTCATCCTCGTCGTCGATAATTTCCTTTTGAGGAGGAATGTTCTGCTGTGGTTGTTCTTGTTGATCCGCCATTTAGTGTACTTGAAAAAAAACGCCGAGTTAGAGCTTGGACGTGATCAAATCGGAAAGGATGCGTACCTTAGCATTTGGATGGCTCAATCAGCGGTTGATTGAGGACTGATAGTGAGCAGGACATTGGGAATGCCAATGTTTGAAAATGGCAAAGGCACAGGACTCAAGCAGTGTCCGGATAAACAGGGTATCCGGACAGATAGGGCTTACCGGGTAGACATAGGTTACCGGATTATGGGACTTATCGGATAGAAGTTGGTTACCGGGTAACATGGAGTCTCTGGATAATCGTAGGTTATCGGATGGAACTCGGTTACCGGGTAACATGAAGTGTTCGGATGAATGAGGTTTACCGGGTATTGCCAATCTGGATTGTCGAACTTACCGGATACGAAAGTATCCGGACGACATTGGGTTACCGGACGGTCGAGTTACCGAAGAAAGAAGCTTACCGGGTATGTTGAATGTGTCCGGGTAACATGAGAGTTACCGGACGATATGGTGGTTACCGGGTAACCTAGGGTTCCCGGTCGAGTGTCTGTGGTACCCGAATTGAACCAAACACTCACCTAAATTGAATCTACACGGTTTATATTGTTTTACATGGAGATATATGCCACAAACCATTATTTATAAAACAAAAATCGATCTGAATATGAATCGACGCAAGTATGGGGTTTCAGAAACCCTTTTCGGTCACTGATTCGATCGAATCGACATCGATTTGTGGATGTGTGTGCGTGAAGCTGATAGAATAGCATCGAGGAGTAACAAGGAGAACATACCTGAGAGTTGAGAGCGTGAAATGACCTAGGTGTATGTAATCCGAGAGTGACCGAGTCGTGAGGTTGCGAGAGGGTTTTGAGAGGGTTTTGTGAATTGTTTCCGGGTAAATTAAAATGAAGGTTTCCGGATGGCTTATATAAGCTGAAGCACTTACCGGATAAGTTACCCAGTAACTTACCCGGTCCGGTAAGTGTACCCGGTAACAATTGTTACCCGGTAGCTGTCCGGAAAGCCCAAATTTGAGAAATTAAAAAAAATTCCTGCTCCCCCTCGACCTTAGCACGGATATTACCCATGCTCCCTTCGAAAAATGCATGGGTATGAGTTGGGAGACGACATCACATACACAAACTTGTACACTTTTAAGAAAAATTATGTGACTCTCCCCCTCAAATGATGAACACCAATGGTGGTGCTCCCCCTCAGAATGTGCACGGAGTGTGATGTCCACACACACAAAAAACTTTATGGTAGCTAAACAATTGTGTGTGACACTCCCCCTCAACAATAGAAGTAACTTATCTGATACTTGTTCATGCTCCCCCTGAACACATGAACAATTCGTGAAAGCATAGATAGAAGCAAAAATTGAATACGACGATAGTATTTAAACAATAGGACACACACGAGGAAAGAAAACAAACAAACGAAATCTACCTACTAAATACAGAGACTCAACCTAGTTATGGAACTGATACAAGTAGAATACAGATGCGAGAAAGTGTATGCTCAATCATATGGGGTGCGACCATCTGATGATGAGTAGACAGTTTCTCGTAGATGTATGGAACTTGTATCGGACATACAATCAGATCAAGTCTTCAGATTTAGCATACCTAACCTGGACACTAGATAATTAAAGCGTTTTTCGTCCAGGGGTTTTGTAAACAGATCTGCTAACTGATGTTCTGTATTTACAAAGTAGAGTTCGACTGTACCTCTTTCAACGTGATCCTTGATAAAATGGTACCAAACGTCTATGTGCTTCGTCTTTGTATGTTGGACTGGATTGCTGGATATTGCAATGGCGCTCTTCGAGTCGCAGTAGATGGGCAATTTTGTGTAAGTGAAACCGTAGTCCTTGAGTTGCGTGCGCATCCATATCACTTGTGAACAACAGCTTGCGGCGGCCACGTATTCCGCCTTGGCAGTCGATGTAGAGACGCACTGCTACTTCTTGGATGCCCAACTCACCAGACTGTCGCCCAAGAACTGCATATGACCCGATGTGCTCTTCTGATCCATCATGCTGCCCGCGTGGTCTGCATCAGAGTATGCAGACAGCTCAAAACCTGTCTCTTTCGGGTACCACAAGCCAAGATCAGGAGTACCGCATAAATAACGAAAAATTCGTTTGACAGCTATTAAATGAGACTCTTTCGGTTTTGACTGAAACCGGGCACAAAGAAATGTTGAGAACATGATGTCCGACCTACTAGCAGTTAGGTACATTAAAGAACCAATCATTCCCCGAAACGTTTTAGTGTCCACATCCTTTCCATTAGGATCGGCGTGTAACTTTGTACCGGGTGCCATGGGAATTTTCATCGGTGAGGGTTGTTCCATCTGGAATTTCTTAAGAATATCCCGAATGTACTTGGCCTGATTTATGAATATCCCAGTCGACAGTTGTTTAACTTGAAGACCGAGGAAGAAATTCATCACACAACATACTCATTTTAAAAAATTGTCCCATTAATTTGGCAAAGTTCTTAGCAAACTGAGGGTTAGTAGAACCGAAAATTATGTCGTCGACATACACCTGAACTAACACTATATGACCTTTTTCCTTTTTAATAAAGAGAGTTGTATCGATTTTACCTCGTGAAAATTCCGACTTTATTAAAAACTTTGATAAGGTATCATACCAGGCCCGTGGACCTTGCTTTAGACCGTAAAGCGCCTTGTCTAGAACGTAGACATGATTAGGCTTCTGATCGTCCACGAACCCTTCCGGTTGTGATACGTACACCTTTTCCTTGAGATCGCCGTAGAGGAATGCGGTCTTCACATCCATTTGGAAAACCGTGAAGCTTTTGTGCACGGCGTATGCAAGGAACATACGTATTGCCTCGATTCTCGCCACCAGAGCGTATGTTTCGTCATAGTCGATCCCTTCTTGTTGACGGTATCCCTTGGCCACAAGACGCCCCTTGTTTTGTACGATGATGTCGTCTTCGTCCTTCTTGTTCTTGAAGATCCATTTGGTGCCGATGACCGTCTTGTGTGTCGGACGTGGGACAAGTCACCATACTTTGAGGGCCTCGAACTGGTTGAGCTCCTCTTGCATGGCCATGACCCAGTTCGGATCTTCTAGTGCTTCGCGGACGGTGGTAGGCTCGATCTTACTCAGGAATCCAGAGAACAGGAAAAAATTGGCCGATGTGCCTCGCGTTTGGACTGGAGTGGAGGGATCACCAATAATCTGGTGTAGGGGATGAGTTCTCGTCCATTTGGTGGTGTGTGGAAGCGGCTGCTGAGTTGAGTGTGATGTGTCCGGATCCACGTAACCATCGGTGGGAAGGTCTTGAACAACTTCAAGTGTAGCAGGTTGGGTTCACGGAGGAGACGGGGGAGGGTTCGTCGAAGGTTGAGCAACTTCTGGTTCCGAGGAATGCAGAGGCTGATCATTGAGTGTAGTAGAGGACGAAGCTTCAGGAGCGATCTTCGTGTTGTGTACTGGTTCCTCGGGGGGTGGTTGTATCAGATGATGTTGATGATGATGGTTGAGGTGTGTCCACAGTTATGGATGGTGTGCTAGTCGAAGGCGGCGGACCGGAAAGATTCGCCGAGTCCTCGATTGGAGCAGCTTCAATGCTTGGTTGCGTTGAGACATGAGGGGTAGCAACATTAAACATATCATCATAGAAGTATTGAAACAGTAAATCTAAATCAGAAAGATTAGCATTCGATGTAGATGCGTGATTCGGATTTACTGTTGTTTGTGCAGATCCCGAACGTGAAAGTTCGGAAGCTAACACACTAGTTAAACCGGGTTCTGAACTGATATGTTCAGAAGCCAAATCCACGGCTTCGTCGAATGTCACGTTTACACTCTCAGTAACGGTTTTGGTCTGTTTGTTGTAAACGCGATACGCATTAGCCTGCATGGAGTATCCTATGAATACTCCTTCATCTGCCTTTGGACTGAATTTGCCGAGATCATATTTGTCGTTGAGGACGTAGCGCGTGCATCCGAACGCGTGGAAGTACTTGATGTTCGGAACGCGATTGTTCATGATCTCATACGGTGTCTTGTTGAACTGCTTATTGATGATGGAGCGGTTTTACGTGTAGCATGCAGTTGACACCGATTCGGGCCAGATAAATAATGGCAGCTTCGATTGAGACAACATCGTGCGAGCGGCTTCGAAGAGGGTACGGTTGCGTCTTTCCACCACCCCATTTTGTTGAGAAGTGCGTGCAGCCGAGAAGGTTTGCGAGATACCGACTGAAGTCAGGTATTCGTTCACCGTTTGATTTTTAAACTTCGTCCCGTTGTCGGTCCTGATGGTCTGAACTTGTTGTTGAAGGTTCAGTTGTATAGTCTTCAGGTGGTTAATGATCAGCTCTGGGGTTTCGTCTTTCGAGCGTAGAAACTTGACCCATGTATAGCGTGAGAAATCATCCACCATCACTAGGACATACTTGCGTTTGTTGATGCTCTGAACACGCATCGGTCCACACAGATCCATATGGATAAGTTCGAGAGACCGGGACATGCTTGGCGCGGCCTTCGGCTTGTGTGTCGCTCGCTTCACCTTTCCTATTTTGCATGCCCCGCAGAGTCGGTCCTTCACAAATTGAAGGTAGGACATGCCTTTCACGTGTCCGTCAAGCACCAGTTTGTTGATACTCTTAAAGTTAAGGTGTGAGAGACGTCGATGCCAAATCCACGCTTGCTGGGAATTGGCCTTTGACATCAGGCAGACAGAACTATCGGTCTTCAGGGCTGTGAGGTCGATGGTGTAGAGGTTGGTCTTTCACGTTCCAACCAGTAGCTCCGTTCCGGCGTTAGTGAGAATGCTACACCTTTTGGCTTTGAATCTGACCTCGAGATCTTTATCGCAGAATTGGCCGATATTGAACAGGTTGTGTCCCAATCCCGCGACGTATGATACTTTCTTGATGGTGATCTTGTCTTGGACAATGTCGCCGTAGCCCAAAACTGGCGCCTTGTCATCGTTCCCGAATCTCACGTCTCCGCAATATTGTTCCTTGTAGTTTGTGAGAAGCTCCCTCCTTCCGGTCATGTGCTTGGAGCATCCAGAATCTAAGTACCACACATGACCGTCCTGCAAAACGAGATTAGCGGACTTTAGGTACCCATATTAAAATGGGTCCTGGAGGGTTAGGTTTTACACCTTTCAGAGGAACCTGTTTTGAAGCAGGTTGCCTCTTGGGTGTAGGTTTAACCTCAGTAGGAGGAACCCGTTTTGAAATGGGTTTCCTTTCTTGCTTTGGTTTAACCTCTGATTGGGAACCCCGTTGTGTATGGTGTTTGTTTTTGTTTTTACGGGGTTTGCGTTTGGGTGCAGAATTATACATATGATATGACTCAAACCAATCATTATTATTGATGTCATCAAAGTCATTCCAACCACAACCAGAACAACATAAACAATCATGCGATAATTGAATCAATTGCTGAATGGAATAAAGTTTAATTGGAAATTTAATGTCTTGTTTAACAAAATCATTCCTATGATTCCAAGCACAATCATTTTTGTTCATTCTAGGATAGAAAACAGTATTAAATGACTTCGACGCCTCTTTCTCGATAGATTCCTTAGCTAGCCACTTTTGTTTGTCCTCTTTAGCTCGACCGGTTTTATCTGAAACAACATTTACAGCATGGTCAGTGGCTTTTGAGGAAACATGATACTTATCAGTCGATCGAACGGTCTGTTGCCTTGGCTGTGATTTTTTTTGAGATTGTGACTCAGTTTTAGAAACCTTAATCACAGTCGGGGTCTTTGATTTGGAACATTGGCCCTTTTGAAAATTGACCGGTCGATTTACTACTGGTGAAAGAAAGTCAGTATGACTTGGAAGAGGTTTGTCGAAGGGAAACGATTCAAACTCTTCATCAGAATTGCCCTCGGAATTCATGAATTCTGAAAAATCGATATCCGGGATAGTGGGACTTGGATTGGCCGAGGAAGGCGAGGAACACTTTGTGTCTGTGTGTTTCGGGCAATTCGGTGCAGAAGCTAGGAAAAAATCAGAGTTTAAATTCCTTAACACACTCTTATCTTGAGACTCTTTCCCGTCTTGTGAAAAGATTTTTCCAATGAAAGCCTTACACGAGGATGTGTCAGATGAGTTGGAGGAAAGTTCAGGTGAAATCTGTTTCTCATTTTGGAGTAGGTCAATCTGATCTTGGAGTTGACAATTTCTCGTATGCTCGTTCATCGCTTATGTTGCCAAGGCAGATAGTTTTGATGTGAGCTTATTGATTTTACACTGAAGGATTTCCTGTCCTTCATCCGACACAGCTTCGATTTTAACGGATTTGAGATTCTCAAGTTCTGTGATAAGTGCTTGCCTTTCCTTTTGAAAGTTGGACCTTTCCTTCTTGAGTGACTCCTCTAACTCGACTATTTTGTCTTCCAAAACGAGAGGGGGAACATAGAGTTTAAACTCATCCGTCTCAGTTTTGGCTTGGTTTGCTTGTACCTCATCCTTTTTGGAGGAATCCTTGAGCGTTACAACCTTGTAGCAGTCAAAGTAGTCATTCGAGAGGTATTTCTTTGGATTTTTCTCATAAGAATAGTTTGTAGGCTCATAACAAAAAGGAAGTTGCATTTTAGTCGTGTGTTTGCGCTTATATTCCTCAGTTTCCTCTTTCTTTTCAGGTTCAAGAGGACCAGTCCATTGTATCTTAAACTCTGGATACTTTTTGTCCATACCAAAACACCCAAAATCATAGAGAGTAGGTGTGAAGTGGATACCCTTTTTCAAGTAATGTGGGTTATCGTATCCGATTCCCCATTCCTTGTTAAAGTATGTGAATTCCTAGGGTTTATTCATATGAACAGTTTGTTCTGTCTGGCCTCTTTTGTGGAGTTTGGTTTCTAGATCAATTATTTTATTTACAAACTCCTTGTGCTGAATTTGAAGAGTAGAGCATTGATAAATAATCTCTGCTTTCTCATTAGCACACTCGTCTAGCTGTGAATGTACTTCAAATATCTTGGCCCTTAAGTCCTTGGGTGCTATTGAAAGATTGTTGCATTTTTCTTTTAAATTAGCATTTTCGGACTTGTATTTTTCTGTTATCCGCTTTTGAACATCTAGCTTTTCAGTTAAGGACTGAATTTCAAGCAGGTGTTCCATAAAAGCATCAGCACCTTCAGAGTCGCTTTCACTATCAGATCGACCCAACCAGTAGTCATCTTCAACAAATAGAGCTTCACCCGCTTCCTTTTGTTTAGCCAGTGTGAGCTTTGCCTTGTAGTAGTGAGCGTTCTTAACAACAGGCTTTCTATAGTCCTTCGCAAAATGACCCAATTTCCCGCAGTTGTAGCATGTCACGGGTTCGTCTTTCTTCTTTTCTGGCTTGCGGTCATCTTTCTCAGTCTTCTCCTTCTTATCAGAATGGTTGTGCTCATCGGACTTCTTCTTGCCTTCGTATTTATCCTGATAATCATGACGCTTGTTGGAAGAAGTGGAATAGCGCTGATTATTGGATGTGGGCTTCTTGTAGAACTTCTGTTGTTGGAAGGATTTGGAGAGCAGGGCCATTGCTTTCTTAATGGCTGTTAATTCAGCATCAAAATCACTGTCTTCTTTTCCCTCAGGTTCGGACTCAGATTCACTTGCCTTTTGTGCACGTTTGGAATGACTGCCAGAAGATTTGCCTCGCTTTGAAGACATGAGAGCTAGTGGATCAGCAGGTGGCTTGGATGCAGACTTCTTTTCATTCAGAATCTCCATCACTTCATCTTCGTCTTGAAGAAGTATCTCATAGAGCTCGTGGATGCCAACGTTCTCCATCAAGTGGTTATGCTTGACATGAGATGCGAATACTTTCCATTCAGGCAAGAGATTGTTGAGGAACTTGAGCGCATTCTCCGTGTTGGAATGAGTGATGCGGTTTTTGTGTAGATCGTTGAGAAGTAGACAAAAACATTCATAGGTCTGGGAGAGCGATTCGCCGGTGCGCTGCTTGAATGCATCAAACTTTGTTATACAGCTGTTAATCTTCAGTTGGTTCCCGACTTTGCTCCTGCGCATCATTTTCCCCACCTGATCCCACATGCCCTTTGCTGTCGTGTTGTAACTGTCTATGGCTGTGTAGATCGAGTTAGGTAGAGCCTGAATAAAGTACCTCTTGGCATGCTTTTCTCCCTCAATCATGCCTCTTTCGTCCGCAATCATTTCAGAGAGTGTCTTGTTCTCAGTATGAGCGTCACCTCCTGCTGCAGTGGCTTGAACGGTCTTCATTGGTGTAGGAATTGGCCCATCGGTTAGAGCTCGCCATATGAACTCGTAGTTATCCTTTGACTCAATGAAGATTAGAAATATGTCCCGCCATTGGCTGTATTCACCTTGGTAGAGACATGGCGGCTTGGAGTCAGTGTCGATAGCGAGAGCGTCGTTCGAAGACATCTTATGTTGCACTAATGTGATCGTCAGACGATTGGTTCGATTCAAAGTGAGATCGTAACGCAAGGCACTAAGAGTGATGTCCTAATGCAGGTTCTAAGAGTGGTTTAGGCTAAAAGCAGGTAAGAAATTGACTAAGCAGAACTTACCGGATAGGAATCCGGATGAAAGCTATCTGATCTGGAAGTGTCCAGATCAGATTGTGAAAAACAGGTAAAAATTGCAAAGGTTACCGGATAAACTTGAGTTACCGGATAACTGAGGGTTACCGGATGAGACAAGTTTACCGGATGAAGTAATAATAAACAAAAAATGAAACTTACCGACGAGAATAAGCAATTTTCACAGAATCAAAAAATGGGTTTTAATGCCAAGAACACAGTCGAATGTTTGATCAGAAATCTTACCAGAAATCTAAAAAACACTTTGAATCGATTCGTCCGCTTGCTCTGATACCAATTGTGAGTTCCAGATCAGTGCAACGAGCAATAGAAATCAATAGATATGAATTAGAACAGTATGATTTCAAATGGTCATCCAATTCACTTTCAATATAGAGAGAATTACAATAAGTTCGTGAAAGTGTAAAATACACAACTAGTTTAATTTTCTAAACTAATACACATTATATATTATGGGCCCATGGCATGTAAGCCCACGGCCCGTTACACAATTAAGGCTAAAGAATAGAAAATAACAGTTTAGCCCTTGGACTTCTATTCAACCTAATTTGACCCGAACAATCTCCCCCTTTGAATTGAAGTTCGAGTTCGCGCCAGTTCTCGACGTATCTCTTTCGGAGCGCAAAGTGGATCTCGAACATTCGGATGGCTCGGTGATAGTCGATGCGGTCTTCTATCACTTCTAATGCATTTCGTGCGGTTGTCTCATTAGAGTTGGGAACATACGACACTTTTCGGTTTTCGAATTCAAAAGTGATGATGTTACGAAGAGCATCTTTGACTTTGAGGAGTGTGCCATCGCAGAATCTGTCGACCTGACTGAAGCGAAGAAACCTCTTTTCTTTTTTATCGTTGAGATATACTATCCCAAATTCTGGTTCTAGAAGCAGTGTGTTCTCGGGATACATCTTCAGTTCGGGCGCTTTCAGAATAAGCAATTTTCATAGAATCAAAAAATGGGTTTTAATGCCAAGAACACAGTCGAATGTTTGATCAGAAATCTTACCAGAAATCTAAAAAACACTTTGAATCGATTCGTCCTCTTGCTCTGATACCAATTGTGAGTTCCAGATCAGTGCAACGAGCAATAGAAATCAATAGATATGAATTAGAACAGTATGATTTCAAATGGTCATCCAATTCACTTTCAATAAAGAGAGAATTACAATAAGTTCGTGAAAGTGTAAAATAGACAACTAGCTTAATTTTCTAAGCTAATACACATTATATACTATGGGCCCATGGCATGTAAGCCCACGACCCATTACACAATTAAGGCTCAAGAATAGAAAATAACAGTTTAGCCCTTGAACTTCTATTCAACCTAATTTGACCCTAACAGAAACTTGTGGATCTAGGTTTTTGGAAGATTTGGCTTGAAGATACGAGTTTCTTCAAAGGGGCTCAAGTTGAGGAAAAATCTAGATTTAGCCTAAATCTAGCAAAGTGAGTTCACGTTGATTTGTGAAAACGTTGTACATGCCAAAAATGTTATTTTCCAAGTATTTGTGCGTTTTACATAAAATTATCAATTGTTGAGTTATTTGGTCAATTTTAAACTTTTGAAGTGTTTTTATAAACCTTGTAAAACACCCATATTTGGGATTTTTGGATATTTTGATAAGTAAACATCATAAATTTGTCCTTTAACGATTTATTGTTCAAATGAGGTATATTCAAAGGTTCTTGCATTTTGGTGTAATTGACTTTATAAAGTAATTGGAGGTGCATACTTTCGTGTTATGAGTCGTGCTGGAATTTATAAGGGTACGAGTCTTTTGGAAAAAAGTATACCTCGACCGGTGTTGAGTTTTGGGTTATTCATGCATTTGAGGTATATGTTTACATAAGTGTCGTTCGAATGCATTTTACATTATGAGAACCGTTATTTATTGGGTTTTGAGCATTTAGCTCGGTTTTGACTTTAAATGAGTCTTGGGGACATCTTGTCCGATTTTGATGGCTCACTGTGGAGCCCTGTTTAAGGTTTGCATTTACTGCAACTTATTGCATCTTATTGCATATTCCTGATAATTACATGCTCGAGTGCATAGTCATTCTTGTGGTGTCATGTAATCTTAGGTTGTGTTGCATTGGATCCATAGGCACGTAAGTCAGTCTTTATTTAATGGTCTACTGGGTGTTGAGGGATTTGACCCGGGCCCCATGTTTTATGACCTTTACCGTGCAAGGGTACACTAGGAGGGCTGAGTCCGGTTGTGCTATCATGATTGATGGGCGTTTATGACCTCTGCCATGTCGGGCAATGCCATAGTTGTAACCCCGCTTGTGTCGGGTAATACTTGCTAAGGTTAGTTGTCTCTTGAGGTGTAACTTGTAAGGATTCGTAGGGACACTTGGGCTTTCATGTCGTGAAGTGTCATACGATTAACATTGTATGAGTGACATACTTTTGTGTTCCTCCACTCTCAATGGATACGGGTCTCCCCCGTTGTCGGCCAATATTATTTTGGATATTAATGTTCTTACTTTATTATCGTTGGTCGTGTGCGTTGGACTGCAATGATGACTTTAATATTGGATTTTCCTCCTCGTATATCAAGGTTTGAATGAAGCATGTCAATTCCATATCTTTGGTATTTGGAGTTTGGCCCCTTTTATGTTCGCATGAGTACCGGGTCCTATCCGAATTTATGGTAACATTTTATAATTATTTGAATTATCGTTCATGGTACATGGGCCGGGCATTATGCCTCACCCATGATTGAATAATAAAGAATTATTCACGTTTATATAAATGGGTTTTAAATGTTCCTCTACATCTTAATGTGAGTTTGGATCGGAATTCACTTTGGAAAACGTTATATACATTTTGGGGACTGTCGTTTTGGAATTTGGGTGCGTTGGAAAAAGGAGGCGTTCGCATTCTTATTATAAAACCCCTTTTTGGAAACCATGATTTAAATAAGTACTTTTTCATCCAATAATTTTTTTTAATCATGATGTAAACTCTTGAACTCACTAGGCGTTAGCCTAACCCTTTTTATTTGTCGGCATGTACAACAGGTTCCGGTTGGGTAATATTTCTAGTGACACGGTGGCAGGTTGAGAACTATATGAGAGTTCAAGGAGTAAGTGGCTCGGTGTAGTTTTCCGCGTTTTTGGGAATACCAACTTGGTATTGAGTTGAGTAGCACCCAATCTTTTATATCTTGGTGTAAGACTTAGGATATTAAATTGTTGAAGTTGTTAAGATTTTATTATTGAGATATTTCTAAGGGTGGTTTGTGTAAGGAATTTTATCCTTAGTTGTTCTTTAAATCAAGTTTTTGTATAGTTGCTCTTTCCAATTTCGAGGGTGTTACAAAAAAACTCTATTTAATATGAGTTGTTGGATCAATAGAGATGGAGTGGCCGAGATTCGTCCTCACGTGCACAATGAAAATTGAGTTTTCATTTGAACTTTCCTCTATACATATATATATAGGGGGTCATTCAAGGGAGAACTCGGTTATTTGTGATAACCCTAAGATCCACAAATCAAATGACAAATTAGGAAATTAATAATTTTGGTAATTTTGACTTAAAATATTAATAAAGGTCATTTTAGGTATTGTAAAAATCTCCTCCCTCCTATTTCCTCTCTCCTCTCTCATCTTTCTGATCACATCTCTCCAACCTCCGGTGAACCTTATTCCGACAAACACCAAGTAAACACAAGATACACAATGTGATACCTAAAAACATTAACATTAGTAAAAAATACATACAAATGATCCTCAGTGTAATACCCCAAATACATACAAGATACTTGTGATACCATTGTCATGCCAACTGTGATACCAACTATGGTACCACTGTGATACCAACTGTGATACGACTATGATACCCATTATGATACCCATTGTACCCACTATGATACCCACAAATCAGAACTGCAACGGGGGAGGAGACATCCACGATTTCTGACACGTCGGAATCAGCCCACCCGCCTTCTTTCAAAACCGACCGATTTGTTGTACATACGTATCGACCCATTTCGGGATCCCGAATATTGGAGTTTCTTTTTCGACTGTCCACGACGACATCACTCCAAAACTCAACCCGTCTCGACATCACCCATCGGCCACAACGTCGAGACTCCTTCAAGAGATGTTTGATATTGTTCCACCAGATTTTTTTGCTGATAGATCGTTGTTTGATAAGGTTATGCAAATCGGACTTTGCAAACATAATCGATTTCTCCCGGTCGAAGAAATTCGGCTGATTAAAACCACAACAAAAAATATGCCTTTCATCGACGTAAAAAATAGGGTTTCTGGCCAACGATGGGTTACACATAATGTAGAAGTGATTAAAAACCGACACAACAAGAAGCGCCCGTTTGAGAGCGTTTCTCGCTATCTTCGTCGACCTTTCGGGCTCCGTCAGCGGGCATCACACGACTCCGAACACAATGCGTTTCTTACGATATGAAAGGAGATGGACTTGGATGGCTCCTGACTCTGAAATGTTGTACGTACAGGTTTAGACTTGGAAGATCATGTACTGGAAAAACGTTGCAGGTTTTCACCTTGCCAAATCGACAATTAAGGTATGAATGAAATACATTGAAGAAAAAATGAGATAATCAAGGAAAGTTGGAAAATTAAATGTAACCGTAATAGGATATAAATCAAATCTTAATTTGCTTATTTGTCATCCAAAACACAAAATTACTAATTCACCCTTTATCATTCATTAAATAAATGTATTTAATTATCTGAAATGATTGATTGAAATGAGATCTCATGGTTACCACAAACTGAATAGTTCTCATTTGATTAAGCCCATATATACATATATATATATATATATATATATATATATATATATATATATAGAGAGAGAGAGAGAGAGAGAGGAAGGTTCAAACGAGAACGTTAACTATTTAAGAAAACAAGAAAACAATAAATCATGTGCAAAATCATATGTGATTTTACATTAACTGCCATAACCGGACGCACACGACTTTGGCCGCAGCTTAAAGTGGCGGGAAAAGTCGTGTAATCATATATGATTTTGTACGTGAATCATATATGATTTTGTACATAGCGGTTGTTTTCTTGTTTTCTTAAATAGTTAGCGTTCTCGTATGAATCCACCTCTCTCTATATATATATATATATATATAGAGAGAGAGAGAGAGAGGGGTGGTTTCATTTGCAAACCACCCTTATGATGAAAACTATGTAACCCTTGTTTAAGTCGTAGATGATATCAATCAATGATTAAGATCATTTTGTGCTATTTATGTTAGTATAGTAATTAATTTAATATAAAAATAAATTAAAAATGGACAGGAAGGGTATAGTAGTCCTTTTAACATCTAATTTCAAATATGGAAACAAGATGAAATTGCTTATTTTCAGTGAAGATATTATCTCTCATTTCAAATCTTCAACGATTTCACCAATTCCCTTGTGTTTTATTGATTAAAAATCTAACGTTTCACCGATGAAAACGGAAACGAATGGAGATGAAGCGAAGATGAACGGAGGCGGAAACGGAGATGAAACGACGATGAACAGAGACAAAAACGGAGATGAATAGAGATGAAAACAAGATAAAACGAAGATGAGCGGCGATGAACGGAGATAAACGGAGATGAAAACGGATATGAAACGGAGATGAAACGACGATGAACGGAGGCGAAAACGGAGATGAACGAAGATGAACGGAGACGAACGAAGATGGAACGGATTCACTGGAGATGAACTAGTGATAAACGGATTCACGGTTATGAACGAATGTATGTTGTGATAAATATTGTGGTATGCAATCTGCATTACTACTTTTTTATGTGTGCAGAGAAGCATACGATTCAATGAAGAAGGATGAAGTATCTAGAAAAAGATTTGAAATCATGATATTGTGAAACAAACATAAATTTAAAAAAAAAAATATTCAGAGAAACTAATTCATTCCATAAGAAACGGTTAATTGTGATCCACTTCCGAAAATAATAATATTAATTGATTACCATAATTATAGGATTCATAACATGAAGACAATGCTACCCTTATAAATAAAAGAAAAAAGAAAATAAATGGAAATATGTGATTGGTTGGTTAGAGTTTGCAAAGTTTGTAAAATAATAGTGGTTTTCAAATGATCATTCCCCTATATATATATATATATATATATATGACGATAATCAAATGAGAACCATTAAAAGGTTGAAAACCGTGAGAACCGATCTAAGCCATAATTTGGTTTTGATCCTATGGTTTTAATTAAAAACTGTTTCACCACATAAAAATGGCATAATTGTCATTTTGGTATAAAAGATTCACCATATGAAACACATACTCAACGATTGAATTATAGTAAAAATTATAATTTTTTATAAACTTAATAATAACAATGTTTCATGTATATATCATTTCACCAGATGAAACACATAGATTTACCATATGAACAAATGAAACACATAAATTCACTAGATGAAACATACATATTCATCAGATAAAACAAATCAAACACATCGATTCACTAGATGAAGCATACATCTTCACCAGATGAAACATATAGATTCGGCAGATGAAACACATAGGTTTATCAAAAGAAACACACAGATTCACCATATGAAACACACAAGTTTACCAGATCTGAAAAATCAAACACAAAAACCCCAAATCTGGGAACATACTCCCAATCTTGAAAAAAGCCCTAAAAACAAGAATTGTGATATTAATCAACTAATAAACTCCATTGTTATTGCTAACCATCTTCTTTGCAATAAAGAGAAAATCAAAAATCGAGAAGAGATTGCTAGATTGACTTTTCATTCAATGAAGAACATCTATTATGTTCTCATCAAATGAGGTTTATAGAGAGAAATCAAAGTTTCTGAGATGAAATCGATGAATGATTTGGGGTGTTTTCAGTCAGAAACAGGGGTGTGATCTTCCCTGTGTCAAAACAATCGAAACCCGAATCGAGAAAGCGTTCATTCATCGATTCTTTGTGGTTGTCTGCACCTCTGGTATCACAGGTTAGTTTACGTTTTCACCACTCACCGATGTTCCATCATTGGCGTCATCTAGACCTTTTACGTCGAATACTCAAACTCTGATTATTTCACCGACGAGAAGCCCTTCTCCACAAAACAGGTTCAATCTCCCGTCGTGTAATCCCTATCGTCATCCTCACCAAGCTCCTCCGCCGATTGTTGGTAACACCGGTAGCTCAATGGTGGCGCCACCGATGTCACGCGATGGTTATGGAAAAGAAGAAGTGTGATGTGTCGTGAAACCTAGTGCGCCATAAGAAAAGTTGAAGGAGACGATGTGAAAGAAGAAGTTGTAGGAGACGAGGTGAAAGAGATGTGAAAGAGACGTGAAATTTGTTTTTATTAAATTAATGTCTATTATACCCTTGAATGCTCTTTTAAATTCTCAAAACTACCCTTGTTTTTTGTTTTTATTACAAAATGTTTTTTGTTTAATAACCCTTGGTTTATTTTAATCAATGGATTAGATTAGTAACCTTTTTTTTGTCCTCACTAGATTTAACCCCTATATATATATATATATATATATATTGGCTTTGGTTCCTGTGAGAAGTTGAGGTTAACGTGAGAAGCATGAAAAGTGGTTGTCAATCGTTGGATGAGAAATAGATGCACATTAGGATGAGATACACCAGATCAATTCCCTTCTAAGCCGCAATTTATGAGAGGGCATTTGATTAAAAGTGATCAATGGTTCAGATTCACTTCTCACGTTAACTTCAACTTCTCACACCATCCTTCGCCTATATATATATATATATATATATAAACTAGTCGTGTACTCGCGCAATGCGGCAGGATGCAAAACTTAAGTAAAGTTAGCGAGAATACCGATTACAAAAGATAACAAGAATGAGAATATATACAACGAGAACAAGACAATCACATACACATATATATACATATGTTGTACGTAAAAATCGAACCATAAATGTTCCGATCACTAACCAAAAATCGATGCTCCAAGTGACAACCATATTGATTCTAACAGAAAACAGGAACTATTCTACCGAAAACTTCGACGAAAAAAATAATCCAATAATCGACAAAACCAAACAAACATGCATAATCAAATTGCAGAAAAATAAAGGAGAAATACACACCGTATTTTACATGAAAAACCTAAAATGGGAAAAACCATGGGCGAAGGAGACCACCGGAAGTCCAGGGACGGATGTAGTGCATGGGTAATGGGGGATGGTACCCAATTAAAAAGTTTTTTTTTTGAAATATTTAGGTTAAAACGTGGATTTTTCAAGTTTCTACCTTAATGTCCCTCCAGTAATTTTTCCTCTGGACCCATCAACCAAAAAAATGTTTTGAAATCAACCAAAAAACCAAAACTACTGTCGAAATCGACTAAAAACCCAAAACAATCCCTCAAAATCGATAAAAAAAACTTCAAAATCTCTTAAAATCTACCAAAGAAACTTTACAAAGCCCTCGAAACGTTAGATTTAGGCTAAAAATATATCGGACAATTTTACAGACATTTAAGTTATCTTAAAGAAGACGTAGTAGAAAGAAACTCTGGATCCGCCAGTGAAAAGTACACTATCATGATTTTGAGTACAATACTTGGAATGGAGATTACAATGGAGAGAAAATGAAAACCTTCCATCCTTCTAATAATTTCTGAACTATATTATATGAGAGAGAGAGAGAGAGAGAGAGAGATTTCCAAATTGAAAGAAAACCATTAATCTCATAAAAAATGGAAACACCACCGTCCCATGATAGAAGCAAAGCATGATTTGGAAACTGGATGTAACCGTCCAAAATAGTGATGAAAGCGTCTTGCATGAGGGAAAGTCGCCACCAAGTCGGCCGTATCATTTCTTTTGCATCCACACAGTGCGTTTATATGCGTGTTTAGTTGCTTCAAAGTTGCACACTGCCATTCTCAACTTTAAAGCACACTCTGGAGACAAATTCTACAACATATATAAGTAGGGTTGGGTTCCTGTGAGAATCGTCAAATTTTGTAAGAAGTGGGTATCTACCGTTCGATTAGAAATGGACGAACATTAGGATGAGATGCACCGAGATAAGATGCACCGGATCAATTCTTTTTTAAGCCGTAATTCATGGGAGGGTATTTGATTAAAAGTATTTCTCACGCTTGTCACAAAAAATTGTTGGGAACTGAAGATATGCTAAGTATGGTTAGTACTGCTAAGTCTACATTACTACTGCCAGTTCTTCGTTACTACTGCTGGGCAAGGTTACTGCTGCTAGACGAAGTTAGTACTGCTAGATGAAGTTAGTACTGCTAGACCAAGATTACTACTGCTAGACGAAGTTAGTGCTGCTAGACCAAATTACTACTGCTAGACATGGTTAGTACTGCTGAGCTGAGTTACTACTGCTTGAAGACTGTGAAGGTTAATACTGCTGAAGGTTGTTAATGCTGCTGAGCCAAATCATCATTAATACTGCTGAGTTGATAAGTTTGGGATGCGATGCTTTTGGAGACAAATAAGGAATTGATCAAGATATGTTTAACGAAGATTCAGAAGATCAATTTACTTTTGATAGTTATCTTGTAATTACTTTTGTATATATAGTATTGATAGATAGCTATTAGAAGAGATGAAAGTGACGAAAACAGAAGATAGATAGTATACAGAATTTGATATTCATTCAAGAGTGAATTAACCTCAAGATCATAGATCCTATTTCTAGAGAAGTAGAAATCGTCTTGTTGAGCCTGTTCAACAAGATTGAGGTTTGGTGTAAAACTTGTGGGTAATAACTGTTTGATATATATACAGTTTATTGAATTTCTATTGATTGTTCTTTAATTGATTTAGAGTTCTATTCCGCAAGATTCTCTAAATTCTGTTTCTAAGAAGTTTAATTCTTGTTAAGAATCGATCCTGACAAAAATGACATTTCTCACATGATCTCATGCCTATAAATATATACATATATAAATACACACAGTGAGAGAGATCCACTCTCTAAAATTCATAGCCCACACATACACATGTTAAAATAGGCAGTAGCATTCCTTTGCCTCTAGCGTGTAGCTCTGTTGGCAAAAGGGTAGGGTAACTTTGTCTAATTGTCCAAATTGTGTAATACCTTTGTAGTGAAGAAAGAAAAATTGATGCATCGATTAAAGAATAAGAAAATAGAAAACCTGAATCCTCTTTTCATCTTGGTCAAAATGATCATATTAAACTCCACTCCATGTTCTCTGCTCTTCGTCTTTGTCAATCGTAAGGTCCATGGATTTGTTGCTGCTGCTTCTTCTTCGTCGATGATTCTGCTTGGAGTGTTTAGAGGGACACTAGAGACATATTAGAGAGCTGAAATAAAGAGAAATAAATGTTGGATTAAGAAAGCATAGTTTGAAGATACTAAAATTATTGGAGAGAAAGAAAGAAGCCCAAAATGGAATGTAAAGTACTTGGATCAGAAAGAGAATGAAAGAGAAAAGGAAGCAGAAATTTGAATTGCTTGATATCATAAATGGAAAAGGAAGTATTCATTTACCCAATTAGGTGGTGTTGGTGGTTGCATGCATGAAATAGCAATACCTGCATTGTGAGTTGTATTTTAGACTTTTACTGCATATTAAAGTAGTGTGTATATATATATATATATATATATATTTCATTTTTGTAATTGCTTAATAACTTTACAGAAAGTATTGGAATAGGGGAGTGATGTGGAGTAGTATATATACATACATACACAGCTTCACATATCAAACAGATTTTGAAATCATTCCCATCTACCTTTCCAAGGTACGACTCATTTATGCACAAATGTACAAGTCTTTGTTTCAAATCTAGCTCCATATATAGATTGCATCACAACATGGGTTTTCAATTGGGTGGTTGTTATGTTGTCAAACTTATCATCTTTATGGACTAGAAAACAAGAACAAATCCCTTTCCTAGCTCCAATTCCAGTTATTAAAATAAGAAAAATCTTAGAAACAAGTAATTAAATCTTTCTTGTTTTGTTTTGTTTTATAGCAGGAATTTTTGCAGGCATGGAAGTGGCCCAAAATCCTGGAATGATAAAAGGGGATTCGCCTGAAATAATCCCTTCACTGATTACATCTACAGATGCAAATCTACTTGTGGGATTTGATGATGGTCTAATTAAGAAGCAAAATGTCTCAGATTTTAAATTTATGGTATTATGTTTTTTTTACTTGAATTAATCAAGGGATGAATTCATTCACTAACATGGTATTTGATTTTTATTAGGATTCTGGAGGAAATAAAGTCGAATTCCGAAGCTTGAATGTCGATCCTCACCACCATAAAACACCGTCAATTTCCATCTACATGCCACCGTCTCCAATGGACCTGCAGAAACCCACCAACTCCCTCATCAAATTCCATTCCCAGCCCATACCCACTGCCATCGTTGAACCCGTTGCTGCTGCCGGAAAAATTCCAAACCCGCCGGTGATTAAGAATCTGAGAGATGGAAGATATAATTCGTTTAAAACATGGTCAGGTAAACTTGACAGACAACTCTCGACTTTACGCGGTAAGCCACCGACAACTAAGCCGCTGGTGAATATCCCCCGGAGCGAAAGTTTACCGGTAGACTGGTATTTCGATGCACTCGAAGGACCTGAGTTGGATACTCTCAGGGTACGTTTTTGTTGCTCTTCCATGTGATCGAATTTTTTTCAAAATTCAACCACAAAGGTTGTCGCAGTGGTTAAGGCCCTGGGATGTGGTGGAATATCCCAAGGTTTCGAATCCAGGCATACACAACAATTGTGGTCACTGAGATTTAATCAAGTTTGATGTCTTACGGTCATAATTTTTCGAAGGATTAGTCTAGGCATAGCCTAGGACACCCTTCCAAAAAAAATTCAAAATTCTAAGTTTTCCGTAATCTACTTTAACAGCCATCGGAAAAAATAATTCTTCCCAACGACAAAAACTGGCCGTTTCTTCTCCGGTATCAGATCTCATCGTTTGGTGTATGTCTCGGCGTCAGCAGTCAGGCAATCATGTGGAAGAATTTAGCATCGACTCCTTCGATGCATTTCCTTCACGTAAGCCCGAACGTGAACCTGATTCTATGGATCATATCCGTCGTTCTTTTTGTTGTGGTGGCCGCCATTTACCTTCTGAAACTGATCTTCTACTACGAAGCTGTTCGTCGAGAATATTATCATCCAATTCGAGTCAACTTCTTTTTCGCTCCATGGATTGCTTTACTGTTCTTGGCCATCGGAGTTCCGTCAACCGTCGCCATTAATCTACCGCATTTTTTGTGGTATGTTCTTATGACACCTTTTTTTATGTTGGAGCTCAAGATTTACGGCCAGTGGATGTCCGGCGGACAGCGGAGGCTGTCGAAGGTGGCCAATCCGTCTAACCACTTAGCAGTGGTCGGAAACTTCGTCGGAGCTTTATTGGGTGCATCGATGGGGTTAAAAGAAGGTCCGATCTTCTTTTTTGCGGTGGGAATGGCTCACTACACGGTGTTGTTTGTGACTCTGTATCAGAGACTTCCGACGAATGAAACTGTGCCGAAAGAGCTTCATCCTGTTTTCTTTCTGTTTGTTGCTGCTCCAAGTGTTGCTTCAATGGCGTGGGCTAGGATTAGTGGATCATTCGATTATGGGTCTCGAATTGCTTATTTCATCGCCTTGTTCCTCTATTTCTCACTGGTTAGTTAGTTCATGCTTTTATTTACTTTAACTAATGCACAAGAATGGTTTTATAATTTGTTAAGGGCATCTCCAATGGGTCACACTATATTTTACACCAAATTTCAAAAGTAGTGTTAATAGTGAATATTCTCCAATGGGTAACACTATTTTTTAAAAGTGATGTAAAAAGTAGTGTAAATGAATAGTGTTACACCAAAAATAGTGTAATACTATTCATTACAATAGTATTACACTAAATTTAGTGTGAAAAATAGAGACCTCATTGGAGATGTGAATAGTGTCATTTACACCAAATTTAGTATTTAGTGTAAGATTTAATGACTCCATTGAAAATGGTCTAAATATATATGAGACTATTTTATTTTACAGGCGGTTCGAGTGAACTTCTTCAGAGGATTCAGGTTTTCATTGGCATGGTGGGCGTATACTTTTCCGATGACCGGAGCTGCCATCGCAACGATCAGATACTCGAACGAAGTGTCAAACATCGTGACTAAATCATTATCGGTTACCCTCACGGTGATTGCAACCTTGATGGTGACGAGCCTACTCATAACCACAATTTTGCATGCTTTCGTGTTGAGAGATTTGTTCCCAAATGACATTGGCATTGCCATCAGTGCCCGAAAACCAAAAACCGTTCAGAAATGGTTTCATCCGAGGGTCGGCAGCTCCGATGAAGACACCGAACATTACCTTAGATTTGTGACCTCCGATGAGAAAGATGTGGAGGGAAGTTCAAATGGCACCAAAGATGTTGAAAGCCAAATTCCATTGCCATCTTGAAATAGATTGAGGTTTAAGTGAAGCCATATATATGATTTCTTTGATGCCAAAAATTATGATGGAGTGTTTTGAGTTTTGTGTTAAAGTTTCCAATTAATGGTGCATTCAATAGAGATAACGAAGAAGACGATACATACACTGATACACATGGTTTTTGCATCAAAAAAATAAGAAAGATAGATAACCGCAAATTTATAATTAGTTATAGTCGGTTACAGGGACCGATATTGCCATCAAGATAGTCAGAGGACCTGCATCTAATTAAGTCATAACTAAGAGACTTAAATAAAACATTTATTAATATAAATTATCAAGGCTGCAATTCTCTAACAAGTTTATCTTGAAATTTGATACTATGGTTTGCATTAAAAATATCTTCAATATTTTCTTTAAAAATTAAAACATAAAATCAGAACTCATGGCCTACTTCTCCACATCCACATCGCAATGCATGCAATTATTGATAGATAGAAGAATATAAAAAAAATATATTTTTTATTTTAAAAGATGTGTTGAAAATACTCTAAAAACTTGACCATAAGATTTACGGCTTTATGGAGTAAATAACGTGACACTTTCGTAATGAAAATAAAGGGGTTACATCTTTTTAGGTGTGTTCTGATGTCACTAAATTATTAATTATAGACTAGAAGTCTACTCGCGCAATACAGGACGATATATCTCGGTTTTAATGTTCTAATTTATTTTAATGTATGGTTTTGAGAAAACGGTCGTGTTTTTTTTTATAAATTTGTTTAAAGAATGACGTTTTTAAGGAGTTCATGATTTGAGGATTTGAAAGTGGCTAGAGATAAGGATTATTTAATAAGAGTCCACGATTTAAGGATTTGAAGGTTATTAGAGATAAGCATTAATCAAGTAATTAACATTAAAAACGGTACATAAAGTTTAATTAGTTGTTTTTAAAAGATTTTTAAGTAATTAACATTAAATAACGATATATAAACCTTTAGGGGTTATTTTTAAGAGTTTTTTATAAATGCTTTATAATAGGCCAATAGGGTATAGATTAGAAAATTAAGACAAACAAAATCATTGTTAAAAACGTGTTCTTTCTTTCGAGGTTGGTACATGGGCTTGGGCTTATTATGACTTTTTAAAATAAACACTTTATTTGAGCTTATATTGGGCTCTGACTTTTTTCCATAATCCTATCAATCTCAATTCTCAATTTCACAATAATACAACCCATTTATTTGACATATTTGTTATAAACTCTAATTTTGGTCATTAAGGTAATTTTGGTCATTAAGGTATGTCGATTTCTTTGAAACAAGGACCTATGGTTTCATAATTAGGCTTTCTGTCCTCTGGGTTCTGATTTTGCTCTGACCTTGCCACTAATGCCGTTAAAATTGGTCGTTAGTGCCAGGGGCAGTTTCGTCCAATCATATTAAGTCCCTTTTTTTGTAATTCTATTTGTTTCTTTTGTTTAATCGTAAAAAGCATCAACTCAACGGACCAACTTGTAATTTATATATATATATATATATATATATATATATATATATATATAGAGAGAGAGAGAGAGAGGAAGGTTCAAACGAGGAGCGTACCAATTTAAGAGAACGTGAGGAGCACTCCCATGCTTCTGATCACATATGATTTACAACGCTAAAAATTCGGATTTAATCGAAAATTCGCGCAAAAGTGGCGCGATGTGGGTCGCGACACGTGCAAGTCGCGGATCATTAATGATCCACAACAGCCAATCACATGTGATCCATAACTGTCAACTGCTCCTCCAGATCAGTTGTGAATCACATGTGATCCACAACTGCCAATCACATGTGATTCATAACTATCAATTGCTCCTCACGTTCTCTTAAATTGGTACGCTCCTCGTTTGAACCCGCCTCTCTATATATATATATATATACTAGTAGTCTACCCGTGCAATGCACGGGGTGAGAAATTGTATTCTAAATAGAAAATGAAAAGCCCTCGGAAGTGGAGCTCAATTGGAAAATGGGTGAAACAACCTTGTCACTTTGGTCAAGTTCGAATTCTACGAGAGACGACTTGAATCTCTCTCTCTCTCTCTCTTGCTCAAGTTCAAATTCTACATAGTTTAATATTAAATATATAAAAATAGGTTATTTGCGGTGAAGAAAGAAGTCAAAAACTTTAGTATATTCCTTTTGCCTTGAGAAAGCCATGATTCTATTTGCCATATGATGTTCTAGAAACAGTTCTCCTATCCACTCTTCCCCATCGTTAGCATTCTCTTGACATGTGTCGCCACTTTCCACATGTTTTTCGCAAGCAAACTCACCCCATTATTTCTGACAGAGGATGCAGGAAACCCGTTGATACATCAGTAATAAATTGTAATAAATCAGTAGGCAGAAATAATTATATGTTATTTCTATTACGGTCGGGTTCCGGTGAGAAGTGCCAAAATTGGTGAGAGGCATGAGAGGTGGTTATCAACCATTGGATGAGAAATGGACGAACATTAGGATGATATGCACCGTGATAAGATGCACCGGATCAATTTCCTTTTTAAGCCGCAATTCTTGGGGGTTTATTTGAAAAAAATGATCTAACAGTTTAAAAGTACTTCTAACACTTCTCACAAAAAATGACACTGCTCACATGATCTCATGCCATTTCTATTACCATTATATATAGCTGCATTAATAGAGAGGGTCGGTGTACCTTGAAAAGCAACCAACTCACACCCTATACAACTTAACAGAAATCAATATGGCAGCTCAGGGGCAGACAAAAAAAGCTTGAGCAGGGGTAAATAATCATACCATAATTAGACGTATGCTGAACCTATACAGACCACAGGTAATTTATAGTATTTAATCACGATTTTTTAGGAATGGTTTACTTTTGGGTTCATTTGACAGGTCAACTGAAAATTTATAAAGACAAGCCAAAACCCAAACTATAGTAATTTTTTAGGAATGGTTTAGCCAAAAGAAAACACAATAGCTAAAATAACAGATGATGAGCCATGTTTCCAAATATGCTTGAGCAGAAAATGGAACTTCATCTATGTAGTTAAGGTAGACAATGGCAAGCAACCACCACTTTAAGCCAACAAATAAGCTTAAAATAGTTTGCAGAAATAGATTGACACCATATAAGGATGAAATTTATTCCATTTATCCTATTTATTTAATAAAATAGATGACAAGGCATAGACTTGACAACATTGAAAAGTGACAAATAACAACCATTTGGATTTTTAGGTAGATTTACCAAGGATAAATGGTATGGTAGAAAGTCATTGCATTCAAATAGTACCATTGAGAAATGAAAGTCCCACAAAGAGACCTGACGGTTGTAGAGCTCAAATAGTACCATTGGGAAAAATGCCACTTAATTCTAGATAGGTGCTTGATAAGAAATCTTGTGTATTTATCAAAGTAATGACCAAAATCACAAGGAAACCGGCAAGCAAGAAAGGGTAGGTTTGAATGCAACGGAAACTGAGTAGATTTTTATCAAACTAATGATCAAAATCAGGAGACATAAATCAATACACACAAAAACAGTAATAGAAAATGGTAAAAACACCAATTTCTCAACCAGCAAATTATTGTGAAATTTCCCAAAATCATCTATATGTTCATCTATATGGACTACTTACTTGAACACTGAAAATTCCCAAAATCTCAAACAAACCCAAATATCTACCTAAAAATCCAAATGGTTGTTATTTGTCACTTTACAAAGGTTAGTTTTATCAAATGTGCCTGATATCCTCTTTCACTTATCTGTCAACACATATTGGTTGGTCAAGTGATATTAACGCAATGAAAGAAATACAATATAAAGCAAAACTTACAATCTTATCTTTTTTATTTTCAACATCATTTGGGGTATTCATAGCCTTTCAGTAATTAGAAAAAGAAAAAATAATTAAGATAAACATTGAAGAAATGTTGCAATACAGAAGCAACTCATTTCAGTATAACCATATTCAGATTTGTAAACGGCTTACCATCACACACAATGGAGGGGATGCTCTAAAACTCTAAAACACATTCAGGTTAGTAATAACACACAGACTCATAAAATAGGTTCTAAAAGCATATTCGTAATACCTGATTATCCATCTTGTCTCCACACTTTATGCACATTTCTGCAATAAAACCGATATGTGTGCATATATCCTCTTTCACTAATGCTTCTAAACATGATACTAAAGAAACTACTGGATGCATATGTGACCACAAAATTATTACCTCAAGTTATACTGCATAGGTGACATCGGCAACAACTTTAAAATCCACCACCCTTTGCTATCGGATAGACTGCGATCAAGAAAGCAAATAAATTAGCTTTCGAACTCTTTCAAAGCCAGAAGTAGCTAAGGATTCAGATAAACACGGATCAAAAACTTTAGGATGTCGATTAGGATGAAAATAGAGGTTGTGCTAATACCACAACAATGGTAAGATTGGCTTCAAACCAAAAACCCAAATGATAGGACGAAAACAATGAAAAAAACTTACCAGCAAAATCCATGAACGGGGAAGGGGAAATGCTGAATCGTTTGATTAAACCATGTAATGCTTCAAACCTAAAACCCAAATGAAAGCTCAAAAACGATGTCATAAATCCATAAAACTAATAAAAAATCAAGAAGAGATTCAAAAAGGGAACGCTCGATAAACCTTACTGTCGTATGGGAACAATTGTAGGACTGGAATCGAGAGAGATGTACAACCAAAAAAAATCGAAATGGACAGCAGTTAGGGTTTTCGTTCTTACCGAGCAAAGCAAAATCGAGTGATGTGTGTTACTGCATCTAATCAAAGTGAATCTGGGTTTTTTGTCCACAACATTCTGATAGGTATTAGACCAGATATATGACACATCCAAACCTGAAAACACAAACACGACACCGTACCTGAGAAGATGCAGAAATCGATTGATTGCAGAAGGGTTACAGAAACCAAAATCGAATAAAGCGTACCTGAGAAGTGTGATTGAATCCCTGAAGAAAGTGATTAGGGTTTAGGAGGGGGATGGAGCCGAAGAGCCAACCTGTTCCCAACACTGATTACATACAATCTGCAGATTCTATCTTCATCTTAACAAAACTCACCATGTTTATATTCAATATAAGTTTAAAAGAGAACAAAATCCTAGTAAAATTTATTCAAATTCAAAACCAAAATCAACAAAACCAAAATCAATCGATTTTGAAACCAAGATCAATTTCAAAACCGAAACCAAAATCCATTTCAAAAAATCAAAAACGATTTTGAAACCAAAATCGATTTCAAAAAATCAAAAACGATTTTGAAACCAAAATCGATTTCAAAACCAGATTTTGAAATCAAAAACGATTTTGAAACCACGATTTTGAAACTAAAAACGATTTTGAAACTAAAATCATACCTGAGAAATGGTAGCGGAAGAAGAAATCTGTAGAAACCAAAATGGATTTCAAACAGAATTAGAGATGTAAGATGAACCTGGTCATTGTTAGAGAGTTTAAAAGCCTGGCGTATAGGGAGGAAAGGGAAGAGTTGTCTTGGATACTGGGTTTAAAGCATGATTACACAGACCGGTGGTTTAAAAATTTGAATTGGAGAGAGAGGAGAGAGAAGAATTTTGAATTATTATTGGAGGGATAGAGAGATGGAGAGAGAGAGAGAGAAGAATTTTAAGTAATTATGCTTTAAATGGTTGTACATAAAGCTTAAAGGGTTGTTTTTAAGAGTTTGGGGGTTAAATGTATTATAAGATAGTATAGATATATATATATATACATATATATATATATAGGGTCTCCTTCTTTTGTTAACCACTCAATTAGTGTTAACCTTGTTAACTTATTGTGGACCAATAGGATTCAAGATACATTGGTGGTTTTAATATTTATTGGACGGTTAATGCAAGAGTAGTATAGGAAATTAACATTTTAATTATTTGCAGTAAGTATTATTTCCTAAATTAACGCCTATCTAATTTTGTTAGTTATTGATATATTATATTTTAATATTCATCCTAATCTTCGTAATATTATCCCAATATTTTTTGTTTGGTTAACAAACTTAGCATTGTTTATGTTGTTTGTTTTGGTTTCGACATATTCATAATATCATCCCAATATTTTTTTTGTTTGTTATTTACTTTCACAGAATGCATATACCCAAATTTTCACATATGCATGATATGAAACTGTATATATGCATATCATAGAAATGCATATATGCACACTAGCCAATTGCATATACGCACACCAGCCGGTTGCATATATGCACATATTACAATTGCATTTATGCACACTTTACATTTGAAGCATATATGCACATATGAAAACTGCATATATGCACTATTTACACCTACAACATGCACATCAGAGAAATGCATATATGCACATTATAGAATTGCATATATGCACATATTACAACTGCATATATGTACACTTTACACCTGCAGCATATATGCACATATCAAAATTGCATATATGCACACTTTACAGCCTCAACATATATGCATCCCTTCAAAATTGCATATATGCACATACCAAAATTGCACATACCAACAAGATTCAAGATATTTTAAACATTTACCTTTGATTTCCGCCATTAACTTCAACTTTATCTATACATGCATTTTCAAAGATTCAAGATGCTCGTAAATCTGGATCCATTTTCGGATTTTACAAATGACTCGTTTGATAATAAAAGAAAAACGCTACGACGGGTGACAATAACAGATCTACAATTGGATTCCTCGTCTATAATCCACAAACCTAAACTTACAAGTCTTTCTCGAATCAAATTTGACCCCAAATCCAAAGACCAAAATGTAACCCTCGTCTCGTTCTTTAACGACATTCCATTATCATTACCTGCATCGATCTCAACACTAAATCCACCTTCATCCGCCCTCCGTAACTTAACACCCTACAAGCATAAACCCATTTCAAAACCCTAGATTTTTAAACATTTTACTTAGATTTCTGCCATTACTTCAAGCTTTACTTCGTATGGAATCGGCTTGTGTAAGAATCGTTTGGAAATCGAATTTTCTGGAATCGATTAGTGTCGATTTGGCTTTGATCGATTTGTAACGATTTTGAAATCCCCGATTTTTATCTTTTCTAGACTCGATTGGAATCAACTTGTTGATCTTAGCCCACTATATATTTTTTGGAATCGATTGCAATATTCTTGTTAATGTTAGCCCACCGATTTCTTTGGTTGATTTTGTTTGGAATCGAGATTGGAGAGAGAGTCAGGTTTGGTATTTTGTTTCTAAATGAAGGAGAGATAAGTTTATCAGGTCCTTGAATGTAGCAATTGATTAAATTAATTCCTTATCTGTTATGTAGTCAGATTTATTAAATGACAAGAATACCCCTGTGCATATATGCTTCATATGAAATCAACCGTGTTTTTATTTTAATTATGAATTAAAAAATCAATTTAATCTTAACCATTGATTTTGATGATTAATGGTCCAGATTAGTTAACAAGGTTAACACTAATAATTGAGTGGTTAACAAAAGAAGGGCCCTATATATATATATATATATATATACACATACATGGCTTCCTCCTCTTGGAACCAGTCAAACCACAGGTAAATTCAAGCCACGGAGGCCATAAACTTCCTCCCTTCCACACTTAATCGCACATCTCCATCATTCTCGGAACGGGAACGATACCTCATCGTCGACAAAAAAACACACAGGGACCAAAACAAACCCAAACAGGGACCGAGACACTCAGCCTGTGGTTTCATTCCTATGGTCGTGGGTTACGGTGGTAAGGTTAGGGGATGATATTGCTTCGATCCAGGTTGTGGTTTTAAAGGAGAAAATCCTTTTGTGCTTTTCTGGGTTTTGTATGTCCGAATTGGAACAAAAATCTTGACCAGAGTGATCCAAGATTTCTTGATTTTCCGGTCACAAAGGCTTTGTGAAGATAGTTCATTGAGCCATAGGATTATTCTTTCTGATCTGTTCTTTTTAGGTGTTTTTTGTTTTCCCTGTTTTGCCCTTATCAATCTAAAGAAATTGAAATCTGCAAATATTGACCGTTGATTCTGAACTTTCGGGGTGAAGATTGAGGTCAAGCTGTCAACTGGAACAATGAGGCTTGAAATGTTTCTTGCATATGTTCTTCTTATCTTTGGCAGTTTGTCCATGGCATTAGGTAATTTAACCTTTGACTTTGAGGTCAAACTTGTTGGTTTCTTGAATTCAAACTTAATTTAAAGCTAATTTACAACCAAATTTGCAGGTGGGTTTGTGGGTATTAACATTGGGCGGAGGGCCACTGGAGAAGATGACCGGTCTATGGTTCTTTTATGGCTAATTACATAATAGGTCCCTATACTTCAACCATTTTAAACAAAAATAAAAACAAAAAACAAAAAGTGCAAAAAATGGGATAAAATGATGAATGGACGTAACGGAGGTTTTTAACGGAGTTAGTGGCAAGGTCCTTTTTTCAGAGTAAAATCAGAACCCTAAGGACGAAAAGTCTAATTATAAAACCATAGGTCCCTGTTTCAAAGAAATCGATATACCTTAAGGACCAAAAGTAGAGTTTACTTTTTAATTTATTACATAATAAATAAAGATAAAAAACGTCTGAACCAACAAATACTTTAATTAATATAAATTCACTCTTATTTTCAAACTTCAACAACACTCTAAAATTTATTGTTTTAAAAGTGATTAATTATAGTTTAATTATTATTAATAAAAAATTTGAAAGTGGATGTCTAAGAAAATATTTAATTATAATCTTTAAAGTAAAAAATTAGTGTGAGTTAAATGAATTTTTGGAGATTTTAATTTTCTATTTTGTACTTTGGAATACTTTTGAAAATTTTGTAGACGATGTTAAAATCAAATTATTAGTTAACTAAAATTTGGGATAAATGTGTAACGATGCTCCTCTTTGTCATTTTTTTCTGATTGAATTAGATTTGATGTAAGTAATAATTAATTAAAAAATTATGATTTCTTTTAATATTTTGACTAGTTGGATGCCAGCACAATGCGACAGGGATGCTATATTTGATTGAAAATAAAAAACATAATCAAAGAACTTGGTATATCTCATTCAAATCAAGGTCTAAAAGTACATAACATGTACACATGCATTAATTTCGCCCAAACAATAAAGAGGCTACACCCATAGTAGAAGTTAACTTCATTGTTGTCATACTCAAGTACCTATGTAAATACACCAATTTGAATAACAATCTTGATGTAAATTATCCAGTTTCTTAACTGTCATGAAGGAAAAACAGAAAACTGGGATTTGTTCATTTTGGTCACTTCAAAATTTCGACTAATCTTCAATCCAACAAATGGGAATGCTATTAGAAGAGTAAACCATTCAATCTTTTACCTTTTCACCTGCCAATCACACCATACAAAGTTTGGATAGTACAAAATATAAGTCTAAAACTGCATCTAACTGCCATAGAGATAAAAAAGTGAGTCTCATAGCCTTGTTGTACATGAGCATCCCTCTTTTCATGTGCATCTTGAACTCAGCAAGAAACCCATAATAGTCACCTTTCCTGTATCCACATCTAACTCCAACTTGATGGTCAATTTAAAATTTAAAAAGTTGCTAGTTTTTAAAGTTTTTAGGGTCACATGCACCCCACAAATGTCTACGCAATACACATTACAAACACATCATTTGTAGTGAAGATATATGTTCCATTGGGGTCAACAACAAAATCATAAAAACACTAAATTTCCATAAAGTCATGCTATGAATTGGAATAACGTGCATCTTATATAAAGGAAACCAAGTGACAACTATATTTTAAACCATTACTCTGCAAGAATGGTTGAATACAAACAACAATGCTAAAATAAGAAAAATGAGTTGAATACAAACAACAATTCTAAAATAATCTTGTCAGTGGCATGGAAAATTACTTTTGAGTTGGGTAAAGTGAACTTATTTGATTAATTAGAAATGAAAAAAAAATAAGACAACATAAAACTTTTGATGGCCTACCTGGTTTATGTGGAGGAATGACTAAACAAAAATAAAAAAAGACACTGCACATTTGCAAATCACAAGAAAGAGTAAGAAAATTAAAGTGCAAAGGAAAAACTGAGTGTGTTAAACAGAAGAAGATAACTACAAGTCTGCAATTCAATTTTTTAAAGAGATGATAAAAAGACATACAAGAATATGGGTAAAATGGATGTCATCAGAAAACAACACCTGGGGTAACCTCAACTTAATTTCATCCGTTTGGTTTCTGTTGTCATATAGCAATCATCTGCATCTTTTGTTACAGCCTCGATTGGTGAACTTTAACAATCTATGTGTGCTCTTTAAATGCCACTAAACTTGCAGCTAAAAATGTCACCAGGGCGGGAGCCGTGTAACGTGATCCTCAACCCGCCTCGTCCCCCTATATTTAAAACAGATCCAACAACAGATTTTAATTGGCAAACCGATGGCAATTTGGCCTATGGCTATTGCAATAATATACCATTCAACACCAAATTGAGCACAAATATTGGACCAAAATAAGAGTAAGCTAGCAGAGATATAATTGATGAAGCACATCAGGGATATAATTGATTAGGGTCCACACGTAGTAACTAAACCCATAGGTCTTCAATATATTGGAAACCGGAAAAGGGAACAGGACGAAACAAAGTCTTCTTCAGCTTCTCTTGTGCAAACTTAACAGAAACAAGTAGAAATGTTAATGGGTAAGCATATACTGAAGGGATAGTAGTACCTCATGCACGTGGGTTATGAGCTGCATGCTTTTATCCGGTTCAAAGGGATAACTCACGTGACTCTTAGTAGCTTTGCATGGACCGTTGGAATAAAGACTTAGTCATACACATGGACTAACGTTTAGCTTGTTTTTCGTTTTCTGTTTCCTGTTTTCTAGAAAGTAGTTGTTTACTTTTTCTTTCTTTGTAAGTCTATTTAAAGGCATTTACGTTCATGAATAAAGTATCAGAAACTTTTGAGTTCTATACCAGTGTGTTTATCAATCTTGTATCAGAGCACTGTTTACGATCATAGAGAGAAGAGAGATGAGTGAGGAGAAGCTAAATGTGCCCATCTTCGACGGGCATTATGAGCATTGGAGTGAGATGATGGAAAATCTCCTAAAAGCAAAGAAGTTGTGGAATCTGGTAGATCCAGGGATACGAGAGCCAGCAGTGGGAATTGCTATCAGTGATGCTCAGAAAAAGACGCTAGAAGAGTTACGTGAGAAGGATCTAAAGGTTAAACATTACCTCTATCAAGCAATTGATAGGGTAACGTTTGAACAGATCCTTGACAGAAGCACTGCCCAAGCAGTATGGAAGTGCATGAAACAAAGGTACGAGGGAAATGAAAGAGTCAAGAAATCCATGCTCCAAAAACTACGCAGGGATTTCGAGATTCTTGAAATGAAGACTGGTGAAACTGTTGCTGAATACTTTGGTAGAGTTCTAAGAGTTGCCAACCAGATGAGAAGTAATGGAGAAGTTATGACAGATGATAAAATTGTTCACAAGATTCTGAGAACATTGAGTGAGAAGTATATGTTTGTTGTGGTATCTATTGAAGAATCCAAGGATGTTGAGAAGATGACCATTGATGAACTACAAAGCACTTTGTTGGTTCATGAACAAAAGTTCAAGAAGTCTGAGAAGGAAGAAGAACAAGTACTGAAGATGGAGGAGTACTCAAGCTCTCGAGGCCGTGGTAGAGGTCGTTCAAGTTACAGAGGTAGAGGACGTGGCAGAGGCAGATCAACCTTCAACAAAGAGACTGTGGAGTGCTATAAGTGTCACAAGCTTGGACATTTTCAATATGAATGTCCAGCTTGGAAAGAAACAAATTATGTGGAGTTTGATGAGAATGAAGAAATGATGTTGATGGCTACCATCACTGATGAAGAAGAACAGGTTCTTATGACTCAGACAAATGAAGCAAAACAAAGTTGCCTTTGGTTCTTAGATTCAGGGTGTTCGAATCATATGTGTGGAATCAAGGAAAGGTTCTCCAACCTGGACTTGAATGTCTCACACACTGTCAAATTGGGCAACAATACTCGCCTCAGTGTAGAAGGCAAAGGAAATGTGAAGATCACTTTGAATGAAGCTGTGTATGTGATACAAGATGTCTACTATATACCTGAGTTAAAGAACAATCTTCTGAGCATTGGTCAACTACAACAAAAGGGCTTGTCCTTTCTTATTAAATCAAATGTGTGCAAGGTATTTCACCCAGAACGAGGCTTAATTATTACTAGCACTATGAGCAACAATCGTCTGTTCCCTCTGGTTGAAAACATCAAGGAGGCTGAAGTACAATATGGAGAGGATTGCATGTACACTGATGTTGACAACACTGCCAAACTCTGGCATATGAGGTACGGACATCTAAGCAAGACAGGTCTTGAAGAGCTACAAAGGAAAAGCATGGTACAAGGAATGCCTAGTTTCAAAGTTGATGAAGAGGTCTGCACACACTGTTGCATTGGAAAGCAACATAGAAGGGCCATACCCAAGAAAAGCCTATGGAGAGCAAAGGACAAGCTAGACCTTATCCACTCTGATATTTGTGGTCCCATCTCACCACCCTCGAACACTGGTAAAAGGTACATGTTAAGCTTTATAGATGACTGTACAAGAAAGGGGTGGGTGTACTTGCTTGTTGAAAAATCTGAGACATTTGAATGTTTTAAGGAGTTTAAAAATAAGGTGGAAACTCAAACTGGGAAAAGGATTAAGGCCCTTCGCACTGATCGTGGAGGGGAGTTTCTCTCCGATTCTTTTAACAATTTTTGCAGGGAACATGGCATTAGAAGGCAATTAACTACAAGCTTCACACCACAACAGAATGGGGTGGCAGAACGCAAGAATCGAACCGTGATGAATATGATAGTTACCATGCTTGCTGCCAAGAAGATGCCAAAGAAACTTTGGGCTGAGGCTGCTGTGTGGACTTTTCATGTTCTAAACAGAAGTCCCACAAAGGCTTTGCCCAATACAACACCCCAAGAAGCATGGTCTGGGTCTAAACCGGTGGTTGATCACTTTAGAGTGTGGGGCTGTCTTGCTCATGTGCATGTTCCAAAGGAGAAAAGAACAAAGCTGGATGACAAAAGTGTGAGTTGCATATTAATGGGTCTTAGTGAAGAGTCCAAAGCTTATCGTCTCCTCAATCCAAAGACTATGAAGATTCTGGTGAGCAAAGATGTAATCTTTGAAGAAAGCAAAGAGTGGGATTGGAGTGAAGATTCCACAAGTCAAGAAGAACCTGAGTTAACATGGATAGATGATAACTCCCTGGATGAGTGGGAATCAAGTGATGATGAAGGTGGATCCAACATGGATCCAGAAGAGGAAGCTCATCAAGACTTGACAGGTTCTATTGATAACACTGAAAGTGATCAAAATGCAGGAACAAGTATTGCAGGAGCAAGGGAGGGTCGCCAAAGAAGGCCTCCAAGTTACTTAAGGGACTATGTTACAGGAGAAGATGAGGTCAATGCAGTGCAAGACATTCCACAAGATCCAATCACCTATGAAGAAGCTTCTAAAAGTGAGAAATGGAGGTGTGCAATGGATGCTGAGATTGAGGCCATTGAGAAGAACCAAACTTGGGAGCTGCTTGACCTACCATCTAACACAAAGTGCATTGGTGTTAAATGGGTCTACAAAACAAAGATAAATGAAAGAGGAGAGATCGAAAAGTTCAAGGCCCGCTTGGTTTCCAAGGGCTACTGTCAAGAACCAGGAGTTGATTATTGGGAAGTTTATGCTCCTGTTGCAAGAATGGATACTATCAGAATGATGATTGATGTTGCTGCTCAAAGAGGATGGCATGTGTACCAGATGGATGTGAAGTCAGCATTCTTGCATGGGAATCTCCAAGAGAATGTCTATGTGCAACAACCCCAAGGTTATGTGATCAAGAATGAGGAACACAAGGTCTATAAACTTCGAAAGGCCTTGTATGGCTTAAAACAAGCACCTAGAGCTTGGTTTAGCCGGATTGAATCATATTTTCTGAGTGAAGGATTCAAAAGGAGCAGCAGTAAACATACACTCTTCATAAAAAGGAATGTCCAGGGTCATATTCTGATTATAAACAGATATGTGGATGATCTGATTTACACAAGAGATAATGAAGATATGTTAAATGAGTTTAAACACTCAATGAAGAAGGAGTTTGAGATGTCAGATCTTGGAAAGATGAGGTTCTTTCTTGGTATTGAAGTGATCCAAACATCCCAAGGAATCCACATTTCACAACAGAAGTATGCTCAGGAGATATTAAAGAGGTTTGAAATGGAAGATTGCAATTCAGTGGTCAACCCAATGGTTCCTGGTAGCAAGATGACAGCTGATGAAGGTGACAAAGTAGATGTGACTCGGTTCAAGCAGATTATTGGTAGCCTGATGTATGTCACTATTACCAGACCAGATATTCAGTTTGCCATAAACTTAATTAGCAGGTACAGTGCAGAACCAAGAGAAGGTCACTATGCTGCTGCCAAAAGAGTTCTTAGGTACCTACAAGGTACTTTGGACCTAGGCATATGGTACAAACAAGGAGGAAAGGAGATGCTAGAGGTGTACACTGATAGTGACTTTGCAGGGGATGTGTAAAGTAGAAAAAGTACTTCTGGCTATGTATTCTTATGGAATGGTGGAGCTTTTGCTTGGTCTTCAAAGAAACAAGATGTTGTAGCACTATCTTCCACAGAGGCTGAGTATGTTGCAGCTGCAACATGTGCTTGTCAAGCCTTATGGGTCAAGGAAGTGTTCGAAGAATTGGGTTTGAAGTTCTCTAAAAGTATGGTGATTATGTGTGACAATACTTCTACTATCAAGCTATCCAAAAATCCAGTTTTCCATGGCAGATGCAAACACATTGGAGTAAGGTTCCATTTTCTTCGTGATCTTGTTAAGGATGAGGTAATCACTTTGGAACATTGTGGAACAAGTGAGCAACTTGCAGATATTTTAACAAAGCCATTAAGTCGTGAGAGCTTTATGAAGCTGAGAAAGAAGATGGGAATGTGTTCTTTAAAAGGCAAACTTGATGAGTTGTCTAAGTCAAGTTTGAGGGAGGGATTGAAGGGATAGTAGTACCTCATGCACGTGGGTTATGAGCTGCATGCTTTTATCCGGTTCAAAGGGATAACTCACGTGACTCTTAGTAGCTTTGCATGGACCGTTGGAATAAAGACTTAGTCATACACATGGACTAACGTTTAGCTTGTTTTTCGTTTTCTGTTTCCTGTTTTCTAGAAAGTAGTTGTTTACTTTTTCTTTCTTTGTAAGTCTATTTAAAGGCATTTACGTTCATGAATAAAGTATCAGAAACTTTTGAGTTCTATACCAGTGTGTTTATCATATACTTGTACTGTAAAACATGAGAGATACCTACAACCCCGTCATGTTTGCAGTTGTGGTTTCCCTCAAAAAGCTTTATTACTAAGGAATTCCTGTCAAGCAAACCTGTTAAACAAATTGACGAAATTGAGAGATCAAACCATTTAGAACTAACCATCACTCAAATACTGTACAGATCAATGAGAATCGATTTCGACTCTTGCAAAATCATGTGATTCGATTAAATAACGTTAATCGATGAAACATCTAGACAATCGATTAAACCTAGATTTTGACTTTGCAAAAACATCAGAGTCGATTAACCTAAAAGCAATTGATGAAAAGTAAAAAAGAATGCTCGATGAAAAGTTAAAATATCATGAATGGATGAGGACTTACCTGGACAATCGATGAAACGCCAAAAAAATCGATAAACAGCACTGCCATTCACTTCTGCAACTGCTATTCAAAGATGAAGGAGGGGTATTTTACCTTTTGGGAGCCGGCAAGTAGCACGTAGAAGGAAGCAGAAGAGAGGAGACGTGAAGCAATCTTACAAACAGGTATGGCATGGCTGCAATGTGTTATGTGTATCTAGATTTGGTAGAAGGAGAAGCATGGCTGTTGTGTGTGTACTTTATATATGGTAGGAGGAGAAGCATGGTTGCAGTATGTACTTTAGATATGGTGCCGGTTTGAAAATCATTGCATCCATGACTTGTAAATTATGCTTCTTGAGGTGTTTTTAAGAGTTTTTTGAATTGTGTGCATTAAAATGTAGTACCTTATGTTTAAAGGGTTGTAATTAAGACTTTAAGACTAAGACTTTAAGGCCCTGTTTGTTTTTGACTTAATGAGCTTAATGGCATGTATGGCTTATTCGGTCAGCCATACATATGTGTTTGGTAGTGGCTTAGTGAAAAACCTCATGGCTTAGCGATTAAGTTTTGAAGGGTGACACTTATGGGGACAGACACATATTTTCCAATTTTACCCCTCAAATCTCTCACCATTATCCTCCCTCCCCTTCTCCCTGCTCCTCCACGTTGCCTCACTTCCTCCATCTCAAAACCCTAAAAACATACAGGAGAGAGAGCGCAGGAGATTGATTGGGTGGGAAACAAGAACCGTTCGTTGATGGGGTTCTTCGTGGATCGATTCGTGGATGGGGTTCTTCGTTGGTTTCACCATCACAAAAAACCCCGTACCCTTTTATCTCATCTCTCTTTCTCTCTCTGTCTCTCAAACACATATGATTCCATTGGATTCACGGCTTCACGGTGAGATGTCTGCAAGTGCACGGTTGTTTCTGGCCCTGGTGTCGTCTTCGTGACCTCTGAGATCGGAATTTCAATAATCTCCGACGACTGTGCCATCGACGGTATTCTGATATTTGTTGCAAACTTGTTTAATACATGATTTCAGTTGGGTTCTGATTTGGGGGACTTTCATGTTCTTCTGATTTGGGGGGACTTTCATGTTCTTCCTCAGAATATTTGTTTGAGGAAGAAAAAGACCTAGAAGAAGGAAATGGGGTAGAAAAGATGAAGAACAAGGGAGGACAATATGATGGTCACGGGTCACCTAAAATATGATGATTTTGCTTTAATTTGCTTATGAAAAGTGGCATGTATGATGATGTTGCTTAAATTTGTCTTGCTTGGGTATCCAGATTTGCTCGATGTTTAATGAAGTTTTTTACTTTAAAACTGTTTAAATTGAGTTAACAATAAACTGTTTAGCACATTTACCAAACAGTTATGTTAATCCATGCTTAATATACAATGAGGGTAAAATAGTCATTTCGGACGTTCAAACCGTTTGTTCAGCACAACATACAAACAGCAAGATATCAGAATCCAGACAGACAGATAAATCCAGACATACATCTATATCCATACAGGACTTAATGAAAAACCAACCAAACAACCCCTAAGACTTTTAAACAAAATGGTTTATAAGATAGTATAGATAACTAGACGGTCTCTTTAAAACTTTTACAATAATTGGGTATTTAGTGCATCTTCAACAGCTTTCTTAAAATGGAGAAAAATAAGAATATGCGGATGTTGATTGTTGAACTACAATTTTGTTCCAATAGCTTTCCCAAAACTATTTTCAAAAATGGAGAAAGTAGAAAAGAAAATGAGTTTTACTCCAAATATGAAGATAACCCAAAAAATGATTATTAATGTTTATTTCTCCAAAATGGAGAATCTGTTGGAGATGAATGTAATTTTCTTTGGAGATTTTGACTTTTGGTTCTCCATTTTAGAGAAAATTTGGGGAAGCTGTTGGAGATGCTCTTAGAGATTCACAATGGAGATTCCTGCAGAGGTTTTTCGTGAGATTTTTACAACAACTTTCGTTGTGGGACAGAGGGGCTTAAACAAGAACTCAGGTTTTTATAATACTTTTCTTTTTCTATTATCATTTTATTTACTTTTTTATTATTTCTTAACCTTTTTATTTTCTTTTACTAAATCTAAAAAATGTACATGTTAAAATTGATACAAACAATATAAATTATTATAAAACACTTTTTTAATTTCGTTTTATTTTTTGTTTCTTATAAAATGTTATACAAATTTTGTATTTGTTTTAATAAGTTTAACTTTTAGTTATCACATTAAATTAGTATGTTTAGATTATTTTTATATATGTAAATTAATATTAATTTATAACCCATAAGTTATTAATTATAAAATATTTTTTCTAATTTTAAAAAATACACCAAATTGTTATATATATATATATATATATATATATATAGAGAGAGAGAGAGAGAGAGAGAGAAAGAGAAAGAGAGAGAGAGAGGTCCGTTATTTTGTATACCGAAATAATAGTGTGGACTTGTAAACCAAGGGTATTTAAGTCTTTTTTTTCAAAATTCGTAATTTTAGGAATAATTCATATTTTTAATTAGCAACAACAAATTTTCTTAATTTTCTCAATTATTTTCATATCTCTCTCTCTCTCTCTCTCTCTCCCTCCCTCCCTCCGGCAACCTCTCACTCTCGACGACGTCCTCCCACGGGTGGCGACCTCCTCCCACTAGCGGCGACCTCCTCCCGCTCCGGCGACCTCCCCCACTTCCGGCGAGTATCATAGTTTTCACGTTTCATATGAGAAAAACATATGAAACTTCGAAATTTTCACATTTCATATTAGAAAAAACATATGAAACTTCGAAAATATATGATTATTCTGAAAAAATCTGAATATTCATATAGAAGAAAATATATGAAACTTAAAAAACTGATTGTTCATATGAGAGAAAATATATGAACCTTCGAAAATATATGATTATTTCATATGGAAGAAGATATATGAAACTTAAAATCCAACAAACATATTATGAAACCGTTTATGAAACTTGAAATTTTCGAAAAACCACTTTATGAAACTTAAAAATTTGAAAATTTCGAAAACACAATTTACCAAAAAACAAATTATGAAACTCGCCGGGAGGGAATACTAGAGAACCACGGTGGTTCTCCATCTCCGGCGTAGTGATGGTGGTTCTCGGTGCCGCCGAAATTTTGTGTGTGAGAGAAAGAGTGAGAAGGCGTCGGAAATTGTGAGAGAGAAAGAGAGAGGAGGCATCGAAAATTGTGTGTGTGAGAGAGAGAGATTCAGATTAAATCCGGAAATTGTGGGATTCATTTATTAAAATAATGACTGTTTTTTCTGGTAATTATCCTATGATTTTATTTGATTTTTAATTCCTAAACTACCCTTTCCATATTTTTTACATAAATTTAAATCCGGAAATTTCTCAACCATCGATCAGGATAATGGATGGTCTAAATTGGTTTACATAGTTCACATGATAAAGTTGGTTTTACAAAAGAAGCTCCCTCCCTTCTCTCTTTCTCTCTCTCTCTCTCTCTCTCTATATATATATATATATATATATATATATATATATATATATATATATATATATATATATATATATATATATATATATAGGGGCCTAATCAAATAAGAACTTGATAAAATGTGATAACTGTGAGATCCAATCTCATCCACTCATTTAAAAAATTAATATTATTATTAGATAAATACAAAAGGGCAATATAGTAATATACTAAATATGACAACTCATCCCTTGGTTTTCTCTCCTACCTCTTTTATACCATATCTCTTAAACCAAATAACCTAAATTGTTTACCCACATCCCACGCCTCTCTTCTCTTCCCCACGCCTCCCTCATCCCCACGTTACCCTCTTCCGGCGGTCTCCCTCTTCCGGCGGTCTCCCTTTTCCAGCGATGACAACAAACGTCAAAAAGGCAACAAGAACCAACGACAAGATTCCGGCACCGGTTAATCGGTAACTTCCTGCATCTCCTTCTTTTGAAAATAAAGCACCGATTGTGGTTGTTTTTGTCTCGTTCATCCAACACCAATAATCAACCGCATCAAACCCCTTTCATATGATGGTGAACTCCGCTCCCTCTCATCCCTCAAAGCAGTGACGATGTTGAACCACCGTCGGATTTCAAGTTCATGGCGGCGAGTGCAAACCCATCTACAAATAACGAGTCACCAAGCAGTGGAAATGACGCCACCACCGTTAATAATAGCGGTAGTGGTGGTGCCGCCGTGCAGTATATCGATGGTGGTGGTTCGAAGTCATACAAATATGAAGACGATCACAACGGTACAATTTTGATTTTCAATCTCCCCCTCTCTATGATTTCAGATCTCGCCGGAGATGTAACGCAAATCTCGTTGGAGATGTAATATCAGAGATGTATCACAGTTTTGATTTTCAATCTCCCTCTCTCTGATTCAAGTACCGTTGTTTACGAATTGTATCACATGTGGTATCACAGTGGTATCACAGTGGTATCACATGTAGCATCACAGTGTATCGCAATGTATTTTAAGTGTATTTTAATGGTAATTACAATGTAACAAAATGTATCTTAATGGTAATCACATTGTAACACAGTGGATATCATTGTGTTACATTGTGTATCTTTGTATTTATTTTGGGTATCATAGTGCATTTTGTATGGTAATGACAGTGTAACACAGTGGATATCAATGTGTTACATTGTGCATCGTTGTATGTATTTTAGGTATCATAGTGCATTTTGTATGGTAATCACAATGTAACACAGTGGATACTATGTTACATTGTGCATCGTTGTATCTATTTTGGGTATCATAGTGCATTTTGTATGGTAATCACAGTGTAACACAGTGGATATCACATTGTGTCATGTGTTTGTCGGAAAAAAATTTGCCGGTGAAGAGATGGCCGGAGAGGAGAGAGGAGAGAGAAGAGAGGAGAGAGAGAGGAGGAGGGGTGAGGGAGGAGAGAGGATACTTTTAAAATACCTAAATTGACCTTTGATTAAAATTTAAGTCAATATTACCAAAATAAAATAGTTTCCTAATTTATCTCTGATTTGTGGTTGAGATTGGATCTCACAGTTATCACCTTTTACTAGGATCTCCCATTAATAGGCCCCTATATATATATATATATACATATATATATATATATATATATATATATATATATATATATATATATAGGGAGGGTTAGGTTCACGTTAGACCAACTTGTCTTCGTGAGACCGTGAGACAAAAAATAACACTAAAACTCCACAACGATTCATTGTGAAGGTACAGAAAACAACGAACCTTTACAACAAAAACACTGTGAAGGTTTATCTTCATAGTCTTTTGCTGTGAAGGTTTAGTGTTATTGTTTTGTTCTCACAGGTTTTACGAAAATAGTCCGGTCTCACATGATCTCAAGTCTACAGGGAGAGGTTCAGATGAGAAATGCTAAGTGTGTGAGAAATATAGAAATGATCCTAGATCTTCATCTGGTCAACATTTGCAGCTTTGAATGTGAAGCACCGGATTATTCCTCGCGTGGTCTGCAAAAAATAGAGGGGTAGTTTCGTAAAATACACGGGACAAGTTCATATTTGAACCTCTATGATTCACATATAAACTAAACGTTCATATGTGAATCAATTAATTAGTTCATATGAGAATCACAAAGATTCATATGTGAATTTGTTAATTAGTTCAACTGGTTCATATATGAATCTACGGTTAATTAGTTCATATGTGAATCAGTTAATTAGTTCATATATAAATAACAAAGGTTCATATGTCAATCAGTTAAAAAGAGTTTATATGCGAATTACACAGGTTCACATATGAACATATAGTTCATTTGTGAATCACATAGATTCACATATGAGCTCGTCCCGCGTATTTGTAAAAAGTACGAAACTCTCCTTCTATTTTTTGAATAGCCGCAACTTTTGACCAGTCGAAGCCGCAATTCTTGACTAGTCAAAGCTGCAATTCTTTACCAGTCAAATTCTATTTTGGCCATATGAATGGCTATGATTACTATATATATAGGTGACACCATATGATCCATTATCCACACCTCTCTTTAAAAAAATGGAAAATGACATTGAGAATCAAAAAAGCTTTCAAATGCAAGTAAGGATGTTGAGTGTGCATTTGGAATGCTTCAATCTCGTTGGCTATAATTAAAGAACCATCAAGATTGTTGTATAAGGAAGAGTTAAGGCATATCATGCATACATGTATAATTTTACATAATATGATGGTTGAAGATGAAGGTGACATGTTGATCAATTGGATCGATGATGAGTTAGATAATTCGACACAAATATTTCAATGGTCCACCCATGAATTCGAAAAATATATTTTCAAAGAAATTTTGAGATGCACTCAAAAAAAGTTCATCATCAACTCCGCTCTGACTTAATTAAACATATTTGATCGAATCAAGATTACGTGTGATCTACATAAGTATATATTTGTTAGCTCCAACTTCTGTTCTAAGAAGTATTGAAAAATAGGCTAAGGGAAGATAACTGACAGAGCCTCTGTCGGGCACCAAAAGCAAAGAACCACGAGCAACCTTCACTTGGAACGTTCACCAGAAGACCATCAGAGGACAAGGCCACAGAGCCTCTGTCACCCTTGGCAGAGCCTCTGTGGTATGAAGACTCAGAAGCTTGAAGATACTTGAAGACCAAGACATAGACAAGTGTGTCTCTCCCGTGCCTCTGCTGTACGAAGATTCGGAAGATCAATAGTACAAGGCGTGCCATTATGTAGAATCCAGATCCGTGCAACAATCGTGTTTATGTGAATAAAGATATGGACGAATAAAGTAATCACAAAGGCTGCCCACTTAGCTATTTGATCAGAGAATAATCGTTACAATGCTGAAAGCTAAATGAGACAACTCACTATTTTTCTAAGCTAGTTGCACATTATATATGCTGGGCCCGTGGTAACAAGCCCACGGCCCGTTCACTATGGACTATGTTTAAGACAATACAAATTACACCCTTGAACTTTAAATCAACACATAAAACTTGCCCTAACAATCTCCCCCTTTGATTTGAAGTTCAAATTCGCGCTCTATCTCTTGCCAGTTGAAGACGTAACGTTTGCGTAGAGCGAAATGAACCTCGAAGAATCTGATGGCGCGACGGTAGTCAAGACGATCTTCAACAATATCCAAAGCATTCTGTGCAGTTCTTTCATTCAGATTTGGAACATAGGATACCTTTGGATTTTCTGATTCGTGCTTGATGATCTTCCGAAGAGCGTCTTGAACCTTGAGCAGTGTGCCGTTGCAAAATCGATCTACCTGACTGAACCTCATAAACTTCTTTTCTTTCTGAGCGTTGAGGAAGACGATCCCAAATTCCGGTTGAAGCAGCATTGCGTTCTCGGGATACATCGACAGTTCAGGAGCTTTCAGATTCGGTTTGAGCAGATTTACCTTCTTTGATCGGTTCTCGATTGCCATTTGAAAGTCCGTAAGATAAGACATCATAATGGAACGGACGAGGAATCGTCGAACCGCTTCGAGCGCCTTTGTTACAGCAAGCGGTCGGATGGTTCTGGTGCGAAGGTCTTTCAAAAGGACCAGGAGGTCGAACGAATGGAGATGCTTAAAGTCAGCCTCAGAAAAAATCCATTCTTTTCCGTCTTCACGTCGAACAGTGAAAACGGGAAAGACGATCTTCATAATTTTGTTTGACTGAATCTTTAGCACCTCTGAAATTTTATATTTGGTTCGAACCTGATCTCTCGGAAGACACCGCTTCATGGCTTCTACGTATCGGAGTTGACGTGCTGGTTCAGGACTGTAGATGCCAAGACAGAAGGTCGGCTCGATCGGGCGAATTTGGTGAATGAACAGATTCTTCAGGGATTCTTCCAGATGAGGAATGAGGATCTTGATCTTCTCCCAACGGTTTTGTTGCTGAGGAGAGGGAGGAAGATCAGGAGCTGTCGTTTGTAGTTGTCGGGTTGATCTGTAGTCGTGGCAAGTGGAGTCGAGTGAACGGGAGGTGCACCATAGTAGTTCTGAAGCAGAAATTGGTCGTAGTCTATGTTGTCGTCTTCATCAGTAGGAAACACCAAATTTACCTCGAAGTTGACGGCTTTGGCAGCTTTTTCGTACCATACGTCTTCAGTTTCCGGGTTGGTGTCACATGCTGGATCTCTCAAGGTGAGCGAAGGCATGTCTGATGGTTCTTCAGTGACCAATTCCTGTCTTGTACCCTCGGGCTTTTCAACCGTTGGGGCTTCATCATCTGAAATGTCCATATCAATGACCATCTGGGCTAGAGGCAACTCGGCTTCTGGTTCGGCTGTTGTAGCTGCCGCAGTTGGGGGTTCCTGATGAACCGCATATGTACATTCAGTGTGGAGCAGGGAGGCGGTCTTGGTTAGACGTTGTCGCTTCTCCCCCTCACGGTGATCAGGATCCTCCTGGTCATCGTGCTTACGTTTGAGACCGCCGGCTTGACTCTTACAAGTGTCTTCTAGTGAGCGGACCCTCTCAGACAGCGTGGCAAGTGCTTTGTTGTAGTCGTTGAGGGTCGAGTCAATGGCGTCAAGGCGTGATGTGATGGACGAAGAAGGAGCAGTGACCTGGGATCGTAGAACGGAGATCAGGTCTGCTTCAGCAGATGTGGTTGTGTCGGATTCCTGGATCAGTTGGGCTAAGAGCATCGTCTTTAGAGTATCCACCGAGTAAGTAGGTTGCAGTGGAGGCGGTGGGTGCACAGAGACAGATTCAGTGCTGACGAGAGGGCTCTTTCCTTTGAAAGCACGCGTCGCCTTGGCAATCTCAGCGGCTACATGTTCCTGCATTTGTTGCTCCATAACCTGTCGGACAGCCTCAAGGGTGCTGTCCAGAGACCCTTTTGACACGAAGTCGGGTAAAATAACACCGGGCTCACTTAGAGTACCCGTTGAGGCGTCTACCGTAGAGGTAGAGCCACCTACGTTCACAGCTGGCGTGATGTTGACTGTGGTAGGATTTCCGTCCAATCCTCGTGTTCCGGCAGTCTGAGACACTATAGACGTTCCGGTCGGGTCACTAAGAGCCGCGACGTGGTGTTGTTCCTCATCAAGTGTCCTAGGCGAAGAATGTTCAGTAACAATAGGCTCTAGACTCGATGGTGCACACAAAGAAGTCGAGACCGGGGGCTGCTGATCTCTTATTTCAACACCAGCACTCTCCGAGTGAGAGACCGGTGGAAGTTGAGCTTGTTCCCCGTGTGATATTGAAACATCCGTCTGTTTTGAGACGGATGAGTGGCTATGGGGGGTGTGCAATTGCTCCGCTGGGTCCACGGAGGCTTCTTCAATACCCCGTCCCAACAGATGAGACGGGATAGCAGATGTGGCAACCCGGATATCACTCGGTTTGGGTCGCTCTTGAGCCTCGTTATCTTTACGGCTCGATCTTTCCTGGTTCAACTTTGAACGCAGTTCTCTCTGTCTCGCATGATCTAACTCATCACATGTGTCTCCCTCAGATGCCCTAGTGGTAGGTCCGGTTCCAGTATGTGGAGGGGAGTCAAGTGGGATGCCAACGGTAAAATCAGTGTTGGGTCCGATACCGTGAGGGATATGCGTCAAGCGGATGTTGCGGTCGGTATCGGAGTCCGTGGAGTCGGATTCCACGTCTTCGACTTGGGTACTTGGAGAAGAGGGTTCGGTTATATATGGTTTGGTGGTGTGATGTAGGCGTGGTCTCGAAGAAGGACCTGGTTGGGCTGAACTGGAACCGGGCTGCGATTCCGCTGCACCACCTACACTCGCTCCCCTTCCTCTCAAAACTAACGTTCCCCGCCCGACAGCACCTGCTTGTCGGGCCCTTCCACCTCTCACTCTTGGACCCTCACGTCGCTCGGGTCTATGTCCCTGGGCAGGTCCCTCCGGCTATGGCTGGACCACGGGATTTCCTAACTCTCCCCTATAAGCAACTACCCCCGGTGCAGCGGGATCGGCTATGGCTAGTAGGGCGGCAGGAATGGGTGAGGCGACCGCATCGGATGGGTTGCGGATCACCATGAATTGTAGGTGGCGTATGGGACATACCGGATGTGTGAGTCGTCGTGGAATGGTGGGATTGGCATCCATGTGTTGTCGAACGGCAAGCGAAAGGAATCGCGGATATGGAAGAAACTTCTTCTGTTTGGTGCCGCTGATATGTCGGATGGTGGTCACAAGTTCACGCCAGATGATCATGGCGAAGTCGACGTGGCGGTTGTAGCACACGGCGTGAACAAGGCGGAGAAAGTCGCCGGTACATTGGTCAATACCTTTCCATCGGGCGGATAGGCATCGGTTGAGAATAGTGAAGAGCGTGTACCAAATAGGCGCCAAGTACTTTCGATTGAAGACCGATGGCCGTGGAAGGTCGGAGTTGTACCCAAGAGCACGCATTTGGGCGCAGAGAGTCGCATCGTTAACGGTAGGATCGTACCGTTCATGGTTGTTGGCAGTGGCCTCAGGCAGGGATAGTAAACGGCGAAAAGAATCCGGCGTCAGTGTAAACGGGTGGTTGTCTATTCGCGTTGTGATTGTCTGAGTGTTGCCAATTGTGCGGACTTGCGCCGTCAGCCAGACTTGTAGAACGTAGAGCAAGGGAACGTCGGCTATGCGAGTGAGTGCCTCAGAAATGGGATGGCGCATCAGAATGTCGAGTATGACCTGATGTTGGGGGTTTGGTCTGAAAAGCGCCGGGTCGAGGTAGTGGTTGTTCGCCTCTAGCTCGATGCCATGGTCAGGGTCGACCAGTGCAGCATCAGCTACTTCGTCTATAATTTCCTCCTCCTGAGGAATTTGTTCTTCCGGGTTTTGTTGTTCCGCCATTTGAAAATCTGCAAAGGAGCACACGGTTAGGGTCATAATTAGAATTACAAGTGTAGGTGCGTACCTTAGCTTTGAATGGCTCAATCTGAGATAGATCGAGGACTGGTTTTGATAAAAAAAACAGGCAAGAACTGGACAGCACAGGGCACTTTTCCGGACAAAATGAGGTGTCCGGATAACATGATTTGTCCGGATGGCAGAGGAGTCCGGATGATTATACGAGTGTCCGGGTAAAATTGAATTACCCGGACAAGGTTCCCTGATAAAGTGAGTATTCCGGATAAAGGCGTTGTCCGGACTCCAAACTTATCCGGTAGTTGAACTTACCGGAAACCATAAGGTTTCCGGACAACTAGGTTTCCGGTAGATTGAGAGAGTCCGGATGTATCATCAAACACATTGAGTGTGTCCGGATAGAAGCGCATGTCGATGATGGTGTCCGGACACGATGAGTGTGTCCGGACGAAACGCCTTGGTGAGAAATCGACCAAATCTAGGTTTAAAGGCCAGTGTAAATGCACATAAGTAGACCAAATAACATTCTAGACTACCCTTGGTCATTCCCTATCAATCTTACGCCGAAAGAACCCCAAATCGTGTGGATTCGAGGTGTGGTGTTCGGGATTAACAATCTCGATCAAACCGAGGTTTGATTGAGAGGCAATAAGAATCGAGATTCGTATAATAAAGAGGTAGTGGGAATCACGAACAACATACCTGAGTTTGGAGTGAAACGTGTGCGTGAATCGTGCGATTGAGGAGAGTCCGAGCGAGATAGAATATCGACGAGGGTTTAGGGTTTGTGCAAGAGAAACCGGGTAGAATGAAATATGAGGTACCCGGGTGTCTTATAGGACCCGGGTGTTGTCCGGAGAAGTTGACCGACCCGGGTCTGTCCGGTCCGGATACTGTCCGGACAAACAGAGGTGTCCGGACATCCTCAAGAGTCCGGATAACACTGTTTTGGCAATTTCCGTAGAATGCTCAGTAAACTGTGCTGCCAGGGATCTTTCTCTCGCTCCCCCTCAAATTGAGCATGGGATTGCCAATGCTCCCCCTCGAATCGTGCAGTAGGGTGCAGGTGAGGGATCCAACACACAAAATTTTGAGTGTTGGATAGAAAACGTTGTGTCGCTCCCCCTCAAGTGTAGACCAAGGTGGACTTGGGAGTGCCCACACACATAAAAAAAACTGTTGAACTGTTTAAGAAAAACTGTGTGTGACGCTCCCCCTCAACAGATTAGAAGACTTACCTGATATGGCAGTTAGCTCCCCCTGAACACATTAACAAATGGTGAAAGCACAGAGATCGGGAATTAACAAACAAACGACGGTATTGAATAAAAGAAACACACGAAGAAAGAGGAAAAATAGACGAAACTACCTAACAAATACAGAAACTAAATCTACCTGTGTTACTGAGGCAAGTAGAATACCAGTGCGAGGAAGTGTTTGCTCAATCGTCCAGAGTGTTGACACCGGATGATAAGTAGACAGTTACTCGTAGAGGTATGGAACTTGACAAGGGTACACAAATGGATTAAGTTTTCAGGTTTAGCATACCTAGCTTGAACACCAGAGTTTTAAAACGCTTTTCGTCCAAGGCTTTGGTAAACAGGTCTGCTAACTGATTCTCAGTATTTACGAAGTAGAGTTCGACAGTACCTCTTTCGACGTGATGCTTAATGAAATGGTACCGAACGTCGATGTGCTTCGTCTTGGTGTGCTGGACCGGGTTGCTTGAAATAGCAATAGCACTCTTCGAGTCACAGTAGATCGGGACCTTGACATACGTGAAACCGTAGTCCTTGAGTTGTGTCCGCATCCAGATGACTTGGGAACAGCAGCTTGCGGCGGCCACATATTCCGCCTCGGCAGTTGACGTTGAAACGCACTGCTGCTTCTTTGATGCCCAGCTTACCAGACTATCACCCAGGAACTGAATGTGCCCCGATGTGCTCTTCCGATCCATCATGCAGCCCGCGTGATCGGCGTCAGAATAAGCTGATAATCCAAAACCTGTCTCTTTCGGGTACCATAGGCCAAGATCAGCAGTACCACGTAAATAACGAAAAATTCGTTTAACAGCAGTCATGTGAGACTCTTTTGGGTTGGATTGATACCGGGCACACAGGAAAGTCGAGAACATTATATCTGGCCTACTGGCAGTTAGGTACATTAAAGAGCCAATCATTCCTCTATACAGCTTCTGATTCGCATCCGGTCCATTGGGATCGGCGTGAAGCTTTGTAGTCGATGCCATGGGAGTTTTCATTGGTGAGGCCTGGTCCAATTGGAATTTCCGAAGAATATCCCGAATATATTTGGACTGGTTAATGAATATTCCGGTCGAAAGTTGTTTAACTTGTAGACCAAGGAAGAAATTCATCTCACAAAGCATACTCATTTTAAAATATTTTCCCATTAGTTTGGCAAAGTTCTTGGCATATAGAGGATTGGTAGAACCGAAAATGATGTCATCAACATATACCTGAGCCAAGACTATATGACCTTCCTCATTTTTAATGAAAAGAGTAGAGTCAATTGTACCTCGTGTGAAGCCTTTCTCTAATAAGAACTTAGAGAGAGTATTGTACCAAGCTCGCGGGGCCTGTTTTAGACCATATAGTGCTTTGTCTAAAATGTAGACATGGTCAGGCTTCGAATCATCCACAAAGCCGTCGGGTTGTGACACATAAACTTCTTCTTCGAGATCGCCGTATAGAAAGGCCGTCTTCACATCCATTTGGAAGACTGTGAAGTTCTTGTGCGCAGCATAGGCTAGAAACATACGGATTGCTTCGATTCGCGCCACCGGAGCGTAGGTCTCATCAAAGTCTATCCCCTCTTGCTGACGATATCCCTTTGCCACGAGTCGCGCCTTGTTGCGGACAACAATGCCGTCTTCATCCTTCTTGTTCTTGAAGATCCACTTGGTGCCGATCACCGTTTTGTGTTTTGGACGTGGAACCAATCACCACACCTTTAGAGCTTCGAATTGATTGAGCTCTTCTTGCATGGCAATTATCCAATCCGAATCTTCAAGCGCCTCGCGTACGGTTGTTGGCTCTATTTTGCTTAAGAAGCCGGAGAAGAGACAGAAGTTGGCGGAAGCGCCTCGCGTATGAACAGGTGTAGAGGGATCACCGATGATTTGATGCAGGGGATGTGCCTTCGTCCATTTAGTGGTGTGTGGAAGCGGCTGCTGGGTGGAATGAGATGTGTCCGGATCCATATACGAACCAGATGGAAGGTCTTGTACAGCTTCGAGAGTAGCAGGTTGAGTTCTCGGAGGAGGTGGGGAAGGATTCGCCAATGGTTGTACAACTTCTGGTTCCGAGGAATGCCGAGGTTGATCGTCGGTTGTCGAGGAAGGCGAATCTGTAGGAACGATCTCCGGAACTGGGTTTGGGTCCTCCGGGGGAATCACAGGAACAGGTGACTCAGGTGATGACTGCTGTACTGTCTCCATGGTGTTAGAGGGTGAGCTTGTAGAAGGCGGTGGACCAGAGAGGTTGTCCAAATCTTCAAGACGAGCAACTTCAATCCGAGGAATAGCTGAGACAGATGGGGGAGCATGAAATATGTCAGCATAAAAATGCTCAAACAATAAATCTAAATCAGAATAAGTTGCATTCGATGAAGATGCACGATTCAGATTTACTGTCATTTGTGTAGATCCCGAACTAGAAGGTCCGGAAGCTAACATACCAGTTAAACCGGGTTCTGAACTGCGATGTTCAGAAGCCAACTCTTCGGCTTCGTCGAATGTCACGTTTATGCTCTCAACAACGGATTTAGTCCGTGTGTTGTAAACGCGATAAGCCCTAGCCTGCATTGAGTATCCGATGAAGAATCCTTTATCCGCTTTGGGGCTTAGTTTGCCGAGATCATATTTGTCGTTTAGTACGTAGCACGTGCATCCGAACGCGTGAAAGTAGCCAATAGTTGGAATGTGATTATTCATGATCTCGTAGGGCGTCTTGTTGAATCGCTTGTACAGAATCGTGCAATTTTGCATGTAACAAGCTGTAGATACTGCTTCAGCCCAAAGATATAGCGGTAGATTGGCTTGGGAAAGCATTGTGCGTGACGCTTCGACTAGGGTACGGTTACGTCTTTCCACCACACCATTTTGCTGAGGAGTGCGTGCGGCAGAAAAGGTGTGCGAAATTCCTACGGAGGAGAGATAACCGACCATCTTGGAATTCTTGAATTCCGTTCCGTTGTCGGTTCTGATGGACTGAACTTGTTGATGCTTGTTCAATTGGACCGTCTTGAGATGCTTGATGATGATCTCAGGAGTTTCATCCTTTGAGCGGAGAAACATCACCCAGGTGTAACGGGAGTAATCGTCCACTATCACCAGAACGTACTTGCGCTTGTTGATACTCGCAACACGCATCGGTCCACACAAATCCATGTGAAGGAGTTCGAGAGTCCGAGAGGTGCTGGGAGTGTCCTTTGGTGGATGGGATGCACACTTCATCTTTCCCTTCTCGCATGCCTCATACAGATGATCCTTTACAAACTGAAGGTTGGGCATGCCTCTAACGTGTTTGCCGAGCACCAGCTGATTGATGTTTCTAAAGTTGAGGTGCGAGAGGCGTCGATGCCAGATCCAAGCTTGGTCGGAAGAGGCCTTTGACAGGAGGCAGACAGGGTTATCAATTGAAAGAGCCGAGATATCAATGGTGTAGAGGTTGGTTCTTCGATGTCCAACCAGTAGTGTCTCACCGTCATCGGTGAGTATTCTACACCTTGTCTTTTTGAAACTGACCTCAAGATCTTTGTCGCAGAATTGGCCTATGCTGAATAAGTTGTGACCCAACCCTTGGACGTGTGACACCTTCTTGATGGTGATCTTATCATGCACGATGTCGCCGCAGCCCACAATCGGCGAACGCTCGTTGTTGCCAAATCTCACATCTCCTTATTATTCTTCTTTGTAGTTCGTGAGAAGCTCCCTCCTTCCGGTCATGTGCTTGGAGCATCCTGAATCTAAGTACCACACATGACCGCCCTGCAAAACAAGATTAGAGAAGTTTAGGTACCCAAATTTGTTTGGGTCCTGGAGGGTTAGGAGTGGCTCCCTTTGAAGAAACCTGTTTTGGCACGCCTTTCCCGTTAGGTGAAGAATGTACACCCGTTGGGAGAACTGATTTTCGCGTTTGTCGCCTCTTAGGTGCAGATTGTACACCCGTGGGAGGAACATGTTTTGTGCCAGGTTGCCTTTTAGGAGCTGGTTTAACCTTGGTAGGAGCAGTCCATCTAGGATTGGATCTAGCCTCCCGCCGTGGTTGAACCATTGAATGATTACCCCGTTTATGAGATGGATTGTTCTTGTAATTACGGGGACTGTGTTTTGCATAGAGATTATATACACAAGATGGTGCATACCAATCATTTTTCAGAATGTCATGAAAGTTATTCCCACCACAATTAGAACAACAAAGACAATCATGCGATAAACGAATCAAGTGTTGAAGAGAGTTTAGTTTAACAGGAAAAGACACTACTTTTTCCAAACTAGCTTCAAAATCATTCCAACCACAATTTGAACAACACACGCAATCATGCAATAAGCGAGCCAATTGTGGAAGAGAATTCACTTTAACCGCAAAAGAAACTTCAAAATAATACTGTTGATTCCAATCACTACTGTCTTTGTTTATTCTAGAATTTAAAGCATGGGAAAATGACTTTGATGCATCCTTCTTGACAGAATCCTCCTTTAGCCACTTTGGTGTTACTCGTCTGGCTTGACCATTTTTAGCTGCAACAGCAGGTACAGAATGATCAGTGACTTTTGAAGGAGTTGGAGCTTTAATGGAAACTTGTTTAGTCTTTTGCCTTGGCTGTGACGTATTTTGGGAAACAGGTTTAGATGTTAAAATTTTGATCACAGCTGGGCCTTTTGAGTTTGAACATGCTCCCTTTTCAAAATTGACCTTATGAGTCACAACTGGGGATAAAAAATCTGTGTGACTCGGAAGAGGTTTGTCGAAGGGGAACGACTCGAACTCTCCCTCATCATCACCTTCTGAGTTCATGAATTCAGAAAAATTTACTTCAGGAATGTCGGGACTTGGACTGGTGGAGGAAGGCGAGGAACTCTTCGTGCTTGTGTGCTTTGGGGAATTTGGTGCGGAAGCTAAGAAGAAATCAGAGTTCAAATTCCTTAAAACACTCTCGTCTTGAGAAGCATAACCGGTTTGTGAATTGGAAATCTTGTCTAAATAAACTTTGCACGAAGATTTGTCAGATGAATTTGAGGAAGGTTCGGGTGAAATCTCCTTTTTAGATTGGAGTCGGTCAATTTGCTCTTGAAGTTGACCATTTTTCGCATATTCTTCCATCTTTTCTGTTGCCAAAGCAGACAGTTGTGATGTAAGTCGATGGATTTCACTCCGAAGGATCTCCTGTCCTTCATCAGACACAGCTTCGGTTTTTGACCGGTTGTTGTTTCTCAAGTTTGTCAAGTAAAGCTTGCTTTTCTTTTGTCATTTCAGACAATTTAGATGAAAGCGTATTGATTTCCCACAGAAAATTTTCCTTTGCTTCACTTGTCATACCATCGGTTATCTCAACTTTGAGTTTCTCAAGAGCTTTGTTTAAATCGTTCTTCTCATTTTGAAAAACCAGCCGTTCTCTTTCCAATAACTCCTCCAACTCTACTATCTTTGCTTCCAAGATGAGAGGGGGAACATAGAGTTTAAACTCATCCGTCTCAGTCTTGGTTGCTGGTGCTACATCCTCATCCTTCTTGGAGGAATCCTTGGGTGTTGGCACTTTGTAGGGGTCGAAGTAGTCATTCGAGAGGTACTTCTTTGGATTTTTCTGATAAGAGTAATTTAGAGGTTCATAGCAAAATGGAAGTTGAATTCCGAGTTTGTGTGTGCGCTTGTATTCCTCTGTTTCCTCTTCTTTTTCAGGTTCTAGGGGACCAGTCCACTTTATTTTGTACTCCGGGTACTTTGTAGATAATCCATAACAGGCAAAATCATACAAAATGGGTACATGCCATCTTCCCTTTTTTAAATAGTGGGGATTATCATATCTGATTCCCCACTCTTTGTTAAAATGTGTGAACTCTTTGGGTTTGTTCAGGAAAATGGTTTGATCTGTTTGTCCCCTTTGGTGGAGTTTGGTTTCAAGGTTTAGGATTTTAGCCACATACTCCTTGTGTTGAACTTGAAGGGAAGAACATTGATAAATAATGTCTTCTTTCTCATTCAAGCACTGATCAAGCTGACGCTGAAGTTCAGATATTCTGACCCTTAAGTCTTTGGGTGCTAATGAAAGGATTTTGCATTTATCCTTTAAATCAGCATTTTCAGACTTATACTTCTCAGTTAACTTTATTTGAACATTAAGCTTTTCTGTTAGAGTTTTAATTTCAAGCTTTTGTTCTTTAGAAGTGGCCTTAAAGGATTCAGCCTGACCATAAAATGATTGCATAGCACTTAAAAAATCTGGTTGAGAAGATTCACATACCTGATTTGCAAGTGTAGCTGCGGTTTCCTCATCAGTGGAGGAATGATATCCCATGAAGGCATTAGCAACTTCATCTTCATCTTCATTGTCAGATCTTTGCAGCCAGTAATCATCCTCAGCGAACATTGCTTCTCCAGTCGCCTTTTGTTTTGCTAAAGCTAGCTTAGCCTCGTAGTAGTGGACATTCTTCACTGTAGGCTGGCGGCAGTCTTTGGCAAAGTGACCAAGTTTCCCGCAATTATAGCATTTCACGGGCTCATCTTTCTTCTTGCGGTCAACTTTCTCAGTCTTGTCCTTCTTTTCAGTCTGATCTTGCTCATCAACCTTCTTCTTACCTTCATATTTGTCTTTGTAGTCATGACGCTTGTTGGCAGAAGTGGAGTAGCGCTGACCATTAGACGTTGGTTTCTTGTAAAACTGTTGTTGCTTGAAGGTCTTTGTCAGGAGGGCAATGGCTTTCATGAAGTCGTTTACTTCACTATCAGAATCTTCATCTTTCTTCTCTTCCGGTTCAGAATCAGAAGAATTATGCTTTTGAGCCCGTTCGGTGTGTCGGCTCGAAGATCTTCCCTTGTTAGTGGAAATTAGAGCAATGGGATCAGCTACAGGCTTGGGTTCAGTCTTCTTTTCGACAAGCAGTTCATTCACTTCATCTTCATCCTGAAGAAGTGTCTCATAGAGTTCATTTATGCCGATTCTTTCAATCAGGTTGTTATGTCTGACATGAGAAGCAAAAACTTTCCATTCGGGTAAGAGATTGTTGAGGAACTTGAGAGCATTCTCAGTGTTCGACCTAACTATCCCATTCTTGTTCAGCTCATTGAGTAGAGAGCAGAAACGTTCATAAGCCTGAGTAAGAGTCTCGCCAGGACGCTGCTTGAAACCATCGAACTTGGTTATAGCAGTATTGATCTTCAGCTGATTTCCCACTGCACTCCCACGCATCATTTTGGCAACTTGGTCCCACATGCCTTTAGCCGTGGCTTTGTAGCTGTCGATGGCGGTGTAGATAGAATTGGGAAGAGCTTGTACCAGATATCTCTTTGCCTGTTTCTCCCCTTCTATCCTCCCTCTTTCAAACTCTGTCATTTCGACAAAGGACTTTTTCTCTTTCTTGGGTCCAGCACTTGCAGTAGCTGCAATATCCTTCATTGGTGGCGCGATGGGACCTTCTTCAAGAGCTTTCTTGATGAACTCATAGTTGTCCTTTGATTCAATGAAAATCATGAATCTGTCGTGCCATTGACTGTATTCGTTTGGGTATAGACATGGGGGCTTGGTGTCGGTACCAATTGCAAGTGCATCATGAGAAATAGACATCTTTGGTTGCAACTGAGTGATCGTCAGACGGGTATATCGATTCGAAATGAGAACCTAACGCAAGATTCTAAGAGTGGAGTCCTAACGCAGGTTCTAAAGTGGACTACAGTGGTCTTACCGGATAGTAATCCAAGTAAGGTAGTGATCTGAAAGTATCTGGATTGGATTTACGAAAACACAGCTTCAAAAAGTGCAGAGTTGTCCGGATAAGCAGGAGTTGTCCGGAAATCTTGAGTTGTCCGGATAACCAAGGTTACCGGATGCTCTGAAGATACCGGATGGCAGTAACCGGAAAATCAAGACTTTACCGGGTACTTAGAAGTTTCCGGAAAGAATGATGTGTCCGGATACTTCGATGATTCCGGGTAAATGAGGATTTCCGGATAAAACGAATTCCGGATACTTTGAGTTGTCCGGAACTAGATTACCCGGAAAAATAGAAATTTGAAAGACTTACCCGGATGGATGACTTACCCGGAAAGATGACTTGTCCGGATGGAACCAGAAACGTCCGGACACCTTGATCTGTCCGGAAAACGCGGCTGTTTTGTCCGGAAAAGTCGGATGTTTTTGCTAAATTCGATCGAAACTCGACTAGGGTTACTCTAATGTGTTCCTGAAAGATTAGAAACAACACCAAGCACAAAACAACACTAACCCAATCGATTTTAGAGCAAAAACAACACTTTTTGGTAGCAAAAATCGGATTTTTGAGTAAGAACACAACCAAAAGTTTTGAACTTGATTTGCAAAATTGACCAATCAAACGAACGAATTAGGATGTGAAATTTTGCAGAAACTCTTAGAATGATAATGCTAACACAACCCAATAAGCAAAAACAACTGATTTCGATTGAATCAAAAATATCAAGAATTCAAGAAAAGTCAGACGAGTGAAAGTCAAACTAACCAGCATTTGATGAATTCAAACCTTAGAATCAATCCGTCCGTCTGCTCTGATACCAATTGTAGAATCCAGATCCGTGCAACAATCGTGTTTATGTGAATAAAGATATGAACGAATAAAGTAATCACAAAGGCTGCCCACTTAGCTATTTGATAAGAGAATAATCGTTACAATGCTGAAAGCTAAATGAGACAACTCACTATTTTTCTAAGCTAGTTGCACATTATATATGCTGGGCCCGTGGTAACAAGCCCACGGCCCGTTCACTATGGACTATGTTTAAGACAATACAAATTACACCCTTGAACTTTAAATCAACACATAAAACTTGCCCTAACACATTACACTTTCCACGTGTCATCCTCTGAAGGGTCACAGCTTTTGCAGATGGCGGCGCACTACATCGTCGTGTACCAGGATCTGTCCCACGATGTTGTCTCTTGTACCTTTGTACTTCTTGTCTACTATTTGTCCCCTGTAATCTAGTATAAATAGAAGGCCTCTACCAGACCTTTTCTGGTAACTCTAGCACTACACACACACACACCAGATTAGAGAATATTTTCTTGTATCACACACTTAAAGGTGTTCTTGGTGTAACTTATGAAGAATCAATTGAAGATGAATCATTGAGCTCAACTCTTGTTTTATTACTGTTTCATCGATCTGATTCTGTGTGTTATCTACCAAATTAATATCTCTTTAGTTCTGTCACAAACGCTTCCGCACATAACTCTTTTGAACTATTGAGGTTAATATCATTGTTGAGTCTTATTGTGGGATCAACAATTGGTATCAGAGAAAACTTTGATTTTCAATATCAAAGGACTCACTCTACAATGATCTCGACTCATTTTGGTAGATATATGGACAGATTTTGACCTGTTTTTAATCTGCTATAAAACAGCCCCTGCTTTTCTGCTATTTTCAACCTGTTCGACTCTAGCAAACTAATAGGCACTGTTTCTTTGGTTAAATCTTTCCATTCAGTGCATTGTTCCAATATTTGAAGATCTAAACTCATTCCATAACTCAGTCCCATCATCTGAAGATTTTCTCTTCATACTCTATTTTTTGTTACTTTCGAAACTGCTAAAAATGGCAAATGCAGCAAATTTCTTAACTGCTGGTTCGTTAACCAAGCCCCCAACTCTGCTCAGAGATGAGTACCCTCAGTGGAATATCCGAATCATCCACTTCTTTGAGGGAGTTGACAAAGAACTCATCACCTATATCCATAATCCTCCTTTTGTACCTATGGTCACTGTGCCTAAAGTACCTGCCACAGGAACTACTCTAGAGGTTCCTGAGTACGATAAACCGAAAGAGATTGACAAATGGCCACCACAAGACTGGGAGAAATACGAACTTGCACAGCAAGCCAAGCGACTTCTAATAATGGCCATTCCCAACGACCTTTTTCAATCCTTGGACGCATGTGAAACTGCCTACGATCTGTGGAAAGAACTGGAAAAACAGTTAGAAGGTGGAGCTAAGACTCAGAAGAACAGAAGGGCTCAATGTATCAATGAGTACTACGCATTCAAAGCTCTGCCGTCAGAATCTCTGCAGACCACCTACGACAGATTCAACTCGCTGATCAACAAATGCAAGAAGTTCGGAATCCACAGAACCTCTTAGGAAAATAATGTTATGTTCCTCAAGAGCCTAAACGACGAGTGGCTCCAGCTGTCCATGTCCCTGCAAACAAATCAGGATTTGGACACCTGGACTCTGTCGGACCTCTATGGAACCTTGGCCGCACAAGAAACTCAGATAGCTCAGACGAAAGCCCAAACGGGTGGACCTGTGGCACCGGTAGGCAAGGCTACAGAGGCGAAGGAAAAGCCTAAGAAGGAGAAGGCTCTAGAAGAGAAGAAGGAGAAAAAAAGAAGGTTCTGGTGGTGGATAGTGAGGAAGAGGAGCTAGTGGATGAAGAAGAGGCGACGATGGCCTCGATAGCTAAATCTTTAGCTTTGCTGACAAGAGAGTTTGGGAACAGAGGTTACAGGAAGAAGACTGGGTATGAACGAGATGGGAGAGATGACAGAGGTGGGAAGTATGAGCAGAGGAACCAGGAAAGAGAAGATTACAATGACCAACAGAGGTCAAATGACAGAGCTTACGAACAGAAGGGAGGTGGTGATCACCGGCAGAGACAGGGTGACAGAGCTGGCAATACACCACAGAACTCTGGGTGTTTCAACTGTGGCAAGCCAGGCCACTATGCAGCTGACGGTAGGAGCAAGCCTACCATGCCACAGAGAGACTCTGCCTTTTATAAAAAGAAGGCAGAGTACTACGCTCAAAAGTAACTCATGGTTGAGCAAGAGAACTGGTTGCCAGATGAATCCTCTGACGAAGGAGAGAAAAAGAATGCCATGTTCTGTGGGATGGCAGAAGTCAGCACTTCAGACTCTGATAGTGAGGTATCCACTTCTAACTCTTCTTCAAATGAAACAGAAGCTAATCTGCTTAAACTAACAGAAGATTACCTTGAACTTGAAAAGACTTGTACTGATATTCAGAAAAATCTTGCCTTCTATGAGAGAGAAGCCAGACTTCTCACTCAAGAAAAGGAAAAAATAACTTTAGAAAAGGAAGATCTTGAAACAAACTGGTATAAAGAATTAAAACCTTTAAAAGAGAAGATTTCTGATCTTGACTTTGCCTTAAAAGCCAAATCCAAGGAACTTTTGGATAATGAGAGTGATAGACTCAATATACTTGCTCTCAAAAACTTTTTTCAAAGAGAAAGAGAAGTTCTTCACCAAGACCTACTCGACAGAGATCTTTTAATCAAAAGGTATCAAGATGCACAGAAGGTGTACGAAAAGATAAACACACAAATAGGAAGAAGGGGGATCGGCTTCTGCGATATAGATCCTTATACAGGAACCAAAAGAGACAAGTCCCTGTCCTCTCTATTTTGTGTAGGAAATACTATCAAACCAGGTTTTCCAAATCTACTCTCTGTATGCAAAAGGCAGAAAACCTCTGGGGAACCTCACAAGAGGAAACCTCTGAAGATGATAAATGTGTGGTATCAAAACATAGATTTGTCATCCTCAGCCTCTGTAAAAAGAGACTCCAAACCAAAGATATATCTGAAAACTATGGATCAGATAGGAATCTTCAAGTTTGGTGACCCTGAGACTCAGACCCAGGTTGCCTTTGTATACACTATAGACTCTGAAAAGAAATTATCGGCAGAGACACCTGAGTTTATACCTGCTTCCACAGAAGAAAAATTGCAACATATTTCTGAAAACGAGTTGATGGAAATTGGTAAAAACAACTTTTACGAAAACCTTGATACACCCTCTGTCAAACAAAATCTCTATGAGGAAATCTTAATGAACACTTCTGTTGCTTTAGAAGACATTCCCAAAAGAAAGGAAGAAAGTGAGTATGGCACATGCTCAGAAAGTCCTGCCTCTATCGATAGAGATCTCTGTGACTCAACCTCTGTATACGAGGATGACTCAACCTTTGACGAATCTAAGACTGACTCTGATGAGTCAGAGATAGTTCCTTGTGAATCAGAGGGATCTAAGCTTTCCTTTGGCATTCTTAACATAACTATTCCTCCAAAGGAGAAATTCACAAGTGTTCCTATCTGCCCAGACTTTCTGGATATGTGCATACAAGCTAAAACTTCTCTTGAACTTGAGAAAATCAAAGAAGAAAAGAAAAGATCCTCTCAAAATCCAACAAGTTCAAAACCTCTAAGTCCATTTCAAGAAAAATTAACTTGGCAACAAAAAGGTAAATGGATTGAAATTAACAAGTCTTTTTCTTCTGTGACAGTGAAATCAGCAGAGGTTCACCACAGAAGATGGGCACAACAGAAGGCTACTCCAAAGAGAGATTTTCCAAAAACTCAATCTAGCCTAGATAGGTCTTTTTGTAATAGAAAGTCTAATGCTAGGAAAGATTGTAATAATAAAGTCTCTGTGCAATGAAAAGTTTAAGCAAATTTCTTCACATATCAATTACTATCATTGCTTTGAGCTTATGTATCAACTGAATAAACACTTCTCCGGTCCTCATTGTTTCCTCTCTAGACCCAATACAAAGAATGCAAATTTCAAGGGTTAGAAGAAACAAAATGGTTCTTCGACAGAAGTTAAAACCAAACCTAAGGATGCTAAGGCAACCTTAAAGCCCCCTAACAAAACTGGACCCATTTGGAAATGGGTACCTAAATCTCTCTAATTTTGTTCCAGAAGTAGTATGTGCCGATCTGGTACCTAGACTCCGGGTGCTCGAGGCACATGACTGGCGATAGAGGTCTACTATCCTCATATAAATACAAACTTGGAGGAGGATCAGTAACCTTTGGAGATAACAAGAAGGCATACATCAAAGGCTATGGAGTCATAAAGAAAGAAGATATAACTGTATGCAAAGTTGCATATGTGGATGGCCTTAAGCACAATCTTCTCAGTGTAAGCCAACTTTGCGATACAGGTTTTGATGTTAAGTTCAAAAGAACCTATTGTTCTCTGCTGGGGGAAGACACAGAAGTAGAACTTCCGCGAGCCGAAAGAAAAGGTGATCTGTACCTTATGAATTTCAAGGCCAAGAACAAAAATGACAAACTCTGTCTTGTTGCATGCAAGAATGAAGAAGCTTGGCTATGGCACAACAGGTTCTGCCATCTAAATTTCCATACTCTAGATAAACTTGTTAAGCTTGATCTGGTTAAAGGTTTGCCCAATGTTAAATTTAACAAAGATCATTTGTGTTCTGCCTGCGAAATGGGAAAACTCAAGAGAGCTTCCCATAAAGGCAAATCTGATGTGTCTTGAACTAGCCTCTGTACATGCTTCATGTCGACCTCTGCGGTCCTATTGCTACACAGAGCCTAGGTGGCAAGAAATATATGCTAGTGTTGAATGATGAATATTCAAGATATACATGGGTGGAATTTGTCCGAAAGAAATCATATGTTCCAAACATCTTGATTAATCTAATGAAAAGAATCCAGGTTCTTTATGATTTCAGGATACAGAAGCTAAGAAGCGACAATGGAACAAAATTCAAAAACTCTGTCATCGAAGCTTACCTCATAGAAGAAGGCATTTCACAGAACTTCTCTGTTGCACGCACCCCACAATAAAATGGCGTGGTCGAACGCAAAAATCGCACGCTTGTGGAGGCTACAAGAGCAATGCTCACAGCATCTGGATTGCCCACATCTTTCTGGGCAGAAGCTGTTTCAACTGCTTGCTTCACCCAAAATCGATCAACAGTGGTGAAAAGACACAACAAGACACCATACCATTTGATCAACCAAAGGAGACCCAATATCAAGTTCTTTCACGTTTTTGGATGTAAATGCTTTGTCCTCAACGGCAGAGAAGCTTGAGGGAAGTTTGATGTAAAAGCAGATGAAGGCAAATTCATCGGGTACTCTGCCACTTCTAAGGCCTACAAAGTCTACGTTCTGCAGACCCGATCAATCGTGGATATTATTAATGTTTCTTTTGACGACTCTTTCCAAAAGTCTTCTGAGCAAATCAGTTCAGAACTCAGGCTGAACAAAGAATCCTCTGGCATTTCCAAGGCAAGAGAAGCATAACTTAATCTGCTGTTTGAAGAAATGTTCAATGATGATATTGATCCCTCTGCTGGAGCCCACAGAGCCTCTGGAAAGACATCATCTGCTGACCAGACAAATTCAGGTATATCTCTAACTAGTCCCTCAAATACTTCACCCTCTTCCATTAACCGTGCAGATGCAAGTGTCGAGTGGGAGCAAGCATAGGATAATGTGAACAAGAATACCACTACAGAGGCACTGGAAATACCAACTCCAGTAACAACAGAGGAATTAATACTAGAGGAGAATGAGGATTCTGTCTCAACGTCCTCAGAGGATTCTGTACCAACCCTCATTGAAATACCACGTCAAGATGAAACTCCATGTTCAAGCACAGAAGTACCATCTACAACAGAAGTTGCACCAGAACCATCGTGTGCAACCACAGAAGTTCAACTCAATGATGCAAATGACCATCTCCCAAGGATGTCCAAATGGACAAAAAGTCATCCTCAGAGCCAAATAATTGGCGACCCTTCTGACAATGTCAAAACAAGATCAGTCACTGCTAATTTTTGTTTCTTTACAAACTTTATCAGTGTGATCGAACCCAAAAGAGTTTCTGAAGCCCTAGAAGATCCAAATTGGGTGGAAGCAATGCAAGAAGATCTTCTCCAATTTGAGAGAAACAAAGTGTGGACCTTAGTTCCTCTGCCAAGAGGGAAAACACCTATAAGGACTAAATGGGTCTTCAGAAATAAGAAGGATGAGGACGGAGTGGTCATCAGAAACAAGGCAAGACTGGTGGCCAAGGGATACTGTCAGGCAGAAGGGATAGACTATGATGAGACCTTTGCCATTTTCACACGGCTCGAAGCTATAAGAATCTTCTTAGCTTTCGCAGCCCACAGAGGTTTCAAGGTATTTCAAATGGACGCCAAATCTGCCTTTTTGAACGGACAGATTCAAGAAGTATATGTCCATCAACCACCAGGGTTCAAAAGTGCCAAATACCCAAATCATGTCTACTATCTTGACAAGGCTCTGTGTGGACTCAAACAGGCCCCAAGAGCATGGTATGAGCGACTTTCAACCTTTCTCCTTGATAATGATTTCGAAAGAGGTACTACCGACACAACTTTGTTCTATAAGAAAAAAGGTGAAGAGATTCTGCTTGTGCAAATATATATGGACGACATCATATTTGGCTCTACCAATGCACAATATTGCACAGATTTTGAAAAATTCATGCAGGGCGAGTTTGAAATGTGTATGATGGGAGAATTAAACTTCTTCCTAGGACTCCAAGTCAAATAATCATTAGAGGGATTTTTTATAAATCAATCAAAATATGTCTCTGACATACTTTCTAAATTCAAACTCTCTGATGCCTCTGTCATGAAGACCCCCATGGCCACTGGATCTAAGTTACACTCAGATCTAGAAGGAAAGTCTGTCGAGTGCAAGCTCTACAGAGGCATGATCGGGTCTCTTTTATACTTAACTGCCAGTAGGCCAGATATAATGTATGCCACATGTCTTTGTGCAAGATATCAAGCTAACCCCAAAGAATCCTACCTATTTGCTGTCAAGAGAATCTTTAGATACCTAAAGGGAACCAATAATCTTGGTGTCTGGTATCCAAAGAACTCTGGATTTGATCTCATGGCTTATACAGATTCAGACTATGGAGGATGCAAGCTTGACAGAAAGAGTACCTCTGGGAGTTGTCAGTTCCTAGGTGGTAAGTTAGTCAGCTGGACTTCAAAGAAGCAGAACTGTGTGTCAACATCCACAGAAGAAGCCGAATACGTTGCTGCTGCAAGCTGTTGCTCCCAGGTTCTGTGGATGAGAACTTAGCTAAAAGACTATGGTCTAGAAATACAAAAGATACCCATCCTCTGTGATTCCAAAAGTGCCATTGCGATCTCTGCCAATCCTGTGAAACACTCTAAGACAAAGCACATAGATATCCGGTACCACTTCTTGAAGCATCATGTTGAACAGGGCACCATAGAGATGTACTTTGTGTCTACAGAATATCAGCTTGCGGACTTATTCACCAAGGCATTTGATGAGAAAAGATTTCTTTTCTTGTTAGGTAAGTTAGGTATGCTAAACATGAGCTGATCTCTCTGTAAGTGAGACTAAATCCTCCTGTACATATGTATATATTTCAATCTTTCAGTATGTGAATTCTTTACCTTTAAAAGTTCTGTACCCGACAGAGCTTCTGTGGAATAGCTCCGAACCTCTGATGAGTTTGACCTATGTTATATGCTCTACTTATCGCATCTGATCCAAGCATAGGTCAAGGGGGAGCAGAAGGAGACCTTGAAATGATCTACAAGGGTTAATCATTCAAGGGGGAGCCAAAGAAGAATATTGGTCGAACATATCAACAGAAGTCAGGGACTTTGCCGAACAAAGGAGAATCTAAGAGTGAATTCCTCGCACAAAACCCCTTTCCAAAACATTTTTCTAGGACACCACTTTCCAAATATGTCCTAGAAACACAGTTTAAAACAGTCAAAACTTTGAATGATCAAAAAGTTTTATGAGCTTTCTACAATTAGAAATTTTCTATCATAGAGCAACTGTTGAGCTCAACAGAGCCTCTGTAAGCCAGAGCCACTGTAACTGAAAATCTTGTACGGAAACTCTATCGATCACTTCAATTGTCTTTTCAAATGTTTTTGGTAAAGGTGCAAGCACAGAGATATTGGAAGAAGGTTTCAGATCACAGAGCTCATTCCACCACAGAGCTTCTGTCGATTCTGATACTTGTGCATTTAAAAGGGTTCTGTAGGTACGGGTTATTTACCAAAGTGACAGTCATCTGCGTATAGAGACTCCTACGCGCCTAGCATTAATGGGCACCGTACGACGTCTAATCGTACACTGACACCTCTGACGTGGCACGTTTCTATTGGACGTGCGTGCCACACGTTCTTCTGAAACGTTGAACCCAACTGGGCACTCAAGTGCGGACCCCAAATATTATCCATTTTCACTATTTACCGCTTCATATTCTGCCAATTTAACCCCCTATAAAATCCCCATTTACCCTTCTTCCTCATCTTTTACGATTATCTCTCTCTCTGAACTATCCGACGATCGAAAGCAAGAACCTGCAACTTCTCTATTTCTACTCCGTTCTTTAAGGAATCATCAATGGCAACCACAAATACTCCGGTGAACTCCCCTGCTCAATCTGAGCATTCACATCATTCTTCAATGGCGAGAAACCAAGAACAAGAACACAGTGGCAACTCTATCGACTTTGCTCCGACCACCCATCTACAGGACTTTCTGGACCACGATCAGTTTGAAAACATCCTTCCCCTGAAACCCAACAACCACTACTTGGTAAATTCCAGAACCGCATTTGGGGAAGAAAATGCAATCCTCGTGAACATCTTGGAAAATCATCCTTTGAAAACCCTGTTAACCAAGATCGTAACCAAAATCCCTGCCAGATACCTGAACCAGTTCTGGCAGAGCTGCTATTATGACACTGAAAACAGACAAATAAATGGGTATGTGTCCAAACCTGACAAACCCCAGAGCCTAGAACTCAGATTCAACAGAACCATGCTCTCTATGGAATTCGACCTGCCTACCAGAGGACTGTTGGGCATCAAAGACTACGCAGAAAGCCCCTCTGACACCGAGCTCTGCGCTTTTGCCGAAATGTTAGGCTACAACACAAAACTCACCAAGAGAAATGACTTCAGGAGGAATCGATTCCCTCCTCTGTGGAACACTCTGTTCTCAATTCTCAACCGCTGCTTGACTGGAAAGGTGGGTAGTCCAGACCAGAGCTCTCACCAAATAATGGCTATTATGTACGGCATATACTATGACTTACCTCTGGACTACGCCTCTCTGATGATGCAAGAGCTTGTAGCCACAATTGACCACAGAATATCAACCCAGAAGGCAAAGGGCAATAAAAGAAAAGAACTGTCAGCTCTGCAATTCCAAAGAACCCTAGGAGTTACATTAGAACCTCTACTTATCCTAGAAGACTGGCCAATGGAAGGGCCGAGTGTGAAGACCTACCCTCTGACTAGAATGGCCCCTACAAAACACGCAGATGGATACAGGTTCTGCAGGCCTCTGCCATCCAAGATGCTCACCTATGCCACATATAAAGTCCTTAGGACAGAGTACATACGCGAACATCGGACTCCAAAACCGAGTCCTGTGACCCCCCGCGTCTAGGAGCTCACATAGGATCCAAGGTAATAGAGAGGATGAGCGCAGAAGAATGGGAAAGAGCTGTAGAGAAGCATAGGCTGAAACAAGAAAGAATCCAGCTACAGAGAAAAACGATTGGAACCTCTGCACCTCCACGTACAAACACAGAGCCACCCTCCAAACCAAAGAAGGCTTTCCAAAGCCAAGAAAGCCAAAGCAGTGGCCTCTGCAAGTGTTGAACCACCAAAAGAAGCAACTGTAGTTAAATCCTCTGCACTCCCTCCTCCAAAAGAAAAGAAAAAGAAAAGAAAAGCCAAAACTTCTGAAGCAGAAGAAAACCAAGAAGCCAAGATCCCCTCTGCAGAGCATCGCAGAGGAAGCAGAAGCAGTAGAAGCCATCACCGAACAACCTCTGCAATCCCCCACTCCTATCCAATACGAAGAGCCAAACGACTTCGCTGCCTTCCTCGAGAGTACCGACATGGCCAACACCTTGGATACTTCTGGTTGGGCACCAGAAGGCATCCCTGAGTTCAACACTACCACAACCCCAAACTTTACAGTGGCTGATGTTGACTCTGACCTAGAAGAGAATGACAGAACCCCCACGGGCAATCAAGCCGAAACCCCAGAAGGCCGAATGAACTCTGATCTTTTTGCCTCTCCTCCAAGATACGACTTACAGCTTGAAAGCACAGAGGAGATGATGGAAGCCGAAGACACCTGGGTGGATGTGGAATCCAAGATAGAAACTCCTATCCTAGGATGCCTGACAGAGGAAGAAAGCCGAAAAGATGTCGAAGAAAGTTGAGGCACACAACCATCCCCCCTCCCAGTGTGTAACATCCCTTAATCCCAACATACAAGTTTCATATAATTCACCACAAAATAACATATCATAATCCAAATATGGTCCCTTAAATTCTACAATTAAGTCTTTAAGTACAAACTTTTTCGAATAAAGTAAAATACATAACAACTACTAATTATAACTGAAATCTTCATAATCATTCAACATCCACAAAAGCTAACATGATAAATCCTATCATTGTCTATTGTTTGCTCCATGACCTGGAATACATATTTTAAAACAAAAATGAGGGTTAGACCTTGAGGTCTAGTGAAAAAATCCCCGTTAGTAAAAGAAAATATTTGCACATAATTCACGTAAGAATACCAAATATGACTCATGCATCATGTATCTTTCCATCTCTATCTCTTTTCTTTTCCTTGGCCATATTAATTGGTAGCAAGCCAATTAATAAATTTACACCGCTGTACTAAATACAGCCAACACCACTGTCCCTTTGTACAGCCAACTTTCACCGGTCCTAAGCCCGGCCAACTAGTACTCATACAATGCAATATTCATATAAACATTATATGCACCATATTACATTTAATCACATATATGTATTCCATTTGAAAACATTTCAAATAAAAACTCACCTTGTTTTTATCACAAAAACCCTTCCAATATAACTCACGTACGTCGATCTTTCACCAAATCTGAAATCAGATAAAATACCAAATATTTCCTTTAATACTTAAACTTACAAAATTCCCAACTGAAATCGCAATGAACAGTACCAAATCGCAATCTCCTATTGCGATTTCACCCTGAAGTCGCAATCTCCTATTGCGATTCCACCCTGAAGTCGCAACCCCTTATTGCGATTTCACCCCGAAGTCGCAACCCCTTATTGCGATTCCACCTTGGAGTCGCAACCCACTATTGCGATTCCACCTTGGAGTCGCAACCCACTATTGCGATTCCACCTTGGAGTCGCAACCAACTACTGCGACCCACACTCGAATCGCAATCTACTACTGCGATTTCAAGCCAAGTCGCAAACGACCATTGCGACTTCAATGCCAAGTCGCAACCAACCATTGCGACTCCGATGAATGTCGCAGTCGTCCATTGCGACTTCGATGAATATTAGCCTACTGCGACTTCGATGAATATTAGCCTACTGCGACTTCGATGAATGTCTCAGTCTACTGTTTCATCCTAAAACCCAGATTTTTACAGTTTTATTCTATGCATATTGCTATAAAGATGCAGTTATGATTAAGACTATAAACATAACCTAACCTTAAGCTCAGATTTCCCAAAACACCTTTTTTTAACAAAACCCACCAAGAACTTAACTATAAACCTCAAGAACACTTTAGAGAATTAAAACACATATAAGGTATGAATTGTTTACCTTGATTACTTCAGTTTAAGTACTTAAATCTCTGCAGAACCTTTGAATTCCTTCTTCCCTTTGAGTTCTTTCGATTTCTTTCTTTTTCTTTCAACACCGAACACACACTCACACTCAAACACTTTTGCTAATAGTGTTAAGAAGGAGACACCTCATCCTAATAGAGTGAAAGTCGGTTGTAGCTAGCAGGAGGTGTCACCCATATACCAAATACACCTTAAACTTGTTCCTCTTAACAAAATATACCCCTAACTTCTATTAAACTTTAAAACTTACCCCTTAACTTCTTACTCTTTAAAATACCTATATAAACTTATAAAATTCCAAATTTAAATTAAATAAAATACCTGGTTATTACAACATCTCCCCCTTAAAAGAATTCCGTCCCGGAATTCGATTAAGTGAACAGATGAGGGTATTTGGCTCTCATCTCCGTCTCCGATTCCCATGTTGCATCCTGACCCCTATGATGTTTCCACTGGACCTTTACTTGCTTGATCTCTTTATTCCTTAATACTTTAACCTTGTGATCAACTATAGCTTCCGGTTCTTCCACGTAGTTCAGCTTTTCATCAACCTGGATATCCGGTAGAGAGACTGCCTGGTCCGGCGTGACTAAACATTTCCGAAAATTCGACACATGAAACGCGTTGTGAATCCTGCTCAATTCCAACGGAAGATCCAATCTGTATGCTACTTCACCAATTCTTTCTGTAATTTCAAATGGCCCAATATACCGCGGACTGAGTTTACCTTGCTTCCCAAAACGTATGATTCCTTTCCAAGGTGAAACTTTTAACATCACAAATTCCCCAACCTGAAATTCTAACGGTTTCCGGCGTCGATCTGCATAACTTTTCTGTCTGTCTTGTGCCGTTTTCAATCTATCCCGGATCTGAGTAATCTTATCTGCTGTTAACTGTACTATTTCTGGCCCTGCTAACTGCTTTTCCCCCACTTCATTCCAACACAAAGGCGTTCGGCATTTCCTACCATACAATACTTCAAACGGTGCCGCCTGAATACTAGAATGATAACTGTTGTTGTAAGCGAACTCTATCAAAGGCAAATGTTTATCCCATGATCCTCCAAAATCAACTATACTAGCCCGAAGCATATCTTCTAATGTCTGAATTGTTCTTTCACTTTGTCCATCAGTCTGTGGATGATATGCTGTACTCAACTTGATTTGTGTTCCCATCTCTTTTTGAAAGCTTCTCCAAAATCTAGAAGTAAAACGACTATCTCGATCAGAAATAATCGAAATTGGTACTCCATGTCGAGTTACTATTTCATTAATGTACAGTTTGGCCAAACGTTCCAAAGAATCGGTTTCTTTTATCGGCAAGAAATGAGCAGACTTCGTCAACCTATCCACAATCACCCAAATAGAATCGAATCCCTTTGAAGTTCTTGGTAACTTGGTAATGAAATCAGTTGTGATCTGATCCCATTTCCACACTGGAATATCTAAGCGTTGTAACTGACCAAACGGTTTCTGATGCTCAATCTTTACTTTCTTGCAGGTAATGCAGTCTTCCACATGCTTAGCAATACTTCTTTTCATCCCTGGCCACCAATAGAATTGTTTCAAATCTCTATACATTTTATTTGTACCTGGATGGATGGAGAATCGAGATTGATGAGCTTCTTGTAGTACACGATCACGTAATCCACCCAAACGAGGTACTCAAATCCTATTCCCCAAACACAACAACCCACGGTTATCTTTCCCAAGCAATGCTGATATCCCAACCAACCGTTCAGATTTCAAACTTTCTTCTTGATAAGCATCTAATTGGCACTTCAGTAATTCGTCAAAAATGTTTGGAAGCAGTTCCGCTCTTAAAGATATCGCCTTTATCGTTCCACTTCTTTCTTGTCGACTTAGTGCATCTGCCACCACATTCGCTTTTCCTGGGTGATAAAGGATTTCACAATCATAATCATTCACTAACTCTAGCCACCTTCTTTGCCTCATATTCAGTTCCTTTTGATCAAAAAGATGTTGAAGACTCTTATGATCAGTAAAAATTTGACATTTGGAACCATACAGATAATGTCTCCAAATCTTCAATGCAAAGACAACCGCTGCAAGTTCCATATCATGGGTAGGATATTGCCTTTCATGATCCTTTAATTGACGAGAAGCATAGGCAATTACTTTTCCACGTTGCATGAGTACACATCCCAAACCTAACTTAGAAGCATCACTGTAGACCACAAAATCATCCGAACCTTCTGGCAATGCTAATATCGGCGCGCTGCAGAGTTTCTCCTTTAATATCCTGAATGCTTCGTCCTGTTCTGCCTTCCATTCGAACTTCAAATTCTTCCGAGTCAGTTTCGTCAACGGTGTGGCAATACGAGAGAAATCTTTTATGAACTTTCGGTAGTAGCCGGCCAAACCCAGAAAACTTTGTACTTCTGTTGCTGTCTTTGGTGGTTCCCATTTTTCAACTGCTTCCACTTTCATCGGATCGACTTGTATACCCTTTTCAGAAACTATATGCCCCAAAAACTGAACTTCCCGCAACCAGAATTCACACTTTGAAAATTTCGCATACAACTTTTCTTTCTTCAACAATTCCAAAATCAAACGAAGATGTCGTGCATGATCCTCTTTGGATCGGGAATAAATAAGTATATCATCGATAAATACGATGACGAATTTATCAAGATATAGCTTACATACCCAATTCATTAAATCCATAAAGGCGGCTGGAGCGTTTGTCAATCCAAATGGCATTACTAGAAACTCATAGTGACCGTACCTGGTGCGAAAAGCAGTTTTCAACACGTCTTCTTCTTTAACCTTCAACTGATGATAACCGGATCTTAAATCAATCTTGGAGAAACAACATGCTCCAACTAATTGATCGAAGAGGTCATCAATTCTAGGTAGAGGATACTTGTTTTTGATTGTGCGCTTATTCAATTCTCTGTAGTCGATACACATTCTCATCGAACCATCCTTCTTTTTCACAAATAAGACTGGTGCTCCCCACAGTGAAGAACTTGGTCTGATGAAACCCTTAACGGATAGATCTTGCATTTGTGCCATCATTTCTTTCATTTCTGGAGGCGCCAAACGATACGGTGCACGGGCTACAGGGTTGGCTCCAGGAATTAGATCTATACCGAACTCTACCTGTCTAACGGGCGGAAGACTGTTCAATTCTTCAGGAAATACTTCTGGAAAATCACTAACAATTGGAATGTCTTCCAACTTACTCTTCTCTAGCTTAGTATCTATTACATAAGCTAAGTAACTCTGACAACCTTTACTAACACACTTACGGGCTTTTATCATGTTAATAAGATTATACTGATAATTCCTACGATCGCCATAAATCACTACCGGCCCTTTTTCAGGTAACACTACGTTTATTAACTTCTTATCACAATTTATATTAGCTTGGTTCTCGGCTAACCAGTCCATTCCCACTACCACATCAAACTCTACCAGGGCTATTGGAAATAACTGAATCGGTACTCCGCACCCTTCTATATCTATCACGCAACTATCAAATACTTCTTTAACTGATACTTGATTTTCATTTGCCGTATCTACCAATAAAGCATGATCTAACACTTTCGGCTTTAAACGCATGTAAGCAGCAAATGAAGGAGACACAAACGATCGGTTTGCACCGGAATCAAATAACACCTTAGCACGTATAGAATTTATTAAGAATGTACCTGTAACCACGTCCGGAGTTTCCTCCGCTTCTTTTGCTGTCATTTGAAATGAACGGCCTCTTGCTCTTGCTGGCTCTAACCTCGGTGTTGTTGGTCTAACACCCGATGCTCTTGTTGACGTGCCACCCGATGGTATTCTTCCCAGTGGACAATCTGATTGAAGATGATCTGGCGAATTGCATGAATAACAAAATCTAACCACCCTACAATCTTTAGCAATGTGTCCAAACTTCCCGCACTTATAACAGTTTCTATGATCTACTTGACAGCTTCCTTGGTGGAAACGGTGGCACTTTGGGCAAGGTCTTTCAGCTGCTCTAAAAGGTGGACGACTATCAAATCGCTGAAATCCAGACTTCTTCACATCATGTGGTGGTCCTTCCCATTTTCTCTTTCCCACACTCTTATCCCCAACATCCCGCTTATTGTCTCGCTCCACATTTTCCGCAGCATTTACTGCTTCTGAAAAAGTATTAGGTCTCGCTGCAGTCACTAACTTCCTGATCTCTGAATTCAATCCGAATACATACCTTTCCATCTTCATCTTTTCGGTGGCAACATAATACTCCCCAAAACGCGACTTTTCCAAGAAGCGAGTAGTGTAGTCTCTTACTGACAAATTTCCTTGTTGTAGGCTCAGGAATTCCTCTTCCAACTGTCTAACTGCGGCTTGCGGGCAAAACTCTTCCTTAAATGCTCTCGAGAATTCGCCCCAAGTAAAAGTTGAATATACCTCAGGTCCTTCAGAGTCAATAAGGGCTTCCCACCAATACAAGGCGTCTGCTTTCAACATTGCTGTTCCATATAACACTTTATCTTCTTCCGCGCATTTACTGGTCTTAAATACAGCTTCAACCTCCTTCAGCCATCGCATTGCTTTTACTGGATCTCTGTCCCCTCCATAATTGGGTGGTTTACAGCTTAAAAACATTTTATAATCACACTTCCTTGGTACTGACGTGACAATAGGTGTGATAGGAACTTCACTTTCAAGGGTAGGGTCTGGTATTGCTGTTTCCGAATGGTGAGTCTGGTTAAACATAGCTTGTATATTTGCCTGAAGTCTTCCCATTTCATTCGCTAGGTCGTCTCTCGTAACAAACTCTGTGCCTCGCCCCAGTACACTGCCCCCTGTCCTACCTCTGCCTCTTTCTCCCCCTCTTCCCCTTCCTCCGGCTGTTTGTCTCGTTCCACTTGCCATTCTGTTGATTCAAACAAGGTTAATATACACATAAGCACATACCCCATATAATAAAGTATTCTGGTTCAAACATGTACCTGTAAGATCATAATTACACTGGCCAGGTGTAATCTGAAATTACCTTACATGATGTTCCTTCTACCTTTTTATATTTATCATCCCAAGGTTCTATAATAACAAGGACATCCTACTTCGCATGCAGTTTAAGTCTAGTTACAGATACTAATACCTAAATCTCTTAAACTAAGGCTCTGATACCATTTGTAACATCCCTTAATCCCAACATACAAGTTTCATATAATTCACCACAAAATAACATACATTAATCCAAATATGGTCCCTTAAATTCTACAATTAAGTCTTTAAGTACAAACTTTTTCGAATAAAGTAAAATACATAACAACTACTAATTATAACTGAAATCTTCATAATCATTCAACATCCACAAAATCTAACATGATAAATCCTATCATTGTCTCTTGTTTGCTCCATGAACTGGAATACATATTTTAAAACAAAAATGAGGGTTAGACCTTGAGGTCTAGTGAGAAAAATCCCCGTTAGTAAAAGAAAACATTTGCACATAATTCACGTAAGAATACCAAATATGACTCATGCATCATGTATCTTTCCATCTCTATCTCTTTTCTTTTCCTTGGCCATATTAATTGGTAGCAAGCCAATTAATAAATTTACACCGCTGTACTAAATACAGCCAACACCACTGTCCCTTTGTACAGCCAACTTTCACCGGTCCTAAGCCCGGCCAACTAGTACTCATACAATGCAATATTCATATAAACATTATATGCACCATATTACATTTAATCACATATATGTATTCCATTTGAAAACATTTCAAATAAAAACTCACCTTGTTTTTATCACAAAAACCCTTCCAAGATAACTCACGTACGTTGATCTTTCACCAAATCTGAAATCAGATAAAATACCAAATATTTCCTTTAATACTTAAACTTACAAAATTCCCAACTGAAATCGCAATGAACAGTACCAAATCGCAATCTCCTATTGCGATTCCACCCTGAAGTCACAATCTCCTATTGCGATTCCACCCTGAAGTCGCAACCCCTTATTGCGATTTCACCCCGAAGTCGCAACCCCTTATTGCGATTCCACCTTGGAGTCGCAACCCACTATTGCGATTCCACCTTGGAGTCGCAACCCACTATTGCGATTCCACCTTGGAGTCGCAACCAACTACTGCGATCCCACACTCGAATCGCAATCTACTACTGCGATTTCAAGCCAAGTCGCAAACGACCATTGCGACTTCAATGCCAAGTCGCAACCAACCATTGCGACTCCGATGAATGTCGCAGTCGTCCATTGCGACTTCGATGAATATTAGCCTACTGCGACTTCGATGAATATTAGCCTACTGCGACTTCGATGAATGTCTCAGTCTACTGTTTCATCCTAAAACCCAGATTTTTACAGTTTTATTCTATGCATATTGCTATAAAGATGCAGTTATGATTAAGACTATAAACATAACCTAACCTTAAGCTCAGATTTCCCAAAACACCTCTTTTTAACAAAACCCACCAAGAACTTAACTATAAACCTCAAGAACACTTTAGAGAATTAAAACACATATAATGTATGAATTGTTTACCTTGATTACTTCAGTTTAAGTACTTAAATCTCTGCAGAACCTTTGAATTCCTTCTTCCCTTTGAGTTCTTTCGATTTCTTTCTTTTTCTTTCAACACCGAACACACACTCACACTCAAACACTTTTGCTAATAGTGTTAAGAAGGAGACACCTCATCTTAATAGAGTGAAAGTCGGTTGTAGCTAGCAGGAGGTGTCACCCATATACCAAATACACCTTAAACTTGTTCCTCTTAACAAAATATACCCCTAACTTCTATTAAACTTTAAAACTTACCCCTTAACTTCTTACTCTTTAAAATACCTATATAAACTTATAAAATTCCAAATTTAAATTAAATAAAATACCTGGTTATTACACAGTGCAACCCACATCACTAACTCTGCCAGTCTAGTGGCCGAAAGAGTTATTGAATTAAAGTCGCACAGCTCGAACCCATCCCCAATAAACCGGACAGAGGAACCTTTTTCCTCCTCTGTGTCATTCACAACCGGGGAATCCATATAGAAGGTGTCCTCTCCAAAGGAAACTCTTCTTATTCGTGATCCATCGCCCAGATCACACCATAAATCCCTACAGAGGAATTCGTTTCCTCTGACACGCACACACAAATAGGACCCGAAAGCTCTTTAGAGGAGCTTAGAGCGCACAACGACGAAGGTACTCTAGACAAGTCCCCTAGTCAACTCAAGGATACTTCTATCCCCACCTCTGGAGTGGCTCAGAAAAAGGTGCTTGACAGAACTTCTGTAGAGTTTGAGGCCTTAAAAACCTCTTCTGGAGGATCAGAAGGAAGTCCTTCCGTTCTCAACGCAAAAACAGGAACGAAAGAAGGTGTCTTAGAAATAGAGACTAACTCTGGTGATAGATTCGTTCACACAGAGGTTACCCCGGGCTCATATGTCGCAAAGGATGAATTCCAAACCTTTGTCACCTCTATGACCACTTCTTTGACAGAGTTGCAAAGCTCTGTCAAAGCTCTTGCAGAATCAACAAAGAAGGCTATAAACGACTTGACCACCAAAGTTGAAACCCTTTCAACAGAGGTGAGGAACGCAAATGCCCTGATGAAGAATGATGCAACAAGATATGCAGCAGCCACATCCTCTGCCCCTGAAACAACTTCAACCTCTGTACTCGAAACTTCTGTCATCCACCTCACAAAGCAGATCAAAAAGGAACGAAAAGTGACCAAGACCCTCTTCTCCCAAACCCCTCCACCCCGGGCATCACTGCAGATGATCTGAAAAAGGCCTTAAAACATGTTCAAGACCACACGATCGAGCAGAACAAAGCACTGAAGCCAACCGACTACATTACCAGAGCTCAGTTGACAGAACTGGGTCAGGATGTCCTGAACGAGATGACAGAGTTCATCAAAGCCTTCACCAGTGCAAACGCCAATTACGTGAAGGATTTCCAGAATAGCGTGGGAAAGCTATGATTCAAGTCAGAAGCAGAGGTTGCCCATCTACTTGGCATCTGTGACGACCTCTGTGCGAAAATGATCGCTGCAGGGGCAAGCCAACCTAAGAAGCCATCCTCGTCATGCCAGGCAGAAGACATTTCAGACAGAAGACAGGATGACTCTGACGATGATGCAGATGGTCCGTCAGATCATCCTGAGGGGGAGAAGAACATCAGAGGTCTGCCAGCACCACCATTAGTCATCAAACCCATAACCCAAGTATCACCAACCAAGAAACCCAACCATCCAACCAACATCAAAACCAGAAGAAGACCACAGAGGAAATACCCACCTCTGTGGAAACAAATCCACAATCTGAAGACTTGCCCTCATCTACACCTAAGCCAACAACCGAGCAAATTCAGATACTATCATCCATTTCTGAAGATGACCTACCCTCACCAACTCCAAAGCCAAGAGTAGAGGAAACCAACATGCCATCTCCCACACTAACAACAGAAGAACAACCCACACCCACACCCAAAGAAGATCAACCCAAACTAAAAACCAAAGCCAAATCCATAACCCACATACCCAGAAGATACCTAAAGAAGCCCAAACCATCCAATCAAGAAGGTCTGAATCAACTGCAGCAAAAATCCTTACAAAAAGAAGTGACCAGAGTTGTAGACAGACATCAATTCACCGCAGAACTTAAGTTGCGCAAAATCTGTCAAGCCAAGTTTCCAGAAATCCAAGAAGCAGAGAAGCCTACATCCCCCAAACCTCAATCACCGATCAAACCAACAGAGGCAACCCCACCAAAATCAACAGAGGCAACCCAACCCAAACATACAGAAGAAACCAGCCTAAGGCGAAGGACAAAGGAAAGTCCATACTTACAGAGGAACCAAAGCCTCAAGTCGCAGAGAAACTTCTGAAAAGCTCTTTCGATGCATATATAACTCCCAAACCAGAAGAGGAAGACTGGGCTTATGGGATTCCTCTGTCAACAAAACCTATCCTAAATCCCAAGGTGAAGCCAACAGACGAAGAGTGGCTAAAGTGATCAACGATATGGAGGCTCTGCGCAAATCCATGCCTCCACCCTCTGTACCTCAACGACAAATGGAAGAGGTGGTATGTAAGTACCTCTACAGCAGAGCCATAAATGACCCTCTGCCACCTCCTACTCTGAAACGTGACATGCTTCAACAGATAAGGGAAGACTTCTTCAGAGATAAAGCCAAACCTGTCCATCAAGTCTTCTCCGATTCCAAGATCACTCAAGTTCTAAGCTGCAAGCTCTCACATACCAAAGGCAGAAACTTCTACTACAACCTCTACCACGTCAAGAGGGCCGATAGATCAGAGACAAGTTCTCCGATGCAGATCTAAGGAACCTCAGCCCCTATGATCTACCTGAACTACTCAGTTGGGCAAGAAAGAACTACAACGAAAGGCTTAAGCACATAAGCGCCTACGAAGAGATCAAGAGGGAAATGAGAGAAAAGCTTATGCTCTACAGCATGACAGACTTCCAAGTTGCACTTGATCTTGGAGTAAAGAAAATCAGTCTCCTACCTCCAGAAGACCATTGCCCCTCCTCTGCTGACATTAAACCGAATACCATCATCAACAACCCAAAGGTTGGGTATGTCTTCCTTGATCCTCAAGGAAAAATGAAGCTATTCTTAGAGATTGACTGCCAGAAGTATGCAACGAAGACCCTTCTCGAGTTCAGGTCCAATCTCTTGAAACACAGAGGATCTGAGTTCATAGACCTAAACTTCGCAAACAGGCTGATTCAGGTCATTGATTTGGTCATTAGCTTTAGAGACCTCTGCATCTCCATGTACCGAGAACTCAAGGATGGAGGACTCACCAAGTGGGTCAATGATTTCCCAAATGCAAGAATCTGACCTCTGCAACTATCTTATTTTTGCTTACTTTTCATGTTCTGTACTTTAAATCATATGTAAATGCCCCTGGCATAATAGTGAATGAAAAGTTAATTTCTTACAGAGGTCAAATGTTTCACCTCTTGTTCTTCATAGCCTTAGAAATCATGCAACTTTCAATTTTTCATTTTTCAATACTTAGGGGGAGATTGTTGGCTCCAACTTCTGTTCTAAGAAGTATTGAAAAATAGGCTAAGGGAAGATCACTGACAGAGCCTCTGTCGGACACCAAAAGCACAGAACCACGAGCAACCTTCACTTGGAACGTTCACCAGAAGACCATCAGAGGACAAGTGTAACAACCCAATCTAAAATAAAGCATGCAATTCATATAGAACGAAATATCCCAAAATCGGGTTCCAAACTTTCTTACATAAGTCTCAAAATTAGGTTGGCGGAAACAACCTATACACAACTGAGAATAAACTAAATACTGAATCGATAGTGGCACTGCCTCTAACTGCACTTATTCGCTAGCACGCTCTGCTCACTTACTAGAGCCTCCAACTACCTGCTTACCTGAAAATGTTTAGTTTGGAAAATGCGAGGGTTAGACCATGAGGTCTAGTGAGCTCCTTCCTGACAGTTCTCAAAACATTTAAAAACAGCTTATAACTTTCGCATATAAAACATTCATATCTAAAAACAACTTTCACATATCTCTTCGTAAAACTGTCTCACAGATTAATCCGCACTCGTAAATGGCACCCTGAAGTCATCCGAAAGTGACAATGAGTCAGTCTCACACTGCCTTACTAGATACTCCCTTCCATGGCATAAACGGGTCACCTTCCCGGCATGAGCACTGGCGGGTCTACCTCCCGTCTTAGCCAAGTTACGTCTAACACAATGTATGCATACATCTCATATAAACACTTTCAAACAAGTAAAAGCATGTAAATAAACATGGCAAATCTACCAATTTACTTTCCTTGGAAAACACGTTTAAAACACGTATTTTAGTTAGAAAAACTCACCTGGTGCGTTTAACATCTTGCTTTACTTTGCTTCTGACTTACAATCGGGTTACCTGAGAAATGGATGAAATATAAACTGCTCAGACCCTAATACCAACTTTCCGAACACTATCCGGACTCAACTTACCGGATACATAACTTACCGGTCAATCACTACTTTCCGGACAACTTACCGGATAATTCTACTTACCGGGTAACCCAACTTACCGGGTAGCTCTTCTTACCGGATCTCACACTTACCGGGTACTCTCACTTACCGAATCTCACACTTACCGGATATAATTCCACTTACCAGGTAACACACACTTACCGGAAACAACTTACTGGCTAACATATACTTACCGGGTTCTCTCCCGGTAACCTTCATCACAAGGAACTTACCGGGTATGGCGCTGGGACGATTTCAGGGGCCAAATCCTTGCTAACAACCCCTTAATCAAAACGATAATGCGATAAACGACTTACTAAACATGCTAAGTCCATTTCCTACAATTCTTTGCTACTCAAACACAATTAGAGTGCTTAATCCCTCTCTCAAGGTATCATTTACAACTTTATAAGTAAACTCTCTATATACTCATCAATCCAATACAACAACAAGATAAGGATTGGGTTTTTGGAATTACCTGATAGAGTTAGTAGTAGAATCAGACTTCAATTTCACCTCTTCTTCCAACTTGAAATTTTGATTAAGTTTTCCTCTTGCACTATGATTACTTTCTCTGCTCTCTCTCTAATCTCCCAAGCCGCCACCAACTATGAATTCCTAGGGTTTTGAGCCCATTTTGGGGCTTTTATACCCTATTGCTACAATTACCAATTGGTCCCTGCTCTTTCATCTTTTACAATATTTTCCCAAAACTTTATTCTTTCCCAAATAAGTCTTGGTTATTACAACAAGGCCACAGAGCCTCTGTCAAACTTGGCAGAGCCTCTGTGGTATGATGACTCATAAGCTTGAAGATACTTGAAGACCAAGACATAGACAAGTGTGCCTCTCACGTGCCTCTGCTGTACGAAGATTCTGAAGATCAATAGTACAAGGCGTGCCCTTAAACTTTCCACGTGTCATCCTCTGAAGGGTCACAGCTTTTGCAGATGGCGGCGCACTACATCGTCGTGTACCAGGATCTGTCCCACGATGTTGTCTGTTGTACCTTTGTACTTCTTGTCTACTATTTATCCCCTGTAATCTAGTATAAATAGAAGGCCTCTACCAGACCTTTTCTGGTAACTCTAGCACTACACACACACACACACCAGATTAGAGAATATTTTCTTGTATCACACACTTAAAGGTGTTCTTGGTGTAACTTATGAAGAATCAATTGAAGATGAATCATTGAGCTCAACTCTTATTTTATTACTTTTTCATCGATCTGATTCTGTGTGTTATCTACCAAATTAATATCTCTTTAGTTCTGTCACAAACACTTCCGCACATAACTCTTTTGAACTATTGAGGTTAATATTATTGTTGAGTCTTATTGTGGGATCAACAATATTATTTACTCATATTTTTTTAAGATTAATATTTGTCTATTTTTACACTTTTCTAATTGTAGTATAAAGTTATATTTATGTTTTAGTTGTTTTTCAAATATGTTAACAAAATATATAAATTGAAGAATTAAAATTAATATAGATAATAATTAATTTGATTTATTATAGATAATAATTAATTTAAAGTTTTCTGATCTCTTTCTACTTTTTATAACTAAGAGTATCTTCAACAGCTTCCCCATCTTGGAGAAAATGGAGAATATGAGGATTTTTTGTTGTTTTTTTGGTCCAACAACTTTTCCAAAACTATCTCCAAAATGGAGAAAGTAGAAGAGGGAAAAAAAATTCTCCAAATATGGACTTAACCCCAAAAATGATTACTAAGTCAAAGCACCAATAGAAATCTTTGAAAAATAATATTTAGAGAGATAAATAATATTTTAATATTAATCATTGTTTTTTTCTCCAAAATAGGGAATCTGTTGGAGATGAATGTAATTTTTTTTAAGATTTTGACTTTTAGTTCTCCATTTTGGATAAATTTTAGGGAAACTGTTGGAGATGCTCTAAATGGTCTGTTTAAAGCTTTTACAAAAATTGGATACTTAAATAACCTCTTTAGACATTTCCCTTTGAAATAATATTGATATTAAGCCTCTGGCGTGTAGCTCAGCTTTATGGTGGGAGTGGTTCTTCTTTGGGAGGGAGTCCCTCGCCATGTAGGTGTATTTTTGTTTTTTATTTAATATTGCCAGGAGTGCCGCCTCCTTTCCAAAAAAATAGGTCATGGGTTCGATCCCAGACCCCTCCACTAGCCTCAGCCGCTGAGTGAGCCAAAAAATATCCTCTCACATTGGTGTCCTTGAAGGCAGGTTTCGTGTGGGGCCGATTAGAATTGCCGGTAATCAACTTTTTTGCGCAACATTGATATTAACATCAAATGACAAAAAGATATGTAAAAAAACCCATTTTGGTCACATATTAAAACAAAATATTTTCTGTATCGAATTTAAATTTTGGTCACATACTGAAATAAATAATTTTACATACTGAAATAAATAATTTTACATGATAAACAAAGTAATTTCTGTATCGAATTTAAATTTTGCATGATAACATAAAAACATACTCACATGTTTCATGACCCGCAAATCAATATCATTGACAAGCAGTCATGGGCTAATTGTACGGCTTGTGGTTGGCGTTTGTAGATAAAAGACTAGAAATCTCGCTAGAAGTTAACCTCGTAAGTAATGTGTTCGGAATAAAAAAACAAATGAAAATAAGACGTACGAAGTGTGTTACGTTGTCAACTCTTTATTTGGCATTTCTTTCCATCACATTTTGTTTTTGTCGACCCACTTTCAATTGTTCATATTAATGAGAGAGAACCTTTTATAATTTAGAGTAAATTATATTATTGGTCCATGTGGTTTACACTTTTTACCCACAGTGGTCCCAAAATCAACATAAATATATGAATGGTATTTATGGTATGCATTTTCGCAAAGTTTTGGTCCCTCACTCTAACAAAGTCAGTTAACCATGTTAACTCAAAAGAGTATTTTGGTCATTTATTACTGTTTTGTCTTTTTCTTAATAAAAAATAAAACAAAATATTTTAAGATTATATTATTTTATAATATATATATATACACACAAATGCACAACAGGAACGACTTCTAATCCGGCAGGAACTCCATCACAATACCACTACCATCTTCTTCCTACCACCAGAAAACAGAGGTAGGAGATGAACACCACCATTTTTTCTTCATAAATCAAAGAATACTCCAAAAGAAAAAAATATAATTGAAGGAGCTCTGCCTTAATCTGTATACGATTTTCTTAGAAAGCACCCACATAATCGTTTCAACTCAAAATTCAATAGAAGAACCGATTGTTGATTTGAGCTTCATAATCGATTTCTATAAGTTTGTTTCTAAAATGGGGTAATAAAAAGAGACTTAGATGTGTGAGGGTGAGAGGCCCGGATGATACTGTCGGCCCATGAATGGTACTCCATGGTGACGTTACCATAGGACCAAACCACAAGAACGATGCCACAACGAAGATGGTAGGTCATGGTGGTGATGGGTTATTGTGGTGATGGGTTGAAGGGTTCCAGATCATGGATTGTTAGGATAATCGAAACCATAGGGACGATACCATAGGGGCCAAACCACAGAGGACGAAAACAACAGAGAGAAAAGATGGTAGATTGGTAGGTCACAATGAGATGTCCGGTGGAGGGGTTGGGGACGATGGTCCTGTGTTTTCAACAATTTCCATCCATTTAGGGCCAAAATATAGGGAAACCACAAGGACGAAACCTCTACTGCAAGCCAACAATCACGCCGAGGGTGCTTAAGAGGAGTTTTTCGCCGGAGATGAAGGAAGAAGACGAAGTTTTTCGTCGGTGTTGTGTACTTGTGTGTGTGTATGTATATATATATATATATTATATATATATAAAATAATATAATATTTAAATATTTAATTTTTTATCTTTTATCTTTTATTAAGAAAAAGACAAAACTGTGATAAATGATCAAAATACCCCTTTGAGTTAACAAGGTTAACTGACTTTGTTAGAGGGAGGGACCAAAACCTTGCAAAAATGCATACGAGGAGTACCATTCATGCATTTATTTTGATTTTGGGACCATTGTGGGTAAAAAGTAAGCCATAGGGACCAATCATGTAATTTACTATATATTTTATTTTAGAGTAAATTACGGATTTGGTCCCTAAGGTATGTCAAAGTTACGGATTTGGTCCTTTAACTTCATTTATTACATAATAACCATCCAGGTATGTAGATTCTTATGGATTTGGTCCCAGAAGCAAAAGGTCGTCTATTTTCTGTCGTTAGCTTCCATCACGTGCGATGCACACGAGGGTAAATTGTTTTTTTTAGTTTTTTATTTTATCATTTTCTTAAACCACAGGACCAATGTAATTTATCATTTTTACATTTTTAGTTACTATATATATTACTATATATGTGTAACAACCAGATATTTATTTAATAATGAAAGTCTTGTGGCCATATTGTAATAAGGGAAAAAGCATGAGGGACCGAAAAGGGAAATTTATGGGAGGTACTTAAGGGAGCAAATCCCTAGGTCACTCCAAATTCTATTTCATTATTTTGGGTTTGGCGGCTGAGGAGGAAAACGAGAAAAGAAGGAGAGGAAAGCAATCGGCAAGCAAATCACTGCCAATAAATCGTCAATTGGTAAACATTAATCATTTCTCCTCATTTGTTTGGGTATGCCTTTGTATTCAAGAAATTTGGGTGTATTTGGGTTCCATAGTTTGGTGAACACCAATTTTGCTCTGAATTACCTATTTCAAGAATGTAATTGAGTCTTTTGAGTTTGGGCCGATTAGAGGCCAAATGGTGGGATAAATGGGTGTTTTAATTTGGAAATATGACCCTAATCTTGTATCTAATAAGGGTTTAGACTAAATCTCTTATGTTAATCGTTTTGGGGAGTGTGGGTTTTTGGCAGAACGATAGTCCGGAAGTCGCATTATGCGGAGTCCGGAAGTGGGTTCCGGATGCGGGGTCCAGAAGTGGGTTCCGGATGAGGAGTTCGGAAGTGGTCCGGATAAGGAGTTCGGAATGGGTTCCGGATAAGGAGTCCGGAAGTGGGTTCCGAAAAGGAGTCCGGAATGGGTTCTGGATAAGGAGTCCGGAAGTGAGTCCGGATTGAATCCGGACAAGTGGTCCGGATAAGGGTGCTGTTGTATGGAAAAGAAATGCTCGGCAGTTTTGTCTGGATAACTTTTAATGAAGGTTGTTATTATCTTTTAGGTGAATTGGGTTCTTTTCGGGTTATTCGAAGGTGAACCACGTGTCTAGAAAATCATATCGATCAGGTGAGTTCCCTTAATCCTTTTTACTGGAATGAGATGTCAAATGTTTAACTGATCATGGCATCTTTTACGAGTATGATATGTTTACAAGTTTATATAAATTGTCGCATGGAAGTATGTTTTGGAAAGGCTTATTTAGCATGATTGAACGGTTTATAAAGATTTCACGCTTTGTGATTTATTGTTGGCTATGTGTATATGCTATGTGGAGTCGGGTTGCATAGTGGGTTCAGTGTACCTCGGGATCCGATGATCCCTTGGGAGTTTGTTATGAACCGGTAGGATGGAATTCGTTTATTTCATATTCGGGCAATGAGGAGTCTGCTTGGGCCCCGATATGAGGCGAGAGGGGAGTCTGCTTGGGCCCCGATCGTGGTTCTGGATGGTGCGATCCCTGAACACTGTGCAAGTACCCATGTATGGAGTCTTATGTTGAGATGCATGGTTTGTTAAAGAAATGTTTTATGAATGTTGTTAAAATCGTTTTTGGAGGGAATTCACTAGACCGTTTGGTCTAACCCTCGCTTTTCAAACTAAACCATTTTCAGGGAAGCGCTCTAGTGGTGCTTCGAGCAAAGATAAAGAGTTGGCTTGAGCTTAGAGATGGAGACTTTAGCGAGGAACACTATAGTTCAAATATTGTACCACTTAGACAGATCTCTCGGCTATGGATAGAATGCCTTTCTGCTGCGAATTTTGAATTGTACAGACTTCAATGTTCTGTTTATGAATCCTTTTGTAATTGGGACCCGAGTTGGGGATTATTGATCTATGTTATGTGGGTTGAAGTTTTAGGGTTATTACAAATGGTATCAGAGCCATAGTTTAAGGGATTTAGGTGATCGGACGGGCCTAAAATTAAACTGTGATTTGAGGGACACAACTGAGATATAGAATGCCTTTAAAAAAGATCACTCTAGATGCGCTAGGAAAATAGGGTAATGAGAGCTGTCGTATAAGATAAATTTACATTACACCTGGCCAGTGTAATTGTGAATTTACAGGTACATGTACGTGCTCAAATTGCCTTATGTTGAGAAGTTGAGTTTGAGTGGTGATTGTTTGCGGTTGTTCCAATTCTTGTACTATATGGTAGGTTGTTATGGTTGAGGCAGTCCTTAGAGGAAGGTGGAGTGTAACTGTAATGGTAACATGGTTTCGTTATGATGTGTACATCCTTGTTATAATGCGTGAGGTCGTTCATAGTGAGATTTATTGGCACTTTCTAGAAGGAGTGTGGTTTGAAGCGGTGATGAACCGATCAAGGGTGGAAATTATGGGTTCAAGAAGGGGATGAAGGACGAAATAGGGGTGAACTCCAAGTTTCTAGTGTGTCCCCATTCCTTGGTTCGATGGGTCGATCAGTTAGGATTAGAACTGTGATGGAAATCTTGTGAGCTTAAAAAAATGATCGTGTGAAGAAAATGAACCCCCGACTGTTAGTCAATCGGTGTAGTGGCCGGATTGGTGAAGGAAAGATGTAAGTAATAGATCCAAACTTGTGTATGAGTAAAACATGAGATAACTGGTCGTTACTCGACCTTAAGAATTAAATTTTGAAATCGCATGGTTGTGGATCTTTGGTCTATACGAAAATTGAAGGGTTGTGAAGCAACTGTACCACAAGTGGATATGAGAACGAGAAGGTGACCGATGGACGAAAGTTGGTGTCGACAATAAGTTACTGTAGGAGTAATGTGGGACCTTGTTAGAGTGAATAGCCTTCATCGCAATGTTAGTTTCATGCATGGTGTCCTTCTTAAATGATTTACATGGATTCTTATTGTGTTAAGAATGTTTGCGAGCATAATGAGCTCTTTGTTTTTGGAAAATGAGTCGACACGCGCGAGCATGTATTTAAAAAAAAGATAGAATTGTTTACAACGTACTATGATATTTTGAGCATAGTAATCTGTGAATAATTTTACTTTTCGTGTGGGAATAAACCCTGTTGTGAAAGTCACGAAAATGTTTTATCGCAAAAGTTTTATAATCGAAATGAATAGTAATACTTTTAACATACAAAAGAGTGTGGGAGCCAACTAACTCGCTCTGTAAAAGTGATGTCGTTCTGAGATTTTTAATCGTATTGGACACGTTTTATTAAACACGTTTTATTTGGGTCAATACTGGTGTGGTTGACTAAGTCGCGAATTATCTTGGGGTGGCATGTGAGCGACCTTAGGGTCGTTGGGTTTACGTTTCGGCTTGAGTAGTGAGGTGCTATGTCTATGATGGTATCTATCAAATTTTCAAGTGTGTAAAATGATTTAAAATTCGTTGTGTCGTCATGCATGAAGGCTATGAACTCTGTAGGTCGTAGTGGACGGCAAAGTTAAGAACAAGGAGGGGTTCAAATGGAAACTGTTCAATTGGTTTGGTTTTGGTCGGGTTACGACCTTAGTGATTCAGTTAGAGGAGAGCGGGAAACATTGGAAGTCCTGGGTACTGAACTTGTTAATGTTGGATAATGGGTGATGTGATTTCCCGTGGAGCGAGCATACGCATGTTGAAGCCGAAGGCTATTGAGAAACTCTTAGTAGTAACATGTTCATAAGTAGTTAATGTGCCATGATGAAATGCTTTCAGATATGAGCTAGAGTGGTGAATGGTACTGTAATTAGACTATGCACCATACGAGTCTTATTCTTTAGCTAGTACGGACCGTAGGGCGCAAGTTAGTTACGATGTGCTGGAAACGGTAGGTTCCATTAGGACTCTTTGTGTATCGGTGAGATGGTGGAAACTTCACCGTGTTAGCTATAGATGCTGAAGGGGATGACTGTTAAAAGTGTCCAGTTTTGAGATCATTTTGGGGAGACTGGGATGTGAGAAGAAATTATGATGCGGTTACTTCAACTTGTGAAATCTGATCCAAGCCTTCTCTTTTATAGTCCTAAAAAGGTGAAAAACCCATTGGACTAATCTTCAAATAATCTCTAAGGCAAAGACATCCACCATGCTTCCCATGCTTCCCTTGCTTTCAGGGATTTCTAGATCTTGCATCTTCTAGAATGCCAATATTTTAATCCTTTCTCTTATCCAGAAATTAGCATTGCCCGTTGATCAAAGGGAGGATCCGTCCATGCTCACAGTGAGGAGCCTCGTGCCCACTGATGAAAGTGTAATGTTTTTCCAAAAAAATAAACTTTTGAAACATCATCATCTATTTATCACATTTTAGACGAAATGAAAGGGAAAGAAGCAAAGTGGGTATAAAAATGATATAAAAGCTTAGAAAAAGAGTGATAAATAACTCTAAAAAATGAGAGTTATCACACCCCCAAACTTAAGGTTTTGCTTGTCCTCAAGTAAAAGAAATGAAGGAAAAAGAGTTTTTACGGAGGGAAAGAAGACGAAACTTACAAAAATGCTTGAACGTTTCCTCAGAATTTGTACCTCTTCCTTTCTTGATTATTTGTCGGAACTTGATCGGTAGGACTTTTCGGGTTAGTGTTTGTGGCTAAAAAAAATTCTCCCCCCCGAACTTGAACTAAACTACAAAAGGTCTTAATATTTTTTCTTTGTCGAGTTTTTCTTTCGAGTTCCGTTTCAGTCACAAAAACCCAAATCTTTTTGATTTTTCTTATTCTAAGAACTTTTTGGGTTATGTTTGCATTCCTATTTTTCGAAGGTCATCTTCCAATTTTTTGAAGACTTTTATTTATTTATTTTTTGTTTTTTTTTCTGCAAATGATCATGCATAATTCCCTACCCCCAAACTTTAAAATGGACAATGTCCACAATGTCGTATGAATCGTCTAGGGTGTAGGAACAAAGGGAAAGGTGTTTGGGCCACGCAAGAGGGCCTACGTCTTCTCAAGTTTACCTAAAAACAGTCAATCAAAGTCGAAGTACCTGAAAATGATAGGAAATCACAACAAATATCCAAGCAAACACATAAGATTACCATAGTTCAAACACAACCCGCAAATAATACACAAAAGGCGGGAAATAGGAGTTTAGAGTGTGAGACAATACCAAAAAGAACAAATAGTAATAATAATGTTTTAAAGAGGATGATGATGAACCAAAAGTCATTTTTTCGGAGACTGCTGCCCACTGTGAGGGGCCGTGGGCACAGAAGGTGCTGGGAATCCTGGCGGACGCTCATCCTCATCCTCCAGTGGAGCAACAGAAGAAGTGGACCCACCCTCTAAGCGTGCGACTCGTTCTTCAAGGGCAGTGAGTTTGTCAAGGATGGCCTTGGACGTTTGATTTGCCTCCTCCTGTTGCGTTACCAAAGCCGCCAACCATTCGGCCGTGCCATATCCCGCAGAGGTGGAATCTGTGGTGGCAGCCTGCTGCTGCGGTGGTCGTGGTGGAACGATAGGAACTGGTCCCGGAGGCTGCGGAGGTGCGACTGGTTCCTGCAAAATGTTAGGAGTTCGTGTTGCACTTTTGCGGCGGGCAATGGTGTCTTTGTCTATGTGGGCTTGACCAAAGGTTATTACATCATGTTTATTGGTCGGAACACGAGCATCGGCATAGAGCTTTGTGATTAAACCTGGAAAAAGGAGGCGACTTTGGATCCGTGTGGCTGCCTTTGCAATTACCTCGTGAACAATTCGCCCAAGATCGACCGGGCATTCCTTAAGAATGCAATAAAGAAGTATGCATCGATCGTATGAAACTGTACCGTCATGGGCTGTTGGCATTAGGTTGTTCCTCAAAAACCGAAACCAAAGGGCCGCCTCTTCCGTGAGATGATTGGCCTAAATCATGGAACGGTTGTTGTCCAAAGACCAACCACATCCCGGCCGCGTTAAAGTCGCGGCAATCTCCTCATCCGAGACGGTAAGAAACTTTTTTGAAAGATGGTTGTACGAGCATACGAAAGGAGCCACGAGGTGTAAAACCTTGTTAATAGCAGGCCCAGACCACTCAACCACACGACCACGAATCCGCAAAGGATTGTGGTTGGCAAACGCGGCAGACGCAAAAATTTCAGCAACCCAAGTTTCGTTAGCTTTGCATGGGATAGAAATTAATTTCTCCCAATGCATTGCCAAAAGATGTTGCTTTACATGTGCCAAACTTGTAATCAGGATCAAAAGCACGTTCCATCAAGATTTTGTGTTTCTTTATAAGTTCATACCTCGCTTTTACCATTAAGTCATCTAAAGTGGCTGTCGGTTTTTTTGCATGAGGACCTGCGAGTATGACGCGCCACAACTGGTTTCTTACCCTTGTCATCAGCCTTTAACTGCTCTTCGAAATCACAGTCCGAAGCCTCGGCTTTCTTGGATTTTTTAGGCGGTGGTGATGGTGCATCGGATTCTGAGGACGAGGAACCCTCGGATAAACTGGAATCAGATGGTGGGATCCTAGTGGCGGTTTTATCCTCAGAAGGACCTGCTTTGGAAACTTTTTCGGCACTCCCCGATGTGGTACTAGTGCCCGCAGTGGGCACCAACTGCTCACTGTAGGCAGTAGCATTCTTTGTGGAGTTAGGGTCGATGGAGGCCTCTGGGCTAATAGGGTTCGAAAATGGGTAGCGGGAGTAGCATTCGGCTGTTGGGTACCCTCAAAATCGAACAAGAAGTCCTCACCAAGGGTTTCATCCTCAAAATCCCCTTTTTTATTGAGATCAAAAGGTTGCTTCATGGGTTTTGGCTTGGAGGAGGAGGGTTGATTTTTAGGGTCAAGGGAGATGGTGGTTGTTACTGAAGATGGGGTTATGAGGAAAAGTGGTTGGAGAGAGAGAGAGAGGAGGTTGATTGTAGTGGTGGGGTGGTTGGGGTTTGTAGGAAATGAGGATTTCTAAAATCTCCAAAAGGGTTTTGAGGGTTTAATCTGAGATGAACAGGTGGAATGGTAATGGGGATTGTGGGTGGTGCGATACAAACATAAAGGGGTTGAGTGAAGGGTATATGGATGGTAGTAGGGATGATATTGGGTGGGTTAGGGTCTGGTGTTTCAGGTATTATGGTGAGGACCTCATGAGATTCAAGGAATGAGTGAACATACCGTGGGGACGATGGAGTGGTCGGTTCGTCGGTGGTGGGTGCGTCGGAGGAGGCGCCGGCGGTGTTCTGGACTACCATGGTGGACGAGGCTATGCTTAGGGCTGGAGTTTCTGCTACCATGGAGACATTCGGCGATGGCGGTGCTGCGACGTTCATGGCGGCCGGAGTGTCGACAGCGGCGTCGACAACAGCGGCGGTGGTGGTGTTGAGTTGAGTAGCGACGGCGGCGGCCTGGCGGAGGGATCTTCATGTGGGCTGATTTGGGATGGAAATAAGGGCCTTCTTCCTAGCCATAGAGAAGAAGAGTGCAACAGATTTTTATCTTTGGGGAAGATAACCAAAAGGCTGGGTTTTGTTTTCAAAAACTCAAAAGTGGAAGAACTCTTGGGGATGATCCGTCGGTTTTAGCACAAGGGTAAAATACCCAAAGATTTTCCAACTTTTCAGCCTTGATAATACCAAGTAATGATGAAAAAAAAACTTAAAGTACACCAACCCATTTTTTAAAACATTTCTTTGTAAACATGCTTGTACTTGGTGTACTAAGTGAGTTTTTTATTCTGAAAATTTTCACCAACTAGTAGTTTCATTGAAAAATGGCCCAAAACTTTTGAAAATTTTACACTTCCTACCCTCATGACTGTCCTTGTCCGAAATTTGAATTTTGTGGGCACGAAGATCCCACAGCGAGCAACCTGGAAGATTAATTCAAAAAAATAAAAAAATAAAAAATAAAACAAGGGTTAAGAAAATTATATATACAATATGTACATGGTGCTTCCATCAAAGATCACTCGTCACCACCAGTGGGTCTTGGCACCTCATTCGGAATAAAGTGCTTGACCCGGTGACCATTAACTCGAAAAATGCTTCCATCTTGTGGGTTGATTAAATCGATTGTTCCAAATTTTCCCACATCTGCTATGGTAAAAGGTCCCGACCAACGTGATTTTAATTTTCCGGGAAACAACTTCAAGCGAGAATTAAAAAGGAGCACTTGTTGATTTTTTTCGAAGTTCCTTTGGTTAATACGACGATCATGCCACAACTTTGTTTTTTCTTTATAAATCTTGGCGTTCTCGTAGGCATGATGACGTAACTCCTCTAACTCGTTTAGTTGAAGTTTTCTTTTCTTTCCGGCCACTTCTTCATTTAAGTTTAATTCCTTTATGGCCCGAAATGCCTTGTATTCAAGTTCCAAGGGTAAGTGACATGCTTTACCGAAAACCAGTTTATATGGTGACAGTCCTAGGGGTGTTTTAAAACCTGTTCGGTATGTCCAGAGTGCGTCATCCAACTTAAGGGACCAATCCTTTCTATCGGGTTTTACCACTTTTTCCAAAATTGACTTAATTTCTCGATTTGAAAGTTCGGCAAGCCAGTTTGTTTGAGGATGGTATGCCATTGATACCTTATGATGGATGTTGTATTTGCTCAAAACTGTGCTTAACATTTTGTTGACAAAATGAGTTCCCTCATCACTAATTAAAGCGCGAGGAGTTCCGAAACGAACAAAAATATTTTTGTGAAGGAAGCTAATCACAGTTTTAGCATCATTTCTTAGGCAAGCGATAGCTTCTATCCATTTTGAAACATAATCTACAGCCACCAAAATATACTGGTTATTAAAAGACATAGGAAATGGTCCCATAAAATCGATGCCCCAAACATCAAAAAGTTCGACTTCCAAAATTTTATTTAAAGGCATCTCATTTCGTTGGGACAAATTCCCGGTCCGTTGGCATTGATCACAACTCTTTACGAACTCAAATGAATCTTTAAAAATTGTAGACCAAAAGAAACCACTTTGAAGAATTTTTGTGGCCGTACGTTGACCACCGAAATGGCCCCCGTATGGTGAAGTGTGACAATCCCGTAAAATATTTTTCATTTCAAAATCTGGAACGCATTTTCTCAAAATTTGGTCCGATCCTAATTTATACAAAAAAGGATCATCCCAGAAACAATGTTTACAATCCTGAAGAAACTTTTTAAACTTCTGCGCGTTCATGTGGTATGGCCTAATTCCACTTGCAAGATAATTTGCAATATCGGCATACCACGAAAATTCTTTGTCAACATGTTGTAATGCTAAAATACACTCATCCGGAAAAACTTCTTTGATTTCATGACTTCCCCCACTTGACACATTCATTTCAATTCTTGACAAGTGATCGGCAACTTGATTATTAACTCCCTTTCTATCAACTATCTCTATGTCAAGTTCTTGTAAAAGAAGAACCCACCGGATAAGTCTTGGCTTAGCGTCGGTTTTGTTAAAAAGATATTTGATAGCGGAGTGGTCCGTATGTACAATGACTTTTGTGCCGATCAAATAAGAACGAAAACGGTCAAAAGCAAATACTACGGCAAGTAACTCTTTCTCGGTTGTTGTATAATTAATTTGAGCTTCGATAAGAGTTTTACTTGCGTAGTAAATGGGGTGAAATTTTTTATCTTTCCTTTGTCCCAAAACGGCACCTACCGCCCAATCATTGGCATCGCACATTACCTCGAAAGGCTTTGTCAAATCCGATGCTATTACAATAGGTGCAGAGACAAGAGCGTCTTTGATTTTTGAAAAAGCCGTTTTGCATTCGGAAGTAAAATCAAAAGTTTGATCAACATGCAGTAAATTACACAATGGTTTTGCAATTTTTGAAAAGTCCTTTATAAATCGTCGGTAAAATCCTGCATGTCCTAAAAAACTTCTAATGCCTTTAACCAAAGTGGGTTCGGGTAATTGCATTATTACTTCTAATTTAGCTTTATCAACTTCTAAACCTTGTTTAGAAACCATATGACCCAAAACAATTCCCTCTTGAACCATAAAATGGCATTTTTCCCAATTCAAGATTAAATCGTGCGTTTCACATCTTTCTAAACTTCTTCTCAAAATTTCTAGACAATTATCAAAAGATGTCCCGATTACCGAAAAATCGTCCATGAAAACTTCCATGGTATCCTCAATCATATCCGAGAAAATAGACATCATGCATCGTTGGAAAGTAGCGGGAGCATTGCACAACCCAAATGGCATTCACCGAAAAGCAAAAGTTCCGAAAGGACATGTGAAAGTTGTTTTTTCTTGATCCTAGGGAGCTATGTGAATTTGATTATAGCCCGAGTATCCATCCAAAAAGCAATAAAATTCCTTTCCGGCCAATCGATCTAGCATTTGGTCTATAAAAGGCAAAGGAAAATGGTCTTTTTCGTGGCTAGGTTCAATTGTCTATAATCCATGCATATTCTCCACCCAGTGACGGTCCTAGTAGGAATTAGTTCGTTTTTCTCGTTTGTTATAACCGTGGTACCTCCCTTCTTAGGAACACATTGCACCGGACTAACCCAACCACTACTTGAAATGGGGTAAATAATACCCGCGTCAAGCCATTTTAAAATTTCTTTCTTAACGACCTCTTTCATGATGGGATTTAATCGCCTTTGTGGTTGCACTTTGCCAATACTATTTTCTTCCAAAATAATCTTATGTTGGCAAATAGATGGGCTAATCCCCTTAATGTCCGCTAAGGTCCATCCTATGGCTTTCTTGTGACTTTTCAACAATTCCAACAATTTCTCCTCTTGACAATCACTTAACTTGGAAGAAATGATTACGGGTAATTTTTCTTCTTCCATGAGATAAGCATACTTAAGGTGACTAGGGAGAGGTTTCAAATCCAATTCTGGAGCTTTAAGAATTGATGGCATTTGTGTAGGTCTATCATTAAAATCTAAATGTTCAAATGCATCTATAACCTCCATCAAATCTTCTTCCGAAACATCGTTTTCAAAGCCTATAATTGGTTCTTCATGGAAGTCTTCTAGAAGGCTAAGCTCAAAATCATCACCTAAAGTGTCAATGGCGGAACAATCTTCTAAATCACCGGTGAATTTTAGTGACTTAAAAACGTTAAAGGTTACTTGTTGGTCATTCACTCTCATAGTTAGCTCACCTTTTTGGACATCAATTAATGTGCGGTCGGTCGCAAGAAAAGGTCTTCCTAGAATGATGGGAATATTCTTATCAACCTCATAGTCCAAAACTAGAAAATCGGCCGGAAAAATGAATTTATCAACTTTTACCAAAATGTCTTCAATTTTTCCTTTCGGATAAGCTATGGATCTATCCGTAAGTTGCAAAGTGACAGTAGTGGGTCTTACTTCACCAATTCCTAATTTGTTGAAAACTGACAAGGGCATGAGATTTATGCTTGCACCTAAGTCACATAGTGCATGTCCGACCTCTTGACCACCAATGGAGCATGGGATGGTGAAACTTCCCGGGTCGTTGAGTTTCGGAGGGATTTTACATATAAGAATTGCACTACATTCCTTAGTTAATGCAACCGTCTCAAATTCTCCTAGTCTCCTTTTTTGTTGAGGATGTCTTTTAAAAACTTAACATAGTTCGGCATTTGCTCGAGAGCTTCAACCAAAGGAATGTTAATATGGAGTTGTTTGAAAACATCTAAAAAAATTTAAACTGAACCTCCATCTTTTTATCTTTGAATCTTTCAGAAAAAGGCAACTCACGTAGATCTAAGCTTGATTGCTTTTTACTGGGTATGGGCATGGTCTGCCCACTGTGAGTAAGTTGCTCAGTATTTTTGTCAGAACCAGAAGATTCTGCTGTTTTAGACACAAAAACAGGGTCTTGTGTTTTTTTAACAGCAGGGAACAGTCCAGGAAAAATTTCTCTATCGAAAAGATGTGAATCTTTTTGCACTTTAGGTGTGGTAGAAGGTTTACCGTTTTCACGTGAGTCTTCTATGTTGCCTATTTCTCTTATGGTTATGGCCTTGACATGTTCCTTGTGTGGTCCTTTTGGGTTCTCGGTGTCACTAGGCAAAGTCCCTTGTGGTCTATTTTTGAGCTCGGTCGCAAATTGACCATGTTGGGTCTCAAACCCTCTCAAGGTTGCATTGGTTTGGTTGATAAAACCTTTAAGCAACGATTCAAGTGAACCATTACCTTCCGATGCATTTTGTTGCCTAGGTGCATGTGATTGTGAAGATTGACCATGTTGGTAAGTGGGTTGTTGATTTTGATAAAATCCCGGGGGATTTTGTGGTCGGTTTTGTGGTTGACTTGCCCCGGGGGGTTGAAGTCCTTGATTGCCCGACCAAGAAAAATTCGGGTGATTCCGCCAATTCGGGTTATATGTTTGGGAAAACCGGCTATTCCTAGCATTCCCCAAATAGTTTACCGAAGCGGGATTTCCTGGACAATTCTCATAATTATGACTTTCCCCACAAAATACACAAGATTCATTAATAGCTTGCACTTGGTTTTTCTCTCCATTGATATTTAAGTTATTTTTTACCAAGTTACTCAAAGCTACAATTTGTGCATTTAAAGAAGTGATGGCATCAATTTCATGAACTCCCGGTGCATTTTGTGTGGTGATGGCACGAGGATTTTGCCATTCGGTGTTATTGTTCGCAACTTTTTCCAAAATATCAAATGCCTCGTTGTAAGTTTTTGAAACAAAAGCACCACCGGCCGTAGCGTCGAGAATAATTTTAGCAGCATTAGAAAGACCATTGTAAAATGTTTCTAATTGGATGCAATAGGGTATTCCATGATGAGGACATTTTCTAAGTAAATCTTTAAATCTTTCCCATGCATCCAAAGCTGCCTCGTCATTCTCTTGCCGAAAGTTCATGATATCGTGCCTAAGCTTTACGTTTCTTGTTGGAGGAAAATATTTTTTAAGAAACTTTTCAGCTAGACCTGACCAAGTATCGATGGATTCCGGTGGTTGTGAATTTAGCCAGGCTTTAGCTCTATCTCTTACGTGTAAGTGAAGAGTGTCAACCGTAAGGTTTCCGGTGTTACTCCGGGAATACGAAAATGATCCGTCATTTCTATAAATTATTTCAAGTGTGAGTGCGGATCCTCCGAAGGTAATGCCCCAAACTGACCCATTGCTTGGATCATTTGAAACATTACGGGTTCGGGTTTGAAAGCTTGCGTATTCATGTTGGGACTAATAATTCCCGATTTTAATTGTTCAAACTCGGGCGTTGCATAGTCCCTTATTTTTCTATCTTTACTATCGGCAATACCTACCGTTGTTTCAACCGGTGGAGGTGGCGGAAGTGGAGCCGCCATGTTTCGGTTTAAAGTTGGGTTTTGCCGATTACCTCTTCTACGTCTAGCAATAGTTCTTTCGATTTCGTTATCAAGAGGTAAAAGTTCTCCGCGTTGCAACCTTAGCATACAACACAAAGATTTTGTTTTGAAACAAGTGACACAGGCTCAAGTGAATATTCAATATCTCAGAATGTAAAATCGCGCAAGTCCCCGGCAACGGCTCCAAAACCTTGATAGCGGAAAACTGTATAGTTCCAATCAGTGGCCACAGTGTTCCCACAGTGGGGGCGCAAGTATACACCACAACTATGATCGCTATAAGTAATAAAATGGCAAGTATTTACCAAGTATCGTACCCACGAGGACTGAACTACTGAGAATCATAGAATGTCACGAACTTCTTGCACAAGTCTCGGTTTGTGAAAATATTGTTGGTTTGTTTGTAAAATGGTTAAACTCTTGAATAATTAAAAATGGGTATGGATGTGAGTTCCCTTGAGATTTTTGTAGTAACAAAATGGTTAGTTGATTTGTGAAGCAAAATGTTCATAAAAAGCCCGATCTCTCGAAATGATGCAATTTATAAACCGTTCCTACAAAGTTTTCATAAAGTGTCCATTGTTACCGACTCTCGATCTTGCCGATTAATTAAGTTTGACTCTAAACGTCAAGTTCTACCAATATGGAGATTTACACACAAATCTCTTTGTGATATAAATCTCGACCGGCGTTTGAACTTTAATAAATCATACAAAACCCGCCTCTCGACGTGGTTATCAAAGACTCTCTCAAATCTTTGTGCATCACTTAAGTCGTATTTCGAATCCGCCCTTCTCGAGATCTAAGATCTAATATTAACAAATCAAAGTGATCGGCTTATCTGCGTTGAGTTAAAGTCTCGACTCAAGTGACCAATCTCGATAGTTAGTAACAATGGCCACACCCAAGTGTTGCCTACTAGTCTCAAGTTTGCTCATATCCACATCCAAGGGGGTGCTTAGCTCACAATTAAATTAGAAGACATAACAACATAAAGAAGTGCATAAAGATTACTTGCATAAAATTAAAGCAGTGCCCACAGTGGGTCACTGTTGACAGAATCAAAATACAAACAAGAAATTAAATGCTACCAATCTTCAAGCATTTAGGAAACGTGAAGAAGAACTATGCTACTGGAGTTGAAGTAAACTTAAAACTAAACTAAAACTACTTGTGAAATCTGATCCAAGCCTTCTCTTTTATAGTCCCAAAAAGGTGAAAACCCCATTGGACTAATCTTCAAATAATCTCTAAGGCAAAGACCTCCACCATGCTTCCCATGCTTCCCTTGCTTTCAGGGATTTCCAGATCTTGCATCTTCTAGAATGCCAATATTTTAATCCTTTCTCTTATCCAGAAATTAGCATTGCCCGTTGATCAAAGGGAGGATCCGTCCGTGCTCACAGTGAGGAGCCTCGTGCCCACAGCCGAAAGTGTAATGTTTTTCCAAAAAAAATAAACTTTTGAAACATCATCATCTCCTTATCACATTTTAGACAAAATGAAAGGGAAAAAAGCAAAGCGGGTATAAAAATGATATAAAAACCTAGAAAAAGAGTGATAAATAACTCTAAAAAATGAGAGTTATCAACAACCAAAGCTGGTGCTTGGAGAATCAATTTGTAAGAGATTGTGCCTTGTTGTTGGGATGACTTTCGTGGAGCTCGCAATGGTCTGTCGAGGGATGTATATCTGAGCAAGCACGGGAAATCGCGAGTTGTGGTTTGTCTAAATTCAGAGACTGGCAGGTCGTGAGATAGGCTTGGTTAATTATGAACTTAGGTGGAAATGAAAGCAAGAGTTGTTATGTGTGCAAATGGCCAGGAGCACCTGGTCGGCGGTGTGATGTTGTGGGTGAAAGTACGAAGTATTAAACATGTAGCTGGGATGCACGGATTGTGAGCGAGGGTTATGATATGTTTATTGCCACAGAACGGTGGCTGGTAGTTACCCAAGAGAGGAACCAGGTGTTTTAGTGGAATGAATCACTGAGTGAGTTTGTGTTGGGATCAATAAAAGACCGATGAAGAAATTATGGTAAGCAGGTTGACCCTACTTGGGAAATGAGAAACATGGAATGTTATTACAGAAGGACTTGGTTGATTATCTCAAATTAGAACGGTGGTGAAACCATTGGTTGGGCTTGGTAACACAAGTGTGGTTTTCATGTTTGGAATGATTGGGAATGAAGGGGATGCTAATAGGCGAGCAATGCCCAGGCTAGCAAGAGGAGGATAGGACGATATGTTCAAGCAAGTGGAAGAACTTAAAGTGAGAAGAGTGGTATTTACACCATATGGGTGGAGAAATGTTTAAAGAGGTGCTAATGATGGGTATTGGAACTACTCGTGTAGTTACGAGAGGGGTACATTTTAGTGTATGCCTTGGTTTAAGTGTGGAGGGACTCGTATGATTCGATGAATCTTTCCTTGAAGGAATGTGATCTATACCTTCGGAAAGGCATGACATAAGTGGTTGTACGGGACACTCAAAGTGTAAGACCGTCAGATTTGAATAAGTATTGGGATGTTAACAATTCCGAAGTGAGCGTAGGGTTCAACAATGTGTTACTTGGAATAGTTTGGAGTAGGCGTGGTCACTCATTTTAATTGGACGTCTGTTGGATGCAGTGAAAAGGCGAATGCAAAACTTCAAGGTAATTTATTCCTTACCCTGGATGGTGGGTTAGTGGTGTACAAGTATGGAAAGAGGACGTAGTGGAAGTGTATGTATCGGTATATAGTGTTGACTTGTGGTCAACGTGTTTTGAAGGAAAGAAATACTTTTGTGTTAGGCGCTTGACGTGGTAGGAAGGTGGATTGGAAAGTTCAAGTTTGACCTGGTGCTAAGATTGGCAAATTGGGTGGTTGCCGATGTTAGTAAAGGATTCATGTCATTGTTGCAAAACTCGGTGAAATTTCTTCTTCAACGAAATGTAACGGTAGGGGAAAGTCGTGATGGGACGTGTTTTAAGAGCCCTGACTCCAGACTCGTAGACAAGCGAAGTCTAACTAGTGGGGTTGGTCGGGGTGTTGGCCTGAGGTGTTACTTTTATATTAGTTATAAATGGTCGGAAGGGCTACAAGTACATTATGTGAGTATTCCTAAGCTAAGGAAGTCGTGGTCTTATACAGAGGTGCTTGGAAGATCAGTTGGAACCAAAGTTGTAAAATTTGGAAGTGCGAATCGTGAAACCTAAGTTGGGGGTCAGTTCGATGCCAAAGGTATTGGTTTAGTTTGGTTTGGTTTGGTTTGGTTCAGCTTGGTTTGGTTTGGTTCGGTTTGGTTCAGCTTGGTTCAGTTTGGCTTGGCTTGGTTTGGTTTGGTTTGGCTCAGTTCAGTTTGGTTTGGTCTGGTTTAGTTCGGTGGAGTTTGGATGTTGAAATGGGGTATGGCAAAAGGAAAGAGGATTGAGCCACGATTTAGTGTGTCGGTTGTAGTGATACTCTGATTTGAAGAATCAGTTTATAGAATGAGCATGTTTTATGGATATGTGGGATACGTGAGGTGCTTCATGCCTCTATTATGAGAGTGTTGGTTGAAGACCGGTGTGATTGTGTCATTACAAGTTGTGCGAATAGACGAAAAACTAAATTTTGTAGACGAGCCCTAAACCATTTCGGACTTTTAGGTGAAGAAATTGAGGAACAAGGAAACCAACCTTGTAAAGGTTCGGTGGCGTTATCACAAAGGTCAAGAGGCAACCTGGGAGTTGGAGTCGGAGATGAGGGCGAAGTACCCGCCTCTTTTCCACCAAGGAATTCCGGGGACGGAATTCTTTTAAGGGGGAGTGTTGTAACAACCGGATATTTATTTAATAATGGAAGTCTTGTGGCCATATTGTAATAAGGGAAAAAGCATGAGGGACCAAAAAGGGAAATTTATGGGAGGTACTTAAGGGAGCAAATCCCTAGGTCACTCCAAATTCTATTTCATTATTTTGGGTTTGGCGGCTGAGGATGAAAACGAGAAAAGAAGGAGAGGAAAGCAATCGGCAAGCAAATCACTGCCAAGAAATCGTCAATTGGTAAACTTCAATCCTTTCTCCTCATTTGTTTGGGTATCCCTTTGTATTCAAGAAATTTGGGTGTATTGGGGTTGCATAGTTTGGTGAACACCATTTTTGCTCTGAATTGCCTATTTCAAGAATGTAAGGGAGTCTTTTGAGTTTGGGCCGATTAGAGGCCAAATGGTGGGATAAATGGGTGTTTTAATTTGGAAATATGACCCTAATCTTGTATCTAATAAGGGTTTGGACTAAATCTCTTATGTTAATCGTTTTGGGGAGTGTGGGTTTTTGGCAGAACGATAGTCCGGAAGTCGCATTATGCGGAGTCCGGAAGTGGGTTCTGGATGCGGGGTCCGGAAGTGGGTTCCGGATGAGGAGTCCGGAAGTGGTCCGGATAAGGGTCCTGTTGTCTGAAAAAGAAATGCATGGCAGTTTTGTCCGGATAACTTTTAATGAAGGTTGTTATTATCTTTTAGGTGAATTGGGTTCTGTTCGGGTTATTTGAAGGTGAACCACGTGTCTAGAAAATCTGTTGATCCAAACCCTCAGTGATTTGATAATGACCCTCTCTTTTATACTTAGTGAAAATTGTAAGTAAACAATATGTATCAGAGTTTCACTATCGCTGATAAGTACTAAGATCTTACAGTACCGCTGATAGGAACTCTCGCTCTTTAGATTAAACATTTAGCGAACACTGTTCACTATAATACTCTGAGTCCGTTCAGTACTTATGGTGATCGCTGATAAGTTAGTTGTTTACTTATGATCCCTGAAGACAAGTTTCACGTTAACATAGGTTCTACGCTGAAGTCGAAGATCAAACTCAAGAGCCAGCGACAAGTCTCCTAATGAACTGATGCGGATCAGCGAAGACTCAGATTTGTCCACTCAATGTGAAGTATCAAGTACAAGACTTTAGCTATCGCTGAACTCTATCATTCGCTGATATAGAATGATAGATCGCTGAATCAACGAAAAGCTGATCATAAAGTCCTCCGTACAAAGTACTTTTTGTCTTAACCACCCTTGCACGTCTCCGTACGATATGTCAGAAAAAGAACCTCCTTATTGTCTGAAATCGTACAACCACTCTGATACTACACTGTTCAAACATGCGGCTACTAAGGTTGTCAACAAAGGTCAATGACATGCAACCAATCAGCTGCTGCCACATGTAAAGTGTAAACTGCAATGCATTAAATGCATGCAGTATATAAGAAGATGAACTCACTTCATTTTGAAGTAACTTGCTAACTCTGGACAAGTTCATCCTTCTTATCTTGAGATAGGTTATTATTAGTAATTTCCTTCTCTTTCTTAGTGCAAGAAACTTAGTGTTCCAACTTGTTTAGATTTAGGTTTATCCTTAATCTTGTTTCCGCAACAAGCTGTAAATTGTTAATGATTTATCAATAAACAATTTAGAAAAGTAAAATCTGGGTGTTTGTATTCACCCCCCCCCCCTTCTACAAACTTGTATAGCCCTTCGGGACCAACAAGTGGTATCAGAGCGGATTTGTTTAATCTCATAAACAAGATCTAATCTATACTAAGATTTCTCTTCCTTGCTATTTCTGAAAATGGCTACCAACACAAACACAAATTATATCGACAATGGTTCTCTTGCAAAACCCCCTAGATTTTCCAGAGATAATTTTAATCTAGGGAAAAATAGGATGACTCTCTTCCTAGAAGGTGTAGACCCTACTATGCTTTATTATCTTGAAAAGGGCCCATTTATTCCTGTAAGAATTGATGCCGCAGTACTAACCGCTGAGAATAGACCTGCTATTCCAGAAAGGTTGGTACCCAAAGAAGTTCATACGTGGACTGACGAAGATAAGAAGAAAGTGGCTATCGACACCAAAGCCAGATCCATACTATCCATGGCTCTTCCTGACGAAGTCTACCATTATGTCATTAACCTGAAATCGTCAAAAGCCATGTGGGACACAATCTGTGTTCAGTATGAAGGTACTGCTGAAGTCCAGGACTCTCGAAAGATCAACCTGGTAAGACAGTATGAAAGTTTCATTTGTGGTAAGAATGAGACTCTCTCCGAAGTTCACCAACGTTTTAATTGCTTAATAATAGATCTAAAAACTGTTGGTAAGGAATATTCTAACTTTGAAGTGCTGACAAAGTTTCTAGAATGTTTACCTGAAAGCTGGGACAGTTATTCTATGTGTCTCAAGCTGTCAAAGGATCTAAGATCAATGACCCTTGCTACCTTATACGGCACGATGCTGAATCATGAGCAATCAAGCCATCTTAAGAAGAGTCTTGTAAAAGATTCCAAAAGCACCCCTGTTGCTTTAATCTCAGAGGAACCCTCTACTCAGCGACCCTCGGTCCCTATCACTGAGTTACAGAGTAACTCTGAAAGGTCATCAGACTCTGACTCTTCAGATGATGATGAATCTTTGGCTCTCCTAACTAAAAAGTTCAGGAGATTCGCCAAAAAGAAAATGTTCAGAAAGAACAAACCCCTTTCTGTAACTGATAAGCCAAGATCATCAGCTCCTGTTGATAAGGCTACTGCTACTTGTTTTAACTGCGAAAAGATTGGACATTTCGCTAACGAGTGCAGGTCTAAGAAAGTATCGAGAAACTCAGCGTTTCCCAAGAAATCCTTTATTCCCAGGAATAAAGATGACAAATACGCTAAGCTGAAAGAAAAGTATGCGAAGCTGAAAATCTTTAAGAAGAAAGGCAAAGGCCTGATGGCTTACGATTGGGTTCCCTCTGAAGAAGAAGAATCATCATCTGACTCTGAAGATGATGAAGCCAATCTCTGTCTTATGGCAAAGATTGAAGATGAGGAAGAAAGTTCAGACATTCCCTCTACTTCAACCTCTGCAATTCAGGTATCACCTTCCTTCTTTACAAATATTGCAAATATTGATGAAGCTGATAGTCTCCGTAAAATCGATCTCTTGACTAGAAGCTTATATGAAGCCACGAATGGCAAAAACAATAGTTGAAAATCAAAACCTTGATCTCGCTGAAAAACTTAAAAACTGTCACCTTCAAATAGAAAAGCTTTCTAAAATTGAAGAAGATTTTAAAGATCAAGTGCACGAAAATCAGCTAGTCAAAATCGAACGAGCAGAAGCTATCGCTGCTTTGAAAGCTGAAAAAGCTACTGTTTAAGGATGGTGTAACTCTTCAACAAAGATCACTGAGATAATTAAGTCTCAGATTCCCCTGAGTGATAAACGTGGTCTAGGTTACAAATATGAAACTCAAGAACCAACCACTGATCGTTCCATGCTCTTATTTGGAACTTTCGTATCCTCAGTCGCTGATACTTCATCCTCTCAGTGTTCCTCGTCCAGACCAACTATCCCTGAGGAAATTTCTACCTCTTCAAAAGGTAAAGAGAAAATGGTTTATCCAAAACCTACCTATGTCTTTAAAGATAAAGGTAAAGGAATTGCTTTTAACCAAAATCCTCATAAGGGTACTTTAGTACCAAAGCTGAATGCTTCTAAAGCTTTAGTGATTTATTCCTCTGGATCAAGGAATCAGATCTCTGGATCTACTCAGCGTGGGTCTATTCAGCGATCTACTCCTAGACTTAGAGTGGATGTCCTTGGTAAGAAATCTGAAGAACTAAATGTTCCTCCCATTTCAAAAGCCAAAAGCTTATTTGGTGCTGGTCCTTCAAATTCTAAATCAAAAGCTCAGCATTCAAATAGTCCTAGAACTACTTTTAGTTATAGGAAATGTTATCACTGTGGACTTACTGATCATATTGCTAGTAAGTGCCCCACAGCCACCAAAGCTGAAAAGATAGCTAAGGTGAAGATTGCACCCAAGGCAAAGAAGACCACTGAGGTTAAGAAATTAACCAAAGTGAAGACTGACAAAGCTGAATCTTCAAATGCTGCGAAGATTGTTGAACCTTCCATTCCAACTACTTCCACTGACAAACGTGTACACATGGTTAAGTGGGTACCCAAGAAAAACTAATCTTCCTTTGTGATGCAGGTTAAGAAGGGTATCTGGTATCTCGATAGCGGATGCTCTAGACACATGACTGGAAAGAAAAGCCTGCTCGCTGAATACAAGGAAGAGAAGGGTCCCTCTATGACTTTCGGTGGAAATGGAAAAGGACATATCCGAGGGTTTGGTGTACTCTCTAATGGTACAACCACCTTCAGAAGAGTCGCATATGTTGAAGGGCTGAAGCATAATCTGTTAAGCATCAGTCAGCTTTGCGACAAGGATAACAAGGTAATCTTTACCAAGGAATCCTGCTTTGTCACTGACAAAAAGGAGAAGATAGCTCTCAGCGGTTATCGTTTGGAAAATGTTTATGTAATAAACATGGACTCAACAACCACTGAGAACTCCTGTTTCTTCTCAAAAGCCTCATTTGATGTCAACTGGCTATGGCATAAGAGGCTCTCTCATCTGAATTTCAAGACACTGAACACTCTTTCTTCAAAAGAGTTAGTCACTGGTCTACCTCAACACTCATACGTCAAAGAGTCTTTATGTTCAGCGTGTGAGAAAGGGAAGCAGACCAAAGCAAGCTTTAAGTCAAAGCAAGTCTCCTCAGTGTCATCTCCTCTACAACTACTCCATATGGATTTGTTTGGCCCTGTTAACAAACAATCCATCGCTGGAAAGAAATATACACTGGTCATAGTTGATGAATTCTCTCGCTATACATGGGTTATGTTTCTCCGTTCCAAGAGTGACACCCCAGAAGAACTCATCACCTTTGTTCGGAAGATGGAAACCCTGAACAATTTGACCGTTCGCTCAATAAGGAGGGATCATGGGACTGAATTCAAAAACAGTTCTCTTGATTCCTTCTTTGAGAGTAAGGGTATTTCTCACAACTTTTCTTCAGTGAGAATACCGCAACAAAATGGAGTCGCTGAAAGAAGAAATAGAACAATTATTGAAGTTGCACGTTCAATGCTCGGCGATTCTTACCTGCCTACTCAGGTTTGGGCAGAAGCTGTCAACACCGCTTGTTTTACGCAAAACAGGTCGCTGATAGTCAAAAGATTCAATAAAACAGCCTATGAACTTTTTCATGGGAGAAAGCCTTCAATCAACTTTCTTCACATCTTTGGATGTCAGTGTTTCATACTGAACAACAGAGATGCCCTTGGAAAGTTTGATCCTAAGGCTGATGATGGAATCTTTCTTGGATACTCCTCAGTCTCCAAAGCCTTCAGAGCCTTCAGAGTCTTCAATCGAAGAAGACAAACTGTTGAAGAAACAATTCACGTCACGTTTGACGAATCCCGTTCAGCGAACTCTAAACCGTCCACTGATACTGAAGAACTGAATCAATGGATGTTTTCTCATCTTGGTGATTCAGAAGATATTCCCACTCCTCGTGCTCATACAGTTGAAGATGATGGCCCTACTGTAACAACCCGGTTTCCCAAAATCATATTTCAATTAACATATATTTCATAACATAATTACATTCATAAAAGAAAATACACAATACATCACAAACGGTCTCTTCGGTCTCGAAACCACAAAAATACATAAAAGTCTCCTAATCAATGTCCATCAAAAGCTTCCTATTCTTATCCCATTCTTTCACCGATCCTCAACCTGTAAAACATATTTTTGAAAACAAAATGAGAGTTAGACCAAACGGGTCTAGTGAGTTAGTTCCGGTCCTTTAAAAAAATCATTATAAGACCTTTCAAGTAAATCCTTTGTATCCCAAAACTATTTATGTAAATTCAAGTATTACACGTATATAAATACCAATTCAAACTCGTACCTTACGTACCTTTCATCCGCCTTATTCCTCCACAATGGCCATAATATTGGTTGCGAGCCAATTAACACACCGGTCCAAAGCCCGGCCACGTATTATATTCCCATATAATACTTCACGTAATTATAATATCTTAACATATTATAATCACACCCGTATGACATATTCATACAAATCATCAATTGATTATTATTCACATAATATTTTCCAGTAAAAATACTTTAAAGTAAAACTCACCTCGTGCGTTTATCACAAAAACTCTTTCAAAACAATTCACGTATGTTGCTCCTTCACAGAATCTGAAATTAGATAAAATACCAAATATTTCTTTTAACACTTAAACTTATAAAATTCTAAACTCAAATCGCAATGAACAGTACCCAAATCGCAATCTCCTATTGTGATTTCATCTTGAAGTCGCAACCCTCTATTGCGATTCCACCCTGGAGTCGCAACCCACTATTGCGATTCCACCCTGGAATCGCAACCCACTATTGCGATTCCAAACTCGGATCGCAATCAACTGCTGCGATTCAAACCCAAGTCACAAACGACCATTGCGACTTCATACCCAAGTCGCAACCAACTATTGCGACTCTGATGAATGTCGCAGTCGTCCATTGCGACTTCGATGAATATCAGCCCACTGCGACTTCGATGAATGTCTCAGCCCACTGTTCATTCTAAAACCCAAAATTTGTAGATTTATACTATGCATGATACTGTAAAAGTGCAGATATGTTTAAGACCATAAACATAACCTATCCATAAACTTAGATTTCCCAAAACATCCATTTTAATCAAAACCCACCTAAAAACTTAACTTTTAAACTCAAGAACACTTTGAGGAATTAAAAACACATAGAAGGATGAATTGTTTACCTGGATTACTTCAGTTTAATCCTTAATTCACTGCAACCCCCTTTTGATTTCTTCTTTCTTCTTTCCTTCAATCTCTCTTTCGAACTCTCTCTCTCTCTAACCGAATATCCTTACACACACACACTTTTGGATACTCCCTTCTAAATGAAACATTGACACCTATCTCATGACTAAGAGGAAGTCGGTTATGGCAAGGAGGAGGTGGAAATTAGTTACCCAATACTCCTTAAATTTGTTTCACTTGACAAAATACACCCCTAACTTCTATTATAAAATAAAAACCTACCCCTTAACTTCTAACTCCATAAAATACTAAAATAAAGACTTATAAAATTCCAAATTTAATTTAGATAAAATACCTGGTTATTACAACATCTCCCCCTTAAAAGAATTCCGTCCCGGAATTCGATCAAGCTTAAAAGATAAGAATACTTATGATTACTACTTCGTACTTCATCAAAACTATAGAAACTAACTGAATAGACACTCCGCCTCTATCTATACTTCTAACATAAATAAGTAACAAAAGCACGAAAATACCAAGAATTACTTCGTACCGAAGTCATATAACACTTTAGCACGTATAGAGTTTATAGAAATATACCTGTAACCTCATCAGTACTTTCTTCCACCTCTTGTTCCGTCATCTGAAAAACACGGCCTTGAACTCTCGGTGCTCCAGACCCTTGTACCTTTCCTGATTCAACTTCCGTTAATCTCGCTGTTGTACTACCCTGACGTGCTTTCCACTGTGGACATTCTGACTGAATATGATCAGGGGAGTTGTAAACAAAACATAATCGATTTGTGCGACAATTCTTAGCGATGTGTCCCGTCCTTCCACACTTATAACAACTTCTAGGATCAACATAACAATTTCCTTGATGTACGCGGTTGCATTTTGGACATAGTTTTTCATTTTCTCTAAAAGGTATGCGACTATCAAACCTTTGAATTTCGTATTCTGTTGAATCATGCGTCATTTCTTCCGATTTTCTTTTCCCAGCACTCTTATCACTAGTGTCTCTCCTAATATCCTGTTCTATATTTTCCGCGGCATTTACTGCGGCTGAGAAGGTATCAGGTCCTGTTGCAATCACTAACTTTCTGATTTCAGAATTTAACCCAAAAATAAACCTTTCCTTCTTCAGCGCCTCCGTGGCAACATAGTACTTCGCAAAGCGAGACTTCTCGAGAAAGAGGGCGGTGTAATCCCTAACCGATAAACTTCTCTGATGTAGATTCATGAATTCCTCTTCCAGTTGTCTAATAGCTGCTTGAGGACAGAAATGTGTTTTGAAAGCTAACACAAATTCCTCCCATGCAAAAGTAGTATAAACATCTGTTCCTCTTGATTCTATATGAGCCTCCCACCAATACAGAGCATCACCTTTCAACATCGCAGCTCCATAAAGTACTTTGTCTTCTTCAGCACATTTACAAGTCTTGAAGATGGCTTCTATTTCTTTTAGCCATCTCATTGCTTTGACCGGGTCCCGATCTCCGGAATATGTAGAGGGCTTGCAACTAAGGAACATTTTATAGTCGCACCTTTTTATCACTGGTAAGATAGTAGAGGTAAGTGGTATCTCCATTTCATGTCATGGATTTAGTCTTTCAGTTTCATTATGACGATTATGTTCGAACATAGCTTGGATATTATCCTGCAATCTTCTCATTTCAGCCATCAGATCATCCTGCGTAACAAACTCTGTACCCTGCGGTTGTGTTCTACCTCCAGTTCGACCCCCAGTTCCCCTGCCGGTTCTGCCTCTACCTCGATCTCTTCCTCTTCCCCCTCTTCCTATTGGTGGATTCTCTCTACCGGAATTCCTTCCTCCTCTCTGGTTCCTTTTTCTAGTGCCACTCGCCATTCTGTGGATTCAAACAAAGTTAATATACATATAAGCACATACCCCATATAACAAGGTATTCCAGTTCATACATGCACCTGTAAGATCATAATTACACTGGCCTGGTGTAATTTGAAATTACCTTACATGATGTTCCTTCTACCTTTTTATACTTAACATCCCCAGGTTCTAAAATAATAGGGACATCCTACTTCACATGCAGTTTAAGTCTAGGTACAGATACTAGTACCTAAATCTCTTAAACTAGGGCTCTGATACCATTTGTAACAACCCGGTTTCCCAAAATCATATTTCAATTAACATATATTTCATAACATAATTACATTCATAAAAGAAAATACACAATACATCACAAACGGTCTCTTCGGTCTCGAAACCACAAAAATACATAAAAGTCTCCTAATCAATGTTCATCAAAAGCTTCCTATTCTTATCCCATTCTTTCACCGATCCTCAACCTGGAAAACATATTTTTGAAAACAAAATGAGAGTTAGACCAAACGGGTCTAGTGAGTTAGTTCCGGTCCTTTAAAAAAATCATTATAAGACCTTTCAAGTAAATCCTTTGTATCCCAAAACTATTTATGTAAATTCAAGTATTACACGTATATAAATACCAATTCAAACTCGTACCTTACGTACCTTTCATCCGCCTTATTCCTCCACAATGGCCATAATATTGGTTGCGAGCCAATTAACACACCGGTCCAAAGCCCGGCCACGTATTATATTCCCATATAATACTTCACGTAATTATAATATCTTAACATATTATAATCACACCCGTATGACATATTCATACAAATCATCAATTGATTATTATTCACATAATATTTTCCAGTAAAAATACTTTAAAGTAAAACTCACCTCGTGCGTTTATCACAAAAACTCTTTCAAAACAATTCACGTATGTTGCTCCTTCACAGAATCTGAAATCAGATAAAATACCAAATATTTCTTTTAACACTTAAACTTATAAAATTCTAAACTCAAATCGCAATGAACAGTACCCAAATCGCAATCTCCTATTGCGATTTCATCTTGAAGTCGCAACCCTCTATTGCGATTCCACCCTGGAGTCGCAACCCACTATTGCGATTCCACCCTGGAATCGCAACCCACTATTGCGATTCCAAACTCGGATCGCAATCAACTGTTGCGATTCAAACCCAAGTCACAAACGACCATTGCGACTTCATACCCAAGTCGCAACCAACTATTGCGACTCCGATGAATGTCGCAGTCGTCCATTGCGACTTCGATGAATATCAGCCCACTGCGACTTCGATGAATGTCTCAGCCCACTGTTCATTCTAAAACCCAGAATTTGTAGATTTATACTATGCATGATACTGTAAAAGTGCAGATATGTTTAAGACCATAAACATAACCTATCCATAAACTTAGATTTCCCAAAACATCCATTTTAATCAAAACCCACCTAAAAACTTAACTTTTAAACTCAAGAACACTTTGAGGAATTAAAAACACATAGAAGGATGAATTGTTTACCTGGATTACTTCAGTTTAATCCTTAATTCACTGCAACCCCCTTTTGATTTCTTCTTTCTTCTTTCCTTCAATCTCTCTTTCGAACTCTCTCTCTCTCTAACCGAATATCCTTACACACACACACTTTTGGATACTCCCTTCTAAATGAAACATTGACACCTATCTCATGACTAAGAGGAAGTCGGTTATGGCAAGGAGGAGGTGGAAATTAGTTACCCAATACTCCTTAAATTTGTTTCACTTGACAAAATACACCCCTAACTTCTATTATAAAATAAAAACCTACCCCTTAACTTCTAACTCCATAAAATACTAAAATAAAGACTTATAAAATTCCAAATTTAATTTAGATAAAATACCTGGTTATTACAACATCTCCCCCTTAAAAGAATTCCGTCCCGGAATTCGATCAAGCTTAAAAGATAAGAATACTTATGATTACTACTTCGTACTTCATCAAAACTATAGAAACTAACTGAATAGACACTCCGCCTCTATCTATACTTCTAACATAAATAAGTAACAAAAGCACGAAAATACCAAGAATTACTTCGTACCGAAGTCATATAACACTTTAGCACGTATAAAGTTTATAGAAATATACCTGTAACCTCATCAGTACTTTCTTCCACCTCTTGTTCCGTCATCTGAAAAACACGGCCTTGAACTCTCGGTGCTCCAGACCCTTGTACCTTTCCTGATTCAACTTCCGTTAATCTCGCTGTTGTACTACCCTGACGTGCTTTCCACTGTGGACATTCTGACTGAATATGATCAGGGGAGTTGTAAACAAAACAGAATCGATTTGTGCGACAATTCTTAGCGATGTGTCCCGTCCTTCCACACTTATAACAACTTCTAGGATCAACATAACAATTTCCTTGATGTACGCGGTTGCATTTTGGACATAGTTTTTCATTTTCTCTAAAAGGTATGCGACTATCAAACCTTTGAATTTCGTATTCTGTTGAATCATGCGTCATTTCTTCCGATTTTCTTTTCCCAGCACTCTTATCACTAGTGTCTCTCCTAATATCCTGTTCTATATTTTCCGCGGCATTTACTGCGGCTGAGAAGGTATCAGGTCCTGTTGCAATCACTAACTTTCTGATTTCAGAATTTAACCCAAAAATAAACCTTTCCTTCTTCAGCGCCTCCGTGGCAACATAGTACTTCGCAAAGCGAGACTTCTCGAGAAAGAGGGCGGTGTAATCCCTAACCGATAAACTTCTCTGATGTAGATTCATGAATTCCTCTTCCAGTTGTCTAATAGCTGCTTGAGGACAGAAATGTGTTTTGAAAGCTAACACAAATTCCTCCCATGCAAAAGTAGTATAAACATCTGTTCCTCTTGATTCTATATGAGCCTCCCACCAATACAGAGCATCACCTTTCAACATCGCAGCTCCATAAAGTACTTTGTCTTCTTCAGCACATTTACAAGTCTTGAAGATGGCTTCTATTTCTTTTAGCCATCTCATTGCTTTGACCGGGTCCCGATCTCCGGAATATGTAGAGGGCTTGCAACTAAGGAACATTTTATAGTCGCACCTTTTTATCACTGGTAAGATAGTAGAGGTAAGTGGTATCTCCATTTCATGTCATGGATTTAGTCTTTCAGTTTCATTATGACGATTATGTTCGAACATAGCTTGGATATTATCCTGCAATCTTCTCATTTCAGCCATCAGATCATCCTGCGTAACAAACTCTGTACCCTGCGGTTGTGTTCTACCTCCAGTTCGACCCCCAGTTCCCCTGCCGGTTCTGCCTCTACCTCGATCTCTTCCTCTTCCCCCTCTTCCTATTGGTGGATTCTCTCTACCGGAATTCCTTCCTCCTCTCTGGTTCCTTTTTCTAGTGCCACTCGCCATTCTGTGGATTCAAACAAAGTTAATATACATATAAGCACATACCCCATATAACAAGGTATTCCAGTTCATACATGCACCTGTAAGATCATAATTACACTGGCCTGGTGTAATTTGAAATTACCTTACATGATGTTCCTTCTACCTTTTTATACTTAACATCCCCAGGTTCTAAAATAATAGGGACATCCTACTTCACATGCAGTTTAAGTCTAGGTACAGATACTAGTACCTAAATCTCTTAAACTAGGGCTCTGATACCATTTGTAACAACCCGGTTTCCCAAAATCATATTTCAATTAACATATATTTCATAACATAATTACATTCATAAAAGAAAATACACAATACATCACAAACGGTCTCTTCGGTCTCGAAACCACAAAAATACATAAAAGTCTCCTAATCAATGTTCATCAAAAGCTTCCTATTCTTATCCCATTCTTTCACCGATCCTCAACCTGGAAAACATATTTTTGAAAACAAAATGAGAGTTAGACCAAACGGGTCTAGTGAGTTAGTTCTGGTCCTTTAAAAAATCATTATAAGACCTTTCAAGTAAATCCTTTGTATCCCAAAACTATTTATGTAAATTCAAGTATTACACGTATATAAATACCAATTCAAACTCGTACCTTACGTACCTTTCATCCGCCTTATTCCTCCACAATGGCCATAATATTGGTTGCGAGCCAATTAACACACCGGTCCAAAGCCCGGCCACGTATTATATTCCCATATAATACTTCACGTAATTATAATATCTTAACATATTATAATCACACCCGTATGACATATTCATACAAATCATCAATTGATTATTATTCACATAATATTTTCCAGTAAAAATACTTTAAAGTAAAACTCACCTCGTGCGTTTATCACAAAAACTCTTTCAAAACAATTCACGTATGTTGCTCCTTCACAGAATCTGAAATCAGATAAAATACCAAATATTTCTTTTAACACTTAAACTTATAAAATTCTAAACTCAAATCGCAATGAACAGTACCCAAATCGCAATCTCCTATTGCGATTTCATCTTGAAGTCGCAACCCTCTATTGCGATTCCACCCTGGAGTCGCAACCCACTATTGCGATTCCACCCTGGAATCGCAACCCACTATTGCGATTCCAAACTCGGATCGCAATCAACTGTTGCGATTCAAACCCAAGTCACAAACGACCATTGCGACTTCATACCCAAGTCGCAACCAACTATTGCGACTCCGATGAATGTCGCAGTCGTCCATTGCGACTTCGATGAATATCAGCCCACTGCGACTTCGATGAATGTCTCAGCCCACTGTTCATTCTAAAACCCAAAATTTGTAGATTTATACTATGCATGATACTGTAAAAGTGCAGATATGTTTAAGACCATAAACATAACCTATCCATAAACTTAGATTTCCCAAAACATCCATTTTAATCAAAACCCACCTAAAAACTTAACTTTTAAACTCAAGAACACTTTGAGGAATTAAAAACACATAGAAGGATGAATTGTTTACCTGGATTACTTCAGTTTAATCCTTAATTCACTGCAACCCCCTTTTGATTTCTTCTTTCTTCTTTCCTTCAATCTCTCTTTCGAACTCTCTCTCTCTCTAACCGAATATCCTTACACACACACAATTTTGGATACTCCCTTCTAAATGAAACATTGACACCTATCTCATGACTAAGAGGAAGTCGGTTATGGCAAGGAGGAGGTGGAAATTAGTTACCCAATACTCCTTAAATTTGTTTCACTTGACAAAATACACCCCTAACTTCTATTATAAAATAAAAACCTACCCCTTAACTTCTAACTCCATAAAATACTAAAATAAAGACTTATAAAATTCCAAATTTAATTTATATAAAATACCTGGTTATTACACCTACTATCATTCCAAATATGCAGAATAGTGAAGCTGAAACATCATGGGTCTCAGCTGTTCCTATAAACACTATACCTGCTTCTGAACTCAATGTCTCAGACATTCCATCTACTTCTCAGCAATCAGTGAATATAATGACAACTGCATCCATTCCTCTCTTGGCTGATACTCCAGACATCGCTGAAGCTTCATCTTCAGCTTCTCCAGTTCAAGTTGAGTCAGCGTCTCACGCCCCGGCTCAGCGATGGACTGTAAATCACCCAATTGATCAAATTCTTGGTGATCCAAACGCTGGTATTCAGACTCGACGAAGTGCAGGTAATATTATTTATTTGTCAACTTTATTTCTCTAACTGAACCAAAGAAAGTAGATGATGCCCTCAAAGATCCAAATTGGGTCAGCGCCATGCAAGAAGAGCTGACTGAATTCGAAAGAAACAAAGTTTGGAAACTTGTTCGAAGACCAACTGACAAAATAGTGATAGGCACTAAATGGGTCTATCGAAACAAGTTGGACGAACATGGATCTGTAACCCGCAACAAGGCTCGACTTGTTGCTCAGGGATACAGACAAGAGGAAGGTATAGACTACGACGAAACATTTGCTCCAGTAGAAAGATTAGAATCTATTCATCTATTCTTAGCATACGCTGTACACAAAGACTTCAAAGTATATCAGATGGATGTTAAGTCAGCGTTTCTAAATGGAAAGCTGAATGAAGAAGTCTATGTGGAACAACCTCCAGGATTCTCAGATCCTAAGCGTCCAGGTTATGTTTATAAACTGGATAAGGCACTTTATGGATTAAAGCAAGCTCTACGTGCATGGTACGACACTCTTTCTACTTATCTCCATGTTGAACAATTTGAGCGAGGTAAAATCGATAAAACCCTATTTTTCAGGAAAGTAAAAGGTCATATCATTCTTGTTCAGATATATGTTGATGACATTATATTTGGCTCTACTAACGCTGATCTTTGTACTCGTTTCGCTGATAGAATGAAAGATGAGTATAAAATGAGCATGATGGGTGAACTAACATATTTCCTTGGTCTTCAAATAAAGCAAAATGAAAAAGGAACTTTCATTAATCAGGGAAAGTATGTTAAAAATATGCTGAAGAAATTCGATTTAACTGAAAGTTCAGCTATGAAAACCCCTATGGCACCACCGCTGACACTTGATAAGGATACTAAGGGTATTCTTGTTAATGTCACGATGTACCGTGGGATGATCGGCTCTCTTTTGTATCTTACAGCTAGCCGACCCGATATTATGTATGCAACATGTTTGTGTGCACGATATCAAGCTGAACCTAAGATATCTCATATGAAAGCTGTAAAGCGAATTTTTCGATACCTTAAGGGTACAGCGAATCCAGGTCTTTGGTATCCCAAAGACTCAGGATTTGATCTAATCGCCTATTCAGATAGTGATTTTGCAGGTTGCAAAATGGATAGGAAAAGCACCACAAGAGGATGTCAGCTCCTGGGTGGAAAGCTGGTAAGTTGGACAAGTAAAAAGCAAAACTCAGTGTCCACCTCCACAGCTAAAGCTGAGTATGTAGCCGCTGGAAGCTGTTGTTCTCAGGTCTTGTGGATGAGAAATCAACTACTGGACTATGACCTTCAGCTCTCAAATATTCCAATCTATTGCGACAGCACAAGTGCCATCGCTATAGCCAATAATCCAGTGCTACACTCAAAGACAAAACACATCGAAATCAGGTATCACTTTATCAGAGATCATGTGATGAATGGTGATATAGAACTTCAATTTATCCCAACTGATTATCAGTTAGCTGATCTGTTCACCAAACCTCTTGATGAGACAAGGTTCAACTTTCTCATCAGCGAGCTTGGAATGCTGAACTTAGAAGAATAAAATCTTCAGCGGTTCACATTTGATCAGTAATAGGATAAAATCAGCTTGTAATAACCCATTATATCATCTTCTCTCTGAATAAACTTGATTCGCTGATATCAAGGTATGTTTCTATCTCTGACAATCGCATGTAAATGCAAGATTTCAAAATAAATTACATCGCTGAATATCTTTTCCTTATCAGCGATACTTTGAAATTTCTAAAACCAACACTGATATTTCTATTCAGTGCTTCATGTTTTCAAAAGTGTCCCTGAGTTTTCAAAACCTCAGAGACATCCAAGAATATGAAAGGACAGTTGTGACGTCATTGCAACGGATAAGCCCCGGCACGTTCTTTTTTCTGACACACGTTTGCACGTTTCGTTTACTCGCCAATCAAATGCAAACACGTGTCCGTGTCATGATGAAAATCTTTTCCCGCTCAAGATTTTCTCTCTCTAATCTCTATATAAACACTTTGTGGGTTTATATTTTTCTTTTACGCGAACTTCTTCTCCAAGCTAAGAAAAAGAATTTACTGTTGCATTTGTGCTCTCAAGTTTTTTCAAGAACTTCATCTTCTTCAACGAACCAGGTTAATAATTCATTTATTTTACCTATCTTTTCAAACTTGTTAATGATCTTCTCGTTGGTTTCACAAGATCAAACAAAAGAACCTCTTTTAAAATGAAATCATTTCTTTCATGGTTTTATGAACACAACCTTTCATGGTTGTTCTTCAAGTTTAAAAACGCAAAATCTTAAACTTGTTCTTCATACGTTTTTCCAGAATCCCAATCTTCAAAGGAAACTGGAAAACAAGATTTTTTTTGGGTTTGCATTTCGTTTTTCAAAAACAAGAAAACCCTAATCTTCATTAAGACATTTTGTCTGAATGAAATGGACAAATTTCGAACCAACTTATTGGAAAATATTTCCACATTAAGATTATTCTTATTTGTTAATCTTTGGTTGAACTGATAATACAGAAAATGGCATCTTCTAACATTTCCAAGAACACCATCGCTGAGAACACTGTTTCTGATAATACTGCTGAGGAAGTGGAAATCCTCAAGGCTTTTCAAGTCAAGTTCTCTCTTGACAAACTGGATTGGACCAAGGTAAATAACCTCTATGCGCTTCTCGAGTTTCCTCCTCGAAAGCAAGTCACACATCTAGATGATGCTGTGAAATTCCTGAAGAACTGTTCCATCTCCACAGCCCTGACCATAACACCTCCTGCACATCAGCTACTGCTATCCCAATTCTGGTACTCTGCCAGACACTCTCAGCTACCTTCAGCCAAAGACCCCTAAAAAAACAATTGACTGCATCCTCTGCAACACTGACTATGGCACAATGAAGATTACACCTGCCATTATTCGCAAAGCCCTCAGCCTTCCCATCGCAACCAAAGAAAAACCGTTTGTTCCTCTCCCTGACCACAAGAAAAACTCAGATAGGGAAGCCATCATTGCATTCTTCGATGCAATGGGCTATGTATGGGAAACTGGGAGGGACAAGAAGCCAGAGAAGAAGCTGACCCTTATCAAGAAATCAAAAATGCCCAGCGAGATGAATTTCATCTTCGCTCATTTAATCAGCTGCATGACTGCCAAGTCCGGCTCCTCTGACCAAGCCGCTCAGCCTCAGCAAGCAATGGGATATGCATTGCTGAAAGGTCTACATATAGACTGGGCATCGATTATCTATGATGACCTGGTACTCAGAGTGGACTCCGTCGCTGACAGATCTCCATGGGTTCCATATCCTCGGTTCATCAGCGCCATATTCCAAAAAGGCCTAAAGGACAGCTACCCAACAGAGGGTGACCTGAAACTCTCTCAGGTCGGCCCTAAGGTTCTCGACTTCAAGCCAGTGGAAAATGAGGTACGTCTTTCTACTCTTTTAACTCTTCTAAACCCTACTTATTCTACTTCTGCAGCTCCTTCACCGGACAAACCCACCGCTGATATCCCAGCTGCAACCTCCATTCCTTCTCTAAAAAGGAAACACTCTGAAACCCAACTTGGTTCCAAAAGAACTAAGAAAACCAAGGAGCAACCCCAGCAATCTATTGCTAAAGACTCCTCAGCTCCTCTTGTTGGGCTGAAGGAAAGTTCAGTGGTACGCTCTGCCACAGCTGAACAAGCCACCCATTCTATCCCAACTTCAGCGTCTCTAAACGCTGAGGTTACAAACTTGGAATCTACCCAACCTCCTTCAGTCTCTCAAAAGACTGACGAAGCGATTCTCAGCGAATCCAACGCTGAACTCCGCACCCAACCTCCATTCTTATCCTTCGCTTCTCCCTCTACTCATTTGGACTCTACTCCAGTTATCACTGAAGCACCTGTCATTCCTCCAGAAGCTAAATATAATACTCTTCAAGGAGTGATGGGCATAGGACCTGCAGAGATGACCATACGTCCACGTTCTCTCGCTGACGATATGGAACTTTTCTCAGGACACCGAGATTTTGATGAATTCATCAATCCTCCTGCAGGTATTCAACAACCCCTAAACACTGTAACTGAACCCCAAACTTCTGAGCTTTCCTCTGTTCACAAGTTCTTATATGTTACAGGTCCTAATTTGGGAGACATCAATGCTTCTCTGAAGACGATAGAGACAAAGCTGACAGGTCTCACTACTACTCTTTCCGACAACTCTTCAACTGTAACAAACGCTGGAGAGAATCTTACAAAGCTGACTACTGTGGTCGAAAAGAATGCCTCCAAAGCTGACTTGGAGAAGGTTGATAAATCACTCACCGACTTTGCCAAAGTTCTCTCTGATATCTACACAGACTACCTCGACATCAAGAAATCAATTGACACCATGTCCAGCAAGGTCACAACGCTGAAGACATCGGTTGGCACACTTGAAGGTGATATGTCTGCTGTAAAGGCTGATGTCAGTTCAGTAAAAACTGACATGAGTTCTGTGAAGACCGATGTCAATACGATGAAGAATGACATCACTTCTATTCAGACATTGTTGCAGCAGATCCTAACCAACACGACCGCCCCTGCCCCTGCCCCTGAGCATTTTACTGCGGCGGATCGTGCTGAACTCGTGAAGATCAATCCTGGTATTTCTGGTCTAGGAAACAGATTATCAGCGATTGAGATATGTGTCGGGATCCCTGGCCAAGAAGACAGGGAAACAACACAAGCTGCTGAATCATCACATTCCTCCCCCACTCATCATGAAAAAGAGGGGGAGAAGAGCGCTGAAGACCTTTCCAAGAGCGCTGAAGACCTTACCCATGATGAATCTATCAGGGGAGAGAAGACTGAAGACCTCACCTTTACTGAAGAAGGTGAGAAGACAATTGAAGCAGCCGCTGGACCTCAGGGAGATGAACACCGTGAGGGAACCGAGAAGCTTACCTCTGTATCTGAGGGGGAGCAACTCGAAGAAGAAACTGAAGAAACTGAGTCTGAAGCTGAAGATGAAGAAGCCATCGACTTGTCTGATGATGAACCATCCTCTTCTCCAAATAATGATGATGATGAAGATGATGACGATGATGACTCTTTTATCGTCAAGCCTGCTCAGAGAACTAAAGCTCTTAAAGGGATTCTGATAAATGAACCTACAGGGGAGCGGACAAAGACAAAGCCATCAGCATCTGAAGCTGACAAGGGCAAAGGAAAAAGTGTCGCTGAAGATGATGAAAATCTGAAGATCTTGCTTAGAAAGCCGGTTTGTCAGGTACATTAACCTCTTCCCTACTCCACATCCCTCCTCTATAAACTTTATCAGTTCTACACACTCCAAACCTCCATACACTTTATCCCACTCTTTCTCTATCTCTGTTCTACCCATGTTCTTACTTGTAAGATCGCTGTTTTCAGCTAGTCCTCTCCCCTGTTTGAGGATATCGCTGAAGTTCCTACAGCTGCGACTTCATCAACAATAATCCCAGCTCCCAACGCTGAAGAAATAATCCCGGTCTTAGATTTGATCTCTGAGACTGATGAACCTGAAGAACAGATGCTCTCTCACAAAAACAGACCTTCCTTGGCTCCTCAAAAGCTAAGTGAAGAGGAACAAGAAAAGAGAGATGAAATGATCAAGAGACTCGAAGATCAGCGAATCATTCTGAAGCGTGATCAACTTCCTTCCGTTCCTCCAAAGTTCAGAATTTCCCAAAAGGAATACAAGGAACACCTCAGAGCTGAACGCCTAATCGCTGAAAGAAGAGAAGCTGAAGAAAAAGACAGAGAATACGCCATCCAGTGTACTCAACGATCAGTAAAAGACCCCAAGCTGAAAAGAGCTCCCATTGATGTTCAACGTCAGCTATAGGATGATGCTCAAAAGATCGTTAGAGAAAAGACTAAGGTCTCTGATAAGACTTTGGAATGGTCTAAAGAAATGCTGAACTATCGATCTAGACCATACAAAATCATCAAAGTAAACATCAGAGGAAGACTGTACTCAGACGTTCCTGTTGTTGAAGTTGATGTCTACAAAGAAGACAAGACCAAGCAAACCTTCTATGCTGCTACCTTAGAAAAGTTTGGTCTCTCTAAATGGTTAGAAATGAAATTAGCCATTCAGGGATCGCGCTCAAAGTTCAAAAGCCATGTCGAGAAGATCTTAAACAAACAGATCGACCTGGTTTCTTCTGTTGTGGATATTCCTCCATCTACTCTTCTTCCTCCTCAACAAAGAAAAATCTCTGCTAAGGAAAAGAAAGTCTCAGACTTAGGTCCTCCTATACGGAATGAAACAGGTATTGGTTTCTCTCGTGCTGAAGTTCTTGGCCATGATGCTGATCTCTCAGCGCTTGACACCTCCCTACCATCTGGAGAAACTTTCATTCCTGGCACAGTTGTAAGTGATCCTTATGGTATATTCTTTCTAGACTACGATGGAAACTATCACTTTCAACGTATCTCTGAGCTCCACATCGCTCCCATCGAACAACTCAGATATCTCATATACTGGTGTGAAGTCAGACGCGACATCAAAGCTAGACACCTGAAGCCCTTGATTTTTAAAGAAGCTCTGAACAAAAAGAATCAAGGAGTAGATGTCCCTGACTGGATGATTCCCACATCAATGACCCTTGATGAACAACTCATTAAGGAAGAACCTTTTGACGGATAGGATCGCCTTGTAATTCTTTCTATCTTTATCTGTCTACATCTTTTGTACTTGTAATTTTATTCGTTGTACTTGTAATTTTTCCACTTCCCTCTGTAATCTTTACAAAGTTTAAAGAAAAATTTCAGCGAACGTACTTTACTCCATCAGTACTTTACTCCAGAAAACAGTAAAAGGGACAAATATTTTATGAGTTCTTTTTATCCTTATGTTTTCATTAAATAGCAATTTTCTTTGTTGCTATGTCATAATCAAATAGGGGGAGATTGTTGATCCAAACCCTCAGTGATTTGATAATGACCCTCTCTTTTATACTTAGTGAAAATTGTAAGTAAACAATATGTATCAGAGTTTCACTATCGCTGATAAGCACTAAGATCTTACAGTACCGCTGATAGGAACTCTCGCTCTTTAGATTAAACATTCAGCGAACACTGTTCACCATAATACTCTGAGTTTGTTCAGTACTTATGGTGATCGCTGATAAGTTAGTTGTTTACTTATGATCCCTGAAGACAAGTTTCACGTTAACATAGACAAGTCTCCTAATGAACTGATGCGGATCAGCAAAGACTCAGATTTGTCCACTCAACGTGAAGTATCAAGTACAAGACTTTAGCTATCGCTGAACTCTATCATTCGCTGATATAGAATGATAGATCGCTGAATCAACGAAAAGCTGATCATAAAGTCCTCCGTACAAAGTACTTTTTATCTTAACCACCCTTGCACGTCTCCGTACGATATGTCAGAAAAAGAACCTCCTTATTGTCTGAAATCGTACAACCACTCTGATACTACACTGTTCAAACATGAGGCTACTAAGGTTGTCAACAAAGGTCAATGACATGCAACCAATCAGCTGCTGCCACGTGTAAAGTGTAAACTGCAATGCATTAAATGCATGCAGTATATAAGAAGATGAACTCACTTCATTTTGAAGTAACTTGCTAACTCTGGACAAGTTCATCCTTCTTATCTTGAGATAGTTTATTATTAGTAATTTCCTTCTCTTTCTTAGTGCAAGAAACTTAGTGTTCCAACTTGTTTAGATTTAGGTTTATCCTTAATCTTGTTTCTGCAACAAGCTGTAAATTGTTAATGATTTATCAATAAACAATTTAGAAAAGTAAAATCTGTGTGTTTGTATTCAACCACCCCCCCCCCCTTCTACAAACTTGTATAGCCCTTCGGGACCAACAAAATCATATCGATCAGGTGAGTTCCCTTAATCCTTTTTACTGGAATGAGATGTCAAATGTTTAACTGATCATGGCATCTTTTACGAGTATGATTTGTTTATAAGCTTATATAAATTCTCGCATGGAAGTATGTTTTGGAAAGGCTTATTTAGCATGATTGAACGGTTTATAAAGATTTCACGCTTTGTGATTTATTTTTGACTATGTGTATATGCTAATATGGAGTCGGGTTGCACAGTGGATTCAGTGTACCTCGGGATCCGATGATCCCTTGGGAGTTTGTTATGAACCGATAGAATGGAATTCGTTTCTTTCCTATTTGGGTAATGGGGAGTCTGCTTGGGCCCCGATATGAGGCGAGAGGGGAGTCTGCTTGGGCCCCAATCGTGGTTCTAGATGGTGCGATCCCTGAACACTGTGCAAGTACCCATGTATGGAGTCTTATGTTGAGATGCATGGCTTTTAAAGAAATGTTTTATGAATGTTGTTAAAATCGTTTTTGGAGGGAATTCACTAGACCGTTTGGTCTAACCCTCGCTTTTCAAACTAAAGCATTTTCAGGGAAGCGCTCTAGTGGTGCTTCGAGCAAAGATAAAGAGTTGGCTTGAGCTTAGAGATGGAGACTTTAGCGAGGAACACTATAGTTCAAATATTGTACCGCTTAGATAGATCTCTCGACTGTTGATAGAATACCTTTCCGCTGCGAATTTTGAATTGTACAGACTTCAATGTTCTGTTTATGAATCCTTTTGTAATTGGGACCCGAGTTGGGGATTATTGATCTATGTTATGTATGTTGAAGTTTTTGGGTTATTACAATATGTATATATATTACTAGGGGGCATTTAAGGGAGATCCTAGTATTTTGTGGTAACTATGAGATCCAAGCTCAACCACAAATCATAGATAAATTAGGAAACTATTTGATTTTGGTAATATTGACTTAAAGTTTTAATCAAAGGGAAATTTAGGTATTTTAAAGGTATCCACTTTCCTCCCTCCTACCTCCTCTCTCCTCTCCGACCCTCTCTTCTTCGGCGAACTTTTTTCCGACGATTATTTTTCCTACAAACACATGACACACTGTGATACCATACAAGATGAACCATGATACCCAAAATACATACAAAGATGAACAATGTAACACAGTGATATGATACCCACCGTGATATCCACTGTGTTACACTGTGATTACCATACAAAATGCACTATGATACCCAAAATGCATACAAAGATGCACAATGTAACACAGTGATATCTACTGTGTTACACTGTGATTACCATACAAAAACCACTATGATACCAAAAAATACACACAAGATGCACAATGTAACACAGTGATACCCACTCTAATACCCATGTGATACCTCCCCTCTGTGATAGCTTTGAATTTTAAACAACAAAAATTCCTTAATGCGATGTCTTTTCCGGAGAATGGATCCCAAATCCAGATGCTCCATATTACAACACATAACCACCACTGCCTGCACCATATTACGTATGCCGCCTCCACCGTAACCACCGCATCCACCATAACCATCGTCGCCTCCACCTTCACGTCTGCCACCACCACCGATTCCATGAGATTGTGTCTCGTTGACTGTGATGTTACGACCGTCAAGGATATGTCCGTTCATCCTCTTTTGTTCTATCGTGGTAAGTCCGAAAAGAGAGAAAGCACGGTTGGCTTAATGTTCTTCATCGACCAAATCAAGAAAAACATCCACCACCTGCTCGCTTACAGTTCTTCATCAACTTCCATTGTTGACTGGAGAAGAGAGATGATTGAGAAGAGAGAGATGTAGAGGTATGGAAATCCTGGAGAAGGGGGACTATTGAGAAGAGAGAGACGAAGAGGAGTGGATGGCTATTAATTAGGGTAAATTGAATGAGTTAATTTAGGTCTTGATTTGTTATAAAAAAAATTCAAATTATCAAATGTCCATATTATCCTTTTACTTTAATTTAAAAATAGCATTAATTATTTAAAATGAGTGGTCCATATTGGATCTCACAGTTACCACAAATGACCTAATTCTCATTTGATTAGGCCCCTATATTACTATATATATATATATATATATATATATATATAAAGAGAGAGAGAGAGAGAGAGAGAGAGAGAGTTAGAGTAAGAGAGATAGATCGAGATCTGGTAACCTCTCGTCGGTAAAGCTTGCGAACCTCGAACACCTCTGTTGTCGGTAAACCCTCTACATCGCTCCATCGTCGGAATTGAAACTCGCGACTCATGACCCCCCCCCCCCCTCTCCCTCTTCTATCTCACTGCCAGCATCAACCTCCATCTCCTCCTAATAGACCATCGGCCTCCCTCTCCCTCTTCCCACCCTCTCTTATCTCTTACCACCGACTCTCCACCGTCGACCAAACCCATCGACCAAGAAGAACCCATCGACCAAGAAGAACACCAATCTGCATTCAGAATCTCAAGACTGATTGTTCCTAGAAGACTCCATTAAAAGACTGATTGTTCCTGCAAGACTCCATCTGGACCAAACCCATCGACCAAGAAGAAGATTCCATCTGGGTTTTTTAGTTTAAGTTTATGGTTTTTGATTTAGGTTAAAGGTTTTTTTATGGTTTTGGATAACTGGATTATTGTTGATTTGTAGTTATGGTTTTGGTCTTTTGGATAATTGGACTGTTGTTAGTTTTAAGTAAGGATCTTTTATTGGTTTTTATTTTGAGTTAATGATTCTTGATCGTTCTTTATTTTTAGTTAGGTTTTTTCATATCTATGAAGAACAAGAACAAACAGATTTAAGGTAACTAAGGTGAAAATATGAAGATTGGAGGAAAACTAAAAAAAAATTAAACATATATATTATATATTTGGTCCTTGTGGTTTAAAAAATTAATAAAATTAAGGAAAAACTAAAATCACCAATTTACCCTCGCGTGCATAGCATGTGATGGGAGATAGCGGCAGAAAATAGACGACCGTTTGTCTCAGGGACCAAATCCATAAGAATCTGGATATCTGAAGGGTTATTATGTAATAAATGAAATTAAAGGACCAAATCCATAATTTTTGACATACGTTAGGGACCAAATCCATAATTTACTCTTTATTTTAAGCCAAATTTTATTAAAAAATATCACAATTTTTTTCTGTTTTTATTTTTGTTAATCATATTTTTAAAGAATTTATTTTAATGTTAATAATAAGACGTCTCATACAAGATAGTTTAACAAAATCAAGAAAAATCTTTTGCTCATGGAAGTATAACACGTTATTGTTCTTTTATTTACGAATATAGTATGTCATTGTATGTCATCTAAATTGTATCAAAGACGATATGTTTTGTTAATTGCATTAAGCACATTGTAATTTAACCACGATGCAGTGGTTGAGTCCCTTGGGGTTGTGATGGAATCATTACAGACGTACACAACAGTTGTAGCCACTGAGTTTATCATGGTTGATTTATTGCAGTCAAAATTTATCAGGAATATTCTAGGTATAAGTTGGAACACCCTTCCACAAAAACAAATTTACTTTCTGGAAATAAAGTATTTAAAAGTATGTTTCACAAAATAAAGATGGAAACCAAAAAAGTTTTGTTTTAACACAATTTACCTCTTATTTTATTGAGTAAGCTACAAATTTGGTCTATGTGGTTTGGTGGTTATAACACTTTTGATCCCTACAGTTTCGAAATTTCAATTTTGCCATTGTGGTATGCAAAAATGACCAAATTTGGTCCCTCTCTCTAACGGTCGTTAAAAGAACTCGTGAGGGGTATTATAGTCATTTCTTATATTTCTCTTATTTTGCTTTCTAAAATATATTCAAAAAATATTTGTATTATTTTATAATATATTATATTTAAATTGATATATATAATATACTAGATAAGTACCTGCACGCGATGTGGCGCAAAGTATCTCAAATCTAAAGCCAAGAATTCGAAAAAGTAATTTTGTTTCATGTTCATATTTATACGCTTTTAAATCGTATATCAGATGTATAAAATTAAAGATCAATATGGTTAATTGGTTAAAAAAATTAGAGGAAATAATATAATCATGATTAAGAAAGTATAAATAATTAAATATACTATACTAAAATATTTGCATATTTATATTTTTGAAAAAGGTTCGAACTCATAATCCAAAAGTCAGTTGATAAGTGATGTTTTATTTTCTAAGTAATTAAATCTCTTATGATAATTCTAAGGGTGTTTCGTTGACAGAATAGAATTTGATAGAATTGTAATTCGTCGAAGGAATTCGACTTTGAAGTAAAAACTGATATGAAATTGCAAAAAGAAAAAATCACGACAATTTAGTGATTATTTGTATCAAATCCCATACTAATTTCAACAAATCTCATACTAATCACGACACATTAATTCGTATATATTTATGATATTTAATAATATAATTAAATCCAAAAATATTCAATATTGAGCTCATTTCGAAGGTATTGACGAAGAGATTACAATGGTATAATTTGTAAAAAATAGAAATGTTTTTTTAATGCATTTTAGTTCATATACATTATTTATGTTTATATGATAAGAATCTAAAATGAAAAATAAAAAAGTAAGGGATTAAAAGTAAACTACATACCTAATTATAAGGGTAGTAAATGTAACGTATAAATTAAAAAAATTGAATCAAGGAGAAATTTAAGGAGGAATGAATGTGTGTGTGCTAATTGAACTTATAATGTAAAATGCGTCCAGATACATGTTTAGGCGGGAAAATACTGAAGTCGGCTCACTAGAAGACGACACGTGGCATGCTAGTTACTTATTTATTATATGTATAGATATGTATATATATATATATATAATATATATATATATATATGTATATATATACACACCCAGAGATGATACAGCCCCCAAATCCTAGCTCCTTTTGACTCCTCCTTCCGACCCCCTCCCCCCGGCCGGCCGCCTCCATCTCCGGCAAACCAGCAATGGTTACCATCTCCGGTAAACTACCACCCCTCCTCCATGTCAGTAACCATCTCTGGCTAACTTTAACACCTAAAAATAGGGGTAAATTTTAACCTGAATGAATAAAGAAAGAGACATACTAAACATAAAATCACCCATAAATGGGGAAATAGTAAGGCGTTTACCATAATGACGAGCAGATACATTTGACAACCTGGTAATCTAAACTACTTTAGACTACATTATATACGGGTGTCACTATCACTTCTCCAAAAGAGTTTCTTGTTTAAACCAAAAGAATGCCACTTCTATAAGTCACAAAAATGCTATAGTCATCCTATGGACTCTCCACTCAAGCCCGAGGAGCCCCGCCGCTAAAATGACTTGATATACATGTCATTTTAAGAAAAGTTGTTAGGATAAAGCCTAGTGAGAACAAACAGTTTATAAAGTAAAAATTGAAAATAATGAATGTAGCATTTTGTAAACTTGGTCAAGTACCAAACCTCAATTTCACCATAAAATACCGTTGATCCAAATACCACTTACAAAGATGGGGGAGGCCTGATTTCCATTGGACGTGGTGAAACACAAAACTAGGCCACAAGTCCATGTTTAGAGCTTCAGTTCATATTACATTGGTCATCGGGTTCAACCACCCACGGTGTATAGATTGAATCCTCCAAAGCACTAAATATGCCTTGTACGCTTGAATCAAATATTATGGGCCACAAGGTAATCAAGATCTACCACCAACTGTCTATAGTTTGAGTCCACCGGTATTTATTGCCCATATCTAGCTAACGAGTGAAATTAACCATCCACGCATATGTAAACCATAAAATTTAACCTTTGTGCTCATGGATCCACTAGCAATTAAATAAGGCTAGTCACAATTTTATTTGTGACTAAAACAACAATAGTACATAGAACATTCACACGAAAATCTCCATAAAAGGTTTCCATGATTGAACCATTTCATATCTATGAATCAAGTAACGAATATTAGAAGGTTATTTCCATTTTCCACATAATAGGTTTCAAAATGAATTTTCAAACACTTTATGACCATTTATATCAATCTTTAAAAGGTGCTCAAGAACCATCTATTTCTAAGAGCAAACTTCATTTTAGAGAAAAACTGTAATTTTCAACCACATGGTTTCACCCAACATTTCAACATAATAATCTAAATAAAACACCTTCTATGTCTCAAACTATGATTTCCAACCACATACCCTAAAACAATGTTACAACTCTAAATATCTCCAAAACCCTTTTTGTTAGGTCAAAACTGGCAAACATCTCAAAATGAAACAAGGAGATGAAAAGAGAAAATGAACTCACCTTGGTAGTTTTAGTTTTAACCTAAAACCAAAGAAATCCTTAGTGAGAAAAAGGATTAATGCTTGAGACTTGAGGAGACTTGAATCCTTAACACTTAGTGTTTATGTAAACCTAAGAGGAACCATAACTGTTTATAAGATGGGTAGCTAGAAGATATCAATGAAGAGAGAAGGTTGGGGAAGAAAACCTACCAAAATGTAGAGAGAAAATCGAGCTCCAAAATGCCAAAATCTGATACAAATGTCTAAGAAATCAGGGATGTCATATTTAAACCCTAGACCCCTTATGCGATCTTGCCCATCGAAAGTGACACTTTGTCACTTTCGGCGGCACTATCGCCAAATTTGTATCGAAAGTCGTCCAAAGTATGCCATGTGACATCACTAGAGTGACACTTGTCATACTCGCTGGTCACTTTCTTTGAAGTGGTATTGATGCTCAGCATCAGGTTCTTGGGAGAGTGCCACTTTGGCACAATCGCTGGTCACTCTCACCGAAGACACCCAGGGCCAAAATTATATTTCCAAACGCTCGTTCACATTTCGATGAGAGTCCAACGAATACCATTCAGTGGGAAAACTTATGGGATACATATTTTACTTACCAAAATTATAGGTGTTACATAACTGAACCTCAATATCAACATCAACTCATTGTAAGCTTCAACCACCATTTTCTAAGGCCCAAATCCTCTTCACCATCAGAGCAACATGTTGTCCATCTCCTTCATCTCCATCTTCATCTCCCTTCTTCCATTCCCTATCATTTCTAACCTAACATACCCTGATGTTGATCATTCCATAACACAAGCCACCCAAGTTCAAATCCAATAAGCAAAATCAAAATCAACCCAAAAGAAAATTCAAAATAAACCCAAATCAAAATCAAAGGTTTCTGCAATGATTTCTTGTAACTGGAAACACAAAGTCGACATGGGATGATGGGTAAAAATGGAAATTGGTGGTGGGGCAGAGGTACTTGGGAGGTGGATTGTGGTGGTAGCAGCTATAGGATTGGTTATGGGATTGGTAGGCGTGAAATATGGGTCACATCAGCGGTGGCAAACGTTAGGTAGGAGAGGGGTTTAAAATGTCATCCATGAGTTTATTTTTGGGAGAGGTACGTGCACTATGCAACCTTTTAATGAGTTTATTTTCGATTTCAAGTGGCAATTCTACCCTAAGAATGTCATTCATGAGGCAAAGATTCGACTCCAAATACTAAAAAAATCGGGATCGATCTATGACTATGTGAAAGAGTTTACTAGCCTCACACTTGAGATCCCCGAATCTTTCGGATGACGATGCCTTGTTCTACTTTTTGGATGGGCTCTCTCCATGGGTGAAGATGGAGATACGAGGCCACAGGGTACGAGACCTTATTCGTGTAATCGCGGAAACCGAGTTAATTTCCCAGCTTCACGAGGAAGCAAGGCACAAATAGAAGTATGAAGGAAGATCTATGTGAGAGAAAAGAACCCATTAGTTAAGAAGTGTTATCCGGATAAGTGGAAAGGATAAGAGATTTAAGGATCGGTAAAATCGATGGAGTATTCTTTGTGTGCTGGTCCACACCGAGTATGAGAGTGTCAGAAGAAGGCCAGGTTCCATGCCATGGAAGCACAAATGGAAGAGTATGAAGAGGACCCGAGAGACACGAGAATGGGTCCTTGAGTTTCTTGAGCGCGGTCGAGTAGAAAGTGGAATCACCAAAGTGGAGACCATACCTACAATTCGTGAACGTAAAGATAAGGGAATCAGATGTTCAAGCCCTTGTCGACATGGGTGCCACCAACAATTTTATTCCCGAGAGAGAATCCAAGAGACTTGGGATCCAGTTACAAAGGAAGGTGGATCTATAAAGTCGGACAACTTGAAGGCTCAACCTATCCAAGAAAATCGCAAAATGAGTGAGGATCAAGATCGGTAGTTGGACCGGTACCGTGGACCTAACAGTTTCTAACTCTTTATTAGGATGGATTTATTCGAGGAGGTACAAGCATTTCACATACCTTTCTCTCGTTCACTATGTATTCTAGTTGGAGGTCAGGTGGGCTAGGTGAATACCATCAAGCACCACAAGGGCAAATCGGTTTCGGCCATACAAATCGTGGAAGAGGCAAGGCCTCAACCTCATGGACAATTGCAAGGAAGAGAAGAGGCACGAGGCCTCAGAATGAAGCACTGATATATAACAACCCAAGAGTTTTGAAGCAATTAACCGAATGGGAAAGAATCCCAAACGAGCCGAAGGAAGAAAGGAAGAGGTTTGCTTGGATAAGCATGTTGATCCAAACTCTCTCAGTGATTTGATGATGACCCTTAGAACAACTTAGTGAAAATTACAAATGACATCTGTATGTGTTAATGTTTTGCCATCAGTGATAAACATATTGAGTTTGTTCAATATCACTAATAGTAATTATTGTTCTTAATAGTATTCCCTCAGCGATAAATGTACATCAGTGATAACCTAAGCCTATTCACTTATCACTGATGGTCGCTAATAGTTTCAATTGTAAGCAATGTTGTTTGTAATCCCCGAAGACAAGTTTCGCGACAAAGGGTTCATCTCTGACATCGAAGACAAAGCTGATGAACATGTGACAAGTCTACTAATGATCTGATGCAGACATCAGTGAAACCAAGACAAGTTCACAGACGCGACATTTCAAGAAGAAGACTTCAGCGATAGCTGATTTAGATCAGGTCTTCTCTGATGGAAGATCTATTCAGTGATCGTTGATCATGGAGCTTCTACTTCAAGAAATGTTTGTCTTATCTACTTACATACTCCGTACGATTTTTCAGAAGGGACATGCCTTTGTCCGGGATCGTACAACCACTATGCCACTACACTGTTCACCATACGACCCAAAGCATGTTGTGCAAAAAGTCAGAAGCATGCATCCAACCATATGAAGACACGTGTAAAGTCCTCCTGCCATGCATTTAATGCATTGGGTATAAATAGGAGGAATGCTCCTTCAGTTTGAAGGTGGACACTCTCTCAACAACTTAGTGCATAGAAAAATATCTTCATTTTTCTATACCTCCTTTTCTCTCTATTCTTGTGCAAGAACCCTTAGTGATTCTCAAGTTTGTTTAGATTAGGTTTTACTTTATCTTATTCTGCAACAAACTGTAAATTGTATTTGATTTATCAATAAACAATTTAGAAAACCAAAATCTTGTGTTTGTATTCAACCCCCCTTCTACAAACTGTTTACCTTGTATAACCCCTTCGGGACCACCAAGTGGTATCAGAGCAGATTGTTTAATCTATATAAATAAGATCTTGCTTATACAAATCTCTTCCCTGCTATTCTCCAAATGGAACAAAACATAAACACAAACTATATTGATAATGGTTCACTTGCTAAACCTCCTCGATTTAGCAGAGATAACTTCAATCTCTGGAAAAATCGAATGATGCCTTTCCTAGAAGGTGTAGATCCCACTATACCTCACTATGTGGAAAATAGACCCTATATCCCCTACATTCTTTCTCCTGCTATTGCGGCCACTGCTACCACTCCATTCATTCCTGAAAGACAACTCATCAAAGATGTCTTCCAATGGACTGAAGATGATAAGAAGAAGGTAGCCATTGATACCAAATCCAGATCAATCATATATGTGGCTCTATTTGATGAGGTCTATCATTCTGTCATGAACCTCAGAAGCTCCAAATCCATGTAGGACACAGTATGTGTTCAATATGAAGGTACAACTGATGTACAAGAGTCCAGAAGAATAAAGCTGGTAAGACAGTACGAAAGCTTCATTTGTGGTAAGAATGAAACTTTATCTGAAGTGCACCAACGTTTTAACTGTTTAATCATTGCTCTAAAAAATGTTGGTAAGACCTACTCTAACTCTGAGATCCTGACAAAATTCGTGGAATGTCTTCCTGAAAGTTTGGACAACTATTCCATGTGTCTTAAACTCTCTAAGAATCTAAAATTTATGACCTTAAGCACTCTTTTTGGCACTATGCTCAATCATGAGAAATTGTGTCAGCTTAAGAAGAATCTTGTAAAAGATTTAAAGAGCACACATGTTGCTTTACTCTCCTCAGAGTTAATGCCCATTCAGCGATCTTTTGTCACTATCACTGAGTTGGAATCTAACTCTGATGATTCATCAGAAACTGACCCTTCAGAACTTGATGAATCCCTGGCACTCTTGACAAACTCCTTCAGGAGATTTGCAAGAAAGAGTAACTTCAGAAGAAATAAACCTCTCACTATCACTGATAAGCCTAAATCATCTCTTATTGATAAGGCAACTTCTACTTGCTATAACTGCGAAAAGAAAGGACATTTTGCTAGTGAGTACAGGTCAAAGAAAGTTTTCAAGCCTTCTTTATCTCTCAAACACTACTCAACCTCTAAACCCATAGATGACAAATACCTTAAACTTAAGAAAAAATACCTGAAGTTGAAAAACTATCAGAAGAAAGGTAAAGGTCTGATCGTTGAAGAACACGATAGGGCTGAATCTGATGAAGAATCAGATTCTGATGAAGAATATGAGGCCAATCTCTGTCTTATCGCCGAAATCCAAGAAGTAAAGGAAGAACCCTCCGACGTTCCCTCTACACCCTCCACTTCTCAGGTATCAATCTCTCCTTCTCTAGCTCTCATTGATGCTGATAGACTTCACGCTATCGATTCACTGACTATTGATTTATAAGAATGCCCTGAACGGCAAGACCCAAGCTGAACAACAAAATCTAGACTTAACTAAACAGCTTAATAAATGCCATTTAAAGATCTAAGAACTCTCTAAAATTGAGGAAAGTTTAAAAGATCAGGTCTATGTAAATCAAGTGATCAGCATTGAACGCGAACAAGCTATCGCTGAACTGAAAACTGAGAAAGCTACTGTTGAAGGATGGTGTATATCCTCAGCAAAGATCACTGAGATAATTGGTACTCAGATCCCTGTCAATGACAAAAGTGGTCTTGGTTTTAATGCTAACACAGAAGAACCAACCAAAGATCGCTCCATGCTTAAGTTTGGAATGTTCGTCTTCTCTATCCCTGACACCTCATCATCTCAGTGCTCTTCTTCTAATAATCTAGTCCCTGAGGAAAAATCCTCTTTGAGCCCCAAACTCAGATACAAAGGAAAAACTGTTTTACAAAATCCTCAGAAGGGTACCAAAGTGCCAAAACTGAAGAAGTCTAAACCTTCAGTTACTCAACCTTCAAGATCCAAAGTAAAGATCCCTGAACATGTTCAACGATCAACCCCAAGAATAAAGGTTGATGTAATAGCTAAGAAATCTGAAGAACCCAAGGTTCCTCCAATATCTTATGCTAAAGGCACTCTTGGTACAGGCCCTGCCCATCTAAAATTGTCAAACTCTTATGCCTTTGGTCCTAAAGCTACTTACAGCTATACGAAATGCTATCACTGTGGACTTACTGATCATATCGCTAGTAAGTGCTCCACAACCACCAAAGCTGAGAAATCAGCTAAGGTAAAGATGATTGCCTCAAAGTCAAAGAAGATCACCCCAGGTGAAAATCAAGCCAAGGTGAAAAATCCCACTAAGGTTAATAAATTACCAAAGTGAAGGTTACCACTGACACTGATTCATCAAATGCTGTGAAGACCGCTGATCCTTCCACTTCTTCTTCCACTGATAAATGTGGACCCATTGTAAAGTGGGTACCAATTTCAAATTAATCTTCCTTTTGTCTGCAGGTTTCGAAGGGTATCTGGTATCTTGATAGTGGATGCTCTCGACACATGACTGGAGAAAAGAACCTGCTCACTGAATTCAAGGAAGAGAAAGGTCCCTCAGTGACCTTTGGTGGAAACGGGAAAGGATATACCCGAGGGTTTACTGTACTTTCAATTGGTACAACCACCTTCAGAAGAGTCGCTTACGTAGAAGGACTGAAGCACAATCTTCTTAGCATCAGTCAGCTATGTGATAAAGACTACAAAGTATGCTTTACTAAGGAAGCATGTTTTGTCTCTGACAAAAAGGAAAAGGTCGCTCTCAGCGGTTATCGTTTGGAAAATGTTTACGTAATAAACATGGACTCAACAACCACTGAGAACATACGTTTTCTGTCTAAAGCTTCATCAGATGTCAACTGGCTATGGCATAAGAGGCTCTCATCTCAACTTCAAAACACTGAATACTCTCTCCTCAAAAGAACTGGTCACTGGCTTGCCTCAGCATTCATACGCTAAGGAATCTCTCTGCTCAGCGTGTGAAAAAGGAAAACAAACTAAAACTAGTTTCAAGTCTAAGCAAGTGTCATCAGTGATAGACCCTCTTCATCTCCTCCATATGGATTTATTTGGCCTTGTGAATATACAATCCGTTGCTGGAAAGAAATATACTCTTGTCATAGTAGATGAATTCTCTCGTTATACCTGGGTAATGTTTCTCCATGCTAAGAGTGACACCTCAGAATAACTCATCTCTTTTGTCAAGAAAATGGAAGTCCTGAACAATATGATTGTTCGCTCTATTAGGAGAGATCACAGGACTGAATTCAAAAACAGTTCTCTTGATAACCTCTTTGAAAGCAAGGGCTATTCTCACAATTTCTCAGTGGTGAGAACACCTCAGCAAAATGGAGTCACTGAAAGAAGAAACATAACGATCATCGAAGTTACGATTTGGTCGACGGGTCCTTTTCGGCTTGATTCTGCGGAATGAGCTTGTTCTGCCATAGTTGCAGGTTTTGGGTTTTTGAAGAACTCAAGGAGAATGTATGAAGAGAGGAGGGAAGGTTTGAAGGTTTGAATCTTTAGTAAGTGTAAGGAATGAAATAGGTCATGGGAGTGGGTATTTATACTTGAAACGTGTGGCTGGATTAACGTCGTAGGTACTGTAGGTACTCGAGTTTCAGATAGTGGAACGGCCTCTATAGAGAAACGTGGGAACAGCTAACGGTTGGTTTCTCAATCAGAGGATGCCACGTGGATTTAGGTCTGACAGCGTTCTGGCTATGGAACCGTCACGGTTAGAGATATGCGGGTGACAAGTGGTTGACGCTTAAGAATAACCCGCACCTCTGATGACTGTACTTCTTATGACGTGGCAGAAAAACTGGCAGAGCTCTGGTGGAGCTCAGGACAAATTTCCCTCTAGTGAGCGACCATGCTCATTCCTATTAAGTAACCCAAGATGTTTCACCTTTACCCAAAAACATTTAAAAATCCTGTATCTGATGTGAGAATAGTCAAGGAACGAAGGCAGAACTGATTCAGAGATTTCACAGAGTTCTGGTGGATACATCAGAGGCTCTGGTGAAATGTCAGAGTTCTGGTAAGTTCTTGACATTGTCAAAGTGTTTTCATCAGAACAGGTTTTCCCTTCCTTAAAAAGATTTTTCCTTTTTGTTCAACGAGCAAAGTCATTTAGATTTGAAATTGTTTTGACTTGCTCCCCCTTAAACCATGCATATATTTATTTTAAGCTCCCCCTTGAATAATGAGCTTAATTGACAGATATTTCTTTTTAGGTTTTCTCTTTTCTTGCAATATTCTTTACAAGAGGAAAACAAAAGTATATACAGATAAGAAATGCATAGAGGAAAATATTGAAAAAGTATGCTGATCGAGCTCTGAGATGATCATCAGAGGCTCTGGTGAAATGTCCTACCCAACTATTTTGACAGAGCTCCGGTATGAACATCAGACGCTCTGTTGAGTTTTGAACAGAGTTAGGAGGACATGTTCAGCATGCCCATCTTGCTGATTAAGAAGTTGAATCTCCTTTCATCAAGGGCTTTTGTAAACAAATCTTCAAGTTGGAAGTCGGTTGAAACAAAATACATTTCAATCGTCCCGTTTTCAACATGATCCTTTATAAAATGGTACCTTATGTCGATATGCTTTGTCTTTGAGTGCTGAACTGGATTAGCTGTAATTGCTATTGCACTCTTGGAGTCACACAGAATTGGGATCTTGCTGTACTCCATGTCATAGTCCTTGAGTTGTGTTTTCATCCAGAGACAGAGACATAAAAGGAGAAAGAGACAGAGACAGAAAAGGAGGAAGAGAAAGGGAAAGAGAAAGAGGCCAAGACAGAGGCCGAGAAAGAAAAAGAAACACAAGGGAAGATGGAAACAGAGGAAACTCCGACAGAGACAGGGATGGTTGAGTTTGAAGAATTCGAACCGCCAGTGGTAATAATTCTTGACACTCCTCCCCAATCCCCAAGAACTGAACCAGAGAGAACATAACCATTCTCTGCTGATGAACAAATGAACCAGAACCAACCCCAAGTCCAAACCCAAACTGCACAAGAGCCTGAACCTGAAAGCCTTGCTGACTTTCTAATGGCTGACACTCACGACGACCAGAACCCAACCCAAAACCAACCAGAGCAGAACCCTGAAGCTCGACACTCAGAGAAACCTGCAATCGAAAAGGTGTTCTCCTATCTCTATGCTGACAGAGATATTATCCTAGTGAGTGATGTACCTAACAACCCATACCTAAATCCCATCAGAGCCAATAAACTCACGGATCAAAGGCGTAGGTTCATCGAAACCAAATCACATCTGAACAAAGCCATAAACTCACACTTCTCGATCAACAGAATTCTGAAGATAGAAGCGAAGAAGTTTTCACATGACAGAGTTCTGTACCATGTCTACACAGTGGAATTAGAAGACAATAAGATAGAAAGTTTCAATGACAACGACCTTGTTCTTCTGAATACCTACGACTTGATAACTCTTCACCCTTTTGCTTAAGAACTTCCTCATATTCCTTAACTTTTTCAGAGAAAGATTTTTCTTTCTGTTTTTGTAAGACCTCTAGCTCAGCTTTCTCTTTGGAGATCTCTTCCTTCTCCTGCTCCAAGAGAGTTTACTCTCTCTTGTAGAAGGACAGATCCTTCTGAGCTAGCTTTCTTAACTCTTTCTCTTTAGAGAGCTTTTGTTTTAAAAGTTGAAATTCCTCTGTTAGTAAAGAAACATGCATCTCCAGCTCGAAGTCTGACTTTGATTCAGATGTAGAACATACCTTGGCACTAGGTCTAGTGGTCTCCAGCGCTCTGTCATTTGGCTCTGTCACCGAAAGAGCACATGCGTTCTGAGATATGTCAACCTCTGTTGATTTCTCTGGTATCTCTCCAGTCATCCAGTCTGGTACCTCTTCCAAACTCATATCATCTACCGCAACTCTGCAGAAATTGGCTTGCTCTGGTTCGTCATCAGAAGACGAGTCAGAGATCCAATTCTCCATCTCAGCAACATAGCTTCTTTCTCTGTAATTGTACTTGTACTTATTCTTGTAGTAGTCCTGGTCTTTTACCAGTCTACCCTTACAATTAGCAGAGAAATGGCCGGGTTTGCCACATCTAAAACATCTTCCATCATTCTTTTTGATGGGTTGGGCAGCATCTGCTTGCGTCTGGGGTGCTGCAGGATTGTACTTCTGTTGCGGTCTTTGTTCTGTTGGAGCTCTGTTCTTGTTACTCTGTTGAGGTGCAGCATAACTTCTCTTTTCATCTTTCCCTTCTTTTTCATACCTTCCTCTTCTATCAAACACTTTGTTACCGAATCTCTTGTTAAACTGTTGAGTTATTAACGCAAGATATTGGGCAAAAGCATTAATATCATCATCCTCTGATGAACTTTTCTCAGCATCACTTTCAGCAACTAGACTCTTCTTTCCCTTCTTTCTCGCAACCTTCTCTTTCTTCTTCTCTCTGCTAGAGCTTTCTCTGGTGGATTTCCCTTCAGTGGGAGTTTTAGAGTCAGATATCAAAGTTATTGGACCTGCAATGGTGGATTTGTCTTTTTGCTTGACAACATCCTTCTCTTGTGCAGCAAGAGTGCCATACACATTAGTAAGAGACCATGCATCCAAATCTTGGTTAGCTTGTAAAGACATGGATATATTCAACCATTCATCATTTAAGCTTTTCAAGAACAGAACATTGTTATCTTCCTTCGACCTAACAACCCCACACTTTTTACACTTGTTTATTAAAACATTGAGTCTGTTGTAGGTCTGTTGTATGGTTTCCTCAGGAAGTGCCTTGAAATCATTGTATTCATTAATACGTTGGGCCCTTCTGTTCTTTTGGGTCTTGATGCCACCCTCAAGTTGATTAAGAAGTTGATCCCAGATTTCTTTAGCAGTAACACATGAATCTAGTTCTTGGAAAATATCGTTGGGAATGGCCATAATCAGAAGTCTAACTGCCTTGAGGTCATTTTCCATTTTTAGCTTTTCTTCATCAGTAAACCCGGTGGTTTTAATCTCGAAGTAAGCTGGAACCTCAGCAGTAGTTTCTGTAGCGGGTATACGAGGAACCAAAACCATAGGTTGGAATGGTCCACTTGTGACAGATCACATGAGGTCTCTATCCATACCATCAAAGAAGTTAACCATCCTAATCTTCCATTGAGGATATTCATCTCTCAGAAGATTAGGAGGCTTGGTCAGAGAACCAGCTGTGTAGATGGCGTTGATGTTGTTATTAGCCATCTTTGCAGAAAACAGAGTATGAATACTTGGAAAGATTTTAAAAGGGTCTTAAACTGAAAGTAGATGAACAGTAACCAATGAAACAGTAACTTGAGTAGAGAAGATATTCAGACTAACTAGGAAGCTTTAAACAGGGATTAAAGAATTCTGAAAACTTGTTTGAACTAAGAACAGTAAAAACAAAGTATATTATGAAGCTTTTGAAACCAAACACACAATCAACAACAATGAATCAACCTGGTTAGATTGGATCATTTGATTTGAGCAAATCAATCCGCTCTGATACCAATTGTAGGTTCCCAGATTCAAGTTGTCTCACAATAATAACACACAACATATAGCGGAAGCATTATATAAAGCTATTAAATGTGAGTGATTGTGCAAACGATTATGTAACAATGAGAGTATCAATAATGAACAATAATATGATAACAAGATCAAGTAAATAAGCTGCTCGTTATATTGATATTTGAATAACACCAAGAACAAGTTCAAGTGTGTGTATTCTGAAATCTCTCAGGAAACAAATCGTACAGTGGTAGTGCTATGGAATGTTGCAGTGTGTGCTCTCACAATTGTGGAAAACAATTCTTCCAAAAGCTTACAATTGTGTGCTCCACTAACGTTCTATTTATAGCCTGATAAAGCACTAGACAGTGTACTATCTAACCCTGAGGTGACACGTGGAAAGTGTCTCCGTCCTTTTAGGGCTTACGTGGAAAGTACGAACACGTGTCTAACACTTAGAGATTTCTACGAGACTTAAGCTTCACAGAGGTCTTCATTCACCAGAGCTCTTACGCCAGAGATCTGATGGTCTTCTTGTGAAATCAGTTCTTCTGTTGAATAGAATAGGTCTTCTGCCAGAGCTCTGTCGAGCTCTGATGGTCTTTTGCTTGATATTCTTCTAAGTCTTCTGCTGGATCTCTGGTGGTCTTCTGACTTGTAATATTTTCAATACTTTTACATAAGAGATACTTGGGGCTAACACCCAATCTATTGCGACAGAACTAGTGCCATCGTTATAGCAAACAACCCAGTGCTACACTCAAAGACCAAACACATCGAGATCAGATATCATTTTATCAGAGATCATGTGATGAATGGAGACATAGAACTTCATTTCATTCCAACTGATTATCAGTTAGCTGATTTGTTTACCAAACCTCTTGATGAGACAATATTTAACTTTCTCATCAGTGAGCTTGGAATGCTGAACCTTGAAGAATAACTCTTCAGCATTAAAGCATTATATCTGAATTAAGGTTCTATCTCTTCCATCCATCTTATAGTCTCTGAGTACATGCTTTTTTATGCTCAGGTACGTTCTCTATCCTTGATCACTGGAACTTTCTTCAGTAAGATATCTTTCAAAAGAAATCTCAATCACTGACATTTCTTTATCAGTGATCCTTTTGAAAAAGATAAAAACTCATAACTGATATTTCTTATCGCCGAAGGGGGACATTTGCGTATTCTTTGATACACTGTCTGATTTCTTTTGGATCGATATCTTGAATTGTCTCACGATCATATTCTTTCAAGTAACAATATGTCAGAACCAAAGGTGCTTACTGATCCAGATGCAATTTACTATGCACGTCTGTATACTGAATATTTCCATAAAAATGCTACTCTGATGAAAGAGCTGGAGTATATGAAGAAGAGTATCCCTATTTCTCAACAAGACATTTCTGATCTCAAAGACAAGAATGTGGCACTTGAAGAGAAAGGTAAACTCTTGAACTGTGAAAACCATGAACTTAAACAATAAACTAACTGCTTTTGAAAAGGTATTTGAAAAAGAGAAAGAAGGTTTTGCAAAGGAAAGGCAATTGCTTATACAAAAGCAATCTGATTTTTCAAAGAAATCTCTTGAAGAGAAGAAGAGTCTTGAGCTTAAATGTTTAAAACTTTCAAAACAGATCTCTGACTTTGAGAAAGTTCTGATTTTAGAAAGAGAGAAGTTTGAAATTGAACGCAAATCTTTTACTGAAAAGAATGAAGAACTTTCTTTGAAAATAACTGGTTTGTAGAAAGAATTAGACATAGAAAGCAAAGAGCCTGAGAAGAAGAAGGTTGAAGGTTTTAGAGCAAAAAGTTTGAAAACTGATTTTGCAAACGAAAGAAAGATCTTTCAGACTGAGATTTCTAAGCTTACAAAGAAGTTATCTGTTTTGTCAACTGATATCATGATAAAGAAGAGGCTCAAATTTGATCTCCAAATGAAGCTAGATCTAATGTTTGAGAAGAAAAATGTTTTGGTTAACAATGACAAGGAACTTGAAGCCAAAATATTTGATGCTGAATCACCCAATCTTACTAGTTCAGATACTATTGATCAGACTCTTTATGATGATTCAGCTAATTCAGTTTGCTTTTCTAAGACTGCACCAAGTTCTATCCACAAAAATATTTCTTCAAAGACCTGCATCAGATCAAACAGCTCTTCAAAAGATCAGATCCATACTTCTAATTTGTTTTATGATTCTCTCCTTGACAAATCAGATAATCAATCTTTCAAGAAAGTAAAGATGACTTGGAGAGTTAAAGGATATGCTCCTGCTCCAAAGTCATTTGTCTCTGTTAAGAGTGACAATAACAACAAAGCTTTCCATGCTAAACCCTTTGTGAAACCTGATCTTGTTTACTCTGTTAATCAACTAATCAGGTTATCTACACAGAAGTTGTGTTGTTCTTACTGTGAAACAAGTGACTTTGTGAATAAAAACCATGCTAAGTATTGGTATGGTTCTTATAGTATCCCCGGTCCTCACTAGAATAGGACATCTAACCATCAAGGATCCATCAAAGCATGGATACCAAAATCTTTCTAATCTGATTTGCAGGAATGTCATGTGTAACATAATTCAGAATATTCCTTTCACATGACAACAATAAAAGGTTATGCTATTTTTGAGGGGGAGTATAAGGTATTTGACACATAGACAAATGTTTTTTTTGTGAATTCCAAGACCGTGGTAATTTATTCTGAAAAACTTACTCGTGTTTGTTTTTCTCTGATATTAAACTCCCGAATTACCATGTGTTATATTTCTTGATTTAGTTATTTCTATGTCTCATATGTTTGTTGATCTTTCGATGGAAATACACTCGCTTGAATTCCTATTTGTTTTTCAAAGTTCGTCATTTCATGTTAATGATTCAATTCTTTTTTGACATAATAATTGTGACTTGTTCTTCACAATTAAACTTTCTGATCATTGTTTCATTTATTGCAAATATTGGGCTCAATGAGTCATTCTAGTTCGCGCTTGAATTTTGAAACGTCCAAATTTCACAATAAATTTAAACCTTCAAATTTATCAGAGTTTATCATAACCTTTCAAAACTTTCATTTACAACTGGAGAGTTAGTGACAAGTTTCATACTTACAAATGATCTGTTGTGAACAACCAACTAATCTAATCCAAAATCATCAAATCAGATTATAAGGTTGTCTATAATATCTCCAAAATATCTTCGTCCACACTAACTTCTCCATCACGTTTCTAAAAACATAACTCTGGTATCCCTCTTCTCTCATCCCTTGGTATCCCTTCCCGAGCTAGTACCTGGTAAGAAAATTTAATTTGAAAAGATTAGGCTTACGCCTAGTGAGAACATCCAATTTTCAAATCAAAATCTTTATAAGCTTTGAAAACTAAAACTGTAAACAAAGCGTATAAATTAACCTGATCCCAACCTTCTTATCGTACACATAGCATCTTTCGACGACGGGAATCATACCTGATTCCACGAATATGACAAACACTAAGTAGGTCATATCATCATGTTCAAGAGCGCCACTATGAATCACCATGGATTCTAGATTACAGCTCAGGTCCAAGAAAATACAATTAAACCATGCCTATTTCTTAGAGTGGAAGCAGAAATAGCAATTATACCTTGCATATTTCTAATCTCCCAATAGAAAACGGAAATAGCAATTATACGTTGCCCATTTCTCCGTTGCACATCACGATACATAAAGGGAATAACAATTATACCTTGTCTATTCCTCATTCAAAATATAAACGATAATAGCAATTATACCTTGCCTATTCAACGTTTATCAATTAATGCTAGTGCCTATGGATCCATTACACTTAGTAGCATACGTGCATTATATCAAATCATATCGTACTGCTAAAATTGAAACTCACTTAATTAAGAATGTTCCCTGTCAAAAGTTACCGGAAACACACTAGTTACCGGACACTACCGGAAAACTATCCGGACTAAGTGTCCGGAACTCATATCCGGAAACTGCCGAAATCCGGGAACAGTCCGGAACTATTATCCGGGAAACATAAGTTACCGGATACTTTCGGAAAATACCAACAAATCCAGATACATCCAGAAACCAAAATAATCTGGATACCATCCGGTAAATTAACTATCCGGAAACTAAATATTTACCGGATACTTTTAGCATTAACATTTTACTGGACACCACTGAAAGGAAACTATCAGATACTAATAAAACTCACCCGGGAACTTCGACCTGCACACCAATTTCTCAACACAGATCGACAACCATTCCATCCATCTTATTATACAAATAACCATAAATCTCCAATACTCTTAACAAGATCAATTTACTCATTAATTTGATAAAAGACATCGAATTTAATGAAAAGATGAACTCACCTTTAGAACTTCGCAGTCGATAACCAAATCAGAATTTGATTCCCTATTACCCAAAGTTGAATCCATAACCTAATTGAAGAACCAATTCAGCTTACAATTACCAATCCTCGGGTATTAGAAAAATGAAGAGAATGATCAAGTTCCTTACCACAACACAATGCTAAATTTCCTCTGCTTGAACCGACTTCCAAAACCAAAATTGAGATATTCTCAATTCTAAACCGACTCCCCCACTTTATACATATAAAACTATCCACAATTGACAAAATCAACCCCAAATTTCACTTTCATGAATTAGCAATTAAACTTTGATCCAATACCCATTTTAACCCTTCAAGTACACTTTATGACATATTACTTAAAATAACTCTTTCCAAATTTTAAACGTTCCTCCAAAATAAATGTACAATTTATGGAAATTTTCGAGGTGTTACAAATTTATTTTTTGATGTTCATTATCATTTTATAATGACTTCTGATTATCTTAGATCAGAACTCGGACTTAATTTTTATGACTTCTGATCATCTCAGATCAGGACTCGTTCTTAAATGTTTTGACTTCTAAACATTTTAGTTTAGAACTCGTATTTAAATGTGTACTTAACTAATTTATTTGATAAATGCAAGGAGTGTTAGAACTTATATTGTTTCTATGGTCTATCCAGAACCGGAGGGACCTACCCAAGAAACACATCCACTTATAGACATCAATGAGGGGTCTAGCTTGATAGATGAGTTTGGAGTGAAAAGAATATGGTGAGGATGTGACAGGACTTAAAAGAATATATTGATCCTTACCCAACCGAGTCAGTTATCCGGGTAACCACACAATCTATTCATTCTCGTTCTTTGGAGATGAATATTGAAACAGACATGGACCCAGTGTCGATAACTCGTGTCACCCCACCCAGCCACTCAAGCATATCACAAAAGATGTTTGTTTCATATATCCACGGAGATTTAGCTATATATTCCTCACTCGGATGTCTTAGATATTAAAAAAGGAAGACATCAGCTCCATTCTCTGAACTTCATTTTCTATTCACTGTGTCTATTAACTTTTAACTTGAGTCCCAGGTTAAATCAATATTTGAGCCAAACAGATATAATTTATTTCTTTCACACATGCACGAGTCTTTGTGACTCCACTCGCATATCTTTGTGATATTGTCGGAACAGTTTGAGAAGTAATTCTTAATATTTTACTTCAGTGATAACTGGAAGTCCTATCAGAGATACCCTAATGCCAACTCTGAACATAGGCCACACAATTTATTTTAATTGTTGTGATAACAGTTACTATTGTGTTTCTGTTTTAGTTGATTACCCCATCTTGGTTACATACATGTTTATCTGCTATTTTGCTACTCATCAGTGTTGTCTTTGAAGTTACATGATGCTCAAGATGCTCCTAATCATCATGAGGGGGAGAAATGATACAGATTCAAAGACAAGATCATCATTATGAGGGGGAGAAACGTTATAAAAGTTCAAAGACCTCAGATTATCAAGTTGATGGGGAGTAAGCAAAAATTGAGGGGGAGTAACTGTTATGATCTGTGTAGAAAAGATTACAAGTGCATGGTTCCTCTCATCCCTTATCAAGAAGTGTTCGCAACAAGTTGATTCCTCCTTTTAGCATATTGGTTCGACAAATTATAAAGTTTTTCAAAGCTAATTCAACTCGCAGTTTAAAGACAGATTCGTGATTTTAAACTGAAGATGCGTTGTGGAATGTCACTGATAAAGTTGATACTCTGGAGACTAAGGGGGCGTTTGGTTCATTTTAAGGAATGAGAATGAAAATGAAAATGAGAATGAAGGAGAATGGGAATAGGAATGAGTATTGCATTGATGATGTTTGGCTAAACCAATATAATTAATAAAAAAATGTTTTATATAATATTTTTAATACAAATATATGACGTCCAACAAAAAAATAAAAAATATTTTTCATTCAATATCGAGAGATGAGGGGATTCTTGAGAAAAAAAACGACTGAGCGGGAATAAGATTTCAATTCCCCCCAATTTGGTCAGGAATGGAAATTAATGGGTTTGAGGTAATGATTCCATTATATTATATCAAACCAAACAACAGTTTTCATTACCATTCCCATTCCTTACCCCTCAATACCTCCAACCAAACACCCCCTAAGAGCATAATTCAAGGGGGATCTTGGAAAGACATGAAGACAAGCAACACTAAAGTGTTTCAAAGATTTAAGAGGGTGAGAAGATCAAGACCTAAAGTCCTCAAGACCATTTTTTCTTTATATAACTTTAAGGGGAGATTGTTAGGACCATAAATGTCCTATTAAATAGAAAGTTATATAAAGGTTTTATATTTGTTATTAATGCTTTTGTAAAAGCCTTTATTAATGTTATTAGGCTTATTAGGGTAATGGGCTTGGGCTTTAAACGTTAAACCCTAGCTATTTAATGTTACTTTGTGTGAGGAAATTAAGCTGGCCGTGTGAGATTAGTTGGGTACGTTCATAGGTTTAGAGAGAGAGCTTTTCATTCCAATATTGTAACCTCTCTATATTCATTCAATAAACGATTATCATTCGATATATCATTGTTACTTGATCAAACTGGGATCCACACCAAGAGGATTTAAAAGGAGAAACCACCCCAACAACAACCGGCTACTACATCCTCAGGGATCGCCTGTTCACAGGCGACCCTCGATACTTTTGTGGCACACTCCTGACTCCACCACATCTGCTACCACCACAACCACTTCAGCGCCATCAACCGCTGAATTATCATTGGCATCTTCCCCAACATTTTCAATGCCTCAAATCACTGAAGAGTTCGTTCGTGGCACCTCCAGTGCCCCACCCGCTCACTGCACGACCTTCTCAACTCTTGCTTCTCCCACCATCACTTTGGTCAACACATCTGCTGCACCAGCGACAACGATCGGTGACGAACAAGAGTCACTGCTGCAAAACCTCATGTGCAGCAATATCATAGGACTTGATGGTCTCCCTCTCGGAGGCTCTCAGCGCACGCCACCCACATCACTGTCTCCTTTCGAGCATGATATGGAATATTATGGAGGGAGTAGTCATTTTGATGACCATCAGGTATTACTCCTTCCCTACCCTTCTCTTCTCAAACCCTTCCAAATTTTAAGCTTTCCTTTGCTCAAAGTTCTTCTTTTCTTACAGGTCCTAATTTGGGCACTATCTCTGCATCTATCAAAGAGGTTAAGGATAACGTGGAATCCCTCTCCAAAGACCTTACCAACAACACCAATGTTGTGAATACAGCTGATGAATCACTGAAGGAGATCTCCACTTCCCTCTCCATAAAGGCTGACAACGCACATCTCTCAGCATTGTCGGAAGAGGTGGGAAATTGGAAGAAAGAGGTAGCGACCAACTATTCTTCACACCAGTCGCTGACTTCCAATGTCGCATCACTCAGCACTGAAGTGGGCTCACTTAGAGGTTATGTCAGCAACCTCTCGTCAAAGGTCGACACCACCAACTCCCTTCTCTATAACATCCTGCAGCGGATGAATGAACCAGTGGCTCCCGCCCCATCCTTCACAGCTGATGACCGTCTAAAGCTGGGGATGGAGGCCGATTTTGTCCTATCAGCCACTGAAGCGATCTCTGGCCTCGAAGGCAGAGTGGACAAGTTAGAGGTTACTCCTGCTTCAACCTCGGTGGCACCTGGCCAAGAAGATAGGACCAGTGTGGGTGCCAATGTTGAACCTCTCCAACCTCCCCCCAATGATGACGACAAAGAGGGGCAGAAAAATAACAAAGACCCTCCTCAGGTTGAATGGGAGGGAACTGCTGAAAACCCTTCTCATTCTGAGGGGGAGAAAAACCTAACTCCTCCTTCTCCATGGGGCGAAGTGATAGATTTAATTGCCTCTGAAGAAGAAGATGAAGAAGAAGAGGAAGAAGAGGAGTTGGATATACTAGACGATGAACCCTCCAACAACCCTGGTGGAGATGATGATGATGATGATGATGATGATGATGATGATGATGATGATGAACCAGGCTTTGGTTCAAAGCTGCATCCATAAGGGTTCCGGCTCAGAAAGGGGTCGTCTTCAAGGAAGCAGGGGAGACGACTAAGAAGTCTCCTGCGAAGAAATCTTCCCAAGGCACGCAAAAGGAGATTGTTGCCACTGGGAACCTAAAGATTTGCTTCAATGCTGAGAAAGTGAAACCTTCTCACATATGCCTTTCAATTATTCCTTTCTCTACTTCTATCCTCTCTTACTTCAAACCTTTCCTACACACTTGACATATTTTCTCTATCTTTTCCTTTTCCCAAAAGAAACTAACTTTTATTTCTTTTGATTCATCTAGTCCTCTCCCCTGCTTAAGGGACGAGCTGAAGAATCCCAACAACAAATAATCCCAACGATCAATGCTGATGGCCTTCAAATAATCCCAATCTCAGTGATGGAGACTGAAGAACAAGAAGAACAAGAAGAAGAAGAAGAAGAAGAAGAAGAAGAAGAAGAAGAAGAAGAAGAAGAAGAAGAAGAAGAAGAAGAAGAGTTGCTGACTCACCCAAACTGACCCTCTCGACCTCATCAAAGGTCAGACGATGAAGACAAAGAAAGAAGATCAACAATGATATGTCAGCTAGAGAGTCAACGTCTACGGGTCCCTCCTCAACCTGGTCTAGGGTTCCTAACGCCTGAAGAATTGGAAGAATCTATCAGGGCTGAGCAACTCCTTGCTGAATGCCAAAAGGAAAATTATTTACCCTTAAGGTAGCTCAGAGCTCAGTTTCTGATAAGAAACTTAAGAAGCATCCGATCAGGGTTCAGCAACAACTCCTGAAACACTTTGAGAAGAAAACCTGGAAAAGAGCAGTCAGTGATCCCATGATGGAATGGTGCAGAGATAAGGTAGATCACAGATTCCATCTAAGTCGAATCATAAACGTAAACCTGAAGGGAAACACAGTAAAGAAGTCAGTGATGGTGGAACTTACCATATTCAGAGAGAACGAGTCATGTCAAAGTTAGAGTTCTTTGGTCTCGATGAATGGCTTGAAGTCAGGAGTGCTTTGGTCTCGATGAATGGCTTGAAGTCAGAGATTCTACATGTCAAAGTTAGAGTTCTTTGGTCTCGATGAATGGCTTGAAGTCAGGAGTGCAATTCAAAAGTCTAAGTTCAAATCCCATGTGGAGAAGTTATTGAACCTTCACATCAACAAAGTCACATCCAGAATGGATCTGCTTCCTCCTCCAGCTCTTCTTCAAAATCGAAGACATGCTCCAGCCAAGAACAAACGAGTCTCGACCTTTGGAGAGCCTGCTATCAGAAATGAAACCGGAATAGAATTCTCAAGAGAAGCAGTGCTCGGTCCTCCACCTGATCTCTCAGCTTTAAGCTTATAACTGCCACCAGGTGGACCATTCAAACTTAGCCAAGTGATAAGTGACCCCCATGTAATCATATTCCCTGACTGGAATGGAAACAGCTACTTTCAACGATTCTTTGAATTGCTTATCTGCCGAGTCCAACAACTCAAGGATCTCATCCACTAGTGTAATCAATCAAGACCAGACTTCTTCCTCAAAACCCACATACTCAGCGAAGCTAAACTCAGAAGGGAACGAGCCGAAGGAAGAAAGGAAGAGGTTTGCTGGATAAGCATGTTGATCCAAACTCTCTTAGTGATTTGATGATGACCCTTAGAATAACTTAGTGAAAATTACAAATGACATATGTATGTATTAATGTTTTGCCATCAGTGATAAACATACTGAGCCTGTTTAGTATCACTGATAGTATTCATTGTTCTTAATAGTATTCCCTCAGCGATAAATGTACATCAGTGATAACCTAAGCATGTTCACTTATCACTGATGATCGCTGATAGTTTCAACTGTAAGCAATGTTGTTTGTAATCCCTGAATACAAGTTTCGCGACAAAGAGTTCATCGCTGACATCGAAGATAAAGCTGATGAGCAAGTGATAAGTCTACTAATGATCTGAGAACGACATCAGTGAAACCAAGACAAGTATACACACGCAACATTTCAAGAAGAAGACTTCAGCGATAGCTGACTTACATTAGGTCTTCTCTGATGGAAGATCCATTCAGTGATCGTTGATCATGAAGATTTTACTTCAACAAATGTTTGTATTATATACTTGCACACTCCGTACGATTTGTCAGAAGGGACATGCCTTTGTCCGGGATCGTACAACCACTCAACCACTACACTGTTCACCATACGGCCCAAAGCATGTTGTGCAAAAAGTCATAAGCATGCACCCAACCATATGAAGACACGTGTAAAGTCCTCCTGCCATGCATTTAATGCATTGGGTATAAATAGGAGGAATGCTCCTTCATTTTGAAGGTGGTCTCTCTCTCAACAACTTAGTGCATAGAAAAATATCTTCATTTTTCTATACCTCCTTTTCTCTCTATTTCTTGTGCAAGAACCCTTAGTGATTCTCAAGTTTGCTTAGATTAGGTTTTACTTTATCTTATTCCTCAACAAACTGCAAATTGTATTTCATTTATCAATAAAGAATTTAGTAAACCAAAATCTTGTGTTTGTATTCAACCCCCCCCCCCCCTTCTACAAATTGTTTACCTTGTATAACCTCTTCAACACCAACAAAGCAAAAGACGACACATAGAGATTGAGGAACCAAGAGGGCACAATTATGGAAGATCAATGTTGATCCAAACCCTCAGTGATTTGATAATGACTCTTTAAGAAACACTTAGTGAAAATTGTAAGTAGACAATATGTATTAGAGTTTCACTATCGCTGATAAGTACTATGTCTCTACAGTACCGCTGATAGGAAACTCATGTTCTTTAAACGTTCAGCGAAATTGTTCATCAATAAAGCCCTGAGCCTGTTCAGTCTTATTGATGATCGCTGACAATCTTAGTTGTTTACTTATGATCCCTGAAGACACGTTTCACGTCAACTATGTTCTACGCTGAAGTCGACGATTAAGCCGAAGAACCAGCGACAAGTCTACTAATGAACTGATGCGGATATCAGCGAAGCCAAGATTTGTCTACTCAACGTGAAGTTACAAGTAGAAGACTTCAGCGAACACTGAACTTTATCACTCGCTGATAAAGAACTATTCAGTGAACGCTGATCATGAAGTTTCCTCTACAAGTTACATTTGTCTTACCTCCCTTGCACGCCTCCGTACGATAATGTCATAAAGGACATCCCTTTTGTCCAGGATTGTACAACCAACTCTGATTCTACACTGCACATCATGCGGCTACTAGGTTGTCTACAAAGGTCAAACCGTGCAACCAATCAGCTACTGTCACGTGTAAAGTTATACTGTTGTGCATTAAATGCATGCAGTATATAAGAAGAACTCTACTTCAGAAATGAAGTGCTCGGCCATCTTTTTCTCTCTACTACTTTGTGTTAGAATATTATTAGTAATATTCTTATCTCCTTATCTTTCTTAATTCTAGTGCAAGAAACTTAGTGTTTCTCATAACTTGTTTAGATTAGGTTTAATCCTTAATCTTGTTCCGCAACAAGTTGTAAATTGTTTGATAAATATCAATAAACAATTTAGAAAAGTAAAATCTGTGTGTTTGTATTCAACCCCCCCCCCTTCTACAAACTTGTATAACCCTTTCAGTACCAACAAGTGGTATCAGAGCAGATTGTTTAAACTCATAAACAAGATCTTGCTTATACTAATCTTTTCTCTTCCTTGCTATTTCTCATAATGGCTACCAACACAAACACAAACTATATTGACAATGGTTCTCTTGCAAAACCCCCTAGATTTTCCAGAGATAACTTCAATCTATGTTAGAAGGTGTAGACCCTACTATGCCATATTACATCGAAAATGGTCCATATGTTCCCGTTAGAATTGATCCTGAAGCTCCAGGCACTAAGACTAGAGCTGCCATTCCTGAAAGATTGGTTCCCAAGGAAATTCATATGTGGACTGATGAAGATAAGAAGAAAGTGGCTATCGACACCAAAACCAGATCCATCCTCTCCATGGCTCTTCCTGACGAATTCTACCATTCTGTCATGAACCTGAAAACCTCCAAAGTCGTGTGGGACACAATCTGTGTTCAGTATGAAGGTACGTCTAAAGTCCAGGACTCAAGAAAGATCAACCTGGTAAGACAGTACGAAAGCTTCATTTGTGGTAAGAATGAATCTCTCTCTGAAGTTCACCAACGCTTTAACTGTTTAATAATTGATCTAAAGACTGTTGGTAAGGAATATTCTAACTTTGAAGTTCTGACAAAGTTCCTAGAATGTTTACCAGAAAGCTGGAATAGTTATTCAATATGTCTCAAGCTATCTAAGGATCTAAAATCTATGACTCTTTCTACCTTATATGGCACTATGCTCAATCATGAGCAATCGAGTCATCTTAAGAAGAATCTTGTAAAAGATTCCAAAAGCACAACTGTTGCTTTACTCTCAGAGTCACCTTCCACTCAGCGATCTACTATCACTATCACTGAGTTGGAAACTAACTCTGAATGCTCATCAGATCCTGACTCTTTAGATCTTGATGAATCTATGGCTCTCATATCTAATAAGTTCAGGAGATTCGCCAAAAAGAAAATTTTGAGAAAGAACAAACCTCTCGCACTCACTGACAAGCCTAGATTATCAACCCCTGTTGATAAGGTTACTGCTACTTGCTTTAACTGTGAAAAAGTAGGACACTTTGCTAGTGAATGCAGGCCAAAGAAAGTCTATAAACCCTCAGCTTTCTCCAAGAAATCCTCTAACCCCAGGGCTAGATATGACAAGTATCAAAAGCTGAAAGAAAAGTATGCAAAGCTGAAAGGCTTTAAGAAGAAAGGCAAAGGCCTGATGGCTGACTTTGATTATGCTGCCTCTGATGAAGAAGAATCATCTGACTCAGAAGATGATGATGAGGCCAATCTCTGTCTCATGGCAAAAATCGAATAAGAGGAAGAAAATACTAACATTCCCTCTACTTCAACCTCTGCTACCAAGGTATCACCTTCTTTCTAACCAATATTTCAGATATTGATGAAGTTGATAGTCTTCGTAAAATCGATCTCCTGACTATGAGTTTATATGATGTCATGAATGGCAAAACTGTTGTTGAAAATCAAAACCTTGATCTCGCTGAACAGCTTAAAAACTGTCACCTTCAAATAGAAAAGCTTTCTAAAATTGAAGAAGATTTAAAAGATCAGGTTCATATAAATCAACTAGTCAAAATCGAACGCGAAGAAGCTATCGTTGCATTAAAAGCTGAAAAAACAACTGTTGAAGGATGGTGTAAATCCTCAACAACGATCACTGAGATAATTAAGTCTCAGATTCCTCTGAGTGACAAACGTGGTCTCGGTTACAAAGCTGACGCTGAAGAACCAACCACTGATCATTCCATGCTTAAGTTTGGAATGTTTGTGTCCTCTATCCCTGACACTTCCTCATCTCAGTGTTCCTCTTCTAAAACTCCCATCCCTGAGGAAATCTCTACCTTAACTTCTAAAGGTAAAGAGAAAATTGTTTATCCAAAACCTCAGAAGGGTACCAAAATACCAAACCTGAAGAATGTTAAACATTCCTCATCCTCTAAGGATAAGGTTTATGAAAATGTTCAGCGATCCACTCCTAGGATCAAGCTGAACTTTCTAGCTAAGAATCTTGATAAACCTCAGGTTCCCCCAAGATCTGATGCTAAAGGTATTCTTGGTGCTGGCCCTGCTCATTTAAAATTAATGGCTAAGCATGCAAATAGTCCTAAAGCTACCTTTAGCTATAGGAAATGTTATCACTGTGGACTTACCGATCACATTGATAGTAAGTGCCCCACAACCACCAAAGCTGAAAAGATAGCTAAGGTGAAGATTAATGCCCCCAATTCAAAGAAGACCATTGAGGTTAAGAAATTAACCAAAGTGAAGAATAACTCCGAAGCTGAATCTTCAAATGCTGCGAAGAATGCTGAACCTTCCACTCCCTCTACCACCACTGACAAATGTGGACCCATGGTTAAATGGGTGCCCAAGTCAAACTAATCTTCCTTTGCTTGTAGGTTCGGAAGGGCATCTGGTATCTCGATAGCGGATGCTCTAGACATATGACTGGAAAGAAAAACCTGCTCACTGAATATAAGGAAGAGAAGGGTCCCTCAGTGACTTTCGGTGGAAATGGAAAAGGTTATACCCGAGGATTTGGTGTACTCTCTAATGGTACAACAACCTTTGGAAGAGTTTCATATGTTGAAGGACTGAAGCATAATCTTCTAAGCATCAGTCAGCTTTGCGACAAGGATAACAAAGTAATCTTTACTAAGGAATCCTGCTTTGTCTCTGACAAAAAGGAGAAGATAGCTCTTAGCGGTTATCGTCTGAAAAATGTTTACGTTATAAACATGGACTCTACAACCCCTGAGAACTCTTGTTTCTTCTCAAAAGCCTCATCTGATGTCAATTGGCTATGGCATAAGAGGCTCTCCCATCTCAACTTCAAGACACTGAATACTCTTTCCTCTAAAGAGTTGGTCACTGGTCTACCTCAACACTCATACGCTAAGGAGTCCTTATGTTTAGCGTGTGAGAAAGGGAAACAAACTAAAGCATGCTTTAAATCTAAGCAAGTTTCCTCAGTGTCATCTCCTCTACAACTTCTCCATATGGATTTGTTAGGCCCTGTTAACAAACAATCCATCGCTGGAAAGAAATATACACTGGTCATAGTTGATGAATTCTCTCGCTATACCTGGGTAATGTTTCTCCGTTCTAAGAGTGACACCCCTGAAGAACTCATCACCTTTGTCAGGAAAATGGAAGTCCTAAACAACATGACCGTTCGCTCAATAAGGAGTGATCATGAGACTGAATTCAAAAACAGTTCCCTTGATTCCTTCTTTGAAAGTAAGGGTATTTCTCACAACTTTTCCTCAGCGAGAACACCACAACAAAACTTATCATCAAAGTTGCACGTTCAATGCTCAACGATTCTCATCTACCTACTCAGTTTTGGGAAGAAGCTGTCAACACTGCTTGTTTTACTCAAAACAGGTCGCTGACTGTCAAAAGATTTAAGAAAACAGCCTATGAACTTTTTCATGGGAGAAAGCCTTCAATTAGCTTTCTTCACATCTTTGGATGTCAGTGTTTCATACTGAACAACAGAGATGCCCTTGGAAAGTTTGATCCTAAGGCTGATAATGGAATCTTTATTGGATACTCCTCAGTCTCCAAAGCCTTCAGAGTCTTCAATCGAAGAAGACAAATAGTTGAAGAAACTATCCACGTCACTTTTGATGAATCCCGTTCAGCAAACTCTAGACCCTCTGTTGATACTGAAGAACTGAATCAATGGATGTTTTCTCATCTTGGTGATTCAGAAGACATTCCCATTCCTCCATCTAATACTCAACCCGCTGAAGATGATGATCCTATCATCATCCCAAGCATGCAGACTAGTGAAGCTGAAACATCATGGGTCTCAGTTGTTCCTCTAAACACTATGCCTTCCTCTGAACCTTCTATCTCAGATATACCATCTACTTCTCAGCAATCAGTGAATGAAATGACTTCTGCTCCTCTTCCTCTCTTGGCTGAAATACCAGAAGTTGCTGAAGCCTCATCTTCAGCTCCTCCAGAAGTTCAAACTGAGTCAGCGACTCATGCTCCGGCTCAGCGATGGACTATCAATCACCCTAGTGAACAAATTCTTGGTGATCTAAACGTTGGTGTTCAGACTCGACGAAGTGCAGGTAATATTTGCTTATTTGTTAACTTTATTTCTCTGATTGAATCAAAGAAAACAGATGATGCCCTCCAAGATCCAAACTGGGTCAGAGCAATGCAAGAAGAGCTGACAGAATTTGAAAGAAACAAAGTTTGGAAGCTTGTTCCTAGACCAACCGACAAGTCAGTGATAGGCACTAAATGGGTCTATCGAAACAAGTTGGATGAACATGGAACTGTAACCCGCAACAAGGCTCGTCTCGTTGCTCAGGGATACAGACAAGAGGAAGGTATAGATTACGACGAAACCTTTGCTCCAGTGGCAAGACTCGAAGCAATTCGTCTATTCTTAGCTTACGCTGTACACAAAGACTTCAAAGTTTATCAAATGGATGTTAAGTCAGCGTTCCTCAGTAGAAAGCTGAATGAAGAAGTCTACGTGGAACAACCTCCAGGATTCTCAGATCCTAAGCATCTAGGTTATGTTTATAAACTGGATAAGGCACTTTATGGCTTGAAACAAGCTCCTCGTGCATGGTATGACACTCTCTCTACTTATCTCCACGTTGAAAATTTTGAGCGAGGTAAAATTGATAAAACTCTATTTTCAGGAAAGTAAAAGGTCATATTATTCTTGTACAAATATATGTCGATGATATTATATTTGGTTCCACTAACCCTGAACTTTGTACTCGTTTCTCTGAAAGGATGAAAGTTGAGTATAAAATGAGTATGATGGGTGAACTAACATATTTCCTAGGTCTTCAAATCAAACAGAATGAAAAAGGAACTTTCATTAATCAGGGAAAGTATGTTAAAGATATGCTGAAGAAATTTGATTTAACTCAAAGTTCAGCTATGAAAACCCCTATGGCACCACCGCTGACACTAAACAATGATCCTTCTGGAAAACCTGTTAATGTCACGATGTACCATGGGATGATCGGCTCTCTTCTGTATCTAACAGCTAGCCGACCTGATATTATGTACGCAACCTGTTTGTGTGCACGATATCAAGCTGAACCTAAGGAATCTCATTTGATCGTTGTAAAGCGAATCTTTTGTTACCTTAAGGGTACTCCTAACCTAGGTCTTTGGTATCCCAAAGACTCAGGGTTTGATCTAATCGCCTATTCAGATAGTGATTTTGCAGGTTGCAAATTGGATAGGAAAAGCACCACAGGAGGCTGTCAGCTCCTGGGTGGAAAGCTGGTGAGTTGGACAAGTAAAAAGCAAAACTCAGTGTCCACCTCAACCGCTGAAGCTGAGTATGTAGCCGCTGGAAGCTATTGTTCTCATGTCTTGTGGATGGGAAATCAACTACTGGATTATGACCTTCAGCTCTGTAGAAAGCAGGATTCGATCTTACAATCAATTAAGAACAAATAAGAACAATCAAGCAGTAAAATGATAGAGAATTAGATCCAAAAGCTCCGTATTCATTCAAGAACAGATTCCAGGTCTAGAGAGAGAATCTCTCTAAGATTACAAAGTGAATACAAAGTTATACAAAAGTTAGTTAGCTTACAGTTGCAAACTTCTATATATACTGTAAAGAAAAGCTAAAGCTACAGTACATATACATGATAAACCAATAGAACTAATACACGTGTTCTAATTAGTAACTGAATATAACTGAAAATGTCTAAGACATAAGTTTTGAACAACATGTTCAGAACTTCTGAACATCCTTCTGATTAAGTACTTCAGAACACACTTTAAGTACTTGGGACATTTGTCTTCACCTTCAGAAGTTCTGAGTCTCCTACTCAGAACTCTGAGTCTTCAGTTCAAATCTCAACACTTGTGTTTTTGAAAAATCTAGATCTAACAATCTCCCCCTTTTTGTCAAACACTCTTGTATTTGTCAACATTGAACTCCTTTAAAGCAGGTACAATCTTTAGAAGAATCACATTCCTCAAAGCAAGTCTTCTATCAATCTTTTCAATGAGATCTTCTGACTTTTCAACTTGAACTCCTTTTTGTACCTTTTTATTCAAACTGTTCTTGATAAATCTGCGAGTTCCAGAGCAATATTTGGCAGCTTCACTAGCTCTGAAAAAGATCTTTTGTTTTTGATTTTTTTTTCAGTACAACTCTCAATTCTGGCCATTCACTAACATATCCAGTCTTCAGAACATCTAGTTGCACATGATCATTATTTGGCTTTGAGAGATACACACATGGTCTATGAGCAACTTGAAAATCAGTATATGCATACCATCTTAGAATGTAGAACATTGCTTCTCTCACTACAGCCAGTGCTCCTCTTTCTACTTTGTACTTGCTACAATCTTTATTTTGCAGAACACAATACAACCTGTAGAAATCTGTTACTGAGATCTTATCAAAGTCAGCTTCAGTGAAGTAGTAGAGTTTTCCATCCTCTCTCAGAACTTCAAACCCATAGTATTCATTCTTCTTGAATTTCTTGACACAAAGTTCTCTGATTCCAGTGATCATGAAATCAGAATATACAGACTGCTTTTTCTTTCCCACATATCTTGTCAATTCAGCACGAAACCATTGAGTGAATTCTGACTTATCATGATACACACTTAGGAAATTCACTTCTCTTGGCTGAAATAAATTTGGTAAAGTATATTCCAAGAATATGGCATTCATATCAACAGGTATTTCTTCTTCATTGGCTTCAGATTTTTCTACTTGTTCAGTCTCTTGCATCTGAACATCTTGTGAAGATAATACATCTGGAATACCTTCTTCAACATCATCAGTGTAAACACCATTAACTTGGTATTCTGTTGGAAATACAAAGTCAATGTGAAGTAACTTCTTTGGGTTTTCTTCTGAAAGCGTCCATTCATGACAATTTCTGACTTTGTTTCTGAGCTCCAGTCTTTCATTAACACATCTGATACACTTTTCTTTCACAGAAGTTCTGACATTTTCAACATAAGCTTTCATCTTTGATACTGTCATCTTCAAAGTGGCATCACTGTATTTTACTAAGTCCTTCAATCTGAATAGACTGACTTGGTTGGATTCTGAATGAATAAATCTTTCATTACCAACTTCTTCACTGACAAACCCATCAAAGCTGTTTATTTCATTCAGAGTTCTGATTGGACACATCAAGTTACACTTCTCTTTTCTTGACTCAATTGCCAACTGAAAATCATACAAGTACATATTTCTAACATATATCCCCAAAATCCTTCTGCATTCAAGTTCTACCCAAGTTTCTTCAGTGCTTGCAAAGAACTTTACCAAGAAAATTTGATCATCCAAAAACAATATGTGGAAGTCAAAGCTAGTCATGCTTACTTTCAAATTCCCTTCTTTCAAAACATTCATGTTGACATATTTCAGACCATCAAACTCTTCTATCTGAAACTTTAACACCTTCTCAATTATTTTCTGAACAAGTAACCTTTCATCAGGTTTTCTAAATCTGTTTGAAGCTTCTACATATACCATCTGACTTTTCTCATCTATGAACCCATCAATGAAGTTTTCAATATCCACATACTCATCTTCCTTGCAGTAGACATATTCATAAGTGTCTTCAGGGTATACATCAACATAATAGTTTCTGGCCAATGGTGTATCTTCTCTTCCAACAATGAAATCACAAAGTGGTTCTTCAAGAACTGGCAAATCGATTCTGGGAATGACAATTGGATTTCTGTATGTGTATGAAGGAAAAAAGAAGTCTACAACTTTTACAATATCTTCTTCTGACACATCTTCAAAGAAATAATCTGCTATATCTTTTTCAAAGTTTCTTGTATATCTGACTGTGCAATCCAATTCTCCCATCAGATCAATTGGCCTTACCATTCTGAAACATCTGTACACATTCTAAACATTAAGAGCTCTCACCAACTCACTGTGCATTCTCCTTATCAGAACATCATTCATCCTCCTTTATTCAACCTCAGAGCTAAGATCACCTCCAGTGTAAGGAACAATATCAAAACATGAAACCTCTGTATTCATTTCAGAATCAATTATCATATCACTTGCCATAACCATTTCATCAGCCATAACTGTCACATCTGCCATAACTGTCTCATCTGCCATAACTATTTCATCTGCTCCAAAAATACTCATCTCATCTGCCATAACTACATCAGTTTCATCAGAATTTATCTCCAATTCAGAAGCACTTTCCAGAATTTTATCAGTAACTTCTTCAGAAGAATTTTCAAGTACCACATTTTCTGATTCCATAACATCCTCAGATTCAGAGCTTATTGTTTGAACATCTGCTAACTCAATGCTTTGCTTCTGCTTTTTCTCCCCCTTTTGATGATGATGAGGCTCATTATCATCAAACTTTCTCTTCAAAGACTGAGTTGATTCAGATTCTGGTACTGCGACAGACAAAGGCTTGATAGCAAGAGGCTTTGAAACACTAGCCAGATTTGAACTAAAAGCTTGAAGCAGAGAAGATTTCATATCATTCATATTCTTCAGAAGCTCCTTTTGAAATTCTGATAACCCATCTTTGATCTCCTTTTTGTGAGATTCCAAAGACTCTTTAACATTATCATCCTTTTGTTCAACAGACTTTGCTTTTAACTCCAACATTGTTTTCAGATCCTTTACTTCATCTTTCAAATTAGAGACAGTGTTCTCCAAGTTCTGAACCTTCACTCCCAGATCATGATTTTGTTTCTGAATCTTTTCAAATTCAGAATGTTCTAACGGTAATCCTGGAACAACAAATGAACCAGTTTGCATGTGCTCAGAGAACACATGACCTGTAGGTGCCACAGAGTCACCATGTAGAACAGATGCACTATGTAAGGAAGCTTTTAAGATGTTCACTTCCACAGGACTTCCATCCAATCCTTGACACCTAATATTAGGTATGTCTATGGATGTTGATACAGGAATACGAAATTCTTGTGATGTGCTTGTGTGAAAAGGAATTTCAGGCCCAAATTGGATATCACTGTGCAATCCAGACTCAATGTGTTGAATAATATTTTGGGATTGATTACCAAACTCCAAATGAGTAGGCAATGGTTCCCCTGTTTGAAATGAAATAGTAGCATGTTGAAATGCTTCTGAGTGGATGGGATTGGGTTGTTCAAGTTCCACCATGGGCTCAATGGTGTTTTCTTCAATATTTGTCACCAAGGGTTGTGAACCAATATTAGATGTGGTTGCCCAGATTAGATCAGTTGGTTCAGAATTCTCTTTGTTTTCTAATTCTGTTAACATTCTCTCATCCTCACCTCTCTCTTTCTGTTTTTCACTTTCAATTCTAACCAAGCTCTCAGAATTTTGCCTCTCAATTCTTTCAGAATGTTCTCCCACCTGAACATTCTCCCCCTCTATATTTGCACTAGACCCCTCACCTCTTCTCTCAGGGTTTTCCTCATGGGTAGGGATCTGAGGTTGTTCAAATCCCATAGAGGTGCAATAAGCTTTTAAAATCTCACTCTCCCCTGGAATGTATTGCCTAAGTGATCTTGGTATTGGTCTGTGATTAGGAAAATTTTCAAGTTTAAGGGATGAGATCATTTTACCCATATAGAAAATTGGCCCATGCTCCTCATTTGCTCTTCTTGGAATATTGGGATCTTGCCTCATTGCATACCATATTACCATCTGCTAATACCTCTGATAAGGTATATATGTTACAGGATTGTCTCTTGTTTCTCTTATCAATGCCTTCTGATTTCTTTCAAAGGTGTTCTTCATATCTTCCCATAAGATAGAAGCATAATCATAATGCCTATTCTTCACTAACCCATGAAAAATTTGCAAGATTTGCCTTGATGCATGATCTACTGAACTATGTTTTCCAGCAAGGCATTTGTTAACAATGGTAAAGAAACATGCCAAAATCGGTGGTAGTTTATTCCTTCTGAATGAGCTAAGATTCCTCAATTCTTCATTATACCCTAATCTTCTGAATTCAGCCAACAATTCCTCTGTTAAAGGTGAATCCTCAAAATCTAATCTTCCCTCCAAGTCATCTTTCTCTGGCAACCTCAACATGATTCTCATAAAACAAATAGTCAGAGTTATAGAAACTCCCCCTATATTAGACACAAACTTATTCCCTTGTAACTCCAAATTCTTCCACCACTGCTGTATATATTGTACTGGTACAGTCTTCTTCATAGTAAACCACTTTTTGAAAGGATGATGCTTCAACAACTCTATTATTATCCTATGTTCTTCCTTGAACTTGGTTTCATCTAGCACTAAGACACAATTATTCTCTACTAAATCCATATATTCACTCTCAGGTACGATTCTCTCCAAAGAAATAGGTCTAGAAGACATTACAGACCTTACAGCACTCTGTTCATGTTCAATATTTGCATTTCCTTCCTCTGCATTTCCCTCAGATTCAGCCATTTGTTCTTCCTCTGCATTACCTCCAACATTCCCACCTATAGCCTCTTCTTCTCCGGCTATATTATTTGGCATTCGAACTTCATCATTATCTGAATCGGAAGGAGATTCCATGAAAGTTCTTGCTTTGTGTAATGATACAGTTCTACTTCTTCTTGTACCAGACATGATTACAATATGGAAGATTGAAAGAAATCAGAATCAAAGAACTCTGGAATTTTGCGTATCTCACTTTTCGCTCTTAGATTTCAAATGAATTTGAAAGAGGGATTTTAAGGTCTATTTAAAATCCGCGAAGCTGAAAGGATTTAAACGGTGAAAAGTTGCTTTATGTCAGAGTGATAACGGTTTCTAACACTGTGAAATACCACAAAAGATATTAAATGAAACATGGTATGTTCAAATGAATAAGAAGCTGACACGTGTTACTTGATAGAAATTAACATAAGTTAAAAGTTCTGAATAACACGTTCAGAATTCTAAAAATGCATACTCAGAAGTTCTGAGTACACAATTCAGAAGAAATTTCCGTGTAACTAAAATTCATTTAAAATCAACTTCTGATAATATAAAACATTTTAATCACCCAGAAGTAGTTTAAACAAGTGGAAAAATTTTATCATTGAAAGCTTGTTCCCCTTAGAATGATTTGAGATAAGAAAGAATACAAGCCTTGTAATCTCTTCAGAATGATTTCTGAAAAATATCAATGCTCCCCCTTGACTTAAGCATATACTTACAACACATTTTATACATAAAGGAATATGAAACGAAAAAAATAGAAAGAACTTAATAACAAATTGAAACACTTGTAATTTTCAGAAATGAGTGCTGAAAGGTAGTCAGAAGATCTGAGTAACCTATTCAGAAGTAAAAACTTTGAAGTCGGATTTCTGAAGTATTGACTCAGAAGTTCTGAACTCAAGACTCAGAACATCTGAGTAAGAGAGTCAGAATTCTTAGTGCACTACTCAGAAAATCTTACTTAGAAAAAAATATTCATTTCTGAAAAATCATAAATATACTCAATTAGTCAGATTAAGCATTCCTATTTTACATATGAGAAAAGTAAACCTTTTGTGATCAAGAGGCTTTGTGAACAAGTCAGCCAATTGATACTTTGTGTGCACAAAGTGCATTTCTATAGTTCCCTTTTCCACATAATCCTTAATGAAATGATACCTTACATCAATATGTTTGGTCTTTGAGTGTTGAACAGGATTCTGAGTAATGGCAATGGCACTTTCTGAATCACAATAGATGGGAATCTTATTGAGTTGATAGCCATAATCCATGAGTTGTGTTCTCATCCATAAAGTTTGAGAACAGCAAGCAGCAGCAGCAGCTACATATTATGCTTCAGCAGTTGATGTGAACACACAATTTTGCTTCTTTGAAGCCCAACTCACTATTTTATCTCCTAAAAAGTGACAAGCACCAGAAGTACTTTTCCTGTCCAATCTGCTTCCTGCATGATCAGCATCAGTAAAGGAAATTAATTTGAAATCAGTCTCTTTTGGATACCAAAGGCCCAAATCAGGTGAACCTTTGAGATATCTTAAGATTCTTTTAACAGCTAGCAAATGAGATTCTTTTAGATTAGATTAAAATCTAGCACAGAAACATGTAGCAAACATGATATATGGTCTACATGCAGTCAGATAAAGCAAAGAACCAATCATGCCCCTATAAACCTTGTTATCTACTAAAACTCTAGAGAGATCAACATCTAACTTGACATTTGTAGCCATAGGTGTTCTCATAGCAGCACAATCAGACATCTTAAACTTTTTCAAAATATCTTTTACATATTTTCCTTGATTTATAAAAATTCCATTTGGTAATTGTTTCACTTGAAGACCAAGGAAAAAGTTCAATTCTCCCATCATGCTCATTTCAAATTTAGATTTCATGATTTCTGAGAATTCATCACATAGTTCTGCATTTGTAGAACCAAATATTATATCATCTACATATATCTGAATTAGAATCAACTCATCACCTTCTTTCTTTAAAAATAAGGTTGTGTCAATTTTACCTTTCTTGAAGCCAGATTCTAATAAGTATTGAGTTAGGGTGTCATACCAGGCTCTTGGTGCTTGTTTCAGAGCATACAATGCTTTATCTAAAACATACACATGATCTGGAAACTCAGGATCAACAAATCCTTCAGGTTGATAGACATAAACTTCTTCATTGAGTATACCATTCAAAAATGCTGATTTGACATCCATTTGGTATACTTTGAAGTTCTTGTGTGCAGCATATGCCAAGAATATTCTGATTGCCTCTATTCTTGCAACTGGTGCAAATGTCTCCAGACTAGCCTTATTTCTGACTACAACACCTGACTCATCTTTCTTGTTTCTGAACACCCATTTTGTTCCAATAATAGATTTTTCTTCAGGCTTTGGAATGAGTCTCCAGACTTTGTTTCTTGTAACTGTAGCAATTCATCTTGCATTGCTAAAATCCAGTCTGGATCCTCCAGGGCTTCAGTGGCTTTCTTAGGTTCAATCACACTTAAAAATCTTTCAAACATTGCTTCATTTGCTGTTGCTGATCTAGTATGCACTCCCACTGATGGATCTCCTATCACTTGATGAATAGGATGGTCTTTTGTCCATTTGTTTGAACTTGGAAGCACATCAATATCTTCAAAATTGTTGTTTGTATCATTCTCATCCATAACAGCTTGTAATTCTGAACTGTCTCTTTGTTCTGAGATGTGTTGAGGTGTAACATCCAAGTTTGGATTCTGAGTAGTAGAGTCAGAATTCTGAATAACTTGTTCAGAGTTCTGAGTATCTTGCCCAGATGTCTGATAACCTTGTCCAGAATTCTGATTAACTTGTCCAAAATTCTGAGTACCTTGTCCAGAATTCTGATTACTAGGCTCAGAAATTTCATCACTTGTATTGATCAACATTGGACATTCCTCAGATGGACCAGAATCAGAAATTACTGTTGTTTGAACCTCTGAACTTCCCTTTTTCATTTCTTTAACCATTTTAGGATTTTCAAAATCTGCATAAGATTCAGAAATTAGTTCCAGAAATGCATCCTTAAACAATAAATTGAGTTCTGAACAGTTAGGATTAGAATCTGATTCAGAAGTCATATTTATCTTATCCTGATTGAGTCCTGAACTGTTTTGTTCAGAAGTCTTTAATCTTGACTCATCAAATGTAACAGTTCTGAATTATGGAAAGCATCAATGTTACATTTGATGAGTCAAGATTAAAGACTTCTGAACCAAGAGAATTATGGACAGAAGCGAAGTCCAACAGCATGTCTTACCAAGTCCCCTAAGTAACTAGAGAACTCTGCTCTATATTTCCCCGTCAATCTGCCCCATTGATCAAACTCTACTACACGTTTCTTTCCTTTAGAATCTCTAAAATCATTATGAAGTTTTACTAACCTAGTTAAACCCCTAGTCTTCTTCTTGGCTACATTCCCAATTTCTTCGTTTTGATCCCCTCTATCTTCTTTTGGATCCCCTCTATCTGCATCTAAATAAGAAAATAGGAAATAAAATTAATGGAAAACATTAAGAGGTTACGCAGGCATTAAGAGGTTATGTGAGCATTAAGAGGTTAAGCACGCATTAAGATGTTAGATGTTCGACGTGGAATTGGTTTATTAACAGAGGCTGTGTGGACAGCTTAACGTTCAATAGCGGTTGTTTGGATAACTTATGAGCATGACAGGGGCTGTTTGGACAGCTAAACATGTTCTACAGGGGCAGAGGGCAGTAGATCTGATCGTTATGGCGTTATCTATTGCTGCTGTTTTTTTTCCCTTACTTCTCGTAAGCCTTCGTTTTTTTTTTGGTTTTTGGTTTGGTTCCAGTCGCACTCAACTCAGGCTTGTTCTTCAAAAAAAAAGTAATTGAGAACTTAACTATTACCTTATGTTTCTCTTACATAAAGAAATTATAACCCAAAAGAAAACACACAACATGCTTAATTATAACCCAATCTTGATGTATCAAACATGCTTCTGTTGCTAATTTACAAGAAAATTACATAAAAAGGATACCTTCTTAGTAGAAAAATAACATGAAGAATGGCATAAAATTGCGCAAAGGAATACAACAGATATTATACAGAAGGTACACACATTTAGGTCTCATTGATGATTTTTATCCTGTTGTCTCAATCAGGGGTAGAGCCAGTATTTGGGTCTAGGGGGAGCATTAGTATATAGTCGGAGGTTCAAATATGAAAGCTAAATATCATAAGAATGTAAGAAGGGAACGTTAAAAATGGTTCATATGTGAATCACTGAAAAAATCCAAATGAAGACGCATATGCAAACCTATATGAATAATCTATAGCGCCAGTTCACATATGAGTTTTCAAATAGATTTTTTTTCCCGATTTTTTGCAATAGATTCACATATGAACCTTTATTCACCTTCTCACCGCATTTAGTTTTTTTTATTTGAACCAGCCCCTAAATTAGCTATCACGATATTTGTTCTTTACGACTTTATTTGCATATTAATATCATAATATGTTTGTTCTTTATCTGCATAATCTGTTGACAATGGCCACAATCTTGAAACTTGAGACCACCAAGTCCAACCTACAGTTAACAGTTAAAATCCAACAGACCAACACTAACATATATAGTATTAGAGTAACAGAGTACTCCATCATGTGAACCAAAACCATTACTATAATGGATTTACTAATTAGTAATTACTATAAAGTATCAAAGTATCAATAGTTTATAGTTGCAAGTTGCAAGCAGATGTAGACATGTAGTTTTAATTTTTAATTTTCAGTGGTATGTGTAGTTTCAATTGAAAACCATTTGCAAATTAAAACCATCTGATCTAATAGGATAAGTTTTCTAATATTGAGATTAACACTATGATTACTAATGGGTTAATCTTAAACTTAATTTATACCATCTTAAACTTAACTTATACATTAACAAAACAGAAAATCGAAGCCCTAACCCTAACCTGTAAAATTGGATGGCTTATGCATATAACAAAAACAAAAAAAAACCAGAGGGATCACAGGTCCCTCCTGGTCTCAATGTGGCTCCGCCACATTGACAAATCATAGAAAACATTACTTCAAATCGCATAGAAAACAAGCACACTTCACAAATCGCATAAACAAAGAAGAAGAAAAATAGTGCAAATTACCAATTTCTTCATCAGAACTGGTGGCATTGTCTCCTTGTCCATTGTCGTCTTCTTCATCATAATTTTCAGACTCGTATTCTGACCCACTTGAATTCTCCAATTCATCCATTGGATAAAAAATTAGGGTTTAATGACGAACAAACAATGAGTAACAATTGAGAATGGTATTGTGTTGAATGATTCGTGAGAGAATGTGAAACCAATTTAATAGATTTAGCACAAGCCATCTCCTACAATATTGAAGATAACAACGATTGAAGCTTATCAGATGGAAGGAAATATCGCTTGAAGAAAAAGATGGAAGGAAATAAAATATTTTCCAAGTTACATAATATACCATGTTTATATCATCTTATATTTAAAATATATTCCGTACAACCCATTATAAAAAAACTTTTTCAAGACAAATCTTATTTCTTAATTTTTAGAAACGTGACTATAATTTACTCTTAGTCCCAGATGGCTTACAAGAACAAGAACAGGTATTGTAGAAGGGGGGGTTGAATACAATACACAAAAATTTCACAATTTTAATTCTTTATATTGAAAATCTTTCAACAAGAATTACACATAGAAACTTAAGACTGTTGCGGAAAAGAACAGATAAAATCTATTCTAACAATCTTCACAAAGTAATACTGAAAACTAAATAACTTCTAAAACACAAAGATGGAAAGCTGTAAAGTTTAAAGAGAGAGATGAACAGAATATCTTGAACACATAGATGTCTTCAAGAGATTCAAGGGATTCCAGGTATAACGTCTGCACTTAGAGAGATCACCCAAAAGTCTCCTTTGCAAGAAGTCTTCTTCTTCTTTATATAGTGATAATGGGTGTACCAAGCATTAAATGCTTGGGACACTTGTCATCACCATATTTGTTGACTTCTGAAAAGTTGATCTGTCACTATCACCTTTTCCTTGAAATAAGGTATGGAAACCATGCTGAGGAAGACTTTAGCTGAATATAGATAAAATGACAGATGGTCACTTTTATCTGGCAATAGATATTTTCCCATAATAGCTGATCTTTCTTGATGTGTCTTCCAAGACAAAGTTTCTTGAGACTTGAAATATTTCTTCAAAGAAAGCATTTGACAAACAAGTCCACCGAATTTAAACAAATATCTTCGGTAGAAATCTTGACAAATTTGTTTTGTCACAAAACAAATTTCTTTCTCATTTTGTCTTATTATGTCTCTCATTTTTGTCTTCTTTTGCTTCTCAAAATCTCTTTCAACAAATGCACCACCGAAGAAAGGTTGTAAGATTTCTTCCAAGACAAAATGAATTTGCTTCTCATTTTGTCTTATTATGTCTCTCATTTTTGTCTTCTTTTGCTTCTCAAATTTTCTTTCAAGAAAAGCACCACCGATGGAAACTTGAGAAACTTTCAAAGATGACATATTTTCCAAGCATTTGTCTTTCAAAGATGACACATCTTCCAAGAAGCATCTTTGAAAACTTTTGTTGACACATCTTCCAAGTAAACATCTTTGAGACTTTGTAGGAGTTCCCACCAAATATAGACTTTCAATTGTGGGAACTTCTTGGCCGAAATATAGAAGAATTTCGGTGGAGAGATGTGTCCATCACAATTTCGGTGAACAATGACTTGTATTTTTGTTGAGAAGAATCTTCTATTTTCCACAAGTAGAGAATCTTCAAGCTTGGTTTCGGTTGATCTTCGACTTCACCGAACAGTTGCTATTTTGTACAAGTCATTTAAAGAACCAAACTAAAATATTCTAAGTAGAGATTTTAGGGAAAACATCGGTGAGTCAATTTCAAATCTTTGGTGACCCAACAATCTCCCCCTATTTGAATTTGAGCTCATTTCTTAGAATATTTAAGAGTAAATAAAATAAAATGCATTTTGACCCTTTTTACTCTTTTTGGGTTCTTTTCACATAGACCATTCTTTTTGTTCTTTTTGATCTTTTTCTTTTTGTATGAGTATGTATCTTTTTTTTTTTTTGTATGAGTGTGTATACTATGTACAGTATTTACAAGTGAGAAGAAAATAAAACAATATAGTTGTACCAATGAATGAAAAAATGGAAGGAAGTATAGACAATATGAACAAAACAAATGTTACTTGTATCTGTGAAGAGGAGAGTTGAAACTTGTGTCTGACTTGAGGATTCTTCATTTTGATCAGCAGCCTGTTGATTTGTTGGAGAACGTTATCTTTTAGGCACCTTTGCTTTTCTTCATATGCTCCAAATCTTCAAGTCATTCACTTACTCCAAAAGATTTTCAGCCAAATGAGTTTGTGATTTTTTGAAAGAGACAAACCCATTATGGTGATAATCTTTGAGGGAGGATTGAGATTAAGTGAATGAGCCTCAGGATGTTTCTGTCAATCTGTAGCATTTTATTTCTTTTTCTTGGCATCTTTGGCATCATTATTTGATTTGCTCCCCCTCAGTTGAATCAGCCGGTCTTTGTGTTTCTCCCCCTCAGATAGATCCGTCCGGACTGATAAGCTCCCCCTTGACCGGTCCGCCCGATTTCCTCATTTTTCCGAGTTAGATGCTGAAAACGAGTACTGAGGGTTGATGTTGCTCCCCCTCAGATCAATTCTCCCCCTCAGCGACCGACGGAGGAAAAAATAAAGAGAAAGTGGAAATCTGCTATAACCATTTTTTTTGAAATCTTTGCCGAAATTGAAGGGTTTTCCACCGAATATTGCTAAATTTTCGGTGGAATTTCGGTAGAGTTTTTTTTTTTTTTTTGAAGTCTCTACCTTAAAAAAAATTCTACCGAAATTAGCCAAATTTCGGTGGAACCCATTATTTTAAGGTAGAGACTTCAAAAAAAAAAACTTACCGAATTTTGTACCGAAATTCCATCGGTGGAAAGAAATTTCATGGTGAGAAGTATTTTCATGGAAATGAAATGCGACGGTTGCATGGGTTTAAATGCGACAGTTGCATGGGTTTGCTTGGGATTAAATGTGACGGTTTGCATGCTTAGGATATAAGTCATCGTGATTTGCATGTGAATGATTTTTTGAGAAGGGAGTAGAAAAAGAAATGTAGGTCGTCGGTATGGCGTCGGTAGGGTATGGCGTTTCGGTGGATGGTGGCGTTTGTTGGCATCGGTGGTAGGCAGCTGCTGTCGTCGATCGGCAGCCGTCAAAGAAGAAGAGATGAGGTTCGGTAGTTTGGTGGTCGGTGGTAAGATGGAGGTACTACTTCGGTGGTGAAGAAAAATATGTGAGCTTCGGTGGGGTGTTTATCGGTGGCGATGAATTGTTTCTGTGATTTTCAGCGGCAGAAAGCAAATCAGTGGTGCAGATGGTGTGGTGTACTGTCGTTTTGCTTAGGTGAAGAGGGCAGAAAATCTTGGTATTTCGGTAAGGAGAGTTGGTGACGTAAGATGTAATCGGTGTAGAAACAAACAGATTCGGTGGAAAAATTGTTGTAGAATTGTTGTGTAGAAAGAAGAACAAGAACACATTGTCCACCGAATTGTTAAATATTATTCGGTGTAGAAACACATTGTCCACCGAAATAATAATATTAATAATAATCCTTCAATTTCATCCACAAAATGATTGTCCACCGAAATGGAGATTGTTCAATTTGGTGGAAGAAATTAGTAATTAGTTTTATTAAATTATTATTAGTATTATTATTATTATTTTAATATATATATATACACATCGGTGAAACTGAAAGTATGTATATATATACATATTTATAATAATATTAATAATAATAATAATAATAATAATATAATAATCATAATAATAATTTCAATACCCTAAACCAATGCATCCTAACCAACGCCTATTCTTTAGTGAGTAGAGCAGTAAGATGAGAACTGGGAGGCTTTTCAAAACCTTCAAGATACCAGGTGGAAAAGAAATGAAGAAAGAAAATGGAAAGGGAGTTTGAGTGGCTTAAAATGAATAAATGGAGTGACGTCATCAAAAGAGAAAGGTGTCTACCATGGAGGGCCTAGAGAATACACACAGGGGTTGATTGGTGGTATGGCATGGCCACAAAACTATGGTGGGTTTGTATGGTTAGTGTATTTAGAGATGATGGCTCAGCAAAAAGTACTCGAGATCTTTTTAGAGAAGATCTCGGGGGGGGATGGGGAAGAGGAGTGCCTCCGCTTGAATGGTTGTTGAACCGGGGAAGCCTTCGAGGGTTCTCTCGATGGCGTGGTTCTAGAATCTGGTGCGGAGGTGTCGGGGGCCTTTCTTTGTATCTTTTTGGTGCCACCCGACTTTACTCTAGGACGGGGAGAAGGGACCACAACTGTTGGAGTGACCTCGGGAATTTCCAGGTGTTGAAACACGGGAATTTCCGCATCACCCCAAAGTAGATCGGGAGATAGGGCAAAAGAGATCATACCTGGTCGTAGAGGGCGATCGGTCGCGAGCGGTTTGACACTGAGAGTTTTAATGCCCACTTGCGGTGAAGACCAATCGTAGGTGAAGCGCGGCGTGGAAGATTTACGTTCGGCATTCAAGAATGATGGGTGGATTTGGTGGCACAAGAATATCGGTGGGTATTGTGTTGAAAAACACAAAAAAAAGATGTCTTCCAACTAAGAACCATATCCCATGCAAAGAAAAATAGTAAACACATAGTTTGGATGAGCTGGGTCTTCAAAACCAGTAGGTTGTTTCACATAGACTTCCTCTTCAAGTTTCCCATTGAGGAAGGCACTTTTGACATCCATTTGAAAGACTCTGAAATTTCGGTCGGCAATAAAGATTCTTTCGGATTTGGGAACCAATCTCCAAACTTTGTTTCTCTCTAATTGAGAAAGCTCTTCTTGCATGGCAGTGATCCAACAATAAGAGAGAGAGAATTCACATAGAGACAAATATTTCCAACTCCTCTACATTTTTGGACACCTGCTTGTTGATCACCGATGATTTGATCTATGAGGTGATCTTTGGTCCATTTGGTTGTAGGAGGAAAGGTGGTGGAATATTTTGTGTTTAGAATTGATGATGGAGTGGGATCAGAGGTTCAGTGGAAAGGAGAGAGAGAGTTTATTATTATTATATGCAGATCGGTGGGGAAGAGAAGAGGTAATATGGAATCGGTGGAAGGAGGAAAAATAAAAAGGGATGAGGGTTTTATATATAAAGGGGGTGTTGTGGTTTCAAATAAAAGAAGAAAAGTTTATTATTATTATATATATACATATTTAAATTTCTACCGATGGTCATTTAAAATATATATATATATAATATTAATAATTAGGTGGTTGACAAAAAGGTGGTGGATGATGATGTCACGAAGTAGTTTACTATGATGATGGACAAAAGGTGGTGGATGAGATTGGTTAAGAAGAAGAAAAAGAAATGGAGGGATTTTGTAAACTTGTACATCGGTGGTGAGGTTTAGAAATTAGGAGATGTATGAGGATGATGATGTCATCATGGAATAGGGAATGTGGATGGGGAGATAAAATTTTTTTTTTTTTATTTTGGTAACGTAAACCAATTCTCAATCTTTTGGAGATAATTGAGAGATGATTTAGAAGGAATAATGGGACCGAAAAATTCACAAAGAAATCGGTGGGTTTGATCTTCGGTGGTGAGGTCAACAATAATATTAATATATATATATATATAATTAATTTTTTTTTTTTAAAATTGAAAAACTTGTCCACCGATGGTTTAAAATATATATATTAATTTTTTTTTTTTAATTAAAAGCTACCACCACCGATGGTTTTTAAAAAATATATATATATTAATTTAAATATTTTTTTTTATTTTTAAAACAAACTTCCACCGATGGTTTTTAAGAAATATATATATATTAATTTTTTTTTTTTAAAATAAAAGCTACCACCACCGATGGTTTTTGAAAAATATATATATATTAATTTAAATATTTTTTTTTATTTTTAAAACAAACTTCCACCGATGGTTTTTAAGAAATATATATATATATTAATTTTTTTTTTAAGGTTTTGGAGTGAGTGGAAGGGTTCACAGATGTAAACTCACCGAAGTGGGTTTCGGTGGGTAGAGCATTGAGTAGGACAACTTTGAAGATGAGATGAGAAAAATAGTTTGGTGGATGAAATGAATGGTAAGAAGTATGATGAAAAATGGGGTGTAGGAGATATGAAGATTGATGGTAGATGAGAGATGTCGGTAGAAAGTAGCAGCTTCGGTGGTAATGTTGTGAGAATGACATCATCATGCTTATGATGTCATGAGAGTAAAGAATTCTAAGGTTTTGTCAACTTTCTCACTTGTCCACATAGATCCATCTGCCCAACTCAAAATCTGCAATCACAAAGAATTTATTTTCTAGGTACCCATTTTGAAGGTGGGTCCTTTTGGGTTAGACGGAAAAGAATTGGACAGTCTTTTGGCAACATGAGAAGTATTACCACAGAGATAACATTTTCTATAAAGAAAGATCTTTTTAGAATTGACATTTTTCCTTACTTTTGCTCAAAGAATTTGATGAGGTAACAAAGAATTGGGGTGCAACACCTAAAATTCCTTTTTCAAAATTTGGGAGGACATAAATCTTTTCTTTTGAATTGGACATTTTGAGACACACAGATTGGGGAAGAAAATCGGTAGGAGAAGTCACACAGGTAGTTTTAGAAAAATTTGGATGAGTTCTTTTTAGGAAAGAATCAGCACCTGAAGATTTGCCTTTTTCAAAGATAGAAAAATTCTTGCATGAGTTAGAAGAGAAGGATGCATCATCTAAAGACAATAGATAGAGAATTAAATGCTTCAATCTTTTCAGCATAAGAAAGAGATAGAAATGGATGTACCTGTGGTGAGGAGGAGAATCACTTAGCTGATACAAGAGCAGTTGAGGAGTCATTCGCTTTCAGATGTGGGTTCATCTGCCAAATCGTGAGTTTTAGCAGGCAGACCCTTTGCTTTTCTGACAAGTCTGTCATTTCTTTCCTTTTCTCTCTTGTATTTTTCCTTGTATCTTTCAGCCCGGTCAGAATGAGCAGAAGAGGAGAGATTGGAGTAATCATGTTTGCATCTTTCCGATTTTGAAGAAAATCGGCCCGAGGAAGAAGTTTTGGGTCCTTCAAGAAGTTTACTTCTGCACTCAGATGCAAAATGACCCTTTTTACCACAGTTAAAGCATTCCTCATTAGATATGTCTAAAGAAGAATGTTTGGAGAGAGAAGAGGATGATTTTCTACCAAACTTAGATTTTCTAGAAGAGAGATGAGATTTGGATTTAGAGTCCCCATCCAACATGGTCATTTCATCAGATAATTTATCAATTGAAGTTTCCTCACATTCATCCTTAGCATCACTAAGATATGCTTCTGAATGATCATTGGGATCTTCTTGACTATCATGGTCAGAGTCAGATGGGTAGGTGATTTTTGGAAAACACTTAGTCTTTTTGGAAGAGTCACTTAGGAGAGCTAGAGAAGAGTTCTTTAAAAACCTTTGCAGTTTCGTCTGCTCATAGTTGAAAAGAGTACCATAAAGAACAGTAAGAGGCATATGATCAAGATCCTTGGTTGTCTTTATACAAGTACAGATATTTTCCCAAAAATCGGGAAGACAGTCCATAAATTTGCACAGGACTTCCTCATTGTCATACACTCTACCTAACAGCTTTAAGTCATTAAGAAGACTGTTAAAGCGATTATAGTAGTTGGAGAGAGATTCTCCTTTCTCATAAGAAAAGAGTTCATATTTTCTAACAAAACCAATTTTTCTGCTCTTTTTAACTTCATTTGTACCTTCGTACAAAACACACAGAGTGGACCACATCTCTTTGGCAGTAGAGAGATTTACCAGAGAGTGGTACACTTCATCAGGAAGAGAGAGAGCAATGATAGTTCTAACTTTAGAATCAAGAGACACAAGTCGTTTTTCCTCATCAGTATATTTCTTAGGATTTTTAAGAATGTAACGACCAGTAGCAGCAGATTTTTCTTCATCAGACGAATCATCAGAATCATCTTTTTCCATGGTTTCTTTACCCGGCCTCTGCGTTTCATAGCGAGCCCAAACTCTGGGGATAATGGGTCCCTCTTGGAGAATGGTTGGATATCTAGTATCCACTCCTTCCATGAACAACATCATGCGGCTTTTCCACAAAGAGAAGTTGTTAGCATTAAACTTAGGAGGTTTTGAAATGGACCCATTTTCAGAAAAAATATTTTGAAAAGAGTTTTCAATAGTTGAAGAAGAGGAGGCAGCCATCGCAGATCAAGTTTATGGGATTAAACTTTCTACTCTGATACCACTTGTTAGTCCCAAATGGCTTACAAGAACAAGAACAGGTATTGTAGAAGGGGGGGTTGAATACAATACACAAAAATTTTCACAATTTTAATTCTTTATATTGAAAATCTTTCAACAAGAATTACACATAGAAACTTAAGACTGTTGCGGAAAAGAACAGATAAAATCTATTCTAACAATCTTCACAAAGTAATACTGAAAACTAAATAACTTCTAAAACACAAAGATAGAAAGATGTAAAGTTTAAAGAGAGAGATGAACAGAATATCTTGAACACATAGATGTCTTCAAGAGATTCAAGGGATTCCAGGTATAACGTCTGCACTTAGAGAGATCACCCAAAAGTCTCCTTTGCAAGAAGTCTTCTTCTTCTTTATATAGTGATAATGGGTGTACCAAGCATTAAATGCTTGGGACACTTGTCATCACCATATTTGTTGACTTCTGAAAAGTTGATCTGTCACTATCACCTTTTCCTTGAAATAAGGTATGGAAACCATGCTGAGGAAGACTTTAGCTGAATATAGATAAAATGACAGATGGTCACTTTTATCTGGCAATAGATATTTTCCCATAATAGCTGATCTTTCTTGATGTGTCTTCCAAGACAAAGTTTCTTGAGACTTGAAATATTTCTTCAAAGAAAGCATTTGACAAACAAGTCCACCGAATTTAAACAAATATCTTCGGTAGAAATCTTGACAAATTTGTTTTGTCACAAAACAAATTTCTTTCTCATTTTGTCTTATTATGTCTCTCATTTTTGTCTTCTTTTGCTTCTCAAAATCTCTTTCAACAAATGCACCACCGAAGAAAGGTTGTAAGATTTCTTCCAAGACAAAATGAATTTGCTTCTCATTTTGTCTTATTATGTCTCTCATTTTTGTCTTCTTTTGCTTCTCAATTTTTCTTTCAAGAAAAGCACCACCGATGGAAACTTGAGAAACTTTCAAAGATGACATATTTTCCAAGCATTTGTCTTTCAAAGATGACACATCTTCCAAGAAGCATCTTTGAAAACTTTTGTTGACACATCTTCCAAGTAAACATCTTTGAGACTTTGTAGGAGTTCCCACCAAATATAGACTTTCAATTGTGGGAACTTCTTGGCCGAAATATAGAAGAATTTCGGTGGAGAGATGTGTCCATCACAATTTCGGTGAACAATGACTTGTATTTTTGTTGAGAAGAATCTTCTATTTTCCACAAGTAGAGAATCTTCAAGCTTGGTTTCGGTTGATCTTCGACTTCACCGAACAGTTGTTATTTTGTACAAGTCATTTAAAGAACCAAACTAAAATATTCTAAGTAGAGATTTTAGGGAAAACATCGGTGAGTCAATTTCAAATCTTTGGTGACCCAACATTTACATTTTGGTCACACAAAATAATAAAACAGTGATCAATTCAAGACGTCTAGTTACAAACATTTCATATTAACTGTGGCGAAATCATCACATATAGTTACGTTTAATATTTATAAACGTGACTACTAGTTACCTTTTGGCAACACAAAATAATAAAAACCATGGCTATAAACAACCGCGACTTTTGGCCACGTTTTACATATTTTTGTGGCTTTATATACATTTCTTTTGGTCACGGAAAACTGCCTTCATGTGGCCATATGTCAATATATGGCCACAGATAATAACCGTTACAATATAAAACCATGGTTTAGACAAAAAAAACCATGGCTATATGTCTGTCTATGGCCACAGTTTTTAGTCACTACTTGCCACGGAAAATGAATGTGGCCGTAACGTACCATTTAGTCACTGTTTTATCTAAACCATGACATTATGTGTAAACATTTTTTGTAATGGTCACAGATTTTGAGTTAAGCCGTGGCTAATCCAATACTCAAACTTTATTGATAACTTTTAGCCACGGTTCTAAACCCAACACTGACTAACTTTAATTTTCAAAATCGTGGCAAAAGCCAAATTTTGTACTAGTGAACCAACATTCATTTGCAGTTGCATTTGAAAGTAGACAAACTGGAGTTAATGCCTCAATTTTAGAAAAATTTACCACAAACAAATCCATGTGCCTTTTACCCCAGAACACTTTTATATCTTCTCAGTCAGAATTAAGCAACCTGTTATGCTGAACTTGATCTGGCAGAAACTGTCTAAAAACTGACTTATGCTGAACAGGTTATGTTGTAAGCCTTCCACATAGAATACTTTCTGAATAGTTAAATCTCCCTTTATTAAATCCCCATAACCTCTAACTTGTCCTTTACTGTTATTGCCAAAGTTAACTGCTCCTCCAGCCTTTTCTGTGAAATTTTTCAGAGAAGACTTATGACCTGTCATGTGTCTTGAAGCTCCAGAATCTAAAAACCACACATGACAGCCCTGCAAAAACATTTAGTTAGATTTAGGTACCCATACTGGAATGGGTCCTTCTTTGTTAGCTTCTTTCACAGATTTAACAAAAGTTCCTTTAACTTTCCATTCAAAATCTTCTTTTAAGCACCACTTTCCTTGTACTTTTATGAAATCAGAACATTTTCTGTTTTCAAAGTTATTTCTTTTCTTCTTGAAAACTTTAGGTTGAGACTGAGAAACACTTTCAGTCTTCTTCTCTTTAGATTTAAACAAGTTTTCATTCTTCTTTCCTTTTGATTTAGATTGAGAAGTATTTTCAATCTTCTTTCCTTTTGTCTAGGTTTGAGAAACCAATACAGTCTTCTTTCTGAATTCTGATTTGCTTTGATTTTATAAGATGTTTTAGAAGATGTTTTTGAACTTTGACTTTTCTGAGAGAATTGAAATGAATGACTACCACATTGAACACAATTCAGATATTTTCTTGCTTGAGACAACAAATCTGTATGAAAAGAATTTTCAGTTTTATTGATACTTTTCATATTACATTTGCATCTATTCCAAGAATTATTGACATTTGGTTCAGAAGTAGCATTCAGTCCAATCTTCTCAGATGTCTTTTTCAGATCATCTTTCCTTTTGCATTCTTCTTTTTCTGAAACATTTGATTTTACAGAATTAGTAGATGATTCAGATGATTCACCATGCTCATAAGTACTTGATTCATTAAAGAATTCCTTATTCTGTTCTAAGGCTTTAATCTTGAAAAGATCATACTCAGCCTTTAACTTCTCAAGCACTTCTATTTTTAAGACATAGGATTTATTTTCTTTTAAAGCTTCTTCAAGTTTAAAATCTACATCACATAAATCATTTTCAAGTTCATCAAAAAAAAATCTTAACTCTTCAAGTTCTTGGTTAACCAGTTTAAATCTCTTTTCAAGTTCTGAGAAACTTATTGAATTAGACTCAGACTTTTCAGTTGACTCGGAATTCTGACAAAGACTCAGAATTCTGATTAGAAGCTTCAGAATTCTGACTAGCTGTATCATAATTCTCCTTGTGTTCAGAAACCTTGCTTGCATCAAATATACTCTCAATTTCTGTATAAGAAAAACTTGATTGTTTATTTTTGTAACTTACATTCAGAGAGTCATATTTGAATTTAGCATCATTATATCTTGGTTTCTCTTCTGTTGGTTTTGAAATCTCTTTCTTAACCTTGTCTTCTGAAACTTCTGACTTCTCAATTTTTGGTTCAGAAATAATTTCCTTTGCTTTTTCAGGACTTGATTTTTGTAAACTGTCAGAACTTGTTATTGAACTTGTAGGTCTTATAAAAACTTCAACTAAATCTGAGATTTCTGGTTTAGGAACATGTAGATTCTCAAAATTATAAAGGTTTATTGGAGCCTTTTGAAAAATAACATTTTCTTCCAAACCTAATCCCATTTTGGATTATAAAATCTTGTGTCTTTAACATTTCTTGTGAGAAGACTCAAGGTTTGTTGAGTTTGACCTCTTTTCAGATTAAGATCTTCTAACTCCTTGATTTTAGAATATAAATTCTTTCTTTCATTAAGCAACATATCAAATTTAATTTGCAAATCAACTTTTTCGTCTTTTACTCCTGAAAGTTCGTCTTTTAATTTAGAAATCCTTTTTAAAAGATCAGAATTCTCTTTTCTGACTACTTGTTTCTCATTCTCAGTTTCTTCAACTTTTTCTTTAAGCAATTCTTTTTCTATTCTAAATTTGTTAACCAGAATCCTTTCTCCTTTGATCTGTTTTCTGAGTTTAACAAATTCAGATTTCATATTTCCAATTTGAATCATTAAATCAATTTCAAGACTAGAATGTACCTCAGCTGAAGATTCAGAACCACCTTCTTCATAATCTGAATCATCTTCATCACCCATTTTGGCCATGTAACTTTGCATTTGTGAGAAGTGAATGCAATCCTCTTCATCAGAAGAATAATACAGCCAGTTTTCGTGTTCTGCTAATAGAGCAATCCACTGTCTTTGGTTTTGGCCAGCTGAGCCTTCTTTGCATAATACTCATAGTCTTTAACAATCTTTACTCTGCAATCCCTTGCAAAATGACCAGGTTTCCCACACTTGAAACACATATCCTTCTTTTTCCTTTCTTCCTTCTCTTCTTTCTTTTCATACTTACTTTCTTCTCTATCTTCCTTCTTCTTATATTTCTCTTCTGAACTCCCCTGTTCTCTTCTGTACTTACCCTCAAACTTCTTCTTTCCATACCTTTTGTTGAAAGTATTAGTCAACAAAGCTAATTTCTCGGCAATTAACTTGATATCAGCATCCTCATCAGATCCTTCTTCCTCAGCAGATTCTTCCTCTAACTTTGGGATTTCAGACAAAAACACTGATTTCTTTGATGATTTGGTGATCTTTGTTTTTCTTTCTGAAAGTAAATCTAATTGATCAGAAACACTTTTCTTTTCCTCAACCACTTGCTTAACAGAATCCTCATGCTGATTCAGAACACAAAATAAATCATTCAGATCTTCTTCACACATATCTTTATTCATTTGCAGACTAATTGCAAAAGATGACCATTCTGAATTAAGACAATTCAGAAATTTGTAGTTTATTTCTGACTTAGTCTTTTTCAACCCATTTCTTCTGAGGTCATTCAAAATAGTGCAAAACTTGTTATATGTCTGAGTTAGGCTTTCACACTCTTTTGCTTTGAATCTCTCATATGCATTGATACATTGATTTAACTTTGCCTGAAGTGATTTGGTAGTACCAAGCATTTGCTTCTCAAGTTCATCCCACATCTCTTTTGCGGATGTTCCACTATCAATTGGATTGAAAATATCATTAGGAATGGCTAAAGTTAACAAAGTAACAGCCCTTTTATCAATTGCATGTCTCTGTTTCTGCGCTTTAGTATATTGTGAAAAACTTTTCCTCACTCTAGTAGCAGGAATCTCTGGTGTAGTATTAGTTGTAGGTGTAGCAGCAACATCAACATAAACTTCAATAGGACCTTCACGAATTGAGATCATCAAGTTCTCATCAATATTATCCAAGAATTGAATAATTCGGATCTTCCATTGTTGATATTCTTCGGGAATAAGAACGGGTGGCTTTGTCTCAGATCCCATAGAGAGAAACTCTTTAGAAGACATGATTATAAGATGAATTGAATCGATTCAACAAAAAGACAAATTCGAATTTCTTGAACAAAAACAGAACGAATTCAAGAATTACTAAGAATCCAAGAATTATGAGTAGCAGCGGAATCAATTGTCAAATTGATCAAGAAATCCTCAAGAACACGATCAAGAAACCTCCAAGAACGCGATCTTGACCTAATTTGTTTGTTGATAAACTCTGATACCAATTGTAGAAAGCAGGATTCGATCTTACAATCAATTAAGAACAATTAAGAACAATCAAGCAGTAAAATGATAGAGAATTAGATCCAAAAGCTTCGTATTCATTCAAGAACAGATTCCAGATCTAGAGAGAGAATCTCTCTAAGATTACAAAGTGAATACAAAGTTATACAAAAGTTAGTTAGCTTACAGTTGCTAACTTCTATATATACAGTAAAGGAAAGCTAAAGCTACAGTACATATACAAGACAAACCAATAGAACTAATACACGTGTTCTAATTAATAACTGAATATAACTGAAAATGTCTAAGACATAAGTTCTGAACAACATGTTCAGAACTTCTGAACATCCTTCTGATTAAGTACTTCAGAACACACTTTAAGTACTTGGGACATTTGTCTTCACCTTCAGAAGTTCTGAGTCTCCTACTCAGAACTCTGAGTCTTCAGTTCAGATCTCAACACTTGTGTTTTTTACAAAACTCTAGATCTAACAAGCTCTCAAAGATTCCAATCTATTGCGACAGCACAAGTGCCATCGCTATAGCCAATAATCCAGTGCTACACTCAAAGACCAAACACATCGAAATCAGGTATCATTTTATTAGAGATCATGTGAGGAATGGTGATATAGAACTTCATTTTATTCCAACTGACTTTCAGTTAGCTGATCTGTTCACCAAACCTCTTGATGAGACAAGATTCAACTTTCTCATCAGTGATCTTGGAATGTTGAACTTAGAAGAGTAAAATCTTCAGCGGTTCACATTTGATCAGTGATAAAAATGAACTTGTATAACCCATAATTATCACCTACTCTCTGAACAAAATTGATTCGCTGATATCAAGGTATGTTCTCTCTTACTCACTGACATTCGCCTATGAATGCAAGATTTCAAAACAAATTGCATCGCTGAATATCTCTTCCTTTCAGTGATACTTTTGAAATTTCTAAACATAACACTGATATTTCCATTCAGTGCTTCATGTTTTCAAAAATGTCTCTGAACTTTCAAAAACCTCAGAGACATCCTAAAATATGAAAGGACGTTTGTGACGTCATCACAACGGATAAGTCATAGCACGTTTTTTTCTCTGACATGTTCGCCCGTTTCGACTTCCTTGTCCAATCAAATTCAAGGGACGTATCCGTGTCATCATGAAAAACTTTCCCGCTCATAGTTTTTCTCTCTCTACTCTCACTATATAAACCCTTTGCGTTTATATTTTTACCTTTACGCGAACATCATCTCCTTCAAAGCAAGAACTCTCTGTTGCATTCAAGATATAAACTCAAGAACCTGTTCATCTTCATCTTCTTAAACATCACAGGTTAATATTTCTTTTATTTTGAAACTCTAAACTTGTTTCTGATCTTATTGTTGTTTACAAAAGATCAAACAAAAGAAACTTTCTTCAAATGAAATCATTTATCTTCATGATTTTATGAACACAATCTTCATGGTTGTTCTTCAAGTTTAAACAAAAATCTTAAACTTGTATCTTCATATGTTTTTCCAGAATCCTTTCTCTAAAAGGAAACTGGAAAATAAGACATTCACTATGTTTTGTATTTCTTTGTCAAAACTAGAAAAACCCTAATCTTCATTAAGACGTCTTTTGTCTGAATGAAATGTTCAAAACCCAAAAACATCTTATTTTGGAAAATCTTTCCACATTAAGACATTTTTGTTCATCTTCTTCATGTTTATGTGTGATAAACAGAAATCGCATCTTCGACTGAAACTCCTGCTGCTAAAGCTACTGAAATCACAAAAGCTCCTCAGGTTAAGTTCAAACTCGAGAAAGTTACCTTTCAAAGAAATAATCCCTATGCTCTCTTCGACTTCCCTGAAAAGAAGCAAGTCACACACCTGGATGATGCTGTGAACTTTCTCAAGACCTGTACCCTATCGACAACTCTTACTATTGCACCCCCAGCTAATCGACATCTACTAGCTCAGTTATGGTATTCTGCCAGAAGAGCTCAGATCACCTCTACCAAGGACCCAGAGAAGAAAATCGATGTCATCCTCTTTGACACCGACCATGGTACTTCCAAGATAACACCTGGAAACATCAGGTGTGCCCTCAACCTCCCCGCAGCCACAAAAGAGAAACGCTTTGTCCCTCTACCAAATCCCAAAAACTCATCCGATATGGAAACCTTGATTGCGTTCTTCGATGCAATGAAGTACGTATGGGACACAGGGAGAGATGAACTCCCTGAAAAGAAGCTGACTGCCATCAAGAAGTCCAAAATGCCAAGCGAGATGAACTTCATCGTTGCTCATTTGATCAGCTGCCTGACAGCGAAGACTGGATCAACTGACCAAGCATCTCAACTCCAACAGGCCATGGGGTACTCACTGCTGAAAGGTCTCCACATTGATTGGGCAAAAATCATCTTCGATGACCTGATGCTCAGGGTGGATGCAGCTGACAGACCAACATGTGTTCCTTATCCCCGGTTTGTCAGTGCCCTCTTCGCAAATGGCTTGAAGAACAAATACCCAAAGGTGGGCGACCTGAGGCTCTCAAAGGTTGGCCCTAAAGTTCTTGACTTCAAGCCCCTGCCAAACGAGGTACGTCTTTCTAAACTCTTATCTCTTCTTAGACCCCCAACTTCTTCTACTTCTGCGGCTACCTCAGCGGTAATCCCCACCGCTGATACCCAGGCTGCAACCTCCACTCCTTCTAAGAAAAGGAAACACTCTACTACCTCACTTGATTCTAAAAGGATCAAGAACACCAAGGAGCAACCCTCCAAACCTTCACAGGTTGAAGACTCCACGGGTCACTCTTCTCAAGAGCCGTTGGATAGTTCAGTGGTACGCTCTGCCACAGCTGATCAAGCCACCCCTTCCATACCAACTTCAACGTCTCTAAACACTGAGGTTATAAACTTGGAACAGAACCCCCCTCCTTCGGACCCTCTAAGGACTGAAGAAGTATTTCTCAGCGGACCCAAGGCTGAATCTGGCACCCCAACCCTCTTCTCAACCTTCACTCCTCCCACAGTTTCTTTAGTCACTCCATCTATTCCTCCTTTCTCTACAACGAAGGTCATTCATCTGAGTGACTCGTCTGCTGAAGAACTACGGCGGATGCAGGAGTTAAATAAAGGACCTGCGGAAACTTCCCAGCGTAAAGGTACACTGGAAGACGACTTCGAAACGTTGACAGGTCATCGAGATATCGAGGACTTCATCAACCATCCCGCAGGTATACACATAACTCCAAACACTCCTCTCTCAAAACCCCAAACTTCTGAGCTTTCCTTTGTTCACAAGTTCTCAACTTTTTCAGGTCCTAATTTAGGAGATATCAACAACTCCCTGAAAGGCTTGGAAACGAAGGTGGAATCCCTCACCGCCACTCTAACTGCAAACTCTTCAGCGGTTACAGACGCTGGAGATGCTCTCAAGAAGCTGACCACCGAGGTCCAAGGCAAAGCCTCCAGTGCTGATCTGGAGAAGGTGGATGGTAGCATTGGTCAATTTGCTACCACCCTCGCTGAAAACTACACCGCCAACATCACTCTCTCCACCAACTTTACAGCCCTGTCCAGCGAAGTCACATCGCTGAAAACAGCGGTTGGTAACCTTGAGGGAGAGATGTCTACCTTGAAGACGGATGTCAGCGCTGCCACCGGTCTACTGCAGCAAATCCTCGACCGCCTGAATGCTGCTATTTGTGCTCCTTCACACTTTACTCAGGTGGATCGAGAGGATCTTCAGAGAATCACTCCTACTATATCTGGCCTAGAAGACAGATTAGGAAGGATTGAAACCTGTGTTGGGATCTCTGGCCTGGAAGACAGGGACCCAATGCACACTGCTGCTGCTGCTGCTGATATTCCGATTTCCTCCCCCATCCATCATGTGGAAGAGGGGGAGAAGGATCAAGACCTTCCCCATAATGTTGAGGAGGAGAAGAAAAAACTTGAAGACCTTCCCCATAACTCTGAGGGGGAGGGTATTGTTTCTGATGCTGCCACCGAGAAACCTCAGGGAGATGAAAACCCTGAGGAAACCGAGAAAACTCCCTCTGAATTTGAGGGGGAGCAACTCGATGAGGAAACTGAAGCTGTTGCTGACGTTACCGAACCCTACGCTGATGAGGAAGAATCTGAAGCGGAAGAAGCTGAAGACGATGAAGACGTCGACATCGCTGATGATGAACCATCATCATCTCCTAAAAATGATGATGATGACGATGATGATGATGACTTCTTCTTCGTCCAGCCCAAGAAGGTCCCTGCTCAAAAAGGGATTATGATAAATGAACCATCAGGGGAGGGGACAAAGACAAAGACAAAGCCTGCAGCGTCTGAAGCTGACAAAGGCAAGAACAAAGGTGTTTCTTCTGAAGACAACTTGGCTATTCTCTTCAGCAAGCCAGTTTGTCAGGTACAATATCTTCTCTTCCCTTACACTGCATCCCTCCTCTATCCCTTCTCAATCTCAGTTCTCCTCTCCATAAAACCTCTACACACTTAAACCCCATTCTTTTCTCTATCTCCTTCCTTCCCAAATGATCTTACTTAAACGATCGTTGTGTTTCAGCTAGTCCTCTCCCTTGCTTTAGGATCCAGCTGAAGTTCCTCCAGCTGCAACTATAATAATAAATCCAGCTCCTATCGCTGAAGAAATAATCCCAGTCTTGTATTTCACTGAGACTGATGAACCCGAAGAACAGCTGCTCTCTCACAACAAAAGACCTTCCTTGGCTCCTCAAACGCTAAGTGAAGAAGACCTTCAGCGAATGTACTTTACTCCATCAGTACTCAAAAGATCCCAGAAAACAGTAAAAGGGACAAATATTTTATGAGTTCTTTTTATCCTTATGTTTTCACATTTAGCAATTTTCTTTTGTTGCTAAGTCAATATCAAATAGGGGGAGATTGTTGATCCAAACCCTCAGTGATTTGATAATGACTTTTTAAGAAACACTTAGTGAAAATTGTAAGTAGACAATATGTATTAGAGTTTCACTATCGCTGATAAGTACTATGTCTCTACAGTACCGCTGATAGGAAACTCATGTTCTTTAAACGTTCAGCGAAACTGTTCATCAATAAAGCCCTGAGCCTGTTCAGTCTTATTGATGATCGCTGACAATCTTAGTTGTTTACTTATGATCCCTGAAGACAAGTTTCACGTCAACTATGTTCTATGCTGAAGTCGAAGATCAAGCCCAAGAACCAGCGACAAGTCTACTAAGCGACAAGTCTACTAAACGACAAGTCTACTAATGAACTGATGCGGATATCAGTGAAGCCAAGATTTGTCCACTCAACGTGAAGTTACAAGTAGAAGACTTCAGCGAACGCTGAACTTTATCACTCGCTGATAAAGAGCTATTCAGTGAACGCTGATTATGAAGTTTCCTCTACAAGTTACTTTTGTCTTACCTCCCTTGCACGCCTCCGTACGATAATGTCAGAAAGGACATCCCTTTTGTCCAGGATCGTACAACCAACTCTGATTCTACACTATACATCATGCGGCTACTAGGTTGTCTACAAAGGTCAAACCATGCAACCAATCAGCTGTTGCCACGTGTAAAGTTATACTGTTGTGCATTAAATGCATGCAGTATATAGGAAGAACTCTACTTCAGAAATGAAGTGCTCGGCCATCTTCTTCTCTCTACTACTTTGTGTTAGAATATTATTAGTAATATTCTTATCTCCTTATCTTTCTTAATTCTAGTGCAAGAAACTTAGTGTTTCTCATAACTTGTTTAGATTAGGCTTAATCCTTAATCTTGTTCCGCAACAAGTTGTAAATTGTTTGATAAATATCAATAAACAATTTAGAAAAGTAAAATCTGTGTGTTTGTATTCAACCCCCCCCCCCCCTTCTACAAACTTGTATAACCCTTTCGGGACCAACAAGGATGTCTGACTTAGGTGCAACGAGGATGCGACGAGGACGTTACGAGATTAGGTGGGGGAGGATGTCACGTCTCGCTAAGAGGTTCTTTGGAAATCTGAAATATACCAAATCAATCAAAAGATTGGAGGAAGTTTGGAGAAGAATCAAGAATGGCTAAACAAAGATCAAGAGGATCCAAGCATACTCTAGAAGGATCCTATCTTTCAATGGATTATGTTTCTAGATCCTTCCTTGTAGTATCTAGTAGAATAATCTAGATAAAGTTCTAGAGAGATCCATAGAGTAATATAAATAAGGGTAGTCTTTCATTTGTAAAACACACTCCATATTTTCACAACTTGAGTAATAGAAGCATAGAGTTCTCCCAATATTTTTAATATTCTTGTTTGCTCATCATTATTCGGTATTCTGGTAGTTGGGCTTACTTAGTTGAGAACTATGCAGCTGTGTTCTCCCCTAGGAACGACCTTAGTTTGAATTTTATTGGGACTCCGCTACACACCACAAGATCCCATTTAAGAATGTGTTAAACTTGAGATTGCATATCATAGGTCTCGTTCATTATTATTATTTTCTTATTTAATCCTCTTTTCTCCCTCATTCCCACTAATTCTAGTTTTGTTTTCTTGCCTAGATAACTTCAAAAAAAATTCCATTATTCATCTCCCATTGACTCTCTCTTTATAACTTCCTCCACATGAAGTATCTTTTTGTATCAAAATAAAGAAACATTTTTTATAAAAAGAACAAAGAAAATTCTTACATTTTAAAAGATTAATAACCATAGTAGGTAGTCCAACTCATATATATATATATATATATATATATATATATAGGATTTCAAAAAATGTCATTCTTTTTACGTACATTATTGATTTTTATTTACCTAATATTGAGTACAAAGCTTAAATACATTGTTGGTCTCAACCATTGGATTTATAAATAATACAACTAGCATCTAATTCAATATTTAGAAACAAATTATCAATACTTATCTTGTAATGAGCATATTCGATGAACAACATCCATCGAATACAACTCAAGTGTTTTATCATCCAAACCTTGGATAGCAAAGCAAAGAAAAGTCGTATACCTCAAGGCTCCAGATTTAAAATCATCATCGGATTTCTATCTAACAATGTTTAGTAGGATCATATCTCGGATTTGATCAAACCTTATCCGAATGATGAATCTGATTGAAGTATCTAATACTCAATTCTCGGATTTAATCTCCATCTCACCTACAAAATATTCTAAGTTATTTTAGAATCTGATAGTCTTACTTCATAAATATTCTATAGCTGATCCGATCTATACCTTATATTCTGGAATAGATAAAGATAGAATTTTTACTTGTAAAAGTATTATAACTATATGTATTAATCCAAAGAGCAAAAAGCCTTCAACAAAACCTAAGACTAGTTGAAGTGAGGTCAAGATCATCACCAAAGTGGATTGGTTTGTCATCTAGCCGAAAGAAGATCAATACAAAATAAAGTTAACTAGTAGTCTAACAAATACCAGTTAAAAGATATGCAAGTATCAACAAGAGGAACATAACTTCTTAAGGTTAATTTAGATATTACATCTATGGCAAATATGAAAAACCACAAACAATGATAAATAACTTTGTTCACGTCATTACTAAAAAAGAAAAATATTGAACTTTGCAATCCAAAAAAAAGTGAATTCAACTATCGATGATATATAGAACAAGTTGCCAAGTTGGTAGCCATTATTAGCATTTGATAATCAATTTTGTCAATATCATTAAAAATGCATTTTTTAAAGTCCAAGCATTTTCATGATTATTATCAAGTGTCAGAAGAGAGAAGATTAAAAATTAGGCAAAAGTTAATTAGAGCATCGTGCATTGAATAGCTTGATCAATGACTTGATCAAAACTTGATGGCAAATTTGACTATTGGAGCAAAAGCTTGATAAATAGTTTGAGAAACAATGACTTAGTATCCGTCAAGTGTTTGATAAATAGCTTGAGAAACATAGAATGTTTAATATTTGGTCCCTCAACAATCAATGGTTTACATTTTTAATTTTACACTTTTATTCAATAATAATTCATTTATTAAATATATAAAATATTATTATAATTATTATTATTATTAACAAAATACATTATTGGAACGCTTTCGTAAATATCGAAAATTATAAAACACAAAAATTAAATACTTTTGTTTTTAGAAATCATAGTTTTAAGTATATATAGTTTATATTTATAAAAAAACTACATATTATTTTTAGAAACTTTTGTTTTATTATTATAAATTATATTTTTAGAAACTTTTGTTTTACATTGAATAATGGAAGGAGTTTTATAAAACATTTCAAATAGATGAGGGTAGTTTATGTATATATATTAAAAATGAATTAAAAATGCAAAAAAAAACTTTTGCAAGACTTGACCATTGGAGTAGTTATTTGAAGATGACTTTTTGGTGACGTGGCAAATAGATCAAGTCTTTGAATAGCTTGACCATTGCGGATGCCCTTATCATTCTTTCAATTAACTTTTTGCAAAAATATTGGAACACTTCAATATTTTATTTTATTTTGGTTTTAGTAAAATAAATTAAAGTGTAATTTATATAACATGATTTTATTTTGTCTATTAATATAACAAACTTACTAACTCTTTTTATTTCTTATCTATTTGATCTAATACACTAATTTTTAGCATATGTGACATAGTTGATTTGATGTGACATTTTTCAAGTAATCAAAAATTAGAATATAAACTAAAGAGTAAATTACATATTTGGTTTATGTGGTTTATTGGTTTCAACCGTCTGAATTCCTATTTTGAAATATTTATGGATTGCATCTTCATGGTTAACATTTTATAACGTGTTGAGTCCCTAAAACTAACTCCATCCAATTTCTCTCGGTTAAAGTACCCATGTGCACGACACATGATGGGTATTTTTGTCATATAGGCTATTTACACCTTCTTTTTTAACTTTTTTACCTTTTTAAACCTAAAAGCCCCCATCGCCTTCTTCCATCGTCTTCTTCCTGCTCAACAAACGACAAAAAACTCCATGGCGACTTCATCTTCCACGTCCTTCCTCCATCCGACGACATCATCTTCCACGTTGAGAAGTACAACTCATGGCAGCTGTTTCGCATTCTTGGCTTCTCCATCTTCACCACCATCAGAATCACCCGGTGGGACTCTTTCACCCACCAATTCGGTGCCATTTTCTAACTAAAATTACCGGAATTTTCCAACCAAAATGACCGACCAGATCGAAAAACATAGGGATCCAATTTCCCTGCACTTGCTCGATGAAACAAAGATCTATTCAACACCAAAACCCCAAAATTGAAAATTTCAAACCCATAACAATTGACACCGAATTTGACAACAGAGAATCAATGGCAACAAGAATCGAAGAGCTTCGATCATTCCCATATACCCATATGACGAACACCCAGAAAAGTATACATCATTCAACGGTATAAGAAATTAATGAGGAATTGAAATACACTCTGAGAAACAAACAGAAAGAAAAAAAATACACACAAAATCCTTGGTTCCTTTCGAAATCGATTGTTCTTGTAGTGCTATGTACTAAACGGATACGGATGGACACGAAGAATATACATTTGGAGAATAAGTCGATCTGAGAAGCATGTTGTGTTCATCAGAAGAGGTTAATCGATCTGGGAGACACATTCGCCGGAGAAGGGTTCATATTCGTCGGAGATGACAACGGGTGAAGGTAGCGATGGTGCAAGTGGACGGTCTAATCTGGATGTGTAAGAGGGTTTGGCAAGATGAAAGTGAGGTGGATGGGATATGTAAAGGGCTTGGGTAAATTACATGGCTGATGGTAGGTCCCCTGTTTTTTTTATTAGTAAAAAAGAAAAAAAATAGAACGACTAAAATACCCCCTTTATTTAACCTACTTAACAGAGTTTTTTTTTTAATAGAGTTAGATTTAGGGACCCAAGACGTTATAAAATACAAACCACAAGGATGCAATCCATAGATATTTTAAAATAGAGACCAGAGTGTAATACCAATAAACCACAAATATGTAATTTACTCTAAACTAGATAACAAATTTGGTCCATGTAATTCACATCTCTTACCCACTTTCAATCCAAATAAAAAATAATACAAATATAGGACTCCTTACGTCCTAAGTCCTTCTCACTAACTTCAGTAAAAATATCGTTAAATAAGGGACATTTGTCTTTTTTATATTTTTCTTTTACTTTTCATTAAATAAGTAAAAATAAATTACAAATGTATTATATGTTTAATAAATAGTATATTATGTATATACATAGAGGAAATCAAACAAGAACATGGTCAAAATAAGAAAACATGAAAACGATCAAATTACATGCGATTTTGAAGTGAATCATACGCGATAACAGAATATGGCTAATGCAAAGGAGAGTGGGTGACTTGGCCCACATGTCATTTTACTCTTGATTTAGTGTCAAATCACATCTGATTTGACCATTCTAGTGTTCTCTTTTTTATTACTATTCTCGTTTAAATCCGACTCTCTCTCTCTCTCTCTCTCTCTATATATATATATATATATATATATATATATGTGTGTGTGTGTGTGTGTATAGAGACCCAATCATTTGTTAACCACATAATTAGTGTTAACTTTACAAACCAACTTTCGACCAATTAAATGTCAAATCATTTCCATGTTGCATCACACGCCTTAGTTAATGAGTTTGGTTTGTTTTGTACTTTTTTAAATAGGTGGTTATATAATCATTTCCACATTTTTAGGGACGATAGATATGACAATTATTGAGGATAATTATGGCAGTATTTGTGTTTTTTTATGTTCATAAGTGGTAAATTATCAAGGCATAGGTATTCTTCATATGTGAACATTATAAACAAGATCGCATTCTTTATGCATAAGGTATGTTCATATGTGAACCTATTTCTACGGGAACCACTTACATAGGTTCATTTGTGAACCTCTTACATTGGTGTACATTTGTGAATTTCTATGTATAAACAATATTCCAAAGTGAACGCACGTTTTCTAAACCATCTTCTTCTACAACTTTACGAAATACCGTTTGTTCAGTTATGATTCCCAAAATGAGTGTGCGTTCCATTAACAAATACTACAACATTGCCACTAATTCAATCCAAGTCGTTGACTGAAAATGTTAATTGATGAGATTGGTTAACAAAGTTTTCACTATATGCTTGGTTAACAAATGAAGAGGCCATGTCCTTATGCTTAACCCACCTCCACTTTTTGTCGGTAAAGCCCCAATTACCACCAAAGTCTAGCCTCCTAAGAATTCAAAAAATGAGGAATTCGTTAATTTTGTAAACGTAGCCAAAATACCTAAATCATACACTAGTCCATTTTCACACACAGAAACACACTGATTTGAGAAAACCCAAATCAACTTCACAAAAAATTGACGAAGCAAAAAAATTAAATCATTCACTACCTCGTTCTCATCTTCTAAACTCTCCTTGTTTGAGAAAACCAAATCAATAAAGTAACAGGATTTGAGTTTGGTGAAGAAGGTTCATCGGATTTGGGTTTGGTGAAGGGGAGTTCGTCGGATTTAGGTTTTATGGTGATAGTGGTGAAGAACAATGAGGAGGTTCACCGAATGGACGATGATTGCATCTAAGAAGAGAACACGGTACAACTCTAACATTGCATCATAATAAAGAACAACTTCGTATACATTAATCGAGGATTGGGCTTTGTCTTTGGAACACAGCAACAATAGTAAAAAGGAGAGGTCAAATGGAAGTTGCAGGTGGTGGTAGGGGCGAGAGCGGATGGAGGTCGTTGGGAGGGGGAGAGTGTTGGGGGTAGATGCAAGTAGGAGGGTGTGTGATTTGTTCCTCGTTTTGTGTGTATATATTATCAAATACAATATATTTTTTTGGTATATACGATAAAAGACAAAAAAATTGAAAAAGACTAAAATACCCTCAGATATAACCGGGATAACAAATCTTTTTTATTCGTTTCGTGAGAGCGCCTCAGAGCGTGCAAAAATGTAACCACGAGTCCTATAATTTTGTTTATTCTGATTTAGGACAAAATGGGTAAAGTGTGTGAAATGTAGGGGCCAAATTTGTAATTTACTCTAGAATATAGCATGACAACTTTAGGATTAGGATTATCAATTAAAATGGATATAAAATAAAAGGTAAAAGAAACTCCATTGTATTTGGGTATCGATAAGTGGTGTCACGCTTCAAATTGTAACACCCGGATTTTCGGTAAGTAAGAGCCACCTTGTACGCTTCTAAAGCTTCTAAGTTGTAGATTTTGTATTAGGAAATCATTGAATGTTGTTCCTAAGATAATCAAGGGTGTTTCGTGTTAAAAAGTCTAGTTTTAGGGTCGGCGACTATGACAGGTGTCAATGTCGTCTGGTAAAGTAGCAGGGAAGCGAGCACCTTCTGGTGGTTTGGTGAGACTTTGACAGTGACATTGACATGGCAACGTAGAAAGATGTTAAGTGGTATTGTAATAACCGTGATCCTAAAAGAGAAGAATAGATGTGAGTGGTATTAAGAAGAATTTTCTGAACTTCAGGGTCTGATTTGAAATTTGTAGAAAGGGGGTATAAAACCCTCATTTTGGCCTAAACCCCTTATTCTGATAAAACCTTGGGCGGCGTGCAACATGGAGAAGAGGAAAGAAATCAAGGATCGTTACTTGTGATTTTGTCAAGGGAGGTGCTGATTTGAAGAGGGATTCTTCATCAAAACATTTTCAAGGTAACCTCCAAGCCCTAAATCTTTTGTACTGATTTGGGAAAGTCACTGTGTGGCTTTTGGTTATGAAATGAGAGTTAGATTAGTTTAATCCAAAAGGAAATGGGTTTTTGGATGTACAATCCTTGTTTTAAGAGTGCTTTGCATGTTTACCTATTGTTTTAAGAGCTTAAAATCGTTGGAATCGGGTTTAATCGAGATTTGATGTATTTTCTCATTTCACTATGTGCGATATACCGGGAATTGCTCAACCCGGGTATGAATCCGGGTGAGCTAGACCCAGGAGTCGGGATGACTAGACCCGAGAGTCGGGAGGCCGGACCCGGGAGTCGGGAGGGGACCCGGGAGACGGGTAAGCTGGGAATCCGGGAATGGGGAAATCCAGATGGGGATCTGGTGAAACCCCATTTTCAAGCAGTAGCTTTCCAGGGCAGCTCCTCCCGGTTTCGTTGGATTTGTTCGTAGGAGTTTAGTTGTTTCACCTAGTGTAATTTGGGGTGTCGTTTAGGGGCAACCTTAAAGTGTCAGCTCAAGGTTTTTGCTAAGTTTTGAGTGTGAACTTGGAGGGTGATTGGGTGACTTATCGTCGCTGTGTGTTGTGGAATATTTAGGTGCTCGGTTTGGGAATTTTTAGCTCGTGTGTGTGAAAGCCAGCGGGGACGACAGGTGAGTCTTTTTAACTGAAAATGAGATGACTTATATGTTACTTTAAGCGCATGAGATATTATGGAACCGCGTGTTTTATCTTACGTATATAAAGTTGCATGTTTACTATGTTTGAAAAGTTACGTTGTTATGTATGCATACATTTGAAACTGAGCATAATACGGCTAAGTCGGTGTGTCCCGCCAGTACTCATACCGAGGGGTGTCCCATTTATGCCATGGAGGGCGTGTTACTATTAAGGCAGTCTGAGACTGACACGTTGTCACCGGTGTACGGGACTCTAGTGTGCCATTTCATAAGTGGTTTCTTGTTGATGAAAGTTAAATTTTTTCGATGCATTAAATTGTTTATGAACATTTATAAACTGTTTTATATATATTGTGGTGGCACGAAATTTTTCTAGAGGGACCTCACTAGACCTCATGGTCTAACCCTCGTACTTTCAAATCTAAACCCATTTTCAGGAAAGTATCTAGTAGGAGGCTCGGGCAAGGACAAGGAGAAGGCCTAAGTAAGAGGCGAGGATTAGATGATAGTTATATTTGCTTTACTTTTAATTGGAGACTTTGTTTAGAAATTCCCAGTTATGTATAGGTTGTTCCGCAAACCTAATTTTGTAATGATTGGTTTCAGTAAAATTTTGGGGCCGTTTTGGCTAGTATTTTATGATTGACTGTTCAAGCTTTAATTTGAATCTGGGATGTTACAGTTGGTATCAAAGCCATAGTTTAAGGGATTTAGGTGATCGGATGGGCCTAAACTTAAACCGTGGAGTAGAGGGTAACACAGCTGAGATATAGGATACTCTTAGGAAAGATCACTATAAGTGCGCTAATGATAGGGTAGTGAGAACTGTCATGTAAGGTAAATTTGAAATTACATCTGGCCAATGTAATCGCTAATTTACAGGTACATGAGTGTGCTCAATTGCTCTTGTTGAGAATATCGATGGACGTGGAAGTACGTAGTGAGTTCTGACCTTGCAATGATAGCAAAGGGTTGAGGTATCGTGAGAGATCGCGTATGATATAATGTTTATATCTTCTAGAAGAAGTATTGTTTGGAATGTTATGAGCCGTCTAGAGGTAGAACTTCTTGGGTTTGAAGGTGATGAATGACTAATTAATGGTAAACTCATAGTTTCTAGTGAGTCCCATTCTTGGAGTTGAGGTGATGATCATTTTGGACAGGAGAAGAGGAATGGATTAGGGTTTTGAAAGCTTTAACTCAAAGATCGGGTGAAGGAAGTGATCCTATGACTCTCCAATCAAATGGTAGAGTGGCGAGGATGTTGGAGAGAAGATATCGGGATTGGATTGAATTATTGAAAAAAGCAGAATGTAAAGAAACTTGGTGGTTTATCGTCCTGTAGGGGTCAAAGATTGAAACCGTATGAATTGTAAATCATTGCTCAAGACGAGAACTGTGTGGGGTGGTTAAACAGGTAGGCTGTGAAACACTTGTACAACAAGTTGTTGCAAGGATGAGAGAGCGACCGCTGGTCAAAAGTAGAGTGCCAATGATACTTGTGTGGGTACAACGGTTGACCTTGATAGAGTGAATAGCCTTCATCTGCAAGTTGAGTTTCACGCATTGTGTCTTTAAATGTGTTACATGAGCTCTTTCATGATTAAAAGTGGATGCATAAATAACGAATTTCCATTTTTTGAAATAAGTCGACACGTGCAAGCGTGTGTTTAAAGATAAAGACAAACATATTTACGTTGCACAATAAAAAAATTGAACTTCGTGATTTGCGAATTATATCACCCTTTTTCATGTTGAGATAATCTTTGTTGCAAAAATCATGAAAAGATTTGACTGCAAAGCTTTTTTAAGCAAAATGAGTATTGACACGTTGATATCATATAAATGAGTGTAGAAGCCGACTGATTTACTTCGTGTAAGTGTCGTTCAGAACTTTTCTAGTCGTATAGGAAAGGTTTCATTCAATATTGTTTCTGATGTAACAACATCGTTTTGGTTGGTTAAGGTTGTGTTTTACCGAAAAGTTGTGTGCGAACGATTCTCGAGATCGTTGTGCATGGCATTGAAGTTATGAGAGTGTTTGGTCATGCGTACTTAAGTTGTTTTCAAGTGTTGTACTTTTTGAATGTTCGAATGTGTGAAATGATTTAAATTATCGTGTCGTCATGCATGAAGGCTATGAACTCACTAGGTCGTGGAGATTATTGCATTTAAAGATAAGCAAGGGTTCCGAGAGTGGAGATGTGTCGGTCAAGCCGGTGGCTGATGATTTGTGATCTTAGTATTCTTATTAAGGAAGAGAGGTGAATAGTGGAAATGTCAGAAATGGACTTTGGTATTGTTTGTATTGTGGTAGTTTGTACTCTTGTTCGGTAACTTGAGATGTGGTTGTCGGTAGACGGTTGTGTCCAGTGGAAGGACTTGAAGTCGTCAAAATAATGATTTTAGTAACTCGTTTTATGTAGCGTTGAGATGTATTGATGAAATATTGTCGGCGTTGAGCCTGAGAATTTGGGGGTGGTCTTGTAATTTTGACCTCACACCAAGTAAGTCTTGAATTTTCTTTAAGTAAGGACGGCGGGGTATAAAGTTGATTATGATACGTTGGAAGAAGTAGGTTCCGTTATGAACCCTTGTTGTCGGGAAGGTTATGGAAGCATCATCATGTCGTCTATTGCTATTGAAGTCAACAACTGTTTAAGATGTCTGAAGCTGAAGGCATTGGCAAGAGGTTGAAATTTGAGAAAATCACCCTGGTGTGTGTAGACGTAGGAGGTCGTTCAGGAAAGATGTATACTTGCATGATGTTGGACCACCTCATGTGGGCGATATGATTGTGGAAGATTGCTAATTGGATGAGTGTTTGGACGGTTTGTAAAAGGATGAGATAATTAGCACAACCAAAGTGAGTGCATTGATTATATCGATCTATAAGGGAATGTGCCTTGTCATTTTGGATGGTTTCTTGGAGATCGCAATGAACCAACAAGGAACGAATATTTTTGAATAAATTCGGAAATCGTGAGTTGTGGTTCATCTAGATCCGGGGAAAGACAAAGTCGTGAGATAGACTTGGTTATATTTGTGCAGGTGAATATGAAGGCAAGATTGATTATGTGTACAAATGACCGCGAGAACTGGTCTATGGTGTGATGTTGTGGGTGGAGATTGTGTGGATAAGTTAGCGGCATCTTTTGCTAAGGAAGATGTGCAAGCCAGTGATATGGTAATGTGTTGTTAAAGGAGGATAAGCACAGATGGAAGCCCTTTTTCGATATTCGGATGAGTTATACAAAGTGTTAAGCATGATGTTGGGATGCATGGATTGTAAGTTGGCGTTATGATGTGACTATTTTCGGAATAAAAGGGTGGAGCGGTAGTTGGTGGTTACCCAAAAGAGGAACCATGTGCTTTTTGGTTGCGTGAGTCATCGAGTGAGTATATTTTGGGATCATTGAATGATTGATCAAGATGTTGGATTGGTTAGTGTACGATGTGGTGTAGTAGATATGGAATCTTTGAGGAATGTGAATTGTTCCTTGTGTATGAAGGAATTCTCTGAGAAGGTAACAGTTGGGGAACAAGAAGTGTGTGGTGGCTTCGAACACTAGTGTTATTTTGGGGTGACGTAGTTGAATTTCTTGAGTGAGAGTGGTGGTGAAACCGTTTGGTTAGGCATAGCCATGTATATGTGCTATTGGCTCGTTTGGTGTGGTCAGAAAATATAATGGGCAATGTTCCATACTAGCCGGAGGTGTTAGAGAATGCATGTTGAAATAAGTGAGTAAACTGGAATTACGAAGTTTGGTAAGTGACACCGAAATTGTGAAGCAATGTTTACAAATTGTTATTGTCAGTAATGGGGACCTGAACTCCTAGTGGGAGTATGAAAAGAGGAGTTGTATATATGTTTTGGTTCGAGGGCCATGGAAAGCTAACTCATGTGATTGGTCAAAAGCGTGCACCTACTGGTGAGCCATTCTTTGGAGGCATGGGTTATGTTTTCGAGAAGATACTGGGAAAGGTAGTGGAAAGTGGTGCTCAGAATGGAGGACCGTTGGAATAGGTCTGGCATGGTCGTGGGAAGGTTCCAAGTGAGCTTACCGTTCAGTGTTAAGCCCATTGGGAATAGTTTCGCATGAGCATATTCACTCCTTATGTTGAGCGTGTGAAACTTGAATCTATTTCATGTATGGTTGGACAGTTGTTGGATTCAGTGAGAATTTGAATGTGTCTTCAGGATTGGTTCAGCATGGATTGGCGGATACTTCAGATGATGGATTGTGGAGGTTTCCTACTTTTAGCTATGGATAAGTGTGGGATGTTGACGTGGTGGGAGCGTATGAATATTTGGTTAACATCAATGAGTCATAGTCAATGTAATTCGGGAAAGAAAGTACTATTTGCGTTAGACGTAAGTCGTATTGGGGAAGTAATCTAGAATTGCATGTTATCCGATGAGGGAACTCTTGACGGTGAGTTTATTAGGATATTCAAGGTTGGCCTTGTGCCAAGTTGGCAAGTTGAGTGGTTATTTTTTTGTAAAGGATTCACGTTATTGTGGCATGGAATTCAACAAAGTTCCTTCTTTTAAGGAAGTGGAGTTGTTCGAGAAACCCTTAATTAGATGCGTTTTTAAAACCGTGAGTCCAGGTGTGGATGAAACGGGCATTATCTGATACGGTTGACCTGGGATGTTACGGATGGTATAGTCAATCGGAGAGGTTGCAAGTATGTCATACGAGGTGATCTGTCATAAGAAATGGTGATTAATTGAGGGACGTTGTCGAAGGATCGGGTACGGCTATGATTTCAATCAGAATGGTTTGGACAGCTGAGTGGAGCTAAGTTGATTTGGTTCAAAAGCATAAGACTTCTGAGCCTTGAGTTTGAGGTGGGGGCAGTTGATGCGGAAGACGTCCCCATGCAATGGGGTGGGGTGTTCGAGTGAAAGGTGGAATTGGTCCACGTTTTCTTTGGATCTGTCGAAAATTATGGAAAGAGTTGGAGGGATAGTGTATGATCTGGTTGTGATCAATAAGACTTTGGAGAATTCATAATGTGTTTCACGCCTCTATTATAGAGAGCAATTGCTGGAAGTTAGAATCACGATAACTCTACAAGAAATGCAAGCGATAAGCAGTTGACCTTCGTCATAGGGTTGAGGACAATCATTGACCTTAGAGTCAAGGAGTTGAGGACCAAAGAGATCAAATTGGTGAAGGTTCAGTGGCGGTATCATAAGGGACATCAGGCAACCTGGGAAGTAGAAGCAGACATGAGATCCAAATACCCGCAACTCTTCAGCGATGAAATTCTGAGGACAGAATTCTTTTGAGGGGAGGTATTGTAATAACCGTGATCCTAAAAGAGAAGAATAGATGTTGAGTGGTATTAAGAAGAATTTTCTGAACTTCAGGGTCTGATTTCAAATTTGTAGAAAGGAGGTATAAAACCCTCATTTTGGCCCAAAACCCTTATTCTGATAAAACCTTGGGCGGCGTGCGACTTGGAGAAGAGGAAAGAAATCAAGGATCGTTACTTGTGATTTTGTCAAGGGAGGTGCTGATTTGAAGAGGGATTCTTCATCAAAACATTTTCAAGGTAACCTCCAAGCCCTTAATCTTTTGTTCTGATTTGGGAAAAGTCATTGTGTGGCTTTGGGTTATGAAATGGGAGTTAGATTAGTTTAATTCAAAAGGAAATGGGTTTTTGGATGTATAATCCTTGTTTTAAGAGTGCTTTGCATGTTTACCTATTGTTTTAAGAGCTTAAAATCGTTGGAATCAGGTTTAATCGAGATTTGATGTATTTTCTCATTTCACTCTGTGCGATATATCGGGAATCGCTCGACCCGGGTATGAATCCGGGTGAGCTAGACCCGGGAGTTGGGATGACCGGACCCAGGAGTCGGGAGGCCGAACCCGGGAGTCGGGAGGGGACCCGGGAGTCTGGTAAGCTGGGAATCCGGGAATGGGGAAATCCGGATGGGGATCCGGTGAAACCCCATTTTCAAGCAGTAGCTTTCCAGGGCAGCTCCTCCCGGTTTCGTTGGATTCGTTAGTAGGAGTTTAGCTGTTCCACCTAGTGTAAATTGGGGTGTCCTTTAGGGGCAACCTTAAAGTGTCAGCTCAAGGTTCTTGCTTAGTTTTGAGCGTGAACTTGGAGGGTGATTGGGTGACTTATCGTCACTGTGTGTTGTGGAATATTTAGGTGCTCGGTTTGGGAATTCTTAGCTTGTGTGTGTGAAAGCCAGCGGGGACAACATGTGAGTCTTTTTAACTGAAAATGAGGTGACTTGTATGCAATTTTAAGTGCATGAGATATTATGGAACTACATGTTTTATCTTACGTATATAAAGTTGCATGTTTACTATGTTTGAAAAGTTACGTTGTTATGTATGCATACATTTGAAAGTGAGCATGATACGGCTAAGTCAGGGGGTGTGTCCCGCCAGTACTCATACCGGGGGGTGTCCCGTTTATGCCATGGAGGGTGTGTTCCAATTAAGGCAGTGTGAGACTGACACACTGTCACGAGTTTACGGGACTACAGTGTGCCATTTCATGAGTGGTTTCTTGTTTATGAAAGTTAAATGTTTTCGATGCATTAAATTGTTTATGAACATTTATAAACTGTTTTATATATATTGTGGTGGCGTGAAAGTTTTCTAGAAGGACCTCACTAGACCTCATGGTCTAACCCTCGCATATTCAAATCTAAACCCATTTTCAGGAAAGTATCTAGTAGGAGGCTCGGGCAAGGACATGGAGAAGGCCTAAGTGAGAGGCGAGGATTAGATGATAGTTATATTTGCTTTACTTTTAATTCGAGACTTTGTTTAGAAATTCTCATTTGTGTATAGGTTGTTCCGCAAACCTAATTTTGTAATGATTGGTTTCAGTAAACTTTTGGGGTCATTTTGGCTAGTATTTTATGATTGAATGTTCAAGCTTTAATTTGAATCTGGGATGTTACAATCATTGGGTGCCCTCCCCCACATCTTAGTAGGATTCGGACAGCTTGTGGCCTTGATCCTAGTATGATGAGCTCTATAACTTGGAAAATGGCCTACTTTTGTGTTCCACCACTAACCATGGAAATCAGGTCTCTCCGTCACCGAAAGGTGTTGTTTTGGGTATTTAGTTTTATCCATATTTTCGGTGACGTTTTGTATATGGATTGTTATCCATGATTTGTGGTTTGAGTATTATATCTTATATATGTTTCGGATATTTTGGACGATGAAGTTCTATCCACGTTTTCGGTATTTGGGAATTTAATCATTATTCACGTTTTGGGGGAGTCTTGGGTTTGAGATTATATTTTGAAGGAATGTTTTTGCATTGGAGTTTTCATCACAAATTGTGTGTTTTGAAAAGTGGGTTGCCTTCATATTTAATGTATTTCATTTTTGAAATTGTGATTTAAATTGCATTCTTTCAATTTAATGATTTATATAAGGAAAAGTTCAAAACAAACCAATGAACTTTAGTGTTTGGAATGATTAAGTCCAAAACAATTTTTTGAACCAAATAAATCATTGAACTTTTCGAAATCTGTTAAATAAGCCCATAGACATTTAAAACCTTTTAAATAAATCCTCATTACTTAGATATGTAACCTACAACGTGATTAGCAGGTAATCTACAAAATAAGAAAAATCCTAAAACCTAAACTAATCGCCCGCCTAGTTCACCCTTCCCCGCCCTACCTCAATCGCCTCGCTACCGCACCACCGTCGCTCAATCCCATTGCCACCGCATCTCCCGTCGTTGTCGTCACCACACCACCCGTCGCCATCACACCAGTGTGGGTCGGCTGTTTGATCGATTTCACAGGCTTGAATTCTTTGAAAAGATGTTGAATATATATAGGGTGTGTGTTGTGCATTGTGTAATGCGTTGCCACTGTTGATTTATCAAACGACTGAAAATTTACGTCTTATTAGCCTCTCCCAATTGGAAAAAATAAGACTCTCTCAATTGGGAAATATGATTTCTAAGGTTCTATTTTTGATTTCAGACCTTTCCAATCTGTCGCATCTCAATCTCAGACTATCTCTACCAAGTCTTATTTGAAACTCCAATGTTTTATCAGACTTCCCTTAATTGTTTGGTGGACTTTTTGCTTATTTGCTACAATATTACTTTTTTGTTTGCTGAAACATGCTAGCCATTTATATGGATTTTTGTGTAGCCTATGTCCTGGACGATGTGGCCAACTTTGATACACTCACAACCTGTTTGATGAAATGGGTCAAAGAAATTTGGATTCTTTACGACATCTGGGTTTTCTCAATGTTTGGGATTTTTAAAAGCGGTTACACATTTTATAGGATGAATCTTGATTATTCCTTAAACCAATGCAAGTCAAAGTCAAACTTTGGTATTTTAATTAAATTTTCTATTGAATTTGGTGTGTGGTTCACCATTGTTACTTCTATTGAAGAGTTGTTGAATTTGGTGTTTTGCATCTGTTTTGTCTTCAACGATATAGTAATTATGCTGACCACATTGGAGATTCACATTGTCGATAACCAACAAGATCAACATATATATATATATATATATAGAGAGAGAGAGAGAGAGGAGGGGGGGACTTTAAGGGGAAACCCCTAAAAAATGACTTAAGATGATGTATCTAACATGTTTTAGAAAGTCCAAGGATTTAGATAATAGGTTTTGAAAAGTCCAATGACTTATTTGTACCAAAAAATTGTCCAATAACTTAATCACTCTAAACACCAAAGTCCATTGGGTTTTTTGGACTTTTTTCTTTGTATAATTAAGATGAAAACTCTTGAACTCACTAGGTGTTAGGGGCTGTTTGTTTGTCTCTTAATGATGCTATTAAGAGCTACTCTCTGAATCGTGTAGATGGCTATCCTGTTTGGCAAAAAAGAAAACATCTGAATCATTAATTTTTGCCTCTGAGCGATTTTTTATGGAAAGACTCCCCCAAACCATTCAGATGCCTCATTATTTCTATATTACCCTTTTAATGTCTGACATATCTCTCTCTCTCTCTCTCTCTCTCTCACTTGGTTGCTCTCTCCTTCCTCGCCTCCCGCTGCTATGTTGCTAAAGAAAACCCTAGACTATGAAAATCAAACCCATCAAAATTTTCTAATTCAAAATCAAACATATAAAAGTGTTCCATTGTTCTACAAAATCTCAACTCAGGATTGCAATTTCTGAATCTATAACCCCTAAAATTCCTCCTACCAAGTAAAAGCCACAAGAGAAAATGATGGAGGCAAATGGTAGATTGGAAACTGTTGCTAACGCCTTAACGGAGAAAAAACAATGAAGGCCACAAAAAGAAAATGATGAAGGCGGCAAAGCAAAGATATGAAGGCGGCGACAGAGAAGTAATACGAAGGGAATGAATCTGCGTCCATTTGTTATTTTCTTGCCTCCACTATTTTATTGTTTCTTTATGTCTGTTTGTAACTATGAAATCAAATTAGTAGCAAAAATGGTTTGTATTTGGGTATTTTGATTTTAATATATTATTGTTTATCATTGATTGAATAAATTTATCATTAATTTTTGTTGTTTGGTTGATCAATTTCATTTGAAACTTTAAGAAAAATATGGATTTATTGAAAAACAACAAAATAACATACAAGGTTAAAATGGTAATTTTACGCCATTTAGATCGTGCATTCAGAATACTTACCAAACAACTTATTGTCCTTCAACACTAAATCATACAGAGCCTCTTAATCATTCTAACCACTTAATCATTTTGTACCAAATCATTCAGTAATTGCCAAACAACCCCTTAGTCTAGCATTTTTCTTTGTCGGCGGCATGTGCATCAGGTTCTTGTTAGGGAATGATACTAGCGGTTTCATGAAGAGTTGAGTGTTAGTTAGTTAGTTAGTTGCACGAGAAGAGTGTAATTATTGGGTGAAGCCTTCCGTACTTTGGAGATAGCAATTTGTATGAGTTTAGTAACACCCGACTTTTATTTAAACTTTGTATAAGGCTTGGGTTAATAATAGTTGAGGTTAAATCTAGAATCTTATTTGAGGTGTTTCAAGTATTGATTTGTAAAAAGGGATTATCTTTCATTTGATGTATTATCGAAAATTTTAAATTAGTTCTTCTTTCAAAATTTGAGGGCGTACACAAATAATCGTAAAATATCTCGATGCTTGCAATAATAAATACAGGCATATAGCATATCAACATACAAGTATGATAGGACAGCCTTTTTTTTAAAGTATATATAATATTTATATGCAACAAATAAAACAAGCTTTTTCTAAGTATATATAATATTTATATGCAACAAACAAAATCCTTGTATTAGTATAGCTGACTTGACAAAGTAAAAACAACAAAGCCCCCTAGCTCAACCTTCTCTAATGACCAAAGAAACAGTTAATATCAGACTGTTTGAAAATAGTCATCAAATTATGTTTTAAGACATGCACTTTGAATAACTAAAGCACCTCTTAACGTATAATTTGGACGACTGGTAATTTACATCTTTGACCTCAAGGACTGCTAGTGGTTTACATGCATGTCTAAATGTAAAAGCTTATAGAAGAAGCAATTATGGGTTTAATTTTCTACAATTTCCACCATCTTGGCATCGTATATATATATATATATATATATGTGTGTCTCCTTCCTCATTTGCAGCCTGAAAATTAACCAATTTTTGCATCCCATGAGTAAATATTTCATTTTTTTATTGTCATGAGTTGCAAAATATATGATTAGAAAACACAAAATATGATTATTGGTTTCTCATACCAATGGTTTTCTTGCAATGAAGAACTGCTTCATAAATCGAATTCTCAGAATCGCACGATCTTCGCCAATTATCCACAGCAAATTCCCAGTTTTTGGTTCTCTGATCGCTTGAATCACACCTTCCTCTTCTCATTCTGAGCCAAATCAACCGAACCAAATTCAAATACTTCTGAACGACTCTTTTGGGTAATCTTTTGTACCTTCTGAACGATAAAGAACGGGTTCTGCGATAAGAACAGACTTTTTCTTGAATGGCTGACGTGGACACTGGTGATGCTGGAGTCGAATTGGAACCACCGTCCAACGGTTTCAGAAAGAGAGGAACGAGAAACCCATTAGAGATGAGTTCATCAGCATGAGCTGAATCAGGCTGCAATGTTGGCAGATCGAAGTCGAAATCTTGATGAAAAACAAGAAATCTTTTGGAAGCAGAAAGCTTAGGGTCCATTTCAATGAAGTTAGACTCATCAAAAGAGAATCTTAAAGACCCTTTTGGGCTTTCAAAAGATGGTTTTAGGTTCACTAACCAACTGTAGGAGAAGCTCTCAATAGAGAGTGATTCTGAAGCTTCCATGGAGGATAATTATGTTTATCAAATTCTTTGTGGTGTGTGTACATATGTATGTATATATATATACATATATATAGGGAAAGAGAGAGAGGGAGAGGGAGAGAGACAGAAATCATACATGTGCATGTAAAGACATCATTATTGTGGTCCTTCATGCTGCTATAGATAACATATATAATTTATCAGTAAAATAAGGGAAGAAAAAGAAGAAGAATAGACAGAAATGTGAACCCCACATGATGTAATGTTGCATGTTATGTTTAATAATAAAACAGAGCATTGACAATTTGACATTAAGAGATCATGTTCAGTTAGCAAAAGCAACATTTAAAACTGCATTTACAGACTTCCCTCCCTGATTTCTGCAAACCCAAGAAGTCTTGATGCTTTATTTTTATTTTTATTTTTATACTAGTTGTGTATCCATACAATGAAACGGGATGTAAGATTTTATTATAAACTGATAAATGAAAATTAATGCAATTCCTACACATTTGTACATAAATGGTTAAATCTACTGAATCTGTTTTGATATTTTCTCTTGGAACACGGTTTCTATAGAGAAATCCACCAAGTAAAAAGTTGGTTACAATCATACAAACCAATCTCTCAAGCCACCCTCAATTACATCCGAAGAAACCGCATTTCTACGCTTTCGAATCCCATTTCAAGAGGGGAAAACAAACTTTGCCAAGGCCTCCGGCCGGGTCAGAGGGGATAGTTGCCCTTAAACAATTGTATTAGTAAGACTCCAAGTATAAGAAGTAAAGTGTGTAGGGGACAACTCAACATATATGGCATAAAACAATGATACTTGTCACATGAAGTTGTATAATATAAAGAAACATGCATGCTTATATTATAATAATAAGAAGGTCCTCAAGATTCTATATACTTCTCTTTCTCTAAGTAATCAATTATTATTATTATTATTATTATATCTCCTAGTCTTGGGCATCCAATTATATATTGGTTAGATGAACCAAGCCGAGTCTTGAAGCTAGTCCTAAGGAAGGTGGACCAAGTCAAACCAAGCTATCCCCGTGTATCCCACTTGAAGGTACGGTCTGACCTTTACCGTAAAGGCTAGAACGGTTGTTTCCCTAAAGACCTATGACTTTCGAGAAAGTGAGAAATAGTTTGATCTCCAATTTTCAAAAAGGTTGTAATGAAGTTTGACGAATAAGAGGAAAAAGAAAAGGAATACTTTGAAAATAAGAACTAAAAGGTCGTTTGCCGAGCGCTTACCGCCCTCACTTACCTTATCGGGTAGCAATCTCGGTAATGAAAATGGATTGTTAGTAAGCGTCTTTTACCCGGTAAGCACCTACCAGGTAAGAGTCCGCTCCCTCTTTTACCTGATAAGATTCTCACCCGATAAGCGCTTAGCTGGTAACCGTTTGGTAAACGGCTCTGAAGGCTAAAAGATATTAAGCAACAACATAAAACAAAAGTACATATATGGAACAGAGCAAAGGTTTGAAAAGCTACCCATCCCCTAGTCTAAAGTAGGACGTTGGTAACCTATCCAACGGCTCATTTCATACCCTCTACCTCTCCCGTTTTGAAGAACTTCTATAAGAGGTTATGGTGCTTCAAAATTTCAGTCAATAGAAGTTACATAACATAATACCAGTAGATTATTTAAGGATAATGATGGTCACAACATACAGCATGACTTAATGGCACCAAGCCGTTTACCAAACGCTTACCGGGTAAGCACTTACTGTTAAAATTCAAGCACTATCACTTACTTAGCGGGTAAGATTTTAGTCCACCAAAATTGTATCGTATGCAACAACTTTCCCCGTAAGCACTAACCGTGGTAAAGGTCTTCGTCCTCACTTACCGGGTCCTTGCCTTAGCTCTTACCGAGTAAGATTATTGGTCCTTGCCGTATTCATTCAGTAAAGTAATGTGACTTGGTAAGCGCTTACCCAAGTAAGTGTTTCGTAAACAGCCCCTAAGGTGGGTTCACAGCTCTAGATCTCAAAGTAGCACCTAGTCGATCACTTTCCATAAAAGTAAATGGGCAAGAAAACAGAAAAGGCAATGAAGGTCAAGATTGGAGTTTTTATGAGTGGCAACAAATGCATAGTCCTTTGTCCTTGCATGATAAACTGGATTTTACAAACACTAGATATTTGACAACTTGTGCTCTTAGAATTTGCTTATCTAGTGTTGGGTATTCATATAATTAGTTTTGTCTGCTGCACAAGATATGATAAATTGGTAGGGTGGGAGAGAAAATCCTGCATGCAACCATATATGATCAATACCAAACTAAATATGCATCTGTGCAAATTCTGAAAAGAAAAATATCCCAAATTCTATTGGACCGGAAGTTTTAGGCATTTACATCCACCAGCAATCCGAGTGGTGGGTGGTCTACAGCTTCCCGCCAAAACGACAGTAATGTTCTTCAAATTACAAAGAATTATTCGCAATCAAACTAAACAAACAAAAAAAGCAGACATTGGTCCCCAATCGTTGTCGGGGAAAGAAATGGACATGAGGCAATGTAACTAGGGCAGAAACCATAACCAGAAAGAGACTTCGAAACCAACCAAATGGTCCCCTTTTGATATCCTTCTTTGAGGACAGAAAGTCACTTGTTAGAATATGTAGACATTTAAAAGCAACCATCTTTAATATTCATTTACACAGATCAATACCGAATTTGGCAACAAATGGTGTACGAAAATGATCCTATACTAGGTCAATAACTGAATGAACATCTAACTGGATCAATAATAAAAATAAAAATAAAAATAAACAGTATGGTTATACAGATAGAATGTGAAAACAAATAGCAAGTGGGACCCGAGGAATATCACCTCATAAGATCTACAAATACAAAGGCATTCCAAAGGCTGTGTAACAGCATAGACGGCAATAAGTTTCTTGATCGTGCAAAAACAGTACCCATTACGATCCCTAGGAAAACAAGGGGCAGCATTCTCTGCAAATTGAAATGTGCCAATGCAAAAGCTAACGAACTCACCAAAATCGAGCACCAAACGGGCATGTACCTAGTCAAGGAAGGAAGAAGAAACCCTCGAAAGACGATTTCTTCCCAGATAGGGGCACAAACGGAAACCACTATGGCATAAAGAACCATTGCCATTGGATCGCGTGCAACAATTGACTGTTCGACGTTTGAGATCGTGACAGGTGTAGGGGGAGGAGGCATGGGCAATAAGTTCAGGTTGACCTGTGAGAGACGATTGACCAATGGGAACATAAGGCATCCTAAACCAACATCAAATTGCCAGTTCCCTTTAAAGCTGAATTTGAACCAATCAGAGGAAAGGGGGCGAAACCTTGAAAGGCAAAGCTTAAGGATTGCAATTCCAGCAATACCCTCCACCACGTCTGTTAAAAGGCTGTACAACGCTTGTCCTCTGTATGTTAGGGACTCCTTTCTGAAACCTGCCGTGTGAGCTATAAAAGGTATCATCCAAGATCCGACCAGCCAAAATGAGGCAATCCAGAGGAGCATTACCTGCATTGTCAAATTTATTATGTGTAACATTGATGCATGCTGTTTCTTGTAGAAGATGACAGATCTGACATTTGTTATAAAGTTAAATTAATGCAATGATAAGTTGATCTATACTCACTTTGTCTTTACCTAACTGGTTAGAAAAATTCAACCTTTATGCTTCCTTCTTCCCCTAGGCAATTAAATTTCAGACTGCATGAAAGATTGCTAATCAGCATGCCTACATGTCTTGGTATTATGAAAGCCAAACATCCATATTGAGGTTTTCTACCTGGTAAGAATAAGCATAAGCATAAACCAAAGGGTCATATGCCCAGCAGTACCCGGGTTAGCGGTTGAGCCTGGCCTCCCAGGAGGTCAAGGGTTCAAACCTCACCAAAGGTGAGGAGTGTGCACGAGTATATGGTATATAAAATATTATATACCTCAAAAAAAAGCATAAGAACGTCTTCAATCATACTCCCTACATTTAACTTAGGGGCGTTTGGTTAACAGAATGTTTTCTGAACGAATGGAACCGGTCAAAGGAATTGAAATCCGGGATCGGGATAACAGGTTTGATCGGGTGTTTGGTTGCCAAGAAATGGAATGTAATTTGTCAAATGAATTGGAATCTGTTTGTTTGGTTTATAAAGGAATTGGAATGAATAATAAAAAATGACAAAAATACCCTTTATTATATATATATATATATATATTTTAAATTATTTTAAGTATACATAATAATAAAATTACCATTTTTTCCATGATTTTGTTAATTTGGTAATTGAATTATAAAAAAATTAAAACTTTGTTTGACCAGTTACCATTCTTTCTTCCTTATCCCTTCCCCTTTTTCTTTGACCTAGACGCTAAGCATCCCTTCATATCTTTTTCCTTCTCCTTCCCATCGCAACACCATTCTCCGGCCGCTATGTACCAACTTTCTTCCTCCCTGCAAATTGAAAAACGGGAACCCAGAATCGATTGAAGAACGAGAACCCAGGATCGAAGAAGAAGACGAGGTCGTTAGGTGTGAACATCTAAAATCAGTGGACGACGTTGCAGATCAAGAGATGTCCTTTTACTTGTGAACATCGTCGGAACTCGGGTGTAATGCAGAAATCGGTGAACCTGGTGAACCAGTAGGATTTTACTTGTGAACCAAGAGGGCATTATAGTCTTTTTGCAAAGAATGCACAGAACGGATTTCAATTCATTAGCTGCAGCGATGGAAAGAAGAAATCCGTGGATGGTGGAATTCACATATTTTAAAGGAATTCAATTCCATTGAGAATTTGAACCAAACAAAAGAATGGAATTGACCATTCCAATTCCGTTGGAATCCCACGAACCAAACGCCCCCTTAATGTAGGAAGTTATTTTTGCCTAGAAATTAGTACAAGGAGTGTTTTTTAATGTTGCGACTCCAATCATGCCCTCTACACTAAAATTATACATTATTTTAATAAAATTTTGTTTACTTTAATAGATATAATTTACCTTTCTAACTATTTATAAAACAAATAATAGTAAACTAGTGTAAATATGTTTTAAGGAGCTACCTACATGTGGGGAGCAAGATAACGCAAATTAGGTAGGAAGTGAGTTGTAGCCTGTAGGGAGTGATTGAAGTGATTTTTTTTGTTTTGGCTTCTTACAATAGTTAAAATATGAAATTATGGATGTAGGGAGTGGGTTGGAGATGCTCTAAGCCATTTACATATTAGACCTAATGAAAGCACATCCCTTATGGGAACTCAAATCAATTGTAGGCTGTAAGATTATGTTGCTTTCTAAGATTTGCTCAAGCAAAGCTTATGCAACACAAGACATCAATCACGCATAACTGTTAAAGGACGTCTTAGCCATGGCTTTGACCTTTCTTCAGGCCAGGCCAAGGGTACAAGCCTAGCTAAGATATAAGGAGGCATATGCCTTTGGGCATAGCTGAGTGCTGACAGATTTTAAGGCCTAATCATCATGCCTAAGCCATCTTGTAGTCTGGGCTAAGCAAAAGCCAAAACTGGTAGGAGATAACGACCCAAAATACTTAAAAGTGCAACATCTGACATGGACCATTTTTCTACAAAGAAGATTGGTAGATAAGATGAATCCTCCTCATCTTTGGAAGATGAGAAATACAAAGGAGGAGCAGCTACCAATGAAGATCATTTACTTTGGATGAAGGTATTGTTGATATATTGTGAGCACCCTATGTTATTTGCTTTTGCCATTTCACCTTCTTTTTTTATTGTGCTTGCATGAGCATGACACCTTGGACCCTAAACAGTCGCACATCAATGGAAGGTATGTTTATTAAAAAATTATATTTAAAAAACTTGATCTCCGGCTATGGTGCCCCCAATAAGTCAGGGACAAAATACCATTGTTATAGAAAGCATTGAAGAGCAGAAAACTAGATAATTTACAAAATTAATTACCAGACTAAGTTGGCATTCCAAAAAAATTGTTTTTCACATCGCAACTCTAGACTTTTTTCTTCAGCAACCTTTTGAGCTTAAAAGTGGCAACATGTGATTTAGAACAGAGGATATTGGCACTTGTCACACAACATTCCGTTCTACACATTGCATTTCAAGCCACCCTTGCTAACAAGAACGTAAAACTTTTAGCCTCCCAACTGGCAACTACAATAATAGCCCTACAATAAGAGTACTACAGCGGGTCTCAAACTTTTCTTGCTTATGAACAAATGTACAAAATGGCATTATATAATAAGTGTTTTATCCATGAATATTTCCCATGTTATTTAAGGGGGAAGGCTGACAGGGGTGCCAAGTTCCCTTCTGGGCCAGGATTGAGGCAAGGCGCATGCCTCACCCAACAAGGCATGCCTCTTTCAAAAAAAAATCACACACATAAATGATGACACATACATCATTTCATGTTTTAACCAATATTAAAAAGTGTCACGATTTAAAAACTTCAATAATGATCTGATTTTTTATGTTTAATGAATAAAGTGCTAAAGATTGAAAAACTTGAATTAATAAATCATTATTTCTTTTTAAAGAAAATAGTGAATAAAATAAATAAACCTAAATGCAATTTATTATGTTATATCACAAAATAAACCCACTCATATGATATCACTCTATGCTGTTAATATTGGGGATATTGCGGTGCAATATCGGATATTGGCCCTTCACGAAATATCGGTGGTAACATAGTGGTCCAAATACCGGTTCCGCTAATAGCGGTGCAACTTGCCGCGATTTTTGACATAAATATCGGTCCGATATACCGATATTTTGAGATGGATTTTTTTTGCATACAAAGCTGCTGTTTTGGCTTTTCTTAATGAGTGTTGGCTTTTATTTAGATCAGTTATTTACTTGGGCCTTTATTTAGATCTAGACTTTCTTTTACTAATAATAGTCGATGGATATATTAGGTTCTCAACTATCGTTCTCTTCTCAGTGAACGTATTACATGATGTTGACTAGGATGCCGAACCTATTGTTTGCGATTAGTATGTGTATGAACACTTTTCTTATTTTCTTGTTTTGTTTAAGTAGATGTTTTGATGTTGAAACTATATTTTTTATTAATGCATATGATATGTTTATGGATGCATACACCACCGCTATAACCGCTATTTCAAATATCGGTCCTGACCCGTATTTTGTATTTTGACCACTGTAACAGCATAGATATCACTTGTGCCCATTATGTTATATTATGGTTATAAACGAATAAGTTTTTAAGCCAGCAGATAGGCGGCGGCAGGTGGTAGTCTGGTAGATATCCTGACTTTGGCATAATTGTCTAACTGAATGCCTAAAAATTTAGGAGAAACTATGACAAATTTAGGCATCTTAAGCGATATTGTTCAGAATTAAGTAGATGTGACGAATTGAGTTTGAACAAAAATTGGTCAAATTAGGCCAAAAGGGGGCCCGAACTCTCTACTATAGTGTACTATATAGTATTTGTTTAACTCACCTGAGCAAAGCACCAAAAAAAGGACCAACTATATAATCGATTGCTTGTCAGTTCCTTGCTGTGCAATTATTTCCGAATGACCACCCACTGTGTCTATTATCTTGGATTTTTCCGAACGACCAAATGTAATTTTTTATGTTTTGGATACTTTTCCGTCCATTTGAGAGACCATTGAGCAAATTGCGACTTCTAGGGTTTCTAACTTTGAAAAAAGACAATTTATTAGTGATGAGTCAAATATTTGAGAAATGACATATACTGTTTGACTGTATATAGAATATATATAACATCCTTTTATTATAAGCAAAATAACAAATCTTAGGAACTCAAATCAATTTTGTAAATTCATTATTTCATCTATACATTATTATGATGATAAGAATATAGGCAAAACATTCCATTTTTCATCTTAAAATGGATTTTCATATAACAGATTTGTATGGACTATTCTAGGTATATAATGGTTTCAGGTGACTGCAAAGATGAACTCACAACGAATTTATTAATAAATACAAAGAGATGCACCTGCAAAATGGTCTTGGCTGTCCATGGCACGGTCCATGGTTTTGCGCTAAACGTGGCATCTGCAACCTGAAATTAGCATGCAAGTATATCAAAAATATGGAGACACTACTTACCACTTTGATTACCACTTCTTAACCCTGTCAAATTACTATACTAGAAAAACATAAATTACAATTACACTACATGAGAAGAAAACAGATTGAGGAAAAAAAAATATTTGTCTCTAAAACTTTGGCATAATAAAGCATAAACAATAAACAAAATACTAAAATAGCGTTTATCAATTGAAAGGGTAAACAGCACACACGTCAGATATTATTGTCAAATAAATGTAATTGGTAGGCATAACTATCTTCATTGATGTCAATTGAAGTACTAAGGAAGGCACTAGATGAGCAAAATAACTACCTCTCTGATGTTTGATATCCAATCATGCTTCACAATTGGCTGTTTTCTTTCTGGCTGTACCATCTCTCCTGGCAATATATCTTCTGAAGTCTCAGAGACAGAATATTCCAAAGAAGATTGGTCATGCTTAAAGCATGAAAATCTCCAATTCTACAGGTTAACATAAAATCCAATCAGGTCAGCTACACAAAAAAAGCTTAAAAGCGGTGTCCATTGTTTGTGTTTTAATAATGATAAAGACTCTTGCAAAAACATAAATTGTATTTAATTTGCGTTATGTTGTTTATTCAAAAGGTAAAAATAAGGAAAGCATGATAAATGAGGTTAAAATCATATCAATAGACTTGTAATTCATTCATCTACACTGTCTCTGAATTTCCAGTAATATCTAACTTTAATAACAAAGAAACTATTTTGCACATAATATTTCACAAACTTTGATATGCTTTATGTTCCCTACTGTAAATGGATAATAACAAGGTAAAAGGGTATAATGCTCAATTTGTTCTAACAACCCTTGACAACACAACTACATAACCAACAACAACAACAAAAAATCAAAACAAATTAGCTCGTATGAAACTAGCAATATGATTAAATCCACAATGGAACAAATGTCTCAAGGTTTTAATTCAGAAAATTTACAATGAATTATATTACCATTTGTGCTTATGAAAAAACCAATATGCAGTACTAACATTTTCGATTAATAGATGAAAATGCAAAATCCAACTTACGTTTCTGGATGTCTTTGAAGAATGTAGTTTTAACAAGGGAGTCGTTCGGTTGAATGAGACATAGGGTTTGGAGAGTTTATTATTAACTCCGGCCGTAGAAGGAAGACGTGGACCATAAGAAAGCGTGTGGCAACGAGGTGATGCAGTAAGGAGCATGGTGGCGTGTTTCCCTCCGGATAGATTGAAATCCGGGTGAGAGTCGGTGGTGGCTGCTGCATTAGAGAGAAGCACAAAAACCTAATTAGGTGGTTGGCACATGCTTTGATGAAACAGAGAGAGAGAGGAAAAGAGAGGAATGATTTGTAGGGAAGTGAAGAAGGAGGGCGGCGATGGCGGATGAAAAGAAGTCGGAACGGAGGAAGCTCCGACGAAGGTCTGAGGTAGGAAGCAGGAAAGGGAAAGGAGAGAAGGGCATTATGGGAATATGGGTTGGTATGTATAAAGCCGTGTCACGACAGCTTCGAATCTTTAGGATAACCAACGAATTACAAAACTAGTCCCTTCCTCAAACTGCATTTTTACCCTTTTCTTTTTTTGAAACAAGTGTTTCCTTCTTTACAAAAAAAAAAAGTGGGATGAAAAAATGTAAGGGTTGCAGACAGGATTAAGGGTGCGTTTGGTATACTGGACATGACAGAACAGAATATGGTCTATTGTCTCATATTTGGCAGGACTTTTATATGGAACAGACTGAAATAAGGTGGAACAAACTGGTGCTTGTTCCACCCCCACCCCATGAAACAAGGTGGAACAGACTTATGTTTTACCAATATAACCTTAAAATAAAATCTAATTCTATTCTATTCTAGAACATCAAATAAACCTTCTATTTCATATTTTATTCATTCTTTGAATTTAGTAAGGGTAAATTGGTCAATGTTATCTGTTCTGTTCTGTCCAGTTCTGTCTTACCAAACGTGGAACAACTGTTCTGTCCCACCTTGTCCTGTCTTATCTTGTTTGTGTACCAAACGCACCCTAAAAATCACTGTCTCATATTTGATTGTGGCATGGACAATACATAGATTTATTAGCCCTACGTTTGGTGTGTGACATGGGATTAAGACTGGACCAGGACAATGTGGGAGACAAAAAAAGTTTTTTTCTTGTTCTACTAAAATAGGTGAAACAACATGAGATAAGAATGACACGGAAACTAAAAAGGTTATTGATCTACCCTCGTTTGATATATAGCCCTAATATTGTATTTCTTCCAACACCACCTCCACAACCACCACCCATCACCACTACCATCGTTGACCACTTCCACCTCCATCGATCGTCACCACCGGCGGTCACCGGTAGCCACCGCCAACCACCGGTGGCCACAGGGACGGACCCAGAAAACTTTTCGTACGGTGGCACCATATAATAAAGACAAAAAAATAATTACAAAAAGCACGGTTTTTATCGACGTGTTTCATCTTTTTACCGGTGTTCAATATTGTCTAATGAGTTTTTAGCCTAATTCCACCGTTTCGAAGGATTTTTGAAACTTTTTGCTTGATTTTGAGAGATTTTTAAGTTTCTTTGTCGATTTCGAGAATTTTTTTCATTTTTTTGGTTGATTTCAGTAGTTTTTTTTGTTTTTTTGTTGATTACGAGGTAGGGTTGCACCTTCTTGAAGTTTCCAATTTAATACGGTAGCACCTTCTAAAACGATACGGTTGCACCTTTCACGTACCTAAAAAAATTACCCTTCGGTGAAGAAATATTACGGTCGCATGTGCCACTGTAACCACATGCTTGGGTTCGCCCATGGGTGACCACTTCAACCTCTTCCTCCACTATACAACCTCTGCCTCCATCGATCACCACAACCCATCGTCGCCACCACCACCATCGGTCATCGGTAGCCACCGCCAACCACTAGCGCCCACTTCCACCTCTTCATCAATTACAACAAGCTCCTCTACCACCGTCCACCACCACCACCATGGTGACCACCTCCACCTTCAACAATCACCACCACTTATATCCCTGCACATCGACCACAACTACCTCCTCCACTTCCCACCATCTTCACGTCCTCCACAACAAACCGTCATTCACCAGCCACCCATCACCTTTATCTCTACATGTCATTGCAACCATGCCTCTGCCAATTCATAAATATCTTCCAAGTTGAATCAAACATAGTATTTCCTTTGTACGAATCGAGTTTTTCCGAAGATCGGTTATTTCAAAATTCTTATTTAAATTTCATACCATTACTTATATATATATATTTATGATGTTAGATTACGCTGAGAAGAAAGTTATGATGACAAGTGTAAGAATTTATCTGGACCCTTGAATCAATCTTAGTTGAAGATCAACACCACTAAGATGCACCTTGTATTCTTATTTAAATATATACCTTGTATTCTTATTTAAATATTGTTTGGGTAAAATTTCACCAGTCTCGACCACGACCAAGGTAAGGGAAACATTTATTACACTTTTTCATAACAAGGTAAAATCATAATACTTTATCCCCTAATCAAAGTTGAAATCGAAAGTCATCCACCTCACGACACTCGACCACGACGTCGTCTAGCTCACACGACCGTCGTATGGAACTATGCGACCTCGACCGACTAACGTACACTATTTCTGTTACGTTTCAGTGTTTAAATGCAGGAATCAATGTCATTAAATGACCAACGGCTATAACCTACAAGGTCAATTATGAGCGTTCAACACAGAAACCGTTACGACCGTTTCCAGAATGATTTAAGGAATCATTTAATGCACTCGAAGACTATAAATATCAAGCTCAATCATCATTTCGGGACATCTGGCAACAATCTCTCATAAGCTGAAAACATCTGAATTCTGAAGAACACTTGAAGCAAAGAACTCTCTTCGAAGAATCGCTCTCGACGCCCGACTTTCACACACGACACATTGATTTTACACACGACGCACCCGTTCTTACATTTGATGCACTTGTCATTTTACATTTAAAGTCTTTGCTTTCATTTGTATTGTAATCTCTGTACGATCGACACCCGAAACATAAGGATATCGCCCCTGTTTGGCGACCATAGTGCAACGACGACCTCCAAAGTCGTCCGTGGGTTTTTTCCTCGTTGAGGTTTTTCCCGCGTCACCAATATCTCTGTCTTATTTACATTGTTTGCCTTTGTCGTACGCTTTGTCGGAAGATTCCTATTCTTTAGTTGTTAAGCTCCACAATCAACCTTAAGTTATCCTTCTGGACGATTTTTGGCATTAACAGTTTGGCGCCCACCGTGGGGCCTCATCTAGAGAAAATCTTCGACAAACGTGCGTTTTACTAACAGTTTCTTGGAGTTTCTTCTCTCTGTTCTGTTTCAGGAAAATGGCAAATAACGGAAACCAAGAGCATATCATTGCCCAGATGCATGAGAAGCTTGAAGATGCACAAGATGCTCCTGGGGCAGCCGATGACTATCGCCTGGAGGAAATCATCCTGGACCAGAGCAAGCCTGACCAGAAAGTCTTTGTAGGATCGTCCCTCGATCCCTGCCTAAAAGACAAGCTAATCTCTTTCTTGCAGGAACATGCCGATTATTTTGCCTGGTTGCACGAAGACATGGTCGGCGTAGACCCTGGCGTCATTTCCCATAAGCTCAATGTCGACCCGTCGTTCAAACCTATCAAGCAAAAGCGGCAGAAATTTGCTCCTGAGAAGAATAAGGTGATAAATGATGAGGTCGACAACCTCCTCAGGACAGAGAAAATTAGAGAAGTAAAGTATCCCGACTGGCTTGCCAATGTCGTGGTCATGGCGAAGAAAAATGGCAAATGGAGGGTCTGTATCGACTTCACAGATCTCAACAAAGCTTGTCCAAAAGATCCTTTCACGTTGCCACATATCGATGCCATGGTCGACGCAACAGCAGAGCACGAACTATTGACGTTCATGGATGCTTATTCTGGATACAATCAAATCTTGATGCACGTCGAGGACCAGAACAAAACTGCATTCATGACAGATCGAGGTATTTACTGCTATAAAGTCAGGTCGTTCGGTCTAAAAAATGCAGGTTCTACCTACCAGCGCTTGGTAAACAAAATGTTCAAGGATCGTCTTGGCGACACGATGGAAGTTTATATCGACGATATGCTGGTTAAATCAAAGCAAGCAATCGACCACGTCGATCATCTAAGGCAGTCGTTCGACATCCGTCGAATAAATAGCATGAAGCTCAACCCGACGAAGTGTTCCTTTGGTGTTAGTGCTGGGAAATTCCTAGGCTATATGGTCACTCGTCGAGGAATCGAGGCCAACCCCGACCAAATAAAGCCATTATCGAGATCAAATCTCCGAGAAATTTCAAAGAGGTCCAAAAGCTCACTGGTCGAGTGGCGGCCCTGAATAGGTTTATCTCTCGATCCTCAGATAGAGGTCATTTATTTTACAATGTCCTCAGGAAAAATAAAGGCTTCGACTAGACCGACGATCACGAGCAAGCACTGCAAAAACTGAAAGAATATATGACGTCACTGTTAATGCCAAAAATCGCACCAAAGTACAACTTAAGGTCGATGTGGACTTTAACAACTAAAGAAAAGAATCGTTCGACAAAAGCGTGTGTTTAAGACAGAAATATAAATGAGATAGAGATTTTGGTGACGCGGGAAAAACCTCAACGAGGAAAAAACCCGCGGACGACAGTGGAAGTCGTCGCTGCACTATGGTCGCCAATCAGGGGCGATGTCCTTGTGTTTCTGGTGTCGATCGTACAGAGATTACAATACAAATGAAGGAAAGACTTCGAAAATGTAAAGTAACAAGTGTTTTCTAATGTAAAACAGTGTGCGTCGTGTGTGATTGTCGTGCGTTGAGAGCGATTCTTCTACGAGCGATTTATGTGCTTCAAGTGTTCTTCGGAGTTCGAGTGCTTGTGTCTGTATTCTCTGTTGTATCTGTGTTCCGTCCCTTGAAATGATGATTCCCTTTGATATTTATAGTCTTCGGGCACTTTAATTGGGTCATTAAGGACTTTGATAACTGCCGTAACGGTCGCCGTCTTTAATGCGGGATTAGATGTTCTTAACTGACTTCGTCGGTCATAGCCGTTGTCTATTAATGGTGTTGACTCCTGCATTAAACACTGAAAAAACATAACAGTCATATAGCGCATTAGTCGGTCGAGGTCGCATGGTTTTATGCGACGGTCGTATGAACTAGGCGACGTCGAGGTCTAGTGTCGTGAGGTAAAATATTTTCGATTTTATCTTTAATCATGAGAGAAAGTACTATGATTTTACCTTTGTTATGAAAAAAGGGAATAGGTGTTTTCCTTACCTTGGTCGTGGTCGAGACTGGTGAAATTTTTCCCAAACAGTTTTCCCCCAAAATTTGAAAGTAGGATGGCAAATTCGAATTTTAAATTTTGTCAGTCGGACGTATAGAATTATGACATGTGTCGAAAAGTTACCTCGGTTGTCTTGGAACTGGATCGATCCGATTTTAACTGAACGAGATCGTGACGTTATACTGACGCACGATGGTGCTTATCAGCTGTCGCTGCCAGGTGTCGATGATCCGTGTGGTCATTCGAACAGACTGGGACGCGTGTCGGTCATCAAGAGACTCGACCTGACCCGATATCTTGCATAAATAGAGACCTTGGCAGATCGTTTCCTCGTTACGCTTTCAAAGAGTTTATTCAGAGAGAGATTTTGCCTTGATTTCCTTACCATTCTTCGTCCAATCTTTCCTGAACCCGTGAGAATCTTCGATTTGGTTAAGATTATTCAAGGTCTAGAGCGTTTATATAAGGTACGATTTCTGTTGATTTCTTTAAGTCTGTTAGAAATGTCAATAGATCCTGAAAGCACTATTCAAGAACAATCGGGTCTTGATGAGTTTAGAAACATAGCAAAAATCACTGCGTGGGTTGAATTGATCTGCCCAGGTCAGATTCGATCGAACGAATGTCCCGAGGGGTATATTGTGATATACGAATACCCCTTTAAGATAGGTTTCGAATGGCCTTACTCGCCACTCTCTAAGGCTTTTATGCCAGAATTCAATTTAGCACCAGGTCAGCTAATGCCCCAATTCTGGCGAGTCGCATAAGTGATCGAGTGTGTTACTAAGAAATGGGATACTCCCATGAATGTACGCGATCTCCTCTTGGCTTATCAAGCCAAGAAGGACGGGTGTCATCGCTGTAGCTTATATTCTAGGTATAGGGGCGATCGTGCTTTGGTCCTACAGACCGCTGTGAACGATCGCAAATGGAAGACTCGGTATGTCGTTGTGCATAAGTCGACCCTTGATTCCGAGAGTGATTGGATTAGGACCGGATGGAATACGTCGGGTGAGCTTTGTAATTTCCTTGTCGTACGTCGTTTATGATTTTTACCTGATTTTTAACTTGCTTTTTGTATGTTAACAGCCATTAAGTTTGAGGACGTGGAGCCTTACGCTAATTCTCAAGCAAAGATCGACGCGTTCTTAGAGTTCAGTACTGGGGAACGGTCGTTTGTCGTACGACAATTGGTGGACGACGACGAGGATTTAGTATACTTAGGAGAAAATCAGGGGGAGAAACGTGAGGAATAAGAGGAGTCGAAAGAAGAAAGAGAGATGACTAGTAAGCGTAACTTCTTATTTCTTTCTGTGTTAATTCGAATCTTCTTCCTTTGTGATTTTCATAATTTTTTCTCTTCTGTGGTTTCCAGGGGAGTCTCAACCACGGATGCCGAGTGTCTCCCATGAATGTACGCGATCTCCTCTTGGCTTATCAAGCCAAGAAGGACGGGTGTCATCGTTGTAGCTTATATTCTAGGTATAGGGGCGATCGTGCTTTGGTCTTACAGACCGCTGTGAACGATCGCAAATGGAAGACTCGGTATGTCGTTGTGCGTAAGTCGACCCTTGATTCCGAGAGTGATTGGATTAGGACCGGATGGAATACGTCGGGTGAGCTTTGCAATTTCCTTGTCGTACGTCGTTTATGATTTTTACCTGATTTTTAACTTACTTTTTGTATGTTAACAGCCATTAAGTTTGAGGACGTGAAGCCTTACGCTAATTCTCAAGCAAAGATCGACGCGTTCTTAGAGTTCAGTACTGGGGAACGGTCGTTTGTCATACGACAATTGGTGAACGACGACGAGGATTTAGTATACTTAGGAGAAAATCAGGGGGAGAAACGTGAGGAAGAAGAGGAGTCGAAAGAAGAAAGAGAGATGACTGGTAAGCGTAACTTCTTATTTCTTTTTGTGTTAATTCGAATCTTCTTCCTTTGTGATTTTCATAATTTTTTCTCTTCTGTGGTTTCCAGGGGAGTCTCAACCACGGATGCCGAGTGTCTCCCATGAATGTACGCGATCTCCTCTTGGCTTATCAAGCCAAGAAGGACGGGTGTCATCGATGTAGCTTATATTCTAGGTATAGGGGCGATCGTGCTTTGGTCCTACAGACCGCTGTGAACGATCGCAAATGGAAGACTCGGTATGTCGTTGTGCGTAAGTCGACCCTTGATTCCGAGAGTGATTGGATTAGGACCAGATGGAATACGTCGGGTGATCTTTGCAATTTCCTTGTCGTACGTCGTTTATGATTTTTACCTAATTTTTAACTTGCTTTTTGTATGTTAACAGCCATTAAGTTTGAGGACGTGAAGCCTTACGTTAATTCTCAAGCAAATATCGACGCGTTCTTAGAGTTCAGTACTGGGGAACGGTCGTTTGTCGTACGACAATTGGTGGACGACGACGAGGATTTAGTATACTTAGGAGAAAATCAGGGGGAGAAACGTGAGGAAGAAGAGGAGTCGAAAGAAGAAAGAGAGATGACTGGTAAGTGTAACTTCTTATTTCTTTCTGTGTTAATTCGAATCTTCTTCCTTTGTGATTTTCATAATTTTTTCTCTTCTGTGGTTTCCAGGGGAGTCTCAACCACAGATGTCGAGTGTCTCTGCTAAAAGAGCAGTTGAGCTCAAACTTGCTCGTAATGGTAGGGAGCAGAGGCAGAAGCTTATGTCCACTAGTCCAGCTGTTCTGAAGAAGACGAGGACGACGATCCCGAGGGAACCATCTTCGGGGGTTCATGACTCGTCTAGAGTCGTTACGCCTGAGAAGGCGAAGGTCGCATCGCCCAAGAAGTCGTCTTCCGATGCGATTGCTGCGACACCTATCAGTTATGCGCCTCCGGAGGAAACAGCGAAGTCCCCGTCAGCCACGTCGGATCCTTTGTCGGCCGGCAAGGGCAATGATCAGCCGACGGGAGGGGCTAAGGTCACGACGGTTAATTTTACATTGCCGTCGGACTTTATGGCCAACAGTGTCCTGGACGGGACGAACCTATTTCCTCACCTGGGGAAATATCTGCTCCCTTCTTTCAGGGAGCGTTTCGTGGGGTTTCCTATCGAGGAGACGGGAGCTCATGTCGCCGGGCTGGCTTTCATGGTAAGTCTTTCTTTCAAGACTTGGTTCGTTTGTCGCTGTCATTGTCGTTGTCGGTGTCGTTGTTCAGTGTCAATATTTGTTTTATGATTTTGCATGCGTTCCAGGCTTCCCTAGCTTTGCGGGGTGAGACAATAAAGATAAAGGGTCTAATGTCTGCTGCGCACGAGAGGGAGAACGCGGCGTTGGATAGGGCGAAGGTCGCCGCAGAGCGTGAAGAGGCTCTATCAAAACGTCTCGATGACGTCTTGAAACATCTAGAGGCCGTCGGACGTGCAAAGGATGAGGCCATCATCGCTTGACACAGACCCTGTCCATGGTTGCCGATCAGAGGGAGGAGATGGACAAAGTTAAGGAATCCTTGGCTGCGATTACAAAGGAAGCCGAGGATTCTAAGTCCAAGGTAGAGAGTCTGGAGAAAGAGGTGCAAGCTGCTAAGGAAGAGGGTAAGTCCGTTTTTTCTATAGCTCGCCTGACTGTTAGGGCGGCAATCATGAGGCGACATCTGCTGGGGAAGGATCCTCTTGCTTCGGCGTCGGAAGAGCTCGATATTTACTTGAAGGACGTCGGGACCGTGAGAGACCTTGATTCGGATGACGAGAAGGACGTCGAGGAGGAGGTGGTAGACGAAGGTCTTCAGGGCGGGACCTCAGGCAAGGATGCGACTGATGCCCCTCCTCAAATCTAACCGCAAAAATTATTTACTTCTGTTTTTACCGATCGACCGTTGGTGGTCGAGTTCCTTTTAATGTAATCGACAGTTTATTCATTGAATGAAATTTAGACTTTCTGTCGAACTTGCGATTTTATGAATAAATACAACGTTAATTGTAAGATTCACTAAGTAAAGAATAACCAAGAAATCACACGACTTAAGCATTATTGCAACACAATAACTGGAACGTAAGCCATAAGACTTTTAAATCGTGTATATAAACATAAGCACACGCGACTAGAGCATACATTCAGAGTATGACATTTTTCTAAGTCAAGAAACTTAGATCACGAGATCGCTAGACTTTGCGATCGTACGACTAAGTCGTGCGATGAACTTGAATCGTGTGTCCCTGTAGAAGGATGATCAAGTCATAGACCTGATCGTTTTCGTCGTGCGACCTTGCGAAACTAGAGTCGTAAGATTAATGTCGTGCGATTCTGCAGATGCTTAAGTCAGTAACCGTTCGCGATGAGAAATCGTATGAAAGGAGAGAAAAGAAATTAGGGAGCGTACCTTCTTAGATTTTTCCTTTTTTTTTGAATTTGAATGGGGTATTTGTCCCCCGTCATTTATTATCCTATTCCTTTCAGGAGAAAATAGGTTTTAAATGACGAATCGACACATAGATCTTGGGAAATACCATCTATGTCTGCGTCGACCGTGTTTTCGCGCGACAGGGCAAGATAGCCGTTTTATTCCTGTAAGAAAGGCATGAGTTTATCTTTAAGGTTAGAAATAAAAGGACAAACCTATCGAGACCTTACGGTCGGGTTGTGGCTGCTAGACGGCTTACTTTCGCGGCTTCAGAGTGGTCTTATAGCAGTCACGGGCGACTTTCGGCTCACTTTTGATTTCTTGGACTCCCCACGACGTAGGGAACTTCAGGGTCTGATGATACGTCGAGGGAACAACTTTCATTTCATGGATCCATGGTCGACCTAGAATGATGTTATAGGCTGACGCGCAATCGATGACGTTGAACTTGGTCTGCTTGTTGATCCCTTCGGCGTAGACTGGCAAGATGATATCTCCATAGGTGCTCGTCGCTTCTCCATTGAAACCGACCAAAGTTGTCGAACGTCGGGTGATTTCCGAGCGATCGATCCCCATGGCCTTGATGGTGTCAAGGAAAATGACGTTCACTGAGCTGCCCCCATCGATCAAGACTCATCGGGTTAAACAATTACCAATCGTAAGTTGAATGATCAACCCGTCATGGTGCTTCTGATATGAGTCACCGAGGTCGTCTTGATCGAACACAATCTTCATAGCTTCCAACTCCAGATCTCCTTTTGGCCTCGATGAACGCGGAATAGGCCGATCGTCGGGTGCTTGACTGGCGTGACGCTTGGCTGCGGAATATGTCAGACCACACACGTCCGAACCACCAGTGATGCAATTGACGACCTTTGCATGCTCGGGGGTTGACGGTCGATGGTCGCTAGTTGAAGTAACGACGTCATCGATGATATTTTTTAGATTGCCTTTCGGGACATGATATGCTAGCTCCTTTTTGAGGGCTATGTTAATGCCAAAAATCGCACCAAAGGGACAACTTAAGGTCGATGTGGACTTAATCAACTAAAGAAAAGATCTTTCGACGAGACGTGCGACGAAGGAAAAAATAAACGGGACAAGGGATTTGATGACGCAGGGAAAACCTCAACGAGGAAAAAACCTGCGGACGACACTGGGGTCGTCGTTGCACTATGGTCGCCAATCAGGGGCGACGTCCTTGGTACTGGCATCGGTCATACGATGATTACAATACAAATGAAGGAAATACTTCGAAATGTAAAGTACAAGTGTTTGAATGTAAAAACAGGTGTTTGTCGTGTGTGAATACAAAGTGTGAACTTCTGGTAGATGGCTGTTGTCGTGCGTCGAGAGCGATACTTGAGCTTTCCTTCGAGTGTTCTTGAGTTCGCTGTTAGGTTCTGGCTTTCAGTACTTGATCTCCAGAGTTTGAATGTTCTTTTGCTATGAGTTTGGATGATTTTCTCTGCTGTTTGGTGATGTTCGCTGATGTATACTGGATGTTAACTGATGTCCCTTGAAATGAAGCTTTAGCTTGTCTTTTATAGTCTTCGTGTCATTAACTAGCTCCATTAATGATTTGATCAACGGCTACAACGGCTGAAAACGGTCGCCGGAGTGATTATCCATAATGCTCTTCGTCCGTTACGGCTACTTGCTGTTAATGGCTTTGACTCCTGCATTAAATACTTAACAAACGTAACAGTCAAGGTTAACGTTAGCTTTGGTCGAAGGTGCAATGATCTTACGCGATGGTCGTACGGGACGGGCGATACTATGGTCGAGCGTCATGGGGGACGTACGACTTACCTTTTACGGGCGACGACGGATGTTTTCTGGGTTCTCGTCGAGACCTTATCTTAATACAAGATTTGGATTATAACGTACGTCTTACCTGCTCTGGTCGTGGTCGTACGATGTGATTTTTTGCCCAAACAGTTTGCCCCCAAAATTTGAAAATTGAATGTCAAATTTAAGTTTTAAATTTTGTCAATCAGACGCATAGGAAGTAAGACAAGAGTTAGAAATTACCATAATCGCCTTGGAGCTAGACTGGTCCATTTTTAACTGAACGAGAAGTTGAAAAGGGGACGAAGTCGTGACGTCATACTGACACATGATGATGCTTACCAGCTGTCGAGGACAGGTGTCGACGATCCCTGTGGTCATACGAAAGGACGGGGATGCGCGGCGATCATCAAAGGGCTCGACCTGACATGACCGACTGCATAAATAAAGATTACGATGGATCTTTTCTTGGCGATTTCCTAATTCTCTGAGATCATATAAGATACGACCCTTCAGTTTGCGTATGCGTCGCAAGTCTATTGCTAGAAAGCCTAGAAAAAACTGGGATATCTGAGGCCTCTCAGAAGTGCAAATCAATTTAACAGGGCTGGCAATGTCGACAGAACCTAGAAGCACCATTAACAAAGAAGATCTCGACGACTTTAGAAGTCTAGCGAGGATTCCCATGGGGATTACCGTAAGCAAGGTTGGCAAAGTTCGACCGGAAATGTGCCCCGAGGGGTACATTGTTATATACGAATACCCGTTCAAAATAGGCTTTCACTGGCCATATTCGCCTTTAGTCAAAGAGTTCATGTGTGAATTTGATCTTTCGTCGGGGCAACTGATGCCCCAATCTCTGGCGAGTTATTTTGATCATCGAACGACTTACCTCCAACTGGAATCCACCGATGAATGTGAGGGACCTTCTGACGGCGTATAAGGTCAAGAATGACCGGTACCGTCGCTATAGTTTGTTTTCAAGGTTCAAGGGTGATCGTACCCTGGTTTTAAATACTGCGGTCAACGAACGTGGATGGAAGAAGAGGTATGTATTCGTAGGACGTCGACGCTGGACACTGATAGCGACTGGATTAGGGAGGGTTGGAATATGACGGGTGAGCCTTTGATTATACGTTTTCATATTATTCTGTTGCTCGATTGTTTCTTCGACTGATCTTCTTTTTTATGCGTAGATATTGATTTCGATAAGGTAGAGCCGGATGATGCTTCTCGGGCTAACATCGAAAAGTTCTTGGAATTTAGTACCGAAGACCAGTCGTACGTCACGCGTCATTTGATAGACGAGGATGATGATACCGTTTTCTTGAGCGACAGAATGAGGATGGGTCGAGAGGAGAAAGAAGAAGATGAGGACTCTGAGAAGACTGAGGAGGAAGAGAAGAGCGAAGAACCAGAGGTAGAGATAATCGGTAAGTATCCTTTTGCCTTCTTTTTGCTTGACCTGGTCTTTCTCTGTTATGAATCGTCTAACTTCTTTCTTTTACCGTACAGGTGAATCTCAAGCACAGGCGACGTCTTCTGTTGCTAGGAAGATGGCCCAAGTCGAAGTAGCTCGCGAGGCGAGGGAGAAGGACGTTTTGACGACTGGGTCGGGAGTCCTGAAGAGAAAAGAGGTCCCGACAGCCGGGTCGGGCCTCTTAAAGAGGACAAAGGTGTCCGTTCTGAGGGAACCGTCTTTGAAGATGGGTAACCCATCGAGGGTTGCCTTGTCCAGGAAGGCGAAGGCGTCGGTTGCGACCGGCGCGAAATCTGTGGATACTGCGCAACTGGCGATGATGTCTCCCATCGTCCTATCCGGCCCTTCATCGGCCGACAGGGGCAAAGGCGCACAGAAGGGACCTTTGGGGGAAACGACGGTCAACTTTACGTTGCCATCGGGTTTTCTGGACGACAATGTCTTGGACGAGACGAAGTTGTTCCCCCATTTGGAAAAATATTTGCTCTCGTCTTTCAGGGAGCGTTTTGACGGGTTTTCTTTCGAGAAGAAAGAGTTCCATATAGCTGGACTTTTATTCTTTGTAAGCCTTTCTTTCAAGACTTGTCGTTTGTCGTCGTCGTTGTCGTTGTCGTTGGTTACTAATGCCGCTCATATTATGATTCTTCAGGCGTTCCAAGCTTCCCTGGCATTGCATGCCGAAACGACGAATATATAGGTTTCAACGGCTTCTGTTACCAAAGATGAAGATGCAGCGTTAGCTAAAGAGAAAGATGCTTTGGAGCATGAAGAGGCGATGTCGGTGCGCCTTGACCATGCTCTGGACGAATTGGATGCCCTCAGTCATACAAGAGACGAGATAAACTCGCGTTTGAAGGAATCCCTGACTTTGATGCGCGACCAGAGAGAGGAGCTGGAGGGGATGAAGAAATTCTCCGGAGGATATTTGGTCAAATCAGTATACAACCCCGAAGTGTCGTCCAGACCACGCTTATAAGCTTCGATTGTGGTCTTGATGTCGCAATTGCGAATACTGATCATCTCCGCATTGAATCAATTGAAATAACTCCGAATAGACTCGTTGGTCTTCTGCACGACATAATACAGGTCACTGGTCTGCTTCTCCATCTTGCGACTGCTGGCGAACTGCTGAGAGAATTGGTTGACCAACTCAGCGAACGACCCGATGGACTTGGGTTTGAGATTGATCAACCATTGGACAGCAGGACCAGTGAGAGTCGCACCGAAGCTCTTACACATACAAACCTCCTGATACATGTGTGGGATCGAGATCGTCCACATGAGCTGCTTGTGTTGCGCGACGTGTTCTGTCGGATCAGTCACTCCCGAATACTTGGGCGTGAAGGCATGGACGGTGTACTTCTTTGGGACCTTGACGGTCGCGATCTCATCGATGAAGGGCGACGCCTGAAACCCTGATCGAGGATCGACATCGATGGGCACGGCTGCCCCTGGTAGCTTGGCGAGCAAAGATAGGACGCGCTCATTCTGATCTTCTAGCATTTTCAATCGCTGGGCGACAGGGTCATTAGGATCGAGATTTGCCCCTGTTTGCGGATTGACTCCTGAACTGGTGCCATTGCCAGGCGACGATCCATTGGCGTCCCCGTTGAAAGGAACAAAATATGGATGCGGCCCATTCTGAAACGGTTGCGACCCATTCTGCATGGGTGGTGGCCTTATATGCTGAGGAGGAACCGTCCCGAACTGGGGATTTGGGTTGAACGGTCTCGGCTGCTGGTTCTGCATGAACGGACCTGGATGCTGATTCTGAGCGAACGGACCTGATCCTGGAACTGGATTATGTGCGAATGGCCTAGGACCAGTCTGACCGAACGATCCTTGGCCTGGATTCTGAACGAATGTCCTAGGACCATTCAGTGGTCCAGAGGAATTCCTTAACTGTGCGATCTCCTCAGCTGCTTTGCGACTCTGCTCTGCCATGGCGTTGATTTGATTTTGAGCGACTTCAAGCTCCTGGTACATCTGGGCAATGACATGCTGCTGATTTCCAGGGCCTGCCATTTTTCTGAAACAGAGAACAAAGGAAACTCCAAGAAACCGTTAGTAAGACGCCATTTTTCTCTAGATGAGGTCCCACGGATGGCGCCAAACTGTTAATGCCAAAAATCGCACCAAAGTACAACTTAAGGTCGATGTGGACTTTAACAACTAAAGAAAAGAATCGTTCGACAAAAGCGTGTGTTTAAGACAGAAATATAAATGAGATAGAGATTTTGGTGACGCGGGAAAAACCTCAACGAGGAAAAAACCCGCGGACGACAGTGGAAGTCGTCGCTGCACTATGGTAGCCAATCAGGGGCGATGTCCTTGTGTTTCTGGTGTCAATCGTACAGAGATTACAATACAGATGAAGGAAAGACTTCGAAAATGTAAAGTAACAAGTGTTTTATAATGTAAAACAGTGTGTGTCGTGTGTGATTGTCGTGCGTCGAGAGCAATTCTTCTACGAGCGATTTCTGTGCTTCAAGTGTTCTTCGGAGTTCGAGTGCTTGTGTCTGTATTCTCTGTTGTGTCTGTGTTCCGTCCCTTGAAATGATGATTCCCTTTGATATTTATAGTCTTCGGGCACTTTAATTGGATCATTAAGGACTTTGATAACTGCCGTAACGGTCGCCGTCTTTAATGCGGGATTAGATTCTTAACTGACTTCGTCGGTTATAGCCGTTGTCCATTAATGGTGTTGACTCCTGCATTAAACACTGAAAAAACATAACAGTCGTATAGCGCGTTAGTCGGTCGAGGTCGCATGGTTTTATGCGACGGTCGTGTGAACTAGGCGACGTCGAGGTCGAGTGTCGTGAGGTAAAAGATTTTCGATTTTATCTTTAATCATGAGAGAAAGTACTATGATTTTACCTTTGTTATGAAAAAAGGGAATAGGTGTTTTCCTTACCTTGGTCGTGGTCGAGACTGGTTAAATTTTGCCCAAACAGTCACCGCCTTTGCTGTCAAAGCCTCACGACCATGAGGTCTTGCAACTATACTTGGTTGTCAGTCCTAATGCAGTAAGTACCGTCCTGACACGAGAAGATGAAAAGTAGCAACTGCCGATCTATTATGTAAGTAAATCTCTCTTGGGCGCCGAAACCAGGTATTCCTCAATGGAAAAACTACTCTTGTCGCTTGTTACAACCGCAAAGAAATTGCGACATTATTTCGAATCGCATCCTATTACTGTCATGACTAACTTTCCTCTTAAGTCTGTCTTGAGGAAGCCTGAGTTGACAGGTCGTTTGGCAAAATGGAGCATATATCTCAGCAGTTACGACATCGATTTCAAGCCCAGGACCGCGATCAAATCACAAGCCTTGGCGGATTTCATTGCTGATTCCAGCCCCGAGCTGGAAAAAGAAGCAAGAGCTCGAAGTGTCTACTGTGGTGACTCACGATGACGTGCCTTGGACTTTACATGTCGACGGATCGTCCAACGTTAGGGGCTCAGGACTTGGCGTCGTCTTAAAGTCGCCACAGGGGGGCAAGATGGTGTATTCCGTTCGATGCGATTTTAAAACCACCAACAACGAAGCTGAGTACGAAGCTCTGATGGTGGGAATGAATATGGCCCACGACTCGGGGGCAACCGCGATACATGTCAAGAGCGATTCTCTTCTGATCGTGAACCAGATGAATGGAGAATTCGTGGCCAAAGATTCTAAGATGACAGCGTACCTAAAGGTAGCAAAAAAATTCAAATCGTTTTCTATTGAACAGATTCCAAGAGATCAGAATACTTAAGCCGGCGCCCTAGCCAACCTTGGATCTGCTTTAGTCAAACCTATATTCGACAACATTCCTATGATCCACCTAGCGAAGTCGTCCATCGAAAATATCCAGATCGAAGTCCTAGAAGATGATTGGTCGTGCAACATCAAAAATTTCCTTATGCACGACCAGCTTCCAGAAGACAAGATGGAAGCCCGGAAAATCAAGTTCAAGGCATCCAGGTATGTCATGATCGGAGATAGGCTCTATCGACGATCATCAACAGGCTTAAACCTAAGATGCGTCACCAACAAGAGCCAAATTCAGAAGATCCTTCAAGAAAGGCACGATGGGGAGTTTGGCAATCACTCAGGAGGCCGCAATTTGGCTAATTGTATCTCTCAACAAGGATATTTTTTGCCAACACTGCGACAAGACGCCATCGGGTATGTCCAAAACTGTGATCCTTGTTCGCGACATTCAGGTACGTCCCACAAACCTTCTGAACCTTTGCACTCAACATTGATCCCATGGCCCTTCATGAGATGGGGGATGGACATTGTCGGCAAGCTGCCACCTGCTCCAGGACAAAAGGTTTTCCTCCTCGTACTTACAGATTACTTTTCCAAATGGGTAGAAGCAGCTGCCTTTTCCCAAGTTCGGGACAAGGAAGTCGTCTCTTTTATCCAGACTAACATTATATGCAGGTTTGGGATCCCATCCGAAATTGTCTGTGACAACGGATCTCAGTTCATAAGCAGCAGGACTCGACAATTCTGTGAAGATCATAATATCAAGCTGACAACCTCGACCCCCCAGGTATCCCCAAGCAAACGGACTTGCTGAGTCGAGCAATAAGACCATTATTGCTTCGATCAAGAAAAGGCTAAAAGATGCAAAGGGAAAGTGGGTCGAAGAACTCCCTTCGGTCTTGTGGGCGAACCGTACGACACCTCGCACGTCCACGGGACAAACCCCTTTCTCCTTGGTCTACGGTTGCGAGGCAGTCCTGCCGGTCGAGGTCCAGCTCCCAACCTCGAGGCATACTTCCGTCGACCACAACCTGGTTGATTTAAGTTATGACCTCGACGCCCTCGAAGAGCTTAGAGAATCAGCATTGATCAGAATGGCGTCGCAAAGGCAAGCGGTCGAGCGACATTTCAATAAAAATGTCAAAGCTAAAGTCTTTCAAGAAGGCGACTATGTCTTGCATCGAGTGTTCCAAAGCACTCAAAAGCTTAATGCAGGTAAACTTTCCATTAAGTGGGAAGGTCCTTATCGTATCTCCGAAGTCATAGGTAAAGGAGCCTATCGACTCCAAACCCTAGACAATCAAGATATCCCACGTAGCTGGAATGCGACACATTTGAAAAAGTATTTCTTCTAAACCCTTCTCTCTTATACAATTTCTCATTTTCGTCACAATGATCACTGACTTAAGCATCGGAGGGTCGTTGGTTAGCCAACGACCGACCTCTGACCTTATTCTATCGCAGGATCGCACGACATAAGTTGCTAAGTCTACTGTACAACTTTAGTATCGCAGGATCGCACGACATAAATGATCGAGTCCATGACCTGATTATCTTCTCACAGGGACACATGATCCAAGTTCGTCGTATGATCTAGTTGTATGATCATAAGGTCTAACGACCCCTCGATCTAAGCTTTTTAACTTAGAAAAACTTCGTGTTTTGAATGAATGCTTTGGTCGTATGTACTTATGTTTGTTTACATATTTTAAAAATGTCAAAGTCTTACGATTTATGTTTTAATCGTCGTATTTCGATAAATGCCTCTGTCGCAAGTGCCTACGTTTTGTTATATATACAACTTATGTTTATTCTCGTACATTCAGTATTGTGCTCGATGATTGTTTATTGATTAACAATAATATAATGCACAAGTTCAAAGGAAATATAAGTTTCATTTCATCAAACGGTTAGTTACATCAAAGTGGCTCGACCACCAACGGTCGAGCAGTAGAAAACAAGGCAAAGGGTAAAAACTCCTAGGACAGGGGAGCATCGGTCGCGTCGTTACCAGAGACCTCACCTTCTAAACCCTCGCCCACCTCTTCCTCGTCGGCTTCCTTCTTATCATCCGAGTCGAGATCTCTCGCAGATCCGACGTCACTTAGGTAGTAGGCAAGCTCTTCCGACGCCAAGGCAAGGGGATTCTTCCCTGACAAATGTCGCCTCATAATCGCCGCCCGTGCAGTGAGTCGACCCAAGGCAAAGACGGACTTAGCTTCGTCCTTAAGCTCCTTCACCTCCTTTTCCAGCTCCGCCACCCTAGATTTGGAGTCTTCAACCTCTTTTTCACTTGCGGCCAAAGACCCCTTGATCTTTTCCAGCTCTTCCCTCTGGTCAGCGATCATGGACAGAGACTGCGTCAGACGATGGTTGGCCTCGTCCTTAGCACGACCGATGGCCTCTAAATTCTTCACGCTCTAAAGAGACCCTCTCTCTGTCCAACGCCGCGTTCCCCCTCTCATGAGCAGAGGACACCAAACCCCTTATTTTCTCCGTTTCGGCACGCAGAGCAAGGGAGGACTGGAACGCCTGTAAGACATATGACACACGTTAGTAAACATTCGACAAGGTTAAACAAAGATAAAATAACACAAGTTTTGAAAGAAAAACTTACCAGAAATGCCAGTCTGACAACATGAGATCCCGTCTCCTCGATCGGGAATCCCTCGAAACGCTCCTTGAAAGAAGGGAGCAGATACTTCCCCAGATGAGGAAACAGATCCGTCCCGTCTAGGACGTTGGCAGCCATAAAGTCTGACGGCAACGTAAAGTTGACCGTCGTGACCTTATCCTCTCCCGTCGTATGGCCCTTGCCCTTGTCGGCCGACGAAGGGGTCGACGTGGCTGACGGAGACTTTGCCGTTTTCGCCGGAGGCGCCAAACTGATAGGTATCGCGTCGATCGCACCTGAAGACGTCTTCGTCTTCGTAGGTGATGCAACCGACACTTTCGCCTTCTCAGGCGTGACGACTCTCGACGAGTCATCAGCCTTTGAAGACGGTTCCCTTGGAATCGTCATCCTCGTCTTCTTCGGTACCACGGACTCAGTAGTCGAGGTCTTTTGCCTCTTTTCCTTGCCCTTACGGGCGAGCTCAAGCTGAGCTGCCCTCTTAGCACTGGCAATCAGCACTTTTCCTTGAGATTCTCCTGGAAACAACGAAGGGAAAAGACGTTACACAGGGAACATTAGGGAAAAGGTCGAGGTCGAGTAGAAATGAATAAAAGCACTTACCGGTCATTTCTTCTTCTTCTTCTCTTGACTCTTCCTCTTTCTCCTCTGTCTCCTCTTCTTCTTCTTCTTCTTCCTCCTTATGTTTCTTCCCCAGATTCTCTCCTAGATATACCAAGTCTTCGTCGTCGTCGTCCACCAAATGTCGTGTGAAAAACGATCGCTCAACAACGCTGAAGTCCAAGAACGCGTCGATCTTTGCTTGAGAATTGGCGTAGGGCTTCACGTATTCAAACCTAATATATGTCGACACATAGAAGACAGGTTAGAAATACGTTAAAAATTAGCACACGACGTGCGACAAAAAAGCTAGAAAATCTTACTCTCAAAACTCTCTGAAATCGTATAATGGAAAAGATCCACCGTGCCCTCTATTTATGTAAACGATCATGTCAGGTCGAGTCCCTCGATGATCGACACGTGCCCTTACCTTTTCGTGTGACCACACAGATCGTCGACACCTGGCGATGACAGGTGTTTAGCATGATCATGCGTCAGCATGACGTCACGATCTTATCCCCTTTTCGACCTCCCCTTTAGTTGGGATTGGACCGATCCAGTTCCAAGACAACTTAGGTCATTTTTGACACGTGTCACAACCCTAGACGTCCGACTGACAAAATTCAAAACTCAAAAAATTGCTTCTTCATTTTAAATTTTGGGGCAAACTGTTTGGGTAAAATTTCACCAGTCTCGACCACGACCAAGGTAAGGGAAACATTTATTACACTTTTTCATAACAAGGTAAAATCATAATACTTTATCCCCTGATCAAAGTTGAAATCGAAAGTCATCCACCTCACGACACTCGACCACGATGTCGTCTAGCTCACACGACCGTCGTATGGAACTATGCGACCTCGACCGACTAACGTACACTATTTCTGTTACGTTTCAGTGTTTAAATGCATGAATCAATGTCATTAAATGACCAACGGCTATAACCGACAAGGTCAATTATGAGCATTCAACACAGAAACCGTTACGACCGTTTCCAGAAGGATTTAAGGAATCATTTAATGCACTCGAAGACTATAAATATCAAGCTCAATCATCATTTCGGGACATCTGGCAACAATCTCTCATAAGCTGAAAACATCTGAATTCTGAAGAACACTTGAAGCAAAGAACTCTCTTTCGAAGAATCGCTCTCGACGCACGACTTTCACACACAACACATTGTTTTTACACACGACGCACCCGTTCTTACATTTGATGCACTTGTCATTTTACATTTAAAGTCTTTGCTTTCATTTATATTGTAATCTCTGTACGATCGACACCCGAAACATAAGGATATCGCCCCTGTTTGGCGACCATAGTGCAACGACGACCTCCAAAGTCGTCCGCGGGTTTTTTCCTCGTTAAGGTTTTTCCCGCGTCACCAAAATCTCTGTCTTATTACAGTTTTTGCCTTTGTCGTACGCTTTGTCGGAAGATTCCTATTCTTTAGTTGTTAAGCTCCACAATCAACCTTAAGTTATCCTTCTGGACGATTTTTGGCATTAACAAATATATACTTTATTTGTGTCATTTATAACTACTATATGATGTTAGACAACCTTAGGGGGGTAAAGGTTGTATTAGAATCTTTTCACTTTCAAAAATTTGTTTCTTTAATCACAACAACAGTTTAAATGCACAACAAGATATATATTTGAGATAAGGGTAGAGAGAATGATACCAACACCTTTGTTTAGAGTGGTTCACTAGTTTGGCTAATCCACTTTCTGAGACACTTCTCGAGACACAGGTCCACTATGAATGTTCTTTATGGTAGAACATAAACCTTGATACAAATACTTGAATTGATCTCTTGCTTTTGCTAGAGATGGGAATGGATCACTCACTCTCAAAATAAATACTTACAAGATGATAAATTTCTTAATGGTAATCACTCTTGTATAAGTATGACACTTGGATGATTTTGAGATTTAAATGCTTGAGTTGTTTTTCTAATCACTATTGCCAGAAATCAGAGATTTCTATCTTTTATAAACTCAAGACTTATTTTTCTTTTCACTGTTCGTTGGATTCAAATAGAGAAGTTAAAAAGTGATTCTGAGCACTTGCGGACGTCCACATTGACATGTACTGGACGTCCACATTTAATGAAGTGGTTGTGGAAAGAAGTCGTTTGTTCTCTGAGCATTTCAGAGGTGGAACTTGAGTCAAATTGTTAGAAACACATAACATTTGTCTATTTATTTGTTAATCATCAAAACAATGAGATTTATGATTTTCAAACACTTGCACCAACAATCTCCCCCTTTTTTATGATGACAAATAAATAGACATATAGACATATATAGAGATATATAATTTCTCCCCCTTTTGTCGAGATCAAAAAGGGTAACATAAAAAAAAAGCTCCCCCTCAAACAAATAGCGAGAGCTCCCCCTTAAAATAAGCTCCCCCTTGAATAAAGCATATAGATTCATTAGATGAGATAAGTTAAGGAAAACCAGATAACAATTAATAAGAGGTACGTGATTTAATACTAAACATAATTGTTTTAGAGAGAATAATAAAAATATCAGTCATCACTATCATCTAAAGTAAACTGGTGAAACTCCTCGTGGATCATCCAAACATCTTGATGCACGTCATCAATTTGTCGATTAACCGCTTCCCAACGTTCCTCTTGAAGATGTTGAAATCCCATGACAGCAGTGAGGATGTCTCGGTTGGAAACCGGCCCGGTGGAATAGAGAAAGGAGGAGGAGCTTCCGCCTCCTCATCCTCAGGAATTTGGTCACGAATATAGGCATGACGTCGACGAGATGGACCCGGTTGTGCACCCATGCGAACAAGACTTAAGCTATCCAAATGAGTTGGCTCAGGAATGGGTCTACCGACAAACCGAATGGAAGAGAGCGATTTCTTTTCTCTAACCCATCCATGCGATGTGCAATGATGAAGGCTGCATCAACAGAGATGTTTCACTCAAGACAGTAAAGGAGATAACATTGAAGACTGCTCAAGCGTTCGGTGTTGCCGGCACGACCAAGAACATTAAAAAGAAGGATTTTGTTCCAAAAACGCTTTTTGTCGGTCAAACATTGATCAGTTAATTGAGAAGGGTCAAAGTTAATTTGGATAGATGGGGCAAGAATAGATGCTAGGATAGTGTCACGAGAGACATTGACTTGACTGAGTAAAGGAGAAAAAGAGGTCGCATTAGTAAAAACACAGTTGGTGGACCTAGGAAGACCCAACAGGTTAGCAAATTAGTCTAAATCAAGCACAAAATGTTGGTTATAAAGCTGAAGAGAAATGGTTTGGGTAAACTCATTAAAGTCATACCCGACATAGAACTCAAGAATGCAATCAAATGATACTTCCCCTTTAAAGGAGAGGAAGGATTCCCACCCTATAGCAGTGAAAGCCTCAAGAGTGCCAAAATGACCCATTTCATCTAATTTTACCGGGCAACCGGGATTACATTTACGACTTTGTAAAATATCTCTATGTTCATCCCGTCGAGTAGTCCTAGCCATGTCCGGATCCAGAGGTGGAGGAGGTGCTCTAGAGGATGAAGGACGTGATCGTTTAGGACCCATCTCTGTAAAGATATAAATATTTTCATGTTTAAAAATATAACAACACAAAAAAATGAAAAATTCCCTTTTGAGAGAAATGGAAGCACAACAAAAGATGTTTTAGTGGATGAAAAAATTTGAAGAGTTGCTGTTGAAGACAAGAGAAACTTCAATTTTTGTAGAAACATAAGTTTCAAAACTAATTTATGCAAGAAGGGGAAATTAGTTCAAGAAAGATTTTAATCCAAATTTGTAAACAACATTTGAGAGTAGCAAACCACAAAGATTTCTAAGAAATATTTTAACAAAGGATTACAAACAAATGAGAAGGAATTGAAGTTTGCAGAAAAGAAGTTTACCTAAATCAGGAGAAAGAGCGAGCGTGAAGGCACAAGTGAGAAAAGTTGAAGATGACCGGCGATGGCGACGGCGTGGGGTGTCCGACGGTGGCAGCAGCGACGTTTGCTGGTAGTAAGTGATGTAGGTCGAGAGAGAAAATCTTAGGTTTTTTTGGAATGGTTTGATTTGAAGAGAAGAAAATGGAAAAAGAATCCCATCAGATGCGATGCGGACGTGCGGAAGGGAACACGCGGACGTCCGACATTAAAAAGAGAAAAATCGACCAAAAGCTCTGTTGCTTCCGCGGAAGATACGCGGACATCCGAAGTTCGCGGACGTCCGAAAGAGGATACGCGGACGTCCGTAATATGGATGATGGAATTTTTTTAATAGATGTTTTGGTTGCTTCCGTGGGATGGGTGCGGACTTCCGGAGTTGGCGGACAGCCGGTTTGAGCATGTGCGAACGTCCGTGAGAGAATTTTTTTGACTTTTTGACACAAACTCAAGGATTATATTCTATTAATCCTAATCCAAGTCTCAATTTGCAGAACGCATCTTTATTTAAGGCTTTGGTGAAAATATCAGCTAAGTTATCTTTAGAGTCAACCTTTTCAAGTATGATGTTGCCTTTTTGAACATTATCCCTTAAGAAGTGATGTCTAAGTTCTATGTGTTTAGTGCGTGAGTGCAAGACATGATTTTTACTTAAATTGATAGCACTTGTATTATCACATGGTATGGGCACTTTATTTAAATGTACCTCAAGATCCGTAAGAGTGTGTTTCATCCAAAGCACTTGGGCACAGGCTCTTGCAGCATCAACATATTTTGCTTCAGTTGTTGAAAGGGCAACAGATTGTTGCTTCTTTGAGAACCGAGATATAAGAGATTGACCAATGAATGCACAGACTCCACTTGTGCTTTTTCTATCAATGAGAGATTCACCCAGATCAGAATCCGTGTAGCATGTAACTTCCACCTCAGGTATTTTTGGATACCATAAGCCAAGGTTTGCGATTCCTCTTATATAGCGAAATATCCCTTTGACCGCTTCATAGTAAGATTGTCGAGGACTTCCTTGAAATCTTGCACACAAGCATACACTATACATAATATCGGGCCTACTTGCGGTTAGATAAAGTAAGCTACCAATCATAGCGCGATATATCTTTTCATTGAAGTCATTTCCTTCTTCATCACGAGATAACTTAATATTTGTGGTCATAGAAGTGTCCACGGGCTTTACATCCTCAAAATTAAATTTCTTAAGCATATCTTTGGCATATTTTGATTGAGTTACGAAAATGCCATCATCAAGTAGTTTAATTTGTAAACTGAGAAAGTAATTTAGTTCACCCATCATGCTCATTTCAAATTCATTTTTCATTTTTGTGGAAAATTCTTCACATAAGTGATTGTTGCTAGACCCAAAGATAATATCATCAACATAGATTTGCACAACTACCAAATCATTATTTGATTGCTTGACAAACAACGTGTTATCAACTTTTCCCATAATATAACCATTATCTATTAAGAAGGACTTTAATCTATCATACCAAGCACGAGGTGCTTGTTTAAGACCATAAAGCGCCTTCTTAAGTTTAAAAACATGAGTTGTTTTTTCAAAGATTTCAAAACCGGGAGGTTGTGTGACAAACACTTCTTCATTAATAACCCCATTTAAGAAAGCACTTTTAACATCCATTTGATAAAAGCATAGGCCAAAAGCATTCTTATGGAATCTAATCTTGCAACCAGAGCAAAAGTTTCATCATAGTCGATGCCCTCTTGTTGATTGTACCCCTTTGCTACTAAACGAGCTTTATTTCGTGTGACTCCACCGTGTTTATCTACCTTGTTACGAAAGACCCATTTTGTTCCTATGATGGTTTGACCACTAGGTTGAGGTACTAAGTCCCAAACATCATTCCTAGTGAATTGATTGAGTTCTTCTTGCATTGCCGATATCCAGTCTTCATCTTTCAATGCTTCTTCTATGGTTTTGGGTTCTATAGAGGACACAAAGGCATGGAAGGCACTATGGGCGTGAATTTGGGATCTTGTGGTCCTTTGATTTAGGTCACCTATGATTTGTTGTACGGGGTGATTTCTTGCTTCTCTTAAATTCGGATCTTCTATTCCGCGAGGGACATAACAAGGAGGTGTATTACTAGGTTCTTCTTGACTTAAAGAGGGTTGAAGTCATAAATTTAAGGTTCTAAGGTTCCGAGCCAAAGTTTCTTCCTCATTCATGTTATCGTCTACTAGAGGAGGACTTGGCTTTGGTGGAGATTCATCAAAGCTTACATTTAAGGATTCTTCAACTACCATGGTGGTCTTGTTAAGGACTCTATATGCTTTGCTATTACAAGAGTAACCTAGGAAACTACCTTCATAGGCCTTGAGATCAAATTTTGTTAACTAATCTTTATTGTTTAAAATGTAACACTTGCACCCAAAAACTCTAAGGTGACCTATGGAAGGTTTTCTACCTCGATATAGCTCATATGGTGTCTTCTCTAGAATGCCTCTAACTAAGACATGGTTCAAGACATAGGTCGCGGTAGCTACGACATCACACCAAAACATTTGGGGTATATTTTGCTCATTTAACATAGTACGACTCATTTCTTGCAAAGTTCGGTTCTTCCTCTCAACAACCCCATTTGATTGAGGAGTTCAAGGAGCCAAGAAGTTATGAGTGATTCTGTACTTGTTACAAAATGCTCTGAATTGCGTTTCATTATCGAATTCTCTTCCATGGTCAGTACGAATAGAAACAATCGTACAACCTTGTTGGTTTTGAATTCTCTTACCTAAGATTTTGAATTTTTCGAAAGCTTCATTCTCATGCTTTAAAAATAAAGTCAAAGTGTAGCGAGAAAAATCATCAACAATTACAAGTGTATAGAAATTTCCTCCATAGCTTTGGATTGCCGAGGGACCGAAGAGATCCATGTGGAGTAATTCTAACACTCTCTTTGTTGAGACCATATTTTTGGATTTATGAGAAACATGGACTTGTTTTCCGATGCGACATGCATCACAAAAATGATTATCAAACTTGATTGTAGGGAGGTCGCTTACAAGATCTTTATTTTTCAATTTTTGAATCAAACGAAGGTTTGCATGCCCTAGCCTTCTATGCCACAAGGTAGTATTATCATGTATGGACGATAAACACGTAAGATTGTTAACATGCGTTTTACAAATATATAAGTCTCTTTTTTTAACACCTGTTAGGATTACCTTGCCATTTCTAATTATCTCACATTCATTTTCTTTGAAGAGAACATGGATATTATTCTTGCATAATTGACCAACACTTAGCAAGTTAAAATTCAAGTTACTCACATGCTCGACATTTGAAAATCTAACATTGTTGCAAGCGATGTTACCTCTACCGATAACCTTTCCTTTTGCATTTCTGCCAAAGACAACTTGTCCACCATCACATTCCTCATATGATGAGAATAGACTTTATTTCCGGTCATGTGACGAGTGCACCCACTATCAAGAATCCAATCTAGATCTTCGATTTCATTTCCAAAAATCATCTACATAAAATCATTAGAAAAAAACTAGGTTCCTAATGATTCATGGGTAAGAGTTAAAGAATTAAACATCCAAAACCCAACATCTCATTGGTCCGGGATTATTAGTCAAAAACACCCTTAGCTAGCCATCTAGGAGTTATCTTTATTCTTTGATTGTTTTCATCATACACAAAATAAGGTGTTAGTATATTTATTCTTCTTCTAACTTCGGAGTGATTTTGGTTATACATGTTACCCATCTTATTTTTATTTTGAATGACATTCCTATTAGGAATGTAGTTTTTATTTTGTGTGTGAGGGGATCTATAAGAAAACTTGTTTGACATCACTTTTGAATTCACAAAGGATTTAATAGGACAACTATTCGAAACAAGTTTATTGCTAACTCCTTCACTTTTAGAAGGGTTACCTATCTTCGAAGCTTTTACAAAAACAAAGGTTTTGAAGGAGTTTTGGTACTAGATTCACTGTGAGAGTCATTAAAACCGAGACCACGTTTATCACCAAACTTTCTTTGCATTTTCAACATATTGAGCATTTTTTCATTTCCATCTTTGAAGTTTGAAGCCATTTGATTTTTTCTTTCAAAATCTTCACATTTTGAATTTAGATAGGCAATCTCAATCTTCAACTTATCACATTTAGCACATAAATCATTTTCACTAATTCCTTTTTCTAGACAAGCAACTTTTTCATTTAGCTTAACACAAGAATCAAACTTTTCTTTTTCACTCAATTTCTCTTTTAAGCATGCAATCTCTTTGTTCATATCCTCGTGTATCTTAGTGTCATAGGCAATTTTTTTGTTAAGATCATGAATCTCTTTTTCTTGTAATATAAGCGATCTACTCATTTCTTTGTTGGTTTCACTATATTTCTTAGCAAGGTTAACCATTTGATTATATGATTTTTCCAGTTCATCAAGATCTTCATCCTCATGCATATCATCATTGCTATCATAGCAATTATCACTATAATCACTATCATCATCAGTTGAGTAGCAAGTAGTTACCTCTTTCTCATGGTCGGCCATGAGACATATTTCTTCCTTTCTTTCATCTTCTTCACTGTCACTCCAAGCTCCTCCAACAAACGCCCTTTGAGTGTCGCTTTGCTTTGCTCGTTTGGGACACATATTTGCGTAGTGATTCTTGTGTCCGCATACGTAACAATAATCATTGTTACTTGAGTTGTCATTGAAGTTCTCGCGGCTATTGAACTTGTTGAATCGTTGAGGTCTTCCATTTCTTCTTGGAAATCTTGAAGTACGATTCTGTTCTCGATCATTTCCATCTCTTCGATTGAAGTTTGACCTATCATTTCTTGCAAAATGTTTGTTAGTTAAAAATTTATTAAAACTCTTTACCAAAAGTGCAATGTCGTTTGTAGAGTCTATCTTCTCGGGTTCTTCTTTGGGTTGACTAGCTTTTTTGTCTTTAGTCTTTTCTTTCGCAATGTTGGCTTGAAGGGCCAATGATTTCTTCTTTCCTTGACATCGAGCTTTGTTTCTCTTTAGAGCTATTTCGTGAACATTTAGGTTGCCAATGAGATCATCCAACTTCATTTTTGAAAGATCACGAGAATCTTCCAAGGATGTTATTTTTGGCATCCACTCCAGAGGTAGAGCTCGAAGGATTTTCCGTACATAATCTTCATTTTCATACACACGGCCTAATCCTTTCAATGTAGTCATGATGAGGTTAAAACGTTTAAATATAGAATCAATTTATTCATCTTGAGTCATTTCAAACAATTTGTAGTCATGAACCAAAATATTTATTTTGCTACTTTTAACTTGTGAGTTTCCTCGATGAGTATCATTTAAGCTTTGCCAAATTTCATTAGCGGTTTTACAAGTAAAGACTCTCTCAATTTCATCTGAATTTAAGGCAGCATAAATCATATTTTTTGCTTCAAAGTTCAAACAATTCCAAGTGTCATCATTATTAGACCACTCAGCAATAGGTTTTTCAACACTTTTGCCATCTTGTATTTTTGTGGGAACAAAATTTCTGTTAGCAATAATATCCCACATTTTTCTACTTTTATCCCGAACATGACATTCAAAGAGCTCGGCCCAAATGCCAAATTTTTCGATGTCAATAGGAGGTGGTTTAACAGATAGAGAGCCTTCATGATGAGCCATTATGTGACAAATTTGTTTTTTTTTAAACTTGTTAAACTTGTGAAATATTTGAAAGACCCGTTCTGATACCAATTGTTAGACAACCTTGGGGGGGGGGGGGGGGGTAAAGGTTGTATTAGGATCCTTTCACTTTCAAAATTTGTTTCTTTAATCACAACAACACTTTAAATGCACAACAAGATATATATTTGAGATAAGGGTAGAGAGAATGATACCAACACCGTTGTTTAGAGTAGTTCACCAACTTGGCTAATCCACTTTCCGAGACACTTCTCGAGACACATATCCACTATGAATGTTCTTTATGGTAGAACATAAACCTTGATACAAATAATAGAATCGATCTCTTGCTTCTGCTTGAGATTGGAATGGATCACTCACTCTCAAAGTAAATACTTATAAGATGATAAAGTTTTTAATGGTAATCACTCTTGTATAAGTATAACACTTGGATGATTTTGAGATTTGAATGCTTGAGTTGTTTTGCTAATCACAATTGCCAGAAATCAGAGATTTCTATCTTTTATAAACTCGAGACTTATTTTTCTTTTCACTCATCGTTGGATTTAAATAGAGAAGTTAAAAACTGATTCTGAGCACTTGCGGACGTCCACATTGACATGTCCTGGACGTCCACATTTAATTAAGTGGTTGTGGAAAGAAGCCGTTTGTTCTCTGAGCATTTCAGAGATGAAACTTGAGTGCGGACGTCCGGCTGCATCTCACGGACGTCCGCGGCCTACTTTTCACCAACCCACATTAACTGCTAGTCTTTTCATCTCTTTTCAATTCAACAACTTTTCAAACGTTCGGAAATAATTTTGAACCAAATATTTTGTTTGAATTCAGTATTTTCAAAAGATAGATTTTGTTTGGTTTTTAAAGTATCCAAGTGGTATATTATTTTGAGTGTATTTACAGTTAGGAAATATGAAGACTAATACTAGTACACATCCAGTCTTGACTTCTTCAGAAAAAGTCTTCGTGTTTCCATTTCTTTGAGCTGGAATACTTGGAATAACTGAGATGATGCTTTTCCATTATTCAGAAGCTTTGTTTTACACACTTGGATCAAATTGTTAGAAACACGTAACATTTGTCTATTTATTTGTTAATCATCAAAACAATGAGATTTATGATTTTCAAACACTTGCACCAACATATGATATATAAAATCATCAAACAACTTTTAGGGACAACTTCTAGTTCTGTCTTATCCATTCCTAGTCCTACCAAACACGAGACAAACATTTGTCATGTACAGTCATCTTCCCTCCATTAATTATGTAAGGAGTTTTTTCCCTTATGTTACCTCATATTTGCTATGTTATTATACACATACTATTTTAAATTTTATTATGTAATTTAATAGATGTTATTTACATTTTCAAATTATTAATAAAACAAATAATGTAATTATAATGGAGTAAATGACAAGTTTGGTCCATATGGTTCACAGTTTTACCCAACATTGGTCCCAAAATCAAAATAGATACAATTATGGGACTCGTGGTTTACATTCTCACATGCCAGGAGTCCCTGACACTAATGGAATAAAAAAAACCCTTAACCCAAATAAATAAGAGGGTATTTTAGTTCTTTCGTCCTTAATTTTGTATTTACTAAATAAATAAATTATACATAGAGAGAGATGCACCCTAACAAAACCAGGGAACCCAACCTTGCATCGCTAGATTACCCTATCTCTCCCCGATTTTCGACAACCCACCCTTTTACCTCCCATATTTTCCAGCAATCCCCTCCCTTACCCCTTCTCTTGTCATCTCTTCCCACATCCTCCGTCAACGTCCTCTATTTTTTTACAAATCCTTAAACCTTTACCCCCTCCCTATTCCCTCTGATCGTCCATATGGTTCCAGAGCAAAAACCAACAACAAAAAAACCTAACCCATTTCAAAAACCATAAAACTCACTAAACTTTGACCCCCCACACACACACATATATATATATATATATATATATGTGTGTGTGTGTGTGTGTGTGTGTGTGTGTGTTCTTGGATGTAGATGATGATGGATTCGTGTAACATCCTCTTTTTACCCTGAGAAATGTTACGTAGTCTTAAACAAATTCTTCGTAGATAATCTAAACTAAAATTAAAATTTTAGACCGTTTACGACTGAAGACTTATAACAAACAGTAAATACGTAAGTTGAATGTTAATCATCACATATCGGGTTGCGTTACAAACTTTATTCATAAAAGATGTATGAACATAAATACTAAAATTAAATGGACATGGAAAGTTTCCATGTGTGTCATTTTTCTTTTTGGGGAAGGGTGTCTTAGGCTATGCCTCGATTAATCCCTTGCCAAATTATGACTGTAAGACATCAGCCCTGATTAAACCTCAGTGGCCACAAATGTTGTGTACGCCTGGATTCGAACCCTGGGCAGATGAGATATTCCACCACATCCCCAGGGCGTTAACCAGTACGTGTGTCATTTTTCTTTGTTCAACCTGAAACGTTCTATTCTTGATATGCGTACTATCGTCAACTTATAAATCTTGGTGCGTTTAAGGTTTGCGTGAATAACTGTAACATCCCATATTCTAAGGGGTTAATTTAAAAATAAATATATCATAAGTTTAGGGGTAGAAACGTTTTCTAAGAGAAACAAAAGGGGGGTGTAGTGTCGAATAGAAAAAAGGGATAATGGCTTTAGAAGTCACAATTTTACCCATTTCTTCCCCAAATCGACCACCCCAAAGCATATTTTTACCTTGACTATTGCCTCTTCCCCACTCAATTTTACTTGGTGACCCTACCAAAATTTTTAAAAGAACCCACTTAATCCTCATATTTGAGATTTGACTCTTTAAGCTTCCTTTTTATTTTTATTTCTAGTATTTTTAAATATAAGACTTAATTGTTAATTACTTTTGTATACTATATGTTTATTAAATAACTGAAGTATCAAAATTTTTAAAAGAACCCACTCAATCCTCATAATTGAAGTATCAATGTGGCGATACTAACTTAAGTTCGACCAGTAACCAAAATTCCTGCATCCGTCATTGCTCACCACCATATGCCTCACTCAAATCCCTCGAAGTTACTTAATTTCTCCATCATTGTATCTCCTCGAGGTATCAAATTTATTGTTTTTTTCTTTACATATTACCTACGGTTCATATTATCTTGTTCTTGTGTCAAATCTTTGAATTATTAAGATATATCGGATGTATTTCATATAATAGATATGAATTAGTTTAATTTTCATTGTTGTTTGCAAGGTTTAGAAGGGTTCAATAAAGAATTAAGGATGGAATTCTCAACATTTGAATTTGATATAGAAAGGTGAAATACTTGATATAGTCTGTCCCTTAGCATCACTAAGGTGTTATTACATGGATTCAAGGAAGAAAATTGCACTCAAATCATATTTTATTGGGAGATCAACATGTGAGTACAAAATAGATTACTTTTTCTAAAAAGTCAAACTGTTTTACATAAAACCTAAATTATATAATTTTAAGCAAAATTAAAGGTTAAGATTAAAGGGATGGAGCCATAAAAGGGGTTTAATGAACAAATTACCATATCATGTAATTTTGATGGATGTTCAAAGTTAAAGATTGTGGGTATTCGGTTTGAACCAAAATATGGGAAATTATATGTTAGATGGATTTAAGTGAAAAACGAATAGGAGAACCTTCTAAGCATATCTTAAATGGTAAAATAATCATGTTTTGAAGGTTAGAATTCAAACCAAGAGTTTTGAAAGATATATGGGTAAGTGGTCGGTTGAATTAGATGGTTGTTAAAACTTGTAAAAATCATAATAAATCACTCGTAACTCGGATTTAAGCGTATAATATCTTGTTGGAACCGTTAGGATGTATGTTACAAGTTTTTGTGATGATAAAGATGCAACTAGGATTTTAAGTAGATCAAAAACTGACTTTCAGATTTGTCCATTTTGTTTAGACGTGAAAAAAATGTGATTTTTATAAATCTAAGTTAAAATGGTTTTACAACTGGTTAGAGTGATTCGTAATGAACTGAAAAGGATTGTTTGAATGCGTTGGTAGACTATATGTACTGATATAAGATTCAAGAGCACCGAGACATGGGCTCCAAGTTGCTGACTTTTAGGGAATTTATGTTTATTCGTTGTGGACATTTGAGGTGAAATCACTTATATACTTAATTTGTACTTGGGCTAAGGAAGCTTGGGGCCTATTCTTCTCACCCTTGTTTAAGAAGAAGCCCTCTTTTGTTAAAAAAACATACTTACTATGTATTCTTGATTCATTAACTTTACTTGCTTTCTAGTTTTTAATCTCTTTTGTGTCTAAACAATTCCCAAGCTGACATTTCCTTTTGTTTGCACAAGATTTCAAGTATTCAAGAATCCATGACTTACTTTCGGTTAATTTTTCGGTTTCATTTCAGATCTAGCCTTGAACTCGTAGCTTACGATGAATTCTAAATTCGGTTTGTGGTTCGTGTCCAAGTAGTTGTAATCTCTGTTTACTAGTGTTTAATGCAAGTTTTTATGATTTGAAGTGAAACTTTTCGTGCAAGTTATTGTACTTCTGCAATACCCTACAACAATGTTCTTCATTTCTTTACTTTCCTTTACTGCTTTGAGCATTACATTTCCATGATTATATTATTTTCATTTACGTTCTGACACTTTAATTCCCATCATTTTTATTTTCGAGCAACTTACTTTCAGTCTTTTACACTCCTGGAGTAGTTAGTTACTTGCACGCCAAGTTTCCTTTATTATCTTTGGTTTACGCAATTTACTTTCAGTAACTTTCCATTTTCGTAATCTTACATCTTTCGTAAGAAAAAATCGAGTAATGATGAGCTAATCGACTTAGTTTGGAGTGTAAGGCAGCGTTAAGACCGGAACCAATGTGAAATTAGAGAGGTGTTTTAAATATATCACTTTCATCCAACTATTAATTTAGGTTATTATTTTTCTTTGAAGATCACATATAAGTAATTTGTGAGTTCCAGATTGATCAGGTAACAACAATTCAATGAGAAATAACAAGAACAATTGATGATTTCAACTTGTCATCCCTCTCATATTCAAGATTCAAGATAGTTACAAAGGTTTGAATGAAAAACACAACTATCTCTCTCTCTCTCAACAATTAAGCTCTCAACTTGTCTAATGAATCGCTTATGAAAGTCTAATGAAAACTCTAACCTAATTCTAAGGTTAAGACTAACCTTATATACTTAGGCCTTTAAACAAACAAAGCCTAAGCCCATTAAGCAAATAAGCCCATATACCATAATTAAGGCTTTTACAAAAATAATTAATCTAATTAAGCACTATATAATTATTTATATATCTTTCTAAGATGTAGGACATTTATGGTCCTAACAATCTCCCCCTAAAGATATATAAATAAAAATCGGTCTTGAAATCTTCAAGACTTAATCTTCTCTTCTTCTTGAATCTTTGAAGCACTTCGGCGTTGCTTGTCTTCATGTCTTTTACCGCACCCCCTTGAATAAAGCTCTTGAATTTGAATTCAGCTTTAAAAGAACTTGTAGAACCAATATGCTTGATGGAGGAAGAAATTTGAAGCGAACACCACTTGATAAGGAATGAGAAGAGTTGATTACTTGTAAGCACTTTGAAATCTTTTCTCTTTGATAAAATCTCGGAACTGATCAAATAACAGTTACTCCCCCTCGGCTTTTGCATGGGGACTTCTTTACCCCCCCTCGGCTTTTGCTAACTCCCTCTCAACTTGATATCCGGTGTCTTTGAATCTGTACCCTTTCTCTCCCTCATGATGAGTAGGAGCATCCGGAGCATCATGCACGTTCAAAGACAATAGTAACGAGTAGCAAAAAAATTCCAGATCAAAATGGGGTAAAAATCTAACACAGAAACACATTAGTAACTGTTATCACAACAATTAAAAAATTGTGTGGCCTATGTTCAGAGTTGGCATTGGGGTATCTCTGATAGGACTTCCAGTTATCACTGAAGTAAAATTTTAAAAATTACTTCTCAAACTGTTTCGGCAATATCACAAAGATATGCAAATGGAATCACAAAGACTCGTGCATGTGTGAAAGAAATAAATTCTATCTGTTTGGCTCAAAATATTGAGTTAACTCGAGACGCAAGTTAAAATCAATTGACACAGTGATTAGAATATGAAGTTCGGAGACCGAAGCTGATGTTTTTCTGTTTCAATATCTAAAACCTCCGAGTGAGGAATAGATAGATTATGTGCTAAATCTCCGTGAATATCTTAAACAAGCATCTGTTGTGAGATACTTGAGTAGCTGGGTGGGGTGACACAAGTTATCGACACTGGGTCCATGTCTGTTTCAATATTCATCTCCAAAGAACGAGAATGAATAGATTGTGTGGTTACCCGGATAACTGACTCGGTTTGGTAAAGACCAATATTTCTTTTAAGTCCTGTCACAGCCTCACCATATTCTTTTCACTCCAAACTCATCTATCATCTAGACCCCTCACTGTTGTCTATAAAGGATGTGTTTCTTGGGTAGGTCCTTCCGGTTCTGGATTGACCATAGAAACGATGTAAGTCCTAACACTCATTCATGCATCGAGTGGAACAGTTTTGAAAACAGTGAAGTACGAGTTCTAAACTGAAGTGTTTAGAAGTCATCTTTTAAGATCGAGTTCTGATCTGAGATGATCAGAAGTCATAAAAATGAAGTCCGAGTTCTGATCTGAAGTAATCAGAAGTCATTAAATCATTTGAAATATATAATTTCAAGAAACAAGATCAAGCGCAAAACAGAATGACTCAGTACGCACATTATGTTCAAAAACTGAAACAATGATTAGAAAGTTTAATTGTGAAGAACAAGTCACAATTAATATATCAGATAAGAATGGAATCATTTTCAAGAAATGGGGAGCTTGGAAAACAACTAGGAATTCAAATGAGTGTATTTCCATCGAAAAGCAACAACCATTTGAGACATGGAAATAACTAAATCAAGAAAAATTGACACGTGGCAATCATGGAATTTAAAATTGGAGAATAACAAACACAAGTTAGTTATTCAGAATGAATTACCACGGTCTTTGAATTCAGTTGAAGTTCACTTACCTTTTATACGATAGTACTCCCCCTCAAAATTGGCATAACCTTTGAATGCAGTCATGTGAAAAGAATGTTCTGACCTAAGCACACATGACATTTCTGCAAAACATATTAGACAGATTTTGGTATCCATCTTTTGATGGATACTTGTTGGTTAAATACCCTATGAGGACCAGGGATACTATAAGAACCATACCAATGAGAAGAATATTTACGATCAACAAACTCATTCGAACCACAATAAGAACAACACAACTTCTGTGTAGATAAGTTGATCAGCTTATTAACAGAGTAAGCACGATCAGATTTCACAAAAGGTTTAACGTAGAAAGCTTTGTTGTTCTTGTCATTCTTAACAGAGACGAATGACTTTGGAGCAGGAGCAGATCCTTTAACTCTCCAAACCATGTTTACTTTCTTGAAAGATTGATTATCTTTATTATCAACACGAGAATTATAGAAAAGATTGGAAGGTCTAATCTGATCTTTTGAAAAATCATTTGATTTGACAAATTTCTTTGAAGAACGATTTGTAGAAAAAAAACTTGAAGCATAAGAAGGTTGAACACCTTTGAAATTGCTCTCTTCAAGTTTCTTGACTTTAACGACTAAGGCATTTCGTTCTTTGAGAATTAAATCAACTTTCTTTTGTAGATCAGATTTAACCATTTGTTCCTTCAAAATCTCGGTTGCAAATCCAGATAATCTCTTTGTAAGTTTAGAAATCTCAGTTTGAAAGATCTTTCTTTCGATTGCAAAATCATCTTTCAAACATTTTGCTCTAAAGCCTTCAACTTTCCTTTTCTCAGTCTCTTTGCTTAGAATGTCTAATTCTTTCTCCAATTCGGATATTTTCAAAGAAAGTTCTCCATTCTTTTTAGAAAAAGATTTGCGTTCAGTTTCAAACTTTTCTCTTTCTAAAATCAAAACCTTTTCAAAGTTGGAGATTTGTGTTGAAAGTTTTAGACATCTAAGCTCAAGACTCTTCTTCTCATCAAGAGATTTGGTTGAAAGACCAGATTGCTTTTGTAAAAGCAATTGTTTTTCTTTTTCAAAACATTCTTTCTCCTTTTCAAAAACCTTTTCAAAAATAGTTAGTTTACTTTTAAGTTCAAGGTTTTCACAGTTGAGGAGTTTACCTTTCTCTTCTTCTTCAGCAAGCTTCTGAGAACTATTCCAGATTTGAGATTTTAGTTCCTTCAGTTCTTTGATGTATTTGCTGACCAATTCATCTGCTTGCTTGACATTCTTTTCATATCGTCTTTCTTGCTCTTTCTCAGTCTTCCTGATATCATCTCGTGATGATAGAACAGATAGCTTCTTTTTCAGCTTAGTATTTTCAGTTTCTTATAAACTCTCCTTCAGGTCAAACTCTTCTTTGTCTTTTGTCACTTGGTTTTGAAGCTCAGTGAATTTCTTTGACAATTCAGCATGGTTATTTCTTAACCTAACGTTGGTAGCTTCAAAATCTTTCGACTTTCTATCAGCCTCTTGAAACTTCTTGTGTAAATCGTTAATTTTGTCTTGTGTATAACAAGATAGATACAAAAAATCACGTATGTCATCTGAATTGAAATAATTCATTGTTACCTGAAAATTTGATCGTTGATCGGTGTTACTTTGAAGAATAAAACTCGTGGAAGAAAAATCAAAAAATTAAAATTTGAAAAACAAATCTAAAAATAAATCCGTTTCCAAAAATTAAGATCTGATTATTATCGGAATTCGAACGAACGAAATCACTCTTCGAGAATGAAATCTGCAAGAAAAACAAGCCAAGTTAGATCAAACACGACGAAAAATAAGTCACAAAAATAATAATAGTCGCGAATAATTGCAAATCGTCGCAAATAATCTCAAGCGTCACAATTTTTTTTCAAGTCGATCGTTAAGAAAAATCGCAACTTTCTTTAAAAACTTTTAATCACGAGACGTGCGGTAACTCAGGTACCGTCGAGAAATTACCAATAAAAAATTACCAAAACACAACTTACCGGATGAAGTTGGTTTACCGGATAACACACTTTCCGGACAAAGAACACTTACCGGACGAGTGAGAACGTACCGGATGATGAGTGAACTTTTCGGATAAATGATATAAACAAATACTTACCGGGTAAAGAAAATTGAGACTTACCGGACGAAGTTGGTTTACCGGATAACGCACTTTCCGGACAAAAGAACACTTACGGGGTGTGAATGCTTACCGGTTGAAGATGGTTTACCGGATAATGCACTTTCCGGGTGGTTGAGATTCTTACCGGACAACAAGTTGTGACTTACCGGGTGAAAAAGATTTACCGGAAAGATGGAGTTTCCGGACAAATGGAGTTACCGGATGAAAGAGATTTGTGACTTACCGGGTGATGATGTTCTCGCAAAAATGATGCTTACCGGATGAAACGACTAGGACTTACCGGATGTAAGTGAATTGAGACTTACCGGACATGGACTGCAACTATGGTAAAAACAATTGCCAACTAAATGGAAAAATAAATAAAATTGAGGTGAAAGCATGCACGTGATGGTATCAATTGTTTGAATAAGCAATCACAAACAAACAATTGAGGTCAAACAAACAATTTGGGTCAAACATTGCAGCTTAAGCAATGAGGTTACCGGGAAAAAATGGGGTTATCGGGAAAAATTTGAGAGGTTACCGGGAAAAATTGTATCCAGTAACTTGAAAAAAAAAATCACCCGGTAACTTTCAATAATTCTATCCGGTAACTTTTGAGTTACCCGGAAAGTTACCAGGTAACCTTGAGATTTAAGAGAACTTACCCGGAAACAACAACTGGTTGAAAAATCGGATCAGGGATCGATAGGGTTGCTTGATTTCACTCCTGTAGGGTTAGATTTTGACAAAAAAACACAAACACAAACAAACCCAAATCGATTTCTAAGCAAATTATATCATATTTTTCAATAGTCACCACAGAAAAAATTGAAGAACACCAAAAAACTCAAGATTTGATTTTTAACTTGAACAATTAATACCTTTGAGAATTGATATTGACGTAGATAAAGACTAGAATAAAGCAATTAAACAATCGAGATATACCAGAGAAATATTTAATCGATAAAAGAACTTTGCAATCCCGATTGAAGAACGATTTTCTTCAATAAAAACTGCTGTATTTCGAAAATAATCTGGGAGCCTTCTGGACCTCAAACTATTAATCTAACCGTTCAGAATGTGAAACGGAATGTGGTGGAGCTACTGTCCAAAAATCGTGACGATCCGACGGTTCAATCTCCGGGAATAGGCAAAACGGCTCGCTGCGTTTTCCAGAAAAACCACTACGAAAATTCTAGTTTTTCCTTTCTTTCGTTCGATTTCTTTCGTATCTTCAAATCACCGATTCTGCTCTGATACCAATTGTGAGTTCCAGATTGATCAGGTAACAACGAATCAATGAGAAATAACAAGAACGATTGATGATTTCAACTTGTCATCCCTCTCATATTCAAGATTCAAGATAGTTACAAAAGGTTTGAATGAAAATCTTAACTATCTCTCTCTAAACAATTAAGCTCTCAACTTGTCTAATGAATCGCTATGGAACTTCTAATGAAAGGCTAACCTAATTCTAAGGTTAAGACTAACCTTATATACTTAGGCCTTTAAACAAACAAGGCCTAAGCCCATTAAGCAAATAAGCCCATATACCATAATTAAGGCTTTTACAAAAATAATTAATCTAATTAAGCACTATATAATTATTTATATATCTTTATAAGATGTAAGACATTTATGGTCCTAACATAATTGCTAACTAATTATACTTATGAAAATGTTAGCTTTCAAAGTTACAATAAATATGAAAATATGTGGTGATATGAAAAGAATATAAAGAGATTTAGTATCTAAAACTTCTTATACTCCTACGTGGTAGGATGGTAATACTGTGCAGTGCTAAGATTAACGACGTTTAACATAATTGATGTCATATCGATAACAATGGGTCTGTATGAACTCTTGGGATGCCTTCTGACGCGATAGTTGATACTTGTGACAATACCATAGCACGATCATGTGGTACTATAGGACTCGCCAATGGTGCTATAACATTTTTGTACCAGATCATTTGTTTTTGTCTTAACAAACCTTTGCACCACTTACTTCTTTTACGACTGATTTTCTTAGTTGATAATTCACACGCACACCAAACAAGCCCTGGGATTTCGTTATCTAAATTGCCTTTTAAATATTGGACTTTTGAGAAACTTCTACAAGCCTTCCATGTGAATCGATATTTAAGACTTGTACCGTTATTACTTGTTAAGAGAAAACAATAGATCAAAATGTATATTTGCGTTGAGATTTGTTTGCATGAATCTTGAGGTTGTGTAAACTTCATAACAACTATCATCGATGGCCCCTATGCTCATCAAAGCGTGAGAGAGAGAAATAAGGCTATATCGATGGTGTGCTAGAGTAGTCGCCGATGATTCATCGAGCCACGGGCATGGAAGAGTTGTCAGTGTATTGTATATAAATTATAAATATTATATAATATACTTTTTTAAATAAAATAAAATAGTAAATAGACCAAAATACCCTTTCTTTAACCTAGTTTTTTTTAATACCAAAAGTTAGAGGACATGACTTGATCCTTAACGAAAATGAAACAAAAGGACTGAATTTGTAATTTACCCCTTTACTTTATTTTCAATTACAAAAATAAAAATGAATTTGAAATCAATATTCAACAGCTAGCTAGCTATTCAGTCGCTTCGCTACTGCACTTCGATACAAACGAAGTGGCCTCCAATCTCCATTTTTCTCTCCGAACTATAAGCGCCGATTTCCCCAAACACATCTTCACACTCAAACCATTTCAATCATCTCCCACTTGTTTCGATTCGATTCGATTTGATTAAGTTCTTGTTTTCCCTATCAACAAATCAGTTTGATTTCCTGACAATCAATGGCTCAAATGGTTGCTACCAAGTTGGCTCATAATTCGTTTGTGTGCCCTAGCTCCTCTTCCGCCTCTCTTAACAATCAGATTGAAAAGATTAAACCTAGTGGTTTCGTTTCCAAAGTTCTGATTGCTAACAATGAACGAATTAGCCATATCCATAGCCACCACCGTGTTCTTAGCGTCACTGCAAAGAGACAGGGGGTGGAAGTTCTTCCCGTTACACCCGAAGACGTGCCCAAGGTCGTATATCGCTTTACTTTTCCTTTTGATCTGGATTTATTGATGTATATTAGACTAATATAATTAAGGGGTGTTGTTGTAACTTGTTCCCCTATATATATTGGTCTCTGTAGTAGCTTTGTAAATCATCAGATTATTTATTAATATGGTATCAAGAGCCTTGACCCCTTCCCTTCCTCTCCCTCAATAACTGATCTGTCTCCCTCCATAACCTATCATCCCTTCCTCTCCCTCCCCTCTCGTCTTCTCTTGATCACCGGAACCTCCATGGCCGCCTCCTCCTCCCAAGACACCACTCTTCCCATGAACACCATCCTTCATCTTATCACCATTCGCCTCTCCTCCACAAATTACCTGCTGTGGAAGAATCAAATGATCCCACTTCTTAATTATCAACTTCTTCTCGACCACGTTGACGGTTCCTCTCAAGCCCCGCCATCCCAACTTTTGGTTGATGCCAAGCCGACCGTGAATCCGGCTCATGCGGTGTGGCTCGCCGCTGATCAACGTGCTGTCATCCTCCTCCAAGCTTCGTTAACCGAGGAGGCCTTCTCGGAGATTGTGGGTCTCTCCACCGCTCGTGATATTTGGTTGGCCCTTGAAGCCGCCTATGGAAATTCCTCTATGGAGCGTGTTCAGAATCTTCGTGACCAACTTCGTCTTCTCTCTAAAGGTACCTCAAGTGTTTCCGAGTTTGGTCGTAAATTTAAGGCTATTTGTGACCAACTTGCGGCCATTGGTCACGCAGTTGTTGAATCGGACAAAACTCATTGGTTCCTTTGTGGTCTTGGTGGTTCGTTTGAAACTTTTTCAACGGCCATTCGTGCCTCCCGCACCCCACATGCCTTCCGTGATTTACTTGCACAAGCCGAGGGGCATGAATTGTTTCTCCGATCAATCCATGGAATAGCCGCCACCACCGTGGCTTTCTCCGCTGAAACTGCCTCGACGCAGCCATCTCTCGGTGGTGGTGGTCGGAGCTTTCGCGGTGGTCGTGGCCGTTGCCGTCGCCCTCCCCATTGCCAACTATGTCGCCAAAATGGCCATTATGCGAATGTGAGTCCTCAACTTACCACTTTTACTTCACCATCCCCCACAAATGAAACTGATCTTGCCAAGGCTTTTCTTGCAAAGTGTCACGTGAATACTTCCGGTCCGGATTGGTATGTTGATTCTGGTGCCTCCGATCACATGGCCTCTTCCGCGGGTTCGGTTTCTCAACCTGAGCCATTTGGTGGTGATGGTTCGGTTCAATTTGGAAATGGTAATAGTCTCCCTATTTCTTCTATTGGGACTTCCACACTTGCAAATGGTATCTGCCTGCGTGATGTTTTGGTGGTCCCGCACCTTACCAAAAATTTATTGTCCATTAGTAAACTAACATATGACAATGATGTGGATGTGCTTTTCTCCAAATCTTATTGTTCTATTCAGGATCGACTAACGAAGCGAGTTCTAGCTCAAGGAAAATGTGATCGTGGACTTTATGTGCTATCCTCCTCACCGAAGGCTTATGCGTTTTTTGCTAGGACCAAATCCAAGGCGTCGTTTGAACTTTGGCACTCAAGATTGGGGCATGTGTCGTTTGACACTATTTCTGTTTTGAATAAACTTGGACATTTGTTGGTTTCTTCTATTTTACCAAAACCAGTTACTTGCTCACCTTGTCAACTTGCTAAATCACACCGGTTGCCATTTGATGATAATAACAAACGTGCCTTACATGTGTTGGATTTGGTCCATTGTGACCTTTGGGGTCCGTCACCGGTTTCCTCGGTTGACTCCTATCGATATTATGTGACATTTGTGGATGACTTTTCTCGATTCACATGGCTATACCCGCTCAAGTCCAACTCCGATTTCCATGTCATTTTTTCAATGTTTATTACGTTTGTGCAGAATCAATTTTCCTCCAAAATTAAGGTTTTTCAAAGTGATGGGGGTACGGAATTTTTAAATCACAATGTCAAGACATTATTAACCAAGCATGGCATTTTTCACCAAATTTCTTGTCCATATACCCCGCAACAAAATGGGCGGGTTGAACGCAAGCATCGACATATTGTTGAAACCGGGCTTGCCATGATGTTTCATGGACACATTCCTGCCTCTTATTGGGTTCATGCTTTCAGCTCCGCGGTTCACATCATTAATCGCCTTCCCACAAAAGTACTCTCCATGAAGTCCCCATTTGAAGTTCTGTTTGCACGGGTGCCATCCTATGACAATTTTCGACCTTTTGGGTGTCGGGTATACCCACATTTACGTGATTACTCGGAGCATAAGTTATCTCCACGGAGCATTCCGTGTGTTTTTATCGGGTACAACTCCCAATACAAAGGCTATCAATGCCTTGATCCGGTGTCATCTCGAGTTTTTATCACTCGCCATGCCCGGTTTGATGAGTCGTGTTTCTCGTTTAGTGCTTCTACTAAGGATGCACCCCTCACCACCTTACCTTTGCACTCCTTTTTGGCAGACATTCCCCTACCACTGGTTGCTTACCCGACACCCGTTCATCCATCAACACCACCACCACCACCCGTTTGTGGTTTTTGCGATGATACCACCAACCCGGTTGATGCCACGCCACCACCGGATCCCCCGGTTGATGCCACGCCACCACCGGTTCCTACGCGGCATACGGATTCCCCGGTTGATGCACCCGATGCCACGTCACCACCGGATTCGACACCATCTCAAACTCAGCACCCCATGGTCACTCGGGCCAGGGCGGGCATATTTAAACCACGCTATCGGGCTGATTTATCTCATTTTCAGGACCATAGTTTCTTTTCGGCACTGTTAACTACTCGGGATCCTACCTCCTACTCCGATGCTATGCGTGATTCCAAATGGTATGATGCCATGCGCTCCGAAATGCATGCTCTCCATCATAACCGCACTTGGTCGTTGGTTCCTCGTCCTCCCGATACTAATGTGGTGGGGTGCAAATGGTTGTTTCGCACCAAATACCGGGTTGATGGCTCGGTTGAACGGCATAAGGCTCGCCTCGTTGCTCAAGGCTTCAGTCAAGTTCCAGGCCTTGATTTTTCTCACACTTTTAGCCCCGTTGTAAAGGCGGCCACGATTCGGGTGGTTCTCACACTTGCGGTTATTAATGGGTGGCATTTACATCAACTTGATGTGAATAATGCCTTTCTTCATGGCACATTGAGTGACACCGTCTATATGCAGCAGCCGCCTGGTTTTTTGGATTCCCGGTACCCGGATCACGTTTGTAAACTTCGCAAAGCTATCTATGGCTTGAAGCAAGCCCCTAGGGCGTGGTTCCATCGTCTCAGTACTTTTTTAGTTTCCAGTGGTTTCTCATGCAGTCGGGCTGATCCCTCACTGTTTGTCTTTCGACGTGATGCGTGCATCCTTTACTTATTGGTTTATGTGGATGACTTGATCCTCACGGGCTCTGATGAATCCATCATTCGCTCCTTTATTGCTAAACTCCATGCTGAGTTTAAAATTAAAGATCTTGGCCGTTTGAATTATTTTCTTGGGCTTGAGGCGACACATCTGCCCTCCGGTCTGTTTATCAGTCAGGCTAAGTACGCTTATGACATCATCTCCCGTGCAGGTCTCCTTGAGGCTAAGCCAGTCGCCACCCCCCTTTCCGCTAATGTTTCGCTTGTTAGTGGTGGTACTCCTTACAAGGATCCCACTCGTTATCGCTCGCTAGTGGGTGCTCTTCAATACTTGACCATCACTCGACCAGATATCGCGTATGCTGTGAACCAAGTCAGTCAGTTTTTATCGACCCCAACTGTAGCGCACTTTCAGGCTGTGAAGCGTCTTATTCGATATGTCAAGGGTACCATCTCCTTTGTACTCACGTTTTCCAGGCCCAAAACAACCACCATTATTGGGTATTCTGATGCTGATTGGGCTCGGTGTCTTGACACACGCCGCTCCACTTATGGATACTCGATATTCCTGGGGGGTAATCTTGTATCTTGGAGCGCCAAGAAGCAACCGACTGTTTCTCGCTCTAGTTGTGAATCTGAATATCGAGCCATGGCTAACACGGCTGCTGAGATTATCTGGATCACACACCTCTTACGAGAGCTTCATGCCTTACCATCCGGTCGACCGACTCTCCTTTGTGACAATCAAAGTGCTCTTTTTCTCACACAGAATCCTGTATCTCACAAGCGAGCCAAGCACGTTGACCTTGATTATCACTTCGTTCGTGAGCTTGTCGCATCTGGCAAACTTCTCACCATGTTCGTTCCAACCAAGCTTCAAGTTGCGGACATCTTCACTAAGAGTCTTCCTCGCCAACAATTTGAGCATTTTCGGTACATGTTGCGCCTTGGACCGCCACCGTCTCGCTTGAGGGGGGATATTAGACTAATATAATTAATTGTTAGTTAGTCATTCTTTATTATTTAAGGGGTGTTGTTGTAACTTGTTCCCCTATATATATTGGTCTCTGTAGTAGCTTTGTAAATCATCAAATTATTTATTAATAATGTGTTTGATTTCAGCTTACGCTCATGCATACTGTACTATTTGTCGCCCAGAAGGAGTTACACTTCAATTTCTATGTCACTCGTATTAGTTTTCAAATAAGAAATGTGGAATTTGTAACTAACTTGCTGTTAGCTTTATCTATAGGTTAGTTTTTGAGCTTAATGTTGTTATCAAACGTCAATTTCGTCAATTTTGGAGTCTAAAATTGCCTAATTGACACCTCCACCACCCAAACACACACACAAAAGTCGAAGAACAGCTCGTTTGATTCCAAGCGAGGGAATAGTGTTTTTTAGTTCAAACTCAATAGTAGATTAGAACTCACATATGCTCCTAGACTTTGCAAAAAAGTTGGAAATGAAGTATAAGCAACCTTTCCCTTGAATTTTACACAGATGTTGTTTCCATGGCTCAGTTTGGACCTTCAAGTCCCAGTGGAGTAACCTTATTGTTATGGGGTTTCTCAGCCTCACACCAAGTAACAGGTTAAGAAAGTGAAAAATCACACAACCCCATAATGCTAATTAGATATATCATATATTTCATATCTAAAACTTGATATTTTTAGCTAAACGAAAAAACGCCTGCATTTTATTACCTACATTATGCTTCAGATTTTGTGATCTGAACGGGCAATAGAACTGAAAGAAGGAAAGGTATGTTTAAGACTAACTTGATAGAAACATAAGGGCTTGAATTGAATGCACTTCCATGTCGAGGCTGGTAATTATCTGCTATTTAGAAAACTCAAAAACCGATTCAACTTTTGAGTTTTTATTGTTTTCTTATATTGGGGGCCACTTATAAACCGATACTAATTTTTGTTTTTGTCATCAGATAGGAGAGCAGAATTACCAATCTAGGGATGTTCTACAGCAGGGTGACACATCAGTAGGTATGTGGGCCAGACCCGTGGTGAAGCGAAAGACCAAAATTGTTTGCACAATTGGTCCATCCACCAACACTAAGGAAATGATATGGAAGCTGGCTGAGGCTGGGATGAATGTAGCAAGACTAAACATGTCTCATGGAGATCATGCATCTCATCAGAAAGTTATCGACCTTGTTAAAGAATATAATGCTCAATCCAAGGATAATGTCATCGCAATTATGCTCGATACCAAGGTAGGCTTTATCTTTAATCTGGATTTTATTTAGTTCTCTTAAATAAATTTCTATGCGCCTGACCCACTTGTTAGAAACTTCTATTGTCATCGTATCTTTGAAAGGAATCGCAATATATTTTTTCTGTTAACAGGGGCCTGAAGTAAGGAGTGGGGACTTGCCACAGCCAGTTAATTTAGTAAATGGCCAAGAATTCACTTTCACAATAAAAAGGGGCGTTGGCACAGCAGACTGTGTTAGTGTTAACTATGATGATTTTGTGAATGATGTGGAAGCAGGTGACATGCTTCTGGTCGATGGTATGTTAATATGAACTTTTATTTTATATCTGATTGTTTTTCGTGGACTGTATTAACTTGAAATAGACGATCTTAATTTTCACAAATTGAAAACAAAAATTTTCAATAGCCAACCTTTCTCTTGTTTCTTTTTCTTTTCTTTTAGGTGGTATGATGTCCTTGTTGGTCAAGTCCAAGACCAAAGATTCAGTAAAATGTGAAGTTGTGGATGGTGGAGAGCTAAAATCAAGACGTCACTTGAATGTTCGAGGAAAAAGTGCAACTCTCCCGTCCATCACTGGTTCGACTCGATACCCATAATCTTTATGAATAGTACTAACCCTTTGGAGTTGAAATGGGGATAATGATGTATACCATTTTGCAACAGAAAAGGACTGGGATGATATCAAATTTGGAGTGGACAATCAAGTTGATTTTTATGCGGTCTCCTTTGTTAAAGATGCAGAAGTCATCCATGAGTTAAAGAGCTATCTCAAAAGTAAGGATAATAATGTCAACACATAGGAATCAAAGATATGTACTCATAAAGAAATTCTATAACTTTAAACTACATTGCAACCTTGTTACTCTTTTGGCAGGCTGTGGTGCAAACATCCAAGTAATTCCAAAAATTGAAAGTGCAGACTCTATACCAAACTTAAATTCAATTATCACAGCATCCGATGGGGTAAATTTGTTTTTTCTGTTCCATTCTACTTTCCTTCTCCTTTACATTTAACATTTTGCCCACTCACATCAACTTGTGTTTTTGCTGGCGATGAAAGAATCAAATATTTTGGTTGCATCATATAAAATAGCTTTGTCGGAAACTTCTGTTTTCTTAAACTATGAACTTGGATGATGTACAAGATTCTGTAATTCTAAAATATGGGGGAATGCAGATCCTTTAAATAGTGCCTGCTATTGTGAAAGTGATTTTTCTGAGGTTTTCAAAGCGTAATACACTTGGTTTATTTAAGCAGCATTGTGGATCTATTTGGGTTCTTGTTCTTGGTCAACCTTTGACTAATGCACGCTAATGTTGCTGCTTTGCTTTTTTTCAGGCAATGGTTGCAAGAGGAGATCTTGGTGCAGAGCTGCCTATTGAAGAGGTTCCACTTTTGCAGGTAAGTAAACATCTTTTTATTTTAGTGTTATATTGGTTAAAAAAAAGGTTAGCATTCATTATTTAATGAATGTATCTATGTGGTTTGATTAATTAGGAAGAGATAATCAGGACATGCCGGAGCATGGGAAAAGCTGTAATCGTTGCTACAAATATGCTTGAAAGCATGATTGTTCATCCTACACCAACCAGAGCTGAGGTATCCGACATTGCTATTGCTGTTAGAGAGGGTGCTGATGCTGTTATGTTATCTGGGGAAACAGCTCACGGAAAGTAAGCAACACTTTTCTCAATACCTTAATTTAATGCAGTTATGACAATTTTACCCTTAATAATAGAGTGAGAGATGAGTTTCTTCATCTCATTATTATTAACGCCATGCAGGTTTCCTTTAAAAGCTGTTAAAGTAATGCACACAGTGTCATTGCGAACTGAAGCGAGCATAGTGGGTGGTGTCACACCCTCTAATCTTGGTCAAGCTTTTAAGGTATTATATTACCTTTTTTTTTGAAGAATTTTCAAATTTTATTTATGACACATGCCCACTTGACCTCGGAACCATAATACCTCCAAGTGAACTTGTTATATATATGTGCTTATTATTGTTTCGTGCAGAACCATATGAGCGAGATGTTTGCATATCACGCCACATCCATGTCCAACACTCTTGGAACCTCAATCGTAGTCTTCACCAGAACAGGTTTCATGGCCATACTATTGAGCCATTATCGACCCACTGGCACCATCTTTGCCTTCACAAATGAGTAAGTCCCACGATGCTTTCCAAACCTTAATGAAGTATGCAATTTGTGTGAAATAAAATATGTGGTGCAGGAAAAGGGTACAACAGAAGTTAGCTTTGTATCAAGGAGTTTGCCCCATTTACATGGAGTTCTCTAACGATGCAGAGGATACATTTAAAAATGCTCTGACGACGTTGAAGGTAAAATAAATTATTGTTTTGAAATGAAGGGTAATTGTAAAATAGGGGTATGATATGTGTTGTTTTAAAAAGAAGTTGAATGTGCAGAACGAAGGGATGGTGAAGGAGGGTGAGCAGGTAGCTCTTGTACAGAGCGGGAGGCAGCCGATCTGGCGGTTCCAATCCACACATAATATTCAGGTGAGGGCGGTGATGTAAAACACAAGCACATTATTTAGCCATTCATTTCAGTTTCATCTTCTTTCTTGTCTGTTTTTAGAGTTTGGAATTTTGTTGATTGATTGAATTTCAGCTTCTTCTCAGACTCATTGTTTGTTTCCTTGAGCCATTTTCTTTTTTTTATTCTTTAAAACAGTTTGTGGGTCCCACATCTATCTACTTGGGAGTTGTTGGAATTGGCCAAAAAGACTAATTATTAATTCTTTACATTAGAATGTGATTTGTGAATTTCTCAAACAAGTAATTGATGTCATATTTGTAGCAAGGGCATGTTTACCGGATAAAAGACGCTTATTATTCGGTTAAAAGTGCTCTTGTTTTACCATTCATATTGATAGATAATGCTCTACCTAATTAGATGCGTAGCAGGGATGAATAATTGTTTAAACTCGGTTGGTAGGTTTGAAATGATAACTTGATAAAATACACATATTTTCCATCCAACGAAAAATTACTTGCCATGTTTTCATGAGACCTGTAGTAAGACCACATCTCAACCCTTAGGTAAGTTGATCTCGCCACACCTTCACCGCCACAATAATCGTGAATGCAAGAAACCCACAGAACCTTTAGTTTGGTTACTAATAGATCGATCATCTATTCACCAAAAAATTATCAATTTCCAAGTATAAGTTTAACATTTTCAATAACAAAAACCCCAATCTCACCTGGTGATTTTAGTCAAGGGGTTATACATTGGCCATACATCAATGATTCAATAGGAAACAGTAACACACCCTCTGTAGCTAAACCTAGACAAGAAACCAAACTTTAACAAAATATAGAGGATCAATATATTCCATTCCACATAGAGGTAGGATGTCGATGGTAAGATGTACACAAACTTGCCACCACCCAAAGGGTAGAAAAACATTTTCGTTTTTAGTTTTATTCGAGAAATTAAACCCTAGAACTAAGCTGAAATTTTGTCTAAAGGGTATATGCATTCAGAACGATGATGATGAGGTTTCCTTCACTAGTTCGTGAGCACCATTTTCTAGAATTTGGTTATTTCCCGTTTTCTAGCATTCAGTGTATTTTCTTGTTCGGATTCCAACAAGGGTGGGTCGTCTTTACGCTTGAATACAAATGTCGTCGTATATACATCATCGAGACTACAGAAACATCACAAATTAAACATATGGTCATTGGGACCGAATATAGAGTTGCTAAATTGTCTCGTATTCAAGTCGTTCCCATCAAGAGCCGAACCGAATCGATCAAGCCATTGGGTAGGGCTAGGGTTCTCGGTTTCTTCAACCCACGGTGACGTCATATCGATGTCATCTAGTTGTATCGGATCGGTATCTGTTGACTTTGACTTTTTGGATCTTGCTAGCTTTAGATTGTAATGTATGTAGGCAATATCGTTTAGAACTTCCTTATCGATCTTATTTCGCTTCTCGGAGTGGATTTGTTGAAACGTACTCCATTGTCGTTCAAACGTGGAACCGCTGCAAACCTGGCTCAAGATTCTCATGGCAACTCGTTGTAAGGTCACAGCCGAGTCGCCGTATTGTTCCCACCATATTCCTAACAAACCGAAAGAATTATAAGAGAAATTGCAAGGTTATAACGATAGGATATAGATCAAATGTTTGATAGATCGAACGAATTAACTACAAATCATTTGTGATCATCGATTATAACAAATAAAACGAGAATAAAGTTACACACGACTTCTCTCCAACGATAATGCAAAAGTTTGATTTGACAGATAGTTTAACTAAAATGTTCGACAAATATATAAAATACCATTAAATCTTGTAGATTCAAATCAATCGGAATTTAGAAACCTTAAATATTTTGAGAACCCTATAACAGCCTTTCACTAAAACAAAAGACGCCAACAATTTCTAGGCGTCCCAATATACTGCTTTATAGGATAAGTTTATAGGACCAAACAATAACAAGTTTTATCTAAAGATGGTGTTGTAATAAGTTTATAGAACATTTTTGGACGTCTTAACAATTTTGTTTGGCAGTTGATGAATGGTTTGGTGCAGATTGATTAAGTGGTTAGAATGATTTAAGAAGCTCTAATGATATAGTGCAAACTGAAATATCGTTGTTTGGTCATTGTTCAGAATCAAATTAGGACGCTAAATGGTTAAGGGAGGCCCAAGATACAAAAAGAGGGTTTTAGAACCACTAGAAGGCTACTCGCGCAATTCAGCGCGATATATCTCGATTTTAATGTTCTAATTTATTTTTTGACGTTGTAGATTTTATAAAACGGTTTTGTGTGGTTTTGAGAAAACGGTCATATTTTTTTTATAAATTTGTTTAAAGAAGGACACTTTTTGAGGAGTTAATGATTTGAGGATTTGAAAGGGGTTAGAGATAAGGATCAATTAAGTAATTAATAAGAGTCCACGATTTAAAGATTTGAAGGTTGTTAAAGATAAGGATTAATTAAGTAATTAGCATTAAAAGTAATATATAAAACTTCGTTAGTTGTTTTTAAGAGATTTTAAGTATTAGCATTAAATAGCTGTACATAAAGCTTTATGGGTTGTTTTTAAAAGTTTTTCTTAAATGCTTTATAATATAGTATAGATTAAGAGGCTGACTTTTTTTTTCGCCAAACAAGATTCACCTCTTAACGATTAAGATCGCCTCTTAAATGGAACTATTAACAGGTAAACAAACAGCCCCTTAATACAAAATGTCGTATTAGCTATTTTGGACACTTTTGAGAAGTGTCTTATGAACATATCTTTTTATAAGACACTTTTTCAAATAGTGTCCTATAAAATAGCTAAAATGACGTTTTTCTATAAATACATCCTATAAACTTATTACAACACTTTTAGATGGGACGTTTTATCGGAAGGTCCTATAAATTAAGTCTTACAAATGAGGTTATTAGGACATTTAGAGAGTTTCAGCGTACTATAAACCAATTTTATTGTAGTGTTCCTAAACAATTTAGCCAAGAAAACTAACTAGAACTTCTAAAATAAACCAAAAAAACACAGATTATATGGAACGAAAACTTACCAGGTGAAACAGCATCGATGGCCTCTTTCGCAAGATTGCAGCCAAACATCCCGGTGGCCCTCGTAAACAACAGAATCTGATTGGTCATATCTCTTCTCAGTTCAGGAGTCGGGAGCAGCTTCTCCAAAACCCTAAAGAAATCTTCTTTTATCGACCCAAGAAACTTAATCTCAGGATTATACTGAATGCTCGGATTCAAGAACGCAGCTGCCGAATGTAGCGGCGAATGAAGGTGACTCTGCCATATCTGATCCACAATATCGAAAAAAGTCTTGCACTTAATATCATCCATAATATAATATGTCCTTATCGACTCTTTAGCTTTCGTCATCAACTCGTAAATCAAACCAACCGCCGGTTTGCCGCCACATACTTCCCTCATAACCTTTAAAAACGGGTCGGAAACTGCCACACATTCTTCCACCGCCCTCCAAAACTCGTTGTCATCAAGTACGCCAATGCAAGTCATGATCTGTGGCTTATTTGAATAAGCCGCGTTATTCGTGAACTCGGGGCTGTTAAACATGTGTTTCAATCTCGACCGTTGCTTTAATATCGATTGCAACGAGAGAAAATGGGAAACGTACTTTGTGATTCCAGTTTTCACTATTTCTTCATTTACGGTGAACTTTTTCATCATATCGAGAAGCGACGAATTGTTGTATATGAACTTTGAAATCACCTGAGCTTGAAGGATGCATCTATTCACCCAATCGATCTTTGAAAACTCCTTCAAAATCGCATTTAAACACTGCAAAGCGCAAGGTGATACGAAGATGGTTCCGTAAGTTTGCAGGATATGATTCACGATACTGGTGCAGTTGAGAGTGTTGTCCAATATTATCTGCACGATGTTTTCAGGACCAAAATCTTGGATCACGGAGTCGAACAAATCGGCAAGAAACTTTGTGTTTTTGAAATACGAAGACGCGTCTACGGATTTGTGGAAAAATGTGCTGGATGGTGACGAGATTAAAAAGTTGATTAACGCCCTTGATTTGTTATCGGTCCATGTTTCCACAATTATGGTACAACCTGTTGTTGACCATTCTTTCTCGATTTCTTTAGATTGTAAGCTGACTTCGGACTTTATCATCTGCAACCAATTGGTTTTGAGAGCTTCGGCAGATGGAGGTTTGAACCCGTTACTACATTTGGCGACTGAATCAATCAGCAACTGGTAAGATGAAGAACGGGCAACGCTGAAATCCAACTTGTTTTCGAAAAAGAAAAGTGCGATACCTCTTTCTGCATTTTCCTGATCAGATATATGAGAAGGGGTAGTTTGGGTAATATTGGGAAAGATTTTGGCAATTGGGGATACGGTCTCTAGGGTTACGAGACTTTTGTTTGTAATGATATTATTACTAACAGGTGATCTGGGTTCTGGTTGCTTTCGTTTCTTTGTTGGAATAACTTCTTTGTTGTCTTCCTTTGATGCTAAAATGGCCCTAACTTTATCGGTGACATCATCTCTAACTTTGCTACATGGATTTACGCCTTTACTTGGAAGTCGAGAAAGATGATGTTTTAGTCTACTTATGCCGCCATTCAGAACTCTTAGACAGAATTTGCATCTGACCTTGTTTCCGTCTAGTTTCTCAGCATATTCCCAACAAACATCTTTCTCTCGAACCACTGCCCCAAACAATATATGACTTAGAATTTGTATGAATCTATGATCAAAATCAAACAATGATGAAGCTGATATGAAACTTTGAATCAAGAAAAAGATAGGGACTTACTTATGTAGAAGAAATGTCTTGCATTCCACCCTTCTGACATTAATAGGCAATCAAGAAAGTATTGTCATAGTTAGTAACTAAGCATCAGCGAATTTAGCAAAATAAAATAACATAACATAAAAAAGAAATATATATATATATATATATATATATATATAACACGACTATAGGCATTGTTCATCCAAGAACTTGATACCGATAAACCATAGAGAGAGAGAGAGAGAGTTGCTTATCGAAGGATGGTTCATGGAAAATGGAATTCAACCATTGCCGCTGCTTACATTGAACAAATTCATGTTATTTAGGACTCCATAATCTATGAACCAAACCCCTTGTACAAGAAGAGGCACCTCTAGGCAGAGAATCTCCTAATCGTTTCAGCGCAACTAGAAAGAGATTCTTTAACCAGAAAACTGAAAACTTCTAAAAGAGTTGCCGTTCTAAAACGGTTGATGCTAACTCTCACAATAGGGTAGAAGTAGAACCAATGGACCAAAACCCTTGTGTACTTGTTACTTGCAGTCACACACACACATACATCCTCATAACTACTTCAGAAGTGACTGAATCAGGTTTTATCACTAATCTTGGTTGAGATAACAGTTAGCTAGCACAATAACATTCATGGGAGACTTCAAATGGAAACAGATTACAAAAATATAAACGGCTTTCACTTAAAAGAATGTGGCATAAGCAAGATATTAGCTACATCAATTAACTTAATTTGATATGCATATAACTTTAGGTCTGAAACAAATTTCCCAGAAAAATCGATGCAGCTTCCACATTGTCTAAACAAAAGTCAAAATCGCATAAGTTCGTATTACCGCACGTCTACTAAATATTATATAAATTTTATAAGAAGGGAACAAATCGGTTGTGCATTGTTTAATCTGCTGGAATGTAGCAGAAACTGGTATAATTGGATCACTCAATTTTCTACTTTTCGTTGGTAAGAATCCAGGTTAGTAACGAATTTCAAGTTTTTATTTCAATTTTCTTACTATCGGCATGGATAAAGTCGTGAATATGCATCCAAAACGCCTCGGTTAACTTTATCTTCTTACGACAAAAAATTAGGGTTCTAGATATGACAAATTCAACATAGAATTTTTAAGAGAAAATGGAGGAGAAAATAGCGAGAAATAGAAATTGTCTTACAGAGAAAAGAAGTGAAGGAGATCTTCGCTTTATAATTTGATGAAGGGAGATATAATCGGAGGTTGCAGACGCGGGGAAATGGAGTCGGGTCGGATTTTCTCGCGATATTTTAGAGCAAAATCGAAGAATTAGGGTTTTTCTGTTCTTCTCTTTTTCTCGTTATCTTATAATTTACTTTTTGAAAATAAAGATTTCATGCTCCAGAGATTTTGTCGTGTTGTGGGATGCAAGCCGATATATCGCGGTGTTTCTGTTTTACGGTTTGATTGAATCGCAGCCGTTGTTTCCAAACGACGTCGTAAGAAGCTAGCATTAAAAAAATTCAGGGAAGCCACTCTGTATCAGAGCCAGGTTTCGATCCTGGGACCTGTGGGTTATGGGCCCACCACGCTTCCGCTGCGCCACTCTGATTTGTTGATTTGTATCTGATTATACATCTTATATACAAAACCGTAACAAAAAGAAAAAGAAAAAAGAGCTCAAGGAAGCCCAACCATGGACTGTCGTACAAGAAGTTTAAGAATATATTTGGTAAAAAAATTTAGAAATTTTATTTATTAAAAAACTCAAGGACGTAATCATTCAAAATTAGATAGTTTGTTGGGTTTTTATAAACTTTTTCTAAATTTATATCACATTAACCTGTTTTTGTAGGTTACAAGGATATATTTAACCGGTTTTAGAAAGCTTAAAGATTTTATCATTCAAAAAAATAATTTAAAAACTTAATCATTTAAAATCAGATAGTTTGATGGGTTTTTTATAGATTTTTTTTTAAATTGTCTGTCTAAAATGTTAAAGATGTTATCTAATAAAAGAAATTTGGTTAAGTCGTCGTTATATTTTTGCCAAGTGAGTAACCAAGTAGTTATAGCATTAGATTTCAGTAAAGAATTAGAGATACGTATATTGTCATTTTCGTAACCTAGCTAAGTGAAAACACCTTTTGATATGTAACAGAATTTATTTTGACATTTTTAGCATAACTAAATTAAGAGAGGTCTTGAACTCTTTAATTAAAATTACATGATGAGCTATCAAAAATAGTTTAATAACCGGATCTGATTACTTGTAAAAGAACAAATGCAGATTTTCATTAATCAAAAAAGGCATTTGTATTGATGCAATTTAAGGGAAATAAATTAAAATACCCTAAATTCGAAATTCAGTTACACTTATACCCCATCTCTCTCCTACTTTACCAAAATACCCAAAAAAACCCTGTGAAAAAGCCCTCGATCGCGGACTCAAGAAACAAAAAAATTCATTTTCACCCCTAGAGTCCGCGATTTTTGTCCGCGATGGACCCTAAAAAATGCCAAGTTTACAACATTGGTCCTTGAGTCCGCGATTTTTATTAGGATCCGCGATTTTTGCCTATGATTTCATTTTTTATGCTTTTTTCACGTTTTTTTTGCATGGTTTACTGTTTTTTCCACTCTTTTGTCTGAGATTGTCACATTATTGTACTATTGTCATTGAATTTGTGGTTGTAATTCATCTTCTCCATCCAACTTTCGTCTATAAAGAGCAGTAAAATGCAATCCATAATCGTTCATCACATTCATTCCATTGTTCTTCTTGCTTTCTTTCTTCATCATTTCAATTTTTTCTTTCTGAGATACTACTGAAAAAATGAGTTCGGCTATTGAAAAAGCTAAGTTATATTTCTATTGCGATGGTGAATGGGTGCAAGACAACAATGAGTGGGATTTTGCTTATAAATCTAAGCATGGTTTAAAATTGGTAGTAAACATTACACATAAGAAGTTTCTTGCTTACGCCATGCAAAAATGTGGAATCGAACGTTCTGCTGTTTGCAAGTTAGTGTACAAGAATGATGGCTCAATGTAGACGATGGAGATGTCTCTGGTTTATGCAATTTGAAGCCCAGTCAGAAAGACCTCCAACACTTTTTGTGTGTGTCGATTCATCGATGTGCGACGAAGATGATGACGAAGGTGATGACGAAGGTTATGAAGAAACCCATGTCAAGTATTTGATACGAAGAATGAAATGGCCATACAACTCGGAATTAAGTTCATGGAAGAGGGTTTCGTGTTTAAAACGAAGAAATCCTACAAACTCAGATACGAGGTTGTGTTTAAGAGAAAAAATTGTAATTGTCATTTGACGGCGAAGTCCGTGGGCTCTAAATGAGGGTTGTTTACTGTTAGAAAGTTGCACGACGTACACACTTGTTCTAGGACGCAACTGAATCCCAACCACCGACAATCCAACAAAAGGACTTTGGGCCACATACTGAAAGGCAAATTTCTTGATGCTAGCAGGGCATTTCGGCCAAAGGACATCGTCAACTAGGGGAGTTCGCTGTCCGGTTTGGGCGATTTAACCGTTCAGACCACAAACCAAACCGCAATTGGCGGTTTATTAAATTTTCAAACCGGGCGGTTTGACATCAAGTGCCCAGACCGGTCAAACCGGACCGCGGTTTAGGCGGTTTGGTCCGACCGGTTTAGGCGGTTTAGGTCTTTTATGAGCTTTAAAGCTCAAACTAATAAAACGTATATAACTTGGAATTTTAAAGCTTCGTTGGCTTGAGTCCACAAAAAAGTAACAAAGTCTAAAAAAAAGTAAACAAAGTCCACAAAAAGTAAACATAGTCCACAAAAAAATAAAGGATATACATAAACAATAACAATATATATATATATATATATATATATCTATATAGATGCCCACTATTTTGTAAACTTTTTTTTTCGTGTAAACTTTAGATTTCATAGGTTTTCTGATGAAATTGTTTTATGAAATTGTTTATTTTGATGAAATTGTTTCATATCATTCATTTTTTGATGAAATTGTTTCATATATTTGTGTTTTTTATGTAGTTTCATATATTTTTTTTCATTCCTATGAAACCGTTTCATATATTTTCTCAGTTAGAAGAAATGTTTTTGTTTTTACATAAAAAACACAAATATATGAAACAATTTCATCAATGAATGAATGATATGAAACACTTTCATCAAAATAAACAATTTCATCAAGAAACCTATGAAATCCAAAGTTTACACACATTTAGAGGTTTACAAATTATTATCCCTCTCTCTCTCTCTTTATATATATATATGTATGTATGTATTAGGCGGTCGGTTTGGTCCAAACCGCCCCAAAAAACCTCCAGACTACAGACCAGACCAGCGCCCAGTTTGGCAATTTTTCAAACCAGACCAGACCAGATCGCCAAACCGCTCAAACCGCCAAAAACGATTCAGTTTGACCTGGTTCGACCGATTTGAGCGGTCCAACGGTTTTTTTGAACACCCCTATCGTCAACGATATAAACCTGCAGTACGAGATTACAATTGGTTACCACCAAGGTTGGCGTGCGCGATGCAGGGCACTACTAATGGTGAGAGGCACTCCTGAGGAGTCGTATGAACGACTCCCTACGTATTTATATAATTTGGAGCTGCAGAATCCAGGTACACGCACCATAATAAGGACAGATTCAAACATACGTTTTGAGTTGTGTTTCACTGCCGTTGGATGTGCGGTACGTATATTAATACATCATATGTTTACATATTATAAATTATAACATTTACAAAAAGAAACCACTTACGTTTTTGCAGATCCACACATTTTTGACAAATCCGCGTCGTGTCCTTGTAATAGACGTTGCCCATTTAAAGGGACGTTACTTGGGTATGATGTTCTTGGCAGTTTCCATGGACGGAAATAACAACATTGTGCCCATAGCTTTCGAAGTAGGCAAGTCCGAGACCGGGGAATAGTGGGGTCGGTTTTTGTCCATGTTGAGAGAATGTATCGGAGACCTGGCAGGGTTGGTGTTTATGTCCGTCAGGGCTCCTTCCATAAGCGCCGCAATTTCTGCCGTGTACCCAACGACCCCTCACGCCCTATGTTGTCGACATTTGGAGATGAACGTGAAAAGCGCGTACAAACGTATTACAACATACCACACTGTTTGGGTAAAATTTCACCAGTCTCGACCACGACCAAAACAAAGCAAAACATTTTATTACACTTTTTCATAATAAGGTAAAATCATAATACTTTGTCCCCTGATCAAAGTTGAAATCGAAAGTTATCCACCTCACGACACTCGACCATGACGTCATCTAGTTCACACGTCCGTCGTATGAAACCTTGCGACCTCGACCGACTAACATGTGATATTACTGTTACATTTTCAGTATTTATTGCAGGATTAATATCATTAATGACCAACGGCTATAACCGACGAAAGCCATTAACAACATTAAACTTAGCGTCCGTTACAACTGTTACACGAAGCTTTGATGGAGTCAATAAAGGCATTCGAAGACTATAAGTACAAGGATTCCATCCTCATTCTGGGGCAGCTCGAAATATCTCTGACATCTTGACACAACTGAACTCTTAAGAAAACTCAAAGCAAAGAACTCTCTCTCAATAGATCGCCCACGACACACGACATACGCATACGACGCATAGTTTATTCACTTGTTTTCCACACACGATACACTTGTTACTTTACATTTCAAGTCTTTACTTCATTTGTATTGTAATCATTGTACTTCGACACCTAAAACATAAGGATATCGCCCCTGTTTGGCGACCATAGTGCAACGACGACCCCCAAAGTCGTCCGTAGGTTTTTTTCTCGTTGAGGTTTTTCCCGCGTCACCAAAATCTCTGTCTCATTTACATTTTCTGTCTTCGTCGTACTGTTTGTTGAAAGATTCCTATTCTTTAGTTGTTAAGCTCCACAATCAACCTTAAGTTATCCTTCTGGACGATTTTTGGCATTAACAGTTTGGCGCCCACCGTGGGGCCCCATCTAGAGAAAATCTTCGACAAACGTACGTATTACTAACGTTTTCTTGGAGTTTCCTCTCTTTTCTTTTTCAGGAAGATGGCAGGTAATGGAAACCCAGAGAAAATCATTGCCCAGATGCATTGGGAGCTTGAGAATGCGCGTCGCCAGATCGATGCTCTTGCTGATCAAAGTCGGAGGGCGGCCGAGGAGATCGTACGGCTGAGAAATCCATTCGGACCACAAAACGGTCCTAGACCATTCGTTCAGAATCCAGGTCCAAAGTCGTTCGGTCAGAATCCAGGATCCGCTCCCTTCGTCCATAACCCAGGTTCAGGTCCATTCATTCGGAATCCAGGACCAGGACCATTCGGTCATAATCAGCAGCAAGTTCCAGTCGGTCAGAATCAGCAGCAACTTTCATTCGGTCAGAACCAGCAGCCGGGATCGTTCATCCCAAACCCCCAGTCCAGGACGGTTCCTCCTCAGCATCTGAGACCTCCACTCATGAACAATGGGTCCTGTTAATGCCAAAAATCGCACCAAAGTACAACTTAAGGTCGATGTGGACTTTAACAACTAAAGAAAGGAATCGTTCGACAAAAGCGTGCGACAAAGACATAAATGTAAATGAGACAGAGATTTTGGTGACACGGGAAAAACCTCAACGAGGAAAAAACCCGCGGACGACTGTGGAAGTCGTTGCTGCACTATGGTCGCCAAACAGGGGCGATGTCCTTGTGTTCCTGGTGTCGATCGTACAGAGATTACAATACAAATGAAAGAAAGACTTCGAAATGTAAAGTAACAAGTGTTTTGAATGTAAAATCAATGTGCATCGTGTGTTAAAACTGTGTGTCGTGCGCTGATTTCGTGCGTCGAGAGCGATCTTCTACGAGTGATTTCTTCGTTTCGAGTGCTTGTGTCTGTTGTTCGATGTTGTGTCTCTGTGTTCTTTTTCCTCTCCTTGAAATAATGATTATCCTTGATATTTATAGTCTTCGGACGCTTTAATTGGCTCATTAAATACTTCGATAACTGTCGTAACGGACGTCGTCTTTATTGCTGTTTAATGACCTTCATCAGTTATAGCCGTTTGTCCATTAATGATGTTGACTCCTGCGTTTAACACTGAACAAACGTAACAGTTTATGTCATGCGTTAGTTGGTCGAGGTCGCATGGTTCTATGCGACGGTCGTGTGAGCTAGGCGACGTCGAGGTCGAGTGTCGTGAGGTAAAAAGACTTTCGATTTTATCTTTAATCAAGAGTTTAAAGTACTATGATTTTACCTTCGTTATGGAAAAGGGAATAAGTGTTTCCTTACCTTGGTCGTGGTCAAGACTGGTGAATTTTTGCCCAAACAGTTTGCCCCCAAAATTTGAAAGTAGGATGGCAAATTCGAATTTTAAATTTTGTCAGTCGGACGCATAAGACTATGACATGTGTCGAAAGTTACCTTGGTTGTCTTGGAACTGGATCGATCCGATTTTAACTGAACGAGGAGTCGAAAAGGAAACGGGATCGTGACGTCATACTGACGCACGATCGTGCTTACCAGCTGTCTTTGACAGGTGTCGATGATCTGTGTGGTCATTCGAAAAGACGAGAACGCGTGTTGATCATCCAAGGATTCGACCTGACATGATCGATCGTTTAAATAGAGATTCTGATGGGTCATATCCTTTTATGGCTTTGGAGGGTGAGATTCTTTTTCTGATTTCTTACTGCCCTTCCTCCGATCTTCTCTGAAATCGCTAGGATTTCTGACTAGCTTAATATTTCGAAGCTTTTGAGTACCTATATAAGGCATAGTTTCTCGCCTTTCCATTCATTCTTGACTGAGGCATTTGTGCTTTGAGTCCATCGCTTTTAAGTTTATTGTGTGATGTTCTTCTTTTGTAGATTCTCAGAAAGATCATCGACAAATGTGCCAACCATCTCTGCTGGGAGAATGGCATGACTTGAGCGTACCTGTGTCGGGGTTTTATTGAAGACGGGGATCATGACTCTGAAAGGGATGCTTTCAAAGGTTGATGACTTATCAAGAGTCACTATGCCTGAAAAGGTGAAGGCATTGATCGCAGTTGACGCGATATCCGTGGAATCCGCGCATCTGGCGACGATGTCCTCTGCAACCATGTCGACCCCTTCGTCGGCCGACAAGGGCAAGGGTGCGAATATGGGAGAGAGTGAGAAGAAAGTCATGACGGCCAACTTTAGGTTGCCGTTGGACCTCTTAATTGTCCATATCCTTGACGGGATGGAGTCGTTTCCGCATCTGGGGAAATATCAGCCCCTATCTTTCGAGGAGCGTTTTCGAGGGATCCCTGTCGTAAAAACGGGATCACGTATAGCCATACAGGCGTTCGTTGTAAGTTTTTCTTTCAAAACTCATATTTTCAATGTTTTTCTCAGTTTTCATCGGACGCTTGCTAACATATTTCTTTTGTTTTTACAGATGCTTCGATCTCTCCTCGTTCGGTATGCGAGGACAGAGAAGACGTTGGACCGGAAGTCGATCGTTGAGAGTGTCATATTCCTCCCTCCAACCTTAACATTAATCTTAAGAGCCGCATTCTCAAGACATTGCGGACTTACCTTCACGGCGTGTTCGTGGCATCAGATACTGGGAGACAGTTCCCAATTATGTTTTCTCATACTTGTTTGATCATTGCATAAGTTCCTTAATGTGCTTCGGGGTCGTCGAGGATTCCAAGGTCGAGACTTCAGACAAAGACGTGGCCGACAATCTATCCTTAGGATAAATTTTCGTTTTACGAATTTTTCATATCTGATCGTTGGTGATCAAGTTGTCTGATGTAATTATGTTTAAGTATAAAATGAAGTTTCGTGAGATCTGTTTACTACAAGCAATTGTCGAAAGTAATTTCAATTGTATAAACGCACTTGTAGATCGAATGTAATCGTAGATTCGTGCGACTAAGGCTTTTTATTGAAAGATAACAACCATAACATTAGTCATATAAAAATCAAGTATACATGCGTTTAGAGCATTCATTCAGAACATGAGGCTTTTCTAAGTCGAGACACTTAGATTGTGAGCTGATTTTGGAATCGAATCGTGCGATGACTTTAAATCACATATCGAGTCGTGTATTAGACTTATATTATGCGATTTTGGGAAAGTCACACAATAAACTTTTGTCGTGCGACCCTGCGATAAAATATTGTCAGAGGTTGGTTGTTGGATAACCAACGACCCTTCGATGCTTAAGTTAGTTACCGTCGATGTGAAATAAAAAATCGTATGAAAACGGGTTTAAAAGAAATACCTCTTTAGATGCGTTGCATTCCAGCTGCGTGGGATTTCTTGGTTGTCGAGGGTCTGGAGTCGATAGGCCCCTTTACCCACGACTTCAGATATACGATAAGGATCTTCCCACTTAATGGAAAGTTTACCTGCGTTGAGCTCTTGAGTGTTTTGGAACACTCGACGGAGGACGTAGTCGCCTTCTTGAAAGACTTTGATTTTGACGTTTTTATTGAAATGTCGCTTGACCGCTTGCCTTTGTGACGCCATCCTAATCAAGGCTGATTCTCTGAGTTCTTCGAGGGCGTCGAGGTCGTACCCTAAATCGACCAAGTTGTGATCGACTGAAGTATGCCTTGAAGTTGGGAGTTGGACCTCGACCGGTAGAACTGCTTCACAACCATAGACTAGAGAAAAAGGGGTTTGTCCTGTGGACGTGCGAGGTGTCGTGCGATTTGCCCACATGACCGAAGGAAGTTCCTCGACCCACTTTCCCTTTGCAGCTCTTAGCCTTTTCTTGATCGAAGCGATGATGGTCTTGTTACTCGACTCGGCAAGTCCGTTGGCTTGGGGATATCTGGGAGTCGAGGTTGTCAGCTTGATGTTTTTGTCTTCGCAGAATTGTTGGGTCCTGTCGCTTATATATTGGGATCCGTTGTCACAGACGATTTCGGATGGAATCCCAAATCTTTTGTCCCGGGGCTGGGGGTAGCTTGCCGACAATATCCATTCCCCACCTCATGAAGGGCCATGGGATAAGTGTCGAGTGCAAGGGTTCAGAGGGTTTATGTGACATACCTGAGTGTCGTTGACAAGGATCACAGTTCTGGACATATTTGACGGCGTCTTGTCGCAACGTTGGCCAAAAATACCCTTGTCGATAGATACGATTAGCCAAACTGCGACCTCCTGAATGATTGCCACATTCGCCGTCGTGCATTTCTTGAAGGATTTTCTGGGCCTGACTTTTGCTAATGACGCATCTTAGGTTTAATCCTGTTGATGATCGTCGATAGAGCCTATCTCCAATCATGATATATTTAGATGCTTTGAATCTGATCTTCCGGGCCTCCATATTGTCTTCTGGGAGTTGGTCGTGAGTGAGGAAGTTTCGGATGTCGCACGACCAATCATCCTCTTCATCTTCGATCTGGGCGACATCGACGTTTTGAATGGACGATGTCGCCAGATGGATCATGGTATCGACGTCGAATATTGGTTAGACCAAAGCAGACCCGAGATTTGCTAAAGCATCGGCTTGAGTATTCTGATCCCTCGGGATTTGTTCAATAGAAAAAGATTTGAATTTTTCGGATTTTTCTTTTGCTACCTTTAAGTACGCTGTCATTTTTGAATCTTTGGCCGCGAATTCCCCATTGATCTGGTTTACCACTAGGAGAGAATCGCTTTTGACATGTAACGCGGTTGCCCCCGAGTCGTAGGCCATATTCATTCCTATGATCAGGGCCTCATACTCAGCTTCGTTGTTGGTGGTTTTGAAATCGCACCGGATCGAATATACCATCTTGCCCCCCTATGGCGACTTTAAGACGACGCCTAGTCCCGAACCTCTAACGTTGGATGAACCGTCGACATATAAGATCCAAGGCACGTCGTCGTGAGTCGCCACAGATGACACTTCGAGTCCTGCTTCTTTTTCCAGTTCGGGACTGAAATCAGCAATGAAGTCTGCCAAAGCTCGCGATTTGATCGCGGTTCTGGGTTTGAAATCGATGTCGTAACTGCTGAGATATATACTCCATTTTGCTAAGCGACCTGTCAACTCAGGTTTTCTTAAGACAGACTTAAGAGGAAAGTTAGTCACGACAGTAATAGGATGTGACTCAAAATAGTGTCGCCGTTTTTTAGCAGCTGTGACTAGCGACAAGAGCAATTTTTCCATAGAGGAATACCTGGTTTCTGCGTCCAAAAGAGATTTACTTACATAGTAGATTGGCAGTTGCTGCTTTTCATCTTCTCGTGTTAGGACGGCACTTACCGCGTTGGGACTAACAACCAAATATAGCTGTAGTACCTCATGATCGTGAGGTTTCGACAATAAGGGAGGCGACGTCATGTACTCTTTAAGCTTTTGTAATGCTTGCTCATGGTCGTCTGTCAAGTCGAAACCTCTATTTTTCCTGAGGACATTGTAAAACAGATGGCATTTATCTGAGGATCGAGAGATGAACCTGTTTAGCGCTGCTACTCGACCAGTGAGCTTCTGGACCTCCTTGAAATTTCTAGGAGATTTAATTTCAATAATCGCTTTGATCTGGTCTGGATTAGCCTCGATCCCTCGACGAGTGACCATGTAGCCCAGGAATTTCCCAGCGCTGACACCGAAGGAACATTTCTTCAGGTTAAGTTTCATGTTGTATTCCCGAAGGATGTCGAACGATTGCCTCAAATGCTCGACGTGGTCGATAGCTTGCTTCGACTTGACCATCATATCGTCGATATACACCTCCATCGTGTCGCCAAGACGGTCTTTGAACATCTTGTTCACCAGGCGCTGGTAAGTAGACCCTGCATTTTACAGTCCAAAAGGCATAACCTTATAACAGTAAATACCTCGGTCCGTCATAAATGTGGTTTTTTCTTGATCCTCGACGTGCATTAGGATTTGATTATATCCGGAATAGGCATCCATGGACGTCAACAGTTCGTGCCCCGCTGTTGCGTCGACCATGGCGTCGATGTGAGGTAATGGAAAAGGATCTTTTGGACAAGCTTTATTGAGATCTGTGAAGTCGATACAGACACTCCATTTGCCATTTTTCTTTGCCACGACCACGACATTAGCAAGCCAATCGGGGTACTTTACTTCTCGAATCTTTCCTGTCTTGAGGAGGTTGTCGACTTCGTCATTTATCACCTTATTCCTTTCTGGAGCAAATTTTCTTCGCTTTTGCTTGACAGGTTTGAACGATGGGTCGACGTTGATCTTGTGGGAGATGACGTCAGGATCTATGCCGACCATATCTTCATGTGACCAGGCGAAACAATCAGCATATTCCTGCAAAAAAGATATCAACTTCTCCCTGAGGCAGGGACTGAGGGATGACCCGATAAAGACTTTTTGCTCAGGCTTGCTTGGATCCAGGACGACTTCCTCCAAGCGATAATCGTTGGCTGCTTCAGGAGCATCTTGTGCATTTTTGAGCCCCTCCTGCTCTGGGACAGCGGCTTGTTCTGGGTTTCCGTTATTTGCCATTCTCCTGAAACAGGGAATAAAGAAGACTACAAGAAACCGTTAGTAGGACGCACGTTTGTCGAAAATTTTCTCTAGATGGGGTCCCACGGATGGTGCCAAACTGTTAATGCCAAAAATCGCACCAAAGTACAACTTAAGGTCGGTGTGGACTTTAACAACTAAAGAAAGGAATCGTTCGACAAAAGCGTGCGACAAAGACAGAAATGTAAATGAGACAGAGATTTTGGTGACGCGGGAAAAACCTCAACGAGGACAAAACCCGCGGACGACTGTGGAAGTTGTCGCTGCACTATGGTCGCCAAACAGGGGCGATGTCCTTGTGTTCCTGGTGTCGATCGTATAGAGATTACAATACAAATGAAAGAAAGACTTCGAAATGTAAAGTAACAAGTGTTTTGAATGTAAAAACAATGTGCGTCGTGTGTTAAAACTGTGTGTCGTGCGCTGATGTCGTGCGTTGAGAGCGATCTTCTACGAGTGATTTCTTCGTTTCGAGTGCTAGTGTCTGTTGTTCGATGTTGTGTCTCTGTGTTCTTTTTCCTCTCCTTGAAATGATGATTATCCTTGATATTTATAGTATTCGGACGCTTTAATTGGCTCATTAAATACTTCGATAACTGTCGTAACGGACGTCGTCTTTAGTGCTGTTTAATGACCTTCATCAGTTATAGCCGTTTGTCCATTAATGATGTTGACTTCTGCATTTAACACTGAACAAACGTAACAGTTTATGTCATGCGTTAGTTGGTCGAGGTCGCATGGTTCTATGCGACGGTCGTGTGAGCTAGGCGACGTCGAGGTCGAGTGTCGTGAGGTAAAAAGACTTTCGATTTTATCTTTAATCAAGAGTTTAAAGTACTATGATTTTACCTTCGTTATGGAAAAGGGGATAAGTGTTTCCTTACCTTGGTCGTGGTCGAGACTGGTGAATTTTTGCCCAAACAGTTTGCCCCCAAAATTTGAAAGTAGGATGGCAAATTCAAATTTTAAATTTTGTCAGTCGGACGCATAAGACTATGACATGTGTCGAAAGTTACCTTGGTTGTCTTGGAACTGGATCGATCCGATTTTAACTAAACGAGGAGTCGAAAAGGAAACGGGATCGTGACGTCATACTGACGCACGATCGTGCTTACCAGCTGTCTTTGACAGGTGTCGACGATCTGTGTGGTCATACGAAAAGACGGGGGCGCGTGGCGATCTTCAAAAGACTCGACCTGACGCGATCGACGGCATATAAAGATCACGATGGATCTTTCCCTGTTTTACGATTTCGGTTTCAAATTTCTTCTTGATTTTCTTGTCGATTTTCATCTGATCTTTTCCAAACCTGCGAGAATCTTCGATTTAGTTAGGGTTTTTCCAAGGTCTAGGACGACCATATAAAGCGCGACCCTTCAGTTTGCTATGCGTCGCAAATTCATTGCTAGGAAACCTAGGAGGAATTGGGATTTGGGGTCTGTTTGGGCAAAATTTCACAGGTCTCGACCACGACCAAAGAAGGTAAGACGCATGTCATGAGTTATACCTTGTATTAAGATAAGGTCCCGACGAATACCCAAAGAACCTCCTCCTAAAAGGTAAGTCGAGAGTTCCTCACGACACTCGACCTCGACGTCGCCCGTTCCGCACGATCGTCGCATAAAACCGTACGACCTCGACCGACTAACACGTTATACAATTGTTATATTTGTTTAAGTGTTTAATGCAGGAGTCAAAGTCATTTATGGACAAACGGCTATAACCGACGAAATCAGTTATGAGCATCTAAACTCACATTGAAGATGACGACCGTTACAACAATCATCAAAGATCTTAATGATTCAATTAAAGTCATCCGAAGACTATAAAATCCCAACTCAATCATCAGTTCAAGACACCTGATCAACACCAAATAACACAGAAAGAGAGAGAGAGAACAAGAGCATCGAACAACAGAAGCAAACACAAACACTCGAAGAATATTCATTTGAAGCAAAAAGATCATTCATAGAAGATCACTCTCGACGCAAGACTCTCGCTCTCGACCAACAGTTTATACACAGTTTTCACACACGACACACACTGTTTTTACATTCCAAACACATGTACTTTACATTTCGAAGTCTTTCCTTCATTTGTATTGTAATCTCTGTACGATCGACACCCGGAACACCAAGGACATCGCCCCTGATTGGCGACTAGAGTGCAGCGACGACATCCACTGTCGTCCGCAGGTTTTTTTCTCGTTGAGGTTTTTCCTGCGTCATCAAATCCTTTGTTTCATTTACATTTTTTGTCTTTGTCGCACGCCTTTGTCGAAAGATTCCTTTCTTTAGTTGTTAAAGTCCACATCGACCTTAAGTTGTCCCTTTGGTGCGATTTTTGGCATTAACAGTTTGGCGCCATCCGTGGGACCCCATCTAGAGAAAATCTTCGACAAACGTGCGTCTTGCTAACGGTTTCTTGGAGTTTTCCTTGTTCTCTGTTGCAGGAAAATGGCAGCCCCTGGAGATCAGCAACATGTCATTGCTCAGATGTACCAGAAGCTTGAAGTCACCCGAAATCAAATCAACGCCATGGCAGAGCAAAGCCGTAGAGCAGCTGAAGAGATCGCACGGTTAAGGAATCTCTTTGGATCTCAGAGTGGTCCTAGGCCATTCGTTCAGAATCCAGGCCAAGGATCGTTCGGTCAGAATGGTCCTCGACCATTCGTGCATAATCCAGGTCCAGGATCAGGTCCGTTCGCTCAGAATCAGCATCCAGGCCCGACCATGCAAAACCAGCAGCCAGGACCGTTCAATCTAAATCCCCAGTTCGGGACGGTCCCTCCTCAGCATATAAGGCCACCACCCATGCAGAATGGATCTCAACCATTTCAGAATGGGTCGCAGCCTTTTCAGAACGGGTCGCAACCGTATTTTGTTCCTTTCAACGGAGATGCCAATGGCTCATCGCATGTCAATGGCACCAACCCAGGAATCAATCCGCAAGCAGGGGCAAATCTCAACCCCAATGACCCCGTCGCCCAACGATTGAAAATGCTAGAAGATCAGAACGAGCGCGTCCTATATTTGCTCGCCAAGCTGCCCGGGGCAGCCGTGCCCGTCGACGTCGAGCCCCGATCAGGATTTCAGGCGTCACCATTCATCGATGAGATCGCGACTGTCGAGGTCCCGAAGAAGTATAATGTCCCCGCCTTCACGCCCAAGTACTCGGGAGTGACCGATCCGACAGAGCACGTCGCGCAGTATAAGAAGCTCATGTGGACTATCTCAATCCCACACATGTATCAAAAAGTCTGTATGTGCAAAAGCTTCGGTGCAACTCTCACTGGTCCTGCTCTCCAATGGCTGATCAATCTCAAACCCAAGTCCATCGGGTCGTTCGCTGAATTAGTCAATCAATTCTTCCAGTAATTCGCCAGCAGTCGCAAGATGGAGAAGCAGACCGGTGACTTGTATTACGTCGTGCAGAAGACCAATGAGTCTATCCGCAGTTATTTCAATCGATTCAATGCAGAGATGATCAGCATTCGCAATTGTGACATCAATACCGCGATCGAAGCCTATAAGCATGGTCTGGACGACAGTTCAGGTTTATACACTGACCTGACTAAATATCCTCCGGAGAATTTCGAAGACGTCCGAGCTCGAACCTTAGCGTATATGAGAGTAGAGGATGACGCTGCCTTTCGTCGCAAGTATACCGACGACAAGAGGTCGTTAGGCGTAAAGAAGCCAGAGTTCAAGACGGAAGCGATTTCCAAAATGGAGCCCGCCCGCCAAATCTCGAACGTCCGATTCAAGACAAAAGTAGAGGCTTAGACCGCGACCAAATTTCCTCAATACCTCAAGATATCCTCTTACGGATTCAAAGGGTCTACTGAAGATTTGGTCGAAGCTCTGAAGACCGCCCATGCGACTATTCGATGGCCAACGAGGTCCGGTCAGGACGACGCTAAGAAAGATAAATCTAAGTGGTGCGACTTTCACGTCGACCATGGTCACGCGACAGATGATTGCATAGCTCTCAAAAAGGAGCTGACGTATCATGTCCCAAAGGGCAATCTCAAAGACATCATCGACGACGTCGTTACCCCAGCTAACGATGTTTGACCGTCAACCCCCGAGTATGCGAAAGTCGTCAATTGTATCACTGGTGGTTTCGACGTATGCGGTCTAACGTATTCCATAGCCAAACGCCACGCCAGTCAAGCGCCTGACGATCGGCCTATCCCGCGTTCATCAAGGCCTAAAAGAGATTTGGAATTGGAAGCCATGAAAATCGTATTCGACCAAGACGACCTCGGCGACTCGTACCAGAAACACCATGACGGATTGATCATTCAACTCACGGTTGGTAATTGTTTAACTCGACGAGTCTTGGTCGATGGGGGCAGTTCAACGAACGTCATCTTCCTTGACACCATTAAGGCCATGGGAATCGATCGCTCGGAAATCACCCGACGTTCGACAACTTTGGTCGGTTTCAATGGAGAAGCGACGAGCACATATGGAGATATCATCTTGCCAGTCTACGCCGGAGGAATCAACAAGCAGACCAAGTTCAGCGTCATCGACTGTGCATCGGCCTATAACATCATCTTAGGTCTACCATGGATCCAGGAAATGAAAGCCGTTCCCTCGACATATCATCAGACCCTGAAGTTCCCTACGCCGTGGGGCATCCAGGAAATCAAGAGTGAGCCGAAAGTCGCTCATGACTGCTATAAATCGACTCTGAAACCGCGAAAGTAAATCGCTTAGTAGATGCGGCATGACAGGTTCGTCCTTCTATCCGTAGAAACAAACTTATGCCTTATCTACAAGAATAAAATGACCATATGGCCCTGTCGCGCGAAAACACAGTCAATGCACACCTAGATGGCATTTCCCAAGATCTCTGTGTCGATCTGTCATTTAAAACCTATCATCTCCTAGAAAGAATAGGATATTAAATGACGGGGGGCAAATACTCCGTTAATTAAAGAGGAATCTAAGATGGTACGTTTCCTAATTTCTTTTTCTTCTTTCATACGATTTTTTCAGGACGACGATTACTGACTTAAGCATCGGAGGGTCGTTGGTTAGCCAACGACCAACCTCTGACATTGTTTATTCCGCAGAATCGCACGAAAATAATCAAACGACTCTAGTTTCGCCAGGTCGCACGACATAAACGACCAAGTCTATGACTTGATCATCCTCTACAGGGACACACGATTCAAATTCATCGCACGACTCAGTCGTACGATTGCAAAGTCTAAACGATCTCATGATCTAAGTCTTTTGACTTAGAAAAATTTTATACTCTAAATGTATGCTTTAGTCGCATGTGCTTATGTTTATACACACGATTTAAAAGTCTTATGGCTTACGTTCCAGTTATTGTGTTACAATAGATTCCTAAGTCGCATGATTCCTTGTACTTTATGAATTTAACAGTCGATGTGACGTTTGTTTGCCAAATATATAAATCACAAATTCAAAAGAAGACCGAATTTCATTCATAAAAAACTGTCATTTATAAAAAGCTCGACCACCAACGGTCGATCAACAAAGAAACAGAAATAAACGAAGATATCTTTCTAAGGTTGGGGAGGAACGTCAGTCGCATCTTTGCCCGACTTGTCGCCCTGGAAATCCTCCTCCTCCTCTTCGACCTCCTTCTCATCATCCGAGTCGAGCTCTCTCTCAGTCCCGACCTCCTTGAAGAACAGATTCAACTCGTCCGACGCTGAGGCCACAGGATTCTTGCCTAGCCAATGATTTCGCATGATAGCCGCTCGAGCAGTGAGTCGAGCGAAAGAAAAGATGGACTTATTCTTGTCCCTCAACTCCTCTAACTCCTTCTCTAAACTTACCTCCTTAGATTTGGATTCCTCGACTTCCTTTTTCTTCACGGCCAAGGATTCCCCCATCCCATCCAACGTAAGTTCGCATCAAAGATAGGGACTCCTTTAAACGTAAGTTCGCGTCGTCCCTTGCGTGTCCAAGGGACTCCAACTCATTTAATATGTCGTCGAGTCTCACCGATGCCGCCTCTTCGCGTTCTAAAGCAGACTTTTCCCTTTTCAACGATGCATCTTCTTTCTCGACGGCAGAAGCTACTAAGCCTTCTACCTTTGTCGATTTAGCGTACAACGCCAAAGACGACTGAAACATCTGAAAACATATGAAAACACTTTAGCAAAGAATACGACGTTGACAAAAGATAAACAAAAGTCTTGAAAGATAGACTTACCATGAACGCTAGTCCAGCAACATGGGCCTCAGTATCCTCGAGAGAAACTCTGTCAAAACACTCTCTGAAAGAAGGGAGCTGATACTTTCCCAAATGAGGGAACAGTTTCGTCCCGTCTAGGACATTATCATTCAAAAAATCCGACGGCAACGTAAAGTTCACCGTCGTTTCAGAGCCCGTTTTCGCGCCCTTGCCCTTGTCGGCGAAAGAAGGGCCTGACGCGGCAAGAGAAGACATCGTTGTCGGTCGCACCGTATCAACGGACCTTGTGTCAGAAACCTTCTCGATAAACACGGTCGATGCCTTAGCCCTCTCAGGCGGGACGACTCTCGACGAACCACCCGTCCTTGACGGTGGTTCACTCAAAACGGACATTCTCGTCCTCTTGTGGAGACCCGATCCAGATGTCGGGACCTCTTTTCTCTTTAAGACCCCCGACCCAGCTGTCGAGGTATCTTTCCCCCTGTCTACACTCACCTTGCGAGTTAGCTCGACTTGAGCCATTTTCTCGACGGCTGTAGGCGCCCAAGATTCTCCTGTATGGTAAAAGAAAGAAATTAGACGATTCAGAATAGAAAAAGACCAGGTCAAGTGAAAAGAAGACAGAAGGATACTTACCAGTTATCTCTACCTCTGGTTCTTCACTCTTTTCTTCCTCCTCAGTCTTCTCAGAGTCCTCCTCTTCTTCTTTCTCCTCTCGACCCATCCTCACTTTGTCGCTCAAGAAAACGGTGTCATCATCCTCGTCTATCAAATGACGCGTGACGTACGACCGGTCTTCAGTACTAAATTCCAGGAACTTTTCGACCTTAGCTCGGGAAGCATCGTCCGGCTCTACCTTATCGAAATCAATATCTACGCATAAAAAAGAAGATCAGTCGAAAAAACAACCGAGCAACAGAATAACATGAAAACATACAATCAAAGGCTCACCCGTCATATTCCAACCCTCCCTAATCGAGTCACTATCAGTGTCCAGCATCGACACCCGCACGAATACATACCTCTTCTTCCATCCACGGTCGTTGACCGCAGTATTTAAAACCAGGGTACGATCACCCTTGTACCTTGAAAACAAACTATAGCGACGGTACCGGTCACTTTTGACCTTATACGCCGTCAGAAGGTCCCTCACATTCTTCGGTGGATTCCAGTTGGAGATAAGTCGTTCGATGATCAAGATAACTCGCCAGAACTGGGGCATCAGTTGCCCCGGCGAAAGATCAAATTCACACATGAACTCTTTGACCAAAGGCGAATATGGCCAATGAAAGCCTATCTTAAACGGGTATTCGTATATAACGACGTATCCCTCGGGGCACATTTCCGGTCGAACCTTGCCAACCTTGCTTACGGTAATCCCCATGGGAATCCTCGCTAGACTTCTAAAGTCGTCGAGATCTTCTTCGTTTTTAATGGTGCTTCTAGGCTCTGTCGACATTGCCAGCCCCGTTAAATTGATTTGCACTTCTGAAAGGCCCCAAATATCCCAGTTTTTTTCTAGGCTTTCTAGCAATAGACTTGCGACGCATACGCAAACTAGAGGGTCGTATCTTATATGATCTCAGAAAATCCTAAATTGGGTCAAAGATTCTTGCAAGTTTTAATCGAACGAAAATCGACAAGAAAACCCCTAAAGAAATCTCTGCTCAAAACCCTCTAAAATCGTAAACTAGAAAAGATCCATCGTAATCTTTATTTATGCAGTCGATCATGTCAGGTCGAGCCCTTTGATGATCACCGCGTGCCCTCGTCCCTTCGTATGACCGCAGGGATCGTCGATACCTGTCAAAGACAGCTGGTAAGCACAATCGTACGTCAGTATGACGTCACGACCTCGTTTTCTCTTCGACTTCTCGTTCGGTTAGAATTAAACCAATTCGGTTCCGAAACAACCAAGGTATTTTTAACGCAGAACCCTAAACACCCGAAGAGCAAAATTTAAAATTCGAATTTGCCATCCTACTTTCAAATTTTGGGGGCAAACTGTTTGGGCAAAATTTCACAGGTCTCGACCACGACCAAAGAAGGTAAGACGCATGTCATGAGTTATACCTTGTATTAAGATAAGGTCCCGACGAATACCCAAAGAACCTCCTCCTAAAAGGTAAGTCGAGAGTTCCTCACGACACTCGACCTCGACGTCGCCCGTTCCGCACGATCGTCGCATAAAACCGTACGACCTCGACCGACTAACACGTTATACAACTGTTATATTTGTTTAAGTGTTTAATGCAGGAGTCAAAGTCATTTATGGACAAACGGCTATAACCGACGAAATCAGTTATGAGCATCTAAACTCACATTGAAGACGACGACCGTTACAATAATCATCAAAGATCTTAATGATTCAATTAAAGTCATCCGAAGACTATAAAATCCCAGCTCAATCATCAGTTCAAGACACCTGATCAACACCGAATAACACAGAAAGAGAGAGAGAACAAGAGCATCGAACAACAGAAGCAAACACAAACAATCGAAGAATATTCATTCGAAGCAAAAAGATCATTCATAGAAGATCACTCTCGACGCAAGACTCTCGCTCTCGACCAACAGTTTATACACAGTTTTCACACACGACACACACTATTTTTACATTCCAAACACCTGTACTTTACATTTCGAAGTCTTTCCTTCATTTGTATTGTAATCCCTGTACGACCGACACCCGGAACACCAAGGACATCGCCCCTGATTGGCGACCATAGTGCAGCGACGACATCCACTGTCGTCCGCAGTTTTTTTCCTCGTTGAGGTTTTTCCTGCATCATCAAATTCTTTGTCTCATTTACATTTTTTGTCTTTGTCGCACGCCTTTGTCGAAAGATTCCTTTCTTTAGTTGTTAAAGTCCACATCGACCTTAAGTTGTCCCTTTGGTGCGATTTTTGGCATTAACAGGGTCTTTCAGAAGTGCAAATCAATTTAACAGGGTTAGCAATGTCGACGGAGCCTAGAAGCGCCATAAAAAACGAAGAAGATCTCGACGACTTTAGAAGTCTAGCGAGGATTCCCATGGGGATCACCGTAAGCAGGGCTGGCAAGGTTCGGCCAAAGATGTGCCCCGAGGGGTATGTCGTTATATATGAGTACCCGTTCAAGATAGGCTTCCATTGGCCATATTCGCTCATGGCCAAGGAGTTCATGTGTGAATTCGACCTTTCGCCGGGGCAACTGATGCCCCAGTTCTGGCGAGTTATCTTGATCATCGAACGACTTACCTAAAAATGGAATCCACCAATGAATGTGAGGGACTTACTGACGGCATATAAGGTCAAAAGTGATCAGTACCGTCGTTATAGTTTGTTTTCGAGACACAAGGGCGAGCGCACCTTGGTTTTAAACACGTCAGTCAATGATCGAAAATGCAAGACTTGGTATGTATTCGTGCGGGTGGCATCGCTGACTCCGATAGTGACTGGATTAGATCTGGTTGGAATATGGCAGGTGAACTTTCAGTTGTTTATCGTATGTCTTATGTTATTCTGTTGCTCGGTTGGTTTTCGACTGATCTTCTTCCTTACGTGTAGATATTGATTTCGACAAGGTAGAGCCGGACGACGTCTCCCGGGCTAAGGTCGAAAAGTTCCTGGAGTTTAGTGCTGAGGACCGGTCGTACGTCACGCGTCATTTGGTAGACGAGGATGACGACACTGTTTTCTTGAGCGATAGAATGAGGATGGGTCGAGAGGAGAAAGAAGAAGAGGACAAGAGAGAAGATTATGAGGAGACTGTGGAGGAAGAGAAGGGGGAAGAACCGGAAGTAGAGATAACTGGTAAGTATCCCTTGGCCTTCTTTCCTCCCGATCTAGTCTTTTTCTATCCTCAAGCATCTAATTCTTTCTTTTACCATACAGGAGAATCTCGGGCGAAGATGACGCCTGCAGCCGTCAAGAAGATGGCTCAAGTCGAGCTAGCTCGCAAGGCGAGGGAAGACAGGGAGAAGGATACCTCGACAAATGGTTCGGGGGTTCTAAAGAGAAAAGGAGTCCCGACATCTGGGTCGGGTCCCCCAAAGAGGACGAGGATGTCCGTTCTGAGGGAACCATCGTCAAGGACGGGTGGTTCGTCGAGAGTCGCCTCGTCTGAAAGGGCGAAGGTATCGACCACGTCCGTCGAGAAGGTTTCTGACACAAGGTCCGTTGATACTGCGCAACCAGCGACGATGCCTTCTCTTGCCGCGTCAGGCCCCACTTCAGCCGACAAGGGCAAGGGCGCGCAAACGGGTTCTGTAACGACGGTGAACTTTACGTTACCGTCGGATTTTTTGGATGATAACGTCCTAGACGGGATGAAACTGATCCCTTATTTGGGAAAGTATCAGCTCTCTTCTTTCAAAGAGTGTTTCGACGGGGTCTCTCTTGAGGATACTGAGTCCCATGTTGCTGGATTAGCATTCATGGTAAGTCTATCTTTCAAGACTTTTGTTTTTTATCTGTTATCGACGCCGTATACTATGCTAATGTGCTTATATTTTCAGACGTTTCAGTCATCTTTGGCGTTGCATACTAAAACGAAAAAGATAGAAGGTTTAATGGCCTCTGCTATCGAGAAAGAAGATGCAGCGTTAGAAAGGGAAAGGTCCGCTTTGGAACGCGAAGAGGCGGTGTCAGTGAAACTCGATGATGCTTTGAACGAGCTGGAGTCGCTTGGCCACGCAAGGGATGATGTGAATTCACGTCTAAAGGAGTCTCTATCTTTGATGCATAATCAAAGGGAGAAGCTGGAGGGGATGAAGGAGTCTCTGATCATGAAGGGGAAAGAGGTTGAAGACTCCAAATCCAAAGCAGTGGGTTTAGAGAAGGAGCTGGAGGAGTTGAGGGATGAGAATAAGTCCCTCTTTTCCTTTGCTCGACTCACTGCACGAGCGGCTATCATGCGAAGTCACTTGCTGGGCAAGAATCCTCTAGCCTCAGCGTCAGATGAGTTGGCTATCTTCTTCAAGGAGGTCGGGACCGAGAGAGACCTCGACTCGGATGATGAGAAGGAAGTCGAGGAGGAGGAGGGTCTCTAGGGCGACGTGTTGGGCAAGGGTGCGAACGACGTTCCTCCCCAACCTTAGAAAAATATCTTTGTTTATTTCTGTTTCTTTGCTACCCGACCGTTGGTGATCGTGTTTTTTGTAAATGACAGTTTGTTCAATGAATGGAACTCAAACTTGTGATTCTATGAATAAATACAATATCAATTGTAAGATCCACTAAGTAAAGAACAACCAAGAAATCATGCGACTTAGGCATCATTGCATTACAATAACTAAAACGCAAGCCATAAGACTTTTAAATCGTGTATATAAACATAAGCTCGTGCGATCAAAGCATACATTCAGAGTATGAAACTTAAAATGTAAAGTTGTTTAGACTCTGCGATCGTACGACTAAGTCGTGCGATGAGCTTGAATCGTGTGTTTCTGTGAAAGGATGATAAAGTCATAGACCTGTTCGTTTATATCGTGCGACCTTGCGAAACTAGAGTCGTATGATTATTGTCGTGCGATTCTGCGAAAAAATAATGTTAGAGGTTGGTCGTTGGCTAACCAACGACCCTTCGATGCTTAAGTTAGTAGTCGTTCGTGATGAGAGATCGTGTGAAAGAAAAAATGAAAAAGGACTTAGAATACGTACCTTTCTATATTCTTTTCTCTTTTATGTCTATTTGCCCCCCATCATTTATTATCTTATTTCTTTTAGAGAAAAATAGATTATGAATGACGGATTGACACCGAGCTTTTGAGAAATAACGACTGTGTTCAGTGGCGGATGTATGCTTAAGAAGGGGGGTGGACAGGACCCAGTCAAAAGTAAAAAAAATTTATAGTTAAGTTAAATTTTTTTAATATTTATCATTCAATCCCCCCAGTAAAAAAATTAGGGGACCCCATGTTTGAGAGAGATGTTTCTTGTTTCCATTTGAGAGACTCATCACTACTATGAGATTGCACCAGAAAACCAAAATTAACTCTCGAAATCGACCAAAAAACTTAAAAATATGCTAAAAACTTAAAAATCTCTTAAAATATAGGCGAAAAAGCCCTCAAAACGTTGAATTTAGGTTAAAAATATATCGGACAATTTCACGGGAATTTAAACTACCTTAAAGGGACCCCAGTAAAAAAAATTCCTGGATCCGCCACTGACTGTGTTTATGTCGACTGTGCTTTCGTGCGACTGGGCAGGATAGTCGTTTTATTCCTGCAGGAAAGGCATGAGTTTATCTTTAAGGTTAAAGATAGAAGGACGAACCTGTCGAGACCTTACGGTCGTGCTTAACCTTGTGACTGTTAGACAGTTTACTTCCGCGGCTTCAGGGTGGTCTTATAGCAGTCGGGGGCGACTTTTGGCTCACTTTTAATTTCTTGGATTCCCCATGGCGTAGGGAACTTCAGGGTCTGATGATATGTCGAAGGAACGACTTTCATTTCATGGATCCATGGTCGACCTAAAATGATGTTATAGGCCGATGCACAATCGATGACACTGAACTTGGTCTGCTTGTTGATTCATCCGACATAGACGGGCAAGATAATATCTCCATAGGTGCTCGTCGCTTCTCCATTGAAACCGACCAAAGTCGTCGAACGTCGGGTGATTTCCGAACGATCGATTCCCATGGCCTTGATGGTGTCAAGGAAAATGACGTTTGTTGAACTGCCCCCATCGATCATAACTCGTCGGGTTAAACAATTACCAATTGTGAGTTGAATGATCAATCCGTCATGATGTTTCTGATACGAGTCGCCGATGTCGTCTTGGTCGAATACGATCTTCATAGCTTCCAACTCCAAATCTCCTTTGGGTCTTGACGAACGCGGAATAGGCCGATCGTCAGGTGCTTGACTGGCGTGACGCTTGGCTGCGGAATACGTCAGACCACATACGTCCGAACCACCGGTGATGCAATTGACGACCTTTGCATACTCGGGGGTTGACGGTCGATGGTCGCTAGCTGAAGTAACGACGTCATCAATGATATCTTTGAGGTTTCCTTTCGGGACGTGATATGCTAGCTCCTTTTTGAGAGCTATGCAATCGTCTGTCGCATGACCATGGTCGACATGAAAGTCGCACCATTTAGATTTGTCTTTCTTAGCGTCGTCCTGATCGGACTTCTTAGGCCATCGAATAGTCGCCTGGGCGGTCTTCAGAGTTTCGACCAAATCCTTAGTGGACCCTTTGAATCCGTAAGAGGATATCTTGGGGTACTGAGGAAACTTGCTCGCGGTCTTAGCCTCTGCTTTCGTCTTGAATCGGACGTTCGAGATGTGACGCGCGGGCTCTATTTTGGAAATCGTTTTCGTCTTGAACTCTATTTTGGAAATCGTTGGTATGCTTGCGACGAAAGGCGTCGTCGTCTTCTACCCTCATATACGCTAGGGTTCGGGCTCGGACGTCTTTGAAATTTTCTGGGGGATACTTGGTTAGATCATTATATAAACCCGAGCTATCGTCCAGACCACGCTTATAAGGTTCGATTGCGGTCTTGACGTCACAATTGCGGATACTGATCATCTCTGCATTGAATCTGTTGAAATAGCTTCGAGTAGATTCATTAGCCTTCTGCATGACATAATACAGGTCACTGGTCTGCTTCTCCATCTTGCGACTGCTGGCGAATTGCTGAGAGAATTGGTTGACCAACTCAGCGAATGACCCGATGGATTTGGGTTTGAGATTGATCAACAATTGGAGGGCAGGACCAGTGAGAGGCGTACCGAAGCTCTTGCACATACATACTTCCTGATACATGTGTGGGATTGAGACCGTCCACATGAGTTGCTTATACTGCGCGACGTGCTCGGTTGGATCGGTCACTCCTGAATACTTGGGTGTAAAAGCGGGAACATTGTATTTCTTTGGAACCTCAACGGTCGCGATCTCATCGATGAAGGGCGACGCCTGATAGCCTGATCGAGGCTCGACGTCGACGGGCACGGCTGCCCCGGGTAGCTTGGCGAGCAAAGATAGGACGCGCTCATTCTGATCCTCTAGCATTTTCAATCGCTGGGCGACGGGGTCATTGGGGTCGGGATTTGCCCCTTCTTGTGGGTTGGCTCCTGAACTGGTGCCATTGCCATGCGATGAGCCATGGGCATCTCCGTTGAAAGGAACAAAATTCGGCTGCGACCCATTCTGAAACGGCTGCGACCCGTTCTGCATGGGTGGTGGCCTTATATGTTGAGGAGGAACCGTCCCGAACTGGGGATTTGGATTGAACGGTCCCGGTTGCTGGTTCTGCATGAACGGACCTGGATGCTGATTCTGAGCGGACGGACCTGGATGCTGATTTTGAGCGAACGGACCCGATCCTGGACCTGGATTATGCACGAATGGTCTAGGACCATTTTGACCAAACGATCCTTGGCCGGGATTCTGAACGAATGGCCTAGGACCATGCCGAGGACCAAAGGGATTTCTCAGCCGTGCGATCTCCTCGGCTGCTCTGCGACTCTGCTCGGCCATGGCATTGATTTGATTCCGAGCAACTTCTAGCTCTTGATACATATGAGCAATAACATGCTCTTGATTTCCTGGGGCTGCCATCTTCCTGAAACAGAAAACAAGGGAAACTCCAAGAAACCGTTAGTACGACGCACGTTTGTCGAAGATTTTCTCTAGATAGGGACCCACGGATGGTACCAAACGGTTAATGCCAAAAATTGCACCAAAGTACAACTTAAGGTCGATGTGGACTTTAACAACTAAAGAAAGGAATCGTTCGACAAAAGCGTGCGACAAAGACAGAAATGTAAATGAGACAGAGATTTTGGTGACGCGGGAAAAACCTCAACGAGGAAAAAACCCGCAGACGACTGTGGAAGTCGTCGCTGCACTATGGTCGCCAAACAGGGGCGATGTCCTTGTGTTTCTGGTGTCGATCGTACAGAGATTACAATACAAATGAAAGAAAGACTTCGAAATGTAAAGTAACAAGTGTTTTGAATGTAAAAACAATGCGCGTCGTGTGTTAACACTGTGTGTCGTGCGCTGATGTCGTGCGTCGAGAGCGATCTTCTACGAGTGATTTCTTCGTTTCGAGTGCTTGTGTCTGTTGTTCGATGTTGTGTCTCTGTGTTCTTTTTCGTCCTTTGAAATGATGTTTATCTTTGATATTTATAGTCTTCGGACGCTTTAATTGGCTCATTAAATACTTCGATAACTGTCGTAACGGACGTCGTCTTTAGTGCTGTTTAATGACCTTCATCAGTTATATCTGTTTGTCTATTAATGATGTTGACTCCTGCATTTAACACTGAACAAACGTAACAGTTTATGTCATGCGTTAGTTGGTCGAGGTCGCATGGTTCTATGCGACGGTCGTGTAAGCTAGGCGACGTCGAGGTCGAGTGTCGTGATGTAAAAAGACTTTCGATTTTATCTTTAATCAAGAGTTTAAAGTACTATGATTTACCTTCGTTATGGAAAAGGGAATAAGTGTTTTTCCTTACCTTGGTCGTGGTCGAGACTGGTGAATTTTTGCCCAAACAGTCGCGACTGGTGAATTTTTACCCAAACAGTTTGCCCCCAAAATTTAAAATGAAGAAGCAATTTTTGAGTTTTGAATTTTGTCAGTCGGATGTCTTGGGTCGAGACACGTGTCAATTTTTTTTCAGTTGCTTTGGAACTGAATCGGTCCAATTCCAACTAAAGAGGAAGTCGAAAAGAGGATAACGTCGTGACGTCATGCTGACGCACGATCGTACATAACAGCTGTAAACGGCAGGTGTCGACAATCTGCCGAGTATTAGAAAAGGCAGGGGCACGTGTCGACAATCGAGAGGCTCGACTTGACACGATCATTAGCATAAATAGAGACCTTCTACGGATCTTTTCCTTTTATGATTTCAGAGAGTTTTTAAGAGAGATTTTCCCTGATTTCTTTGCTGTTGTTCACCGAATCTTTTCCAAATCTGCAAGAGATCTTCGACTTGCTTAGAGATTTCTAGGCTTTAGGCGCCTATATAAGGTACGATTTCTCGGTCTTTGTATGCATCATAAGTCGATTGCTAGGAAACCTAGGAAGAACTGGGATATTTGGGGCTTTTCAGAGCGGCAAATTTTGTTTACGGGATTAGCGATGTCGACGGAGCCTAGGAGTACCATCCAGGACCAGGACGCTCTAGACGATTTTAGGACTTTAGCAAAAATCCCTGCGGGGATTACTGTGAGCAAGGCCGGTCAGATTCGACCGAAGATGTGTACCGAGGGGTACGTCGTGATATACGAGTATCCCTTTAGAATAGGCTTCGAGTGGCCCTACTCTCCTCTGGCGAAGTCCTTTATGTGCGAGTTTGACCTCTCCCCTGGACAACTGATGCCCCAGTTATGGAGGGTGATCCAGGTCATCGAGTGACTTACCTCACACTGGGAGTCGCCGATGAACGTAAAAGACCTTTTGGCTTCTTATCAGGTCAAGAAAGATACGTACCGTCGCTACAGCCTTTTCTCGAGGTATAAGTGTTTGGCCAAAATTTCACCAGTCTCGACCACGAACGAAGTAAAGAAAACCCTTGTCTTACTTCTCCGCAGCAAGGTAAAATCATAGTACTTTATCCCTTGGTGAAAAGTCAAATCGTAAGTTATTTACCTCACGACACTCGACCACGATGTCGCCTAGTTCACACGACCGTCGCATAAGACCTTGCGACCTCGACCGACTAACGTTCGATACGACTGTTAAGTTTGTTCAGTGTTTAATGCAGGAATTAATGACATTGATGAATAACGGGTATAACCGGCGAAAGTCGTTAACAACATTGAAGACGACGACCGTTACGACTGTTACATGCAGCAGTAAAGAAGGCAATTAAAGCACCCGAAGACTACAAATACCTAGTTCAATCATCATTTTAAGGACACTGACATAAGACGAATACAACGGAGAAACACCGAAAACAACCATCTGAACTTAGAAGAACATTCAAAGCAAAGAACCCTCTCTCGAAGAATCGCTCTCGACGCTCGACATTCGCACACGACACTTTACTTTTACACACGACTCACATTGTTTCTACGTTCAAAACACTTGTTACTTTACATTTCGAAGTCTTTCTTTCATTTGTATTGTAATCTCTGTACGATCGACACCTGAAACACAAGGACACCGCCTCTGTTTGGCGACCATAGTACAACGACGACCTCTACTGTCGTCCGCGGGTTTTTTCCTCGTTGAGGTTTTTCCCGTGTCACCAAAATTCTCCGTCTCGCTTATATTTTTGTCTTTGTCGCACGCTTTGTCGAGAGATTTCTTTCTTTAGTTGTTAAGCTCCACAATCAACCTCAAGTTGTACTTTTGTGCGATTTTTGGCATTAACAGTTTGGCGCCATCCGTGGGACCCCGTCTAGAGAAAATCTTCGACAATCGTGCGTCCTTCGAAAATCCAGAACAAATCATGGCCCAGGTGCACGAAGAGCTCGAGGATGCACAAGATTCCCCTACGATAGTTGATGACTATCACTTGGAAGAAATCATCTTAGATCAGAGCAAACCTGATAAAAAAGTCTTTATAGGATCTTCCCTCGATCCCTATATTAAAGACAAACTAATATCTTTCCTGCAGGAACATGCCGATTGTTTTGCCTGGTCGCATGAAGATATGGTTGGTATCGATCCTGATGTCATCTCTCATAAGCCCAACGTTGATCCGTCATTCAAGCCCATCAATCAAAAGCGAAGGAAATTTGCTCCTGAAAGAAATAAGGTGATAAATGATAAAGTCGACAATCTCCTCAAGACAGGAAAGATTCGCGAAGTAAAATATCCCGATTGGCTTGCTAACGTCGTGGTCGTGGCAAAGAAAAATGGTAAATGGAGAGTCTGTATCGACTTCACCGATCTCAACAAAGCTTGTCCAAAAGACCCATTTCCATTGCCACACATCGATGCCATGGTCGACGCGACAGCAGGGCATGAACTATTGACGTTCATGGATGCTTATTCTGGATACAACCAGATCCTGATGCACGTCGAGGATCAAGAGAAAACTGCATTCATGACAGATCGAGGTATTTATTGTTATAAGGTTATGCCTTTTGGACTGAAAAATGCAGGTTCTACCTACCAGCGTCTCGTGAATAAGATGTTCAAGGATCTGGCGACACGATGGAAGTTTATATCGATGACATGCTCGTCAAGTCGAAGTAAGCAGTTGACCATGTCGAGCATTTAAGGCAATCGTTCGACGCCCTTCGGAAGTATAGCATGAAGCTCAACCCAACAAAGTGTTCCTTCGGTGTCAGTGCTGGAAAATTCTTGGGCTACATGGTCACTCGTCGAGGAATCGAGGCTAATCCCGACCAGATCAAAGCCATTGTTAGCTCCAATATTCTGAATATTAGAAGTATTGAAAAATGGCCAAGTACAGAAGAACTTCCACAGAAGCTCTGCTGAGTGCAACAGAAGCTCTGCCGGGCATCTCAAAAGAATCAAAGGAAGTTTGATCAAGAGTGATCAAAGACCGAGGAAACTACAGAAGGACGCTTTCAGAAGACCAAGACCGCAGAACCTCTGTTACCAATAACAGAGCCTCTGCGGACAACATCAGAAGACAAGGAACCAAGAAGACTTCTCACAGAGGACCGAGCCACAGAACCTCTGCCACCCTTGACAGAAGCTCTGCAGAAGTAAACGACCAAAGACTCAGAATCCGGTGAAGACTACTTTACAGAGGAACCAGACCGCAGAACCTCTGTAACACATTACAGAGCCTCTGTGGTCCTCTAAAGACTAGGAAGATATTTATAATATCTTGCTACTGTTCCAAGACCTGTTCATCAACTTGCATGGCAACTTGCCCTGTCCAACTTCAACACGTGTCAAACTCTAAATGGACTCAATAGGGCTTAGTACATAATAGACGTCTGCGACATTTAATGCTCTACAAAACATACAACTGTTCATGCCGTCCGATCAACAGTAGCTTACACTTTATGGTCCCCTTGTAGTAGTATAAAAGAAAGACTTATGTTGAGTTCTTCCTAATCATCAAGAAGAACACAATCACGACGACAGTTAAAATCAACACATAGCTTATGCACATTTAGAGTCATATCTGTTTAAAGCTTTGCATACTCACTGTTCTTAAATCTGTTCTTGATATATATATTCAGTAAACTTTGAGATATTATTTCCTGTTCACTGTTTATTTATATTGTGTTCTAAATCTATCAAACTTATCTGTTAGTTCTTTAAATACGCTTCCGCATCAAACCTTAAACCTGGACTAATAGATCTGATAATCTTGTTTAAAGCAAAATGGGAACCAACAATTGGTATCAGAGCGAAGCTTGGTTTTCAATATCAAGTGATCCTCGTTTAGACAAGATTTTTGATAGAAACTGTCTGTTCTTAACCTATTCTTCATTCCTTCAAACAGATTCTGTTTTACTGCCATTTTCGATTTATTCGATCTGGTAACATCCTAGAAACTGTTTCTTTCGTTAAAAACTTCGTTCAATATGTCAAGACTAAAATTTAGTGCTGATGCTGATTTTCATTATTATTTCAAACTCAGCACAAATTTTAAGAAAATAATTCATACTCTTGAGAAAGAATTAGAGGAAAGAATCAAGAGTATTCTTATTGACTCAGACAACATTGCCAAGCTTGAAGAATCAGGTAAACTCCTAAACTGTGAAAATCTTGAACTGAAAAGGAAACTATCTGAGTCAGAAGAGCTTGGTAAAAAGGAGAAAGAGAAGTTTGAGGAAGTTAAGACTGTTTTTAAAGAAGAGAAGAAAAGCCTTGAGCTTAAGTGTCTAAACTTTTCTAAACTGATTTCCAACTTTGAAAAACTTATAATCAGTGAAAATGCAAAGTTTGGAAAAGAGAAAACTCTTCTTGAGACAAAGAATATGGAACTTTCTTTCAAAATCTCAAAATTACAGAAATCTCTTGAAAAAGAGAGGAAAAAGCAGGATTTTGAAAGAAAAGAGTCTGAAAAGGTGAAGAGAGAAGGATTTCAAACAAAGTGTTTGAAAGACAAGTTTGAGAAGGAAAGAAAGGTCTTTAAAGCTGAAATGTCAAATTTAACAAAGAGACTATCCGATTTGTCAAACAAGATTATGTTGGAGAAGAGGTATAAATCAGATCTTCTAAGAAAATTTGATTTAAACCTTAAAGAAAAAGATGTTTTAGCTAAAAGGCTTAAGAACCTTGTCTTAGCAAACTCTTGTGCTAAAAATTCAAATAATCCTGTTTACAAAAAGATGAAAATGGTTTGGAAAGTCAAAAACTCTATTCCTGACAAAAATGCTCCAAAGCCATTTGTTTCTACAAAGCCTTCATCTTTTCATTCATATAAATGCTTTGATCTTCTGCTTCAATTAAGAAACCTTTTCTCTAAATCTTTCTGTGTACAAAATGGGTCATTTCAAAAGAAAAATCCAAAGACCCAAAATGAGAAAGGTCATAGAAAGAAAGTTGGCAAACCAACAGAGATTGGCAAACCAGAGGACCTAAAGACAGCTCCAAATCCTAACAAAAAAGGACCCATTTGGATATGGGTACCAAAAGTTCTTTGATCTGTCTTGCAGGTACACGGACTTCTGATCATTACAGATCAGGACTCGCTCTTCAGAGGAGAAAAGGACTCCTAAACACATCAGTTTAGGACTCGCACTTTAGTGAAATAGACTCTTAAACAAATCAGTTTAAGACTCGAGCTTCATCAGAAAATGACTTCTGACCATTACAGATCAGGACTCACTCTTCAGCAAACAATGGACTCCTTAATACTTCTATTAAGGACTCAGGCTTCAAAGTTCACTATGACTCTTAAACACTTTGTTTAAGACTCATCCTTCAAAGGTTCTATACTTCACAGAGCCTCTGTGGAATTGCTCAGAGCCTATGACAATCTCCACAGAACCTCTGATGAGGTTGACCTATGTTCTGTGCATTATTTATCTCTATTGATTCAAGCATAGGTCAAGGGGGAGCAGAAGGAGACCTCAAATTGATCTACAGAGGTTGATCATTCAAGGGGGAGCCAAAGGAGGATTATGATCAACAATAGTCTCTGTCGTCCAAACTAGACACTCTAAAAGGTATGTGTCGCACAAAATCTTTTTCCAAAACAGTTTTTCAGGACAAAAATTTCTAAATATGTCCTAAAAACAATGTTTAAAACCATAAAAACTTTGGATGATCAAAAAGTTTTATAAATTATTAGTTATTAGAAATTTCCTGTCACAGAGCCTCTGCTGGCTCTGGCAGAGGTCCAAAAAACCTCTGTAGGATAATTTCTCTCTACTAAAGATTTATCGATCCTCTCCAATGTTTTTCAAACGTTTTTGGTAAAAGTACAAGCTTCAAGAGATAAAAAGGCAGGTTTCAAACCACAGAGATCAATCCTACAGAGGTTGTTAGATCAAGGGGGAGCGAAAAAGGAGACCTTGCTGAATCTACAGAGATTCATAAGTCAAGGGGGAGCTAAGAATGCGACAGAAGAGATCACATTCGCCGATCAAAAAGAAATAGGTTGGTATCTCGCACTCAAAAAAAATTGCCACAGAAGTCATAAGCCACAGAGTTCTTTCAACCAAAGAACCTCTGTAGATCACTCAAATCATTCAAATGACTTCTGCTGCACAAAATCTTTGAGATTTACAATTTTCTAGGACACCAACTTTCAAATAAGTCCTAAATACATTGTTAAAACTGATCAAAAACTTGGATGATTAAAAATGTTTATAAATTATTAGTTATTAGAAATTTCCTGTCACAGAGCCTCTGCTGGCTCTGGCAGAGGTCCAAAAACCTCTGTAGGATAATTTCTCTCTACTAAAAATTTATTGATCATCTCCGTGTTTTTCAAACGATTTTCATTAAAGATACAATCTACAGAGATAAACGTTTTTCAAAACCACAGAGCTTCTGTACCCACAGAGCCTCTGTAAAGATTTCCACTTGGAAATTTCTGTATCTGTAACGGTAACTTTTCTGTGGTGAAAATTTAAAACCCACGCGTTTTTCATTTAATGTGGCCGCCCACGACGTCTCGTCGTCACTGACATTGATGACGTGTCAAGTTTTCATTGACGTACATATCACGTCGTCCTAGAAACTTGCACCACGCCGAATGAACTCGAGTGTGGACCTCAAATTTTATTAACTTTCTCACATTTTCACCGTTCCGAATTCTATCCGTTACCACAGTATAAAACCCAAGTTAAAATCTGTTGGGTCATCAAGATTTGAAGATGACCTCATGATCTCCTTTTATACTTTGAAAAACATTTTATACTTAGAGAAATTTTGGATGCATGGTTCTTTGTAATGGCTTGTACAAGATATCAAATGTTTGGTGAAGTCAAAGATCAACCAAAGTCAAGATTAAAGATTCTCTCATTGTGGAAGTGAAAGATCTTTTCTCAAACATACAAGTCATTGTTCACCGAAATTGTTCTCACAATTTCGGTGGACATATCTCCACCGAAACTTCTCTTTATTTCGGCCAAGAAGTCTCAAAGAAGTTTTCTCCAAAGATGATGTCACATATCCCAAAGATGATGTCACATATCTCAAAGATGTGTCACATATCACAAGGCTATCATCGGTGGGATCTCAAAGAAATCTCAAAGAAGCTTTCTCCAAAGATGATGTCACATATCCCAAAGATGATGTCACATATCTCAAAGATGTGTCACATATCCCAAATGACATTTCGGTGGGACCTCAAAGAAGCTTCAAAGATGTTTTCTCCAAAGATGTGTCACATATCCCAAGCTTCCTTCGGTGGTGCAATATTTAGAAGACAAATTGAGAAGATATTTTCTACATGGATAAAGTGACATTTTGTCTTATTATCCATTTCCATGCAAAGCTCTTTTCTCATGCATGGGCTCTTCTGACTGTACCTTGTAAAAGGTGACAAGGACTTCACAACTTTCCAGAAGTCAACATCCTCAGCAAGTGTGAAGATGGCAAGTGTCCCAAGCATTCAATGCTTGCACACTCCTTGTCACTATAAAAGGAAGAGCTCTCCATACAGAAAACACACACATCTTGAGAGACTTTGAAGATTACTGTGAGCTCTTGATATTCTACGCAAACTGGAAGAATTCTCTAAGTGCAAGAATTTCCAGTTTGCTTGAAAAACTTTATAGCTTTGTTCTAAGTGTTCTTAGTTATTTTGTTGTATACTTTGTGTAAGATTGTTAGAATAGTTTATCTGTTCTTTTCCGCAACAGTCTTAAGTTTTCTATGTGTAATTCTTGTTGAAAGATTTTCAATAAAAAGAATTAAAATTGTGAAAATTTTGAGTATTGTATTCAACCCCCCCCCCCCCCCCTTCTACAATACTTGTTATAGCCATCTGGGACTAACAAGTGGTATCAGAGCAGAAAGTTTAATTCCATAAACTTGATCTGCGATGGCTGCCTCTTCTTCTTCTACTGTTGAAAACTCTTTTCAAAATAACTTTTCTGAAAATGGCTCCATTTCAAAACCTCCTAAGTTCAATCCCAACAACTTCTCTTTGTGGAAAAGCCGCATGATGTTGTTCATGGAAGGAGTGGATACTAGATATCCAACCATTCTCCAAGAGGGACCCATTATCCCCAGAGTTTGGGCTCGCTATGAAACGTAGAGGCCGGGTAAAGAAACCATGGAAAAAGATAATTCTGATGATTCGTCTGATGAAGAAAAATCTGCTGCTACTGGTCGTTACATTCTTAAAAATCCTAAGAAATATACTGATGAGGAAAAACGACTTGTGTCTCTTGATTCTAAAGTTAGAACTATCATTGCTCTCTCTCTTCCTGATGAAGTGTACCACTCTCTGGTAAATCTCTCTACTGCCAAAGAGATGTGGTCCACTCTGTGTGTTTTGTACGAAGGTACAAATGAAGTTCAAAAGAGCAGAAAAATTGGTTTTGTTAGAAAATATGAACTATTTTCTTATGAGAAAGGAGAATCTCTCTCCAACTACTATAATCGCTTTAACAGTCTTCTTAATGACTTAAAGCTGTTAGGTAGAGTGTATGACAATGAGGAAGTCCTGTGCAAATTTATGGACTGTCTTCCCGATTTTTGGGAAAATATCTGTACTTGTATAAAGACAACCAAGGATCTTGATCATATGCCTCTTACTGTTCTTTTTGGTACTCTTTTCAACTATGAGCAGACGAAACTGCAAAGGTTTTTAAAGAACTCTTCTCTAGCTCTCCTAAGTGACTCTTCCAAAAAGACTAAGTGTTTTCCAAAAATCACCTACCCATCTGACTCTGACCATGATAGTCAAGAAGATCCCAATGATCATTCAGAGGCATATCTTAGTGATGCTAAGGAAGAATGTGAGGAAACTTCTGTTGATAAATTATCTGATGAAATGGTCATGTTGGATGGGCACTCTAAATCCAAATCTCATCTCTCTTCTGGAAAATCTAAGTTTGATAGAAATTCATCCTCTTCTCTCTCCAAACACTCTCCTTTGGATAAATCTAATGAGGAATGTTTTAACTGTGGTAAAAAGGGTCATTTTGCTTCTGAGTGTAAGAGTAAACAGTTTGAAAGACCCAGAACTGCTTCCTCAGGCCGATTTTCCTCAAAATCGGAAAGATCCAAATATGATTCCCAAAAGTTCAGCCAACACCTCTCTTCTGCAAATTTTGACCGGGCTGAAAGATACAAGGAAAAATACAAGAGAGAAAAGGAAAGAAATGAAAGACTTATCAGAAGAGGAAAGGGTCTGCCTGCTAAATCTTATGATTTGGCAGATGAACCCACATCTGAAAGCGAATGACTCCTCAACTGCTCTTGTATCAGCTAAGTGTCTCCTCTCCTCATCACAGGTACATCCATCTCTATCTCTCTCTGATGCTGAAAAGATTGAAGCATTTAATTCTTTATCTATTGTCTTTAGATGATGCATCCTTCTCTTCTAACTCATGCAAAATATTTTCTATCTCTGAAAAAGGAAAGTATCTGGGTGCCAATTTTTTATTAAAAAGAAATCCTTCACTTTTTCTAAAAATACCTATGTGTCTTCTTCTACCGATTTTATTCACAGATCTGTGTGTCTCAAAATGTCCTTTTCAAAGGAAAAGTTTTTGGTCCTCCCAAAATTTGAAAAAATGAATTTTAGGTGCTGCACCTCAAATCCTTGATTCCTCATCAAATTCTTTGAGGACATATTTAAAGCAAAAATAAAGAAAAATATCACAATTCTAAAAAGATCCTTCTTTATAGAAACTGCTATATTTGTGGTGATACTTCTCATTTTGCCAAAGACTGACCGAAAGAAAGATTTGATCTAAGTGACACCAATTCTTTTTCTTCTAACCCAAAAGGACCCACTACCAAATGGGTACCTAGAAAATGAATTCTTTGTGATTGCAGATTTTGAGCTGGACAGATGAATCTATGTGGACAAGTGAGAAAGTTGACAAAACTGTTCCACCGATCCCTCATATTTTTCTTTCTTACCAAAATACACGCCAAATAACCATTGGCTGTTCTCTCCACCGAAGAACCCCAACACCCACATCACAAGACCACCACCGACCCCTTTTCTACTACACTTGAAAGTTGCACATTCTCAATTTGGTATTATTATTATTCTTATATATTTCATAGTTGTACTAATTATATATATAATAATCATAATAATAATACATCGGTGGAATGTGTAAACCAAGTGTTGATGACCTCATCAATATGATGTCATCTTAGTACCACCTTTTCTCTCTCCTCCATCAATCAACTCCAAGACTATAACAATCCATCTTTTTGTGATGACACCCACCTACACCGAAATCCCAAACCATGCAAACACCACCTCTTCTTTTCTATATTTTTCTTCCACCAATTTCATTTCCTTCACCAAAATCTAAATTCGGTGGCATCTCTCTCTCATCTAACTCTTCTACCGAAATGCCCATTCGGTGGAATTTATCTAACTTTCCACCGAAATTTAATTCGGTGGAATCGTTCTGCATCTTCCACCGAAGTCTAAAATCGGTGGACTCCTTCTAAACCTTCCACCGATAGATTTCCTCTACCGATTCTCTCCCCACCAATTTTATCTAGCTTCTCATATACTCTTCCTCTCACCTAACCCAACTTCCTATGTGTCATCTCCTCATCCCATCTCTTTTTCCATCATTTTTCACTCTTGGTTTGCAACCCATTTCTCCTTTCATAAAATCCACCCACTACAAACTCTTCTGCAGATGTCACCCCAAATCCTCAAACTCAATCTTTTGGGTCATCAAAATTGGAAGATGAAATTCCAATCTTTTCTTCACTTTGAAGGTTCTCTCCATAATGCCTTAGAAGACTTTCTCCACACTCTGCTGAAGATGTCTTAGAAGTTTTCCTTCAATCTCTTCAAGAAATTACACCGAATTTTTGTCTATCTCTTGCAAATTTTCGGTGGGAATGATCAAAAAAAAAAAAATTACTACTGATTTTCCACCGAAAATCCTACCGAAAATAGCCAATTTTCGGTGGATTCTCCTTAATTTTCGGTGGAAAGGCAAAAAAAAAAAAAAATTCTACTGATTTTCCACCGAAAATCCTACCGAAAATTGCCAATTTTCGGTGGGAAAGTTTAAAAAAAAAAAAAAAAAAAAAATCTACTGATTTTCCACCGAAAATTGCCAATTTTCGGTGGGATCTCCTTAATTTTCGGAGGGAAAGTTTAAAAAAAAAAAAAAAAAAAAATTACTGATTTTCAACCGAAAATCCTACCGAAATTGACAATTTTCGGTGGGATCTCCTTAATTTTCGGTGGGAATGCAAAAAAAAAAAAAAAAAAAAAAAAAAAAATAGTTCTGGTTCTGGCCGATCTTTTCATTTTCTCTTGGTGTTTTTCCTACGTCGGCCGCTGAGGGGGAGAATTCATCTGAGGGGGAGCAACATAAACCCTCAGTACTCATATACAACGACCAACTTGAAAAAATGAGGAAATCGACGGACCGGTCAAGGGGGAGCACTTCAGTCCGGGCGGATCTAACTGAGGGGGAGTAACACAAAGACCGACTGATCTAACTGAGGGGGAGCAAATAAAAGACAAGTTGATGATGCTAAACAGGAAAAGATGTCAAGATGCAACAGATGGGCAGATGCATCCTGAGGCTGATTCACTCAAACTCAACACTCCTCAAAGTTTGTCACTATAATGGGTTGTCTCCTATCAAAACCCACAGATTCTCTTGGCTGAAATCTTTTGGAGTAAGTGAATGACTTGAAGATTTGAAACATCTGAAGAAAAGCAAAAGTGCCTGAAAGATAAAGTTCTTCAACACATCAACAGGCTGCTGATCAAAATGAAGAATCCTCAAGCCAGACACAAGTTTCAACTCGCCCCTCCAAAGATGCAAGTAATATTCATTCTGTTCATATTGTTTATACTGTTTATACTTCTTTCCTTTTCCTTTCAATTATTTGTACATCTATACCTTTTTATTTTTTCTCATATGTAAATATCATATATACATACACACAAAAAAAAATGGACTGTGTGAAAAAGAACCCAAAAAAGTAAAGAAGGGTCAACATGCATTATTCACTGTCTTACTCATGTTTTTCTAAGTATGGATGTCATCATCAAATAGGGGGAGATTGTTGGGTCATCAAGATTTGAAGATGACCTCATGATCTCCTTTTATACTTTGAAAAACATTTTATACTTAGAGAAATTTTGGATGCATGGTTCTTTGTAATGGCTTGTACAAGATATCAAATGTTTGGTGAAGTCAAAGATCAACCAAAGTCAAGATTAAAGATTCTCTCATTGTGGAAGTGAAAGATCTTTTCTCAAACATACAAGTCATTGTTCACCGAAATTGTTCTCACAATTTCGGTGGACATATCTCCACCGAAACTTCTCTTTATTTCGGCCAAGAAGTCTCAAAGAAGTTTTCTCCAAAGATGATGTCACATATCCCAAAGATGATGTCACATATCTCAAAGATGTGTCACATATCACAAGGCTATCATCGGTGGGATCTCAAAGAAATCTCAAAGAAGCTTTCTCCAAAGATGATGTCACATATCCCAAAGATGATGTCACGTATCTCAAAGATGTGTCACATATCCCAAATGACATTTCGGTGGGACCTCAAAGAAGCTTCAAAGATGTTTTCTCCAAAGATGTGTCACATATCCCAAGATTCCTTCGGTGGTGCAATATTTAGAAGACAAATTGAGAAGATATTTTCTACATGGATAAAGTGACATTTTGTCTTATTATCCATTTCCATGCAAAGCTCTTTTCTCATGCATGGGCTCTTCTGACTGTACCTTGTAAAAGGTGACAAGGACTTCACAACTTTCCAGAAGTCAACATCCTCAGCAAGTGTGAAGATGACAAGTGTCCCAAGCATTCAATGCTTGCACACTCCTTGTCACTATAAAAGGAAGAGCTCTCCATACAGAAAACACACACATCTTGAGAGACTTTGAAGATTACTGTGAGCTCTTGATATTCTACGCAAACTGGAAGAATTCTCTAAGTGCAAGAATTTCCAGTTTGCTTGAAAAACTTTATAGCTTTGTTCTAAGTGTTCTTAGTTATTTTGTTGTATACTTTGTGTAAGATTGTTAGAATAGTTTATCTGTTCTTTTCCGCAACAGTCTTAAGTTTTCTATGTGTAATTCTTGTTGAAAGATTTTCAATAAAAAGAATTAAAATTGTGAAAATTTTGAGTATTGTATTCAACCCCCCCCCCCCTTCTACAATACTTGTTATAGCCATCTGGGACTAACAAAATCACTTTCAAAACTTTACTATTCTCTCATCTTCTCCGGCGAACTTGCTTATTTCTTTCTGAAAACCTAGAACTTTCAAACCTACAAATGGCTTCCAGTTCCAAAGCTGCTCACGTTTCACCAACGAACTCTCCGACACCCTCTCCAGTGCATTCTGAGCACTCCCACAACCCACACATCGCCGCCGATGCCGACAGACATGACTCCGGCGACGAGGCATCCTTCGTACCCACTACCCACCTGCAACAATTTTTCTCAAATGACCATTTCGAGCAAACCCTTCCCATTAAATCGAACAACTGTTATCTTGTTCCTTCTCCTACGGCATTTGGCAAAGAACATGCCATCCTGCTAAACATCCTAGAGAACCACTTTCTTTACCCTCTTCTGAGCAAAACCGTTGAACAAATACCAGTACGTTACCTACATCAGTTTTGGCAATCTTGCCGTTATGACGCTGACACCGATTTGATCAGAGGCTACATTTCTAAACCTGACCAAAGTAAGAGCCTTGAACTGATGTTCAATCGCACCATGTTCTCATTAGAATTTGGCCTTCCAACAAGAGGACTCATGGGAATCAAAAAGTATGCACCCCAACCAACAAATGAAGAACTTGTCGACTTTCTGCACATGTTAGGGTACAACCAACAGTTGAAAAAGAGGAACGATTTCCGCAGAGCAAGACTACCCCCTGTGTGGAATACCTTATTCTCCATCCTAAATCGTTGCCTCACGGGCAAAATCGGAAGCATCGATCAAAGCTCACCTCAAATTCTCTCAATCATGTATGGTGTGTACTATGATCTACCCCTAGATTATGCCACCATAATGATGCAAGAGATCATCAACACCATCGATCGCAAAATCGCCTCCCAGAAAGCCAAAATGTCTGATCACAACTGGTTACCCCCTCTGCAGTTCCAGCGAATCCTCAGTGTACTTTTCGAACCCCTACTCCTTATCCAAAAATGGCCAATGGACGGTCCCAAACCTAAGCAATTTCCTATGTCCAAGAACACCCCTACAGAACATGAAGACGGCTACCCGCACAGCAGGCCACTGTCAAAGGTAATGTTAGGTTATGCTAGTGACGAGGAACTAGTTAGTGAGTACATACGCGTTTATAGAACTCCTGAACCCAGTTCTGTAACACCCCCGCGTATAGGAGTGCCAATAGGAGTAAGTATAATAGAGAGACTTACAGAAGAAGAATGGAAGATAAAGTTGGCTAAACACAAGGCCAACCAGAAGAACTTCAGAAATCTAAGGAAAGACCTTTATCCTTCAAAAAGGAAGTCTTCTGAAGAATCTAAAGAAAAGAAGAAAAAGGGAAAGAAATCCAAGACCCCTACAGAGGAACCACTTGCCTCTGCTATCCAACCACCCTCTGCCCCTCCCTCTTCCAAAAGAAAAAGGAAGTCAAAATCTTCAGAGGAGGGGGCACCAAAACAAAAGAAAAGAAAATCAAAGACGAAACCATCTTCTCCTCTGCAAACAATAACAGAAGGAATCAAACCACCTCTGCAAACTCCAATCTTCACAGAGGTTCTTGATTCACTTCTGCCAAGACAAGAGACTGCAGAAGAAGAGGTGCAAATAGGTTTAGAGGATAGGGTAGAAACGTCTGGAGGAAAACAAAATGAAAAAGAAAAAGATGCCGAAGTTGCAGAAGGCACACATCCCTCAACCCCTCCCAGTGCAACCCACACATCTGACACCGCAGGTCTAGCTGCAGAAGGTGTCATTGAAATAGAGCAGCACAGCTCGATCCTTACCCAAACCAAACAGCCAGAAGTCACTCTTTCGACTTCTGCGCCCACAGAAGCCGGGGAATCCATTCCTAGGGAGTCTCCTCAGAGAGACTCACCTATAGTTCGTGATCCATAGCCCCAGATCACACTAGAACACCCTACAGAGGAATTCGTTTCCTCTGACACGCACAATATAGGGCCAAAACTTCTTTCAGAGAGAAGTAGAGAGCACCATGACGAAGAGACTCTAGACAAGTCTCCGAGTAAACAGAAGAATATTCCGATACCCACCTCTGGAGTGGATTTGGACAATGTTCTTCACAGAACTTCTGTAGAGACTGAAACTCAGGTTTCTTCTCGTGGATCAGATGGAAATCCTTCCACCCCCAACGTACAAACAAGGGTGAACGAAGGTGTCCCAGGAACAGGGACTCACTCTGGAGAAGGAGTTGTTCCTCCAGAGGTTACCCAAGAGGAACATGTTACGAAGGATGAGTTCCAAGCCTTTGTAACCTCTGTAACTCAAATATTGAATGAGTTGCAAAGCTCATTCACGATTTTTTCAGATTCAACTTCAAACGCGCTTACGGGATTAAATACCAAAGTGGATACCTTATCCACAGAGGTTAAAACAGCCCTTGAAGAAATGAAGTCATCTACAGAAACTTCTGCTACTGCTGCCATCGCCTCTGCCACTAACATTGCCAAAACAACCGCTGCAGAGTTCGAGAAAAGTGCGACCAAAGCCTTCAAAACTTCGATCGCAATCTACTTTGAAACAATGAAGAAAAATGCAGCAAGGCAAGCAGCTCAAGACACCTGCAGAACAGAAGTTGCTGCTAAAAGAAGGCAGGATGATCCTGATGATGGAGCATCTGGTCATCCTGAGGGGGAGAAAACAAAGGAAACAACGGAGGCTGCTTCTGCAAAAACTACAGAGAAAACTGCAGAACCCTCTACGACAGAAACCCAGAAGGGAAAACAACAGAGGCAAAACACCTCTATCTCACCAGAGGATGCACCAACCACAGAACCTAAGGTAATCAATCTTGCATCCTCATCCTCAGAACAAACTCCACCCTCACCCAAAGAACCAACACCAACCTCACAACCAATCCTGCGCAAAACAAGAGTAAAATCCATAGCTCGAAAACCCAAAAGACCAAAACGCACTGCAGAATTCATTCTTCGCAGAATGAAATTTGTATCTGCTTTTCAATCAGCAAAGCGTTTTGACATCCCACCTCCAAGACCCGAAAACTCTTCACCAACAGAGTCCTCACAACCCGAAGTATCAAAACCTTCAGAGGCAACAACCAAAACATCAGAGCATCCAACCCCAAAACCCACAGAACCTCCAACTGTCAAATCAACAGAGGTTCCACCCACACAAATCCAAAACCCAATATCTGAAACCTCAAAGCCAAAAGATAAAGGCAAGGGAATAATGACAGAAGAAGAGCCAAAGAAGAAGATGCCAGTTGCTACAGAGAAATTGATGAAAGGTGCCTTTAATGCCTTCGTCACTCCTAAACCCGAAGAGGAAGACTGGGCATTCAACTTGAATCCTCTGTCAGAAAACACATCCCTGAATCCCACAGCTAAGGTAACAGAAGGTAGAGTAGCAGACATCACTCGAAAGATGGATGAGCTAAGGAGACCAATTCCAAGATCTACTTCAACCATTGAACAAATGGAAGAACAAGTCTACAGTTATCTCTACAGACAGCACTTCCAGAGCGATCTGCCAGCCCATGTCCGAGATCAGAAGCTAAGAGAGGAATTCGATGCAATCTTCACCTCTACAAAGTCAAAACCAGTCAATCAAGTTTACTCCATTCACGATATAAAGAAGGTAATCTATTGCAAATACTCCAAAATGAGAACCTATCCTCATACGGTGTATACAATCTGGAAAGTCAAAAGGTCTGACAGATCAGAGAATCAATTCTATGATGCTGATATCCGAAACCTCAATCCCTATGACTTACCTGACCTTCTGCAATGGACAAAAGACAACTTCAATGACGACTGCCACAAAAGGTCTTATCGAGTTCTCAGAAAGGCGATGCGTGAAAAGCTCCTAATCTACAGCTTGCTCGACATTCAACTAGCCATCGATCTGGGCATAACTACTCTAAGTATCAGACCACCAGAGGATTTCTGCCCACCCAATGCCATACCCAATTCAATCATCAAAACTCCAAGGTACGGGTTAGTATTCAAGAATCCTGCTGATCAACTGAAACTGTTTGTGACAATGGACTGTCAGAAGTACACAACCCGTACTCTGAACATGTTCAGAAAGATACTAGAGGAGAATAAAGCAACAGAGCTTATGGACGAAGAATCTGCTCTGTTGATGATCCAAGAAATTGATGCTACACTCGACTTACGAAATCTCTGCCTCAAATTCTATGAAGAATTCAAGGAAGTAGGAAAAGACAACAGAAAGTTCAACGACTTCCCAAATGCAAAAATCTGAGTCTCTTCAAAGAACCTCTGTCAACGTTTATTTCTGTGTACTCAAATGTAAATGCCTCTGGCATAAATTCCAAAATGAATGAAATAATCTTCTGAGGTATTGTTTAACCTCTTCTTTACTTAGGTTAAAATGCATAAATTCAACCTTTTATTTTTCAATACTTAGGGGGAGATTGTTAGCTCCAATATTCTGAATATTAGAAGTATTGAAAAATGGCCAAGTACAGAAGAACTTCCACAGAAGCTCTGCTGAGTGCAACAGAAGCTCTGCCGGGCATCTCAAAAGAATCAAAGGAAGTTTGATCAAGAGTGATCAAAGACCGAGGAAACTACAGAAGGACGCTTTCAGAAGACCAAGACCGCAGAACCTCTGTTACCAATAACAGAGCCTCTGCGGACAACATCAGAAGACAAGGAACCAAGAAGACTTCTCACAGAGGACCGAGCCACAGAACCTCTGCCACCCTTTACAGAAGCTCTGCAGAAGTAAACGACCAAAGACTCGGAATCCGGTGAAGACTACTTTACAGAGGAACCAGACCGCAGAACATCTGTAACACATTACAGAGCCTCTGTGGTCCTCTAAAGACTAGGAAGATATTTATAATATCTTGCTACTGTTCCAAGACCTGTTCATCAACTTGCATGGCAACTTGCCCTGTCCAACTTCAACACATGTCAAACTCTAAATGGACTCAATATGGCTTAGTACATAATAGACGTCTGCGGCATTTAATGCTCTACAAAACATACAACTGTTCATGCCGTCCGATCAACAGTAGCTTACACTTTATGGTCCCCTTGTAGTAGTATAAAAGAAAGACTCATGTTGAGTTCTTCATAATCATCAAGAAGAACACAATCACGACGACAGTTAAAATCAACACATAAGAACACATAGCTTATGCACATTTAGAGTCATATCTGTTTAAAGCTTTGCATACTCACTGTTCTTAAATCTGTTCTTGATATATATATATTCAGTAAACTTTGAGATATTATTTCCTGTTCACTGTTTATTTATATTGTGTTCTAAATCTATCAAACTTATCTGTTAGTTCTTTAAATACGCTTCCGCATCAAACCTTAAACCTGAACTAATAGATCTGATAATCTTGTTTAAAGCAAAACGGGAACCAACAGCCATTATCGAAATCAAATCCCCGAGAAACTTCAAAGAAGTCCAAAGACTCATCGGTCGGGTGGCGGCTTTGAACAGGTTTATCTCTCGATCTTCCGATAAATGCCATTTATTTTACAATGTCCTCAGGAAGAACAAAGGCTTCGACTGGACCGACGGTCATGAGCAGGCATTGCAAAGGCTTAAGGAGTACATGACGTCGCCTCCTTTGTTATCAAAACCTCACGATCACGAGGTATTGCAACTATATTTGGCTGTTAGTCCAAATGCAGTAAGTGCCGTACTGACGCGAGAAGATGAAAAGCAACAATTGCCGATCTATTACGTAAGTAAATCTCTCTTGGATGCAGAAACCAGGTATTCCTCTATGGAGAAATTGCTCTTGTCGCTAGTCACAGCTGCTAAAAAATTACAACATTACTTTGAATCACATCCTATTACTGTCGTGACTAACTTTCCTCTTAAGTCTGTCTTGAGGAAACCTGAGTTAACAGGTCGCTTAGCAAAGTGGAGCATATATCTCAGCAGTTACGACATCGATTTCAAACCCAGGACTGCGATCAAATCGTAAGCCTTGGCAGATTTTATTGCTGATTTCAGCCCTGAATTGGAGAAAGAGGCAGAGCTCGAAGTGTCGACTATGGAGACTCACGACGACGTGCCTTGGGTCTTACATGTCGACGGATCATCTAATGTTAGAGGTTCAGGACTAGGCGTCGTCTTAAAGTCGCCACAGGGGGGCAAAATGGTATACTCAGTCCGATGCGACTTCAAAACCACCAACAACGAAGCCGAATATGAAGCCCTGATCATGGGAATGAATATGGCCTATGACTCGGGGGCAACCGCGTTACATGTCAAAAGTTATTCTCTCTTGGTGGTAAACCAGACCAATGGAGGATCCGCTTTAGTCGAACCAATATTCGGCAAATCAAAAAGGTGATTGGTCGTATCACATTCACATCGGTGTCGTCGACATAATCGAAGTACAACGCACCGGAAAAGGTATTTCTTTAAAAAAAAACCTTTTCTACCGCACAATTTCTCATCCACCTTGACGTTAACTAACTTAAGCATCGGAGGGTCGTGAGTTAGCCAACGATCGACCTTTGACAATATTTTATCGCCGGATCGCGCAATATAAATTACTAAGCCTATCACATGACATCAATACACTTTTGCAGGGTCGCATGACATTAGTAATCAGATCTACTATATGACTTGGCTATCTTGTCGCATGGACAAATGAGTGAGATTCACCGCACGATTTAATTGAACAGTCGACCTACGATCTAAATGATTTAACTTGGAAAAATCGCATGTATGCTTTGAACGCATGTACATATGTTTGCCTACACGATTTATGTTTTAATCATTGTCTTTCAATAAATGCCTTCGTCGCGCGTGCCTACGTTTGTTATATGTACGACTTATGTTCATTCTTGTACGATCGGCTTTATACTCGATATTTGTTGATTGACAATAAGATAATGCACAAATTCAAAGGAAACGCAAACTTCATTTCATTAAACGGTCAAGTACATTCAAATGACTCGACCACTAACGATCGAGTGATAAAAACAAAAGACGAAGGATTTTCTAAGACTGAGGAGGAGCGTCAGTCATATCCTTACCCAAAACCTCACCCGTTGAACCTTCGACCTCCTCCTTCTCCTCGACGTCCTTCTCGTCATCTGAATCGAGATCTCTCGCAGAACCGACATCCTTCAGATAGACCGCAAGCTCCTCCAACGCCGAGGCAAGAGGATCCTTCCCCAACAGATGACGTCTCATAATCGCCGCCCTGGCAGTCAGACGAGCCAAGGCAAAAACAGTCTTAGCCTCGTCCTTAAGATCCTGCACCTCTTTCTCCAGGACCGTCACTCTGGACTTAGAATCATCAGCTTCCTTTGTGGTCGCAGCCAAAGATTCCTTGACCTTGTCTATTTCCTCTCTCTAGTCAGCAATCATGGACAAGGATTGCGTCAAGCGATGGTTGGCCTCATCCTTTGCACGCCCGAAAACCTCTAATTGTTTAAAGGCATCGTCGAGGCGTTTTGACATAGCCTCTTTGCGCTCTTCGGCGACGTTCGCCCTAGCCAACGCTGCATTCCCCCTCTCATGGGCAGCGTACACTAAATCCTTGATCTTTGCCGTCTCAGCACGCAAAGCCAAGGAGGCTTGAAACGCCTGTAGAAACATAAACAAAAGCATTGTTAATAAACATGCGCCAACGTGAAACATCGACAAGTCTTGAAAGAAAGACTTACCATGAACGTCAGCCCGACAACATGGGCCCCCGTCTCCTGGATTGGAAATCCCTCAAAACGCTTCCTGAAAGATGGGAGCAAATATTTTCCCAGATGAGGAAACAAGTTCGTCCCGTCCAAAACATTATCAACCATAAAATCCGACGGCAATGTAAAATTAACCGTCGTGACCTTAGCCCCTCCCGTCGGGTGATCCTTGCCCTTGCCGGCCGACGAAGGGTCCGACGTGGCAGACGGGGACTTCGCCGTTTCCGCCGGAGGCGCAGAACTGATAGGTGTCGCAGCGATCACACTAGAACACGTCTTCTTAGGCGATGCGACATTCGCCTTCTCAGGCGTAACGACTCTAGACGAGTCAGGAACCCCCGAAAACGGTCCCCTCGGGATCGTCGTCCTCGTCTTCTTCGGAACCTCAGGATCAGTGGACAGGTTCTTTAGCCTCCTTTCCTTGCCCTTACGAGCAAGCTCAAGCTGAGCTGCTCTTTTAGCAGAGACAGTCGGCATTTTGGGCTGTGATTCCCCTAGAAACCAAAAAAGAAAAAACATAAGATGAAAATTAAGATCAAGCAGAAGGAATCGAGAAGGTACACTCACCGGTCATTTCTCTTTCTTCTCTCGACTCTTTCTCTTCTCCTTCCTTTTCTTCCTCACGTTCCTTTCCCCGATTCTCTCCCAAGTACACCAAGTCTTCGTCGTCGTCCACCAAGTGTCGTACGACGTACGGCCGTTCTACGATGCTGAACACCAAGAACGCGTCGATCTTTGCTTGAGAATTTGCGTAAGGCTTGTTAATGCCAAAAATCGCACCAAAGTACAACTTAAGGTCGATGTGGACTTTAACAACTAAAGAAAAGAATCTTTTGACAAAGCGTGCGACAAAGACGAAAATGTAAACGAGACAGAGAATTTGGTGACGCGGGAAAAACCTCAACGAGGAAAAAACCCGCGGACGACTGTGGAAGTCGTCGCTGCACTATGGTCGCCAAATAGGGGCGATGTCCTTGTGTTTCTGGTGTCGATCGTACAGGGATTACAATACAAATGAAAGAAAAACTTCGAAATGTAAAGTAACAAGTGTTTCGAATGTAAAAACAATGTGCGTCGTGTGTTTAAACTGTGTGTCGTGTGCTGATGTCGTGCGTCGAGAGCGATTCTTCTGCGAGCGGTTTTTGTGCTCCAAGTGTTCTTTTGAGTTTGAGTGCTTGTGTCTGTTTTTCGATGTCCCTTGAACTGAGGATTGAGCTTGGAATTTATAGTCTTCGGGCGCTTTAATTGGCTCATTAAATACTTCGATAACTGTCGTAATGGACGTCGTCTTTAGTGCTGTTAATGGCTTTCATCAGTTATAGCCGTTGTCCATTAATGACGTTGACTCCTGCAATAAACACTAAACAAACGTAACATTTGTATCACGCGTTAGCTAGTCGAGGTCGCATGGTTCTATGCGACGATCGTGTGAAACGTACGACATCGTGGTCGAGTGTCGTAAGGTAAATAACTTTTGATCTTAACCAGTCGGGGGATAAAGTGCTATGATTTTACCTTATTAGAAGTAACAGAAGTGAGTACTTTTACTTACTGTGGTCGTGGTCGAGACTGGTGAAATTTTGCCCAAACAGTTTGCCCCCAAAATTTGAAAGTAGAATGCTAAATTCAAATTTTAAATTTTGTCAGTCGGACGCATAAAATTATGACACGTGTCGAAAGTTATTTTAGTTGCTTTGGGACTAGACTGGTTCAATTCAAACTAGAGAGGGAAGTCGAAGAGGATATAGGATTGAGATGTCCTGCTGACGTTCGATGGTGCTTAGCAGCTGTTATGGCCAGGTGTCAACGATCCGTGTGATTACACGAAAAGGCAGGACGCGTGTCGATCCTCGAAGGACTCGACCTGACAAGATCGACTGCATATATAAAGGTCACGATGGGTCTTTCCTTGTTTACGTTTTCAGAGAATTTTAGGCGAAGATTCCTTATTGATTTCCTTGTTGTTCTTCGTCCGATCCTTTCTATTCTAGCGAGAATCTTCGACTCGGTTAGGATTCTCAAGGTCTAGAGTGCTTATATAAGGTGCGACTCTTCGTTTGCGTATGCGTCGTAAATCTATTACGAGGAAGCCTAGGAAAAATTGGGATATCTGGGGTCTTTCAGATAGACAAACTTTGTTGACGGGGATAGAGGTGTCGACAGAGCCCAGAAGTACCATCAAAAGCGACGAGGATATCGACGACTTCAGAAGCTTAGCAGGAATTCCTGCTGGGATAACTATAAGTAAGGCGGACAGGATTCGTCCCGAGATATGCCCTGAGGGGTACGTCGTGATATACGAGTATCCATTCAAGATAGGCTTCCATTGGCCATATTCGCTTCTGGCCAAGGCATTTATGTGTGAGTTCGATCTTTCGCCAGGGCAGCTGATGCCCCAATTTTGGCGCTTGATCCGGGTCATTGAACGACTTACTTCTCACTGGGAGTCACCCATGAACGCGAGGGACCTGTTGACGGCGTACCAGGTCAAGAAGGATCAATACCATCACTATAGTTTGTTTTCGAGATACAAAGGCGAGCGCACTTTGGTTCAAAATACGTCAGTCAATGATTGAAAATGGAAGACTCGGTATGTGTTTGTGCGATTGGAGACGTTGGATACTGATAGCGACTGGATCAGATCTGGTTGGAATATGACGGGTAAGCCTTTCGTCGTACGTCTCATGTCACTTTGTTATTTTGGGTGTTTCCCGTCTAATATTTTTTCTTATGTGTAGATATTGATTTTGACAAGATAAAACCTGACGATGACTCTAAAGCCAAGGTCAAGAAGTTTCTGGAGTTTAGTGTTGATGAACGATCGTACGTCACGCGTCACCTGATAGATGAGGACGACGACACTGTTTTCCTGGGTGATAGAATACGGATGGGTCGAGAAGAGAAAGAAGAAGAAGAGGAATCTGAGGAGACTGAGGAGGAGAAGGGGGAAGAACCAGACGTAGAGATAACTGGTAAGTATCCCTTGGCCTTCTTTCCGTTCAACCTAGTCTTTTTCCACCCTCAAATGTCTAATTCTTTCTTTTGCCATGCAGGAGAATCTCGGGCGAAGATGACGCCTGCAGCTGCCAAGAAGATGGCTCAAATCGAGCTGGCTCGCAAGGCGAGGGAAGACAGGGAGAAGGATGCCTCGACGACTGGGTCGGGGTCCTAAAGAGAAAACAGGTCCCGACAGCTGGGTCGGGTATTCGTAAGAGGACGAGGATGTCCGTTACGAGGGAACCGACGTTAAAGACGGGTGGCTCATCTGGAGTCGCCTTGCCTAGGAAGGCGAAGGCGTCGGCCGTGTTTGACATGACCGACATAAGATCTGTTGATACGGCACAACCGGCGTCGATGTCTCCCATTGCCGCATCTGGCCCTTCGACGGCCGACAAGGGAAAAGGTGCGCATACGGGCTTTGTGGGGGAAACGACGGTCAACTTCACGTTGCCGTCGGATTTCTTAGATGATAATGTCCTAGACGGGACGAAATTGTTCCCCCACTTGGGAAAGTACCAGCTCCCTTCTTTCAGAGAGCGTTTTAACGGGGTTTCTCTCGAAGATACGGAATCCCATGTCGCTGGGCTTGTGTTTTTGGTAAGTCTATCTTTCAAGACTTTGTCCATTTGTCGTTGTCATCGTTGTTGTTGTTATTAACAATGCTTATGCTATGTTTTCTATAGGCGTTTCAAGCCTCCTTGGCTTTGCAGACCGAAACGTCGAAGGTAGAAGGTTTGATGGCTTCTGCTATTAAGGAAGAAGATGCGACGTTGGAGAAGGAAAAGTCCGCTCTGGAGCGAGAAGAGGCGACGTCAGTGCGTCTCGACGATGCTTTGAACGAGTTGGAAGCCATCGATCATGCGAGAGATGACGTGAGCTCGCGCCTGAAGCAGTCTCTGACTTTGATCGGTGACCAAAGAGAGAAGTTGGAGGGGACGAAAGAATCCTTGACTGTGAGAAAAAAAAAGTCGAGGAATCTAAATCCAAGATGGTGGGCTTAGAGAAGGAGTTTGAGGAGCTGAGGGACGAGAATAAGTCCATCTTCTCCTTTGCTCGACTCACTGCTTGTGCGGCGATCATGCGACGCCACTTGCTGGGCAAGGATCCTTTGGCATCGGCGTCGGACGAGCTGGACATCTTTTATAAGGAGGTCGGGGCTGAGAGGGATCTTGACTCAGACAATGAGAAAGAAGTTGAGGAGGAGGAAGGTCCCCAGGTTGAGGCATTAGGCAAGGATGTGGCCGACACTCCTCCTCTGCTTTAAAAGATGTGTCTCTGCTTATTTCGTTTCTTTGCTACTCGATCGTTGGTGGTCGAGCTTTTTTGTAAATGATAGTTTATTCAATGAATGAAACTTAGTCTTCTCTTGAACTTACGCTTTGTATATTTCATGAACAAATATAATGTCAATCGTAAGATCCAGTAAGTAGAGAATAATCGAGAAATCATGCGACTTAGGCATCCATTGCAATACAACAATTAGAACATAAGCCATAAGACTTCTAAATCGTGTATACAAATATAATCACATGAGATTAAAGCATACATTCAGAGGGTGAAATTCTTCAAAGTTAAGAAACTTAGAGTGCAAAATCGTCAGACTTTGCGATTGTACGACTAAGTCGTGCGAAGAACTGCGAATCGTGTGTCCTTGTAGAAGGATGATCAAGTCGTAGACCTGATCGTTTACGTCGTGCGACCTTGCGAAACTAAAGTCGTTTTAGACTTAGTGATTATCGGCATGCGATTCTGCTGTCGAGAAAACAATGTTAGAGGTTGGTCGTTGGCTAACCAACGAACCTCCGATGCTTAAGTCAGTAATCGTTTGTGATAAAAAATCGTATGGAAGAAGAAATCGTTTGTGATAAAAAATCGTATGGAAGAAGAAAAAGGGAATTTTGAAAGCATACCCTTTTGGATGGGGTACTTGCCCCCCGTCATTTATCATCCTATTCTTTTCAGGAAAGAGTAGGTTTTAAATGACGGATCGACACTGAGATCTCGGGGAACAACGTCTACACCTATGTCGACCGTGTTTTCGTGCGACAGGGCAAAAATAGTCGGCATATCCTGTAGGAGAGGCATAAGTTTTAAGATTACGGACAGAAGGACGAACCTGTCGAGACCCTACGGTCATGCTTAACCTTCGACCTGCGACCACCAGACATCTTACTTTCGCGGCTTGTCTTATAGCAGTCACGCGCGACTTTTGGCTCACTTATGATTTCCTGAACTCCCTACGGCGTAGGGAACTTCAGAGTCTGGTGATACGTCGAGGGAACGGCTTTCATTTCATGGATCTATGGTCGACCTAAAATGATGTTATAGGCCGACGCACAATCGATGACGCTGAACTTGGTCTGCTTGTTGATTCCTCCGGCATAGACCGACAAGATGATCTCTCCATAGGTGCTCGTCGCTTCTCCATTGAAACCAACTAAGGTCGTCGAACTTCGGGTGATTTCCGAGCGATCGATTCCCATAGCTTTGATGGTGTCAAGGAAAATGACGTTCGCTGAACTGCCCCCATCAACCAAGACTCGTCGAGTTAAACAATTACCAATCGTGAGTTGAATGATCAACCCATCATGGTGCTTTTGATACGAGTTTCCGAGGTCGTCTTGGTCGAATATGATCTTCATAGCTTCCAACTCCGAATCTCCTTTTGGTCTCGATGAACGCGGAATAGGCCGATCGTCAGGTGCTTGGCTGGCGTGACGTTTGGCCGTGGAATACGTCAGACCACACACGTCGGAACCACCAGTGATGCAATTGACGACCTTTGCGTGTTCGGGGGTCGGCGGTCGATGATCACTGGTTGAAGTAACCACATCATCGATGATATCTTTGAGGTTTCCTTTCGGGACATGATATGCCAGTTCCTTTTTGAGAGCTATGCAATCGTCTGTCGCGTGACCATGGTCGACATGAAAGTCGTACCATTTTGACTTATCTTTCTTAGCATCGTCCTGATCGGATTTCTTTAACCATCGGATGGTCGCTTGAGTGGTCTTCAAAGCTTCGACCAAATCTTTAGCGGACCCTTTGAATCCGTAAGAGGATATCTTGGGGTACTGAGGAAACTTGATCGCGGTCTTGGCCTCTGCTTTTGTCTTGAATCGGACATAAGAAATCTGGCGCGCGGGCTCTACCTTAGAAATTACTTTTGTTTTGAACTCTGGCTTCTTCACACCCAACGACCTCTTGTCGTCGGTATGCTTGCGACGAAAGGCAGCGTCGTCTTCTACCCTCATATACGCTAGGGTTCGAGCTCGGACGTCTTCGAAATTTTCTGGGGGATATTTGGTCTGATCAGTGTATAAGCCCGAACTGTCGTCCAGACCACGCTTATAAGCTTTGATTGCAGTCTTGACGTCACAATTGCGAACACTGATCATCTCCGCATTGAATCTATTGAAATAACTTCGAATAGACTCATTGGTCTTCTGCACGACATAATACAGATCACTGGTCTGCTTCTCCATCTTGCGACTGCTGGCGAATTGTTGAGAGAATTGGTTGACCAACTAGGCGAACGACCCGATGGACTTGGGTTTGAGATTGATCAACCATTGGAGGGCAGGACCAGTGAGAGTTGCACCGAAGCTCTTGCACATACAGACCTCCTGATACATATGCGGGATTGAGATCGTCCACATGAGCTGCTTATATTGTGCGACGTGCTCTGTTGGATCGGTCACTCCCGAATATTTGGGCGCGAAGGTGGGGACGTTGTATTTCTTCGGGACCTCAACAGTCACGATCTCGTCGATGAATGGTGACGCCTGAAATCCTGATCGAGGCTTGACGTCGACGGGCACAGCTTCCCCAGGCAGCTTGGCGAGCAAAGATAGGACACGCTCGTTCTGATCTTCTAGCATCTTCAGTCGCTGGGCGACGGGATCATTAGGATCAGGATGCATACCTGTCTGCGGATTGACTCCTGAACTGGTGCCATTGCCATGCGACGAGCCATTGGCGTCCCCGTTGAAAGGGACAAAATATGGTTGCGATCCATTCTGAAACGGCTGCGACCCATTCTGAAATGGCTGCGACTCATTCTGAAATGGCTGCGACCCATTCTGCATGGGTGGTGGCCTTATATGCTGAGGAGGAACTGTCCCGAACTGGGGATTTGGGTTGAACGGCCCCGGCTGCTGGTTCTGCATGAACGGACCTGGATGCTGATTCTGAGCGAACGGACCCGATCTTGGACCTGAATTATGCGCAAATGGTCTAGGACCATTTTGACCGAACGATCCTTGGCCTGGATTCTGAACGAATGGCCTAGGACCATGCAGAGGTCCAAAGGGATTTCTCAGCCGCACGATCTCCTCAGCTGCTCTGCGACTCTGCTCGGCCATGGCATTGATTTGATTTCGTGCGACCTCTAATTCCTGATACATCTGGGCAATGACATGCTCTTTATTTCCGGGGGCTGCCATTTTCCTGAAACAGGGAATAGGGAATACTACAAGAAACCGTTAGTAGGACGCACGTTTGTCGAAGATTTTCTCTAGATGAGGTCCCACGGATGGCGCCAAACTGTAAATGCCACAAATCGCACCAAAGTACAACTTAAGGTCAATGTGGACTTTTACAACTAAAGAAAAGAATCTTTTGACAAAGCGTGCGACAAAGACGAAAATGTAAACGAGACAGAGAATTTGGTGACGCGGGAAAAACCTCAACGAGGAAAAAACCCGCGGACGACTGTGGAAGTCGTCGCTGCACTATGGTCGCCAAACAGGGGCGATGTCCTTGTGTTTCTGGTGTCGATCGTATATAGATTACAATATAAATGAAAGAAAAACTTCGAAATGTAAAGTAACAAGTGTTTCGAATGTAAAAACAATGTGCGTCGTGTGTTTAAACTGTGTGTCGTGTGCTGATGTCGTGCGTCGAGAGCGATTCTTCTGCGAGCGGTTTCTGTGCTCCAAGTGTTCTTTCGAGTTCTAGTGCTTGTGTCTGTTTTTCGATGTCTCTTGAACTGAGGATTGAGCTTGGAATTTATAGTCTCCAGGCGCTTTAATTGGCTCATTAAATACTTCGATAACTGTCGTAACGGACGTCGTCTTTAGTGCTGTTAATGGCTTTCATCAGTTATAGCCGTTGTCCATTAATGACATTGACTCCTGCAATAAACACTAAACAAACGTAACAGTTGTATCACGCGTTAGCTAGTCGAGGTCGCATGGTTCTATGCGACGATCGTGTGAAACGTACGACATCGTGGTCGAGTGTCGTGAGGTAAATAACTTTTGATCTTAACTTTAGTTGGGGGATAAAGTGCTATGATTTTACCTTATCGGAAGTAACAGAAGTGAGTACTTTTACTTACCGTGGTCGTGGTCGAGACTGGTGAAATTTTGCCCAAACAAGGATTCACGTCCTCGAATTTTATAACTGTTGACATATAAAGAGCAAGTTACAGGTCAACAAAAAGTCATAAACAACGAACGACAATGAAATTACAAAGTCTCACCCGACGTGTTCCAGCCGGCTCTAATCCAATCACTCTCAGAATCAAGGGTCGACTTACGCATGAATGCGTATCTGGTTTTCAATTTACGATCGTTCACAGCGGTCCTCAGGACCAAGGTGCGATCGCCTTTAAGCCTAGAGTACAGGCTACAACGATGACATCCGTCCTTCTTGGCTTGATAAGCCAAGAGGAGGCCGCGCACATTCATGGGAGATTTCCATTTTTAGTAACACGCTCGATCACTTGTATGACTCGCCAAAACTGGGGCATTAGTTGACTTGGTGCTAAGTCAAATTCTAGCATGAAGGCTTTGGCCAGAGACGAGTAGGGCCATTCGAAACCTATCTTAAAGGGATACTCGTATATCATGATATACCCCTCAGGACACTCATTAGATCGAATCTGACCCGCACAGATTAATTCAACCCCTACAGGGATCTTAGCTAAATTTCTAAGGTCATCAAGGTCCGATTGTTCTTGAATAGAACTCTCAGGATCCATCGACGCTTCTAGCACAGACTGAAGAAATCAAAGAAATCGTACCTTATATATATAGGTGCTCTAGTCCTCGAAAATCCTAACTGAGTCGGAGATCCTCGCAGGTTTTAGGAAGGATCGGACGAAGAAAAGCAAGAAAATCAAGAGGAAATCTCTGCTTAAAACTCTCTGAAATCGTAAACAGGAAAAGATCCATCGTGGTCTCTATTTATGTAAACGATCGTGTCAGGTCGAATCCCTTGATGATCGCCACGCGTCCCGTCTTTTCACATGACCACCCGGATCGACGACACCTGGCAAAGACAACTGTTTAGCATAATCGTGCGTCAGCATGACGTCACGACTTTACCCTCTCTTCGACTTCCCTCTTTAGTTAAAATCCAACCGATTCAGTTCCGAAGCAACTAAAGGTAATTTTTGACACGTGTCATAACTCCAGACATCCAACCAGCAAAATTTAAAAAACTTTTTGAAATATGAATTTGCCACTCCACTTTTTCAAATTTTGGGGGCAAACTGTTTGGGCAAAATTTCACCAGTCTCGACCACTACCGAAGTAAAGAAAACCCTTGTCTTACTTCTCCGCAGCAAGGTAAAATCATAGTACTTTATCCCTTGTTTAAAAGTCAAATCGTAAGTTATTTACCTCACGACACTCGACCACGATGTCGCCTAGTTCACACGACCGTCGCATAAGACCTTGCGACCTCGACCGACTAACGTTCGATACGACTGTTACGTTTGTTCAGTGTTTAATGCAGGAATTAATGACATTGATGAACAACGGCTATAACCTGCGAAAGTCGTTAACAGCATTGAAGACGACGACCGTTACGACTGTTACATGCAGCAGTAAAGAAGGCAATTAAAGCACCCGAAGACTACAAATACCTAGTTCAATCATCATTTTAAGGACACTGACATAAGATGAATACAACGGAGAAACACCGAAAACAACCATCTGAACTTAGAAGAACATTCGAAGCAAAGAACCCTCTCTCGAAGAATCGCTCTCGACGCTCGACATTCGCACACGACACTTTACTTTTACACACGACTCACATTGTTTCTACATTCAAAACACTTGTTACTTTACATTTCGAAGTCTTTCTTTCATTTGTATTGTAATCTCTGTACGATCGACACCTGAAACACAAGGACATCACCCCTGTTTGGAGACCATAGTACAGCGACGACCTCCACTTTCGTCCGTCGGTTTTTTCCTCGTTGAGGTATTTCCCGCGTCACCAAAATTCTCTGTCTCGCTTATATTTTTGTCTTTGTCGCACGCTTTGTCGAGAGATTTCTTTCTTTAGTTGTTAAGCTCCACAATCAACCTCAAGTTGTACTTTTGTGCGATTTTTGGCATTAACAATAAGGGCGACCGTACCTTGGTCTAAAAAACTGTGGTCAACGATCGCAAATGGAAGACCAGGTACGTCTTCGTGCGGGTAGCGATGCTGGACCCCGACAGTGATTGGATCAGGTCCGGGTGGAACATGGCCGGTGAGTTTTAGCTGTGGTCGAGCATCTGCTTTGTTATATCTGTCACTTTGCTTTTTTGCTAATCTTCTTTCTCTTTGTTTTCAGACATCAACTTTGACAACGTAGATCCCAACGACGATTCCAAGGCTAAAATTGAGAAGTTCTTGGAAATCAGTCCAGACGATCGATCATTCGTCACACGTCACATGGTAGATGAGGACGTCGACGAGGTTTTCCTGAGCGATAGGCTACAACTGGGTCGAGAGGAGAGAGAGAAAGAAGAAGAGTAGAAAGAAGAGGAGGACAAGTCTGAGGATACCGAGGAGACTGAGGAAGAGGAGAAGAAAGAGGAATCGAAAGAAGAGATGACTGGTAAGTGTACCTTACTTTGTTCGACATACTTCTCCCTTCATTTCAGTCGCCTAACTGTTCTTCTTTCTTTGTTTCGCAGGAGAATCCCAACAGCCACAGCCGAAGATGTCGTCTGCGAGGGCTAAGAGGGCGGCTCAGGCCGAACTGGCTCTCCAGACGAGGGAAAGAAGGAAGGAAGCCCCGACAGCTGGGTTGGGGGTCCTTAAGAGAAAAGAGGCCCCGACTACTGGGTCGGGAGTCCTCAAGAGGACGAGGATGTCCGTCCCGAAGGAACCGTCTTTGAAGACGGACGGCTCATCGAGAGTCATCTCTCCTGAGAAGGCGAAGGTTTCGACCGTATCTGTCGAGAAGACTTCTGACACGATCGACACGACACCCGTCGATCCTGCGCATCCGACGAAATCGACGGTGTCTCCTGCTGCCACGTCAGGCCCCTCGTCGGCCGACAAGGGCAAGGGCACGCAGACGGGCTTTTGAGAGGAAACGACGGTAAACTTTACGTTGCTGGCGGATTTCATGGTGGACAACGTCGTGGACGGGATGAGCTTGTTCCCCCATTTGGATAAGTTTCAGCTCTCCTCTTTCAGGGAGCGTTTCAACGGGTGCTCTATCGAGAGCTCGGGGGCTCATGTCGCCGGAATGGAGTTTATGGTAAGTCTATCTTTCAAGACTTTGTTTTTCGTTGTTGTTACCATTGTCGATGTCGTTGTCAGATATTTTTACTAATGAGTTCATATGTTTCAGACGTTTCAGTCTTCACTGGCCCTGCAAACCGAGACGGTGAAGATGGAAGGTCTATTGTCCTCTGCCATTAATAAGGAGGATGCGATGCTGGCAAGGGAGAAATCTGCCCTGGTGCGTGCTGAGGATATGTCGATAAAACTTGACGATGCCCTGAACGAGCTGGAAGCCGTCGAACACGCGAGGGACGACGTGAACTCTCGTCTGAAGGAGTCCTTCTCTGTGATTGCAAATAAGAGAGAGGAGCTGGACAGGATGCAAGCGTCCTTGGACATGAAGGAGAAAGAGGTCGAGGAGTCCAAGTCTAAGGTGGCGGTCCTGGAGAAGGAAGTGAGGGAGCTCAAAGATGAGGGTGCGTCTACCTTTGCCCTTGCTCGTCTAACAGCTCGGGTGGCGATCATGCGGCAACACTTGTCGGGGAAGAATCCCCTCACGTCTGCAACTGAAGAGCTAGCCTTCTTCCTAGCCAATGCCGGGACCGATAGGGATCTCGATTATGATGATGAGAAAGAGGCTGAGGAAGAAGAGGTTGTAGATGAGGGCCTCGAGGGTGAAGGTTCGGGCAAGGATGTTGCCGACGCTCCTTCTAATCCTTAGAGAATTTTTTCCTTTTGTCTTAGTTTTGAATGCTCGACCGTTGGTGGTCGAACTGTTTAGATGTAATCGTATATTTCATGAATGAAATTTTACTTTTTTGTCGAGCTCATGTACGATGTCGATTTACACATGTCGTAGATAGATATAATATCAGCTGTGAAACTCGTTAAGTATAGAACAAACAAGGAATCGTGCAACTTAGGCATCCATTGTAATTACCAAGACTAGCACATAAGTCATAGGGGTTTCATACTCTAAGATTATATTGGCAAACATAAGTACATGCGATCAAAGCATTCATTCAGAACATGTAATTTGTCTAAGTTAAGAAACTTAGATCATGGATCGCTAGACCAGACGATCGTACGACTAGATCGTACGACGAAACTTGAGTCGTATGCCCCTATGATAGAATATTCAAGTCATAGACCTGAACACTTATGTATGCGACTTTACGAGATTAAAGTCGTGTAGTAAACTTTGCAATCTTATGTCGCGCGATCTGCGATAAAACAATGTCAGAGGTTGGTCGTTGGCTAGCCAACGACCCTCCGATGCTTGAGTCAGTAATCGTCATAATAAAAAATTGTATGAAAGAAGGAAAAGAATTTCAGAAAAAATACCTTCTCAGACCCTTAAAGGGAGATTTGCCCCCTCGTCATTTATCACCTTATTCCTTTTAGAAGCGAATAGGTTTAAATGACGGGTTGACACGGATTTTTAGGAATTGACGCCAAGGTATATGTCGACCATGCGATCGGGCGAAACAGTCGGTATGTTCCTGTAGGAAAGATATTAGTTTGTTTTTAGAGTATGGATCGAGAGACGAACCTGTCGAGACTTTCCGGTCGTGCTTGCTTTGATCTAGGATGCCTTTGTCGACCTGTAACTGCAAGATGGCCTACTTTTGCGGTTTCAGGGTGGTCTTATAGCAGTCACGGGTGACTTTCGGCTCACATTTGATCTCCTGGATTCCCCACGGCGTAGGGAACTTCATGGTCTGATGGTACGTCGAGGGGACTGCTTTCATTTCATGGATCCATGGTCGTCCTAAGATGACGTTATAGGCCGACGAGCAGTCAATAACACTGAACTTGGTCTGCTTATTGATTCCACCTGCATAGACAGGCAAGGTAATCTCCCCAAAGGTGCTCGTCGCTTCTCCATTGAAACCGACCAAGGTTGTCAAGCGTCGGGTGATCTCCGATCGGTCGATTCCCATGGCCTTGATGGTATCAAGGAAGACGACGTTCGCTGAACTGCCTCCATCGACCAAGACTCGTCGGCTTAAACAATTACCAATCGTGAGTTGAATGATCAACCCGTCATGATGCTTCTGATACGAGTCGCCGAGGTCATCTTGGTCGAACACAATCTTCATATCTTCCAACTCCAGATCTCCTTTGGGTCTTGATGAACGCGGGATAGGTCGATCGTCAGGTGCTTGGCTGGCGTGACGTTTGGCTGCGGAATAAGTCAGACCGCACACGTCGAAACCACCAGTTATGCAATTGACGACCTTTGTATGCTCGGGGGTTGGCGGTCGAACGTCGTTACCTGGAGTAACGACGTCATCGATGATATCTTTGAGATTTCCTTTCGGGACATGATACGCTAGCTCCTTCTTAAGAGCTATACAATCAACTGTCGCATGACCATGGTCGACATGGAAGTCGCACCACTTCGACTTATCTTTCTTGGCATCGTCCTGATCGGATTTCTTTGGCCACCGGATGGTCGCCTGGGCGGTCTTTAGAGCCTCGACCAAGTCCTTAGTGGTCCTTTTGAATCCGTATGAGGATATCTTGGGATACTGAGGAAATTTGGTCTCGGTCTTGGCTTCCGCTTTTGTCTTGAATCGGACGTTGGAGATTTGTCGCACAGGTTCTGACTTGGATATTGCCTTTGTCTTGAACTCTGGCTTCTTTACACCTAACGACCTCTTGTCGTCGGTATGCTTGTGACAAAAGGCAGCGTCATCCTCTACCCTCATATACGCAAGGGTTCTGGCTCGAACATCTTCGAAATTCTCCAGGAGATACTTGGTCAAATCAGTATATAAACCCGAACTGTCGTCCAGACCACTTTGTAAGCTTCGATCGTGGTCTTGACATCACAGTTGCGGACACCGATCATCTCTGCATTGAACCTATTGAAATAGCTTTGAATTGATTCATTAGCCTTCTGCACGACATAATACAGGTCGCTGGTCTGCTTCTCCATCTTGCGACTGCTGGCGAATTGCTGGGAGAATTGATTGACTAACTCAGCGAACGACCCGATGGACTTGTGTTTGAGGTTAATCAACCATTGGAGGGCAGGACAAGTGAGAGTTTCCCCAAAACTCTTGCACATGCATACTTCTTGATACATGTGTGGGATCGAGACCGTCCATATGAGCTGCTTATATTGCGCGACGTTTTCTGTCGGATTGGTCACCCCCGAATACTTGGGAGCGAAGGCGGGGATGTTGAATTTCTTCACGATCTTGTCGACGAAAGGTGACACCTGATACCCTGAGCGAGGCTCAACGTCGACCGGCACGGCTGCCCCTGGCAGCTTAGCGAGCAAAGATAAGACACACTCGTTCTGATCTTCTAGCATTTTCAATTGTTGGGCGACGGGGTCGCTAGGATCGGGATTCGCACCTGCCAACGGATCAACTCCCGAATTGGCGCCATTGCCGTACGATGAGCCATTGGCATCCCCATTGAAAGGGACGAAATATGGTTGTGACCCATTCTGAAACGGCTGCGACCCGTTCTGAAACGGCTGCGACCCGTTTTGCTTGGGTGGCTGCCTTATATACTGAGGAGGAATCGTCCCGAACTGGGGATTCAGGTTGAACGTCCCATGCTGCTGGTTCTGCATAAATGGACCTGGCTGCTGATTCTGCATGAATGGACCTGGTCCTGGATTACGAACGAACGGAGCGGATCCTGGGTTCTGACCGACCGATCCTTGACCTGGATTCTGGACGAACGGAATTGGACCATTCTCTGGTCAGAAGGGATTCCTCAGCCAGGCGATTTCTTCAGCTTCTCTTCGACTCTGTTCAGCCATGGCATTGATTTGATTTTGTGCAACTTCCAACTCCTGGTACATCTGGGCAATGACTTGCTCTGGATTTCCAGGGGCTGCCATTTTCCTGAAACAGAAAACAGAGGACACTACAAGAAACCGTTAGTAAAACGCACGTTTGTCAAATATTTTCTCTAGATGGGGTCCCACGGATGGCGCCAAACTGTTAATGCCAAAAATCGTCAAGAAGGATAACTTAAGGTTGATTGTGTAATTTAACAACTAAAGAAAAGAATATTTCGACAAAGCGTACGACAAAGGTGAAAAACGTAAATGAGACAGAGATTTGGTGACGCGGGAAAAACCTCAACGAGGAAAAAACCCGCGGACGACTGTGGAAGTCGTCGCTGCACTATGATCGTCAAACAAGGGCGATATCCTTATGTTTCGGGTGTCGATCGTACAATGATTACAATACAGATGAAAGGAAATACTTTAAATATAAAGTAACAAGTGTTTTGAATGTAAAAACTGTGTGCGTCGTGTGTAAAAGCTGTGTGTCGTGTGCGAATGTCGTGCGTCGAGAGCGATTCTTCGAGAGAGAATTCTTTGCTTCGTGTATTCTTCAGAGTTCAGATGATTGTGTGATGCAATGCGATGCCCCGAAATGTTGATTGAGCCTTTGCTTTTATAGTCTTCGGGTGCATTTATTGACTTCTTGAATGCTTCTGGTAATTGCTGTAACGGTCGTCATCTTTATTGCTGTTAATGACCTTCATCGGTTATAGCCGTTGATCATAAATGACATTTGTTAATGCCAAATATCGCACAAAAGTACAACTTGAGGTTGATTGTGGAGCTTAACAACTAAAGAAATAAATCTCTCAACAAAGCGTGCGACAAAGACAAAAATATAAGCAAGGCAGAGAATTTTGGTGACGCGGGAAAAACCTCAACGAGGAAAAAACCCACGGACGACAGTGGAGGTCGTCGCTGTACTATGGTCGCCAAACAGAGGCGATGTCCTTGTGTTTCAGGTGTCGATCGTACAGAGATTACAATACAAATGAAAGAAAGACTTCGAAATGTAAAGTAACAAGTGTTTTAAACGTAGAAACAATGTGAGTCGTGTGTAAAAGTAAAGTGTCGTGTGCGAATGTCGAGCGTCGAGAGCGATTCTTCGAGAGAGGGTTCTTTGCTTCGAATGTTCTTCTAAGTTCAGATGGTTGTTTTCGGTGTTTCTCCGTTGTATTCGTCTTATGTCAGTGTCCTTAAAATGATGATTGAACTAGGTATTTGTAGTCTTCGGGTGCTTTAATTACCTTCTTTACAGCTGCATGTAACAGTCGTAACGGTAGTCGTCTTCAATGCTGTTAACGACTTTCGCCGGTTATAGCCGTTGTTCATCAATGTCATTAATTCCTGCATTAAACACTGAACAAACGTAACAGTCGTATCGAACGTTAGTCGGTCGAGGTCGCAAGGTCTTATGCGACGGTCGTGTGAACTAGGCGACATCGTGGTCGAGTGTCGTGAGGTAAATAACTTACGATTTGACTTTTAACCAAGGGATAAAGTACTATGATTTTACCTTGCTGCGGAGAAGTAAGACAAGGGTTTTCTTTACTTCGGTCGTGGTCGAGACTGGTGAAATTTTGCCCAAACAGTTTGCCCCCAAAATTTGAAAAAGTGGAGTGGCAAATTCATATTTCAAAAAGTTTTTTAAATTTTGCTTGTCGGATGTCTGGAATTATGACACGTGTCAAAAATTACCTTTAGTTGCTTCGGAACTGAATCGGTTGGATTTTAACTAAAGAGGGAAGTCGAAGAGAGGGTAAAGTCGTGACGTCATGCTGACGCACGATTATGCTAAACAGTTGTCTTTGCCAGGTGTCATCGATCCGGGTGGTCATGTGAAAAGACGGGACGCGTGGCGATCATCAAGGGATTCGACCTGACACGATCGTTTACATAAATAGAGACCACGATGGATCTTTTTTCTTGTTTACGATTTCAGAGAGTTTTAAGCATAGATTTCCTCTTGATTTTCTTGCTTTTCTTCGTTCGATCCTTCCTAAAACCTGTGAGAATCTCCGACTCAGTTAGGATTTTCGAGGACTAGAGCGCTTATATAAGATACGACCCTTCAGTCTGTGTATGCGTCGCAAATCCATCGCTAGGAAGCCTAGGAAAAACTGGGATATCTGGGGCCTTTCAGAGGTACAGACTTGGTTGACAGGATTAACAATGTCGACAGAGCCTAGAAGTACCATTCGAAACGAAGAAGATCTTGACGATTTCAGAAGTTTAGCCAGGATCTCTGCGGGGATTACTGTATGCAAGGCTGGCAAAGTTCGTCCGGATATGTGCCCCGAAGGGTACGTCGTGATCTATGAGTACCCGTTCAAGATAGGTTTCCACTGGCCATATTCGCCTCTGGCCAAGGCGTTTATGTGTGAATTTGACTTGTCTCCGGGGCAACTGATGCCCCAATTCTGGCGCGTCATACAGGTCATCAATTGCATCACTGGTGGTTCGGACGTGTGTGGTCTGACGTACTCCGCAACTAAGCGTCATGCCAGTCAAGCGCCTGACGACCGACCTATTCCTCGTTCATCCAGACCCAAAGGAGATTTGGAACTAGAAGCCATGAAGATCGTGTTCGACCAAGTCGACCTCGGCGACTCGTACCAAAAGCATCACGATGGGGTGATCATTCAACTCACGGTCGGTAACTGTTTGACGCGTCGAGTATTGGTAGACGGGGGCAGTTCAGCAAACGTCATTTTTCTCAACACTATCAAAGCCATGGGAATTGATCGCTCAGAAATCATCCGACGTTCGACAACTTTGGTCGGTTTCAATGGAGAATCGACGAGCACTTTTGGAGAGATTATCCTGCCTGTCTACGCCGGAGGAATCAACAAGCAGACCAAGTTCAGCGCCATCGACTGTGCGGCGGCCTATAACATCATTTTAGGTCGACCATGGATTCATGATATGAAAGCCGTCCCTTCGACACATCATTCAATGTTAAAATTCCCTATGCCATGGGGAATCCAGGAAATCAAGAGTGAGCTGAAAGTCGCTCGTGAATGCCATAAGTCCACCTTGAAGCCGCGAAAATAGACTGTCAAGCAGTTGCAAGAGACATAACTGCAAAATCTCGACAGGTTCATCCCTCTATCCCTGACTTCTTAGATAAATTGATATCTTTTCCGCAAGTCGACTATCTTGCCCTGTCGCACGAAAGCACGGTCGACGCAGACATGGACGATATTCTTCAAGATCTCTGTATCGATCTGTCATTTAAAACCCACTTTCTCCCGAGAAGAATGGGATATTAAATGACAGGGGGCAAATACCCCACTAAAAACAAAATCTGAAAAAGTATGTTCCCTATCTCTTTTTCATTCCTTTCATACGATTTTTTATCACAAACGACTACTGACTTAAGCATCGATGGGTCGTTGGTTAGCCAACGACCAACCCATGACATTGTTTTATCGCAGAATCGCACGACAGTAGTCACCAAGTCACCTATATGATTTTAATTTCGCATGGTCACACAACGTAAATAATCAAGTCCATGACTTGATCATTCTCCTGCAGGAACACATGATTCAAGTTTATCGTATGATCAAATCATACGATCGTAAGGTCTAACGACCCCACAATCTAAGTTCTTCAACTTAGAAAAATTTCATGTTCTGAATGAATGCTTTGATCGCATGCGCTTATGTTTGCTTATACGATATAGAAATATGAAAGTCTTATTACTTACGTTCTAATCGTTGTATTACAATGGATGCCCAAGTCGCACGACTCTTTGTACCTAATGAATTTTTACAGTCGATATTACATATGTCCATGACATGTATGAGTCAAAATAATACTCAGGTTCAATATAAAGGTAAACTTTTTTACCTTTCATCGCTAAAGCAAAACCTACACAACGTAACACAGGTCTCTAACGACCATATCGGCTCGGATCGCCAGACCATAGGTCTTTAAAATGACCATATCGGCTCGGAACGCCAGAACATATGTCTCTAACGACCGTATCGGCTGTGAACGCCAGATCATAGGACCACGTCGACCGAGAACATCAACCCGGCGACATGGGTCCCTGTCTTCTCGATAGGAAAACGTTCCCTGAAAGACGGGAGAAAATATTTTTCCAGATGAGGAAACAACGTCGTCCCGTCTAGGACACCATCGGTCGATGACCCGTCCCCCTTGTCGGCAGACGCTGGGGACAACACCTTGGACACTAGCTTCGTCACTGTCGCCGGAAGCGCCGAACTTACTGGTGTCGCGTCCATCGCACCTGGACGGCTGGATGACGCCTTCGCCTCTTTAGGCGTGACAATTCTCGACGAAATGTCAGCCCTCGAAGACTGTTCCTTCAGAACTTCGTCTTCTTCAAAGATTCCCGACCCAGCTGTCGGGGCATTCTTTATACTTTCCCGACCTCGAAGGGCAGGCACAACTTGCGTCACCTTCTCTGATGATCGACACGCGTCTATGTCCTTTCGTATATCCGCCCGGATCTTCGACACTTGTCTTCGACAGCTGGTAAGCATCATCGCGCGTCAGTATGACGTCACAACTTTTCAACTTCTCGTTCAGTTAAAGGCGAACCGGTCTAGTTCCACGACAACCAGGTAAGTCCCTCAACCCAGGTCACAAGTCTAAGCGTTCGACAAGCAAAATTTAAAACTTAAATTTGACATTCAATTTTCAAATTTTGGGGGCAAACTGTTTGGGCAAAAAATCACGTCGCTCGACCGCGACCAGAACAGGTAAGACGTATGATTAAGGACTATATCTTGTATTAAGATAAGGTCTCGACAAAGACCTAGAACACCATCGTCATCCCTCATAAAAGGTAAGTCGAGAGTTCCTCACGACGCTCGACCATAGCGTCGCCCGATCCGCACGACTATTACATTAAGACGCGTGACCTCGACCAAAGCTAACGTTAACCATGACCGTTTGTTAAGTGTTTAATGCAGGAGTAAAAGTCATTAAGGAGCAACGACTATAACCGACGCAATCATTAAACAGCCGGCGACCGTAACGGACGAAGATCATTACTCCGGCGACCGTTTCCAACCGTTAAGGCCATTAAAGGAGCATTCATGGAGCTAATTAAGGATGCGAAGACTATAAATATCAAGCTCAATCAACATTTCAACAAATCGAATATCCGGCGATTAACAACCAAAGCAATATTCAAGAACACCTGAAGTGAAGAACCATTATTCTAAGTATCGCTCTCGACGCACGACAACAGCCCTCGACCAGCAGTTCACACTTTGTTTCGTACACGACAAACACCTATTTTTACATTCAAACACTTGCATTTTACATTTCGAAGCATTTTCTTCATTTGTATTGTAACCAATGTACGATCGGCACCAGTATCCAAGGACATCGCCCCTGATTGGCGACCATAGTGCAGCGACGACACCCACTATCGTCCACAAGTTTTTTCCTCGATTGAGGTTTTTCCTGCATCATCAAATCCCTTGTTTCTTTATTTTATTTATCATCGCACGTCTCGTCGAAAGATTCTTTCTTTAGTTGTTTAAGTCCACATCGACCTTAAGTTGTCCCTTTGGTGCGATTTTTGGCATTAATAGTCTTATGTCACTTTGTTATTTGGTTGCTATTTGGTTAATCTTCTTCCCTGTGCATAGATATTAATTTTGACAAGGTAAAGCCTGACGATGACTCTAAAGCCAAGGTTAAGAAGTTCTTGGAGTTTAGCGTCGATGACCGGTCGTATGTCACACGTCACCTGATAGATGAGGACGGCGATACTATTTTCTTGCGCGATAGAATGCGGATGGGCCGAGAAAAGAAAGAAGAAGAAGAAGAAGAAGAGGAGTCTGAGGAGACCGAGGAGGAAGAGAAGGGGGAGGACCCAGAGATAGAGATAATTGGCAAGAAGAATCTCGGGCGAAGATGACGCCCGCAGCTGCCAAGAAGGCGGCTCAAATTGAATTAGCTCGCAAGGCGAGAGCAGACAGGGAGAAGGATGCCTCGACAACTGGGTCGGGGGCCCTAAAGAGAAAAGTGGTCTCGACGGCTGGGTCGGGACTTCTAAAAAGGATGAGAATGTCCGTCTTGAAGGAACCGTCGGTAAGAAAGGGCGTCTCGCCTGAGAAGGCGAAGGCGTCGACCGTGTATGTCGAGAAGACTTCTGATACGATCGACGCAAGATCTGTTGATACTGCGCAACCGGCGACGATGTCTCCTATTGCCGCGTCAGGCCCCTCGTCGGCCGACAAGGGCAAAGGTGCGCAGACGGGCTTCGGGGAGGAAACGACGGTAAACTTTACGTTGCCGTCGGATTTCCTAAAGGATAATGTTTTGGACGAGATGAAATTGTTCCCTCACTTGGGAAAATATCAGCTCCCTTCTTTCAGAGAGCGTTTCAACGGGGTATCTCTTGGAGATGCGGAGACCCATGTCGTTGGGCTATCGTTCATGGCAAGTCTATCTTTTAAGACTTTGTCTACTTGTCGTTGTCGTTGTTATTACTGTTGTCATCGTTATTACTGTTGTCGTGTATTTTGTTAATGTGTTTCCGTATGTTTTCAGACGTTTCAGTCTTCTTTGGCGCTGCATACGGAAACGACAAAGGTAGAAGGCTTGGTAGCTTCTGCTATCAAAAAAGAAGACATATGCTTAGAGATGGAAAGGTACGCTCTGGAACGTGAAGAGGCGACGTCGGTGCGTCTCGACGATGCTTTGAACGATTTAGAAGCCGTCGGCCATGCGAGGGATGAGGTGAACTCGCGTCTAAAGGAGTCCCTGACTTTGATGCATGATCAAAGGGAGGAGCTGGAGGGGATGAAGGAACCCTTGGCTGTGAAGAGAAAAGAAGCCGAGGAATCCAAGTCCAAGGTGACAAGTTTAGAGAAGGAGCTGGAGGAGCTGAGGGATGAGAATAAGTCCCTTTTCTCCTTTGCTCAACTTACTGCGCGCGCGGCGATCATGCGACGCCATTTGTTGGGCAAGAATCCTCTGGCCTCAGCGTCGGACGAGTTGGACCTTTTCTACAAGGAGGTCGGGTCCGTGAGGGATCTTGACTCGGATGATGAGAAAGAGGTCGAGGAGGAGAAAGGTCCCCAGGGCGAGGTGTCAGGCAAGGATGCGACCGACGTTCCTCCTCTGCCTTAGAAGATATCTTTGCTTATTTTTGTTCCCTGTTGCTCGACCGTCAATGGTCGAGCCTTTTGGATGTATATATAACAGCAAGATGTATGAAACTTAGATCTCTTTTGACTTTGTGTCTTCTACTTTTTGCAAATAAATACAATGTCAATTGTAAAATTCACCAAGTGTGAAGGGAACAAAAAATCACGCGACTTAGGCATCTAGCTCAACATGAGTCATAAAACTGTGTTGGCGTACACCAGCATAAGCAATCACAACATTCATTCATAACATGTAAGCCCCCTAAGTTTAAGAACTGAAGTCATGGGGTCGGTAGACCTTGTGGTCGTACGACTAAATCACATCATGAATTTGAATCACATGTGTAATAATCGAGTTATGGACCCGATTGACTTAGGTCGTGCGAACCTGCGAAAGTATACTGGTGTCTTGTGACAGACTTAGTAACTTACATCGTGCAGCAAAACATTGTCAGAGGTTGGTCGTTGGCTAGCCAACGACCCTCTGATGCTTAAGTCAGTAACCGTACATCATAAAAAATCGTATGAAAAAATAGAAAAGGATTTTAGAAGACATACCTTTCCTGATGTGTCGCATCCCAGCTATGTGGGACGTCTTGACTATTGATACCATATCATCTTGCCCCTATATGGCGACTGAAAGACGATGCATGAAACCTAAGATATGCTGTCGTAAGTCGCCACAGTAGGTACGTCGACCTCTTCGTGCGACCGGGCGAAAAACAATCGACATACTCCTGTAGATAAGATATTAATCTGTTTTTAAGGTTAAGGATAGAAAAACGAACCTGTCAAGACCTTAGGATGATTCCCTCGACCCGCGATTGCTAACCGACTTACTTCTATGGCTTCAAGGTGGTCTTATAGCAGTCACGGGCGACTTTCGGCTCACTTTTGATTTCTTGGACTCCCCACGGTGTAGGGAACTTCATAGTCTAATGATACGTCGACGGAATGGCTTTCATTTTATGGATCCATGGTCGGCCTAGGATGATGTTATAGGCCGACGCACAGTCGATGACGCTGAACTTGGTCTGCTTGTTGACCCCTCCGGCATAGACGGACAGGATAATCTCTCCAAAGGTGTTCGTCGCTTCTCCATTGAAACCGACCAAGGTTGTCGAACGTCGGGTGATTTCCGAGCGATCGATTCCCATGGCCTTGATGGTATCAAGGAAAATGACGTTTGTTGAACTGCCCCCATCTATCAAGACTCGTCGGGTTAAACAATTACCAATCGTGAGTTGAATTATCAACCCGTCATGATGCTTCTGATACGAGTCACCGAAGTCGTCTTGGTCGAACACAATCTTCATAGCTTCCGATTCCAAATCTCCTTTTGGCCTTGAAGAACGCGGGATAGGCCGATCGTCGGGTGCTTGACTGGCGTGACGTTTGGCCGCGGAATACGTCAGACCACACACGTCGGAACCACCAGTGATGCAATTGACGACCTTTGCATGCTCAGGGTTCGGCGGTCGATGGTCGTCAGCTAGAGTAACGACGTCATCGATGATATATTTGAGATTTCCTTTCGGGACGTGATATGCTAGCTCTTTTTTTAGGGCTATGCAATCATCTGTCGTATGACCATGGTCGACATGGAAATCGCACACTTCTTGATACATGTGTGGGATTGAGACCGTCTACATGAGCTGCTTATATTGTGCGATGTGTTCTGTCGGACCAGTCACCCCCGAATACTTGGGCGTGAAGGCTGGGATGTTGAATTTCTTCGGGACGCCGACTTTCGCGATCTTGTCAATGAAAGGCGACGCCTAAAATCCTGAGCGAGGCTCGACGTCGACGGGCACGGCTGCCCCGGGTAGCTTAGCGAGCAGGGACAGGACACACTCATTCTGATCTTCTAGCATTTTCATCCGCTGGGCGACGGGGTCATTAGGATCAGGATTCGCACCCGCCAATGGATCAACTCCCGAATTGGTGCCATTGCCGTACGACGAGCCATTGGTGTCCCCGTTGAATGGGACAAAATATGGCTGTGAACCATTTTGAAACAGCTGCGACCTATTCTGAAATGGCCGAGACCCATTCTGGAATGGCTGCGACCCATTCTGAAATGGCTGCGACCCATTCTGAAATGGCTGAGACCAATTCTGCATGGGTAGAGGTCTGATATACTGAGGAGGAATATGCCTAGACTGGGGATTTGGGTTGAACGATCCCGGCTGTTGGTTTGGATCTGGCTGCTGATTCTGCATGAATGGACCGGATCCTGGATTGCGGGCGAACGGAGCTGAACCAGGATTATGGACGAACGGAGCTGATCCTGGATTCTGGACGAGTGGTCTTGGACCATTATGCGGTCCGAAGGGATTCCTCAGCCGGGCGATCTCCTCAGCTGCTCTTCGACTCTACTCAGTCATGGCATTGATTTGATTTCGCGCAACTTCCAACTCCTGATACATTTGGGCAATGACTTGCTCGGGATTTCCAGGGGCTGCCATTTTCCTGAAACAGAAAACAGAAGAAACTTCCAAAAAACCGTTAGTACGACGCACGTTTGTCGAAGATTTTCTCTAGATGGGGCCCCACGGTGGGCGCCAAATTGTTAATGCGAAAAATCGCACAAAAGTACAACTTGAGGTTGATTGTGGAGCTTAACAACTAAAGAAAGAAATCTCTCGACAAAGCGTGCGACAAAGACAAAAATATAAGCGAGACAGAGAATTTTGGTGACGCGGGAAAAACCTCAACGAGGAAAAAACCCGCGGACGACAGTGAAGGTCGTCGCTGTACTATGGTCGCCAAACAGGGGCGATGTCCTTGTGCTTCAGGTGTCGATCGTACAAAGATTACAATACAAATGAAAGAAAGACTTCGAAATGTAAAGTAACAAGTGTTTTGAACGTAGAAACAATGTGAGTCGTGTGTAAAAGTAAAGTGTCGTGTGCGAATGTCGAGCGTCGAGAGCGATTCTTCGAGAGAGAGTTCTTTGCTTCGAATGTTCTTCTAAGTTCAGATGGTTGTTTTCGGTGTTTCTCCGTTGTATTCGTCTTATGTCAGTGTCCTTAAAATGATGATTAAACTAGGTATTTGTAGTCTTCGGGTGCTTTAATTGCCTTCTTTACTGCTGCATGTAACAGTCGTAACGGTCGTCGTCTTCAATGCTGTTAACGACTTTCGCCGGTTATAGCCGTTGTTCATCAATGTCATTAATTCCTGCATTAAACACTTAACAAACGTAACAGTCGTACCGAACGTTAGTCGGTCAAGGTCGCAAGGTCTTATGCGACGGTCGTGTGAACTAGGCGACATCGTGGTCGAGTGTCGTGAGGTAAATAACTTACGATTTGACTTTTAACCAAGGGATAAAGTACTATGATTTTACCTTGCTGCGGAGAAGTAAGACAAGGGTTTTCTTTACTTCGGTCGTGGTCGAGACTGGTGAAATTTTGCCCAAACAACATTGATTCCTGCATTAAACACTGGAAAAACGTAACAGTAATAGTGCACGTTAGTCGGTCGAGGTCGCAAGGTTCCATGCGACAGTCGTATGAACTAGGCGACGTCATGGTCGAGTGTCGTGAGGTGAATAACTTTCGATTTTACCTTTGATCAGGGGATAAAGTACTATGAATTTACCTTGCTATGAAAAAATATAATAACTATTTTCCTTACCTTGGTCGTGGTCGCGACTGGTGAATTTTTACCCAAACAGTCGACACGTGCCATTGCCTTTTCGAAAGCTCGAAATATCGTCGACACCTGGCCCTTACAGCTGTTAAGCACGATCGCACGTCGGCATAACGTCACGATCTTATCCCTTTTCGACTTTCTCTTTGGTTGGAATTGAACCGATCCAGTTCCAAGGCAACTGAAGTGACTTTCGACACGTGACACGACCCTAGACGTTCGAATGACAAAATTCAAAACTCAAAAAAATTGCTTCTTCATTTTAAATTTTGGGGGCAAACTGTTTGGGTAAAATTTCACCAGTCTCGACCACGACCAAAACAAAGCAAAGCATTTTATTACACTTTTTCATAATAAGGTAAAATCATAATACTTTGTCCCCTGATCAAATTTGAAATCGGAAGTTATCCACCTCACGACACTCGACCATGACGTCGTCTAGTTCACACGTCCGTCGTATGAAACCTTGCGACCTCGACTGACTAACATGTGATATTACTGTTACATTTTCAGTATTTATTGCAGGATTAATATCATTAATGACCAACGACTATAACCAACGAAAGCCATTAACAACATTAAACTTAGCGTCCGTTACAACTGTTACACGAAGTTTTGATGGAGTCAATAAAGGCATTCGAAGACTATAAGTAGAAGGATTCCATCCTCATTCTGGGGCAGCTCGAAATATCTCTGACATCTTGACACAACCGAACTCTCAAGGAAACTCAAAGCAAAGAACTCTCTCTCAATAGATCGCCCACGACGCACGACATACGCATACGACACATTGTTTATTCACTTGTTTTCCACACACGATACACTTGTTACTTTACATTTCAAGTCTTTACTTCATTTGTATTGTAATCATTGTACTTCGACACCCGAAACATAAGGATATCGCCCTTGTTTGGCGACCATAGTGCAACGACGACCCCCAAAGTCGTCCGCGGGTTTTTTCCTTGTTGAGGTTTTTGCCGCGTCACCAAAATCTCTGTCTCATTTACATTTTCTGTCTTCGTCGTACTGTTTGTCGAAAGATTCCTATTCTTTAGTTGTTAAGCTCCACAATCAACCTTAAGTTATCCTTCTGGATGATTTTTGGCATTAACACACACGACCTACTGGAAGGCATGCAAATCGTATACGGTTCGGGAGTTTGACCGGTACATGAATGCACTACGAGTTAGTGTAGATCGTGGAGCACAAGTTATGGACGATGCTGGTAAGAAGAGGTGGTCAATGGACCATTTTTTTGCACAACGGTACAACATTATGACCTCCAATAGTGCAGAGTCGGTGAATGCACTCTCCCGGTTTGCTCGTAGATTACTGATTGTACAACTTATGGACTACTTCCGAACCTTTACACAAGAGTGATACCTACTTCGACGGCAAAAGGGAGGTTGATAAACTATGAAAATTTGAACTTATATATTAGTTGCTTTTTCGTGTTCTTTGTAAATCGTAACACAATTAACACATATTTGTAGATCAAATGCGTAATAGACTCACACCACTGGAGGAGAAGATAATTCTCAGAAGGGCGGAAAAGTCTGCGACATGGACGGTAAGAGGAATTGGATATGAGAAGTACTAGGTTCGGGATAACCGTTTTGATGCGACTGTCGATACGATCAACCATGTTTGTTCATGTCTGCAATGGCAATATTCTGGGTTACTGTGCGGTCATGCCATCGCTGCTGCAAGGCGTATGGGTCGTAGAGATTGCAGCGATTTTGCTGTAAGTTACTACACGTCCGAAATTTACCAGGAAACATATTGGGAGGTAATCAATCCAGCTGGACCCCCTGAATCATGGGTGTCTCCACACGTCCCCCTTCCGCCATGCTATCCACCGTTAATAACTAAGAGAAGTGCCGGGAGACCAAGAAAGAACGATCGACGTCCATCTCGTGGTGATGGTCCGATATAGAGAAAATGTGGTAGGTGTGGAGCAGTAGGACATACTCGTGGAGAATGTCCAAGTCCTGCCCCTTCAAGCGTGCCTAGGAGTAGAGGTTCAAAAGAAGTCGCTCGCAGGGCCCATCGGAGCTAGAACCACATGGAACTCTAAGATATGATAGCATATTCCTGAACATTGATTTCCATTTATTTTAACGACTAAATCTTGTATGCTAAGTGCTCTTATTTTTATGTTCAATGTTCATTTTATCTACTTTATCGTGCTTGTTATGTGTTCTTGTGTGTAAAATAAAGTAAACATTAAAGCATCATTTTATTGAAAACATAGAAACGGATACAATGCATCTAAAGAAAATCAACAACCACCCTTGGAGAAATCTACTACGGGTAGATATCCTGGATTTTGATGATCCAGTAAGACTTTCCCTGATCATGTCCTCCATGCTAGTGTAACTTTCTTTGATTTCTCTTATTTCATCTTCTATTTCCTCAATCTCTCGTTGCAGATCCCTAAGCTCGTGCTTCCTTTGTGCTAGGTCTTGTTTCTTCTTCGCTAGACAATCCTCTTTCCCTTGCTGAATTTCCCTGTTGTGTAGCCACATCCCTTTTATCTTTTCGATCTTCGTGTTTGCCTCATCACAGGACTTTCACAGTCTGGCTGGCATTATTTGAGTGCCTGTATGGCCCTCCGGCTGCGTATCATCATACATTGGTGGTTCATTGAAGCCATGATCATAGAAGTATGTCTCCCATGCCTCGTTCCATTGTTCTTTCTCCTCCGTGGTGGGCCAATCGGCCGCAGTTATCCCAAACTGCGACCACTCCTCCGTTGTTTCCATTACCTTCCGGTTACTATGGAAAGTTCCATCATTCAATGGTTGGTTGTCGGCAGAGCGTGAAGTGGCAGCCTCATTCGCCGACCTTTTCCCCTTAGAGCGTGAACCTCCAGCCATAGTGTTACGAAAAAGAAGATAATGTTTGTAAACGGTGTAGAGGGTATAAAGGATAGATAGGAAGTTGTGAATTACTTCTTCATTAGACCATCTACTTATAGTCGTGAAAAGGTAGGTTCGCGATCACGGATTTGGATATGGTCAAAAGAATCGTCTGAAAAGTTCTTGCCAGATTCGTCTGCAAAGTTCTACAAGATTCGCCTGAAAAAGGCTGCCAGATTCGCCTGCAAAGGCCTGCAAGATTCGCCTGAAAAAGGCTGCCAGATTCCCCTGCATAGGCCAATAAGATTCTCTTGAAAAAGGCTGCCAGATTCCCCTGCAAAAGCCTGCAAGATTCGCCTGAAAAGCTGAAGGTTTCTGTTGAGCCAATTGCTCCTTGTGGCTATAAATATCCGTGTTAATACCAACTGTAAAAGTCACAACATCCATACAACATTTTGATATCATAATAGTCTCGTCTTTCACCAAACACATGGCTGGAAATGCATCATCTTCAAACCCACCGTCTTCACAAATAACGCCGTCGAGACAGAAAAAAAGCAATAGAAAAAAGTGAAACGGAGATCGAGCAACTCACTGAAGAGTGGAAACAAATGATGGACAGGAAGAATGGACACCTGAAAAGGATCGAAGAGGAAGAAAAGGAGATAAAAAGGTTGAAGAGGGAAATAAAAGATAAGGAGTTCCGTATTCGTCAAGAAAACTTAGAAGTCCACAACATTGTACAAGAGTTAGCAGTTCTTCAAGCGATGGTAACCGAGAAGCAAACCTGGATTGATCAATGTAAGGCACTTTATCCTTAGGTGGTGCTAGGGGTATTGGTTTTGTAGTTTGCTGTTTCTATGTTGTTTTGTACTTTCCGGTTTCTATGTTGTTGTTTTGTACCTGGAGTTTCTATGTTGATGTTTCATGTTGTAGTTTGCTCATGAACAAATGATTTTGGGTTGTTATGATTTCCCAAACATAAAGAGACAGAACACGCAAAGTTCATTCCACATCAACATAAAAACAATTATTGGAAGGGTCTGTAAGATTCGTCTAAAAAAGAAGTATGAAAAGGTCTTTAAGTCGTCTGAAAAGGTCTATAAGATTCGTCTGAAAAAAGAAGGCTGAAAGGTCTTTAAGTCGTCTGAAAAGTAGTCTGAAAAATACTGCAAGATTCGTCTGAGAGTGATTCATATTAAAAATAACAACTCATAGATGTTATGCAAGATTATTTCATAACAAACACATACTAATCAGTACAAAATTATTCAAATGTCAAGCTACAGCTACACGATGCTTGGGTTTTTGACAATCTGCGTCGACTTCTTATATGCTCTGGCGAGACGAGTCTGGAAGTGCTAAGCTCACTTTCTCGCTGTACACTTCAATCACGATATGGCCGTCAACATACTGACGTATATTGGCTACATCTTCATCGGTAGTCAATTCTACCAGTCCATTCAAGAAGTCTGCATTCGGCCTTTTAAAATACAACCTATAATATTTTGGTTCGTCGTAGTCTAGCTCTTTCATGATTTGTTCAAGCAGTGGCATAGAAAGATCGTCCACATCTAACATGTCAACATAAATTTCTAGACCAAAGAAAGTAATGTTTTGTAGGTGGTTCCGTGAAGTACCCACCATGGTGGACTTTCATGGTGAACAATTGTGGATGTGCATCTGTTCATGAACATTAACAAAGTTAGCCTTAGACAAGGGTACTAACAAGCAAAACTAAAAGAAACATACATACTAACCATATAACTCTTTACCAGTGGCTGAAAGCGATTCTGATAAACACCTAAAGCACCAGACATGAAGATTTGGGGATGCCATGTAAGAAGACGTTAATGAATACTATGTTCCCGTATATGTGTTTTACGACTAATCTAGCATGGGGTATTTATAGCCAAATGTGGATGTCGGTTCGCATTGAAAAGTATGAAAACGTGAAAAATGAGTAGTCTTGTCCCATCATGCTTTTATTTTGGTTAAACTATTCATATGGGTCTTTTAATATTTACTTTGTTATAAAAAACTTCAAGTACATTACTTTAACAATTAATTTCTCATTCAAACGACGTTCGATGTGGACTACAAAATAATAAACAAACTTAACAATTCAAGTACAATACTTTAACAAAAAAGATTAATGTTACGGACTACATAATAATAAACAAAAAACAACTTACTAATCTACTCCGAAACTGCCAGCGAATATAAGACCTCCGCCATATGGTACCGCCACCTCATGGCCTCATCTGCGGCGGCATCTGGTGCACATGCTGGGAGCCGCTCTACAGTCAAAGTGGATAGGTTACTACATACCCACACAACGCAATCCGCATAGCCCCCCGACTGTTGTGGTGCATTTTCTGCGAAGATATATTTGAATGCCTGGCTAGCATCACAACGTCGATTGTCCTTGATCTTCTTAATTATCTTCGGCAGCTGCTTTGTAAGATGCTAAGGAGCTATTTCAATTGTAGGTCGTATAGGCCATGACGGAAGATGTCATATATAACCATGACCATATCATTAAGATCCAGAACCCCGAGCACTCAATGATACTGGCCAATGCACATGGGGATGTACACCTGAAATATTACAATAACAGACAAATAGTTAGTAACAAACAAGTTAAATAAAATAGATGTAAATTGATTTCCATACCCGATCGAGGTTCTTCCAATGTGGATCCTCACTATTTTCCTCAGCATTGCACAACCTGTACACGGATGACGCACCTTGCCCCGACCTGACTAGCATAACAAAAAAATTACTTATCATCACCCCTACCTCGCTTGTCTAGGCCGGGAGTCTTGGATCATTTTGACCCAACAGTCGACGTGCTATACACAAAACATAGATTGTTAGACCTGTAATTAGAAATATATTTGATTATATGACTATATTTAAATGTTAAACTTCAATACTAACCAGATCCTCCAGTTTCCCGTCGCCCTCTAGCGCCAGCAGTACTCCGAAAAACCTGTATTCCATAGGGAGTTTAGCATAAAATTAATATAACAGCGGGGGGAGGGTATTATTGCGGCATCGGTCAATGATATCACACGCCGAAAGGCGCGTCAAGAGCGCCGATGAAGTCATCTTAGTCTTTCCCTTTCCCTTTGCCTTCACCCTTGCCTCGTCTTTTTCGGAGGGACCGGTGTGGTCGGCGGTTGTTTTGTATATGGGGTACGCCGCCATTTCCCCTAAATAGGAATTCATTTCTCCCTAGCAGGTGCTGCCACCTCTGTCGCTGGTGCTTCCACCTCCGTCCGTGGTGCTGCCACATCCATCGGGTCATCTTCGTCATCTTCCGGCTCACTGAAGTGCTCTGCAATGATGTCAGTACCACATGGCCCCATCAAACTGCTAAGCTGCGCCTGGATGATGTCAATCCCCGACCCCATCGACTGGGAGGTTGCGAACCCCGAAGATCCGATGGGAGGACCAAAAAACCCGTCTATGACATCGGAAAGGAAGTTCGAATTTGCATCCTGCCCGGCGTCATAAGCAGATGTCATCTGAAAATTAAGATTGTATATTTTAAGTACAAGTTCATCATGTTCACAATTAAACCAAAACTACCAAAAAACTTATATTTTTCATGTACGCTGGCGGTGTGACATACGACGACCTCGACATACTATAGGGTGGCATTGTGACGTACGATGGCCCCGCCATATCGCAGGTCGTCATCATTTCGGGTCTGTAACACCCTGCCTCCGACATCCCAAACTGGGTGACATTGGTCATTATAAGATTTTCAAACTTAATAACGAAAATAGAACTATAATGAGTACTCTTCGTGACTTGCACTCTGCAGGAATGATGGGGTCGATGTAGTGGCAAACGTGGCCGGTGCGGCATGTGTGTGTCCGAACCCAGATGGGATGTAGGTCTACATCATACTCGACACCTAATACAAGTATGGAACGTAATATCAATACACAAACTAAAACACCGTGGGCGACAAATTAAGTTAAACACTAACCTGAACAGCGTGAAACTGTGCGTTGAGGTCCTCGAGAGCTTTTATGCATTTCTCCATATCCACGTCTACGTACGTGTGCAGTGCCCCCATGTAGTCCCACTTCGCTTGATATGGGTCGGGAGGCGGCATACCATGATGGGAGGAGCGAGGGGGCGCCTCATATCGATCGCTAGCCCCGAAAGAATGGTCACGTCTCGCGCCATCTTCGTCATCTTCCTCATCGTCGTCGGCTGAGGAACTGGACCCAGATGGGGAAGGATGGGACCTCTTAGTCGGTCGCCTGACCGCCTCTCTTTCAAAAAAGGCGACGTTGTCTCGAAACCAACTGGTCTGCCCCTCGGCATCCGTAGGCACAAGCCGCCCGAGAGGCCTAAACTCGTCTAAATATATTGTAAAACATATAACATTTAATATGCAGGTCTAACTTAGTCAATATTGTTTAATTACTCGAATTAGAAAGATAGTAAAAGAACTTACATTTGTAGCTGAGTTGAAGATAGCAAGGCAACTCTTCTTATTCAGTCCAACACCCCGGTCCCAACGGGTTCCCCTAATGAACCTGTCGGTGCGCAGGGTGAAATTCTGACGGCAACAAAGAAGAATTATTTATTATGTTATACTACTTATCTAACCTGGAAAGCGTATGTAAACCCACACATCGTCATCTTGCTAAGCTTGTCGGCGCGTCTGGCGATGGCACGGTGCATTTGTTTGTATGTATGTCCCCAGATGTGGCTTCACGACCCATAAATATCATCTCCACCTGTTGATCCAAACCCTCAGTGATTTGATAATGACCCTCTCTTAAACACTTAGTGAAAATTGTAAGTAAACAATATGTAGTAGAGTTTCACTATCGCTGATAAGTACTAAGACTTTACAGTACCACTGATAGGAACTCTCACTCTTTAGATTAAATATTCAGCGAACACTGTTCATCATCTTATAGCTCTAAGCCTGTTCAATCTATGAGATGATCGCTGATAAGTTAGTTGTTTACTTATGATCCCTGAAGACAAGTTTCACGTCAACCAAAGTTCTACGCTGAAGTCGAAGATCAAGCTCAAGAACCAGCGACAAGTCTACTCATGAACTGATGCGGATATCAGCGAAGCAAGACCTGTCTATTCAACGTGAAGTATCAAGTAAAAGACTTCAGCAATCGCTGAACTTTATCATTCGCTGATAAAGATCTGACTCAACGAAAGCTGATCATGAAGTCTCCCTGCATGTTACTATTGTCTTACCTCCCTTGCACGTCTCCGTACGAATTGTCAGAACGGACATCCCTTTTGTCTGTAATCGTACAACAACTTTGATTCTACATTGTGCACCATGCGGCTACTAAGGTTGTCTACAAAGGTCAATGACATGCAACCACTCAGCTGCTACCACGTGTAAAGCCATACCGCAATGCATTAAATGCATGCAGTATATAAGAAGAATCTTACTTCAGTTTTGAAGTGTGCTCGGACCATCTTCTTATTTCTCTCTTATTGTTAAGTTATTATTCGTAATTTCTGTAACTCTTTCTAGTGCAAGAAACTTAGTGTTTCTCAAGACTTGTTTAGATTAGGTTTATCCTTAATCTTGTTCCGCAACAAGTTGTAAATTGTCTTGATTTATCAATAAACAATTTAGAAAAGTAAAAACGTGTGTTTGTATTCAACCCCCCTTCTACAAACTTGTATAGCCCTTCGGGACCAACAAGTGGTATCAGAATAGATTTGTTTAATCTCATAAACAAGATCTGATCTATACTAAGATTTCTCTTCCTTGCTATTTCCTAATATGGCTACCAACACAAACACAAACTATATTGACAACGGTTCTCTTGCAAAACCCCCTAGATTCTCCAGAGATAATTTTAATCTATGGAAAAATAGGATGATTCCCTTCTTAGAAGGTGTAGACCCTACTATGCCTTATTATCTTGAAAACGGCCCATATATTCCTATAAGAATTGATGCTGCAGTTCCAGCCGCTGAGAATAGACCTGCTATTCCAGAAAGGATGATTCCCAAGGAAATTCATATGTGGACTGATGAAGATAAGAAGAAAGTGGCTATCGACACCAAATCCAGATCCATACTCTCCATCGTGTGAACTAGGCGACATCGTGGTCGAGTGTCGTGAGGTAAATAACTTACGATTTGACTTTTAACCAAGGGATAAAGTACTATGATTTTACCTTGCTGCGGAGAAGTAAGACAAGGGTTTTCTTTACTTCGGTCGTGGTCGAGACTGGTGAAATTTTGCCCAAACAGTTTGCCCCCAAAATTTGAAAAAGTGGAGTGGCAAATTCATATTTCAAAAAGTTTTTTAAATTTTGCTTGTCGGGTGTCTGGAATTATGACACGTGTCAAAAATTACCTTTAGTTGCTTCGGAACTGAATCGGTTGGATTTTAACTAAAGAGGGAAGTCGAAGAGAGGGTAAAGTCGTGACGTCATGCTGACGCACGATTATTCTAAACAGCTGTCTTTGCCAGGTGTCGTCGATCCGGGTGGTCATGTGAAAAGACGGGACGCGTGGCGATCATCAAGGGATTCGACCTGACACGATCGTTTACATAAATAGAGACCACGATGGATCTTTTCCTGTTTACGATTTCAGAGAGTTTTAAGCATAGATTTCCTCTTGATTTTCTTGCTTTTCTTCGTCCGATCCTTCCTAAAACCTGCGAGGATCTCCGACTTAGTTAGGATTTTTGAGGACTAGAGCGCTTATATAAGATACGACCTTTCAGTCTGTGTATGCATCGCAAATCCATCGCTAGGAAGCCTAGGAAAAACTTGGATATCTGGGGCCTTTCAGATGTACAGACTTGGTTGACAGGATTAACAATGTAGACAGAGCCTAGAAGTACCATTCGAAACGAAGAAGATCTTGACGATTTCAGAAGTTTAGCGAGGATCTCTGCGGGGATTACTGTATGCAAGGCTGGCAAAGTTCGTCCGGAGATGTGCCCCGAAGGGTACGTCGTGATCTATGAGTACCCGTTCAAGATAGGTTTCCACTGGCCATATTCGCCTCTGGCCAAGGCGTTTATGTGTGAATTTGACTTGTCTCCGGGGCAACTGATGCCCCAATTCTGGCGCGCCATACAGGTCATCGAGCGACTTACCGCGAATTGGGAGTCGCCGATGAATGTGAGGGACCTACTGACGGCGTACCGGGTCATGAAGGATCAATACCGACGCTATAGCCTGCTTTCTAGGTATAAGGGTGAGCGTACCTTGGTTTTGCAGACGGCAGTTAACGACCGAAAATGGAAGACCCGGTACATACTTGTGCGAGTGGCGACGTTAGATACCGACAGTGACTGGATTAGATCTGGTTGGAATATGGCGGGTAAGCTTTTTTCTAGCTTTTTGTCATATGTCTTTGTTTGGGCAAAAAATCACGTCGCTCGACCGCGACCAGTACAGGTAAGACGTATGATTAAGGACTATATCTTGTATTAAGATAAGGTCTCGACAAAGACCTAGAACACCATCGTCATCCCTCATAAAAGGTAAGTCGAGAGTTCCTCACGACGCTCGACCATAGCGTCGCCCGATCCGCACGACTATTATATTAAGACGCGCGACCTCGACCAAAGCTAACGTTAACCATGACCGTTTGTTAAGTGTTTAATGCAGGAGTAAAAGTCATTAAGGAGCAACGACTATAACCGGCGCAATCATTAAACAGCCGGCGACCGTAACGGACGAAGATCATTACTCAGGCGACCGTTTCCAACCGTTAAGGCCATTAAAGGAGCATTCATGGAGCTAATTAAGGATGCGAAGACTATAAATATCAAGCACAATCAACATTTCAACACATCGAATATCCGGCGATTAACAACCAAAGAAATTTTCAAGAATACCTGAAGTGAAGAACCATTATTCTAAGTATCGCTCTCGACGCACGACAACAGCCATCGACCAGCAGTTCACACTTTGTTTCGTACACGACAAACACCTATTTTTACATTCAAACACTTGTACTTTACATTTCGAAGCATTTTCTTCATTTGTATTGTAACCACTGTACGATCGACACCAGTATCCAAGGACATCGCCCCTGATTGGCGACCATAGTGCAGCGACGACACCCACTGTCGTCCGCAGGTTTTTTCCTCGATTGAAGTTTTTCCTGCGTCATCAAATCCCTTGTTTCTTTATTTTATTTATCATCGCACGTCTCGTCGAAAGATTATTTCTTTAGTTGTTTAAGTCCACATCGACCTTAAGTTGTCCCTTTGGTGCGATTTTTGGCATTAACAGTTTGGCACCATCTGTGGGACCACATCTAGAGAAAATCCTCGACGAACGTGCATTCTACTAATAGTTTCTTGGAGTTTCTTCTATTTTCTGTTGCAGGAAAATGGCAGCCCCTGGAAATCTACAGCAAGCCGTCGCTCAGATGTATCAGGAGCTCGAGGTTGCCAGGAATAACCATAATGCAATGGCAGAGCAGAATCGCAGAGCAGGTGAAGAGATCGCGCAGCTAGGGAATCCTTTTGGACCTCAGAATGGTCCTAGACCATTCATCCAGAATCCAGGTCCGGGACCAGGCCCGTCCGCGCAGAATCAGCATCCAGGTCCATTCATGCAGAATCAGCAGCCGGGTCCGTTCATTCCGAATCCCCAGTCTGGGCAGATTCCCCCTCAGCACATCCGACCACCACCCTTGAACAATGGATCCCAACCATTGCAAGGTGGCACCCAGTCGTTTCAGAATGGATCCCAGCCATTTTCCCAGCCATTCCAAAGTGGTCCTCAACCTTTCCAGCAAGGATCGCAACCTTTCCAGCAAGGATCGCAATCTTTCCAGTAGAGATCGCAGCCATTTCAGCATGGGCCGCAATCGTTTCAGAATGGACCGCAGCAATTCCACTATGGGTCGCAACCATATTTTGTTCCGTTCAACGGGGATGCCAATGGTTCGTCGCATGGTAATGGCACTAGTCCAGGGACCAATCCTTCGATAGGGGCAAATCCTGATCTTAACGATCCCGTCGCCCAGCGTTTGAAGATGTTAGAAGACCAAAATGAGCGCGTCTTGTCCTTGCTCGCCAAGTTGCCTGGGGCAGCCGTGCCTGTCGACGTCGAACCTCGCTCGGGGTATCAGGCGTCGCCCTTCATCGACGAGATCGCCACCGTCGAGGTCCCAAAGAAGTATAACATTCCTGCCTTCACTCCCAAGTATTCGGGTGTGACCGATCCAACCGAGCATGTCGCGCAGTATAAGCAGCTCATGTGGACAATCTCGATTCCACACATGTACCAGGAAGTATGCATGTGCAAGAGTTTTGGGGCGACTCTCACTGGTCCAGCTCTCCAGTGGTTGATCAATCTGAAACCCAAATCTATCGGGTCGTTCGCCGAATTGGTTAACCAATTCTCCCGACAATTCGCCAGCAGTCGTAAGATGGAAAAGCAGACTAGTAATCTATACTATGTCGTGCAGAAGACCAATAAGTCTATTCAAAGTTATTTCAATAGATTCAATAGTTCAGGTTTATATATCGATAGTTCAGGCTTATATATCGATCGAAACTTATAAGCGTGGTCTAGACGATAGTTCAGGTTTATATATCGATCTGACCAAGTATCCCCCAGAGACTTTCGAAGACGCCCGAGCTCGAACCTTAGCATATATGAGGGTCGAAGACGATGCATCCTTTCGTCGCAAACACACTGATGACAAGAAGCCGTTAGGTGTCAAGAAGCCAGAATTCAAGCCGAAAGCCATATCCAGAATAGAGCCAGCGCGTCAAATTTCAAACGTTTGTTTCAAGACGAAGGCAGAAGCTAAAACCGCGACTAAATTCCCCGTGTACCCCAAGATATCCTCTTATGGGTTCAAAGGGTCAGCTAAAGACTTAGTCGAAGCTCTGAAGACCACCCAAGCAACCATCCGGTGGCCGAAGAAGTCTGACTTGGACGATGCTAAGAAGGATAAATCAAAGTGGTGCGACTTCTACGTCGATCATGGTCATGTGACAGATGATTGTATCGCACTCAAGAAGGAATTGGCATATCATGTTCCACAAGGTAATCTCAAAGATATTATTGATGATGTAGTTCTTCCAGCTAATAGCCACCGATCGTTAGTGCCCAAGCTTGCAAAGATCATCAATTGCATCACTGGTGGTTCGGACGTGTGTGGTCTGACATACTCTGCAACTAAGCGTTATGCCAATCAAGCGCCCGACGACCGACCTATTCCTCGTTCATCCAGACCCAAAGGAGATTTGGAACTAGAAGCCATGAAGATCGTGTTCGACCAAGTCGACCTCGGCGACTCGTACCAAAAGCATCACGATGGGGTGATCATTCAACTCACGGTCGGTAACTGTTTGACGCGTCGAGTATTGGTAGACGGGGGCAGTTCAGCAAACGTCATTTTTCTCAACACTATCAAAGCCATGGGAATTGATCGCTCAGAAATCACCCGACGTTCGACAACTTTGGTCGGTTTCAATGGAGAATCGACGAGCACTTTTGGAGAGATTATCCTGCCTGTCTACGCCGGAGGAATCAACAAGCAGGCCAAGTTCAGCGCCATCGACTGTGCGGCGGCCTATAACATCAATTTAGGTCGACCATGGATTCATGATATGAAAGCCGTCCCTTCGACACATCATTAAATGTTGAAATTCCCTATGCCATGGGGAATCCAGGAAATCAAGAGTGAGCCGAAAGTCGCTCGTGAATGCCATAAGTCCACCTTGAAGCCGCGAAAATAGACTGTCAAGCAGTTGCAAGAGACATAACTTCAAAATCTCGACAGGTTCATCCCTCTATCCCTGACTTCTTAGATAAATTGATATCTTTTCCGCAAGTCGACTATCTTGCCCTGTCGCACGAAAGCACGGTCGACGCAGACATGGACGATATTCTTCAAGATCTCTGTATCGATCTGTCATTTAAAACCCACTTTCTCCCGAGAAGAATGGGATATTAAATGACAGGGGGCAAATACCCCACTAAAAACAAAATCTGAAAAAGTATGTTCCCTATCTCTTTTTCATTCCTTTCATACGATTTTTTATCACAAACGACTACTGACTTAAGCATCGATGGGTCGTTGGTTAGCCAACGACCAACCCATGACATTGTTTTATCGCAGAATCGCACGACAGTAGTCACCAAGTCTACTATATGATTTTAATTTCGCATGGTCGCACGACGTAAATAATCAAGTCCATGACTTGATCATTCTCCTGCAGGAACACATTATTCAAGTTTATCGTATGATCAAATCATACGATCGTAAGGTCTAACGACCCCGCAATCTAAGTTCTTCAACTTAGAAAAATTTCATGTTCTGAATGAATGCTTTGATCGCATGCGCTTATGTTTGCTTATACGATATAGAAATATGAAAGTCTTATGACTTACGTTCTAATCGTTGTATTACAATGGATGCCCAAGTCGCACGACTCTTTGTACCTAATGAATTTTTACAGTCGATATTACATATGTCCATGACATGTATGAGTCAAAATAATACTCAGGTTCAATAGAAAGGTAAATTTTTTTACCTTTCATCGCTAAAGCAAAACCTACACAACGTAACACAGGTCTCTAACGACCATATCGGCTCGGATCGCCAGACCATAGGTCTTTAAAATGATCATATCGGCTCGGAACGCCAGAACATATGTCTCTAACGACCGTATCGGCTGTGAACGCCAGATCACAGGACCACGTCAACCGAGAACATCAACCCGGCGACATGGGTCCCTGTCTCCTCGATAGGAAAACGTTCCCTGAAAGACGGGAGAAAATATTTTTCCAGATGAGGAAACAACGTCGTCCCGTCTAGGACACCATCGGTCGATGACCCGTCCCCCTTGTCGGCAGACGCTGGGGACAACACCTTGGACACTAGCTTCGCCACTGTCTCCGGAAGCGCCGAACTTACTGGTGTCGCGTCCATCGCGCCTAGACGGCTGGATGACGCCTTCGCCTCTTTAGGCGTGACAATTCTCGACGAAATGTCAGCCCTCGAAGACTGTTCCTTCAGAACTTCGTCTTCTTCAAAGATTCCCGACCCAGCTGTCGGGGCATTCTTTATCCTTTCCCGACCTCGAAGGGCAGGCACAACTTGCGTCACCTTCTCTGATGATCGACACGCGTCTATGTCCTTTCGTATATCCGCCCGGATCTTCGACAACTGGTAAGCATCATCGCGCGTCAGTATGACGTCACAACTTTTCAACTTCTCGTTCAGTTAAAGGCGAACCGGTCTAGTTCCACGACAACCAGGTAAGTCCCTCAACCCAGGTCACAAGTCTAAGCGTTCGACAAGCAAAATTTAAAACTTAAATTTGACATTCAATTTTCAAATTTTGGGGGCAAACTGTTTGGGCAAAAAATCATGTCGCTCGACCGCGACCAGAACAGGTAAGACGTATGATTAAGGACTATATCTTGTATTAAGATAAGGTCTCGACAAAGACCTAGAACACCATCGTCATCCCTCATAAAAGGTAAGTCGAGAGTTCCTCACGACGCTCGACCATAGCGTCGCCCGATCCGCACGACTATTATATTAAGACACGCGACCTCGACCAACGCTAACGTTAACCATGACCGTTTGTTAAGTGTTTAATGCAGGAGTAAAAGTCATTAAGGAGCAACGACTATAACCGACGCAATCATTAAACATCCGGCGACCGTAACGGACGAAGATCATTACTCCGGAGACCGTTTCCAACCGTTAAGGCCATTAAAGGAGCATTCATGGAGCTAATTAAGGATGCGAAGACTATAAATATCAAGCTCAATCAACATTTCAACACATCGAATATCCGGCGATTAACAACCAAAGCAATATTCAAGAATACCTGAAGTGAAGAACCATTATTCTAAGTATCGCTCTCGACGCACGACAACAGCCCTCGACCAGCAGTTCACACTTTATTTCGTACACGACAAACACCTATTTTTACATTCAAACACTTGTACTTTACATTTCGAAGCATTTTCTTCATTTGTATTGTAACCAATGTACGATCGACACCAGTATCCAAGGACATCGCCCCTGATTGGCGACCATAGTGCAGCGACGACACCCACTGTCGTTCGCAAGTTTTTTCCTCGATTGAGGTTTTTCCTGCGTCATCAAATCCCTTGTTTCTTTATTTTATTTATCATCGCACGTCTCGTCGAAAGATTCTTTCTTTAGTTGTTTAAGTCCACATCGACCTTAAGTTGTCCCTTTGGTGCGATTTTTGGCATTAATAGTCTTATGTCACTTTGTTATTTGGTTGCTATTTGGCTAATCTTCTTCCCTATGCATAGATATTAATTTTGACAAGGTAAAGCCTGACGATGACTCTAAAGCCAAGGTTAAGAAGTTCTTAGAGTTTAGCGTCGATGACCGGTCGTATGTCACACGTCACCTGATAGATGAGGACGACGCTACTGTTTTCTTGCGCGATAGAATGCGGATGGGCCGAGAAAAGAAAGAAGAAGAAGAAGAAGAAGAAGAAAAGGAGTATGAGGAGACCGAGGAGGAAGAGAAGGGGGAGGACCCAGAGATAGAGATAATTGGCAAGCATCCCTTTGCCTTCTTTTCGCTTGACCTTTCTCTCTCTGCTATTGTCTATTTCTTCTTTTTGCCATACAGAAGAATCTCGGGCGAAGATGACGCCCGCAGCTGCCAAGAAGGCGGCTCAAATTGAATTAGCTCGCAAGGCGAGAGCAGACAGGGAGAAGGATGCCTCGACAACTGGGTCGGGGGCCCTAAAGAGAAAAGAGGTCTCGACAGCTGGGTCGGGACTTCTAAAAAGGACGAGAATGTCCGTCTTGAAGGAACCGTCGGTAAGAAAGGGCGTCTCGCCAGAGAAGGCGAAGGCGTCAACCGTGTATGTCGAGAAGACTTCTGATACGATCGACGCAAGATTCGTTGATACTGCGCAACCGGCGACGATGTCTCCTATTGCCACGTCAGGCCCCTCGTCGGCCGACAAGGGCAAAGGTGCGTAGACGGGCTTTGGGGAGGAAACGACGGTAAACTTTACGTTGCCGTCGGATTTCCTAAAGGATAATGTTTTGGACGAGATGAAATTGTTCCCTCACTTGAGAAAATATCAGCTCCCTTCTTTCAGAGAGCGTTTCAACGGGGTATCTCTTGGAGATGCGGAGACCCATGTCGTTGGGCTATCGTTCATGGTAAGTCTATCTTTCAAGACTTTGTCTACTTGTCGTTGTCGTTGTTATTACTGTTGTCATCGTTATTACTGTTGTCGTGTATTTTGTTAATGTGTTTCCGTATGTTTTCAGACGTTTCAGTCTTCTTTGGCGCTGCATACGGAAACGACAAAGGTAGAAGGCTTGGTAGCTTCTGCTATCAAAAAAGAAGACATATGCTTAGAGAGGGAAAGGTACGCTCTGGAACATGAAGAGGCGATGTCGGTGCGTCTCGACGATGCTTTGAACGATTTAGAAGCCGTCGGACATGCGAGGGATGAGGTGAACTCGCGTCTAAAGGAGTCCCTGACTTTGATGCATGATCAAAGGGAGGAGCTGGAGGGGATGAAGGAACCATTGGCTGTGAAGAGAAAAGAAGCCGAGGAATCCAAGTCCAAGGTGACAAGTTTAGAGAAGGAGCTGGAGGAGCTGAGGGATGAGAATAAGTCCCTTTTCTCCTTTGCTCAACTTACTGCGCGCGCGGCGATCATGCGACACCATTTGTTGGGCAAGAATCCTCTGGCCTCAGCGTCGGACGAGTTGGACCTTTTCTACAAGGAGGTCGGGTCCGTGAGGGATCTTGACTCAGATGATGAGAAAGAGGTCGAGGAGGAGGAAGGTCCCCAGGGCGAGGTGTCAGGCAAGGATGCGACCGACGTTCCTCCTCTGCCTTAGAAGATATCTTTGCTTATTTTTGTTCCCTGTTGCTCGACCGTCAATGGTCGAGCCTTTTGGATGTATATATAACAGCAAGATGAATGAAACTTAGATCTCTTTTGACTTTGTGTCTTCTACTTTTTGCAAATAAATACAATGTCAATTGTAAAATTCACCAAGTGTGAAGGGAACAAAAAATCACTAGACTTAGGCATCTAGCTCAACATGAGTCATAAAACTGTGTTGGCGTACACCAGCATAAGCAATCACAACATTCATTCATAACATGTAAGCCCCCTAAGTTTAAGAACTGAAGTCATGGGGTCGGTAGACCTTGTGGTCGTACGACTAAATCACATCATGAATTTGAATCACATGTGTAATAATCGAGTTATGGACCCGATTGACTTAGGTCGTGCGAACCTGCGAAAGTATACTGGTGTCTTGTGACAGACTTAGTAACTTACATCGTGCGGCAAAACATTGTCAGAGGTTGGTCGTTGGCTAGCCAACGACCCTCCGATGCTTAAGTCAGTAACCGTACATCATAAAAAATCGTATGAAAAAATAGAAAAGGATTTTAGAAGACATACCTTTCCTGATGTGTCGCATCCCAGCTATGTGGGACGTCTTGACTATTGATACCATATCATCTTGCCCCTATATGGCGACTGAAAGACGATGCATGAAACCTAAGATATGCTGTCGTAAGTCGCCACAGTAGGTACGTCGACCTCTTCGTGCGACCGGGCGAAAAACAATCGACATACTCCTGTAGATAAGATATTAATCTGTTTTTAAGGTTAAGGATAGAAAAACGAACCTGTCAAGACCTTAGGATGATTCCCTCGACCCGCGATTGCTAACCGACTTACTTCTGTGGCTTCAAGGTGGTCTTATAGCAGTCACGGGCGACTTTCGGCTCAGTTTTGATTTCTTGGACTCCCCACGGTGTAGGGAACTTCATAGTCTGATGATACGTCGAGGGAATGGCTTTCATTTTATGGATCCATGGTCGGCCTAGGATGATGTTATAGGCCGACACACAGTCGATGACGCTGAACTGGGTCTGCTTGTTGACCCCTCCGGCATAGACGGGCAGGATAATCTCTCCATAGGTGTTCGTCGCTTCTCCATTGAAACCGACCAAGGTTGTCGAACGTCGGGTGATTTCCGAGCGATCGATTCCCATGGCCTTGATGTTATCAAGGAAAATGACGTTTGCTGAACTGCCCCCATCTATCAAGACTCGTCGGGTTAAACAATTACCAATCGTGAGTTGAATGATCAACCCGTCATGATGCTTCTGATACGAGTCACCGAAGTCGTCTTGGTCGAACACAATCTTCATAGCTTTCAATTCCAAATCTCCTTTTGGCCTTGAAGAACGCGGGATAGGCCGATCGTCGGGTGCTTGACTGGCGTGACGTTTGGCCGCGGAATACGTCAGACCACACACGTCGGAACCACCAGTGATGCAATTGACGACCTTTGCATGCTCAGGGTTCGGCGGTCGATGGTCGTCAGCTGGAGTAACGACGTCATCGATGATATATTTGAGATTTCCTTTCGGGACGTGATATGCTAGCTCTTTTTTGAGGGCTATGCAATCATCTGTCGTATGACCATGGTCGACATGGAAATCGCACCACTTTGACTTATCCTTTTGGCATCGTCCTGATCGGATTTCTTTGGCCACCGGATGATCGCCTGGGTGGTCTTCAGAGCTTCGACCAAGTCCTTAGTGGACCCTTTGAATCCGTAAGAGGATACCTTGGGGTACTGAGGAAATTTGGTCGCGGTCTTGGCCTCTGCTTTCGTCTTAAACCTGACGTTCGAGATTTGGCGTGCGGGCTCTACCTTGGAAATCGCCTTCGTCTTGAACTCCGACTTCTTTACACCTAACGACCTCTTATCGTCGATATGCTTACGGCGAAAGGCAGCGTCGTCTTCTACCCTCATATACGCTAGGGTTCGAGCTCGGACGTCTTCGAAATTCTTCGAGGGATACTTGGTCAAATCAATGTATAAGCCCGAACTGTCGTCCAGACCACGTTTGTAAGCTTCGATCGCGGTCTTGACGTCACAATTGCGGACACTGATCATCTCTGCATTGAACCTATTGAAATAGCTTCGAATAGACTCATTGGCCTTTTGCCCGACATAATACAAATCACTGGTCTGCTTCTCCATCTTGCGACTGCTGGCGAATTGCTGAGAGAATTGGTTGACCAACTCAGCAAACGACCCGATGGACTTGGGTTTGAGATTGATCAACCATTGGTGGGCAGGACCAGTGAGAGTCGCCCTAAAGCTTTTGCACATGCACACTTCTTGATACATGTGTGGGATTGAGACCGTCTACATGAGCTGCTTATATTGTGCGATGTGTTCTGTCGGATCAATCACCCCCGAATACTTGGGCGTGAAGGCGGGGATGTTGAATTTCTTCGGGACGTTGACTGTCGCGATCTTGTCAATGAAAGGCGACGCCTGAAATCCTGAGCGAGGCTCGACGTCGACGGGCACGGCTGCCCCGGGTAGCTTAGCGAGCAGGGACATGACACACTCAGTCTGATCTTCTAGCATTTTCATCCGCTGGGCGACGGGGTCATTAAGATCAGGATTCGCACCCACCAATGGATCAACTCCCGAATTGGTGCCATTGTCGTACGACGAGCCATTGGTGTCCCCGTTGAATGGGACAAAATATGGTTGTGAACCATTTTGAAACGGCTGCGACCTATTCTGAAATGGCTGGGACCCATTCTGGAATGGCTGCGACCCATTCTGAAATGGTTGCGACCCATTCTGAAATGGCTGAGACCAATTCTGCATGGGTAGAGGTCTGATATACTGAGGAGGAATATGCCTAGACTGGGGATTTGGGTTGAACGATCCCGGCTGCTGGTTTGGATCTGGCTTCTGATTCTGCATGAATGGACCGGATCCTGGATTGCGGGCGAACGGAGCTGAACCAGGATTATGGACGAACGGAGCTGATCCTGGATTCTGGACGAGTGGTCTTGGACCATTATGCGGTCCGAAGGGATTCCTCAGCCGGGCGATCTCCTCAGCTGCTCTTCGACTCTACTCAGTCATGGCATTGATTTGATTGCGCGCAACTTCCAACTCCTGATACATTTGGGCAATGACTTGCTCGGGATTTCCAGGGGCTGCCATTTTCCTGAAACGGAAAACAGAAGAAACTTCCAAAAAACCGTTAGTACGACGCACGTTTGTCGAAGATTTTCTCTAGGTGGGGCCCCACGGTGGGCGCCAAACTGTTAATGCGAAAAATCGCACAAAAGTACAACTTGAGGTTGATTGTGGAGCTTAACAACTAAAGAAAGAAATCTCTCGACAAAGTGTGCGACAAAGACAAAAATATAAGCGAGACATAGAATTTTGGTGACGCGGGAAAAACCTCAACGAGGAAAAAACCCGCGGACGACAGTGAAGGTCGTCGCTGTACTATGGTCGCCAAACAGGGGCGATGTCCTTGTGCTTCAGGTGTCGATCGTACAGAGATTACAATACAAATGAAAGAAAGACTTCGAAATGTAAAGTAACAAGTGTTTTGAACGTAGAAACAATGTGAGTCGTGTGTAAAAGTAAAGTGTCGTGTGCGAATGTCGAGCATCGAGAGCGATTCTTCGAGAGAGGGCTCTTTGCTTCGAATGTTCTTCTAAGTTTAGATGGTTGTTTTCGGTGTTTCTCCGTTGTATTCGTCTTATGTCAGTGTCCTTAAAATGATGATTAAACTAGGTATTTGTAGTCTTCGGGTGCTTTAATTGCCTTCTTTACTGCTGCATGTAACAGTCGTAACGGTCGTCGTCTTCAATGCTGTTAACGACTTTCGCCGGTTATAGTCGTTGTTCATCAATGTCATTAATTCCTGCATTAAACACTGAACAAACGTAACAGTCGTATCAAACGTTAGTCGATCAAGGTCGCAAGGTCTTATGCGACGGTCGTGTGAACTAGGCGACATCGTGGTCGAGTGTCGTGGGGTAAATAACTTACGATTTGACTTTTAACCAAGGGATAAAGTACTATGATTTTACCTTGCTGCGGAGAAGTAAGACAAGGGTTTTCTTTACTTCGGTCGTGGTCGAGACTGGTGAAATTTTGCCCAAACAACATTGATTCCTGCATTAAACACTGGAAAAACGTAACAGTAATAGTGCACGTTAGTCGGTCGAGGTCGCAAGGTTCCATGCGACAGTCGTATGAACTAGGCGACGTCATGGTCGAGTGTCGTGAGGTGAATAACTTTCGATTTTACCTTTGATCAGGGGATAAAGTACTATGAATTTACCTTGCTATGAAAAAATATAATAACTATTTTCCTTACCTTGGTCGTGGTCGCGACTGGTGAATTTTTACCCAAACAGTCGACACGTGCCATTGCCTTTTCGAAAGCTCGAAAGATCGTCGACACCTGGCCCTTACAGCTGTTAAGCACGATCGCACATCAGCATAACGTCATGATCTTATCCCCTTTTCGACTTTCTCTTTGGTTGGAATTGAACCGATCCAGTTCCAAGGCAACTGAAGTGACTTTCGACACGTGACACGACCCTAGACGTTCGACTGACAAAATTCAAAACTCAAAAAAATTGCTTCTTCATTTTAAATTTTGGGGGCAAACTGTTTGGGTAAAATTTCACCAGTCTCGACCACGACCAAAACAAAGCAAAGCATTTTATTACACTTTTTCATAATAAGGTAAAATCATAATACTTTGTCCCCTGATCAAAGTTGAAATCGGAAGTTATCCACCTCACGACACTCGACCATGACGTCGTCTAGTTCACACGTCCGTCGTATGAAACCTTGCGACCTCGACTGACTAACATGTGATATTACTGTTACATTTTCAGTATTTATTGCAGGATTAATATCATTAATGACCAACGACTATAATCGACGAAAGCCATTAACAACATTAAACTTAGCGTCCGTTACAACTGTTACACGAAGCTTTGATGGAGTCAATAAAGGCATTCGAAGACTATAAGTAGAAGGATTCCATCCCCATTCTGGGGCAGCTCGAAATATCTCTGACATCTTGACACAACCGAACTCTCAAGGAAACTCAAAGCAAAGAACTCTCTCTCAATAGATCGCCCACGACGCACGACATACGCATACGACGCATTGTTTATTCACTTGTTTTCCACACACGATACACTTGTTACTTTACATTTCAAGTCTTTACTTCATTTGTATTGTAATCATTGTACTTCGACACCCGAAACATAAGGATATCGCCCCTGTTTGGCGTCCATAGTGCAACGACGACCCCCAAAGTCGTCCGCGGGTTTTTTCCTCGTTGAGGTTTTTGCCGCGTCACCAAAATCTCTGTCTCATTTACATTTTCTGTCTTCGTCGTACTGTTTGTCGAAAGATTCCTATTCTTTAGTTGTTAAGCTCCACAATCAACCTTAAGTTATCCTTCTGGACGATTTTTGGCATTAACACACACGACCTACTGGAAGGCATGCAAATCGTATACGGTTCGGGAGTTTGACCGGTACATGAATGCACTACGAGTTAGTGTAGATCGTGGAGCACAAGTTATGGACGATGCTGGTAAGAAGAGGTGGTCAAGGGACCATTTTTTTGCACAACGGTACAACATTATGACCTCCAATAGTGCAGAGTCGGTGAATGCACTCTCCCGGTTTGCTCGTAGATTACTGATTGTACAACTTATGGACTACTTCTGAACCTTTACACAAGAGTGATACCTACTTCGACGGCAAAAGGGAGGTTGATAAACTATGAAAATTTAAACTTATATATTAGTTGCTTTTTCGTGTTCTTTGTAAATCGTAACACAATTAACACATATTTGTAGATCAAATGCGTAATAGACTCACACCACTGGAGGAGAAGATAATTCTCAGAAGGGCGGAAAAGTCTGCGACATGGACGGTAAGCGGAATTGGATATGAGAAGTACTAGGTTCGGGATAACCGTTTTGATGCGACCGTCGATACGATCAACCATGTTTGTTCATGTCTGCAATGGCAATATTCTGGGTTACTGTGCGGTCATGCCATCGCTGCTGCAAGGCGTATGGGTCGTAGAGATTGCAGTGATTTGGCTGTAAGTTACTACACGTCCGAAATTTACCGGGAAACATATCGGGAGGTAATCAATCCAGCTGGACCCCCTGAATCATGGGTGTCTCCACACGTCCCCCTTCCGCCATGCTATCCACCGTTAATAACTAAGAGAAGTGCCGGGAGACCAAGAAAGAACGATCGACGTCCATCTCGTGGTGATGGTCCGATACAGAGAAAATGTGGTAGGTGTGGAGCAGTAGGACATACTCGTGGAGAATGTCCAAGTCCTGCCCCTTCAAGCGTGCCTAGGAGTAGAGGTTCAAAAGAAGTCGCTCGCAGGGCCCATCGGAGCTAGAACCATATGGAACTCTAAGATATGATAGCATTGTCCTGAACATTGATTTCCATTTATTTTAACGACTAAATCTTGTATGCTAAGTGCTCTTGTTTTTATGTTCAATGTTCATTTTATCTACTTTATCGTGCTTGTTATGTGTTCTTGTGTGTAAAATAAAGTAAACATTAAAGCATCATTTTATTGAAAACATAGAAACGGATACAATGCATCTAAAGAAAATCAACAACCACCCTTGGAGAAATCTACTACGGGTAGATATCCTGGATTTTGATGATCCAGTCAGACTTTCCCTGATCATGTCCTCCATGCTGGTGTAACTTTCTTTGATTTCTCTTATTTCATCTTCTATTTCCTCAATCTCTCGTTGCAGATCCCTAAGCTCGTGCTTCCTTTGTGCTAGGTCTTGTTTCTTCTCCGCTAGACAATCCTCTTTCCCTTGCTGAATTTCCCTGTTGTGTAGCCACATCCCTTTTATCTTTTCGATCTTCGTGTTTGCCTCATCACAGGACTTTCACAGTCTGGCTGGCATTATTTGAGTGCATGTATGGCCCTCCGGCTGCGTATCATCATACATTGGTGGTTCATTGAAGCCATGATCATAGAAGTATGTCTCCCATGCCTCGTTCCATTGTTCTTTCTCCTCCGTGATGGGCCAATCGGTCGCAGTTATCCCAAACTGCGACCACTCCTCCGTTGTTTCCGGTACCTTCCAGTTACTATGTAAAGTTCCATCATTCAATGGTTGGTTGTCGGCAGAGCGTGAAGTGGCAGCCTCATTCGCCGACCTTTTCCCCTTAGAGCGTGAACCTCCAGCCATAGTGTTACGAAAAAGAAGATAATGTTTGTAAACGGTGTAGAGGGTATAAAGGATAGATAGGAAGTTGTGAATTGCTTCTTCATTAGACCATCTACTTATAGTCGTGAAAAGGTAGGTTCGCGATCGCGGATTTGGATATGGTCAAAAGAATCGTCTGAAAAGTTCTTGCCAGATTCGCCTGCAAAGGCCTGCAAGATTCGCCTGAAAAAGGCTGCCAGATTCCCCTGCATAGGCCAATAAGATTCTCCTGAAAAAGGCTGCCAGATTCCCCTGCAAAAGCCTGCAAGATTCGCCTGAAAAGCTGAAGGTTTCTGTTGAGCCAATTGCTCCTTGTGGCTATAAATATCCGTGTTAATACCAACTGTAAAAGTCACAACATCCATACAACATTTTGATATCATAATAGTCTCGTCTTTCACCAAACACATGGCTGGAAATGCATCATCTTCAAACCCACCGTCTTCACAAATAACGCCGTCGAGACAGAAAAAAGCAATAGAAAAAAGTGAAACGGAGATCGAGCAACTCACTGAAGAGTGGAAACAAATGATGGACAGGAAGAATGGACACCTGAAAAGGATCGAAGAGGAAGAAAAAGAGATAAAAAGGTTGAAGAGGGAAATAAAAGATAAGGAGTTCCGTATTCGTCAAGAAAACTTAGAAGTCCACAACATTGTACAAGAGTTAGCAGTTCTTCAAGCGATGGTAACCGAGAAGCAAACCTGGATTGATCAATGTAAGGCACTTTATCCTTAGGTGGTGCTAGGGGTATTGGTTTTGTAGTTTGCTGTTTCTATGTTGTTTTGTACTTTCCGGTTTCTATGTTGTTGTTTTGTACCTGGAGTTTCTATGTTGATGTTTCATGTTGTAGTTTGCTCATGAACAAATGATTTTGGGTTTTTATGATTTCCCAAACATAAAGAGACAGAACACGCAAAGTTCATTCCACATCAACATAAAAACAATTATTGGAAGGGTCTGTAAGATTCGTCTAAAAAAGAAGTATGAAAAGGTCTTTAAGTCGTCTGAAAAGGTCTATAAGATTCGTCTGAAAAAAGAAGGATGAAAGGTCTTTAAGTCGTCTGAAAAGTAGTCTGAAAAATACTGCAAGATTCGTCTAAGAGTGATTCATATTAAAAATAACAACTCATAGATGTTATGCAAGATTATTTCATAACAAACACATACTAATCAGTACAAAATTATTCAAATGTCAAGCTACAGCTACACGATGCTTGGGTTTTTGACAATCTGTGTCGACTTCTTATATGCTCTGGCGAGACGAGTCTGGAAGTGCTAAGCTCACTTTCTCGTTGTACACTTCAATCACGATATGGCCGTCAACATACTGACGTATATTGGCTACATCTTCATCGGTAGTCAATTCTACCAGTCCAGTCAAGAAGTCTGCATTCGGCCTTTTAAAATACAACCTATAATATTTTGGTTCGTCGTAGTCTAGCTCTTTCATGATCTGTTCAAGCAGTTGCATAGAAAGATCGTCCACATCTAACATGTCAACATAAATTTCTAGACCAAAGAAAGTAATGTTTTGTAGGTGGTTCCGTGAAGTACCCACCATGGTGGACTTTCATGGTGAACAATTGTGGATGTGCATTTGTTCATGAACATTAACAAATTTAGCCTTAGACAAGGGTACTAACAAGCAAAACTAAAAGAAACATACATACTAACCATATAACTCTTTACCAGTGGCTGAAAGCGATTCTGATAAACACCTAAAGCACCAGACATGAAGATTTGGGGATGCCATGTAAGAAGACGTTAATGAATACTATGTTCCCGTATATGTGTTTTACGACTAATCTAGCATGGGGTATTTATAGCCAAATGTGGATGTCGGTTCGCATTGAAAAGTATGAAAACGTGAAAAATGAGTAGTCTTGTCCCATCATGCTTTTATTTTGGTTAAACTATTCATATGGGTCTTTTAATATTTACTTTGTTATAAAAAACTTCAAGGACATTACTTTAACAATTAATTTCTCATTCAAACGACGTTCGATGTGGACTACAAAATAATAAACAAACTTAACAATTCAAGTACAATACTTTAACAAAAAAGATTAATGTTACGGACTACATAATAATAAACAAAAAACAACTTACTAATCTACTCTGAAACTGCCAGCGAATATAAGACCTCCGCCATATGGTACCGCCACCTCATGGCCTCATCTGCGGCGACATCTGGTGCACATGCTGGGAGCCGCTCTACAGTCAAAGTGGATAGGTTACTACATACCCACACAACGCAATCCGCATAGCCCCCGACTGTTGTGGTGCATTTTCTGCGAAGATATATTTGAATGCCTGGCTAGCATCACAACGTCGATTGTCCTTGATCTTCTTAATTATCTTCGGCAGCTGCTTTGTAAAGATGCTAAGGAGCCATTTCAATTGTAGGTCGTATAGGCCATGACGGAAGATGTCATATATAACCATGACCATATCATTAAGATCCAGAACCCCGAGCACTCAATGATACTGGCCAATGCACATGGGGATGTACACCTGAAATATTACAATAACAGACAAATAGTTAGTAACAAACAAGTTAAATAAAATAGATGTAAATTGATTTCCATACCCGATCGAGGTTCTTCCAATGTGGATCCTCACTATTTTCCTCAGCATTGCACAACCTGTACACGGATGACGCACCTTGCCCCGACCTGACTAGCATAACAAAAAAATTACTTATCATCACCCCTACCTCGCTTGTCTAGGCCGGGAGTCTTGGATCATTTTGACCCAACAGTCGACGTGCTATACACAAAACATAGATTGTTAGACCTGTAATTAGAAATATATTTGATTATATGACTATATTTAAATGTTAAACTTCAATACTAACCAGATCCTCCAGTTTCCCGTCGCCCTCTAGCGCCAGCAGTACTCCGAAAAACCTGTATTCCATAGGGAGTTTAGCATAAAATTGATATAACAGCGGGGGAGGGTATTATTGCGGCATCGGTCAATGATATCACACGCCGAAAGGCGCGTCAAGAGCGCCGATGAAGTCATCTTAGTCTTTCCCTTTCCATTTTCCTTCACCCTTGCCTCGTCTTTTTCGGAGGGACCGGTGTGGTCGGCGGTTGTTTTGTATATGGGGTACGCCGCCATTTCCCCTAAATAGGAATTCATTTCTCCCTAGCAGGTGCTGCCACCTCTGTCGCTGGTGCTTCCACCTCCGTCCATGGTGCTGCCACATCCATCGGGTCATCTTCGTCATCTTCCGGCTCACTGAAGTGCTCTGCAATGATGTCAGTACCACATGGCCCCATCAAACTGCTAAGCTGCGCCTGGATGATGTCAATCCCCGACCCCATCGACTGGGAGGTTGCGAACCCCGAAGACCCGATGGGAGGACCAAAAAACCCGTCTATGACATCGGAAAGGAAGTTCGAATTTGCATCCTGCCCGGCGTCATAAGCAGATGTCATCTGAAAATTAAGATTGTATATTTTAAGTACAAGTTCATCATGTTCACAATTAAACCAAAACTACCAAAAAACTTATATTTTTCATGTACGCTGGCGGTGTGACATACGACGACCTCGACATACTATAGGGTGGCATTGTGACGTACGATGGCCCCGCCATATCGCAGGTCGTCATCATTTCGGGTCTGTAACACCCTGCCTCCGACATCCCAAACTGGGTGACATTGGTCATTATAAGATTTTCAAACTTAATAACGAAAATAGAACTATAATGAGTACTCGTCGTGACTTGCACTCTGCAGGAATGATGGGGTCGATGTAGTGGCAAACGTGGCCGGTGCGGAATGTGTGTGTCCGAACCCAGATGGGATGTAGGTCTACATCATACTCGACACCTAATACAAGTATGGAACGTAATATCAATACACAAACTAAAACACCGTGGGCGACAAATTAAGTTAAACACTAACCTGAACAGCGTGAAACTGTGCGTTGAGGTCCTCGAGAGCTTTTATGCATTTCTCCATATCCACGTGTACGTACGTGTGCAGTGCCCCCATGTAGTCCCACTTCGCTTGATATGGGTCGGGAGGCGGCATACCATGATGGGAGGAGCGAGGGGGCGCCTCATATCGATCGCTAGCCCCGAAAGAATGGTCACGTCTCGCGCCATCTTCGTCATCTTCCTCATCGTCGTCGGCTGAGGAACTGGACCCAGATGGGGAAGGATGGGACCTCTTAGTCGGTCGCCTGACCGCCTCTCTTTCAAAAAAGGCGACGTTGTCTCGAAACCAACTGGTCTGCCCCTCGGCATCCGTAGGCACAAGCCGCCCGAGAGGCCTAAACTCGTCTAAATATATTGTAAAACATATAACATTTAATATGCAGGTCTAACTTAGTCAATATTGTTTAATTACTCGAATTAGAAAGATAGTAAAAGAACTTACATTTGTAGCTGAGTTGAAGATAGCAAGGCAACTCTTCTTATTCAGTCCAACACCCCGGTCCCAACGGGTTCCCCTAATGAACCTGTCGGTGCGCAGGGTGAAATTCTGACGGCAACAAAGAAGAATTATTATTTATGTTATACTACTTATCTAACCTTGAAAGCGTATGTAAACCCACACATCGTCATCTTGCTAAGCTTGTCGGCGCGTCTGGCGATGGCACGGTGCATTTGTTTGTATGTATGTCCCCAGATGTGGCTTCACGACCCATAAATATCATCTCCACCTGTTGATCCAAACCCTCGGTGATTTGATAATGACCCTCTCTTAAACACTTAGTGAAAATTGTAAGTAAACAATATGTAGTAGAGTTTCACTATCGCTGATAAGTACTAAGACTTTACAGTACCGCTGATAGGAACTCTCACTCTTTAGATTAAATATTCAGCGAACACTTTTCATCATCTTATAGCTCTAAGCCTGTTCAATCTATGAGATGATCGCTGATAAGTTAGTTGTTTACTTATGATCCCTGAAGACAAGTTTCACGTCAACCAAAGTTCTACGCTGAAGTCGAAGATCAAGCTCAAGAACCAGCGACAAGTCTACTCATGAACTGATGCGGATATCAGCGAAGCAAGACCTGTCTATTCAACGTGAAGTATCAAGTAAAAGACTTCAGCAATCGCTGAACTTTATCATTCGCTGATAAAGATCTGACTCAACGAAAGCTGATCATGAAGTCTCCCCGCATGTTACTATTGTCTTACCTCCCTTGCACGTCTCCGTACGAATTGTCAGAATGGACATCCCTTTTGTCTGTAATCGTACAACAACTTTGATTCTACATTGTGCACCATGCGGCTACTAAGGTTGTCTACAGAGGTCAATGACATGCAACCACTCAGCTGCTACCACGTGTAAAGCCATACCGCAATGCATTAAATGCATGCAGTATATAAGAAGAATCTTACTTCAGTTTTGAAGTGTGCTCGGACCATCTTCTTATTTCTCTCTTATTGTTAAGTTATTATTCGTAATTTCTGTAACTCTTTCTAGTGCAAGAAACTTAGTGTTTCTCAAGACTTGTTTAGATTAGGTTTATCCTTAATCTTGTTCCGCAACAAGTTGTAAATTGTCTTGATTTATCAATAAACAATTTAGAAAAGTAAAAACGTGTGTTTGTATTCAACCCCCCCCCCCCCCCCTTCTACAAACTTGTATAGCCCTTCGGGACCAACAAGTGGTATCAGAATAGATTTGTTTAATCTCATAAACAAGATCTGATCTATACTAAGATTTCTCTTCCTTGCTATTTCCTAATATGGCTACCAACACAAACACAAACTATATTGACAACGGTTCTCTTGCAAAACCCCCTAGATTCTCCAGAGATAATTTTAATCTATGGAAAAATAGGATGATTCCCTTCTTAGAAGGTGTAGACCCTACTATGCCTTATTATCTTGAAAACGGCCCATATATTCCTATAAGAATTGATGCTGCAGTTCCAGCCGCTGAGAATAGACCTGCTATTCCAGAAAGGCTGATTCCCAAGGAAATTCATATGTGGACTGATGAAGATAAGAAGAAAGTGGCTATCGACACCAAATCCAGATCCATACTCTCCATGGCTCTTCCTGACGAAGTCTACCATTCCGTCATGAACCTGAAAACCTCAAAAGCTATGTGGGACACAATCTGTGTTCAGTATAAAGGTACTTCTGAAGTCCAGGACTCTCGAAAGATCAACCTGGTAAGACAGTATGAAAGTTTCATTTGTGGTAAGAAAGAAACTCTCTCTGAAGTACACCAACGTTTTAACTGCTTAATAATAGATCTAAAAACTGTTGGTAAGGAATATTCTAACTTTGAAGTACTGACAAGGTTCTTAGAATGTTTACCTGAAAGCTGGGACAATTATTCTATGTGTCTCAAGCTGTCAAAGGATCTAAAATCAATGACCCTTTCTACCTTATATGGCACGATGCTGAATCATGAGCAATCGAGTCATCTTAAGAAGAATCTTGTAAAAGATTCCAAAAGCACCCCTGTTGCTTTAATCTTAGAGTCACCTTCCACTCAGCGATCGACTATCACTGTCACTGAGTTGGAAACTAACTCTGAAAGATCATCAGACTCTGACGTTTCAGATAATGATGAAACTCTGGCATTCCTGGCTAATAAGTTCATGAGATTTGCTAGAAAGAGTAATTTCAAGAAGAATAAACCTCTTGCTATTACTGACAAGCCAAGATCATCAACCCCTGTTGATAAGGCTACTGCTACTTGCTATAACTGTAAAAAGATAGGACATTTTGCTAGCGAGTGCAGGTCAAAGAAAGTCTCTAGACCCTCAGCTTTTCCAAAGAAAAACTTTACTCACAGGACTAGAGATGAAAAATACAAAAAACTGAAAGAAAAGTATTCAAAGCTAAAAACCTTTAAGAAGAAAGGCAAAGGCCTTATGGCTGACTATGATTGGGCTACCTCTGACGAAGAAGAATCATCTGACTCTGAAGACGATGATGAAGCCAATCTATGTCTCATGGCCAAACTTGAAGATGAGGAAGAAAATTCTGACATTCCCTCGACTTCAACCTCTGCAACTCAGGTATCACCTTCCTTCTTTACCAATATTGCAAATATTGATGAAGCTGGTAGTCTTCGAAAGATTGATCTCTTGACTAGAAGTTTATATGAAGCCATGAATGGCAAAACTGTGGTTGAAAATCAAAACCTTGATCTCGCTGAACAGCTTAAAAACTGTCACCTTCTAATAGAAAATCTTTCTAAAATTGAAGAATATTTTAAAGATCAAGTTCACTTAAATCAGCTAGTCAAAATCGAGCGCGAAGAAGCTATCACTGCATTAAAAGCTGAAAAAGCTACTGTTGATGGATGGTATAATTCCTCAACAAAGATCACTGAGATAATTAAGTCTCAGATTCCTCTGAGTGATAAACGTGGTCTTGGTTACAAAGCTGATACTCAAGAACCAACCACTGATCGTTCCATGCTCTTATTTGGAACTTTCGTGTCCTCAATCGCTGACACTTCATCCTCTCAGTGTTCCTCTTCAAAATCTCCGATTCCTGAGGAAATCTCTACTCTAACTTCTATAGGAAAAGAGAAAATGGTTTATCCAAAACTTACCTCGGTCTTTAAAAACAAAGGTAAAGGAATTGCTTTTAACCAAAATCCTCAGAAGGGTACCTCTGTACCAAAGCTGAACGCTTCTAAAGCTTCAGTGACTTATCCCTCTGATTCAAAGAATAAGATCTCTGGATTTATTCAGCGTGGATCTATTCAGCGATCTACTCCTAGAATCAAAGTGGAAATTATTGGTAAGAAATACGAAGAACTGAATGTTCCTCTCATTTCAAAAGCCAATAGCTTACTTGGTGCTGGTCCTTCTAATTCAAAATCAAAAGCTCAGCATGCAAATGGTCCTAGAACTACTTTTAGTTATAGGAAATGTTATCACTGTGGACTTACTGATCATATTGCTAGTAAGTGCCCCACAGCCACCAAAGCTGAAAAGATATCTGAGGTGAACATCATTGCCCCCAAGGCAAAGAAGCCCACTGAGGTTAAGAAATTAACCAAAGTGAAGACTGACAAAGCTGAATCTTCAAATGCTGAGAAGACTGCTGAACCTTCCACCTCCTCTTCTACCCCCACTGACAAGTGTGTACACATGGTTAAGTGGGTACCCAAGAAAAACTAATCTTCTTTTGTAATGCAGGTTAAGAAGGGTATCTGGTATCTCGATAGAGGATGCTCTAGACACATGACTGGTATGAAGAACCTGCTCACTGAGTACAAAGAAGAGAAGGGTCCCTCTGTAACTTTTGGTGGAAATGGAAAAGGACATACCTGAGGGTTTGGTGTACTCTCTAATGGTACAACAACCTTCAGAAGAGTCGCATATGTTGAAGGGCTGAAGCATAATCTTCTAAGCATCAGTCAGCTTTGTGACAAGGATAACAAAGTAATCTTTACTAAGGAATCCTGCTTTGTCGCTGACAAAAAGGAGAAGATAGCTCTCAGCGGTTATCGTTTGGAAAATGTTTATGTAATAAACATGGACTCAACAACCACTGAGAACTCCTGTTTCTTCTCAAAAGCCTCGTCTGATGTCAACTGGCTATGGCACAAGAGGCTCTCTCATCTAAACTTCAAGACACTGAACACTCTTTCTTCAAAAGAGTTAGTCACTGGTCTACCTCAGCACTCATATGCCAAAGAATCCTTATGTTCAGGGTGTGAGAAAGACAAGCAGACCAAAGCAAGCTTTAAGTCAAAGCAAGTTTCCTCAGTATCATCTCCTCTACAACTTCTCCATATGGATTTGTTTGGCCCTGTTAACAAACAATCCATCGCTGGAAAGAAATATACACTGGTCATAGTTGATGAATTCTCTAGATATACATGGGTCATGTTTCTCCGTTCTAAGAGTGACACCCCTGAAGAACTCATCACCTTTGTTCGGAAGATGGAAACCCTGAACAACTTGACCATTCGCTCAATAAGGAGTGATCATGGGACTGAATTCAAAAATAGTTCTCTTGATTCCTTCTTTGAGAGTAAGGGTATTTCTCACAACTTTTCTTCAGTGAGAACACCGCAACAAAACGGAGTCGCTGAAAGAAGAAATAGAACTATTATTCAAGCTGCACGTTCAATGCTCAGCGATTCTCACCTGCCTACTCAGTTTTGGGCAGAAGCTGTCAACACTGCTTGTTTTACGCAAAACAGGTCGCTGATAGTCAAAAGATTTAATAAAACAGCCTATGAACTTTTTCATGGGAGAAAGCCTTCAATTAGCTTTCTTCACATCTTTGGATGTCAGTGTTTCATACTGAACAACAGAGATGCCCTTGGAAAGTTTGATCCTAAGGCTGATGATGGAATCTTTCTTGGATATTCTTCAATCTCCAAAGCCTTCAGAGTCTTCAATCGAAGAAGACAAACTGTTGAAGAAACTATTCATGTCACTTTTGACGAATCCCGTTCAGCGAATTCTCGACCTTCTGCTGATACTGAAGAACTGAATCAATGGATGTTTTCTCATCTTGGTGATTCAGAAGATATTCCCACTCCTCATACTCATACCGTTGAAGATGATAGTCCTACTATCATCCCAAACATGCAGAATAGTGAAGCTGAAACATCATGGGTCTCAACTGTTCCTTTAAACACTATACATGCTTCTGAACCAAATGTCTCAGACATTCCATCTACTTCTCAGCAATCAGTGAATGAGATGACATCTGCACCTACTCCTCTCTTGGCTGATATTCCAGAAGTTGTTGAAGCTTCATCTTCAGCTCCTCCAGTCCAATTTGAGTCAGTGACTTATGCTCCTGCTCATCGATGGACTGTAAATCACCTAATTGATCAAATCCTTGGTGATCCAAACGCTGGTGTTCAGACTCGACGAAGTGCAGGTAATATTTGTTTATTTGTTAACTTTATTTCTCTGATTGAACCAAAGAAAATAGATGATGCCCTCAAAGATCCAAACTGGGTCAGCGCCATGCAAGAAAAGCTGACTGAATTCGAAAGAAACAAAGTTTGGAAACTTGTTCGAAGACCAACTGACAAAACAGTGATAGGCACTAAATGGGTCTATCGAAACAAGTTGGACGAACATGGAACTGTAACCCGCAACAAGGCTCGTCTTGTTGCTCAGGGATACAGATAAGAAGAAGGCATAGATTACGATGAAACATTTGCTCTAGTAGAAAGACTAGAATCTATTCGTCTATTCTTAGCATACGCTGTACACAAACACTTCAAAGTATATCAGATGGATGTTAAGTCAGCGTTTCTAAATGGAAAGCTGAATGAAGAAGTCTATGTGGAACAACCTCCAGGATTCTCAAATCCTAAGCGTCCAGGTTATGTTTATAAACTGGATAAGGCACTTTATGGCTTAAAGCAAGCTCCACGTGCATGGTATGACACTCTATCCTCTTATCTCCTAATTGAAAATTTTGAGCGAGGTAAAATCGACAAAACTCTATTTTTCAGAATAGTAAAAGGTCATATCATTCTTGTTCAGATATATGTTGATGACATTATGTTTGGTTCTACTAACCCTGATCTTTGTACTCGTTTCGCTGATAGAATGAAAGAAGAGTATAAAATGAGTATGATGGGTGAGCTAACATATTTCCTTCGTCTTCAGATAAAACAAAATGAAAAAGGAACTTTCATTAATCAGGGAAAGTATGTTAAAGATATGCTGAAGAAATTCGATTTAACTAAGAGTTCAGCTATGAAAACCCCTATGGCACCACCACTAACACTAAACAAGGATTCAAATGGAATACCTGTTAATGTCACGCTGTACCATGGGATTATCGGCTCTCTTTTATATCTTACAGCTAGCCGACCCGATATTATGTACGTAACCTGTTTGTGTGCACGATATCAAGCTGAACCTATGGAATCTCATATGATCGCTGTAAAGCGAATCTTTCGTTTCCTTAAGGGTACTCTGAACCTAGGTCTTTGGTATCCCAAAGACTCAGGGTTTGATCTAATCGCCTATTCAGATAGTGATTTTGCAGGTTGAAAATTGGATAGGAAAAGCACCACAGGAGGCTGTCAGCTCCTGGGTGGAAAGCTGGTGAGTTGGACAAGTAAAAAGCAAAACTCAGTGTCCACCTCAACTGCTGAAGCTGAATATGTAGCCGCTGGAAGCTGTTGTTCTCAGGTCTTGTGGATGAGAAATCAACTACTAGACTATGACCTTCAGCTCTCGAAAATTCCAATCTATTGCGACAGCACAAGTGCCATCGCTATAGCCAACAATCCAATGCTACACTCAAAGACCAAACATATCGAAATCAGGTATCATTTTATCAGAGATCATGTGATGAATGGTGATATAGAACTTCATTTTATCCCAATTGACTATCAGTTATCTGGTCTGTTCACCAAACCTCTTGATGAGACAAGATTCAACTTTCTCATCAGCGAGCTTGGAATGTTGAACTTTGAAGAGTAAAATCTTCAGTGGTTCACATTTTATCAGCGATAGGATAAAACAATTATATATCCCATTCTATCCTTCTCTCTCTGAACAAAATTGATTCGCTGATATCAAGGTATGTTTTCTCTCTTACTCGCTGACGTTCGCCTAGAACTCAAAGATTTCAAAACATCTTGCATCGCTGAATATCTCTTCCTTAACAGCGATACTTTGAAATTTCTTAAGATTTTCCTGCTCAAGAAAATTTCTTAAGATTTTCTCTCTCTACTCTCTTATCTATTCTCAAGATTTTCTCTCTCTTCCTTAACAGCGATACTTTGAAAATCTTTTCCTGCTCAAGATTTTCTCTCTCTCTACTCTCACTATATAAACCATTTTGGGTTTATATTTTTCTCTTTACGCGAATAACTTCTCCTCCAAGCAAGAAAAAGATTTACTGTTGCATTTTGAGCTCTCAAAATTTCCAGAAACTGTTCATCTTCTTCTTTGACGAACCAGGTTAATACTCTTATTATTTACCTACATTACTTGTTTATGATCTTATTATTTTCTTTTAACAGATCAAACAAAAGAACTTTTATAAAATGAAATCATTTTTTGTTCATGATTTTATGAATACAACCTTCATGGTTGTTCTTCAAGTTTATATCAAAACTCGTAAACTTGTTCTTCATATGTTTTTCCAGAATTCCTTCTTCAAATGAAAACTGGAAAACACATAATCTCTACGTTTTGTAACTCTTTCTCAAAACAAGAAAAAACCCTAATCTTTCTCAAAGGGATTTTTGGCTGAATGAAATGGACAAAATTCAAAAACATCTTATTGGAAAATATTTCCACATTAAGACTATTTGTTTTGTTGATCTTTGATTGAGCTGATTACAGAAATGGCTGCTCCTTCTACTGGTATTCCAACTGCTGAGAACACTCCTGCTGCTGAGGAACTTGAAATCACCAAGGCTCCTCAGGTCAAGTTCAAACTTGAGGATGTCTCTTTTACAAAATCAAACAACCTCCATGCGTTGTTCGATTTTCCTCCAAAAAAATAAGTCAAACATGTAGACGATGCTGTGAATTTTCTGAAAACCTGTTGCCTCTCTACAGCCTTGACCATAACACCCCCTGCTCATCAGTTACTATTATCTCAATTCTGGTATACCGCCAGACACACTCAACTACCATCATCCAAAGACCCTACCAAACTACTTGATGTCATCCTCTGTGACACTGATTTTGGCACCATCAAAATCAACCCAGCTATCATTCGAAAAGCACTGAATCTCCCTGTTGCCACCAAAGATAAACAATTTGTTCCTTTTCCTGACCCCAAGAGACATGCTGATAGAGAAACACTCATTGCATTCTTTGATGCAATGACGTACGTTTGGGATCAAGGGAGAGATGAAAAAGCCGAGAAGAAACTGACTGCAATCAAGAAGTCAAAGATGCCCAGCGAGATGAACTTCATCTTTGCACACCTGATAAGCTGCATGACAGCGAAGAGTGGCTCCTCTGATCAAGCTGCTCAACCTCAGCAAGCCATGGGCTATGCATTGCTGAAGGGTCTCCATGTTGACTGGGCCTCGATAATCTACGACGATCTTGCGCTTAGAGTAGATTTTGCTGATAGACCATCATGGGTTCCATACCCAAGATTCCTCAGCGCCATCTTCCAAACTGGCCTTAAGGATAAATACCCAAAAGTAGGAGACTTGAAACTCTCTCAGGTTGGCCCTAAGGTGCTCGACTTCAAGCCCCTGCCAAACGAGGTACGTCTCTCTACTCTCTTATCTATTCTCAATCCTCCTTCTTCTACTTCTGCGGCTCATTCAGTGGAAATCCCCACCGCTGATACCCCAGCTGCAACCTCCACTCCTTCTAGAAAAAGGAAACACTCATCTTCCCAACTTGGCTCCGAAAGGACCAAGAAAACCAAGGAGCAACCCCCAAAGCATTCCCATGCTAAAGACTCCTCAGCTCATCTTGAAGAGCTGATGGATAGTTCCGTGGTACGCTCTGCCACAGCTAAACAAGCCACCCCTTCCATCCCAGCTTCAGCGTCTCTAAACGTTGGAGTTATAAAATTGGAAAAGAACCCACCTCCTTCAGCCTCTCTACAGACTGAAGTGATTTTCAGCGGATCTAATGCTGAACCCCGTACCCATCCAACCGTCTCATCCTCCATTCCTCTCACCTCTTCTTTGGTCACTCAATCTATTCCCCTATTCCCCTCAACAACTGTCATCCTCAGCGACACTACTGCTGAACATTTTCAGAGGATGATAGGATACACCACAGGACCTGTAGGTACTTCCAGTCATCTAGGAAATATTGAAGACGACTACGAAACTTTTTCAGGACATCGAGGTTTCGACAACTTCGCCATCCCGCCTGCAGGTATACACAAATTCCCACACACTTCTCTCTCTCAACCCCAAACTTCTGAGCTTTCCTCTGTTCATAAGTTGATAACTTTTTCAGGTCCTAATTTGGGGGATATCAACACCTCCCTGACGGCCCTGGAAACAAAGATGGAGTCTTTCAACAACAATCTAACTGCCAACTCTTCAGCGGTTACAAACGCTGGAGAGAACTTGAAGACATTGATCACTGAGGTCGAAAAGAAAGCCTCCAAAGCTGATCTGGAGAAGGTGGATGGTAGCATTGCTAAATTTGCTACCACCCTCGCTGAAAACTCAACGGCCATAACCACTCTCTCAACAAACTTCACCTCTCTATCCAATGAAGTCACATCATTGAAGACAGAGGTTGGCTCTCTTAAGGGTGAAGTTTCCACGATCAAGACTGAAGTCTCTGCGGTCAAAGAGATTGTTCAGAAAGTGCTCGATCGCCTGAATACCCCAACTTCTTATTTCACTCAGGCCGATCGAGATGATCTCAAAAAGATCAGTCCTGCTATTACTGGCCTAGAAGACAGAGTAGCAGCGATTGAAAACTGCATAGGAATTACTGGCCAAGAAGACAGTAATCCTATGGCTGTTGCTGCCGTTGAAAAGTCCGTTACCTCCCCCAACCATGATGTGGAAGAGGGGGAGAAGCCTAAAGAAGACCTTCCCCATAATGATGAGGGGGAGAAGAAAAATAAAGAAGACCTTCCTCATGCTGAGGGGGAGGGTATTGAGACTGAAGCTGATGCTACTTCTTCAAAACCTCAGGGAGTTGAAAACCCTGAGGGAACCGAGAAACCTCCCTCTGTATCTGAGGGGGAGCAACTCGAAGAGCAGAACATTGAAGCTGCTGCTGATGTAACCTCACCCTATGCTGAAGAGGTTGAATCTGATGAAGACGAAGCTGAAGACGATGAAGTTGTCGACATCTCTGATGATGAACCATCTTCTTCTCCAAAGAATGATGATGATGACGAGGATGATGATGACTCCTTTATCGTCAAGCCTGTTCAGAAGACTACAGCTCTCAAAGGGATTTCGATAAACGAACCATCAGGGGAGAAGACAAAGCCTGCAGCGTCTGAAGCTGACAAAGGCAAAAACAAAGGCCTTGCTGCAGAAGACAATCTAATGATCTTGCTTCAAAAGCCAGTTTGTCAGGTACACTACCTCCTATTCCCTTACACTGCATCCCTCCTCTATCCCTTCTCAATCTCAATCCTTCTATCCATAAAACCTTTATACACTTAAACCCCATTCTTTCTCTATCTCTTTCTTCCCCAACTCTTCTTACTTAAACGATCGCTGTGTTTCAGCTAGTCCTCTCCCCTGCTTGAGGATCCAGCTGAAGTCTCTACAGCTGCACCAGAAATAATCCCAGCCACAAGTGCTGAAGAAATAATCCCAATCTTAGATTTAACCACTGAGACTGATGAACCTGAAGAACACCTGCTCTCTCACCAAAACAGACCTTCCTTGGCTCCTCAAAAGCTGAGTGAAGAGGATCAAGAAAAGAGAGATGCAATGATCAAACAGCTTGAAGATCAGCGAATCATTCTTTCTCGTGACAAAATCCCTGCTCCCACAAAGTTCAGGATCTCAAGGAAAGAATACGAGGATCATCTAAAAGCTGAAAGATTACTCGCCGAAAAGAAGAAAGATGAAGAAAAAGATAAGGCTCTCGCCATCCAGCTTGTCCAACAATCGGTGAAAGACCCCGCATTGAAAAGAACTCTCATTGATGTCCAACGTCAGCTATGGGATGATGCCCAAAAGATCGTTGAAGAAAAGACTAAAGTATCTGATACGACTTTGGAATGGTGTAAAGAAATGCTGAATTATCGATCTCGACCATCCAAAATCATCAAAGTAAACATCAGAGGAAGACTGTTCGTAGACGTTCCTATTGTTGGAGTTGATGTATTCAGAGAAGACAAAACCAAGCAAACCTTCTATGTTGCTACTTTAGAGAAGTTTGATTTCTCTGAATGGTTGGAATTGAAATTAGCCATTCAGGGATCGCGCTCAAAGTTCAAGAGCCATGTCGAGAAGATTTTAAATACTCAGATCGACTTGGTTTCTTCTGCTGTGGATATTCCTCCTTCCACTCTTCTTCCTCCTCAACAAAGAAGATTCTCTGCAAAGGAAAAGAAAGTCTCAGACTCAGGTCCTCCTATACGGAATGAAACAGGTATTGGTTTCTCTTGTGCTGAAGTTATTGGCCCTGATGTTGATCTCTCAGCGCTTGACACCTCCCTACCACCTGGTGAAACTTTCATCCCTGGCAAAGTCGTAATTGATCCCTATGGTATATTCTTTCTAGACTACCAAGGAAATCATCACTTTCAACGCATCTTTGAGCTTCCAATCACTCCCATCGAACAGCTCAGAGATCTCATATACTGGTGTGAAGTCAGACGCGACATTAAGGCACGTCACCTCAAGCCCCTGATATTTGAAGAAGCAAAGAACAAAAAGGATCAAGGTGTCACTGTCCCTGACTGGATGATTCCCACATCAAAGACCCTCGATGAACTTCTCATCAAGGAAGAACCTTTTGACGGATAGGATCGCCTTGTAATTCTTTCTATCCTTATCTGTCTACATCTTTTGTACTTGTAATTTTATTTGCTGTACTTGTAATTTTTCTACTTCCCTCTGTAATCTTTACGAAGTTTAAAGAAAAATTTCAGTGAATGTACTTTACTCCATCAGTACTAAAAAGATCCCAGAAAACAGTAAAAGTGACAAATATTTTATGAGTTCTTTTTATCCTTATGTTTTCATTAAATAGCAATTTTCTCTGTTGCTATGTCATAATCAAATAGGGGGAGGTTGTTGATCCAAACCCTCAGTGATTTGATAATGACCCTCTCTTAAACACTTAGTGAAAATTGTAAGTAAACAATATGTATTAGAGTTTCACTATCGCTGATAAGTACTAAGACTTTACAGTACCGCTGATAGGAACTCTCACTCTTTAGATTAAATATTCAGCGAACACTGTTCATCGTCTTATAGCTCTGAGCCTGTTCAGTCTATGAGATGATCGCTGATAAGTTAGTTGTTTACTTATGATCCCTGAAGACAAGTTTCACGTCAACCAAAGTTCTACGCTGAAGTCGAAGATCAGGCTCAAGAACCAGCGACAAGTCTACTCATGAACTGATGCGGATATCAGCGAAGCAAGACCTGTCCATTCAACGTGAAGTATCAAGTAAAAGACTTCAGCAATCGCTGAACTTTATCATTCGCTAATAAAGATCTGACTCAACAAAAGTTGATCATGAAGTCTCCCTGCATGTTACTATTGTCTTACCTCCCTTGCATGTCTCCGTACGAATTGTCAGAACGGACATCCCTTTTGTATGTAATCGTACAACAACTCTGATTCTACACTGTGCACCATGCGGCTACTAAGGTTGTCTACAAAGGTCAATGACATGCAACCACTCAGCTGATGTCACATGTAAAGCCATACTGCAATGCATTAAATGCATGCAGTATATAAGAAGAACCTTACTTCAGTTTTGAAGTGTGCTCGGACCATCTTCTTATTTCTCTCTTATTGTTAAGTTATTATTCGTAATTTCTTTAACTCTTTCTAGTGCAAGAAACTTAGTGTTTCTCAAGACTTGTTTAGATTAGGTTTATCCTTAATCTTGTTCCGCAACAAGTTGTAAATTGTCTTGATTTATCAATAAACAATTTACAAAAGTAAAAATGTGTGTTTGTATTCAACCCCCCTTCTACAAACTTGTATAGCCCTTCGGGACCAACACCACCATCACCACTAAACACACACGGACAGCATCCTTGTCGGTTAGGTCCCGCAGGTCATCTTTCATCGTCTTAACGACGATTCTAAGCTTCAAATTTGCTAGTGAATGGTCGGGCCTAACCCTACTAACGAAGGACTCTTCCGGTAAGGAAGGAAGGGAGGGTGTTGGTCCGAAAAGGAGTCCTGTAATAAGACATAACTCAAACGCCCAAAGCGCATGACATGCCCAAACACATCAAAATACAGCTCCTCCGGATCTGCATTGTCGACATCGACCTCCGTCTGTAGAAACATGTGAACTAGCATGGGGTCGCCACTAGTATTGGTAACGTCCAACCATGGACCTAATGTTGGGTCATTGACCAGCATCTCCCTAAATCGAAACGTGGCGCTAGCTGCTACGCTATATGAAAATAAGTTGCGCCTTCCCCACTAGCAATTGCTTTTGGCGTAGTGGTAAGCACTTGGATCCTAACATGTGGTATCAGAGCAGGTCACGGGTTCGAATCCCATGGAGTGCATTATAATGCCAAAGGCATGGTGTGCAGCCAAGAGTGCTGGCAGATGCTGGGGGGGGGGGGATTGTTGGGTCATTGACCAGCATCTCCCTAAATCGAAACGTGGCACTGGTTGCTACACTATATGGAAATAAGTTGCGCCTTCTCCACCAGCAATTGCTTTTGGCGTAGTGGTAAGTGCTTGGATCCTAACACCTAAAGGTGTCCGTCTAAATATTTTGAGTAAATTATGTTCCCGTTCAGGTGGACACTCTGCAAAAGCTTTTCTAATCTTTCGGCGTGAAGCCAAGGCGACATTGAGTGTCAAGTCCGTGTAATAAAAATCATCCTACATAGTAATGCAGAGATGTTGTCAACGCACCTAACTTGTAACTAAGGAATAATATATAGTTTCTATTTTAAGACAATGGATTATGGTCATAGTTATTATTTTATGTATGAAATTTCATTGTCACTCAATTTATTGGACTTCCAGGTAGTAGGAGAATCACATGGTGTAACAACCCAACAAAATAAAGCATAGCATTTCATAAAATATAAAACATCCCAAAACCGGTCTCAAAATTTTCAATACATCTGTCTCAAAACTAGGTTGGCGGAAACAACCTATTCACAACTGAGAATAAAATAAAGTCTATAAAGTGAAAGTGAAACACTATCTCTAGAAGCGTCCGTACTCTAATTCTTCTCTTGGCTCTTACCGGAGCTTCCTACTATCTACTTCCCTGAAAAGGTTTAGTTTGGAAATGCGAGGGTTAGACCATGAGGCCTAGTGAGCTCCCTCAAGTAACAACAGTTCGATAATATATGTTTAAAGCAGTTCGTAACTTTCATAAATAACAACTTTAAACAAAACTTTCAGATAACATTACTCATGTAAATGGCACACTGAAGTCACTCAGAAGTGACAACGTGTCAGTCTCACACTGCCTTACTGGGTCACACCTCCCATGGCATAAACAGGCCACACCCCCCGGTATGAGCACTGGCAGGCCACACCGACTTAGCCAGTTTACATCTAACAACAATGTATGCATACATCTCAATTAAACTTTCATACACTCATTTTCATGTAATAAAACATGGCATTTCTATTCGTTTACTTACTTCAGAAAAACACGTTTAAAACACGTATTTAGTTAGAAAAACTCACCTGTCGTCTTAGCAATTTACTTCTCACGAAAGCTTCAGATTCTTAGGGGAAACACCTATGATATTAAGAGGATAAGAATAGTAAGCCTTAAGTTAACCCTTATCTCATCCTAAACATATTCCTACATAAACCTGACTCCAAACGAACCCCGAAATCCGAAACCAGTATTCCGGACTCCACCCACTTCTTTTCGGATTCAAACTCGGGTCCAATTCCGACTCCGGATCTACCACGGATTTCGGATCCCTTGCGGATTCCGGATCCATGCGGGTCCCGGCCTTAATGCGGATTCCGGATCCACTTGCGGATTCTGGACCACACCTCACTCCGGACTCGAATCCAGACTCCTCTCTTCCGGACCGGATCCGGATTCACTAGTTCTAGAACTTTGTCCAGACTTCCGTATTCCGATGGTGGGCGATTTCGACACAGAACGACAATAGGGTCAAGGGTTTAACCCTTTCCTATCCGATATCTAAGTCTCTTACTCTCCAGGATGGTTATTCCATCTCCCTCAGTTCTTTCTCAAGGTTACCAAACCGAAAACAGACTTACTCTCACTAGTTAAACTATTAATCAATAATACTAACTCTGCCCTGCCATTTAGTTACAAAAACCAACATTATCTAAGATATGGTAGAGTTTACCTTGAAACGATTGATGGAGAAACCTCCTCCTTTCCTTCCCAATGCAGATTGCAAGAATTTCTTCTCCTCTTCTCAGCTCACACACAGTCGTCAAGCAGAAATGGTCACTTCTAGGGTTTTGTGCCCAATTTGAGGCTTTTATACTTTCCAACCAAAATACATTATGGTCCCTAAAGTTTCAAAGTTACACTTTACTTCCACACTTCTTGAGTTTTCTTCAAAATTGAGAATTGGCTATTACACATGGATTTCTTAAGTCCCCACAAACCTTAGGGTTATTTACACCTGTTTGACAAATCCAAATCGATATGTTGCGATTTAATTAATTTGAATATAACCTTATTGGGTTTTTTCTTGTATGCTTGCATTTTGTTGATAATTCTTCGTCTATTTTAATTTTCGAAAAGAAACCACTCAATCTATTGGACTTCCACGTAGTAGGGGAATCACAAGGATTTCTTAAGTCCCCACAAACCTTAGGGCTATTTACACCCGTTTGACAAAATCCAAATCGATATGTTGCGATTTAATTAAGTTGAATATAACCTTATTGGGGTTTTTCTTGTATGGTTACATTTTGTTGATAATTCCTCGTCTATTTTAACTTTCGAAAAAAACCACTCAATCTATTGGACTTCCAAGTAGTGGATTTCTTAAGTCCCCACAAACCTTAGGGCTATTTACACCCGTTTGACAAAATCCAAATCGATATGTTGCGATATAATTAAGTTGAATATAACCTTGTTAATTATAGAGCTTTTGTCAAGAGGCCAAAATGAATTTGAGTTTGGCATGTGAAGCCAATTTCAATGTTTAAATATCTTAATAGTATTTATGGATATTTTGGTAAAATATCAAATATAAGGGGGTTTGGAAGTGTTACTTCCAAACATTAATTATAAAGCTTAAATTTATGAGTAGGAACTCACAATCAAGATAAACATTTAAATAAACATTTACAAAAAAGCTAAGGGACCTAAGTTGTAATTTAGCAAAGTTACGGAACCTAAGTTGTAACTTAGCAAAGTTTGGGGACCTAAATTGAAATTTAGCAAAGTTTGGGGACCTAAGTTAGGGTTATGAAAAGTTTGGGGACCTAAGTTGTAATTTAGCAAACTTAATGGACCTAAGTTGTCAATTAGCAAAGTTTAGGGACCTAAGTTGTAATTTAGCAAAGTTAAGGGACATAAGTTAACCACAAGGGTGGTGGCGTGGTGGCAAGGGCTTGGGGGGATTTGGTGGAATATCCCATCCACCCCGGGTTCGAGTCCAGGCGTCAGCATTCTGTGGCCAGGCTTAGTCTCAGACGGCCGCTTTGTTTGTTTGTTTCCAAATTGCCAAGGATGTAGTCTAGGCAAAGCCTAGATGAACCTTATCCAAAAAAAAGGGACATAAGTTGTAATTTAGTAAAGTTTGGGGACCTAAGTTGTAATTTATCAAAGCTAAGGGACCTAAGTTGTAATTATGCAAAGTATAGCTAACTATCTTTTTATGTAATTTTTTTTACTAAACTATCTTTACAATTTAATATTTAACAATTGGAAATAAATACAATAATCTAAAATAAACACATAATCTAAAATATTTTCAAAATAAACACAATACTCTAAAATAAACACAGTACTCTAAAATAAAAACATAATCTAAAATATTTTTGAAATAAACGCAATACTCTAAAATAAACACAATACTCTAAAATAAAAATATAATCTAAAATATTTTTGAAATAGACGCAATACTCTAAAATAAACACAATACTCTAAAATAAACACATAATCTAAAATATTTTCGAAATAAACGCAATACTCGAGAATTAACACACATATAAAACGTATTTAAAAAAATATAAAACTACAACGGGGTTATGAAAACTTACCAGACCAGCCTGACGAGCCATGTCCGACTTCTAAAAACACTCACGAACTGGGTCGAGATCTGAGCGCGTAGGTTGCACGATATCCTTGAGATAGTAGAGAGAGTTTGAGAATTGGTGGGGTCTGTGGTCCAAGAGGGGGGGGTTATAAGCCGCGATCGAGGTTTGGGTGGGTGGGGGTGGTTGTCGGCATTAAACAAAACTAGGGTTTCACCCCAGGCCGACACGTGGTGCGACAAGTCCGCGATCGAGGCATGGGGTCAATAATGTAATTAAAATCGCGGACTCAGGGACCAATGTTGTAAACTTGGCATTTTCAGGTTCCATCGCGGACAAAAATCGAGGACTTCAGGGTTAAAAATGAATTTTTTTCCCTAAGCCTGCGATCGAGTGGTGTTTCACGGGTTTTTTTTGGTATTTGGTAAAGTGGGGGAGAGATGGGGTATAAGCGTATGTGAATTTCGAACTTTGGGTATTTTAAATAATTTCCATACTTTTGAATATTCTTTATCTTACAAATATACATTTTATGTATAGGGTTCGATTCTGGTGAGAAGTTAATGTTAACATGAATAACATGAATAACATGAAAAACGTGAAAAGTGTTATCAACCGTTGGATGAGAAATTGATGCACATTAGAATGAGATGCATCAGATCAATTCTCTTCTAAGCCGTAATTCATGAAAGGACATTCGGGGGCGGGCCTTTCATTCTTAAATTTTTGATAAACTGCGAAAAGTGCATAAAGTATATGGATTCTTCCATAAAGCCATTGAATTGCCCTTGGTTGTCCTACCTTAGATCTTATTCCCACCTTGTTCTATGGCTGAGGGGAGGAGAGAAAGAACGCATGCATGGATATTTTGTCTGTCGGAGGTTCGAGATTAAAAGTGATCTAACGGTTCAGATCCACCTTTCGTGTTTCTCATATTAACCTCAACTACTCACACGATCCTCGCTTTTACGTATATGTCTTTAAAGAGCCATTACAATTGTTTCAATAATACAATACTTAAAACATAGCGTGTCATTATCGTGATAAATATTAAAAATCAATCAATCAATATATATATATTAAAACAAAAACCACATGTAGTAACATGGCACCTCCTAATGTTTAGAATCCTTTTTATCTTTTTTCTCAAATTTTTGATTTTTTTAAATGTTGAATATGTAAAAGACTTTTCCGCCCCTATGTGCGAAATGTGTGATTCATTATTAAGTTGAGTTTTTGGTAATTTTACATGTCTAAGTTTAACCTCCAACTTTTGATTTGCTTCTTCATTTACTTTCAAAATTTTCTTAATACAATCTTTGATTTTTTTAAATGTTGAATATGTAAAAGACTTTTATGCCCCTATGTGGGAAATGTGTGATTCATTATTAAGTTGGGTTTTTGGTAATTTTACATGCCTAAGTTTAACCTCCAACTTTTGATTTGCTTCTTCATTTACTTTCAAAATTTTCTTAATACAATTTGTTTTTCTAAGTTGCAATAATAAACAAAATGAATTCTAGAACTTCCTTTGGTAGATGATGAAGAAGATAAAAGTTGAAGAAGACATGGAAGACTCTAAACAAGAATTGTATTCTTAAACAAATGTGATTTGTTATTACATATTTCTTATTTTTCATATTGTTGGATTAGTTGTTTTCATAGAACATGGTTGTGTTTATGATTGAATCATATAGATTCGAATACAGTTTGATATTTTGTAATTAGAAGATCTGATATTATTTTTTCACATTTAAGCGCCATTGACAATGATCATGTATACGTGATTGATAATTGCGTTAAGTTTTTACTATTTCAAGATTTTTTCTATTAACATTAACATTGTCATTGTTGTGAGAATTTATGGTGTCTATGACTTCATTGCTAAAAAATCATCCTCAAATCTTATTGGAAAAACTCTTTTCATGATCAGATTTGAGGAAAAACTCTTTTCATGATCAAACGTCGAAATTTATTTTGTTGAAAAGTTTCAAAGATTTGGTTTGTAAAAAGCTAAAAGATTTTTTTTATTTCTAGGTTTTATTTACATAACAGTTCAATATGAATAGTTTGTTTTATTGTCTTCCATTCTAAAAGTTTAATATTTGGTATATATTTATCATTATTTTTTATTTACAAAACAATCATAATGATTAAAAATATTTTTCTTATTTAACTTTCATTTTTTTATTTTACATAGTCTATTTATTTACATTTTGTTGTATTAGTTTAACAGTTAATATAAATAAAATCTTTTAGATTTATTTACTATTATTTTTTATTTACATAAGGCTGTGCGTACCGCCATCGGGTACCACGGCCGGGTTCACATCGGGTTGGGGGCGGGTAGCCCGGGTACACGGTACGGGTACCGCTGGTTCGGTGGGTGCGGGTAAGAGTGGGTTCGGGAACCCGGTCCTAATTTTTTTTTTTTAAATATAATCGGTCGGTGCGGGTAAGAGTGGGTTCAGAGGGTATGATAGGAAGCGGTACTCCACTTTAGGGTAAGGAGGGTAGGAAAGAGAAAAGCTGATGTGGCGCTGAGGTGGCATCAGGGTTCAGAGGGTAAGATAGGAAGCGGTACTCATGGTCTAACAATTAATATATTAATATTAAGGCCATCCGTAATGCAGCCCTCAAGCCACCTCAGCGCCACATCAGCTTTTCTCCTAACCCTCTCCTCAAACCCTCAAGCCCTAAAGTGGCGTAGCGGAACCCTCAAGCCCTCTTGCCACCTCATTTTTTTAATTCTTTTATTTATACATTTAATTATTTAACAAAATAAAAATATTCATATATTTTTAATAAATAAAAATAAGATAAATAATAAAAATAAAAATTAATAACATTCATTAAAAATTTAAAAATTACAAAATAAATTTAAAAATCTACTCATCGTCATTGTTGGGAACTTGGATACGCCAAATATGTTCGACCAAATCCGACCGAAGGTTATTATGAGTGTCCCAGTTTCTATGTTCGCGGCCCTCTCTCTTCTTGACGATGAGGCGGTGCTACCATAAATTAATTGTGCAGTCTCTCGAAAAATTTCCCTTTGTAGATGCAACAACTCGTCGGTGTCTACGGATGATGATGATGCGGTCGGTGAACCGGGTTGTGGCGAATCCATATTGTTTAAAATATAGAGAATGAGAGAGTTGTTTTGTGTGAAAAATAAAATGGGTTTTAGGATTATATATATAGTGTGATTAAATTGAAAAAAAAAATTAAAAATAGCCGTTGCCAACGTCTTTATTTTCAAATTATTTAAAAAAAATTAAAAAAAAACAAATAAGCCTCGGGTTGAACGGGTTTTGGAACCCGCCTCCCAAGCCCGCATCGGATCCCCCCCCCCCCCCCCCCCCGGTACCGGAGCCCGCCCTACCCGCTCCCTAGCCCGAGCCCGAGCCCGCATGCGATACGGAAGGCCTAATATACTATTATGAAATAGGTCAAAGGAATGTATATTGGCATTTTGAGAATGCTCTATTTTTTTATCGGTTTTTAGTTTTTTAAATGTATATATATACCTCATTAATTGATTAAATATTCTTGTATTTTTTTAATTAATTATTATATATTAATGTGTACCTCATAAATTGATCTAATGTTTTATATTCTTCATTTAGTTATTATGAACCAATACACATAAATGAAATAGTTATGAAAATTTATCACATTTTAGTATTATTCATTTTTTATTTAGACAATAACAAATATATTATTACAAAAAATGCAAAAGGAAATTATGTTGAAATTTTGAGAATATTTGAATTATTGTTTTTATTATTTATCCAATTTTTAGTTTTTTAAACCTATATATTTATATTTCAATAAATGATTAAATATTTCATGTATATTTGTATTTATTGTATATCAATAAACCTCATTAATTGACCTAATTTTTATTTTTTTGGGAAGGGTTGTAAAGCCCGTGTTCCGGTATGGTTTTATTCCTATTTTATTTATTTAATTATTTGTTTTCCTCCTTTTAATTGATTTTAACGTAAGGTAACACCATTAGTCTAGCGTTAGAGTTTTTTTAGGATTTGGGTGTTAATTGTTATAGTAGGGTTGTCGAGGGGCTAAATGTGGATTTTTGACAAAATTTTAGCATGATTCGGCCCATGCAAGGGGGAGGGCCGAACCCTCCTCTTTTCTTTCTTCCTCATTGCCTTGCGACACACATAATACTCTCAACCCTAATCCCTTCTTTCTCCCCTTTGTCGTCGATCACCATCTTGCCCCTTTTCTTTTGCCGCCGTTGCCACCGGAAGAGTCCCTCCTCGCCGCTGCCGTTGTTGTGTTCAGTCAAAGAAAGGGAGAAAGTCGAGTTAAGGTAAGTCCTCTCCTCTCGTTGTTTTCCTTTTTGCCGTCGTCGGAGTTTTCCGGTCAACACCGCCGCCGCCGCAGGCGGCCTTGGCCGCTGCCGGCGGTGGCCGCCGTGGTCCCCCTCGTGTGGTGGTTACTCTGGTCGGTAGGAGGTAGGTGTGTGTGTGCGTTAGGGATGGTGAGGTGTACGTAGGGTGGTGCGCTGTTGCAGCCATTGCCGGAGCGCCGCCGCCGCCGTGACCCACTGCCGGAGGTGGCAGTGGGTGGAGGCCGCGGCAAAACCCTAGTACCATCCTCTGGCGGAACCCAAAAACCGCTAGGTCTAAACCCTAACCCGCTAGCGGCAAACCGGAAACCATCGTTATGATTTTATGTAAACTATATGGTTCTGCCCAGTTTTTATTTCGCTCATAACTTTTCCGTCGTAACTCGGTTTGAGACAAATCTGGTGCCCACAGTTCACATTCTGTGTCGGGCACATTTTTCGTGTTTCGGCGAAAGCCTGGTTCGGCCTCTAGCTAAGTGCAAAATAGCCATTTTTACAGCAGGTCCGAATCTGCCGGAATGACGTTTCAGTTTTAGAAAAATCATATAAAATCGTAGGAAAATCGTTAGAACGCGTATAATATGTCCCTGGAAAGCTAAGACCTAGACCTATCTGTTTGTAAAAAGTGATCTCTAGAATTGTGGGTCTAGAAGGGGCTAAGCAGGTCCCAAACAGACCTGCAGTTTAGGCCGAAAAGGCGAAATATCACCCGTTTAATCTTATGTTTATAATTAAGGATCCCGGGCTTCGAGTTGACACTTTATAGTACTTATTTAGGTGTCGAGAAGTGATTTTGGAGTTGGCTAGCTCGTGTGATCGTTCGAGATTTCTACATCGCTTTTGAGGTGAGTTCACTCACTACGTAGAACTATGGTTATATTTACATTACTGTAGCTCGCGTGTGCTAAGTGGTATTACTTGTTGTGTGGTACTAGATAGTGTTGTATCTAGTATGGACCTTGGGTGTCGTGTAAACTCGGTGGGACCGAGGACTCGGTGGGACCGAGGATTGTGTACACGAGTGGCGTAGGAACTCGGTGGGACCGAGGGATACGTGCACGGTTATCGTGTGTCATCGGGGAGACCGATGAATGCTTGTTTAGGTGGGTTGGTGTGAGTATGCTTGTTTAGGATGCGTTCTTAGACTTGCATGCTTGGTTATGTGGATCTACCTGTTTTAGGGGTAGTGTTATATAATTGTGTTGTATGTGGTGTTGAATTCACTAAGCTTCGTGCTTACCCTTTCCCTATAAACTGTGGTTTCAGGTACTAGTGGCTCCAAGGCGTGACGGTACACACTGGAGCGTACGAATGGCTCTTTGCAGTCATGAGATTTAATTTATACTTAAAAACAATTTAATCCCGCTGTTTAGTTTTAATGAGAACGTTTATTATTTAAATTTGCAAACGAAACGGTTATTTGGATTATTAATGGTGTCTTATGCAATTAAATGATTATTTTTAAAATTTTAAAAAAATTTGTAATTTTTGGGACGTTACAAGTTGGTATCAGAGCACAGCTTGAGTGAATCAAACACATCTCGGTGTATTTGATCTCAAGTTGCGGCTATGAAATTTTTCCTTTTTTAAAATTTTTGGAGAATAAAAGAAAGGAAAACCCGTTTGAGAAACGGTGATCGAGGGCGCAGTGTGTACAGTCAGCCGGAGCCAAGGGAAGGGTACAGTACTTAGTGTATTTACTGCTTTCTAGATCATAGGGTATGCATGCTAGATTGCTTGTGTTGTTTACACTGTATTGTATGGTTATTGCTTGCTAATAGGAATTACTGCTAATCATATTAAGTTGTTAAGTGAATGCCCTATAGGTTGTATGCAGTAAGAATCACATAGCCTTAGAATATTGATTTTGTTCTATTGCGCAGCTCTTGTTTGAGTCCAACCGTTCTAGTATAGAATCATGTATTCGAATGTCTATTTGTTTCACGCGGCATGCGACTGGGTATTCGCGAGACAACTCGCTATGGTTAGTAGGGGTGGTAGCAAGGGTAGTGTTTTGGGATGGAATTCCTAGGGAGCTAGGAAGAGTGTGTACATATGCCGGTGCGGGCATATGTGTATAGTTTTCGGCGAGAAACTACTTGGACACTTCGGGATGGGACTCGGAACGGGCAATTATAGGTGTGGATGGTAGTAGTAGAGCTCCTACTACCGGAAGCACAGGATCAATGCTCGAGTCGGGGAAAGTCACGAGGAATCCAAGGAGTTGAGTGTGAGCGTTGTAGTGTGAGTTATTATGTACTAATAACTCGTTGTAATTTCTACCCTAGAAATGGCCATCACTAGGAGGAACAACACTGATGAGCCAGAGACTGGCGTCGGGATCACTGCGGAACAGATCCGGGAGATGATTGTTGCCGAGGTGGCACATGTGATCGGGGAGGCGATCCCCGAGATTATCACTGCCATCCGCGACGAGGTGGTAGTTCTGATGGAGGAACGCATTGCGGCGATTCCACCACCGGCGGGTGGACAACCGCGTGCTAGAGAATTTCAGTACCGGGACATCTCTGCTTGTGCTCCGCCTGAGTTCAAGGGAGACCCGAATCCGATCATCAGCATGCGATGGATATCGGACATGGAGTGCGCATTTCTGACCATTGGTTGCCCCGACAACTTGAAGGTTCGCTTCGCAGTGAACTTACTACGTGACGGAGCGAAGGATTGGTGTGCTACGGCGTTGACGCTGGCTGAGCGTACTACTTTGACCTGGGAGGAGTTTGTCACCCGGTTCCGTGCAGAGTACGTGCCCCCGGTGGAGATGGAGAGGATCGTAAAGGAGTTTCTAGAGCTCACTCAGACGACAGAGACTGTGAAGGAAATGAACCGGAAGTTCACAGAGATGGCGTTGTTCTGTCCTCAGTATGCTGCTTCGGAGGACATGAAGATGTCTCGGTACAAGGACATGTTACGTACCGAGATTAGGGAGTTCGTTAGCACTGCGCAGTATGCTTCACTTACTGCGATGATGGAGGCTGCCCGGAGACGGGAACTCGAGTTAGAGACTCAAGCGAAGAAGAGAAAGGCGGCACAGGCGGTGACGCCAATCTTTGTTGTACCGAAGAAGTCAAGGTTCACGGACTCACGCTCGAGTCCAAGGAGCGGTGGGTTTAAGCCCAGGGATGCTAGTGGGAAGAGAACTGACGGATGCTTCAAGTGTGGGCAGGCCGGTCATTTCAGTCGAGATTGTAAAGTGTCGTTGATGGTCTGCTTTAACTGCAAGCAGACGGGTCACGTGAAGGCCAACTGTCCGAACGCGAGGGTAGCTGATGGGAGTGGGGCACAGAGGGCTCCTGCGAATGCCCCACTGCGTATTACTGACGGTCGAGCGGGTCAGCCGGGGACGGAGGCAGCCCGAGGTAGAGTCCACCAGCTAAAGGTGGACGAGGCGCAGGCGACGCCTAAGGTGGTGACAGGTACATTTCATTGCTTTTTCCTATTTGTCTTTCCTATCTCCGCGGTATGTATTTATATGTTGTTAAATTGCATGATAGGTACGTTCCTAGTTAACTCGGTGCATGTGGTAGTGATGTTTGATAGCGGGGCTACTCATTCGTTGTGTCTCGCACTTTCAGCGAGAGTTTGGGCCGAGTTGTAGGACGGTTAGGGTGTCCTCTGGTAGTCGAGGTTGCTGATGACAGGACCTTGACGGTTACAGATGTGTATCGGGGATGCACATTGGAAATATCAGGGGTGAGGTTTCCCATCGACCTGATTCCGATTGCTATGCGTGAGCTATGTGTGATTGTGGGCATGGATTGGATGGATACGTTTGATGCGGAGATTGTTTGTCGTTACAAACAAGTGCGAGTTCGAACCCCAAGCGGGGGAGAACTGTTGGTTCAGGGAGACTCGCCTAGACGGAATTCAGCGATATGTTCAGCTGCGAGGGCTCGGAGGTATTTACAGCATAGTGGGCAAGGATACTTGGCATATGTGATAGACGCGCGAGTTGACGAAGGGAAGGAGACTGCGGAAGACGTGCCAGTCGTACGGGAGTTTACCGATGTGTTTCCCGATGATTTGCCGGGGATAGCTCCCGAGCGACAGGTAGAGTTTCGGATTGATCTGATTTCGGGTGTTGCTCCGGTGGCCAAGGCACCTTACCGCCTGGCTCCACCGGAAATGAAAGAGTTGTACGCTCAGTTGCAGGAACTTCTCGAAAAGGAGTTCATTAAGCCGAGCTGTTCACCGTGGGGAGCCCCTATTTTGTTTGTGAAGAAGAAGGACGGGTCTCAACGGATGTGTATAGACTACCGCGAGCTGAATATGCTTACGGTGAAGAATCGATATCCTCTGCCAAGGATTGACGATCTGTTCGACCAGCTTCAGGGAGCCTCGTGGTTCTCTAAGATTGATTTGAGGTCGGGATATCATCAGATGCGGGTAAGGAGTGAGGATACGGAGAAGACGGCCTTTCGCACGCGTTATGGCCATTATGAGTTTGTGGTGATGCCTTTTGGGCTCACCAATGCACCAGCAGCGTTCATGGACCTCATGAACCGGGTATGTAGCACGATGTTGGACCGGTCGGTGATTGTGTTCATTGACGATATTCTCGTATATTCGAAGACAAAGGAAGAGCACGAGATGCGTTTGCGAGAGGTTTTAGATGTTTTGAGGCGGGAGAAGCTTTATGCTAAGTTCTCCAAGTGCGAATTCTGGTTACGAGAGGTCCAATTCCTAGGACATGTCGTGAATCAGAGTGGTATTATGGTCGATCCGGCCAAGGTTTCAGCGGTGATGCGGTGGGAAGTGCCGAAAACTCCCACCGAGGTACGGAGTTTTCTAGGGTTGGCGGGGTACTATCGGAGATTTATCCAAGATTTCTCCAAGATCGCGTTGCCTATGACCCGATTGACAAAGAAATTTGCGGCTTTCAGCTGGGGTGAGGAGGAGCAGAGGGCCTTCGAGGAGCTACGCAGACGGTTATGCGAGGCTCTGGTGTTAACCTTGCCCGAGGGCATGGAGGACTTGGTGGTGTACTGTGACGCTTCACACCAGGGTTTGGGTGTCGTGCTTATGCAACACGGCAAGGTTATAGCTTACGCTTCGAGGCAGCTGAAGCCTCATGAGGCGAACTACCCGACTCGTGACCTAGAGTTGGGAGCAGTGGTGTTTGCCCTCAAAATCTGGAGACATTATCTATATGGCGTCAAGTGTACGATCTACACTGACCATAAGAGCCTCAAGTACCTGATGGATCAGCAGAATCTCAATATGCATCAGAGAAGATGGCTCGATGTGGTCAAAGATTATGATTGCGAGATACTTTACCACCCGGGTAAAGCGAATGTGGTCGCGGACGCACTTAATCGACATTCGGTTAGTGAACCACTGAGAGGTTTGTGTCAACGATTGACAGTGGTTGCACCTCTTCTCGAGTCGATAGGTAGTGCTCAGGAGGTGGCAGTTTTGGAGGAAAATGCCAAACGTGAGAGGGTTACGGGAGAAATCCCAAATTTTGTCCGTGATAGTCGGGGGTTGTTGACTCGGTACGGTAGGGTCTGGGTTCCATTCACTGGTGGGAACCGACAGATACTGTTGGACGAGGCGCACAAGTCAAAGTTTTCGATTCATCCGGGAGCTACCAAGATGTACCGAGACTTGCGGGAGGATTATTGGTGGCCCGACATGAAGCGGGATGTCGCCAAATGTGTAGAGGTATGCATGACCTGTCGGAAGGTCAAGGCGGAACATCAACGACCGCATGGGAAGTTACAGCCTTTGGAGATTCCGGTGTGGAAATGGGAGCAGATTACGATGGATTTCATCACTAAACTCCCCAGGACTTCGCGAGGGAATGATGCTATCTGGGTAATTGTGGACCGTCTGACTAAGAGCTCTCACTTCTTGGCTATCAGAGAGAGTTCCTCAGCGGAGAAGCTCGCGGAGATTTTCATTCGGGAGATTGTGACTAGGCACGGGGTGCCAGTCTCGATTGTCTCGGATCGGGATACTCGTTTTACCTCCCGGTTTTGGGAGAAGTTTCAGAGTGAGATGGGTACACGATTGCATTTCAGCACAACTTTTCATCCTCGGACTGACGGGCAGAGTGAGCGTACCATTCAGACACTCGAGGACATGCTGCGGGCTTGTGTTATTGACTTTGGGGGTAGTTGGGATCAGTATCTTCCGTTAGCTGAGTTCTCCTACAATAACAGCTATCATTCCAGCATCGGCAGGACAACCTTACGAGGTGTTATATGGCAGGAAGTGTCGGACGCCCATTTGCTGGGGCGAGGTTGGTCACCGAGTGTTGGGGAGCACTGATGTAGTGTTGAAGATGACTGAAATGATCCAGATGGTACGGGATCGGTTGGTGACTGCGCAGAGCCGTCAGAAGAGCTACGCTGACAAGAGGCGATCAGATTTAGAATTTCAGGTCGGGGATTATGTTCTTCTAAAGGTGTCACCCTGGAAAGGGGTGATTCGGTTCCGCAAGAGGGGAAAGCTAGGACCCCGTTACATTGGACCTTACAAGGTCATTGCGCGCGTGGGGAAGGTAGCTTATCGTTTAGAATTACCGGATGAGTTGAGCTTGATTCACAACACCTTCCATGTCTCCGAGCTGAGGAAGTGTGTGGTGGATGAGTCGGCAGTGATTTCCCTCGAAGATATTCAGATTGACGAGCGGCTCAACTACGTAAAGAAACCAATAGCCATTGTCGGGAGGAAGGAGAAGACTCTGCGGAACAAAGTCATTGGATTGGTGAAAGTCCAATGGCAGCACCGGAAGGGTTCAGAATGGACGTGGGAGCCCAAAGCCGAGATGCGCGAGAACTACCCCGAGCTTTTCGCCGACCAAGACTTCGAGGACGAAGTCTGAGCCAAGCGGGGGAGAGTTGTAAAGCCCGTGTTCCGGTATGGTTTTATTCCTATTTTATTTATTTAATTATTTGCTTTCCTCCTTTTAATTGCTTTTAACGTAAGGTAACACCATTAGTCTAGCGTTAGAGTTTTTTTAGGATTTGGGTGTTAATTGTTATAGTAGGGTTGTCGAGGGGCTAAATGTGGATTTTTGGCAAAATTTTAGCATGATTCGGCCCATGGAAGGGGGAGGGCCGAACCCTCCTCTTTTCTTTCTTCCTCATTGCCTTGCGACACACATAATACTCTCAACCCTAATCCCTTCATTCTCCCCTTTGTCGTCGATCACCATCTTGCCCCTTTTCTTTTGCCGCCGTCGCCACCGGAAGAGTCCCTCCCCGCCGCTGCCGTTGTTGTGTTCAGTCAAAGAAAGGGAGAAAGTCGAGTTAAGGTAAGTCCTCTCCTCTCGTTGTTTTCCTTTTTGCCGTCGTCGGAGTTTTTCGGTCACCGCCGCCGCCGCCGCAGGCGGCCTTGGCCGCTGCCGGCGGTGTCCGCCGTGGTCCCCCTCGTGTGGTGGTTACTTTGGTCGGTAGGAGGTAGTTGTGTGTGTGCGTTAGGGATGGTGAGGTGTACGTAGGGTGGTGCGTTGTTGCAGCCATTGCCGGAGCGCCGTCGCCGCCGCCGCCGTGACCCACTGCCGGAGGTGGCAGTGGGTGGAGGCCGCGGCAAAACCCTAGTACCATCCTCTGGCGGAACCCAAAAACCGCTAGGTCTAAACCCTAACCCGCTAGCGGCAAACCGGAAACCATCGTTATGATTTTATGTAAACTATATGGTTCTGCCCAGTTTTTATTTCGCTCATAACTTTTCCGTCGTAACTCGGTTTGAGACGAATCTGGTGCCCACGGTTAACATTCTGTGTCGGGCACATTTTTCGTGTTTCGGCGAAAGCCTGGTTCGGCCTCTAGCTAAGTGCAAAATAGCCATTTTTACAGCAGGTCCGAATCTGCCGGAATGACGTTTCAGTTTTAGAAAAATCATATAAAATCGTAGGAAAATCGTTAGAACGCGTATAATATGTCCCTGGAAAGCTAAGACCTAGACCTATCTGTTTGTAAAAAGTGATCTCTAGAATTGTGGGTCTAGAAGGGGCTAAGCAAGTCCCGAACAGACCTGCAGTTTAAGCCGAAAAGGCGAAATATCACCCGTTTAATCTTATGTTTATAATTAAGGATCCCGGGCTTCGAGTTGACACTTTATAGTACTTATTTAGGTGTCGAGAAGTGATTTTGGAGTTGGCTAGCTCGTGTGATCGTTCGAGATTTCTACATCGCTTTTGAGGTGAGTTCACTCACTACGTAGAACTATGGTTATATTTACATTACTGTAGCTCGCGTGTGCTAAGTGGTATTACTTGTTGTGTGGTACTAGATAGTGTTGTGTCTAGTATGGACCTTGGGTGTCGTGTAAACTCGGTGGGACCGAAGACTCGGTGGGACCGAGGATTGTGTACACGAGTGGCGTAGGAACTCGGTGGGACCGAGGGATACGTGCACGGTTATCGTGTGTCATCGGGGAGACCGATGAATGCTTGTTTAGGTGGGTTGGTGTGAGTATGCTTATTTAGGATGCGTTCTTAGACTTGCATGCTTGGTTATGTGGATCTACCTGTTTTAGGGGTAGTGTTATATAATTGTGTTGTATGTGGTGTTGAATTCACTAAACTTCGTGCTTACCCTTTCCCTATAAACTGTGGTTTCAGGTACTAGTGGCTCCAAGGCGTGACGGTACACATTGGCGCGTACGAATGGCTCTTTGCAGTCATGAGATTTAATTTATACTTAAAAACAATTTAATCCCGCTGTTTAGTTTTAATGAGAACGTTTATTATTTAAATTTGCAAACGAAACGGTTATTTGGATTATTAATGGTGTCTTATGCAATTAAATGATTATTTTTAAAAGTTCAAAAAAATTTGTAATTTTTGGGACGTTACAGTATCCCAGGCACAGCCCGGACTAATCTCTGGCAATTTTGAAACTTAAAGATGTTTTATCAATGTTGAGGACGCCTGGGATCGAACCCTGGGTAGATGGGATATTCCACCACATCACTCAGGGCTATCAACCACTGTGCTACAACCTGATTGACAATTGACCTAACTTTTCATATACTTCTTTTAATATATGAAATAATTATGACAATTTAATACATTTCAATATACATAATAAAAGAAATTAATGAGAATGTTCAATTACATTTATATTTTTTTGACATTTTAATTTATTTTTAATGTAAACTCAACACATTAATTTCTAAACCTTTCATTTTTCATTTTACATTACAAAATAATCAAATTTTTTCATTTTTATTATTTTTTCTTTCGGTGACAAATATGTAACCAAAACTACTAATATTGTGTTGAAACACATTTTGGATTATTTGTCTCATTAATTGAAGAAACCTATCATTATTTCAATAAAACATTTACTTTGATAATCAATATATTTATCTATATCTATATCTTTATATATAATATGTGTATATATATATATAAAAAAGAAAAACCCAAGAGAAATTACATGACACAATGTGAATTGAGAATTTTTAATGTTGAATTGTGATTAACTTTGATCATCTTACATTGATAAAAAGATGAAATGTTGAAACATTAAGTTGATTATACAAAGAGAAGGATACCAACTTCTTTTACATGATTTACGACTTGCTTTAATCCATTTTGAATAAAAGAGTTAATTTTAGTTACAAATTTGTTCATTTTGAATATATATTACATTTTGTATTACAGTTAACAAGATACATTTATTTCATTTAATGTTATTTATTTATTTCCACTTTATATACATAAAAATAAGGCCCAAGAGAAACAACATGTCAAAATGTGGATTAAGAATTCTAAAATATTGAATTGTACTTGTCTTTCAGCATATAAAAATTATATGTTGAAACATGAATTTAAAAATAGATGAATATCAACTTTTTTATATAATTTTTAAGCTACTTTAATACATTTTGGCTTAAATAGTTAATTTTAGTTTATATAAAATTTCTTCATAATTAATGATATAATATTTTGTTAAACATCTTTATACATTTAAAAGAAAAAAAACCCAAGAAGAATGAGACGACTCCATAATTCTTTAGTATTCTAAAATATTTAATCGTGGTATTGGTTTGAGGTGTGAAAATATAAGTATATGAAGGAGTAGAGACATAAGTTTTTAGTATTCTAAAATTTTGAGTTGTGGTGTTGGTTTGATTATGGTGTGGAGATGATAGTTTGAGAGAATGAGATAAGCATGTCAAATGAGTAGGGATGTCTTATAGAATTAAAATGATTTTTGCAACTTCGAGAGTTGATTTTTATTTGTCTGACCCAATTTTTCAAAAACAATATATCTAAGATGAAAATTCAAGCAGATGAGGTGATACCATAAATTTTTAGTACGTCAAAAAGTCTTAAATTATTATGTTGGGATCGGTTCCACTTCGGAGAATAAATGCTTGATTGACAAATGGTGGTGTGCATATTAAAGAAGGGATGATAGATTGAAAAGTGATGGTAGGTATAATAAAAGAACAAATTTTGTATTTGAAAATTATAAAGCCTTGCATGACAAAGTGGTAGTATAATAAAATTATCGTTATCGTGCAACGCGCGATGCCCAAGACTAGTTTATTATTTAACGTAAACTAAAATCACAAAAACACAACGACTAAATTGATAAAAAGAATTACTACTAAAATATTGTTTTTAATTTTGGTTAAAAAGATAGAAGTAGTATTGTATGCGATTGCGATTGCGATTGCGATTTGGTTTTTAACTTTGATTAAAGAGATTTTGAGTTCTCCTTCGTCTACACTCCACCACCATGTGCTTATCCCGCTTTCTCTCCATTCTCCTCTCATCAATACTTGTAACCCCATCCCTCTTTCTCTCTCTCTCTCTCTCTCTCTCTAACTGTTGTTGCACTTGCAGAGATTTGAGCAGAGTTTCGGCGTTACATTCTTCCTACACATTTCTCTCTACATAAAAACCCTCATTGCTTGCTACGAATTCAGATCTCTTCCTCCATTGGTGACCTTCTTTCTACCTTTTTCATTTTACGTTATCTTTTACCTTAACGAAATGCATTTCAATTCTTTATTTTTGGGAGAAAAAATGGAGATGATGAAGAAGAATCACTTCTTTTTCGTTGCACTTCTCTTGTTAGGGACTAGTTTCTCTCAAGTTACCACTGAGCCTATACAAGATAAGAAAATCTTGCTCCATTTCATTCAAAACATTCCGCATTCTCGTCTCATCAATTGGCATATCAACTCTTCAGCTTGTAGTAACTGGACTGGTGTAACATGCGATCATGACCGTTCATCCATCATATCTATTCGTTTGCCTGCACTCAGCCTTCGTGGCCCTATACCTCCAAACACTCTTGGTCGGCTATCCAATCTTCAGATCTTGAGTTTGAGATCCAATGGCTTATCGGGTCCTTTTCCGTCTGATTTCCTAAACCTAACAAACTTAACAGCTCTGCATCTCCAATGCAATGCCTTTTATGGTCCATTACCTTCTAATTTATCTTTCTGGAATAATCTCAATTCTCTTAACCTATCCAACAATGGCTTTAATGGAACCATTTCTCCTTCCATTTCAAGTTTGACTCATCTCACAGCTTTGAGTCTTGCTAACAACTTGCTTTCTGGTGAAATCCCCCCTGATTTCAGTAGCGCGAGTCTACAACTTCTTGATTTGTCTAGCAATAATCTCACGGGAACCGTGCCTAAGTCTCTCAACAGATTTCCTAGCTCGGCTTTTCTAGGAAACAATCTTTCGCCTGAAAGTTCATCGCTTCCGGATTTCTCTCCTACCAACCAATCACCAAAGAAATCCTCGAAACTTGGCGAACCCGCAATCCTTGGAATAGTGATTGGTGGGTGCGTGTTAGCGTTGGGACTACTTGCGTTGCTCATGGTTTTCCGATTTTCGAAGAAAGAAAGTGGAAATGAGGATTTGCGTGGGTCAGATAAGAAAGAAAAGGGTGTGGAGAAACTGCGATCAAGAAGCCAAAATGGGAATGGGAATCTTGTTTTCTTCGAGGGAAGTAACCTTGCGTTCAACTTGGAGGATCTTTTCCGGGCTTCTGCAGAGGTGCTTGGAAAGGGAAGTTTTGGTACGACTTATAAAGCGGCATTGGAGGATTCAAGCGCGGTTGTGGTGAAGAGATTGAAGGACGTAAACGCGGCGAGACGAGAGTTTGAACAACAAATGGAGATTGTTGGAAACATGAGACATGAAAATGTGGTTCCTTTAAGGGCGTATTACTACTCCAAAGATGAAAAGTTAATGGTGTATGATTACTTCAATCAAGGGAGTGTTTCCGCATTGTTGCATGGTATGTTATAATTAATCATGAATTCAATCCATTTTTTATTAACCACAAGGGTTGTGGCGTAGTGGTTTAAGGCCCCAGGGGATGTGGTGGAATATCCCATCTGCCCAGGGTTCGAATCAAAGCGTACACAACAATTGTGACCACTGAGTTTACCGGGGCTGATTTCTTGCAGTCATAATTTTCTAGAGTTTTTGTGTGTTGATGGGGTTGTGATTTTGCAGCGAAAAGAGGAGCGAGTAGGACTCCGTTAGATTGGGAGAGCCGATTGAGAATAGCGGTAGGAGCAGCAAGAGGGATAACTCATATCCACACACAAGCTAATGGAAAGTTTGTTCATGGAAACATCAAAGCCTCCAACATATTCCTCAACAGTCGCCGCTACGGTTGTGTTTCTGATCTGGGCCTGGCGGTGATGCTGAGTCAGATGGCGGCACCCGTCATGAGGACTGGCGGAGGATACCAAGCACCGGAAATAATCGACACCAAGAAAGTCTACCAGGCTTCGGATGTCTACTCTTTTGGGGTTTTACTTCTTGAGCTTCTCACCGGAAAGTCACCTACACATGCAACCTGCGGCAACGAGATTGTGCACTTGGTGAGATGGGTTCAGTCGGTGGTTCAAGAGGAATGGACCGCAGAGGTTTTCGATGTGGAGCTTTTGAGGTATCCGAATATAGAAGAGGAGATGGTTGAGATGCTACAGATAGGAATGCAGTGTGTGACAAAGTCGCCAGAACAGAGGCCTAAAATGGCGGAGGTTGTGAAATTGGTGGAGAACATTCGAACCGGTGCACGCAGGCTCTAAGAACACAAAATAGTTGGGAGTGTAGATCGAGAAAGCTTGATAATAATAACACAAAGTCATGTTCAACTGGGTATAATTTTGAAAGTTGCAGATGAAAACAATTATATAACAGAAGGATAGAGTTTGTAGGATGGGTGGTTTACATTGTGTCTACTGAAATTACTAGAAGGACATCAAGAATGAATTGCTTACGAAGAATGATTAGCATGAACATCTGTTTACTTGTTTACAATTTTTGTTCTGGTTCCACCTGAAATTTATGTAAAGAATGTAAGCTTCTGGTGCAGAAGATACCAATGTAATCCAAGAAAATATTTGGAGAAATGAAAGCAGAAGATAAGGTTTCATAGGTTTGGTTTACCTTCAACCTCCTCGAACTGAATTTCTTTAACTAGATCAGAAGAAGCATTGTACTCAAAGCTGCAAAAGTATCGAAAACACAATGACTGGATAAGCAATATGCACCTACGAAATATATATATATATATAGATATATATTTCTAGGGCCAGGTTCAGAGGAAAACCGCAAAAATGTGCATACAAGTAATTTGTAACATGCACACGTGTATATGAACATGTGCATAATCCACACGTGCATAAAAACCAAAAAACAACTTCAATTACTCCTATGCACATGTGCATACCGTCCAGATGAATGGTTACCAAGGTGTTTTTTTTTTGAGGTTTTCGGCTGAACCTCCCTCTACATAGGGTATATATATATATATAGGGTCAGGTTCAGGGGAAAACCTCAAAAAAAGGAAACGGAAGAACACCCTGGTAGGCCTCCATCTGGACGGTATGCACTTGTGCATACAAGTAATTTGTAACATGCACAAATGCATAATGTACAAGTGCATAAAACCCAAAAAACAACTTAATTTACTTGTACGCACAAGTGCATACCGTCCAGATGAATGGCTATCAGGGTGTTCCTCTGTTTTCCTTTTTTTAGGTTTTCCCCTGAACCTCCCTTTCTCTTTCTCTCTCTCTCTCTCTCTCTCTCTCTCTCTCTCTCTCTCTATATATATATATATATATATATATAGATAGATTGTCAAACAAGATGGAGCTAACCATAATGGTGTAGTGCTAATATGCTTTTATGTGAAAGCCCTATCAGAGATTTGATAAAACCCAAAATAACCGAATATCTTACTCGTAAGTAGGGTCTAGGGGTAGAAATAAGCATGAATGACGGGGATTGAACCCACGCATGGTGCATTCACAATTCACTGCCTCAATCCACTTTGGCTACATCTGCCCCTATATTATCTAGTATTATCTCCTACTGCTATATTGTATTTTCTCCATTAACATAAAAAGAGCATATTACATCTTTCTTATTTCTGAAATAAAAGTAATAAATAATCAAAATTTTAAAATTATATCTATTTTAGATTGCAAATTTCCTCTATAATTTCCTCTACCCCAAAGTGTAGAGCGGCTTTTCACAAAGATCCCCCGGCTTGCAAAAAAGTGTAAGCAACAAGGTTTGACAAAAACTAGGTTACTTCAAGGTCTAAAAGAGCTTGCATATACACATAAAAGTCTCCAGGCAATTGATCAAAAAGCTCATCATTTTTCACATATATGACAGATACACGGGCAAGAAATTGGAAGGGAAGTACAAATTGCAAATAGAAATAGTGTTCGTGTTACCTGTTAGATAAGTGAACTTCCAATTCGTAATTTGATGTGGTCTTCATAGATTCCACCAACAAACTTACAATCTCAGTCTTCCGAGTACTAGCCATGAGAAGATCATACTCGGTTGGAACGATAACAGCAAAGAAATTATCGCTTAATTCACTCAAACAAAGTCTCTCGACTGCGGCAAGAGCAATCCGCCTTTTAAGTGCACGTGCCTCCGGATCAATAATATAGATGGCAAAATCAGTAATTATCAGAATTCGTCGTTTCATCTTTCCTAAACCTGTAAACTTCAGAACTTTGTCAGCAAAGAGAACTCCCCTGTCACCTGCACGAGAAAAGATGACATGGCATTTAGAAAAAGAGGTTCATAAGATGCAGGCATTTAGCAATTGATGTCAAAGAGCATAATTAAAAGTAATACGATAGCTAATTGTTTTAATTAGCAAGGAGGTTTTTTTATTTTATTTTATTTTTAATTTGGACAGAGAGCAGGTAAAGGACTCGTGTAGGTGACCGATTAAATTTTGGCAAACCACATTTGGTGGAGAGTGGAGACTAAGAGCACCCACTATTACACTATACAGATTAGTCACTGAAGAATCGACTCAATTTCGACCTCACTGTTCTTGTGGACACTGTGAATGCAATGGTGTTCAGAAGATTGAAAGTATAAAATACTTTTTTACTCAGACGTAGCTCCCTTCTTTTTGGGTGTGAAGCAGTGTCAAACCAAAATTGTAACAACCCCATTCCAAGGTATGGGAGATTACTTCTAAATAAAAATAAACGGCACATAACGTCTCCAAAAAAAAATAGAGTCTCCAATAAAGAATTGAAACTCCAACCAACTAAAATCAAACGTCATCCAACAATCAACGAAATCCACACATAAACCTTTGCAAAAGAACTAATCTAACAACAAATGAAGTAGCTAAATAATTACGGTAAGTCTCTATCGAAACCTTTTGAAATCGGGATCTTGAACTACTCTCCTTCACAAAGCCTTATCAACCCCTTGATTACCTGCCGTGAGGAAAAGAGAAAGAAAACACGGCTGAGCCAAATGCTCAGTGCACGGATGTATAGCCATAACAAAGTGGAGTAATACCGAAAACGTAATAACTCGATCTCAAGATATTAGACACAACAGTTTCAAAAATTTAGTGAAACGATGATTATTACCTTCAACGAATAACATATAGTAAGACAAAATCTAAAATAATTGACAATATCAAAATCAAAATCAAAGAATTAACATATGATGGGATGAATCGAGCTCGAATAACGCATACACTTGCATATCAACCGACGTGACAAGTGTCAGACATCTGGCCACACAGGCCCGTAGGTTGGGTAGCAAATCCACACGTACTAAATGTGAGATGCGGCGTTGGGCACTACACCGACATCCACCCTACAAACATATCACATAAACTAGGGTCGACCCATACGCCTCCTAAACCAAATAATCACCACATCATATATCGCTCATCACAAGAGCACAAAAGAGAAGACGCCGTGGTCTAATCACACCGCCACGGTTAGTGTCACGTACATGCCTATGGTACCCCCATAGGTGGTTAGTAGCTCGACTTAACCGAAATAATTGTCACCACAAATGTGACATATAACAAATAATGATTTCACGCGAACGGTGTCGAAGTTAAATAAAAGGTTATTCACACTTATCCAAAATGGTCTCAAAAGACTGAGAGGTCGAAATCAAATCAAACCAATTTTTATAAAATGATCGATGGCAAAACGTAAATAAGTCACATTTAAATACGACACCACCGACTAACACATATGGAACAATCAAATCAAATCTCCAAAAGTTGAGAATCAAGTAAAACGTCTTATTAGTATTGACATCACGAATACGTGTGTAGGACAATTTTGCAAAATATATGACCTTGAAGAATTACGAGCGAAAGAACGACACGGTAACGGACAAATCAAACAATGATGAAACACGTATTGCGAATTAAACGAAAGCTTGAGGGTTCGTAAACTTACTTAAACGAATCGAATGAACGAAAAGGTTTAACTTCAAAAGTGTGTCACGTCACATGTGAACAAATCATACTAATTACAAAAAGAATCAAAAAGACATTTGCTTATACAAAAATGTCGACCAATTCCATTAAAAGCTTTATATTTCCGAACACACTTTATTGACGACTTACGAATCGAAAAGGATTTTAAATGGCATGAGATTTAGTAAACCATTAACATGAATACTTGAATGGAATCTTACAAAAGACTTGAAAACAAAAACAGATGGAAAGCCAAAACCATAAGTAGGATAGGAATTTCACACTCAAAAGCTTTTCTAAATCGAGTATTACATGTTTTAGCACTTTACACGTTTAGAAATCCCAAATTATATCATACTTCCAGTAGGTTTTTGAAATTTATATCTAAACAGAAGTTTTACATAAAAGTCTTGTGATTCCATAAAATCAAGAATGAACTGAATCGGATTTAAAATGAATTATATACGAATTTTTGAAAACAGTCGCGCAGTTTTGGTCTAAACCGAGATCAGTTTCGGAAAACACGGATTTTAGACGTCTTAGAATAAAAATCACAGTTTGCTCGTGTGACAATAAATCGTTGTAGACATCTCCAGGTTTTCAAAAACGTATTATATGAATTAATCCGATAAACGAGCGATTTGTTATGATTTTTACAAATAACACGAATTTTCAGAGAGAAAATTGGCAGCTTATAAAAACAGATTTTGATCTTTTAAACGTATTCATAACTCGATTTATCGCATGAAACACAAACGGAGAACATACCCTAGGATAGACGTGATCAAACGATTTACTAATTGGATGGGAACACAAACCAACTTGGTTGTACACCGAATCGAACGAAAAGAATCGAAGAAAAGACAAGGAAACCATATAATATATATATATATATACAACAAATTAAATAAACGTAACGAATCAACACATATACAACGGATTGAATAAACACAAAGAGGGGGGAAAATAAGGAATCCGTACCTTAGCTAACATCCAAAATCGCTAGTAAATCTCCTTCATATTTCTTCAATGAGTCTTCAAAATCACAATCAAAACTTCAAACACAAACCCACCTCAAATCATGTTTTGTTGCTTGAAACTCCAAGTATTTCAACCTTAACTCTCAATCTTTTTTTTTTCTTCTCCAGATTTTTTTTTCACCCATTATACATGAACATGATCATGAAAATTGAATCCTAATATAACTATGTTACATACGGCCGCCAAACCCTAGAATGATATCAAATATTTTTTTTTCTTTTTAGTATAATATATATATTATATATACATATCCATACGCTTCCATTCACAATCACAATAGGTTATCCCAAATATGTTAAACTTTTGCTTAATGACATATTTAGTCCCTCTAGTTCCATAAGGTTTTAAACTTGAGCCAAAACATTTGTTTATTGAAATTCTTACAAAAATACAGGATATTACAAAAATACCCAACAAGCATTAGCTCTCGGCCTCTCCCCCTTTCAATTAGAACACGTGACGAATTTCTTAATGGGACTTCACGAGTCCTTGCAGATTCGAGGTCAGCTCCTCTTAATGGATCCCATTACACAGATTAACAGAGTTTTCCCTTTAGTGATGCAGGTGGTCCAAAACTGCTCATGAGGCGGCGCCTCTGATCCCTGGACGAGGCTTAAGCCTCAATCGGTGAGGCGTTGAGGCGTGAGGTGTCTCTGAGGCGCACGCCTTAGTTGCCTGGTGCCATAACCGTTGAATACTGAAGACTTGAAATCTTACTTTTTTTTTAAGTGAAGTCAAACAACTAAAGGTAAAAGGTAAATATACTCTTAAATATTAAAAGTACAAAAAAAAACCTTTTTAGGTAGTCCTTCTATCTTCCTCATCAAAAGACAAAATAGATCTTTCTATTCTCACCTTCTTCCTCTCCTGCTTTCTTCTCCTCCAAGCACCACCAAGAATCCCTCCCTCTACAAACGTTTTTTCTTCTTCTCCATTTCTCACCTTTTCCTCTCTCAAGAAGATATTCTTCAAGAAGAATCAAAGTTCTTGTTTTAAATTTTTGTCCATATTTTTAGTTCATATATATATATCAGTCAAGTATATATTTTTGTATATTTTCTTTATAATCTTCCTCATCAAAAGTAGGCTAACTCAGTGTGTTATCTACTTATCTGTTATGTATGTATTTTTTTATTATTTTCTGTTTTTTGTATTTTTGTATATTTTTTTGTATTTTTACATTGTTGTATTACTTGTATATTTTTCTGTATTATTTTCTGTTTCTGCTTTTATCTCTTCTTCTGTATTTTTTTTGTATTGTTGTATATTTTTTTGTATTGTTTTATGTTTTATGTTTTCTGTTTTTTTGTGTGTGTGTTTTGTATTCGTAATTCTTACACAATATTATGTTTTTGTGTTTCGTAAGGGGGAAGATGGCTAGCGCGGGCTCAAAACAGGATCACGTAAGGACCCGATTTGGAAATATGGAGAAGAAATTGAAGTGACGGGGGAAGGCGAGAAAAAAGGATACAAATATATATTAAATGTAAATTTTGTAGCAAGAAGATTAAATGAGGGGTGAAAAGAATGAAAGACCACCTTGCATGCACTCTTAAAAATGCTGTACCATGCCCTCACATCCCCGAAGCAGTGAAGAATGAGATCAATGTATACTTAAAGAACTTTCAAAGTTCGAAATTTGCTTCGCAACGAGATTTTGAAGAGATGATAGATGGTGGGGATTACTACGGCGCACCTCCGGAGGTTGTGAACACTAGTGGTACCGGTAGGGGAGTTAGAGGACTTATGAATCGATATGTGGGAAAAGTAGACAACGGAATCATGGGTGATTAAAAAGAGACTCCAACAAGTGCTAAAGAGCACCGGAATCAAGTTTGCATAGGTATCGGGAGGTTTTTCTTTGAGAACGGGATCCCGTTTAATTGTGCAAGAAGCCCCTCCTATTTTAATATGTTATGTTTGGTTGGCAATTACGGGCGAGGAGTGAAAGCCCCTTCGATGCATGAGATGAGGACTTAGATCTTGAAAGTAGAAGAGAACACAACATCTCTCACGGTAATGAAATAAAAGCAACATGGAAAAAGACAGGAGTTTCATTATTGACCATTGGTCTGATATGAGAAATAGGAGTTCGATAAACTTTTTGATCAATAATCAATATGGAACGTTTTTTTTAAAGCTATTGATGCATCGGATTATGTGAAAGATGCTAAAAAGTTGTTTAAGTTACTTGATGATGTGGTTGAAGAGGTTGGTGAAGACATTGTGGTTCAAGTGGTGAGCGATAATGCAAGTGCATACAAGGCCGCAAGGACTTTGTTGATGGAGAAGAGGAAGCACTTGCATTGGAGTCCATGTGCCGCTCATTGTATTGACTTGATTCTTAAGAAAATTGGAGAGTTGCCACATCAAAAAAGTGTTTTACCCAATGCAAAGAAAGTAAGCAATTTCATCCATAACCATCAATGGATGTTGAGTCTTTGTCGAAAGATTGCAATGAAGGATCTTCTTCGACCTGGTGCCACACGATTCGCCTCTCTAGAGAGTATGTATGAGATGAAAGAAACATTACAAATTATGTTCGTCTCAAAAAAATGGAATAGTTGTATATGAGCAAAGAAAGATGATGGGAAAGTTGTGAAGAAAATTGCAATGGATGAGCACACTTTTTGGCCTAGCGTGGTTTATTCAATTAAAACCATAAAACCACTTGTACATGTTTTACGGATTGTTAATGGCGACACTCCCGCGATGGGATTTATGTACGGGGCTATGGATGAGGCAAAGGAAAAGATAACGAAGGACTTCGGGGATGATGTGTCTTCTTACCGGGAGATTTGGGATATTGTTGATGATAAGTGGGAGCATCAGTTGCATCGTGACTTGCATGCAACTGCATATTACTTGTACCCCCGACATAGATGGAGTCCTGATTTTCGGGCCATATAGAGATCGAGCAAGGGTTGCTTAGGTGCATTGATAGATTCATCAGGGATGACGCGACACAATCAAAGGTTGATGACCAACTTGAAATGTTCAAATACAAACGAGGAATGTTTGGATATAAAAGATGTTTGGCCTCATACATGACACACCCGCCCGGTAATTACTAAATATTCATACTTTTATCTTTTTTTACTATAGTCTAGTATAAGTAAAATATATTTCTCACTTTTTGTTTGTTTTTCTCTAATATATATAGTTGAATGGTGGGACTCTTAAGGAGATGAAATGTTGGAGCTAGGCGTTTTCAATAAAAAAAATTGGCCTTACTTGTTCGACATCGGAGTATGAACGTAATTGGAGTGCGTTCAATCGAATGCACACAAAGAGGCGAAATCGTCTAAGCATGAAAAGAATGAATAATTTGGTGTATATCATGTACAACAGGATGTTGAAGCACAAATTTCTAAAGAAAAAGTCACCAAAAGTGGAAGATGATTTATTGTTTGATCACTTGATGAGCCTTCGAACGATGAATGGGTAGCCAACCCAATAGATGAAGAAGATGGTGTAGCGATTGGAGTTGATGAGCAAATTGAGGTTGATGATGATGATGATGAAGATGGAGATGAAAATATAGATGAAGGGTTTAGGCGTAGCATTAAGGAAAATAAAAGATGTGCAAGTGCATTTGGAAGATGAAGATGATGGTGATCATGGATACAAATACGATGGTGGAGCTATGCAATTTGATAATGTTACGGGGAACTATAACTTGTAGATTGCTATGTTTTCAGACTTATAACTAGTATTTTATGAAGTTATGACGTTTAAATTTGGTATGAAATTAGGACTATTATTAGTATTTATGAATTTTATTGTTTTCCGCCTCAAGGCATGGAAGAAAAACGCGTCGAGTCCCAATTCCGCTTTTTAAAACTATGCATAGAGGTTTTCCTTCTTTGTAGAGTCGACAAAGGTGTCATCACCGAAAGAGTTGGAATTAGCCACGAGGAAGGCTAGAAGAAAAACTTTTGGAGTCTCTTAGATTAGTGGTACAACTCTGATACGATGTAGAAATAATAAGCTTTGAATGAATTATTATTCAAGGATAAGGATGCCCTCATATAGGCTATGTACAAATAAAAAAAATATTTGGTAATAAATACCAACTATGCTAGACTAATTGCAGAGATTCTAGGACAACCTATAATTGACCTTTGGTAATAAATACCAAATATGCTAGACTAATTACAGAGATCCTAGGGCAATCTATAATTGACCTAAATACATGAACTATATCCATATATACAGATCTAGTTCCCTATTCTAGAGGGATATCAATCAACTAATTATAGTTTCTACACAATGGTAATATGAAAGAGACCCAAAATAATTGCTATTCCTTGTCTTTTTCTTTATATGACCGTATCCCATATGAATGGGTGCTAGATTTGTTTACAGAGAATATGATATTGTCAACAAGTAGCAGTTTTTTGAACCATATCTAGTTATAAGATAAATAGTCCTACATGCGGAGTCCCACTCTACCATATGATCACTCCATCTCACCTGCGAGTTTGGACAAGGTGATTTTACTTTTCGTTAGCCATAAGTCCATAACCATCTAGAAGGAATCCAACACATGAACATGCTCTGTCAAGGTTGTTCTTCATGTTAAATCATCATTCTACTCATTAACATTGCCTTGCCTTCCAGCATGATGGTTCAATTTCTTTCATCAAAACAACACAATATAGATTCTTTTGGATTGTTTCATTTCTCCAATTGACAAGGGCCTTGCTACTTAGTATAATAAAAGCGCGTAGCAGCATATGCACTTATTAATTCCTAAGAACACTGACAATATCACAAGGTCAACTACTTATGATGGAAACCTCTACTTCACAAATTGCTAGCTGCCTGAAGCTTACATATCTGAAAGCTCATACGATAAGCAAATTATATCCGATTGAATCAACTGATTTAAACTAGCTGCTTCATCATCAACCAATTGATGAACTAAAATGCCAGAATTTTTGTGCGGTAAGCTAGTTGATTTAAAATTGACTTCGATCTATCAAAATAATCCAATTGACTTACCTTGTTTCTCGAGTATTTTCATGAGATAGGGCTTGGAGCGAACATCAATATAATCACCTCTGAAAATTCTGGCCATAGATGCTTTCCTGCGGACTTTACCACCCGAAAAAGGATCGTGAGCAACTCTGACCTCGCCGTCGAACAGTGCAGGTTCATCGCTGCCTTCTTTGTCTCCGAGATCTTCTTTCTCCTTATCTTCATCTCCTGTATCGGAGGGTTTGTCTTCAATTTGGACCTTGCGCCTTAGGAAAGCAGACATGGTGGTAGATGCGAGTAGGCGGACGGCGGTGTCTCTACGGCGGTGAATCGACGGCTGGCTTGATGGGCCTTGGATCTGCAGAAAGAAAAGGGCCTAATCCAACAAGTAACAATAACGATTTAGGGGGTGTTTGGGAGTGCTTATATTTTTGACTTATTTGCTTATAGCTTCTTCCCACCGCAAATAAGCTATTTGGAGTGTTTGGATAGAAAAAATCAAAAGTGCTTATTTGCTTCTCCTCACCACAAATAAGTTGTTTTTGATAAGTCATTCCATACCTACTTATTTACTTCTCCTTATTTCCTTATCTATCCAAATTACCTTTTTACCCTCAATTTTTAACAAACATTTTTTAAAAACTGCTTTTCCTCACCACATAAGCAAATAAGCATAAGTTAAAAATATAAGCACTCCCAAACACCTTAGATTTTGAAATCGAAATTACAGAATTAAGTTTTTAGTAAACTACACTTTTGGTCCCTGTGGTTTATTGTTTATAACATTTTTGGTCTTTACAGTTTAAACAGTCATATATGAACGTTCATATATAAACAGTCATATATGAACGTTCATATATGACTGTTATATGAACGTTCATATATGACTGTTTATATATGAACGTTCATATATGACTGTTTATATATGAACGTTCATATATGAACGGTCTCGTGTTTTTTTACTTCTCTATTTCTCTAAATATTTGCACTTCTCTATTGAACCTTTCCCTATATATATATATATATATAAAAGCATGAAACGACAGTTAATGTTGAAATTTAAGTCGTATGACTTTTGATGCTATATGTACAAGTCTCACAACTACTAACCTCTCACGTCCCCAATTATACAAAGCACCGAGTTACAATTTATACTCTTAGAATTAGTTATCCAATTTACTTTTAATCCCTTACTTTTTTATTTTTTATTTTACACTCTTATCATATTAACATAAATAATCGTATATGAATAAGAATGCATTAAAAATACATTTCTTTTTTTACAAATTACACTATTGTAATCGTCTCGTCAATATCTTCGAAATGAACCCAATATTGAATATTTTTGGATTTAATCATATTATTAAATATATGAACATGTACGAATTAATTTGTTTTATATCCCTTACATTATTCATTTTCATTTTACACCCTTATAATATTAAAAATACATAATCATAGTTTAACTAAAACATATTAATAAATGCATTTTTTTACAAATTATATTATTACAATATTCTCGTCAATAATCTATACTATATATATAAGCACGAAGAAACGGTTATTGTTGAATTTTAAGATCTACATAAAATTCAGCTTAATGTACAATATCCCAAGCCATTATTTATTGTTGAAAATAAGATGTGGATCTTTTTATACGTGATGTACACTTGTAGTTTTTAACCTCCCCACGTCCTTCATGTCAATCGTGTGCGCTGGAAAATCTCTCTTGAACTCACTTCCCACTCCCCTCAATTTCTTCGACCCACTTCCTCTGTGTGATTAAAACTCTACATCCCACCCCCTCACTTCATCAATCGATTAGCCACCCCAAAGAATCAGATACGGCCGCTTCTGCTTCTTCCCAAAGAATTTGTAACACCCGTGATTTTCGAGTAAGCTCGACGTTGGTTCGGGAAGAAGTGATCTTGTAAGAAAAATATGGAAAATGGAATTTGGAGTTAAATCCTAGATTTTATTGTCTTGTTGGATGGGGAATTCGAATACGAGTCCAACGGTTCTTTTCGGAGCGAAAACGGAGCTAGAACGAGGAAGTTATGGCCAAAACGAGTTTCGGTACACTCTGAGCTATTGTGCCCGGCGATAGTGACACTGTCACAATCGCCGTGTCACTATCGCCCATGATGTACCGAGAGTTGGAGGAGCACGGGCGATTGTGCCCTGGCGATTGTGACATGTCACAATCGCCGTGTCATTATCGCCGACGGGCTCAGGGGGCTTTAAATCCTTTTCTCATTCCTTCTTCTTCATTATATATCTCTCTCTCGACTCAACTCACCCTCTCAGCCGATTTCTTCCATGAAATCACCATTTCCTTCTCTCTCCTTCCTATATACTTCATCAAATCAAATCCTCTTCCTCTATTGTTGATCATCTTAAAGGTTTGGAGCTTTTGGAAGTTTATGAGCTATTTTGGATGGATGCAAGTGTTAAGGTAATCTCTAGTTAGATTATTGTTATATTTCACTTCCTCTTCATATTGTGGTGTTGTAGGTCGATTTTGGTGATGTTGGGTTAAAGAAATATGGTTTACCTCATATTTAAGAACTAGGGTTTGATATATTTGGGGGTTTTGATGTGTTATGGTTAGAGGATGATTATTTATGGTTGGAACTTGTGGATGATCTAGGTTTTTTGGAAGATTTGGCTTGAAGATGTAAACTTCATCAAAGGAGCATACGTTGGAGAAACCCTAGATTTAGCTTAAATCTAGCGAGGCGAGTTCAAGTTACTTTACAAAAACTTTGTACATGCCAAAATGAGTATTTTACAAATATATATGTGTTTTACTTGAAAATGTATGTGGTTGAGTTATTTGATTTATTTAACTCTTTCAAAGTATTTTTCTTCATAAATGTGTAAAACACCCACATTTGGGGCTTTTAAATATTTGGATGGTTAGAAACTGTATTTTGTATTTAAAAGAGTATTTGCTCAAAATGAGGTTTAATTGATGGTTAATCATACATGTGTAAATGATTTTGTAAATCAATTGGGAAATACACTTTTAAGTGTTATGTATCATCTTGAGAATTTTAAGGGTGTGAGTTCTTTGGGAAACCCTTTTTGTTTAACCATGACGAGTTTTTGGGATTAATAATGATTTTGAAGTATAGCTTGTCTAAACAAAATTTAAATGTGTTTTTGACCGACATATGGGTCTAGCAAGTTTGGAGCACTTTGCTCGGTTTTGACTATGAGTAAGTCTTAGGGACGATTGTCCGGTTTAAAATGGTTCAAATGGGGAGTCCTGTTTATGGGTTGTTTTTATTGTATCTCTTGCATATTATTGCACGTTATGAGTATTTACATGTTTGGGTGAGTGAGTCATTCCGGGATAGACATGTTGTGTTAGACTGTGTTGCATTGGATCCATAGGCATATTAGTCAGTCGCTAGTAAAGGTCAATTGGGTATCTTGAGGACGAACCTCGGAACTCACGTTTATGACCTTAACTTTCCAGTAGGCACTAGGAGGATATAGTCTTGGGCACTTACCTTGGAGGTTTGTGTAGCGATCCACGCTTTCGGGATGTACCATTTGGAGGTAGTTCCGATGTGCCGGGCCTTGAGGCGTTACCAAGTGGGTGAACGTCAAGGTGTATCCTCGATTACGGTGTAACTTGGCTTCGTAGAGCAGAGTCGTGGAACAATCCAGACGTATGTGGTAATTCCCGATTTCGTTGGGAGGATAGAGATAGGCATAACGTAACCTGTAATCTCTACTCCCAGTTGTGCGATGAACGTTGTTTGGGTGGTATACTTATGTGTTACCTCCACCTTCAACGGATACGGGTCTCCCCCGTTTATGGTATTTGATACTTATTGCATTTTACGGTTGCGTGAGTATTGCTTCGTTTTATGTTTTAATAAAGAGTTGTATTTAATGGACGATTTCCATGTTTGGTGAGTTGAGTATATACTGTCAACTGTATTTGAAGGTTTTGTCTAAACTAAACTTATTCATGTATTTCAAGTTAATTGTGAAGGTAATTCAGTTTGGAAAACGTATTATAACCTTTGAGGGCTTCCTCGTGAAATTGTGGAAATTGAAAATGGTTGATTGGATTTAAAGTAAACTCTTTTGAAATCATGACTATAACTATTACTCTTACGATTTATGCTTTTATCTAGTCATGATAAAATGCTTGAACTCACTAGGCGTAAGCCTAACACTTTCTATTTCTTTTATTTTGTCGGCATGTGCAACAGGCTCAGGTTGGGGTAGCTCTAGCTACATCATGAAGTGGCGAATGCTAGTATAGTGCACGAGAGGTGAATAGCTTAAGTTATGTTCCGCATTTACCCTTGGAAAGTAGCACTTGTATTTGGAGTAAGCGGTGTTCGAAGCGAGTTTAGTCTTGGTAATAAGACTTATGTAGTATGTATTGCTTGGAGATAACCATTGTTTGTAATTGGAAGTATTTTACTTATTGTTTCAGATGTAATATCAAAAAATTTAAATTAGTTGCTCTTTCCAAATTTGAGGGTGTTACAAGTTGGTATCAGAGCATAGGTTTGAGAGATTTAGGTGTTGATTTTGGATACCTAGACTCAAACTGGTGTTTGTTTAAGTAAATGAGAGTGAAATTCAGCTGTAGGCACTTTAAGATAGGATATTTTGGGATCGATGAATGTTTTAGAAACGAGAATCATGATGAGAGTAGCAAGGATAAGCATGTACGGTGCGTTCATAGTGACACCTGGCCAGTGTCATGGTGAACCTACTAGTACATATGCATGCTTGAATTGCTTCCATGTGATAATCGTTGGGGTAGTGAAGGAGGTTTTAAACTAGTAGTCGTTGGAACAGATGAACAATTCTAGTATTAGTCACTTGGAGTGACGATAAGCATGATAATTGTTTTAAGTAGACCGTTTCGGGTCGAGATTGATGGTTGGATTAGAACCATAGGCCTATTGAGCCGACTTCGATTTGAGGAGAAGTTGTAAAGTTAATTGATGTAATTTACGATTTAGCCTTAAGAGGTTTGAATATCCGGGTGACAATAGTGGACCGGAGGATTTTGGAGGAGTATGAGCTGAAATGTTAACTGTCGACTAGGTTTTGCATCAAGTTTGTTTTGGAAATAAATTGTATCAAATATTTTGTGTGTTCAAATCATTATGAGAATTGTGTTACGAATTTTGGAAAATGTTTAGCAAACACAATATTTTGGATTTTGGTTTTGGGCATACATGAACCATCTTATGTCGGGGGTTGCAAACTCTGTCAGAATTTATTTCATGTTGTTGTTGTCCAACGTTCCTTTCGGGTATAGTAATGTTCGTGTTTTATGTGGTCTAAGATGGTAGACAAGTAACTACGGCTCATAACTCTAACATCGGATCTCCTCCACATATGTTAAAGTTTGGACGGAAAGTTAACTACCGTGGTGTCTATATGAAGCTATTTTGGGAATCTGTTTAATATGAGTTTGTTAAATGGTGTTGTGTATATAGTATCGTCAAATAAGAAGATTTTTGAGATTTTGGCGTCTCGTTCATGATTTTGCTTTTAGCAATTTGACTTTGGGAGCACAACGTTTAGTGCGATTTTGTTGACTTGGAGTCATTGAGTTCGTTGAAGTTCATAGACTTTTGTGTACGACATTTTGTATCGTGTGAGTATAATTTTACAATGTGCATACTCTAATTGCTTATGTGAAAAAAAATTACGAGTTTTGGTTGGGCATTTGTTTCCACTCGAGTTTTGTTGAGAAAGATTAATTTTATGCCACAAGGCGACTAAAAAGAGATGAGTTTAGAACTCTAGTGTCGAGTAACTTTTCTTTTAAAAAAATTGTGTTACTAAGTATTTCGTGCATATGGTTTAGTGTATGGATGGATTTGTACATGACTTAAGCGAGACCTGAAAGGACATTTTGGTGAAATTCGATTTGCCGATTTTTGAGAGAAGTGAAACCTTTTGGTTGTTGGAAAAAGGATACTTGGAGTATTTTGATAAATATATTGTAAACATTTCCGTGTTGACGTTTTAGGTTCTAAGTATAAAATTTTGAAGAAAAGGTTTCGGGATGTTGATTTTGAGAAAATTGTTTGCATAAAACTATGTTGCGTATATTTATTATGTTTTGAATATTGGCACGCACTTTTGTTGCAAGTGAGAATTGAAGTCGGTTTGACCCTTCTGAGCGTCAACCATTTACTAGCAATTGTTTCTTCCTAAATTCTCTTTTGGAAAATACGTTGTTGAGTACAGTTTTGTAGGAAACATTTTACTCGTGTGTCATTATGTGACCCTCGGAGGAAGTTTTGGAAATCAATTTGAAGAACCCTGTCTTTTGAAATACGTGTGAAAATTGTGCACATCGTTAAAATGGGCAGTTACCTTGAGTGTATGTCATGAGTCAATCCATGCTAGAACTGTGATGTTTCTTTTTAAAGAATTTGTTATTACGCTTTGCGTTTTGTGGTTAAACTGAATTGCAAGGAAAATGATTTTCAACATGGTTTTCATTTGTGGGACAAGCGTGTCCATTTTACGTAACTACCAACTGATAGTAGTAGTTTTATTGCGTACGAGTTATTTGAGATGAAAAACTTTGTGTTGGAAATATTTTGTGAATGATTTTGATTAATTGGCATATTTATTGATTAATGTACTTAAAAACCTTGAACTCGTTAGGAACTTGGAAAGAGTAAGTAACCCAGTTAAGGGAAAGTGCGTGTAGCACTTCGACGGTGGAAGGTTGAGTATTCCACGCGTGTTGGCACTAAGGGTCGGATGATATCAGTATCAAAGTAAATGTGTTTGCGGTAATTGGAGGCTTAGACTTGCGATAACGCGTTTTTTGGGTTTGTTTAGCCGTTTTGTTGACAACCTTAGTTTTGGTGGTATAATTAAGTGTCAAAGTTTGAGGGTTGGAGATTGGGAACTGTTAGCATATTCGGATAGTGTAGTCCGATTTTAAGTGAAATAAGGATAACGGTTGTAGCAAATTCTAAGATACACAAAGGTAATGAGCAGATTTTGTAGTGATGATTTCTTTGGGCAGTAAAGGAACTTACCGGATGACTGATGTTGTGACGAGTCCTTGGAGATTATTAGAACTCGTGAAGTTAATTGACAGTAAATGATAAGGATGATCGGAGTTGATGATTTTGTTGGGTTCATTAGTGAACAAACCTTGGGGTGATTTAGAATCCGAAACTGGAAAGAGATGTATGGAACATCTAAGGTTAGGAGGCGACCGGAGTCGTCTAACTAGGAATTATCCTAGTGGTTGGAATGTTGTTACGGACAGGTAACGTGTACTTGAAGGAGTTTTATTGGTAAGAAATTATTCGATGAATTGTCTTTATAAGACTGTGTGGGGGAAAATTAGATTTCAGTTGGAATTATTTAATTGTTGGCCGGCATTGAGTCGGTTAGCCGTGATTTGTAAAGGACGTAGATTTCGAGGACGAAATCTTTCAAGGTTGGGAGAATTGTAACACCCGTGATTTTCGAGTAAGCTCGACGTTGGTTCGGGAAGAAGTGATCTTGTAAGAAAAATATGGAAAATGGAATTTGGAGTTAAATCCTAGATTTTATTGTCTTGTTGGATGGGGAATTCGAATACGAGTCCAACGGTTCTTTCCGGAGCGAAAACGGAGCTAGAACGAGGAAGTTATGGCCAAAACGAGTTTCGGTACACTCTGAGCTATTGTGCCCGGCGATAGTGACACTGTCACAATCGCCGTGTCACTATCGCCCATGATGTACCGAGAGTTGGAGGAGCACGAGCGATTGTGCCCTGGCGATTGTGACATGTCACAATCGCCGTGTCATTATCGCTGACGGGCTCAGGGGGCTTTAAATCCTTTTCTCATTCCTTCTTCTTCATTATATATCTCTCTCTCGACTCAACTCACCCTCTCAGCCGATTTCTTCCATGAAATCACCATTTCCTTCTCTCTCCTTCCTATATACTTCATCAAATCAAATCCTCTTCCTCTATTGTTGATCATCTTAAAGGTTTGGAGCTTTTGGAAGTTTAGAAGCTATTTTGGATGGATGCAAGTGTTAAGGTAATCTCTAGTTAGATTATTGTTATATTTCACTTCCTCTTCATATTGTGGTGTTGTAGGTCGATTTTGGTGATGTTGGGTTAAAGAAATATGGTTTACCTCATATTTAAGAACTAGGGTTTGATATATTTGGGGGTTTTGATGTGTTATGGTTAGAGGATGATTATTTATGGTTGGAACTTGTGGATGATCTAGGTTTTTTGGAAGATTTGGCTTGAAGATGTAAACTTCATCAAAGGAGCATACGTTGGAGAAACCCTAGATTTAGCTTAAATCTAGCGAGGCGAGTTCAAGTTACTTTACGAAAACTTTGTACATGCCAAAATGAGTATTTTACAAATATATATGTGTTTTACTTGAAAATGTATGTGGTTGAGTTATTTGATTTATTTAACTCTTTCAAAGTATTTTTCTTCATAAATGTGTAAAACACCCACATTTGGGGCTTTTAAATATTTGGATGGTTAGAAACTGTATTTTGTATTTAAAAGAGTATTTGCTCAAAATGAGGTTTAATTGATGGTTAATCATACATGTGTAAATGATTTTGTAAATCAATTGGGAAATACACTTTTAAGTGTTATGTATCATCTTGAGAATTTTAAGGGTGTGAGTTCTTTGGGAAACCCTTTTTGTTTAACCATGACGAGTTTTTTGGATTAATAATGATTTTGAAGTATAGCTTGTCTAAACAAAATTTAAATGTGTTTTTGACCGACATATGGGTCTAGCAAGTTTGGAGCACTTTGCTCGGTTTTGACTATGAGTAAGTCTTAGGGACGATTGTCCGGTTTAAAATGGTTCAAATGGGGAGTCCTGTTTATGGGTTGTTTTTATTGTATCTCTTGCATATTATTGCACGTTATGAGTATTTACATGTTTGGGTGAGTGAGTCATTCCGGGATAGACATGTTGTGTTAGACTGTGTTGCATTGGATCCATAGGCATATTAGTCAGTCGCTAGTAAAGGTCAATTGGGTATCTTGAGGACGAACCTCGGAACTCACGTTTATGACCTTAACTTTCCAGTAGGCACTAGGAGGATATAGTCTTGGGCACTTACCTTGGAGGTTTGTGTAGCGATCCACGCTTTCGGGATGTACCATTTGGAGGTAGTTCCGATGTGCCGGGCCTTGAGGCGTTACCAAGTGGGTGAACGTCAAGGTGTATCCTCGATTACGGTGTAACTTGGCTTCGTAGAGCAGAGTCGTGGAACAATCCAGACGTATGTGGTAATTCCCGATTTCGTTGGGAGGATAGAGATAGGCATAACGTAACCTGTAATCTCTACTCCCAGTTGTGCGATGAACGTTGTTTGGGTGGTATACTTATGTGTTACCTCCACCTTCAACGGATACGGGTCTCCCCCGTTTATGGTATTTGATACTTATTGCATTTTACGGTTGCGTGAGTATTGCTTCGTTTTATGTTTTAATAAAGAGTTGTATTTAATGGACGATTTCCATGTTTGGTGAGTTGAGTATATACTGTCAACTGTATTTGAAGGTTTTGTCTAAACTAAACTTATTCATGTATTTCAAGTTAATTGTGAAGGTAATTCAGTTTGGAAAACGTATTATAACCTTTGAGGGCTTCCTCGTGAAATTGTGGAAATTGAAAATGGTTGATTGGATTTAAAGTAAACTCTTTTGAAATCATGACTATAACTATTACTCTTACGATTTATGCTTTTATCTAGTCATGATAAAATGCTTGAACTCACTAGGCGTAAGCCTAACACTTTCTATTTCTTTTATTTTGTCGGCATGTGCAACAGGCTCAGGTTGGGGTAGCTCTAGCTACATCATGAAGTGGCGAATGCTAGTATAGTGCACGAGAGGTGAATAGCTTAAGTTATGTTCCGCATTTACCCTTGGAAAGTAGCACTTGTATTTGGAGTAAGCGGTGTTCGAAGCGAGTTTAGTCTTGGTAATAAGACTTATGTAGTATGTATTGCTTGGAGATAACCATTGTTTGTAATTGGAAGTATTTTACTTATTGTTTCAGATGTAATATCAAAAAATTTAAATTAGTTGCTCTTTCCAAATTTGAGGGTGTTACAAGTTGGTATCAGAGCATAGGTTTGAGAGATTTAGGTGTTGATTTTGGATACCTAGACTCAAACTGGTGTTTGTTTAAGTAAATGAGAGTGAAATTCAGCTGTAGGCACTTTAAGATAGGATATTTTGGGATCGATGAATGTTTTAGAAACGAGAATCATGATGAGAGTAGCAAGGATAAGCATGTACGGTGCGTTCATAGTGACACCTGGCCAGTGTCATGGTGAACCTACTAGTACATATGCATGCTTGAATTGCTTCCATGTGATAATCGTTGGGGTAGTGAAGGAGGTTTTAAACTAGTAGTCGTTGGAACAGATGAACAATTCTAGTATTAGTCACTTGGAGTGACGATAAGCATGATAATTGTTTTAAGTAGACCGTTTCGGGTCGAGATTGATGGTTGGATTAGAACCATAGGCCTATTGAGCCGACTTCGATTTGAGGAGAAGTTGTAAAGTTAATTGATGTAATTTACGATTTAGCCTTAAGAGGTTTGAATATCCGGGTGACAATAGTGGACCGGAGGATTTTGGAGGAGTATGAGCTGAAATGTTAACTGTCGACTAGGTTTTGCATCAAGTTTGTTTTGGAAATAAATTGTATCAAATATTTTGTGTGTTCAAATCATTATGAGAATTGTGTTACGAATTTTGGAAAATGTTTAGCAAACACAATATTTTGGATTTTGGTTTTGGGCATACATGAACCATCTTATGTCGGGGGTTGCAAACTCTGTCAGAATTTATTTCATGTTGTTGTTGTCCAACGTTCCTTTCGGGTATAGTAATGTTCGTGTTTTATGTGGTCTAAGATGGTAGACAAGTAACTACGGCTCATAACTCTAACATCGGATCTCCTCCACATATGTTAAAGTTTGGACGGAAAGTTAACTACCGTGGTGTCTATATGAAGCTATTTTGGGAATCTGTTTAATATGAGTTTGTTAAATGGTGTTGTGTATATAGTATCGTCAAATAAGAAGATTTTTGAGATTTTGGCGTCTCGTTCATGATTTTGCTTTTAGCAATTTGACTTTGGGAGCACAACGTTTAGTGCGATTTTGTTGACTTGGAGTCATTGAGTTCGTTGAAGTTCATAGACTTTTGTGTACGACATTTTGTATCGTGTGAGTATAATTTTACAATGTGCATACTCTAATTGCTTATGTGAAAAAAAATTACGAGTTTTGGTTGGGCATTTGTTTCCACTCGAGTTTTGTTGAGAAAGATTAATTTTATGCCACAAGGCGACTAAAAAGAGATGAGTTTAGAACTCTAGTGTCGAGTAACTTTTCTTTTAAAAAAATTGTGTTACTAAGTATTTCGTGCATATGGTTTAGTGTATGGATGGATTTGTACATGACTTAAGCGAGACCTGAAAGGACATTTTGGTGAAATTCGATTTGCCGATTTTTGAGAGAAGTGAAACCTTTTGGTTGTTGGAAAAAGGATACTTGGAGTATTTTGATAAATATATTGTAAACATTTCCGTGTTGACGTTTTAGGTTCTAAGTATAAAATTTTGAAGAAAAGGTTTCGGGATGTTGATTTTGAGAAAATTGTTTGCATAAAACTATGTTGCGTATATTTATTATGTTTTGAATATTGGCACGCACTTTTGTTGCAAGTGAGAATTGAAGTCGGTTTGACCCTTCTGAGCGTCAACCATTTACTAGCAATTGTTTCTTCCTAAATTCTCTTTTGGAAAATACGTTGTTGAGTACAGTTTTGTAGGAAACATTTTACTCGTGTGTCATTATGTGACCCTCGGAGGAAGTTTTGGAAATCAATTTGAAGAACCCTGTCTTTTGAAATACGTGTGAAAATTGTGCACATCGTTAAAATGGGCAGTTACCTTGAGTGTATGTCATGAGTCAATCCATGCTAGAACTGTGATGTTTCTTTTTAAAGAATTTGTTATTACGCTTTGCGTTTTGTGGTTAAACTGAATTGCAAGGAAAATGATTTTCAACATGGTTTTCATTTGTGGGACAAGCGTGTCCATTTTACGTAACTACCAACTGATAGTAGTAGTTTTATTGCGTACGAGTTATTTGAGATGAAAAACTTTGTGTTGGAAATATTTTGTGAATGATTTTGATTAATTGGCATATTTATTGATTAATGTACTTAAAAACCTTGAACTCGTTAGGAACTTGGAAAGAGTAAGTAACCCAGTTAAGGGAAAGTGCGTGTAGCACTTCGACGGTGGAAGGTTGAGTATTCCACGCGTGTTGGCACTAAGGGTCGGATGATATCAGTATCAAAGTAAATGTGTTTGCGGTAATTGGAGGCTTAGACTTGCGATAACGCGTTTTTTGGGTTTGTTTAGCCGTTTTGTTGACAACCTTAGTTTTGGTGGTATAATTAAGTGTCAAAGTTTGAGGGTTGGAGATTGGGAACTGTTAGCATATTCGGATAGTGTAGTCCGATTTTAAGTGAAATAAGGATAACGGTTGTAGCAAATTCTAAGATACACAAAGGTAATGAGCAGATTTTGTAGTGATGATTTCTTTGGGCAGTAAAGGAACTTACCGGATGACTGATGTTGTGACGAGTCCTTGGAGATTATTAGAACTCGTGAAGTTAATTGACAGTAAATGATAAGGATGATCGGAGTTGATGATTTTGTTGGGTTCATTAGTGAACAAACCTTGGGGTGATTTAGAATCCGAAACTGGAAAGAGATGTATGGAACATCTAAGGTTAGGAGGCGACCGGAGTCGTCTAACTAGGAATTATCCTAGTGGTTGGAATGTTGTTACGGACAGGTAACGTGTACTTGAAGGAGTTTTATTGGTAAGAAATTATTCGATGAATTGTCTTTATAAGACTGTGTGGGGGAAAATTAGATTTCAGTTGGAATTATTTAATTGTTGGCCGGCATTGAGTCGGTTAGCCGTGATTTGTAAAGGACGTAGATTTCGAGGACGAAATCTTTCAAGGTTGGGAGAATTGTAACACCCGTGATTTTCGAGTAAGCTCGACGTTGGTTCGGGAAGAAGTGATCTTGTAAGAAAAATATGGAAAATGGAATTTGGAGTTAAATCCTAGATTTTATTGTCTTGTTGGATGGGGAATTCGAATACGAGTCCAACGGTTCTTTCCGGAGCGAAAACGGAGCTAGAACGAGGAAGTTATGGCCAAAACGAGTTTCGGTACACTCTGAGCTATTGTGCCCGGCGATAGTGACACTGTCACAATCGCCGTGTCACTATCGCCCATGATGTACCGAGAGTTGGAGGAGCACGAGCGATTGTGCCCTGGCGATTGTGACATGTCACAATCGCCGTGTCATTATCGCTGACGGGCTCAGGGGGCTTTAAATCCTTTTCTCATTCCTTCTTCTTCATTATATATCTCTCTCTCGACTCAACTCACCCTCTCAGCCGATTTCTTCCATGAAATCACCATTTCCTTCTCTCTCCTTCCTATATACTTCATCAAATCAAATCCTCTTCCTCTATTGTTGATCATCTTAAAGGTTTGGAGCTTTTGGAAGTTTAGAAGCTATTTTGGATGGATGCAAGTGTTAAGGTAATCTCTAGTTAGATTATTGTTATATTTCACTTCCTCTTCATATTGTGGTGTTGTAGGTCGATTTTGGTGATGTTGGGTTAAAGAAATATGGTTTACCTCATATTTAAGAACTAGGGTTTGATATATTTGGGGGTTTTGATGTGTTATGGTTAGAGGATGATTATTTATGGTTGGAACTTGTGGATGATCTAGGTTTTTTGGAAGATTTGGCTTGAAGATGTAAACTTCATCAAAGGAGCATACGTTGGAGAAACCCTAGATTTAGCTTAAATCTAGCGAGGCGAGTTCAAGTTACTTTACGAAAACTTTGTACATGCCAAAATGAGTATTTTACAAATATATATGTGTTTTACTTGAAAATGTATGTGGTTGAGTTATTTGATTTATTTAACTCTTTCAAAGTATTTTTCTTCATAAATGTGTAAAACACCCACATTTGGGGCTTTTAAATATTTGGATGGTTAGAAACTGTATTTTGTATTTAAAAGAGTATTTGCTCAAAATGAGGTTTAATTGATGGTTAATCATACATGTGTAAATGATTTTGTAAATCAATTGGGAAATACACTTTTAAGTGTTATGTATCATCTTGAGAATTTTAAGGGTGTGAGTTCTTTGGGAAACCCTTTTTGTTTAACCATGACGAGTTTTTTGGATTAATAATGATTTTGAAGTATAGCTTGTCTAAACAAAATTTAAATGTGTTTTTGACCGACATATGGGTCTAGCAAGTTTGGAGCACTTTGCTCGGTTTTGACTATGAGTAAGTCTTAGGGACGATTGTCCGGTTTAAAATGGTTCAAATGGGGAGTCCTGTTTATGGGTTGTTTTTATTGTATCTCTTGCATATTATTGCACGTTATGAGTATTTACATGTTTGGGTGAGTGAGTCATTCCGGGATAGACATGTTGTGTTAGACTGTGTTGCATTGGATCCATAGGCATATTAGTCAGTCGCTAGTAAAGGTCAATTGGGTATCTTGAGGACGAACCTCGGAACTCACGTTTATGACCTTAACTTTCCAGTAGGCACTAGGAGGATATAGTCTTGGGCACTTACCTTGGAGGTTTGTGTAGCGATCCACGCTTTCGGGATGTACCATTTGGAGGTAGTTCCGATGTGCCGGGCCTTGAGGCGTTACCAAGTGGGTGAACGTCAAGGTGTATCCTCGATTACGGTGTAACTTGGCTTCGTAGAGCAGAGTCGTGGAACAATCCAGACGTATGTGGTAATTCCCGATTTCGTTGGGAGGATAGAGATAGGCATAACGTAACCTGTAATCTCTACTCCCAGTTGTGCGATGAACGTTGTTTGGGTGGTATACTTATGTGTTACCTCCACCTTCAACGGATACGGGTCTCCCCCGTTTATGGTATTTGATACTTATTGCATTTTACGGTTGCGTGAGTATTGCTTCGTTTTATGTTTTAATAAAGAGTTGTATTTAATGGACGATTTCCATGTTTGGTGAGTTGAGTATATACTGTCAACTGTATTTGAAGGTTTTGTCTAAACTAAACTTATTCATGTATTTCAAGTTAATTGTGAAGGTAATTCAGTTTGGAAAACGTATTATAACCTTTGAGGGCTTCCTCGTGAAATTGTGGAAATTGAAAATGGTTGATTGGATTTAAAGTAAACTCTTTTGAAATCATGACTATAACTATTACTCTTACGATTTATGCTTTTATCTAGTCATGATAAAATGCTTGAACTCACTAGGCGTAAGCCTAACACTTTCTATTTCTTTTATTTTGTCGGCATGTGCAACAGGCTCAGGTTGGGGTAGCTCTAGCTACATCATGAAGTGGCGAATGCTAGTATAGTGCACGAGAGGTGAATAGCTTAAGTTATGTTCCGCATTTACCCTTGGAAAGTAGCACTTGTATTTGGAGTAAGCGGTGTTCGAAGCGAGTTTAGTCTTGGTAATAAGACTTATGTAGTATGTATTGCTTGGAGATAACCATTGTTTGTAATTGGAAGTATTTTACTTATTGTTTCAGATGTAATATCAAAAAATTTAAATTAGTTGCTCTTTCCAAATTTGAGGGTGTTACAAGTTGGTATCAGAGCATAGGTTTGAGAGATTTAGGTGTTGATTTTGGATACCTAGACTCAAACTGGTGTTTGTTTAAGTAAATGAGAGTGAAATTCAGCTGTAGGCACTTTAAGATAGGATATTTTGGGATCGATGAATGTTTTAGAAACGAGAATCATGATGAGAGTAGCAAGGATAAGCATGTACGGTGCGTTCATAGTGACACCTGGCCAGTGTCATGGTGAACCTACTAGTACATATGCATGCTTGAATTGCTTCCATGTGATAATCGTTGGGGTAGTGAAGGAGGTTTTAAACTAGTAGTCGTTGGAACAGATGAACAATTCTAGTATTAGTCACTTGGAGTGACGATAAGCATGATAATTGTTTTAAGTAGACCGTTTCGGGTCGAGATTGATGGTTGGATTAGAACCATAGGCCTATTGAGCCGACTTCGATTTGAGGAGAAGTTGTAAAGTTAATTGATGTAATTTACGATTTAGCCTTAAGAGGTTTGAATATCCGGGTGACAATAGTGGACCGGAGGATTTTGGAGGAGTATGAGCTGAAATGTTAACTGTCGACTAGGTTTTGCATCAAGTTTGTTTTGGAAATAAATTGTATCAAATATTTTGTGTGTTCAAATCATTATGAGAATTGTGTTACGAATTTTGGAAAATGTTTAGCAAACACAATATTTTGGATTTTGGTTTTGGGCATACATGAACCATCTTATGTCGGGGGTTGCAAACTCTGTCAGAATTTATTTCATGTTGTTGTTGTCCAACGTTCCTTTCGGGTATAGTAATGTTCGTGTTTTATGTGGTCTAAGATGGTAGACAAGTAACTACGGCTCATAACTCTAACATCGGATCTCCTCCACATATGTTAAAGTTTGGACGGAAAGTTAACTACCGTGGTGTCTATATGAAGCTATTTTGGGAATCTGTTTAATATGAGTTTGTTAAATGGTGTTGTGTATATAGTATCGTCAAATAAGAAGATTTTTGAGATTTTGGCGTCTCGTTCATGATTTTGCTTTTAGCAATTTGACTTTGGGAGCACAACGTTTAGTGCGATTTTGTTGACTTGGAGTCATTGAGTTCGTTGAAGTTCATAGACTTTTGTGTACGACATTTTGTATCGTGTGAGTATAATTTTACAATGTGCATACTCTAATTGCTTATGTGAAAAAAAATTACGAGTTTTGGTTGGGCATTTGTTTCCACTCGAGTTTTGTTGAGAAAGATTAATTTTATGCCACAAGGCGACTAAAAAGAGATGAGTTTAGAACTCTAGTGTCGAGTAACTTTTCTTTTAAAAAAATTGTGTTACTAAGTATTTCGTGCATATGGTTTAGTGTATGGATGGATTTGTACATGACTTAAGCGAGACCTGAAAGGACATTTTGGTGAAATTCGATTTGCCGATTTTTGAGAGAAGTGAAACCTTTTGGTTGTTGGAAAAAGGATACTTGGAGTATTTTGATAAATATATTGTAAACATTTCCGTGTTGACGTTTTAGGTTCTAAGTATAAAATTTTGAAGAAAAGGTTTCGGGATGTTGATTTTGAGAAAATTGTTTGCATAAAACTATGTTGCGTATATTTATTATGTTTTGAATATTGGCACGCACTTTTGTTGCAAGTGAGAATTGAAGTCGGTTTGACCCTTCTGAGCGTCAACCATTTACTAGCAATTGTTTCTTCCTAAATTCTCTTTTGGAAAATACGTTGTTGAGTACAGTTTTGTAGGAAACATTTTACTCGTGTGTCATTATGTGACCCTCGGAGGAAGTTTTGGAAATCAATTTGAAGAACCCTGTCTTTTGAAATACGTGTGAAAATTGTGCACATCGTTAAAATGGGCAGTTACCTTGAGTGTATGTCATGAGTCAATCCATGCTAGAACTGTGATGTTTCTTTTTAAAGAATTTGTTATTACGCTTTGCGTTTTGTGGTTAAACTGAATTGCAAGGAAAATGATTTTCAACATGGTTTTCATTTGTGGGACAAGCGTGTCCATTTTACGTAACTACCAACTGATAGTAGTAGTTTTATTGCGTACGAGTTATTTGAGATGAAAAACTTTGTGTTGGAAATATTTTGTGAATGATTTTGATTAATTGGCATATTTATTGATTAATGTACTTAAAAACCTTGAACTCGTTAGGAACTTGGAAAGAGTAAGTAACCCAGTTAAGGGAAAGTGCGTGTAGCACTTCGACGGTGGAAGGTTGAGTATTCCACGCGTGTTGGCACTAAGGGTCGGATGATATCAGTATCAAAGTAAATGTGTTTGCGGTAATTGGAGGCTTAGACTTGCGATAACGCGTTTTTTGGGTTTGTTTAGCCGTTTTGTTGACAACCTTAGTTTTGGTGGTATAATTAAGTGTCAAAGTTTGAGGGTTGGAGATTGGGAACTGTTAGCATATTCGGATAGTGTAGTCCGATTTTAAGTGAAATAAGGATAACGGTTGTAGCAAATTCTAAGATACACAAAGGTAATGAGCAGATTTTGTAGTGATGATTTCTTTGGGCAGTAAAGGAACTTACCGGATGACTGATGTTGTGACGAGTCCTTGGAGATTATTAGAACTCGTGAAGTTAATTGACAGTAAATGATAAGGATGATCGGAGTTGATGATTTTGTTGGGTTCATTAGTGAACAAACCTTGGGGTGATTTAGAATCCGAAACTGGAAAGAGATGTATGGAACATCTAAGGTTAGGAGGCGACCGGAGTCGTCTAACTAGGAATTATCCTAGTGGTTGGAATGTTGTTACGGACAGGTAACGTGTACTTGAAGGAGTTTTATTGGTAAGAAATTATTCGATGAATTGTCTTTATAAGACTGTGTGGGGGAAAATTAGATTTCAGTTGGAATTATTTAATTGTTGGCCGGCATTGAGTCGGTTAGCCGTGATTTGTAAAGGACGTAGATTTCGAGGACGAAATCTTTCAAGGTTGGGAGAATTGTAACACCCGTGATTTTCGAGTAAGCTCGACGTTGGTTCGGGAAGAAGTGATCTTGTAAGAAAAATATGGAAAATGGAATTTGGAGTTAAATCCTAGATTTTATTGTCTTGTTGGATGGGGAATTCGAATACGAGTCCAACGGTTCTTTCCGGAGCGAAAACGGAGCTAGAACGAGGAAGTTATGGCCAAAACGAGTTTCGGTACACTCTGAGCTATTGTGCCCGGCGATAGTGACACTGTCACAATCGCCGTGTCACTATCGCCCATGATGTACCGAGAGTTGGAGGAGCACGAGCGATTGTGCCCTGGCGATTGTGACATGTCACAATCGCCGTGTCATTATCGCTGACGGGCTCAGGGGGCTTTAAATCCTTTTCTCATTCCTTCTTCTTCATTATATATCTCTCTCTCGACTCAACTCACCCTCTCAGCCGATTTCTTCCATGAAATCACCATTTCCTTCTCTCTCCTTCCTATATACTTCATCAAATCAAATCCTCTTCCTCTATTGTTGATCATCTTAAAGGTTTGGAGCTTTTGGAAGTTTAGAAGCTATTTTGGATGGATGCAAGTGTTAAGGTAATCTCTAGTTAGATTATTGTTATATTTCACTTCCTCTTCATATTGTGGTGTTGTAGGTCGATTTTGGTGATGTTGGGTTAAAGAAATATGGTTTACCTCATATTTAAGAACTAGGGTTTGATATATTTGGGGGTTTTGATGTGTTATGGTTAGAGGATGATTATTTATGGTTGGAACTTGTGGATGATCTAGGTTTTTTGGAAGATTTGGCTTGAAGATGTAAACTTCATCAAAGGAGCATACGTTGGAGAAACCCTAGATTTAGCTTAAATCTAGCGAGGCGAGTTCAAGTTACTTTACGAAAACTTTGTACATGCCAAAATGAGTATTTTACAAATATATATGTGTTTTACTTGAAAATGTATGTGGTTGAGTTATTTGATTTATTTAACTCTTTCAAAGTATTTTTCTTCATAAATGTGTAAAACACCCACATTTGGGGCTTTTAAATATTTGGATGGTTAGAAACTGTATTTTGTATTTAAAAGAGTATTTGCTCAAAATGAGGTTTAATTGATGGTTAATCATACATGTGTAAATGATTTTGTAAATCAATTGGGAAATACACTTTTAAGTGTTATGTATCATCTTGAGAATTTTAAGGGTGTGAGTTCTTTGGGAAACCCTTTTTGTTTAACCATGACGAGTTTTTTGGATTAATAATGATTTTGAAGTATAGCTTGTCTAAACAAAATTTAAATGTGTTTTTGACCGACATATGGGTCTAGCAAGTTTGGAGCACTTTGCTCGGTTTTGACTATGAGTAAGTCTTAGGGACGATTGTCCGGTTTAAAATGGTTCAAATGGGGAGTCCTGTTTATGGGTTGTTTTTATTGTATCTCTTGCATATTATTGCACGTTATGAGTATTTACATGTTTGGGTGAGTGAGTCATTCCGGGATAGACATGTTGTGTTAGACTGTGTTGCATTGGATCCATAGGCATATTAGTCAGTCGCTAGTAAAGGTCAATTGGGTATCTTGAGGACGAACCTCGGAACTCACGTTTATGACCTTAACTTTCCAGTAGGCACTAGGAGGATATAGTCTTGGGCACTTACCTTGGAGGTTTGTGTAGCGATCCACGCTTTCGGGATGTACCATTTGGAGGTAGTTCCGATGTGCCGGGCCTTGAGGCGTTACCAAGTGGGTGAACGTCAAGGTGTATCCTCGATTACGGTGTAACTTGGCTTCGTAGAGCAGAGTCGTGGAACAATCCAGACGTATGTGGTAATTCCCGATTTCGTTGGGAGGATAGAGATAGGCATAACGTAACCTGTAATCTCTACTCCCAGTTGTGCGATGAACGTTGTTTGGGTGGTATACTTATGTGTTACCTCCACCTTCAACGGATACGGGTCTCCCCCGTTTATGGTATTTGATACTTATTGCATTTTACGGTTGCGTGAGTATTGCTTCGTTTTATGTTTTAATAAAGAGTTGTATTTAATGGACGATTTCCATGTTTGGTGAGTTGAGTATATACTGTCAACTGTATTTGAAGGTTTTGTCTAAACTAAACTTATTCATGTATTTCAAGTTAATTGTGAAGGTAATTCAGTTATGTTCCGCATTTACCCTTGGAAAGTAGCACGAGAGGTGAATAGCTTAAGTTATGTTCCGCATTTACCCTTGGAAAGTAGCACTTGTATTTAGAGTAAGCGGTGTTCGAAGCGAGTTTAGTCTTGGTAATAAGACTTATGTAGTATGTATTGCTTGGAGATAACCATTGTTTGTAATTGGAAGTATTTTACTTATTGTTTCAGATGTAATATCAAAAATTTTAAATTAGTTGCTCTTTCCAAATTTGAGGGTGTTACAGAATTCCATGCTGTAAAACTTCACTCACAACGATGTGGTAGCAATATTTCCGTGTAATATAATTATACGGAATCGGCAAACCCGTATGTGCACTGCACTGCAATGGACCTCAACCGCCGTAAAATGGAGCCCCAATCGTCGCATCCCTTTCAAAAGATGTCATATCCTCCATCCCTTCTTCTTCTTCTCCTCCTCCTCCTCCATTCTCATCTCCTTTTTCAGATATTAGATTCTAGGGATGGTCATGTGCACCCTCTCTCCAACTCACTCTCTGTCTCTTTTTTTGTAACAACGTTTATACATCTAATCTGACTTTGAGTATATTTTGAAAACCATTTTCGAACATTATGTGAAGGTATGTGTCCTGTATCGGATATAATGATTTTATTTCTGAAACTTGTACGAGTCCAGTTCGGTTTTGAATGACATGCCCTAATTGGACTTCCACTTCACTATCTCTTTATAGTTTATTGATTTGAGTTTGTTTGTGGTTCATTTCTTTGAAGGTTTGGGTTGAAAACACAAATCCTCAACTTCAAAATTATACCAAGTCTTCTGGATGCAACATGTTAGTATTTATTGTTTCATAATATAAAGCTTTGCACTGATTTGAGGTTGACCGAGTTTTCACCTGCTCTTATGATTGGGCAACTTTTTGAGTTGGATGTTGGGCTGTTGGCGGTGTTTTTGAAGTAATCAATAAATTCCCCTTTCCTTATGTGATGGCATTATTATTTCCTTCTTTTATATAATAATTTTGAATTAGTTCATGATAAATGAATTTTTTTCACACTATCGGTTAACCCAACTGATATATTATGAACGAGCATGAGGAGATTGAGACAAATAGTGGTAACTATCAGCTTCAGATGATGAGATGCTTGAGGAAAGTCAACGTCGACAATCACAATGTGGGATGGCAAGTTCTGTTTTATCCACCACTCGCTCTTTTCCTTGGTTACTAATAATGTATCAAAAATCTTGTGAGAGTAGTTTCTTGTTCTTCTTCTGGAGGTCACTTCTGATAATTATTACCTACACAATGACATTGTCTTATCCACTGTGTTATGTGGAAGTTGTGGCAGACTGTAGTTTGCTTTACCTTTTTAACTATAGTAGTTTTCTTCAAAATATATATTCTTAGATGATCAAGTTTTTTTTAAAGCCAAATACTATCATATCAATTTAGAATATTTGTTGCACATCTGATAGTTGTTATTGGCTTGCTTTGGTTCATCAAGTCTTGAGAGTAGCATTTTGTATGTTTTGGAACAAGTTATCTGTTTATTAGGGTGGAGGGGTGAGACCTAAACTTCCTTTGGATGTTGCTTGTTTTAGTCTATATATAGACCTGATGACGACAAATCATATCAAACTTGAACTATCTAAATGTGGCAGATTGTTGTAGTCTATATGGTGCGCTGCCACGCTGGTGTGGATCAGGAGATCCGTGTTTTCAAGTCGGAAAAACATCTTAAAACCCCATATAAAAAATTGCGTGGTGGAGTTAAATAACCCAAATTCGGTGGGGAATCGACATCATCAATACAAGAATCAGGTTTGCGTTATGGATTTTGCATCTAAAAACATATAAATGATTGGTTTTCTGCAGGTTTTAAGTACAACAAGCATTATAGAGTTTGTGACAAATGCATTGATCAATTTGATCATCGTTGCAGGGTATATGAGGATTATAATTCAGTGAATACTCTTAAACTTTTTGGAAAAAAAAAACCTTGATGCATCTGTTTTTTTGCAGTGGATGAATCATTGTGTACGCAAGAGGAACTACCGAGAGTTCTTTACTCTTATGGTCTTTGCTCTTCTCCTGGTAAGACCAACCCTCTCCATTATATCGTCGTGTTGACTTTTTAGTCTTTTTTCCCATGTTGTTAAACATTGACTTGTGTTTTTCATTATGGGATTGAGAATTGTAGCCTATACTTCATTGGTCAACCCGGATGGTGGTCTTGATATGTTGTTTCCTTGATCACAAGAGATTCAGCTTGGACATAACTACCAAGTTGGGAAGCAGTTTCTCGTTGATGCCTTATGTTATAGTCGTGGTGGATGCTTCATTCGTTTCCCTCTTATAAACTTTATTCCACATAGTTATTAGTATTTTCTTGAAAATGTAAAGAATTCATATCAATCCTAAGGTCAAATGACTTTATTTGACACTTACAAGTCGACTGGCATCATCGGATCCTAACCAAGACACTAGCCTAGACTCACCCGATATCCACCCGGTTAGGGTCTCCTCAAGATCCGAAGAGCCTAGGAAACATTCATTTTCTGGTGCTCAGGGAGTCATGCCGCTGTCTAGATCGACGAGTGACGGTTATGATGCATCCGGTGGGGAAGATAGTGACCGAGTCCCGTCTTGGCTGGTGCAACGGTCCGGAAACTGGATTGCACGACTGTTTGGCGCTGAACAAGATGAGCGAATTGCAATATTTAAGATGGTATCGTCTTCAACACCTAGCTATCCAAACGAAAGAAAGATGTGATTGCAAGTTATTGAATTTGTTAGCCCACGAGGACTTATTGGATGGCCGTATTCTTGAACTAGGGGTTTTGTCAACTCGTAGCTGGAAATCGAAAGATTAGCGTAAAGTAAATCGGAGTTCCAGAAGTGTAGATGAAACTAAAGGAGAAATGACTCAACTGAGAAAAGATCTGTTTATGTAAACAAGATTAAAATGCATGCTATTTGTCAAGTATATCAACCATGTTTTGTGAATATAATTGCTCAAATGGCAACATTCCTAATTGATACGTCAACCTTAAATTGGATCCTTAAAATGGAACTCCAACATGTCCCTTCCAATTGAAGCTAGACGGACACATGTGTTAAAGTGTCCAGAGAGGAATAAACGAGTGAGGGGCTAGACGGTTATAAATTATCCCATAATGTTGAATGTTGAGTCCCGAGTTTCAGTAACGAATCTTTTTTATTCTTTATGAAGTAATTTATTGATTTGCAAGTTGAAAATTATAATAATTATCAAAGACTAACATTAAGTTCTATAAGTAGGGGTAAGGAGAAAATCTTGTGTTCTGAGCTCTCTTGAGTACCAAAAAAGAAAAAAATAGTGTTGATTTCCTTTTAATACATTTTTATCAAATGTCAGAGGAGCAAATGAAGGAAATAAATGATAAAATTAATAAAAAAATATTGATAAAATTATATATCTAATTGTTAATTAAATCCGTTGTTACAAATAATATCTTTAATTTTCTTTCTTTCATACTTATATACATGAAAATTTATATAAGTTCTTTCCCTTTCCTTCCTTGCCTTTCTTGAACACATATATATATTTCCTCTCCTTTCTCTTTCCTTTCCTTCCCAAACACAAATAAAGTTTTATTTCCTTTCCTTTCCTATCAAATTTTAGAATACACCCTAACGGCTTTTTTACCCACCTGATACAAGCCCTCCTTAATCTTAGCCAAAGTAAGTGTAAGGTTTGAATAATGTAGGAAGACAAGAACCGAGAATCTTATCCGTTTATCAATGTTCTTATTATCGGAACTTTAGATTCTTGTTTAGTATCTTGGGATGTGGTTGATTATGGGTGATTATATTCCGGATGAAGTTACAAGTTGCCAAGATGCTTCTAATAAAAGCATGTTAATAAGTGGCGTCATAGTATTTTGATGAAATGTTATCGATGTCGAGCCTGAATATTAAGATGGGCATGTAATTATAATATGCATCAATAAGTCTTATGCCTTCGTCAAGTAGGGACTTTGGGACATAAAAGTTGATTATGATACGTTGGAAGTCATTGGTATGATTTCACCTCAATGGGTATCTTTGTTTGTCAGTAAAATTTTGAAGTATCACCATTTTGACTGTTGACATTGAAGTCAACGATCGTTTAAAGTGTCCGATGTTGATGTCGTCGCCAAGTAACTGAAGATCAGAGGAGTAAATCCGGCGTGATTATTTTGCGAAGGTTATACAAGGAGGTAAATGGATGTTTGGGCAAGATGTAATTTAGCGTTTTCAAAAATCGTCCGGTGTGCGTGTTTAGAAGCTAAAGTATCAGTAGGTTTGGGCAAGTGACTTCTTATAAGAGTATGAGACATCTGTATCGATTTGTGTATCTAGCACTATGGAAATGGGTGTGTAACACCCCGATCTTTGGAAGATATCGACATTTTAAGATAAATATAAAAAATAGGATTTTGGATTAAATCCTAGATTTATAGTCTTGTTGGATGGAGAATTCAAATACGAGTCCAACGGTTCTTTTCGGAGCAAAAACGAAGCTAAAATGAAGAAGTTATGGCCAAAACAAGTTTCGGTACATATATATTGTGCTATAGTGCCCGCGATTGTGACACTGTCACAATCGCCGGATGCCAAAAACTCTTGGTACAACCCGTGCGATTGTGCCAGCGATCTTTTTTACCCGCCTGATACAAGCCCTCCTTAATCTTAGCCAAAGTAAGTGTAAGGTTTGAATAATGTAGGAAGACAAGAGCCGAGAATCTTATCCGTTTATCAATGTTCTTATTATCGGAACTTTAAATTCTTGTTTAGTATCTTGGGATGTGGTTGATTATGGGTGATTATATTCCGGATGAAGTTACAAGTTGCCAAAATGCTTCTAATAAAAGCATGTTAATAAGTGGCGTCATAGTATTTTGATGAAATGTTATCGATGTCGAGCCTGAATATTAAGATGGGCATGTAATTATAATATGCATCAATAAGTCTTATGCCTTCGTCAAGTAGGGACTTTGGGACATAAAAGTTGATTATGATACGTTGGAAGTCATTGGTATGATTTCACCTCAATGGGTATCTTTGTTTGTCAGTAAAATTTTGAAGTATCACCATTTTGACGGTTGACATTGAAGTCAACGATCGTTTAAAGTGTCCGATGTTGATGTCGTCGCCAAGTAACTGAAGATCAGAGGAGTAAATCCGGCGTGATTATTTTGCGAAGGTTATACAAGGAGGTAAATGGATGTTTGGGCAAGATGTAATTTAGCGTTTTCAAAAATCGTCCGGTGTGCGTGTTTAGAAGCTAAAGTATCAGTAGGTTTGGGCAAGTGACTTCTTATAAGAGTATGAGACATCTGTATCGATTTGTGTATCTAGCACTATGGAAATGGGTGTGTAACACCCCGATCTTTGGAAGATATCGACATTTTAAGATGAATATAAAAAATAGGATTTTGGATTAAATCCTAGATTTATAGTCTTGTTGGATGGAGAATTCAAATACGAGTCCAACGGTTCTTTCCGGAGCAAAAACGAAGCTAAAATGAAGAAGTTATGGCCAAAACAAGTTTCGGTACATATATACTGTGCTATAGTGCCCGCGATTGTGACACTGTCACAATCGCCGGATGCCAAAAACTTTTGGTACAACCCGTGCGATTGTGCCAGCGATTGTGACACTGTCACAATCGCATGTCACTATCGCTCGGGGGTACCAGGACCTTAACAAAAGCGATTTTCAGCCCTTTTCTCATTCCCACTTCACCCATTTCGTTTTTCTCTCCCAAGAACCGAAACCCTTCACCCCCAATGTCGATTTTGAGCCTTTTAGACCCCAAGAATCAAGTTTTCAAGTGTCCTTTCTTCATCTATCATGGTTTTGGAAGCTAAAGCAAGAATCATTTCATTTCATATTCCTCATCAAGTTTTCTAGGGTTTCATCTAACCCTTTTTCTTTATTTGAGGATTTGGAGTTTGTGGTTCGTTTTGGTAACTCTAGAGGTGTTTGGTTGGTGGATCCAAGTTGTGGTTGGAAACTTGTGAATCTAGGGTTTGGAAGTTTTGGCTTGAAGATTCAAGTTTCTTCAAAGGAGCTCAAGTTGGGGAAAATCTAGATTTAGCCTAATCTAGCAAGGCGAGTTCAAGTTGATTTGTGAAAACGTTGTACATGCCAAAAATGTTATTTTTCAAGTATTTGTGCGTTTACATAAAATTATCAATTGTTGAGTTATTTGGCGAGTTTTGACATTTTGAAGTGTTTTAACTTTATAAACCTAGTAAAACACCCATATTTGGGATTTTCGGATATTTTGATAAGTAAAAATCATAAATATGTCCTTAAATTATTTATTGCTCAAATGAAGTTTATTCAATGGTTTAAGCATGTTGGTGTAATTGATTTTATAAACCATATGGTAAAATGCATATTTTCGTGTTGTGAGACATTTTGTAATTATAAGGATATGAGTCCATTTGGGAAACCATTTGTCCTAATCAGTGATGAGTTTTGGGTTAATCATGTCTTTGAGGTATACGTTTACATAAGTGCCATTTAAATGCATTTTACATCATGTGGACCGTTAATTATTGGTCTAATGGGTTTTGAGCATTTAGCTCGGTTTTGACTTTAAATGAGTCTTGGGGACATCTTGTCCGATTTTGATGGCTCAATGTAGAGTCATGTTTATGGTTTGCATTTATTGCATCTTATTGCATCTTATTGATAATTACATGCTCGAGTGCAGTAATCATTATTGTGTAGTCATGTAATTTTAGACTGTGTTGCATTAGATCCATAGGCACGTAAATCAGTCTTTATTTGATGGTCTACTGGATGTTTCGGGATTTGACCCGGGCCCCATGTTTTATGACCATTACCTTGCAAGGGTACACTAGGAGGGCTGAGTCCGGTTGTGCTATCATGATTGATAGCGTTTATGACCTCCACCATGTTGGGGTAATGCCATGGTTGTAACCCCGCTTGTGTCGGGCCTTTGGTGGTATTCATGGTAATATTCGCTAAGATCAGTTGTCTCTTTGGGTGTAACTTGAAAGGAGTCGTTGAGACATTTGGGCTTTCATGTCATGAAGTGTCATGCGATTAACGTTGTATGAGTGGCATACTTTTGTGTTCCTCCACTCTCAATGGATACGGGTCTCCCCCGTTGTTGGCCAACATTATTTTGGATATTAATGTCCTTACTTTATTATTGTTGGTCTTGTGCGTTGACTGCAAATGATAACTTTAATATTGGATTTCCCTCCACGTATATTAAGGTTTGAATGGAGCATGTCATTTCCATGTTTTAGTATTTGGAGTTCGCTCCCTTTTATGCTCGCGTGAGTATCACGTTTCATCCGTGTTTTCAGTAACGTTTTATATTTACTTGGATTGTTGTCCATGGTACATGGGTTGTGCATTATGCCTCACCCATGTTTGAATGATTTGAATAATAGTAATTTATTCACGTTTATATAATTTAGAATTAAATGTTTGTTCACGTTTTGAGTGAGTTGGGATCGAAATCCATTTTGGAAAACACTATTTATATTTTGGGAACTTTCGTTGTGCGTTGGAAAATGAGTTGTTACATTGAAATCATGATTTCAAGTAGCACTCTTTCATTTAACAAATTATCCTTTTTATTTGTCGGCATGTGCAACATGTTCCGGTTGGGGAATAGTTCTAGTGACACTGTGAAGAGTGGGGAGCTAGATGTGTGTTCAAGAAGTAAGTGGCTTGGTGAAGTCTTCCATGTTTTGGGAATAGCAACTTTGTATTGGGTCGAGTAGCACCCGACCTTTTATAGTCTTGGTGTAGGATTTAGGATATTGAATTGTTGAAGTTGTTACGTTTTTATTATTGAGGTATTTCCAAGGATAGTTTGCATAAGGAGTTTATCCTTATTTGTTTAGTTAATTGATGTTTTTGTTTAGTTTCTCTTTCCAATTTTGCGGGTGTTATAGGGTGGGAGGCTAGGGTATCCATGGGAGAGTGGGTTTCCTTGGACTACTTGAACTCGTTTCTCATTGTTTTGGTGGTTTGGCATAAATTGCGACTTTGTCAGGATAGTCGCATACGTGTAATGAATTGGCTATTGTGTGTAGTTATTTTTGAAAAGGAATGTAGTATTGTGAGACTGCAAAATTGCACATATAAGTTTACTAGAAATTATGTATCCATGGAAAGGATTCGTTTATGTTTGGATGTTAAACTATAAGGCCAATAAACGTGCAATGTTGTACTTGTGCAAGTTCAATGAGAAACAATTTCTTAGAAAGAATCATACCGCTCACATTATTAGATGAACATAATCTTGATGGATGAATTGGTAAGGATTATGGAGATGTGATAGAGGTGTGTTTGGCATAATGTTTGAGGAGTGGGAATGGTTGAAGATAAAAAGTGAGGCGAAAGCTGGAATTATAAGTTTTGAGACGTGATGTTGATTTTAATGCATAATTTGATTTTGTGGAACTGGAGTAGTTAATTAGTGATTAGGAAAAGGTTTTATTGGAAATTTTGAATTTGAATTTTGAATCATCGGTACGTATGAAAATGTGTTGTTCGAACTCGGTAAAAAAGGGTAAAATTTAGTAAATAACGTATGTAATCATTGTATGGACAAATTTGCGATCGTTTATCTATAAATTTTGGGTTACTCCGGGTCAGAGTGTGATGAATGAATTTCTTCTCTAGGGTCGAGTTTGTTGGAACGAAAGATGATTATTTGTGAAGTTTCAAGATGTAAGTCTTGACTTCGAGGAGTTTATCGTTCAAAGAAATTAGTTGCCAATAGTAGAATCAAGGTGGATCTAACTTATATCGAATCATGTTAACTGATAAATCATTGTGGTCAATGCTTTTGATTATTATATTTTAGGAAATGGTCGATAGGGTAATTAATACAATTAAGAAGATCATTATCGAAGTTAAAAATGTGTGCTCAATATTGGTTTATAGAGTTTCTAACTTATAGACAACTTCTATTCGATTTTCCTCCTCTATATGATGTGTAAAGGAATCTACCCAAGATAGATTTAATCCATGGATCAAGTCCTTATAGCTCAAGGTCCAAGTTAGATAAAGCAGGCAACTCCAACTTGATTGATCAAGTCCAGAATTTGATCGCCTAGAAGCATGTACGGCTACACTACTCTTGCTAGTCTGCAACTCGTTCTCTCAACACCAAGTCGAATAGTCGATCGATCAAGTCCAATACCCCGATCTCCAACTCAACTTCATGCCTATAGGTTATCGAATTGTAGACAACATAAACAACCTTTAGGTGAATGCAACATTGGAGTAAGAAATGAACAAAACCGTCACCCTTGATTGATGATTCAAAGTATTATCTATCATTCAAACTTTTGAACTTTGATTATAAAACTTAAAGATATATATATATATATATATATATATAGGGGTGGTTTCATTTGAAAACCACTCTTAAATTACAAACTATGAAACCCTCCTATCTACCTTAGATGTAATAAATCAACGGTATAGATCATTTCACTCTATTTATGTTAACATTTTAATTTTTTTATAAGTAAAAAAATAAAATAATGAAACGGAAGGGTAACTAGGTCATTTTGTGAATTAATTTAAAAAAAAGGAAAGGTAATCATATCCAAATTTTTCGGCTACATGACTCATGACTCATCACTCATCACTCATCACTCATCACTCATCACTCATCACTCATCACTCATCACTCATCACTCATCACTCATCACTCATCACTCATCACTCATCACTCATCACTCATCACTCATCACTCATCACTCATCACTCATCACTCATCACTGGAAGGTTTACCAGTGGAAACCAATTTTGTTTAGGAAATTCCTTGTAGAATAGCCAAATTATGATGGGACCTAATCCATCTCCAAGAAATAACCAGTTCATCGTTCCGGCCAAACCCAGAAGATCGTTCCGGCCACCGGTATCCGTTTTTCTTCTCATGACCATCATCTTTCATATCCGTTTTCATCTCTGTTCATCATCGTTCATCTTTGTTCATCGTCTTTCATCTTTGTTCATCGCCATTCGTCTTGGTTTCATATCCGTTTTTGTATCAGTTCCATCTCCGTTCACTTCCGTTTTCATCTCCGTTCATTGCCAAGACATTTCGGTTTCATATCCGTTTTCGTATCAGTTCCATCTCCTTTCACTTCCGTTTTCATCTCCGTTTCATCTCCGGTTCATACCCGTTCATTGCCGGCTCATCTCCATTCATCTCCTGTTCATATTCGTTCACTTCCGTTTCATCTTCGTTTTATTTTCGTTCATCTTCTTCATCAGTCATTCACTTCGCTTCTGTCCATGAATATCGTTGAGCAAAAGAGATTCAACAGTCGAGTGATGGTTCATCATCTTCACGATACATACGAAACCTGCAACACCCTTTTCAAAACTGTATTCTACAGTTCAATGGAGATATGCAACACCCTTTTTAAAACTGTATTATGCAGTTCAAAGGAGATAAATCATTAAATTTGTTAAAAGATAAAGATTAGTTGAAAATAGAATATCTTCCCTCAATAAATGGTTATGAAATCAGTAATTCCACAAAAAACCGAAAATAGAACCCTTCCTTTATTAACAACTTGTATACAAAAATGTCAAAATTGCCCTTGAATTTAAAGAAAACGAAAAAATATAGAAATTAAAGTTTTCATTTGTTAACCCAATATTTTGTATTAACTATGTTAACTCTTTTGAACCAATAGGAAGTCATTTTCTATTGTGGTTTCAAAAGTGTATCCAACAATTAAATAAGGGTATGAATGTAATTCCATGTATTATTTTACTTGTAACATTCATTTATCGAGGGAGTTACAAATATCAACTTTTCCTTGATTCTAGCCATATTTTTAATTCTTAAATATTTTGTAACTTTTAGTATCAAATAAGGGTATGAAATTCATATTGTTACATCATGAACATAGACAACAACATAATGAATCACAATGTATGAAATTCATATTGTTGCATCACAACAGGAGTCTTGTATTTTAACACGATTCATATAAATATTTATGAACATGGATGAACCCAACCCTATATATGAACCTAAGTGAACATCATACAATTGAGTCAAATTCCTAAAATGCCTCCATTCATTTGTGTTCAATATCATTATTTATTTCAAGGGCCCATGTAATGTTTGGATGGTTTTGATCTCAACCATCAAATACAATATCAATGGTTAAGATTTGAGTTAACAAAGTTAGCCCAAAAAATAAGGTTAACAAATGAACTCAACCCTATATATATATATATATAGAGAGAGAGAGAGAGAGAGGCTCCGTAAAATGCAAACTTTTCATTTGTTGCACCCCTTACAAACCACAGTCTGCATATGTGCAGACTGGTTCTGCATATATGCATATGAATACGTGCAAGAATATACATATAATGGACATACATTCATACGGGACAATGCATATATTTGTAAGTGGTGCAACAAATACATGGTTTGTATTTGATTTGTACCCTATATATATATATATAGGGGCTTAATCAAATGAGAACTAGTTAGTTTGTGATAACCGTGAGATCCAATGTGAGCCACACATTTAACATAATTAATATAAACTTTAAATAAATATAAAAGGGTATGTTCGTAAATTTGGTTTTTCCATTTAATTATGTTAATCAATCCTAAAATCTCTCATACGTATCCTCTCTCACTTTCTACCAAAAACCTAATTTCTAAAAGCTCTCATTTTTCTCTACACAAAGTTGCCGTCGTCATCTGCTTCCTCTTCATTTCTAAAGACTCCCAAACCCCCTCTGCATTTTCCGGCGACTCCCAAAGGCCGTCATCTGCCTCTCTCTTCTCCATAGTCTATCTTCTACCTCGTATCTCTATCGATCTGTCGTCGGAGATGTAATCCATATGTTACCCAGATCTTGCAGTGGCAGAGACAAGGGTGGTGGTCGCCGTACCCGCCGGTATCCTCAAATCATTCATCGGCGTCGAAAAGCTCATATCTCTTTCTCCATCGAAACAAGGTATGAAAACTCCAGATCTCTATCCCCATCGAAGTCGTCCATCGTTCTTGAGTCTCCATCTCCATCGAAACCAAGTATAAAAACTGCAGATCTTTATCCCCATCGAAGTCGGCCATGTATCTCCATCTAAGAAAATTTCAGATATCGAAGGTCTGCATCATCTTTTTCTCGGTATCATAGTGGCATAACATTTGGTATCACAGTGATATCACATTTGGTCTTGTATGTATTCTTGGTATCACACTGAGGATAAAGGTCTGTATTTTGTATGTATTTTTGGGTATCACACTGAGGATAGAGGTTTGTATCTTGTATGTATTTTGGGTATTACATTTGGTTTTGTATGTATTTTTGGTATCACATTTGGTCTTAGTATGTATTTTGGATAACAAATATCTGCATCGTTTGTTTCTACGTATCACAGTGACATCACATTTTGGTATCACAGTGGTATCACATTTGGTCTTAGTATGTATTTTGGATATTGAAGGTCTGCATCGTTTGTTTCAGGGTATCACAGTGGCATCACAACTGGTATCACTTGTGGTATAATAATCATAATCGTTATATTTGTCGGAGAGAGGAGAGAGGGGAGAGGAGAGAAGAGAGAGAGGAGAGGGGATAGAGGAGAGATGAGAGATAAAAAAACTTAATACCTAATATGCCCTTTAAATTAAGTTTCAGTCAAAATGACCAAAGTTAATAACTTCCTAATTTATCCTTTAATATGTGGCTCACATTGGATCTCACAGTTATCACAAACAACTCGGTTCTCCCTTGAATCGCCCCCTATATATGACGATAATCAAATGAGAACCACAAATATGTTACAAACCGGTGAGAACCAATATAAAAATATTGTTTACATGATTTTTTGTCATTAAAACATATGATTTAACATATTGTTTCACATATGTTCGTGTTCACCTTGTGAATAGATTACGTGCAATTTTTTGATTCACCTAGTGAAATTAAAAATACACGTAAAAAATATTCACGTTGTAACACCTCATGTCCATAAAGTCTGAATCTTTTGGAAATTGTGGGGCTAAAGTGTGAAATGTAGAATTTTCAGGACTTGGTGACAAAATATGAAAATAAAAGGGGTAAAACCCTAAACCCTTGTCAATTGAAGCATTCATACGCATTGGGCATTTTAGAGAGATTCTTGGAGAGCAAGAACCCTAGCTTGGAGGGAGGAAGAAAGCGTAGCATCAAGAGGATTTGTGGCCTCATCTTGAAGGTATGACTCTTGCATCTTCTTCCTCATAATTGGGTGTGATTGATTTGTAGTTTGGGGTTTGTAAACCATGAGATTTTGAGTTCTAATCAATGGAAAAGGAAACAAAAGATTTTGGGATTGATTTCCTCATGAGTTTTGATCAAGTCATTAAGAAACTTCATCTTTTTGCTTGGTAATCTCCATTCTTGGCAAGGAATGAGTTTTTGAGTTTTGGGTTTGAAATCATGAATCAATGGAGTGATTTTGTTGGGGTAAATGAGTTTTAGATATGGGTTTTTGATTCCTAAAGGTTTGATTAGCTAAACTATCAATTTTGGAGGTTTACAATCGATTTGGAGCATTTTGGGGGTCTTTGGGGTTGAGATTTTGGGCTAAAATTTGCTATGCAGGCCTAGGAGGCACGACCAGGAAGTTGAGTGGCTTACCACACAGTTTGAAGCCACGTGGTAAATGGCGCAAGTCACTGTTTGGTGCACATCTTCGGTTTGCTTCGTTTTTCGGGTCTAGAACCGAGGCATCATTTGGGGGTTTGTCTTAGGGGCTTAGTAGAGATGTTTTGGGATGTAATTAGATGGTTTAACACCATTCTTATGACGTCCAATTCACGTGTTCGGTTTGAGCTAAAGTGTGTTTCAAGGCGTGTGTTGATTTGCTAAAGCTAAGGGGAATTCCCTTAACTCTTTTGTGCAATGGAAATGTTTTGCTAAAGTTTTCATAACTGAATTTGGTATTGAGCATGATGGCATGATTAGAAACTTAGAAAAGCCTTGTTATTACATGATGTGGAAATGTTCATTAATGCAAGCATGTTATGAAGATATTTATAAATGTACAAGCTTGGTTTACGTGTTGCTATCCATTACTTGACATGATGTTTTGGAGTCGGGTTGCACAGTAGGAGTAGTGTACCTTGGGATATCACATATCCATTGGGAGAGTATTTATATACCCCGTATGCCTGGAATCTGTTTCCTGTGTATGTGGGAATGGGGAGACTGCTTGGGCCCCGTAGGCGAAAGGGAGTCGGCTTGGGCCCCGATCGTGGATACTACCGCGTGGTAGAGATTGGCTATGAACACTGTGCAAATACCCAAGTGTGATGTTGATTGGTTAAAATGATTTTGATGGGCCTTTATGGCGGTTTGCATATTGTTATATGTGGTTTGTTAAACTGTTTTCGAGAGGAAATTCACTAGACCTCATGGTCTAACCCTCGCTTTTAAGAGGTTTGTTTGGGGTTTCATCTGAAGGAGATGGAAAGAGGTGGCGCTATAGAAGAGGTATAGTCTAGTGTAGACTTATAGTTCACCACCGAGCTTCCTGTAGCATCTCAGTTGTGAAGGTGTCTATCCGTTGCGTAACTAGAGTTGAGATCGATGTATTTTGTGTATTTTTGGGACCATTTTTGCATGTAATGTTATGAATTATATTTTACGGAATTTGGGTTGTTACACACGTGGTGAAACAAATCCATGTGAAATTATCATATTATGAAACAAATATAAGTGAAGCAAAATATCTTAATTCCTAGCATTTGATGAAAAAATATGTTGTAAAAATATATTTCTATATCGGTTCCCACGAGTTGATAACATATTTGTAGTTCTCATTTGATTTAACTCTTATATATATATATATATATGTGTGTGTGTGTGTGTGTGTGTGTGTGTGTAATTCGATGATTGTAATAACTTCATTGAATATATTTTAAATTAATTTCATTCGTCAAATTTATGTATAATATTAACCCGTCAACCCAACCCATCCCAACATCAAATTGCAAGATTTTGGTTGTATTTTTAAATGGTTGAGTCGGATTGAGATTTTCACAAACTATCATAATTCGATTGGGTTATATAAATGCGACATGCAACCCAACTCCTAATCATAGTTTATTTTATTCATATTTAAATGAAGAAAGGCTTAAATAATACAGTCTTAGGGGTCGTTTACTAAAAACGCTTATTTGGATAAGCGTTTATCTGTAAAATTCAACAATATCACTTACTTGTCTGGTAATATTTTAATCCACCAAAAAGGTATTGTATCCAACAATTTTTCTGGTGAGCACTTACCGTGATAAGAGTTATCGTCATCACTTAGAGAGTAAGACTCTTGATCCTTGCCATAACTTATATCGGATAAGATTATTGATACTTATCGTGTTTATCCAATAAGTTAATAGAGGGATAATAATTTTTAAACCTCTAAATGTGTGTAAACTTTGGATTTCATAGGTTTTCTTGATGAAATTGTTTATTTTGATGAAAGTGTTTCATATCATTCATTTCTTGATGACATTGTTTCATATATTTGTGTTTTCTATGTAAAAGCGACAAAGTTTTATCAAACTGAGAAAATATATGAAACTGTTTCATAGGAATGAAAAAAAAATATGAATTACATAAAAAAACACAAATATATGAAACAATTAGTGTGAACCTAAGAGAGATGAGAGAGAGTGAGAGAGAGTGAGAGAGAGAGAGAGAGCGAGGGCGAGGAAAAGTAAGTTGGGGTGTGGGAGGGATCCGGTGAGGCTGAGTGAGAGAGTGTGGGAGAGGGTAAGTGTCAGGTATGGTGAGGGGGCTAGGAAAAGAGAGAACGGTTACAGGGATTCTGTAGGGATCAGACGAAACCATCGGAATATGACTTCCTATATGTTCTTCAACTTCCCGGAAGGGTGGGAAGTATCTCAACTATGGCATATGTTCAAGAGATTCGGTGACGTCGGGGATATCTACATGGCAAGGAAGAGGACACGTAAAGACAATAAATTTGGGTTTGTTAGGTTTAGAAATGTGAGCAATGTCGAAGAGCCAAAGAGAAGGCTAAACGAGATATGGATAGGAACGTACAAACTACATGCATTCTTGGCTAAATCGGAGGGTTACAGTGGGCAGAAGAACGAGTATGGGCAGAAGCAGGTACATAGGAAGGAATATGTGGGAAACACATGTGCAAGTATTAATCGTACATACAGTGAGGTGGTAAAAGGAAAACAAAATATGGCATCACCTGCAAATGGGGGAGGAACAGTGAAGGATGAGGTGTTATTTCAATGGAAATCGGATGAAGTATCCAAAGTAGCACTGAGGAGAAGTCTAATCGACCATGTTACAGCACTCGAAAATGTTGAAGTGATCAGGGCACTATGCAAGTCAGAAGAGCTAGTAGACTGTTCAGTTAAACTATAGGGGGAAGAAATATCCTATTGGCATTCGAAAAGGAGGAGACTATGGTAAATGTATTAGGAAACAAAAAGCATGGAATGCATCAATGGGTGAAGGACTTAAGAAGATGGTCGGAGGGTTTTTGCTCGTCGAAACGGGTAGTTTGGCTGCGAGTCCACGACGTACCATTGCATGCATGGAACCAGGAGGTTTTTTCCAATATTGCAAAGAAATGGGGTAAAGTCATTAAGGTAGCGAACTATGATTGGGAGAGCTGCGGTAATTTGGAGTTCGGAAAAATTCTGGTAGCCACGTCCATTCGGAGTACAATCGATAATCTCAACAACATTAAAATTGATGAATTGTTTTATAGGGTTAGTATAAAGGAAGAGGAGATTGACGTGGTGGATCAATTAGTTGAAGAAGATAAAATAGACGATTGGGAGGAGGATGAGTCATCCATCCCATTGGAATGGTCGGAGGAGATCGGAGAGGATGGCGAGTGGGTGGATGAGAGCTGGGTAGAAGGGAAGAGGGTGGAGCATGAGGATCAGGAGATTAATGGCAAGAGTAATAGAGAAGACCTCAACCTAATTCCAATGTCGAAGTCAAAGAAAACGACGGTGGAGAGGAAGCTCCGGTTCAAACGCCGAAGAAGGAAGTGACCGACGGCGAGGCCTCCCGGAATACGGTAGTTGAAGAGTCGGTCATGGGAACACAGATTCCGATGGCGGCTACAGTTAATAGGGTGTTGGAAAAAGAAGCAGATTCAAATCCAGATGGTCTGCAGGAGCGAAGTGGGCCTCTAAATCCAAAAAACAAATTAACGGGCCAAATGCAGGAGATGGCTGGGCCTGCCCCAGGTAGATGATAATTACCAGGTCCAAAACGTTTCTCTAAAGGACCCAAATCCCAGGCCCAGTGTGGAGGATAAGGAAATAAATAATTTGAGCCCACAAAAGGTTGAAGGTGACATCTTTGTTAAAAAATTAAAAGGCAGCGAGGAAGGGGCAGTAGGTGTGAAGGGAAGGAATGGTGATATAGATTGCACATCAAAAACCAAATACAACAAGGGTGAATTGAGTGGAAAGGCGCGAGGGGGAGACGGTGAAAAACAAAATCGAAGAAGGTAGAAGCGAGAAATTTGGGTCGGGGCAAGATGGGTTTTCATCTAATCAAACAAATGGCACGTTCGAACAAGCAAAAAAGTGGGCAGAAGAAAAATACGATGTGTGGAGAAGCGATCGGGCTAATCAAAAAAAAAGGAAGACAACGTCGGGAAGTACGGACATCCAGAAATCGATAACAAATGAGATGAAGAGTGCGGATTGCTCAGAAATGCGATCGACTTCGGGACGAAATTGGGTCTCGTTTGGGAAAGCAACAACGAAGGGAAGAAGAATGGTGGGGCAGGAGTTAGCGTACGATGAAGGTAAGTTGTTTGTTCACAGGGTCGGTTTGATTATATGTATGAAGATTGTTTCAATCAACAGTACAGGACTAGGAGGAATCAATAAAAGAAAATGGATCTGAAGTTTTTGTTCTAAAGAAAAGTAGATGCCATTGGGATACAAGAAACCAAACTTAAAAAATGGGACGAAAGACAAGTAGCGGTTTTGTGAGGGTACGACGACTTTGATTTTGTGCAATCCGAATTTGTCGGTAATTCGGGTGGCCTTTTATTAATTTGGGTCAGAAACGAATTTTCTTGTGAATACTATATTATGGGAAAAAGCTTCGTGGTTGCGGTTGGAAATTGGAGAGGAAAAAGGCGACAAGTGGGATTGGTGAATGTATACGGTCCTAGAGAACCCAATGAGAGGATGGAGGTTTGGAAACAAATAGAATTGCTTTGTGAGAAGGAGGAGATTATGAGATGCATATTTGGAGATTTTAACGAGGTGAGAGGTAGACATGAACACCTAAATTCTATCACTAACGAAAAGGGAGCGGAGGAATTTAACTCATTCATCCCGAACAACCGGTTGATAGAGGTGCCGTTGGGGGGTCAAAAATTTACGCGCATGAGTGACGACGAGTTGAAATATAGTAAATTGGATAGGTTTCTTGTGTCCAATGAATTCTTCGAGGTTTGGGATCACTTGGGGGCAAAAGCACTTGAAAGGGTATGGTCGGATCATTTTCCGATAATGTTATCGGATAACAAGCTAGACTTTGGACTTAAGTCGTTCAAAGTGTTCGATACATGGCTAGAAGGAGCGGAAATAGAAGCGATGATCAAAGAAGTTTGGAGTACACCCGTAACTTCAAGGAGCCCGGTTTGTGTCTTTAGAGACAAGTTGAAAAACGTGAAATTGGATTTAAAAAAGTTGAGCATGGAAAAATTCAGAAAGCTAGAGGGCGAGATCAAAAGGAACAAAGAAGAGGTACGTAAACTGGAATCCGAAGTCGAGAGGAGACAGTTTGATGCTAGTGAAAGAGAAAGGTGGGCCGAATGCAGCAAGAATTGGTTGGAAGGGGAGCGGAAAAAATTGGAAATTGAAAGCCAAAAGGCGAAAATCAAGTGGGCTAAGGAGGGGGACGAAAACTCCAAACTTTTTCATGCGGCAATTAGGAAAAGGGTGAGAATGAACGGAATCCGGGGTTTGGACATCAATGCCAGTTAGACAGAGGAACCGGAGAAAATTAAAGAGGCAGTGTTCGGATTTTTAAAAATAAATTTGCTTCCAACAAAACCAATGGGCCGAGTTTAAAAAGCGATAAATTCAAAAAGTTGAAGGTGGAAGAAGCCGACAATCTTGAAAGACCTTTCACGGAGGAAGAAGTTTGAGAGGCAATTAAATTGTGTGGAAGCAAAAAATCCCCGGGTCCGGATGGGATAACCTTCTCCTTCATTAAGAAGTTTTGGGAAACCATAAAAAGGGATCTCATGGTAGCGCTAATGTATTTTTAGGAGGTGGGAGAAATAAAAGGTGGGTGTAATGCATCCTTCTTGACGCTTATTCCCAAGAATCCTAACCCAGTCGGTCTTGGTGAATTTAGGCCGATTAGCCTTATTGGGGTGTTCTATAAGATTCTTGCAAAAGTTTTGGCGGAAAGAGTGAAAAAGGTGATGGGAAGTATCATTGGGGAAACACAATCGGCCTTTCTAAAAGGTAGATTCATTCTCGACGGCGTTTTAATAGCAAATAACGTGGTAGACGACATTCGACGTTCGAAAAGAAAAGGTATGGTGTTTAAGGTAGATTTCGAGAAAGCATACGATACTGTGGACTGGGGATTCTTATTGGACACTTTAAAGTCCATGGGTTTTGGATCTAAATGGTGCTTGTGGATTAAGCCTTGCTTAGAATCGGCGTCGGTGTCAGTGTTGGTAAACGGCTCACCGACAAAAGAGTTCAAAATGGAGAGAGGGTTAAGGCAAGGTGACCCACTTGCCCCGTTCCTTTTTTTGGTCGTAGCGGAGAGCTTGAACATTATGATGATGGAAGGACGTGAAAAAGGATTGTTTGAAGGTGTAACGGTCGGAAAAAACGAGCTATTGGTGACGCATCTCCAATATGCCGACGATGTAGTATTCTTCGGCAAATGGAGTTTATCGAACTTAAAAAATCTCACAAAGTTTCTCCAATTCTTCCATGCGGTATCGGGGTTGAAAATCATGGGCTAGAGGTTTGGGTTGCGGGCATGGATCATTGCCTTGATCGTATCTTGGCTTACCGGTTGGATCAAAGATGTCCAAAATTGGCAATTGGAAGGTTGTAGTAGAAAAGGTGAAGAATAAATTGGCCGATTAGAAAGCAAGACTAATTTCATTTGGAGGTAAATTGTCGTTGGTTAAGTCGGTTCTTGGGTCATTATCCTTGTATTATTTCTCTCTTTTTAGAGCCCCGAGAGGAGTGATTCGAGAGTTAGAGCGAGTGAGGAGTGCAATTTTTTAGGGTGGGGGAAAGGGTCTAATTCCACAAGGGCCATGTCGTGGGTAAAGTGGGAGGTAGTGTTGACAGATTTGAAACTCGGAGGGTTGGGTGTGGGGAGCTTACAAGCTTCCAATTGGGCTTTATTGGTGAAATGGTGGTGGCGGTTTGGGAGTGAAAAGGAAGCTCTTTGGGTAAAAGTGATCAAAAGCATTTACGGTGATGGGGGGGCTAAAAGGGGAGGCAGGTAGAAATATGGGGAAGGCGTCGGTGTGGTCGAATATCGATAGAGTAGGTCAAGAGCTAGATAAAAAGGGTCTTGAGTTTTTGACTTCATTTGGGGTTGAGGTAGGCATTGGTAATGAGATGAAAGTGTGGTCGGATAGATGGTTAGGCGGGTTGGAGTTGGGGAAGTCATATAAAAGGCTTTTCCAACTTGAGACTAATAAGGAAGCCAAAATATCCGAAAGAGGGAGGTAGGTCGGGGAGGAGTGGGAATGGTGTTGGGGGTGGAGGAGGGAGCCTAGGGGGAGAGAGGTAGGAGAGTTGGAGAACCTTTGTAATATCCTACAAGGGTGGAAACCGAGGAGGGTCGGGAGTGATCGAATGAAGTGGGTCTTGGGAGAGAAGGGTTTATTCTCGTCGCAGAAATTAAAATCATTAGTAGAAGAGAAGGAGGTGGGTAGAGGTACGGTGCTGGTGGAAACATGGTGGTTAAAGGTGGTTCCGAAAAAGATCGCCATCTTCGTTTGGAGATTGAGATTAGGTCGTATCCCATGTAGAGTAGTAATTGATAATATGAGGATGGATATTCCATCCGTGTTATGTCCTAGGTGCGAGAAGGAAATGGAGTCGATTGATCACGCGTTGGTCACGTGCGAAAAGGTGCACAAGTTTTGGCAAAAGGTGTTTCGATGGTGGAGATTTGATAAATCAAGTTTTACCTCGATTAATGATGTGTTAGTGCAGCCAATTTCTGCAGGTGGTAACGGATTCCAACCTAATTATTGGACAAATATGGTCTGGACATTCCTCTACTTAATTTGGGGGCACCAGAACAAAATCGTCTTTAAAGGAGATAAAAAGCGACTGGAAGATTTGTTTCTGGAATTCCAAAGAATGAGCTTCGAATGGATTGAGAGACGGAGTTGGAACAGAAAGTCGACTGACAAGTTTGGCTTTCCGAACCGGAAAGTCTATTAAGCGTGTAATCATCGTGGCAGAAGGTTCAGTGCGGATGGAATGGTGTTCGTGGATGTGCAATTGTTCGTGGAATCGGTCCCTGATGAGTTCGTGAAGCTGATGTACAGTAGGGGCTGTATGGAGAGCTCTTTGAATCAGTTGGGTATTGTCTCCTGTTTGGATAAAGCTAGGCTGGTTGGAACTGTTCCCAAGTGTTCGTGATCAGGTTTTGGGTCGATGGGGGGCTGTCTCCATTAAGCCAGTCTGTCGTTTCGATGGGGGGCTGTCTCCATTAAGCCATTTTGGGTTGGTTGAGGGGCTGCTCTAGTTTCTTGCTGCTGCTGCTTGGGGATCTTCTGTGTAGTGCTCGGTTTAACGTATATTCCGTTCTGTTGTGGTCGCGTTTTGTTTGGTTGGCTAGTTGTTTGTTTCCTATTGTATATTTGTACATTTGTATATTTGGTAATAAAGTTGATTGCCTTTCAAAAAAATATATATATGCAGGGGCGGCCCTGGGGTGTGCCGGTGGTGCCGCCACACGGGGCCTCCGATTTTTTTTACTATTATATTATATATATAGCAGAAAATGAATTTTATAACGTAAATGATGTTGTGGAGCCGCTGGTTAGCGCGTCGTCTCTACACACTCCAGCCCCCCACCGTCTGCATTAGTTATTCCTTATTACTGAAAAGGCTTTTGAGTTATGGCTTGTCCTTCTATGACTGCAGTTGGCGTGTACTTCTATGAGTGCAGTTTTTCCTAATTGTAAAAGGTGATAAAACCTAATTAAAATTCAAATGGCTTTTAGTTTCCTATTTTATTTATTAGTTTTTTAAATTCAAAAAAATGATAAAGATGGTAGTTCCATAATTTTAGCAATTTTTCCATTTTTTCAATTCTATTTTTTTATAGTCTCTTATTAGGGTTTTAAATTTTAGTTTTATCAATCTTTTAATTTTTATAATACGACCGTGTTTTATTGTTGTCTTCATCGATTCTCTCAATTTTTTCATTGTTTTAGTTCTTCCACTTTGCAAATTCTACAATTCCACTTCTATTCAGGTATTATATCAAACCTTATTACTTATCCAGTTTCATGTCTTGCATATAGAATTTTGCTGACTATCCCCATTACGGTTGCATCTGTTGAAAGAAGCTTTTCAAAACTAAAAATTTTGAAATCTTATTTGCGATCGACTATGTCTCAAGAGAGATTAAATGCTTTGGCTTTGATTTCAATTGAAAATGAGTTTATCGCAAATCTTGATTATGAAAGTATCATAGATGATTTTGCTTCCAAAAATGCTAGAAGATCCATGTTCAGAAAATAGTAACATCTAGTTGTTTTGTCATCATTTGAAAAATGTACGTAGTAGTACCAATTTATTATTGAAGAATGAAGAACCATTACGTTCACTATCAAGGTATTAATTTATTTATGTTTTATATTATACTTGTACTTGTTAAGTTTTTAATTAGCTTTTGGTACTAATTAACTCTCTATTCTTATTAACTTATTAAACATTGGAGATTTTCGAATTTCGAGCAGTAATTGGGAGATGTAAAGATCAATTTTATTTTTATTTGAATCTTATTTATAAACATTTTGTGCTTCAACACTTTAAGGATTTATTTTTTGAATTAAGTAATAAAAGATTTAATAAACAATACGACTAAAAAAACTATAGGGCCACATTTTTTTGTTCGCACGGGGCCTCTAAAATGTCAGGGCCGCCCTGTATATATGAAACAATTTGAATGGTATGAAACAACTTCATCAAAATAAAACATGAAATAATTTCATCAAGAAAACCTATAAAATCCAAAGTTTACACGAAAAAAAGTTTACAAAATAGTAGGCCTCTAAGTTAATATGTCGATAAACATTTATCCAACTAAAGGTTTGATAAACTAATACGAATTTGTTAGACATAACAATATGAAGCCAAACTGCCAAAATAAGGTCATTAGGTCACCAACCACGTTATTACTAGCTGCAAAAGAAAATAGCTTAAATTAACAAATATTATAATATAAAAAATACTTGATGTTAAAATTATGTTTTGTGGAAAGACATGTATACCCCTAAGCCGGAATAATTTACACTTTTACAGCAAATTTTTGAAGGAGGTAAAGGTAAATTAAGTTTGAGGGTGGCGAGCATCCTGGGAGTCACGTGACAGGGTTCACGACACGAACAACTAGGTGATAAAATATTCATCATGTGTTGACTCGCTAGTCGTTGAGGTTAGATAATTTGACGATTGTCCCGCCATGAACCCACTCTTGTTTTCGTGTCACAATTAGGCTTGTAAACGAACCGAACGAACACGAACGGAGGCTTGTTCGTGTTTGTTCGTTTAACTTAGCCGAACAAATGAACGAACACGAATGGTAAACGAACAAAATCTTAGGTGTTCGTGTTCGTTTGTTTAAGAAATGGGTGTGTTCGTGTTCGTTCGTTTAAGTGCTAAACGAACGTAAACGCACATAAACGAACGGACGAACATAAATGAACAACCTTAAACGAACAAACATAAATGAACAGCCTTAAATGAACAAGCATAAACAAACGAACAATGGTAGGGATGTAAACTAGGTTAAAAAGGCCCACATATAAGTCCTAAATTAAGTAATGAAGGCCCAAAATATAATTCCCAAATTAAGTTAAGAATGTCCAACATCTAATATACATTTGTTTTATTTTAATTACACATATGAATATTTATATATAAATTTTATAATATAAAATATAAACGAACATAAATAAACGAACATAAATGAACGAACGTTCACGAACGTAAATGAACGAACGAGACATTTGTCCATGTTCGTTTGTTTAACTAAACGAACAAAAAAACATGTTCATGTTCGTTCATTTATTAAATAAACGAACATAAACGAACTTCCCGCCGAACGGTTCACGAACGATTCGGTGAACGTTCAGTTCGTTTACAAGCCTAGTCACAATCACTACAAAAAAAATTGAAATTTCCGACGGCCAAATCCGTCGGTAATCCGTCGGTAAACGGCTAAATCCGTCGGTAATCCGTCGGTAATCGTCGTCGGAAATAACCTGGTCGGTAATTAATTTACCGACGGATCACCGACGGAATTTACCGACGGATTACCGACGGCCAAGATTACCGACGGATCACCGACGGATCACCGACGCCGGCTTATACCGACGGATTACCGACGGTCCTCCTTTACCGACGGATTACCGACGGTCCTTTTTACCGACGGATTAGCGACGGTCCTCTTTACCGACGGATTACCGACGGATTTGGCCGTCGGTAAATTTATTTAAACTAAATTAAATCTAAATGAATTAAAATATTAAATTATATTTTGTAAAAATTACCGACGGCAAATCCGTCGGTAATCCGTCGGTAATATTTATTTTAATTAAAAAAAATTAATTAAAAATACAGAACAAACTGCACAAAAAACCTGTATTTAATTCCTGGGCAAAAACTATTACAAAATACTATTGTATTTAATAAATATCATATCCGTAAACAAATTACAATTTATCCCAAATACAAAACAAACTAAACTGAGGGGGGAGCGGGGGAACTTCCAAACTGCATCATAAAGGCTTCAAACTTTTTCACTTTCTCCTCCAATTCTTTCCTTGCTTCTCGGTCTTGTTTCGCTTCCTCCTCCATTTTGAGTCTCGCTTCTTTTTCTTGTCGTACCTCCTCTCTAAGTGCATCCCACTAAAATTCAACATTTGATAAACATAAAACAAATGTTAGACGACATTTGACAAACGTATAACTATTACACATTTGACAAGAATACATACCTCCTCGTCGTGATGAGAGCTCCCACTTGTGGCGGCACCTGAATTACCGGACATAGCATATTCGGGATCCTGAGTCCCGAATCCAAAATAGCGTCCCTTACGTCGTCCCCCGACACTACGCTTCCCTAAGTCTGAGTCATTGGGTGGAACGGCGTCGGGAGGTAAATCGGGGTACTCCTCCGCTCTAATATGTCCGTAGGTATCCTATGGTTTTACAAAAATAATGTGTTAACATATATAGAAAATTCGGCAGCATTTCGACTGTAATTTGAGCATATCCATTATATGTGTAGTATCAAAACAATCCTATCGTCCACCCAACAATGGCAGCCCAAACTAAATGAATTAAATTACACAACTCTATAACAAAGTTTGCTATCTCTTCTTTCTATCTTGTAAAACAAAACAAATATATATACATAAGCAATACATGTCCAGACATACAAACATTCATACGTATATAGACATGTACGCATACACATACTCTTATAGGCAATTGCCGATACATATGCCACTTATATACACGTATACATATATAGAAAAACAATCTACCACTATAATGGAACTTACCGCAACGTCAGCTGCTTTTGGGTATGAGTAGATCGGAGGATCCGTGGACGGACCGGTCGCACCCGGTATAAGCTTCCGGTTAGTGCAGTGCAACCTCTCATAGACCTCCCCACCAGTAGGCTCACGACCCCAAGCCTCTCTCTACAATAGACAACTTCAAATGTCAGTAGATAACAAAGTCATGTATATATACATATATAGGTTTATATTCATCAACTATATACATTTAGTGTAGTGGATAATAAATTACCATGCGGTCCCGATGCATAGCAGTAGTAATGGATCCGCCACAGTGACTCGATGTCTTCCCTTGATATTTGGTATTACGATTGGACGTATTAGCCTTAGATGAACGCCTGAACTCGTCCTTGTTCCATGCCTGTTAAAAAGTAGACATAAATCAAATTGTACAACCAGATTAAAATATTCAACAACGCTAATATTCAACAACGCTTACCCGGTCAATCATTTGGACCCAATACTTGTTCATTATCCACTCAGGGGGGTATGGGATAAGCATCCGATAGTCATAATTATCGAACTCTATACCCTCGATAGCTAGTAGTTGACCGGCGGCATACTGACGGGCATCACACATCAAATCTGAATACCGGCTCCTCACGGCACGCCGTATGGCAAGTAGAATGTCGGCGTCCATATGAGGCGGCCAACTATAAAGCAACTGCATACACATTGTTTCGATTAAGTAAAATAAATTAAAACAAGTAGTTTAATGGACTAAAATACAAACCCGGACACGATCCAACATCATCGTGAAGTATGAATCAGGGACATCCTTATAGTGAGCCCATGGACCGGCGAACGTGGTCCGAAAGATTTTCAAGACCCCCCGACGAACCTCCGTTTTCTTAAACCTTCACAATTGCAAAATATACAATACAAAAAACATTAGAACCAGTTTATTATGTACTAGGATTAAACATATACCAAATCTACTTACACGCCAGCTGTAGTCAACTCGATCAGCGGTCTCGTACCCTGAGACCGAGGCATCTCGGATGAAATACTGATGCCTCTAACCCTCGAATGAGATCCAGGTGACGGCGTCGCAACCACGTCATCCGCAACCTGGTCTAGTCCGTCAGAATCGTCTATCGACATGTCACCACGCCCTGCGGAGTTGGTACTCCCCACTCTACTTCTACCCCCTTTACCTCGAGTAGGGCGTGCCGACATCTAAATATATAAGAATGGTTCGAACACACTAGTTGTCAATGTTTGAATTTGGAGACACGAAGATGTAATACATAAATCATAAAACACACTAGTCATCGAACGAATTTGCAAACACAAAGGATACAAGCGTACAACTTATAAAGATATAATTATTATGAAATAATGTCTAGATAACTAAGACATGCTAGTGATCAGACGAGTGATCAGATAACATAGGTTCGTTTTCGCTATCTGAATCGTCGTCCACATCTTCAAATTCTTCTTCGTCGTCGCTAGATTCATGACCGGGTGCATCTTCGTCGTCGCTAGATTCGTGATCGGGTGCATCTTCGTTATGTGTGGCGACTACGGTGACCTCCCCTGTGACAAGACGGACAGAATCGAGATCCTCATTTACCTCTGTGTTTGTATTATGAGTTACCCGTTCGTTGATTTGAAAGAATGGTTCTTCGTCCGCGTTATCATCATCCAAGACATCAATAGCCCTTTCTGCAACTTCATATATTGCACGAGCTTTGGTCTTCACAACAGCCCACCAGTCCTTTAAATCCTTAGTGTCTGAAGGATACGGTGTGTAGTACACTTGTTCCGCCTGTGATGCTAGAACGTAATAGTCGTCACCTCCGAGTCTGGACTTGTATTTGATATCAATCAACCCATGTTTAGGATCGACTCTAACCCCCCTTGGGCTATCAAACCAGGTACACTTGAACATAACTACAACGCAATGGCCTACACCGTAATATTCCACCTCTAACACTTCGTCCAACAATCCGTAATAGTCGGTCTCAGAGTCGTCATAACAAGATCCTCTAACACATACACCACTATTATGTGTCACACGCCCAGCAGCATGTGTTACCGTATGGAACTTGTATCCATTGACGAAGTATCCCTTATGCGACAAAGCATATCGGCCCGGTCCACGTGCTAGGGATTTCAAATGATCGGTGAAGTCGGTTGATCCGAACATGACCTATAAATAACAAATAAGATATTAAAAACACATGTATAACATTACATGCGTAAATTTCATATTTGTATACTCACGTGTTGTTCAAACCATGTAGAAAACCTTTCATCTCGAGCTTTATCTCGTGCAGCCTCATCAAGATGAGGTTCTGTTTGTCGTATCCATGCATCAAAGGTCCACCGGAAAGGCTCAACTTCTTTGCAATTCAACAGCACATACGTGTGGATCTTGTGAATTTCGGCGGGAGTCAAAACGGCCTTTTTTCCGCCCTTCTCGAATAATCTACGGGAAGGAACCTTGAATATGCTCAATCGATCGTCTACTTCGGAAGAAGTAGGAATATCGGGGGCAAAGTTTCTTGACTCTCGATTATGTCGAGTTTCTATCTGCGGATCAAAATACAGAGAGCAGTAGGTGGAGAGTTCATTTACTAGATAGGACTCAACGATAGACCCCTCCACCCTTGCTTTGTTTCTAACGGTTCTCTTCAACGACCCAAGCTTCCTAAACAACGATTGAAAATACATGTTAATAAATAAATGAGTGATAACCAAAATTTAATGAAAAGTGTTTGAATGAAAGGTTCATCTACCTCTCATAAAGATACATCCACCTATATTGGACCGGCCCACCATTTATGGCCTCTCGTGTCAGATGTATCACTAAATGTTCCATGGAATCAAAGAATCCGGGCGGGAAGACTTTTTCCAACTTACAAATTGTTTGAACGATACTCGTTTGCAATGGAATCAAGTCTTCTAAGTGTAACACCCTTGAGCATATTGCACGAAAGAATGTGCACAACTCCGTTATCGCATCCCATATCGGAGTCGGTATCATCCCTCGTAAAGCAATAGGGAGCAATCGTTGGATAAACACATGACAATCATGACTCTTGAAGCTATAAAAGCTATAGTCTGCAATGTTTACACACCCCCCAATATTTGAAGCATACCCGTCCAGAAACTTCAGCGTCTTCAACCATTTACATACTTTTATTACCTGTTGTTTGCTCAAAGTGTACGATGCCTTCGGTTTCACTACTTTATTGCCTGACGTGGCAATGCACAAATCCGGTCGATTGCAATAAATCTCTACATCCCTCCTTGCTTTTATATTGTCTTTAGTTTTCGACGTGTCCATGAGAGTGTTAAAGAGATTCTCAAAAACGTTCTTCTCAATGTGCATGACATCCAGGTTGTGTCGAATTAACAATGTCTTCCAATATGGCAACTCCCAAAAAATGCTTCTCTTCACCCAATTATGAGTGATTCCGAAGCCGCTAATTTTTCTATTGGTCGATCGGAACGGGGAGCCCTCATAAACAGTTGGAAGATAACGAACATGCTCCCATATTTCTTGACCGGTTAACTCGGGTGGTGGACCGGCTAACACCGTAGATCCGTCCTTGAATCCTTTTCGATCACGTCGGAAGGGGTGCGTAGTAGGTAACCATCTTCGATGAGAGTCAAACCAACATGATTTTCCTCCATTTTTTAACTGAAACGAATCGACTACGCCCATGCAGTACGGGCACGCTAACTTGCCATGCGTACTCCAACCCGACAACATTGCATAGACAGGGAAGTCGCTGACGGTCCATAGTAGTATAGCCCTCATCTCAAAATTATTCTTACGATGAGCATCATACGTAAGAGCGCCCTCGATATACAACATCTTAAGATCATCTATTAGCGGCCTAAGAAACACATCTAAATTCTGGCCAGGGCTCTTTCTACCAGGAATGACCAAAGCAAGTTTAACATATGAATCTTTCAAACTCATCCACGGAGGTAAATTGTAGATGGTAAGAAAGACCGGTCATAGTGAATAAGGATTCGAATTAGAATTATTCGGGTTGAAACCGTCGGTGCATAAGCCAAGACGCACATTACGGGGCTCAGAAGCAAAATCAGGATCCACCGTGTCAAAATGTTTCCAAGCCGCACCATCACTGGGATGTACCATCACATTCGGTTTTGTCTGATGATCCTTGTGCCAAGTCATCTCTTTAGACGTCTTCTTTGACATGTACAATCTTTGAAGTCTAGGAACAATAGGCAAGTACGTCAACACCAAGTTTGGGACCTTGCTTCGTCCACTAATCTTGTAACGGCTTTCATTGCAATACAGACAATGGGTCAACTCAGAATCAAGCTTGTAAAATAGCATGCAATGGTTTTTGCAAGCGTCGATCTTTACTTTTGGTAGAGCAAGCTTTTTCAAACTCTTCTTCGTCTCGTAGAAGTTACCGGGTAGTTTGTCACCCTCGGGTAGCATCTCTTTAATTACGGGAACAATTCGGTTATAAGTCGTCTCGGGTACATTACATTCTGCCTTCCAATTCAACAATCTCGTCGCAGCTCCTAATTTCGAGTAATTTGGACACCCATCCCATAAAGGTTCGTCAGCAGCTTGTAACATGTTAAAAAACCCTTGTGCAGACGGATTAGGGGATTCTTCTTCCCATGTCATGCCATCATGTATCATGTGATCGTTCACCATTTCAACATAACCTTCATTGTGATTTACCACCGGAGCAGTAGAAGATTGACCCACGTCTTGATCAGGTGCATAGTAAAAGGTTTCACCATGTCCCCACCATATGGTATAATCAGGCATGAAACCGTGCTTCATCAAATGCAACCTCACCTCATCTCTTTCTTTAAAGCGTGAGTTTTCACACTTTTTACAAGGGCATCTGATACGAAGCACTATCCCATTACGCGTAGGTTTCTTGTCGACCGTCCCTACATTGGCGTAGGCATAGTCCAAAAAACTGTCCATCGCAACAATATAATCGACCCTAAGAAACCCCTGACGGTCATTCTTTTTATACATCCATCCTCTATTTGTCGACATATTCAATAACTACAACAAGGAAAGAAGTAGTTAGTCGAACCGTAGGTGTAATAGTTTGCCTATTTGAAAGTCAAACCGTAGGTCTAGAAGAGTTTTGGATGACTTTAAAACCCTACGTGTAATGGTTTGACTATTGAAAAGTCAAACCGTAGGTGTCAATGAAGTTAGAAGTCTATTGAATGACTTGAAAGCACTAATGTAATGGTTTACATACATATATAGACACGTCTATTGAATATATATGCACATCTAAAATTGTCCAAACTATATATACATATATACATACCTACTTTACTAGGAGATGCCTTAAGGGTGCGTTTGGTACGCAGACAGGACATGACAGAACAGAACATGACAGGACAGAACAAGTGTTCAGCGTTTGGTAAGACAAGATTGGACTGAACAGGACTGGCTAAATGACCAATTTGCCCTTAGTGAACTATTTAGTGTTTTTTCCACCAAATAATGAATCTAAATTGAAACTAATTTACTTCATATAACTTATTTCTCAAAACATAAAACTTATTTACATGATTTGGTTATATAAAGCTAACTTACATTGCATCACATATCTATTTTGACCACAAAGCAACAGTATTGTTGTTTTGAGTTTTGACCATCAGAAACAATGCCTACTTTAAATTGAAACAATTATCAATGCAAGATGCCATAAAACAGCAAATTTAACCTGCTACAAACCCACATCCAAAATCCAGGTTAATAGACCAAAGTTGTTGGGTTACAGAGAATTTACAGGTAAATACAAGCAAATACAATGGAAATTAAACAACGGTAATGTATCAAAAATCATGAAACCAAATTAAATGAGTGTCTAGTACATCAACAATCAGGAAAACACCTTTTTCTGTCTAAAACCTCCATCACGATTCACCATTTTCAATATATATATGCATACCTACTTTACATATATATACCTATATATACATATATACCTATATATACATATATACATACCTACTTTACATACATACCGAAGGCAGCAGGTGAATGGTGGGTGGCCAGATTCAAACCCCAGGTGTAGAAAATCAATTTTATCTCCCTTTGGAATTGAATTAATTTGCTCAAGATTTAACACACTGGGAAATTTGTCATTCCAGGTACATTTGTCTCATGTAAATGGATAAAAATGTATTGTTGTTTCTTTCTTTTCTGAATCAACCATATGAATGACAAAATTGACCATTTTACCCCGCAATAAACTAAACATCATCTAACAAATTGTTGTTAACATTATGTTAATATAATGGTATTATGAAACAATTAACATCAAAATTTGTCTTTGAGCTTTCATTTATTATCAGTTTATCACAAAACTAACAAGTCAACCCCCAACACCAAATATATCTTTGAGCCAACACCAAATATATCATATTACAAAACAATCTGCAAGTCTGCAAACAATTCACTCTGTACATGATCATAAGTATAAAAATTGCAGGAAACCCTAAATCAAATCACAAAATCAAGGGAACAATAACAAACAGTAGATATATAACATGCCTGACTGTTTAGAAATTTTTAAGAACCCTGCCAAACAATGATGGGTTCAAACAGCACCACAACAACAGCACCACAACAACAGATTGTTTAGAAATTTGTAAGAACCCTTTTCTAAAATGAAAAAATTAAACTCACAGTGGTGGGTTCGAGAGATAGAGAGAGAAAGTCGTGGTGGTGGATGTTGATGGCAATGGCGACGGCGGCTGGTGGTGGCTCTCGATGGCGACGCTCGGCTGGTGGTGGTGGATGTTGATGGCAATGGCGATGGCGGCTGGTGGTGGCTCTCGACGGCGACGGCTGGTGTGGCTCTTGATCGCTCGACGGCTGGTGTGGCTCTCGACGGCGACGGCGACGGATGGTGTGGCTCTCGACGGCGACGGCGACGGCTGGTGTGGCTCTCGACGGCGACGACTGCTTCTTCTCAGTTAGGGATTTTGAGCGAGAGGGAAAGAGTTGGGGAAATGAGCGAGAGGGAAAGAATTTTGGGGAAAACGATCGAGAGGGAACTAACGAGCCTAACATCACATATAAAAAACATTTAGTTAAATAAAATATATGGAAATGATATAATTTTTTATTAATAAACATAGATAAATATCCTTTTTTCTTGCATTAATAAAAAAACGATAAATTTTTTAAACAATGACTTAAAATAGAAAAAAGTTTTTTTTTTATTATTGTAGACGGATTTACAGATAAATATTGAAATAAATTGCATAAATTTTTTAAAAATGTTCAATAATTAACTTTTATAAAGATATCAACAAGACCTTTTTAATGATATAATTTACATAATGAAATATGTATTTTTAATATATTTGTTAGAAACAAATATTAATAATTATTTAATATAATAAGGGTATAAAATGAGAAGGATAGTAAAAACAAAAAAGAAAAAAGAAAACCATGAGAACTAAAATTGTAGTTTACTATATACTCTTATAAAAAAGGACAAAGTTAACTAAATGGACTACAATACCATTAAGTTAACTAACCATTCTAATTAAAGTTAGTCACATGGACTAAATGTGAAACAAATTAATAACCATAGTGACTAAATGTGAAACAAATTAATAACCATAGTGACTTATTACGTGATTGTATGTATGTGGTGTACTACATATATGCATGTCGTATGTATTGGGTTCTATAAGATCACTAAGGCCCATGTAGCTTATTAAGAACCACTAAAGCCTATTAAGAACCATCATAGTCCAACAAGACCTTTATGACTTAATAAGGCCAAATAACACTTATTATGTGTTTGTATGTATGTATATACTGCATATATGCATGTGGTGTGTATTGGGCTCTATAAGATCACTAAGTGAAATTTATCGGGCTTTTATGGGTTACAATGACTCTTAATGAACTATTAGGCCTTTAAAGCCCAATAGAACCCTTTAAAGCCCGATAGATTCTTTAAAGCCTAATAAAATCGCTTAAATTCAGATAGAATTGATTAAAACTCAATAAAACCCTTTATGGCTTATTACATGTTTGTATACAAAGTGTGTACTGTATATATGCATGTGGGGTCTATTGGGGTTGATAAAACCACTAAGACCCACTATAGGTTAATAAGACCCAATGAGATCCATTATAACACAATAAGATACTTTATTGCTTATTATGACCTGCTAACACCAACGGTGACTTATTGTCTAGCTGTATGTACACAATTACCAAACAACACACATATTGTATGTTATCTATACATTCGTATATACATGTGTACCTATACTATCATACTTGTACATATACATCCACACATACATGTATATACATGCAAACATTCATACACATATACATGCAAACATTCATAAACATATAGACAATACACATGACACATAAATTAACATATATGTATTGTATATACATATGTGTACATCATCCACTTGTACATACACACATGCATGTATACACATACAAACATTTATACATATATACACATATGGACTTAGTGTAGTGAATGGCGTTGAACCATAATAGGCTTCAGTGACTTTTAAAGAACTTGATTGGGACTTGATGGTTCTATTGGTTTAGTAGTCGTTCAAGAATTGTATCACGTCTCTTACTGAACTATAACGGGTCTTAATGTGCATAAGTGACTTTTACTTAACTATGTTGGGCATTCATGGGTTTTAGTGGCTCTTAATGAACTTGATTGGGCCTTGGTGGGCTTCAATATCTCTTGATGAATTGTTATTGCACTTGTTGGGTCATATTTGACTCTTTGTGTATCGGTAATCAAATTAGAACCATAAAAAATCGTTATAAATTCGCGAGAACTGAAACGGTATATGTATACTTTTTAAACATATATTTGTGTTTACACATAGAGATACACACATATATGTATATACATACAAACATTCATACATATATACATCGACGGTCAATTTAATATATTTTTTTTAAAAATAATGTAATTATTTACCGACGGATTACCGACGGATTAGTTAATAAAATAAATAAAAATAAAAATTAAATAATCCGTCGGTAATCCGTCGGTAATTACCGACGGATTATTTAATTAAAAAAATCAAAAATAAAAATTAAATAATCCGTCGGTAATCCGTCGGTAATTACCGACGGATTACCGACGGATTAGTTAATAAAATAAATAAAAATAAAAATTAAATAATCCGTCGGTAATCCGTCGGTAATTACCGACGGATTACCGACGGGTATTTATCTAGTTATTTTTTTAATTTTTTTAAATGAAATCCGTCGGTAATCCGTCGGTAATTACCGACGGTTTGTATCCGTCGGTAATTTTCGTCGGAAATTTGAGTTTTTCTAGTAGTGAATCCCTTTCCTTTCCTATGGCCCTCCTTTATTTTAAAGATGTAAAAAATTAAAAATCTTTAGAAAAGAGAAATTAATTAAAATAGTTTTGGTTGACCAACTACTTAGTGAAATGTCCAAATTCTTCCGAATTTCATGGAAATACCCAAAATTTTCGTGTATGAACTGAATTTTTGGTCCATGAAATGGATGTTTTTGTCCGTAAAATTGATTTTTGTTCCGTGAAAACATCCATCCATTCACGGAGATGGATTTTTGCTTCCTCAAAATCAATTGATTGTTGTTTCCTCCATGAACATCCATCCGTGAAATGGATTTTTGCTTCCTCAAAATTGATATGTCCTTCAAGGACCAAAAATTTGATATGTGTTTCACGGACCAAAAACTTGATATGTGCTTCATGGACCAAAAATCCAATTCACAAAGGAATCCGTGATCACGGTTAGTTTCACGAATAAAATGGGTATTTTCGTGAAATTGGAGAGAGTTTGGGAATTTCACTGAGTAGTTGGTCAACTTAGGGTATTTTAATTAATTTCCCTAAAAAAATCCATTTTATTTTTAATAATTTTTTTATTTTAAAAACTATACAATCAATTATATTGTTAGAATATTTAATATATATAACTTATCTTTCTTCTAAACATTTAATTTAAAGCAATTTATTAGTAAAAGAAATAAAAAGCTATTGTTCTTATAAGTAATCATTTTTAGAGATGTATTTAAATTTAGAGATTTTTATCGTCTATCTTATATTCTCTTATTTTAAAGATGATTTTGAAGAATCTGTTGGAGCAAATTCTCAAGAATCTCTATTTTAAAAAACTATTGGAAGATGCTCTTATCCATTGCTGGAATATTTGACACTTATCTTCCTCCCCGTATAATATAAAACCTTTTAAGTCAATCTTCTTTTTCTTGTGTGTTTAATGAAATTACATAATTTAATTAAGGAAAGCTTAATTGATTATAATTTACTAGAAGTCTACTCGTGCAATGCAGCGTACTATATCTCAATTTTAATAATTTAATTTATTTTAATGTGTGGTTTTAAGAAAACGGTCATGTTTTTTTATAAATTTGTTTAACGAATGACGTTTTTTAGGAGTTCATGATTTACGGATTTGAAAGTGGTTAGAGATAACGATTAATTAATAAGAGTCCACGATTTAAGGATTTGAAGATTCTTAAAGATAAGTATTAATCAAGTAATTAATATTAAAAGTGGTATATAAAGATTCATTAGTTGTTTTTAAGAGATTTTAAGTAATTAACATTAAATTGCGGTACATGAAGCTTTAGGGATTGTATTTAATAATTTTTCATAAATGCTTATAATATAGTATAGAGTATAGACAGATATGAGATAACGAAGAACTTGTTTAGTTTTTTACAATTGTTCCTAAAATGAAAATATTTGAAACACTAAAGAGATGTATCGATGATTGCACCCTTTCAACATTTTACTTTTATCTCATGCATGTTTAAAATGCAAAACTTTGTAGGACTCTCACAGTTATTATTGTCTTGTTCACATTTGATGTAAATAAAGAAAGAAAACGAATAACACATTTTGGGTTCAACCAATAATGATTAGGATATATATAATGTTGTGTTCAACCAACAGTGATTAGAATATATATATATATATATATAGTTATATATTCATACAATATAAAGAAATATAAAATTTTATAGTAACTAAGAATAAATACATGTTGGTTAAAAAACAATTATTTTCTCTCTCTAGGAAACCCTCCAACCTCTCTCTAGAAAACCCTAATTTGCTTCTTCATCATCGGCCACCTCTCTCTCTTTTCCTCTTCACCTCAAGCGCTGCCACCACCATCTACATATCATCTCCACCACCACCTTGCCACCTCCGTTTTTTTCAGGCCTTGTGTGTGACTGTGAAGAGAGAGAGGGAGTGCCGCTGCCGCGCCGTCGGCCTCCGCCCGCTGAAACGAAACCGACGCTGCCCTACCGTCGCTGCCTGCCGCTTCCTGTCGCGCTGCCTGTCGCCGCCGCCTGCCGCCGTCGCCGGGTACTGGTTAGTGCTGCCGTCTTGCGCCGCTTCCGGTTCTTCGTCTCTTTGTGGCTCATAATCCCTTTGTGACTTTCTATATCCCTGTGTGGATCTTTTCCCTTGTGGCTTTTTAGTCTTTTGTTCCGGTCAAAGCAGATCCCAGGAAAACACAACAAGTAGAGTGGATTTTATCCACTTTCATCAAGGAGAAATTTCAAAGTGGCACCTTCCCACTTTTCTCTTACCTTCAGATCTACTTTTGCGAGAAAACCATGGAATCAGATGTTGATTTCCTTCAGTTGGAACGATTGGGGACTTATCCTAGCGGTGGATAGACGAGGTTACGAAGCGGCTTTTGAGTCACTTCCGTTATTGTCTTGTCTTTATCCTTTTGTTGTTTTTAAGTCCTTTCTCTTTGGTGTTCCTTGTTATGTAATGTTTCTTGTTTAATGAATGGTTTGTTCTGTTTCAAAAAAAAAGAATAAATACATACAACTGCTCGCTAAAAATAGAAACCAATAAATTATGTTTAAATCATTTGCAATTTTAAACATATGTACATAGGTCATAGGTGTACATTTAAACCAAAACTGTAAATATTTCGAGAATCGTGGAACCGATTTGTCATGATGAATAACATCAACAATCATAAATATCATGTATTTTTAAGTATTTAATATATGTAATAATCTTGGTCCATAAATTATGATTTCTATAGAAGTATAGAGAGTTAAATACAAATACTGTGAATTCATGGACTTATGCCAAATTAGGGGTTTAAGAGAAGGGAAAAACCCTCAATCTCCATTTCATGTTGGTGCATACGACTTGGGAAAGGAATAGAGAGAAAAGAGGTTGAAGAATTGGTGATTTTCTTGGGGAAGATTGAAGGAGAAACAGTTGTGCAAGGGTTGGAGTTCTCCATTTGCATACTTAGGGGCCGTTTACCTAATCACTTACTCAGGTAAGTGCTTACCGGTAAAATTCAATAATATCACTTACTTTTCGGGTAAGATTTTAGTCCACCAAAATGACATCGTATGCAACAATTTAGCCGATAAGCGCTAACCGTCACTACTAGAAAAAGAGGTATCAGTGACGAAAATCAGTGACGGAAATTTCCGTCACTGATCAGTGACAGATTAGTGACGGATCAACGACGGAATGAACAAGAACACAGTCCGTTACTAATCCGTCACAAATTAGTGACGGGTTAGTGACGGACAGAAATCCGTCACTAATCAGTGACGGATTAGCGACGGAATGTATTAGAAAAAAAATTAAAAAATGAACTATATATGTCCGTCGCTAATCCGTCACAAATCAGCGACGGACCTGTCAAGTTTTACAAAAAAAAATGAAATTCCACGTGTCCGTCACTAATCCGTCGCTAATCAGTGACAGATTAGTGACGGAATGTATTAGAAAAGAAATTAAAAATGAACTATATATGTCCGTCGCTAATCCGTCACAAATCAGCGACGGATTAGCGACGGACCTGTCAAGTTTCAAAAAAAAATGAAATTCCACGTGTCCGTCACTAATCCGTCGCTAATCAGTGACGGATGAGTGACGGAATCCACACGTCCGTCACTAATCCGTCACTGATCAGTGACGGATTAGTAACGGGTGTTTTTTGTATTTCTAGCTCCTCATGTTTATGTGTTATATGTACACATGTTTAAGTGTTATGTGTATCAGTGGATCAGTATACACATATATATGTGTGTATATGTTGGTATATGTGTCGGTTGTTAATCTATGCATGTATATTGTGTTATATGTACACGTCCGTCACTGATCAGTGACGGATTAGTAACGGATGTTTTTTGTATTTCTAGCTCCTCATGTTTATGTGTTATATGTACACATGTTTAAGTGTTATGTGTATCAGTGGATCAGTATACACATATATATGTGTGTATATGTTGGTATATGTGTCGGTTGTTAATCTATGCATGTATATTGTGTATATGTGTATATACTGATATCATGTGAATATGTGATCAATGTGTATATATATATAGCTAATGTGTGATATTTGGAAATCGTGTATGATGTATATATGTGTTATATATACATGCATGTGTATATATGAATGATATATATGAATGTATAAATAGCATATAATATGTGTGTTGTTTGGTAACCCCGTAGGTAATTAAACTTAGGTAATAAGTTATAATGAGTTTTAGTAGGTCTTGATAAGCCATATAAAATATCTTATTGTGTTATGAATGTATCTCAATGGGTCTATAGTGGGACTCAGTGGTCTTATCATGAACCACATGCAATAGACACCACATACATATATGCAATACACACTTCACATACAAACATGTAATAAGTCATACACGGTATTGTTGGATTTTAATGAATTATATGCTTTAATCGGTTATGTTGGACTTTAAAGCATCTATTGGTCTTTAATCTGTTCTAATGGGCTTTAATCAGTTCCATTGTCTTTTAAAGGGGTTCATTGGGCCTTAATGGATCTATCGGGTTTAAAGGGTTCTATTGGGCTTTAAAGGGTTAAATTGGACCTTAATTGATCTATCGAGCTTTAAAGGGGTCTAATTAGCAAGACTTTGCTATCTACATGGCATTACCATGTCATCTTGCAAGGCCTTATGCAAGATTGATGTGGATGCTCTAAAATTTTGTTATCTTATAGTTAAGGTATTGAATTCATTTATTTTGTCGTATGTTTGTTTGTCTTTTTTTAGTAACTAAAAAATAAAATATAAAAGACTTATTTTTGTTAACGCATGACCTACAAAACTAGAAGTAGCATCTCAACAATTCCACCAACCTTACATTTTTGCTTTAAGTTATGTTTAAAAATATATGAACGTACACTTAAAAATTAAACTTAAAAATTAAACGTCTATACGGATACAATCGGGAAAAAAATTCCATTATAACAGGACAATTGAACGAAAGCGTATATACCCTCTCCTATGTGAGTAGGCCCACCACGAAAGTATGCCATGTACATCTAAATATACACAATAGTTTTCATTTTCTGCATATGGATCAATGATGACATGGATTTATAAAGGATTAAAGGTTGTATATTTAAAAGTTATACTAATGAAATCTATTTTTTTTTTAATCTAAAGGCTAGCTTTATAAAAACATAAAAACAAATTTCCTAACTTTTGTTGCCTCTATGACGGTATGTCCTGTGTAACATAAGCTTTCATATTTTTAATTAATGCATTAATTAATGATTTTTACATATTATTCAAATATATGATTTTTTTAACAACAGAAAACAACTTTATAACCAACCAAAACCAACCATTCAAGGTCCATACAGAATCAAGAAGCAAAAAACAAACAGCACGAACCAATGGCTACACAGATACAGCCATACAACAGGAAACGAAACAGTCCACAAAGACACAGAAGTGCATATACGTTAGGTAGAATGGAGCGAACGAAAAGTGACCGCACGCGTTTGCAAGAGACAAACCGAAGCAGCCGCACTCTTCCTGTCAAAAGGAGCAAACTGCAGCGCCATTAAGCACAGCTTAATGGAAGCAGTAATTGCCAATCCACCCCCCAATCGAACAGACCATAATCAGCCCACGCCGAACCAGCCGCATAATTAAGCCTCAGCTACTGATCAACCCGCCAGCGCATCCCATTCCACACCCAACTGCAGCAGCTTAATGTGGGCAGCCGTTGTAAAGCAGGCCCACAGATGGGTCACGAGACCGCGACAACGTCTTCTCTGTTGGAGACTGCTAAAACCGAACCTCCATACCACGACACCGCGTTCGCACATCACCCCACGGAGGGACTTGTCAGCCACGACGCCCAATTCAGCGCTAGATCCTTCTCCCTTTTGGTCACCCACTCGTACGTTTTCATTTGGAACCCAAAGAGAGTGTCTTCCGTAATGCCACTAGCCTTTCCGAAGACCATTTTATTCCGATTTTCCCAAATTAAGTATAGTATACACAACACCGTTCCTTGCCACCTCCTTAACCCTCGCGACGCTAAACCCAAATTTTCACCGCTGTTCACGAGATCTCCCAAACAGCCCACTTCGCCCAGGTTTATAGTCCACCATCTAGCTACCTTCTCCCAAAGTTCTTTCACCTTGATACATTTTACGAGCGCATGGTCCACCGTCTCGACTTCACTATCACATCTTGGACATAAGGTGGAGTGAACATCTATTCCCATTGTATCCAAGACCTCGCGTGATGGCAGCCTTCCTTTCTTCGCTCGCCACAAAAATATGCATATCTTTTTTGGTATTGCACTAGTCCATGAAATTGTTGGAACACTTCCTCCTATTGCCCCTCTCTTCTCCTCCATCACCGAACGCAACCGTTTCACCGTGAATCCCTCTTGAGTATCCAAAGTCCACGACGCTTTGTCCGCACACACCCCGTTTGGTTTGTGATTTTCCAGCAAACTTCTCATATCCTCTAGCTCCCCAATCTCTCTCCCCCGTGGCTCCCTCCTCCATCCCCATTCCCACTCCCATTCCACCCCCCCTCGCCACCATTCCCTCTTCTACCCGCTACCAACACTTCCTTATCCACTTCTAGATGGTAGAGCCTATTATACACCTCTTTAAGCCTCCCTCTAGAAGTCCACCTATCCTCCCAAAACCGAGTGTGCATCTCATTTCCCATTTTTTTTCCAAAGGAATTTGAGAAAGGCACCCCTTCCCCGTCGAGCTCCTTCCCTAGTCTAACGATACTCCCCCATACCGACCCACCCCCTCCCCTCAAGACTTCTTCCGAGAGTCCCCTATCCCACCCATACAAACTTTTGATAACACTCACCCACAAAACTTCGTTTTCATTGTGAAACCTCCACCACCATTTCGCAAGTAAGCCCCGATTCAAGTCTCGAAGATCACCTATATTGAGCCCCCCTCTCAAAAGCCCCCGTAACCGTGTCCCATTTAACCCAAGCGTGCCCTCTCCTCTCACACCCATTCGGTCCAAGACCCATCCCAACCCAAAAAAATTGCGTCTCACACTCTCAAGCAGTTTCAACACACCTACCGGGGTACGAAACAACGAAAAGAAATATAGCGGAACACTACTTAAGACCGACCTTACCAAAGTCCAGCGTCCCCCGAAGGACATCACTTTTGCTTTCCACGATGCTAATTTTGCCTTCATCTTGTCCACCACCGGAGTCCAATGCGAGGTTCTTTTCATTGATGCTCCGACCGGTAGTCCGAGGTAGATGAAAGGTAGAGAGTCCCAACCACAACCCAATGCGGACGCCCATGCCTGAACATCCGATTCCGATACACCCACCCCAAAGAGCTTGCTTTTGCTTAAGTTAAGCTTTAGGCCCGACACCGCATGGAAGCAACGTAGGATCAACATTAGATTTTTCAAATTTGTAAGGTTCCATTCTCCAAAGAATATTACGTCGTCCGCGAATTGCAAGTGTGAAATGGGAACGTCGTCTCGCCCCACTTTGATACCTTCAAATAAGCCTTTGCACACCGCTTCCTCCATCAAATTATGTAGCCTTTCGGCCACAATCAAAAACAGGAAGGGGGCGAGCGGATCGCCTTGCCTAAGACCCCTTTCCATTTTAAATTGGTTCGTCGATGCTCCGTTCACTAGAACCGAGATACTAGACGACCTTAAACACGCGTCAATCCACGTCCTCTATTTTGATCCGAATCCCATTTCCTCCAATGCCTCCAATAAGAAAACCCATTCGACCGTGTCATAAGCCTTTTCAAAATCGACTTTGAAGATCATGCCCTTCTTCTTTGAGTTTTTAAGGGAGCTCACCACTTCGTTCGCAATGAGGACCCCATCTAGGATTGACCGCCCGTGGATGAACGCACTTTGCTCTTGACTTATGAGTTTCCCCATAACCATCTTCATCCTTTCCGCCAACAGTTTTGAAATTATTTTATAAACGATCCCGATCAGGCTAATCGGCCGAAAGTCATTTAGCCCAATTGGATTATCGTTCTTTGGAATCAACGTCAAGAATGATGGGTTACACCCATCATGGATTTCTCCTTTCTCCCAAAACCACTCCAAAACGTTCATTAAGTCACCTTTCAGCGACACCCAAAACCTTTTAATGAAACCTATTGTGAAACCATCTGTACCCGGTGATTTGTTGCTTCCGCATTGTTTTATCGCCATCCACACTTCCTCTTCTGTAATCCGCCTTTCGAGCAAGGAGGCGTCCTCCCCCGCAAGTTTCTTTGTTCCATCCAACTTTAGCTTGGGGATCCGACATCGACTACTAGCGAACTTATTTTTAAAGAATTCATACACATGATCTTTAATTTTCTTTGGATCCTCCGTCCAAACCGTATCTATGTTCAGCCCAAGTATTGCATTTCTCCTTGTTCGATTTTTTACCGCCGCATGGAAGAACTTAGAGTTTTCGTCGCCCTTCTTTATCCACTTAATCTTGGCTTTTTGCCTAGCCATGGCCATGCTCTTTTCTTCCAAACCAAGCCACTTTTGTCTTGCCTCTAGCCAGCTTTTCCTTTCCGCGTCCCCTAGTGGCTTATTTTCGGCTTCACACTCCCATCTCTTAACTTCCTCCTTTTTTCCCACGAAGATCTCTAGCCATCTCTCCCCCCCAATTTTCCCGGCTCCAAGCTCTCAATGCATTTTTTACATTTTTTAGCTTGTCACGGAATCGACAATCCGGTCTAGTCGAAGTTACCTCCACGGCCCAAGCTTTATTAACCACACCTTCTAGTTCCCCATCTTGTAGCCATGCATCAAAGAACTTAAACGGCCTCGGCCCGAAATCGGCCCATTCATCTCATAGCATGATCGGAACATGGTCCGACCATTTCCTCTCCAACGCTTTTGCTCCCAAGTTCTTCCAAAGGGCACCACAGTCACTAGTCACCAGAAATCTATCAAGTTTACTGAACTTCTTCCCATCGTCACTCACCTTTGTGAATTTGTGTCCTCCCAGCCTAATATCTTCAAGACCACACCTATTGATGAAGTCGTTGAAACCTTCCACACCTTTGGTATTTGTTATGGAGTTTAGCCTCTCGTTCGCCCCCCCGAACCTCATTAAAATCCCCGAACATCACCCACCTTACCTCTTTTTTGTCGCATAAAAGCTCCAATTTCTCCCAAAGATGCACCCTCTCTTTTTGATCACCTGGCCCGTATATATTGACACATCCCACTAGACCCTCAAAATCCCCCCATTTCCCCACCACCGCCACAAAATTATCATCTTCTATCCAATTTTCACATTTGAAAGTGTTCCTATTCCAGATTAATAATAATCCCCCCGACCTTCCTTCCGCCGCAACCTGCACAAAGTCACACTCACCGTATCCCCATAACCCCCCCACAAAATGTTCGGCTACGGTTTTCAGTTTAGTCTCTTGTATCCCTATCATACACGGATTTTCTTTTTTGCAAATCGTTTTAATCCACTCCCTTTTCACCATCGATCCTAGCCCTCTAACGTTTAAGGACACAATCTTCATAGGAATAACAAAAAAACGAGACTTACTTGGCCTCCCAGTTACTTTTTCTTCGCTTCCCATGGCTTATCTTCTTCCGCCTCGATCCCCCATTTCACCCCAATTTTTGCGCCAAACTCCTCCAATCCTACTGATGCATCCCTACTTCTTAATTCATTAGAGAGGGCTGCGTGATTCGATAAGGGAGCCCCCACACCTGTCGATTTCGTTCCACCATTACTACTGGAATCCCCATTCTTTGACGATCTTTTCTGCCCAATTCTTAGGTGACCATTGTTCCTCGCCATTTGTTTTATAAAGTGGAAGCTAACTCTGCCTCTTCCAAACATACAACTTTCGCCCCTTTTCCTTTTTGGTTTCTCCACGTAGCCTCCCAGTATTTTTATCCTACCTTATCTCTCTTTGTTCAGGTCTTTTTCCTTTCCTTTCGCACATCGCATCGCTCTCCTTTGTTCCGACATTTTGTCCGAATTATGACCTTCCGCCCCACCAGTTTGATTCCATCCTTCCATCCCAGTCTTTTGTTTCGATCCTTCTCCCTTTAGGTTGTTTTCATCAGCGTTTTCTTGTCGTTCGAGTCCATGTTCCTGATTTGGAGCGAGTTGGGCTTCGGGTGGAAATGTTCCTACTTTGATTATATAAAGGAGGAAGAAGACTGTATTTCCTCTATAATCAAGAATATTTCCTCGCCGGAAGTATTCCTAACGTTGATTATATAAAGAAGACTGTATTTCCTCTATAATTATCAAGAAGACTGTATTTCCTCTAAAGGCGAGTCCCTTTAGGAAGTTCCTACTTTGATTATATAAAGAAGGAAGAAGGCCTTCGGGTTTTTTTATTTGATGTCCATGTTCCTACTTTGATTATATAAAGGAGGAAGAAGACTTCGGTGGAAATGTTCGAGGCCATGGCCTTCCGACCATTCCGACACTTGGCACTGAAGAAGGCTGTTGTCTTCTTCCTCTACTTTGATCACGTAGAAAAGCTCTCCTACTTTGATGCTCTTTATCTCACTAATTCTCTCCACAAGTCCCGTACTGATCAGTATCTTCCCCCACAGTAGCACTGAACTTTCTTCCAGGTTGCAATTTTGGTGTTTCAAGACATTACCCCATTTGCTTGCTATCCCCATGAATACTTCCTCCTTCCACGAGTGGAGCGGAACACCCTCTATCCTTATCCATGCTAGCCTGTCCGAGGGACGAAAACCGGGCGTCCATCGTCTCAGATCCTTCACCCACCGGTGTAGATCATGTGCCCTATTACTCAGAATGTTCTCCAACGCGCCCCTTGATTCAAATTCAATCAAGATACTTCTGCCTCCCAACATCTTCATACAGCATCCTTCTAAATCTTTCGATTTGAACAGGTTTTGTATGGCCTCAATATTGTCCATTGAGGTTACGTGGCCTACCACACACATTTGCAGGTATTCTAGAGCTTTCTCATCTGGGTTCCACGTCCCTAATACTTGTTGTTGGCGATTCTCCTTTGCTGAGTTAACCTTTTTACCTCCCCTTACGACGTCCGCATAAGTCCCTGTCGCCTTGTCACTTCCCCCGACATTCTTTCCGATCCTCGCTGTTGTATCTTTAGGCCCAGTGGTCTGATTTACCCTTCGAGATTCCTTATCATTTGCCAAGAATATCCTCAACCTGTATGATCCAATCCATATATCCTTTAGCCTTTTTTCGAGTGCCACCCCATCATCCACAAACTTAAAGCGAACGAAACCAAATTTTTCCCCGTTCCGTAGTCTTTTATTGGCCATGTATATATCTGTTACAACCCCATAATTCTTGAAGATTCTCCAGAGTTGCGCAACTTCCAGTCTCTTAGGGAAATTGTAGAACATCAGTGATGTAACTTTTGGGTTCTTGCTGCCATTGGTACGTCTGCCCTGTAGTGATCCGCTATACCTAAACGAAGAGTTCCTATACCCCATCTCTATCCTCTCGATCTCACCCACGCTCCTGAAATCTCTCGTCCCCCACTCTCTCCGGCGTTCCTTCACGCCCACCGGCGCTCTCTCTCGCTCTCTCGCTCTCTCTCTCTCTCATTTTAAATTTAATTTTTTTATATGTAAATGTTTTAAGTAATAATATTATCTTGATTTGTCTTAAAAATAATGTATTATATTTTATTGATATTCCATTCTATCTTTAACTTTTATTTATAGATAATCATTGTATATTTGATTTAATATAAATTTTTTCTTCTCTTTAAAATAATTTTAGATATAAAATTAATATTTAAGTTTAACAGTTAACGTTAATTCTATTTTTGGTTAAAGGAAGTGCATTTTTGGTTAAAGGAAACGTACCCAAGCGATTTCAGATTTAATTTTAGTTACTATTTTTCCAAAAATGTCTAAATTAAAGTTACTCCTATAGGCGTAATTATAATTTTTTATATAATTGTAAAATAATAATTTCTAACATACATTTTCCATTTTTTGCTGATCACAGAATGAGTTGGCACATTCAACTAAAAGTGAAACGTATTTAATATAAAATTACAAATACCATAATTAAAGATTATATAATCCAATATGTTAAATACATAATTTGTATTTATCGTTGGTTGTCATACTTATAAAGAATCTAATTCAAATTATTGAAATTAATAAATAAATTATTGGACAGAAAGTTGATTACCACAACCCTAACCAGCCCACACGAAACCTGTGTTCAATGTTTATTGCACATTAATAAATAAATTATTGAAATTGAATTAGTTTTTGTTTTGTAGAATTTGACTTTTGTTTTATATTTCAAATAAAATATATAAAAATTGGTGATGTTCTCATGTTTAGCATTCTCAACCATGTCTTAATTGTTGACATATACTATATATTTATATTGATTATAAAATATTTAATAAAAATTCTTAAAAAATAAGTTATTAAGTATTTGATATTGTTTATTGATAAATCTTTTCTTCTTCAATTTTAGAACTTGGTATTGGTTATATAGGTTTAACTTCTTTAAATTGTACAATTAATACCTATAAATTAACTAATAAACATGTTGAAAAAAATAATTTTTTTTGAAGACAAATACATGACACTAGTTGTTGAACCCGCAAATATAAAAAAATACTTGATAAATTTTATAATTTTATTCTTTAATCAATAAATTACATTAACTCTACATTCTTGATTATATAAAAAAACCTTCTCAATATAATATTTAATTATTAAATCAAATAAACGATTGAACATCTCCAACAGCTTCCTCAAAATGAGGAAAATGGAGAAAATGGGGATTTGGGCTAAAAATGTGCGCCAACAGCTTCTCCAAAACTATCCTCAAAATGGAGAAAGCTGGAGAGAGAAGGTTTTATTTCTCCAAATATGGAGATTACTCCAAAAATGATTATCAAGTGAGAGGACCAATAGAAAACTTTGAAAATAAATATATATAGAGAGAGAAATAATATTTTAATAAATAAATGAAATATTTTAATATTTTAATTAATGTTGGATTCTTCAAAATGATGAAGCTGTTGGAGATGAATGTATATTTTTTGAGGATTTTGGCTTTTAGTTCCCCAATTTTGAGAAATTATAGGGAAGCGGTTGGAGATGCTCTAAAGGTTTATATATATATATTGTCTCTCTATATAAATATATATGTATCTCTCTCTCTCTCTCTATATATATATATATATATATATAGATTATTATTAGTCTCACCTTTTATTAAAACACGTATATAATGTTAAATTGAAAGTATATATAAAATATGAAAACTATAATAAAGAATGATATATATATATATATATAGTACTAGTTTTTAAGAAAAACAACCGTTGGTTGTATTTCCTATAAAACTGGAACTTCTCATCGACTTTCGACATTTGGGTTTCTCTCTTCCTTTTCTACCGTAAACAATCATCTTTCTTAAATCTTTTATTCCAAAATCCTATTCTTGATCTTTTGTTTTGGTTTCTTCTTTTCAATAGATTTTCAATTAATTCTTGATTAATTGGAATGAATTGAAAATTAACGAGAGCGACATGGATTGCTGCTCCATGTTATCTCCGATCAAACAAACGGAGCACAAAAGGGTTATAGAAATGGTGGTTCCGGCGACGACAAAGAAGTACTTTTCCGGCCAACAAACGACACCGTATCCAAGACTTGTACGGATATCAATGACGGATCCCTACGCAACCGATTCTTCCAGTGATGAAGATGACGAACATTTCGAACGACGCCGTTTGAAGAAGTATGTCAATGAGATTAACATACAAACGACGTCGTGCAAAAAGAAGACGATCGGAAATAGGGAGTCCAGTCTACAAGCGAAACAGAAACCGATGAAGACGAAGAGAACTCCGGCGAGTAACGTTAGGAAGTTCCGAGGAGTCCGGCAAAGGCCGTGGGGTAAGTGGGCGGCGGAGATTAGGGATCCGGCGAGACGTGTTCGGTTGTGGTTGGGGACGTATGAGACGGCGGAGGAGGCTGCCAGAGTGTACGACAACGCCGCTATTAGACTCCGTGGTCCTCAAGCTGTGACAAACTTCGTCACGCCGCCGGTGAATGTTACATCATCGTCCGACTATGATTCCGGCGAAGAGTCGCACAACCTTCTATCTCCTACTTCCGTTCTCCGGTTTGATGGTACTAGCAATAGTAACTCAAGAGAAGCATTTGAACCGGTCAAAGAAGCTGAAGAGTGTCAGTCAACGAACGGGTCTTGTCGGGTTCAAGAACTTGACCCGAGTGTTGATTTGGAAGTTGGTAAAAACGGGTCGGATCCTTTTGGAGATGCACCCGTTTTTGATAATCTTTTTGATTTCTCGTTACCCGACCCGATACAGTTTGGTGATGAAGTTCCATTTTATATGATGGATGACCCGAACCAATTTTATAATTTTGATACAGTACGTATTGTTGACGATTTTAATGACTTGATTCCGGATATTGGATCCCCGTCGAGTTTAGAAATAGAAAACTATTTTCAAGACATTTCAAACGATGTTCTTGAGTCGGGGTTTTCTGAAACGGGTTGATCTTATTTTTGTTGGTCGTTGGAGCCATATTTAATTTATTATCCAACAAATTTTGTTCTTATATTATTAGAAAATATTTACTATGACTAATTAATACATGTTTTAAAATTCTCCTAAAATAATATGGAGATTTTACTTATGAAAGTGTTATTAACTATCTTGAGAAATATCTAATTGCTTAGTTTTTTATGCGTAATATTTGTTGGAGCATAATTGTAAATTCTTTTATCAATTAAATGTTATCGGTTTGTTTACATTCTTGTACCAATTTGATGGTTTTCATTAAGACAATTGTTATATTTTTGATTGAGGTTTACTGACCTATTTGATTGAGGTATTTTCAATCAATTAAATACAGTTTTTCTTACAAAAAGATAGATGCTATATATAGAATTTTATTGAATAATTTATTAAATTAGAGCTTGGAAGATATTTGTATGTAACATTGTATAGTCCTCGCGTTTGGTGCACTGGACATGACATGACAGAACAGAACAGAGATCACTGTCCCACGTTTGGCAGAACTTTTATGTGGAACATGCATGAACAAAGTGGAACAAGGCATGTTCCACCCCCACCCCATGGAACAAGCTGGAATATACTTATGTTTTACCAATATAACCTCAAAATAAAATATAATTCTCTTCTAAAACATCAAATACACATTCTATTTTATATTTTATTCATTCTTTAAATTTTATTTATTGAATTTTATCTAATGTTATCTGTTCTGTCCAGTTCTATTTACCAAACGTTGAACAACTGTTCTGTTCTGTACCATCCTGTCATGTTCTATTCTGTCTGCGTACCAAACGCACCCTCAATAATAACTGGTACGTTATATGATTAAAACATATAATATACTCTTAAAAATTAAAGTGAAAGTTATAATTTTTTAATACAAACAATATATAACATTTTTCTCGCACACATTTGAGACGATGCCTGCTTAAATTTATACGAGTAAATATGGAAATTCGAAGGAGGTGCGAATACTATATATAACAAATGAATAATGTGATTGCACACTTATACATATATAGTCAGTTTAATGGCAAAGTTTAAATGTTGGAAGAAATAAATTTATTCATGCATTCCAAATCAGCAAAGATTAGAAACAACTTTATAAAACATACCATATCAACAAAATATATTTCAAGATAGTGTGCATTGAAGATTTAAACCAAGTAAAATTTCAGAAATTACATTATCTTCAAATATGGTCATTAAACACTTTTGATGAAAATCTATATTCATTATTTGGATATAAATTTATAAATTAAATCATTTGAGAATCTTATAAACTTAAACTAGTAGAAGTCAAACTTACTTTAAACATTATCAATTTATTATTAAACTTAAAATAAGCTTTTATTAAAAGAAAAAGAAGATGTCTAGCATTTTTACATTGAATGCAAAGTTGTTGCATTGGTGCACAAGGGTAAAACCTTAAAAGTATTTTATTTATAATTCTACTCAAAATAAGAAAAAGAAGGCAAAATTTTCAAAAAAAAAGTTATATTGAATTTTAACAATTTTATAAATTTTCAAAATCAAGTATATGTTAAAGGAAAAACTAAACAGAACATAATAGAATGGAGAGAATGAATCCGTATTTTTCATTAATCATAAGCCCTTTAAATAGGGATGTGATACACGTAGATATCTACGAGAGATATAAGATCTAACCTATCTCTAATATGTTTATCTCTATCTATATCGTCATATTCTTTAGACGATGACACACTTATCCTACAACACTCCCCCTTGTGCCGAGTTAAAGGAGTGATGGTGAACAATTGTTGCCTCATGAAAAACCTTACGCCAAAATAAAAACCCAGTGGGAAAAAATAAAAATAAGACGAAGGAAAGAGTACAACGCACCCGTTTCTTTGCAATACATAGACTTTTCCTGTAGTCTATTTTTTCTTAAATTCGTACATTAATCATAGGAGTTAAGAAAGCATAATGGTATATAAATTGTTGTCTCACTAAAACCTTACACCAAGGAACAAAACCCGATGGAAAAATAAAATTTTGGTTGGAGGAAAGAGCACAACATACCAATATTACATGTATTGTAGACTCCCCTTTTTGTCTACTACTCCCCTTGATTCGTTTATTAATCAAAAGAGGTTGAAATCATTTCCATTTTAATAGTTTCTACATGTTTTCCAAATGTGGTTTTACGTATTAATTTGTTAAAAAAGCATGTCACATATCCTCGCATCTTATTCAGTTCACTTGAATCTTGAGGATAATTTGTTATTGTGGATTATATAAAAAACTTAACCGGAATATGCTTTGTGTTATAACCCTTGATATATCTTACTTTCATTTCTTCGATACATGATGCATTATTTTCACACATGCAAGTTGTATAGTGGTTAAACTCAAAATTACTAGCTCCTCTTGTATGTGTAATGATAGTCCTTAACTGTAACACCCCGAAAATTGAAATACAAAATTTGGACTTGCGGATGTCCGCATGGGCCAAGAGCCGGACGTCCGCGATGCGCGGAAGTCCGCATGTCGTTCGCGGAAGCAACATGGGATTTTTGGGAAGGAAGCAGTTCGGCTGAGGTCGGACGTCCGCGAAGGACCATGCGGACGTCCGCGATGCGTCTGATGATATTTTGTTTGCTTTAAGGTCTCTCCCTCTCTCTTCCTCATTTTCACTTTCCAAACCCTAACTCAGCCTCTCTCTCATTCTCTCGGCCGATTTCCCCCCAAGAAAACACAAACCCTCCTTCATCTTCTTCATCTTCTTCACCCAAACTAAAATCATTTCCACCATTGTTAAAGGTATGGAAGCTTGGAGCTTTTGTGGGAGACTAGGAGCTTTGCTCTAAGGATTCAAGCGATAAAGGTAATATCTCTCTACCCAAAAGCTAGGGTTTTGTGGTTTTCATCTTCTCTCCCATTGAGGGTTTTATTGATGTAATTTTAGGTATGCTTTGTTAAGGAAACCTTCTTCTTCTTCATCAATAAAATTAGGGGTTTGATATAAGTTGGGATTTGGATGTAAAATGTTTGGGGAATGATTCTACATGTTTGGATCTGAATATTTATGGTTGGAAACTTGTGGATCTAGGTTTTTGGAGGATTTGGCCTAAGGATTCGGGTTGCATCAAAGGAGCTTACATTTGGGGAAAATCTAGATTTAGCCTAAATCTAGTAAGGTGAGTTCAAGTTGCTTTGTGAAAACTTTGTACATGCCAAAAATGTTATTTTTCCAAGTACTTATGTGTTTTACATGAAAATCATCAATGGTTGAGTTATTTGGTGGGTTTTAACCTTTTGAAGTATTTATTGTTGCAAATATTGTAAAACACCTACATTTGGAATATTTGGGAAAATTTGATAGATAAATCATAAATGAAAATGTGTTGATGATTTATTTTATAAATGGAGTCTATTTGTTATAAAAACGCATTTTTGCTTATATCTTGGAAACATGCATATAGTACGTTATGGGACGGTTTTGAAATGTAACGGTGTGAGTTCCTTGGAAAAGAGGGTTGTCCTAACCCAACGTTTTGTTTTGGGTTTTCATGGATTTGAAATATTTATTGGCAAAAGTGTGTGTTGCTACGTTTAATTTCATTTTATGACTTTTCATGATTGGTCTTTTGGTTTAGTCGAGCTTATGGCTCGGTAATGGATTTTCTTAAGTCTTGGGGACATTTGTCCAGTTTTGATAGCTCAAATTCGAGTTTTGATCATGATTTACGTTATTGGGGAATTGCATGTTTTGAATGCACTTGTTTATTCATTTGGGGTCGTGTAATGTTTTAGACCTTATTAGCTATGGATCCATAGGCACTTGAGTTTTACGTTCATTGTAGAGACGCTAGTTTCTCTTTTGTAGCACGGAATAGACATCGGGTTCCATGGTAAATAAGGCGTGGGCCTATATGGTCGGGCGTCGTCCCATGGGCAGTAAGGTGTAATTCCAGATGTGCTTGCCACGGGATAGGCATTGGGTTCCATGGTAAGTAAGGTGTGGACCTATATGGTCGGGCAGCGTCCTATGGGCAGTAATGTGTAATCCCAAATGTGCTTGTTGTGGATTTGGAGTGATCCAATGTATAGACCTGAAGTGGTTGAAATTGGGGGCTCCCTAGTCTCGCGGGCAATAGATCTGGAGTGATTGAGCTCAGTTTACGAGAGTAATTCATGTGTTGTTTTATTGAATGGTATGTGACCCACTTTTGTGTTCCGTCACGTGCAATGTAAACGGGTCTCCCCCGTCACCGAAAGGTGTTGCTTTGGGTATTGTTTTTATCCATGTTTTCGGTGACGTATCATGTTTAAATGAATTGTTTTCCACGTTATGTGAGTTATGGGTTATGCTTCACCCGTGTTTGGGATGTTTGGAATAATGGCGATTTATTTATGAATTCAATCGTTTTGAGAATCAAATGCTATTTCACCTTTCACGTTGGTTTTGGGGATTAGTCCATTTTGGGAATCATTTTATATTAAAGTTTTTAGCACAGAATTTGTGTGAGTGGAAAATGGGTGATTTGCATCTAAAGTAAATTCTTTTGAACTCATGACTTAAATTGCATCTCTCTCGATTTATGGATTTATATGGTCATGATAAAACTCTTGAACTCACTAGGCGTTAGCCTAACCCTTTTTATTTGTCGGCGTGTGCAACAGGTTCAGGTTGGGAATAACTTTAGCTACACTGTGGAGTGATGAGTGCTAGTAGAGTGCATGAGAAGTGATTTGTTTAAGTAAAGTCTTCCGCACTGATTGGGATTAGCAAATTGTAATTTTGTTAAGTAACACCTGACTTTATTGGTCACCTAGTACGATTTGAATTATTAATTGTGAGAGGTATTATATTTATCTTGAGGTAATTTCAAGAATGACTTGTAGAAGGAATTTTATTCCTTAAGTAATTATTATTTTTATCGAAAATTTATTTAGTTGCTCTTCCCAAATTCGAGGGTGTTACAAGTTGGTATCAGAGCATAAGTTTGAGAGATTTAGGTGTTGATTTTGGATACCTAGACTCAAACTAGCATTCTTTTAAGTAAATGAAAGTGAAATTGCACTACTAGGCACTCTAAGATAGGATGTCTTGAGGTTGATGGAGTCGCTAGAAACGAGAATCACGTCGAGAGTGACAAGGATAATCATGTACGGTGCGTTCATAATGACACCTGTCCAGTGTCATGGTGAACCTGCTAGTTACATGCGCATACTTGAACTACTTTAATGTGATGACCGTTGGGGTAGTGAAGAAGTTTCTAAGCGAGTAGTCATTGGAAAAGATTGACGATTCTAGTATTGGTCACTTGGGGTGACAATAAGCATGATAATTGCTTTAAGTGGACCATTTCGGGTTGAAATTGATAGTTAGATTAGAACCATAGACTTATTGAATCGACCTTAATTCGAGGAGGAATTATAAGGTGAATCGACGTAATTCCCATCTTTGCCTTAAGAGGTTTGAGCATCCGGAGGACGGTAGTGTAACCGGAGGGATTTGGAGGAGTATGGTTTAAGACGTTGAGTGCCGACTAAGTTCATGCACAAAATTTATTTTTAAAATAAATTGCATCAATTATTTCTTGTGTTTCAAATCCTCATGTAGATTATGTTACAGAATCTCGGAAAAACGTTTAGCACACACAAGACATTAAACCATGGTTTGAACATGCATGAAATTATTTTATTGCGGGAGTTGCAAACTCCGTCGGTACTTGTTTTTTTTTTTGTTGTCCAACGTTACTTTCGGATACAGTGATATCCATATTTTAATGATGTTTAAGATGTTGGGCAAGTAACTACGGCTTATGACTTTAACATTGGTTCTCCTCCACATATGTTAAGGTTTGGACGGAAAGTTATCTTCCATTATGTCTATGTCAAAGTTTTATTGGAAAATTTACTTATGCAAGTTTTGTCGAAAAGTGTTGTTTAGATCGTATTACAACAAGAAGGGAATTTTGGAATTTTGACATTTTAGTCATGATCTTGCTTTATGCAATTTGATTTTTGAAGCGAAAGGTTTGGCATCGTTTGATTGATTGGAGGCCATTGAGCCCATGGAGTTTTACGGAGTTTTGTTTTACGACGTTTCGTGTCATGTGAGTACAATTTTGTAATGCACATACTTTAGTTATTGTGTGTGTGTTAATTTTGGAATATACTGGGCACTTTGTCTCATGCGGGTTTTGTTGAGAAATATCATTTTATGCCGTAAGGCGATCAAAAGAAATGTTTTTGTAACTTTGGTGTTGCATATGTTCTCTTTCAAAGATTTGTGTTAGCACATTTTATTGCAACTTGTTCAGTGTACGGATTGGTTTATACATGGCGTGAGTAATACATTAAAGAACATTCTGATAGTGTTTTTTAACAATTTGCTTTATGCGCTTTCGATTAAGTGATTATTTTATTATCCTTTCACGCAAATGCATGGTATTGATCTAGGGATATGCATGACTTGGTAACCATGAACCCTCAACACTTTAATAAATGAATTGTGGCTGGAAATGTCTTATTAATTGTTGTATAAATGAGGGTCATTTGGTCAAAGTATGTTTTAGTGTTGTGTGGATAATGCATGGTTTATACTACGAAACATTTTGAAAACACGAATGTGTGAGTCGTTGAACTTTGGTCAATTTTGACTTAATGGACATTTTGGAAAATTGTAAACCTTTTTGGTTTTGGAGAGAAATGTGTATTTCGAGTATTTTAATGAGTAAATTGCAAGCGTTGACATCTTCACGTTTTATATTGCAAGTGTAAACTTTGGTGTAAATGCTCCGTGATGGGGATTTTGGAAAATTATTTGTCCTAACCTAGAGTGCGTGGGATTGCTTAAATTTTTGAACATTAATATGCACTGTTTGTACGATTCGAAATTGAAGTCGATTTAAACCCTTTTTGGTGTCAACCATTCACAAACACTTGTTATCCTCCTAAGTTTTGAGAAAACACATTGATATGTGTAAGTCTCGTCAAAAAGGTTTTGCTCGTATGTCATTTTACGACTAAATGAGAAAATTTCGAAATTGATTTAAAGAGTAGCGTCTTTTGAAATTTCGTATGACCTATCGGGTGCATGTTATTTCATTTCAAGAAAAACTACTAAGAGAGTGTTGCAAGCTTGCATACATATTCCAATTTGAGATTTCCACTTGACGTTTTAGTCGACGTCTATGAATGATGAAAACGCATTGATTTTGTCTTTAAACTTGGAACTGATGCAAATCATTTTATGTTTTAACCAAAGTATATTTATGGAATTGTTTCACCGTTTTGTGAAATAAACTGATGTGTGCGAACTTTGTTGGTGAATTTGTTTCATGCTATTTCATGATTTAAAAAGGGAATTTTTGGAATCGGAGGACATTCAAACCCCTTTTGAAGCACGTATAGACCTTTTTGGTTGCACATTATTTAAAGTTGGAAATTATCTTACGTGCATGACATAGATCAATCCATGCTAGGACCGTATCGGTTTCTTTCAGAGAAGTTGTTTATTGTGCTTTTGCGCTTTGTTAACGATACAAATTTCGATGAAATGGTTTTCAATATGATTTTCATATGTAGGACGAGTATGTCCATTTTGCACAACTACCGAATTGATAGTGGTAGATTTTGTGCGTACAATTAGATTGTTATGAAAACCTTTATGTTGAAAGTTTCTATAAACGTTTTCGATTGGCATATTTGTTAAATATTTCACTTGAAAACCTTGAACTCATAGGAACCTTGGAGAGGATAAGTGACCCCGGTTAAAAGTAAGTGTGTGTGGAACTTCGACAGTGGAAGGATGTGTATTTTAACGCGTGTTGGTACCGTAGGCCAAGTAGTGCTGTTTGTAGAGTCGGCGTATTTTATAGCTGGAAGGTTAGACTCGTGGTATTTCCTCTTAATGTTGGTGGTAACTGTCTTGCTGGTAATTTGTTTTGGGTCTTGGCCAGTTTTCGCATAAATGACGTGTAGGACCCTGTAGACGCCATATTGATAACCTTGGTTTTGTAAGAACGCTCGACGAGTGAAACTCGTGTGTAGAGTCTGTTGTGATTCAAACATGGTGGTATGACTAGGTGTTGACTTTTTGGTTCCGAGGTCAAGAAGCGTTAGTGTATTCGGAGGGTTGTAATCCAATTTCAAAGGGATATTGATGACGGTTGTAGTTATCTTAAGATATTCAATTGTGATAAGTGGATTTGGTGGGATAACCTTCCTTGTGTGGTAAAAGAATCTTTCGGTTGGATAATGGGCGATTAGACGTATCCTTGGAGTTGTGAAATTGATGAATCAGTGATGACCGCCGGTATTGGAGTTCAATGGAATTCGTTAAGAGTAAATGCTAGTTCAGTAGCGTGAACATTTGGGATTCAAAGGTTTTGGTTTATTTCGGTAGTGATTAAACCTTGGACTGATTTGGAAAGAAAGTTTAAGAACATGTGGATGAGGGTTAATTGGGAGTTCGAATTTGACGATTGGGAAGTAAGGTTTGGAGACGACCGGAGTCGTCTGGTTGGGAGTTACTCCAGTGGATGGAGCGTTCACCCGGACATGAGTATAACGTACCCGAGAGGGCCTCGTTGATAAGGGTTTACGTGAGGTTAGGTCTGCAAGGGGGAATTTTGGTCCTCAGTTGGGAGTTAATGGAACGTGGAAGGTGTTGAATTGGATAGCCTTTGGTTGTAAGGGATCTAGATTTCGAGGACAAAATCATTCTAAGGTTGGGAGGATTGTAACACCCCGAAAATTGAAATACAAAATTTGGACTTGCGGACGTCCGCATGGGCCAAGGGTCGGACGTCCGCGATGCGTGGAAGTCCGCATGTCGTCCGCGGAAGCAACAGGTGATTTTTGAGAAGGAAGCAGTTCGGCTGAGGCCGGACATCCGCGAAGGACCATGCGGACGTCCGCGATGCGTCTGATGATATTTTGTTTGCTTTAAGGCCTCTCCCTCTCTCTTCCTCATTTTCACTTTCCAAACCCTAACTCAGCCTCTCTCTCCCTCTCTCAGCCGATTTCCCCCCAAGAAAACACAAACCCTCCCTCATCTTATTCATCTTCTTCACCCAAACTAAAATCATTTCCACCATTGTTAAAGGTATGGAAGCTTGGAGATTTTGTGGGAGACTAGGAGCTTTGCTCTAAGGATTCAAGCGATAAAGGTAATATTTGTTTACCCAAAAGCTAGGGTTTTGTGGTTTTCATCTTCTCTCCCATTGAGGGTTTTATTGATGTAATTTTGGGTATGCTTTGTTAAGGAAACCTTCTTCTTCTTCATCCATAAAATTAGGGTTTTGATATAAGTTGGGATTTGGATGTAAAATGTTTGAGGAATGATTCTACATGTTTGGATCTGAATATTTATGGTTGGAAACTTGTGGATCTAGGTTTTTGGAGGATTTGGCCTAAGGATTCGGGTTGCATCAAAGGAGCTTACGTTTGGAGAAAATCTAGATTTAGCCTAAATCTAGCAAGGTGAGTTCAAGTTGCTTTGTGAAAACTTTGTACATGCCAAAAATGTTATTTTTCCAAGTACTTATGTGTTTTACATGAAAATCATCAATGGTTGAGTTATTTGGTGGGTTTTAACCTTTTGAAGTATTTATTGTTGCAAATATTGTAAAACACACGTGTGTCCCAATATGATCAATCAACCAAGAATTCACACAAGATCTAGAGAGAGAAAGTAGATCTCGTATTCAATTAAGCACACTGTTACAAGATATGAGTTATGCTCTCTTAGTTAGTTACATGATTAGTCTAAACTAAGCTATTTATACCTAAGATCTAAACAAGACATTAAGCTAAGTTTGACTTCACAAACACATAATACATTGACTTTGACTTTATCATTAAATCTTGAAGACATATTTTAGACTTAACAATCTCCCCCTTGGATTCAAGATTTAATCATTTTGAGAACAGCAGTCTTTGGCTTGTCAAAGTCAACTTGTCACAAAATCTTCAGACGGGGATCTGGCGGAGATTTTTTTTCTTCGATTTGGAGAATTTGTTTCTTCACATAAGGAACTTTGGTACTGATAAACACAAATTTAAGAAAAAGAGATCACAAGATGATCAATCGATTTTTCTTAAACTCTTGAAGAATTCTCCCCTTTTTTCTTTCTTTGATTTGAGAAATTCTTGCTTCAGTAATGATATTCACAATATAGCACAAGTTAAGAAAAAGAGATCACAGGATGATCAATCGATTTTTCTTAAACTCTTGAAGAAGAATTCTCCCCTTTTTTCTATCTTGAGACGAAATCTTCTTTATTCTGTTTGACATGAAATTGAATTCAACATTTCTCCCCCTTTTTCGATGAAAGTGAGCATCATGATCATCGAAAACTATTTTCAATTTCAGTCGTGTCTCGGAGTATCACAAACAATCTCCTCCTTAATGAACAATCTTTCTCCCCCTCAAACTAAGAATTCTGGAGCAATTTGTTTTCTCCCCTGAAAATATGCATATATTTCATTTAGGCACAGTAGTTGAAAATTTTATTCAAAGAAAATAAAATTCATTGAACTACATTTTATAACTACTACCATTTGATCATTTGAAAACTTTACAAAAGAAATCCAACTTAATGAAATTTAACAGATTTTTCAATCAAATGAAATCAAATGCATGTGTTTGGATTCAAATACAAGACATCATTGCATATCAAGTTAAAAATGTTCAGTTTCAACCCCTTTATTAAATCTATTTGGTGTGCTAGCATGCGAAATATGTTTAACTTCAAGCATATGCAATTCTAAAACATATAAGAATACTTTGCTCTACTCACACTATTTGTCCAAAATCAGGATTTTCACAAATTTACGGGTTTATCGCGACTTTGTAATATCCCTAAGTTTCAAGAGATGTGTGCACATTGGCATCTTTTACTTTTGTGCTCATTGGCATCTTTTATTTTGTGCACATTTGCATCTTTTAATTTTGTGCTCATTGGCATCTTTTAATCAAAAAGTTTAGTAAGAATAAGATACACCGTTAAACATGGCTTTCTATCTGATTCTATAGCAGGATTTGGGTCAGCCGCTCCCAGACCAGTTAGCCTTAGGGGACTAGGTGTCCAGCACCCCTAGAACTTACTTTCCCAAACCAGAAAGGCCACATTGATATATCTTAAACCCATTTGTACCAGTAGAACATGACTTTCGATCTGGTTCTATAGCAGGATATAGGTCAGCCGATCCCAGACCAGTTGGCCTTAGGGACTAGGTGTCGAGCACCCCTTAGGACTTACTCTCCAAAACCAAAAAGGCCACAGGTACAAACTTTCAAACTAAATGATTTTATTTGTATATATTTGATGCATCTCAATCACTTGGTTTTAAAAACATAGTGCTTCACCCATATTTTCGTTTCCATCCATCATTCTAACATTTAGGCTTTTTGAGCATTATATTCTAAATAAGTCCAGAATTACATAATTTTGAGCATTCAGCATAATTTCATTCATGTTTTGCTGACCTTTCGATTTATTTCAGAGGTGAAAGTTGAAACAAATATAACGCAGATAATACAACAATACTTGTAAAATCATCTTTTAGCACACATTTAATTCATTGAATGAAAATTGAAAAATTTCATCTCATTGAATTAAATTTGTTGAGATTCAAATTTTCAAAGCAGTAGAAATGAAACATAATGCAATGTTACCTTTCATCACTTGTTCCTTGAATTGAAAGATGTGACAGTTAAGGATATCACCTGATAAGTATGAGTTCTAAACTGATTTGTTTAGAAGTCTTAGTCTTTGAAGTACGGGTCCTGAATTGAATTGTTCAGAAGCCATAGTCGTTGAAGTACGAGTCCTGAACTGATTTGTCCAGAAACCATTAACTGTGAAATCCGGGTTCTAAACTGATGTGTTTAGAAACCAATTCTCTTTACTCCCCCTTAATGGCACAAGTAATCTTCTTCCGAGAGTTCAACGCTTTGCTTCTAAATCTGCAAAAACAGATTAAGTAGATTTTGGTACCCAACGTGTCTTGGATCCTGGCTTGTTAAGCAGAGCTCTATAAGAAGGAAAATGATAAGTACCGTACCAATATTGAGCATCATTATTTTTAATAAAATCATTAGTTCCACAATAAGAACAACAAAAATTCTTTTGTGCTAACCTGATTAAATGATTTGCGGAATATAATGAACCAGGTTTAGCAAAAGATTTACCTTTCAGGTTAGTGTTCTTGTTGGGAACAGATGATTTTGGTTCAGGAGACGTACCTTTTACTCTCCATTGCATGTTGACTTTCTTATATGAAGGAAGATCGACAGATTGATACTTGGAAGAATTATCCACAGAATGATCATAAAAGAGATTAGAAGGACGAATCGGACATTCTGAATAGTTTTTGGATTTGTTAAGTGACTTGACTTTGTAAGATAAGTCATTCCGTTCCTTGGTCACCAAATCAAGCTTTTTCTGAATGTCAGACTTAACCCTCTTCTCTATCATAATATCAGTTGATAACACTGCCAAATTCTTTGTTAGCTTTCGTATTTCTTGCTGAAATATCTTCCTTTCAACAGAAAATTCATGTTTGATGCTCCTGGCCTGAAAGTCAGCTTTCTTTCTCTTTTCCAGCTCTTGTCTTTCTTCATCTAATTCTTTTTGAAGCTCAGAAATTTGCTTTGACAATTTCTCATTGTTCGCTTCAAAGACTTTCCTTTTATTTTCAAATTCAAGCCTTTCCTTCTCCAATTTCTCTTTTTCAAGAAATAAAACTTTCTCAAAATCTGAACTTTGTTTGGAAAGTTTTCTGCATCTGAGTTCAAGAGCTTTCTTTTCTTCATTTTCTTTCTTCTCCGTCTTTAACGCCTGTTCAAGTTCAGAAACTTTCTGAGAAAGAGAAACTCTTTCTTTTCTGTGGTTTTCTCTTTCCTCTTTTAGTAACTATTATGTGTCAGACAATCTATTTGTAAGCTCTAAAACCTTTTTCTTGAGTTCTTCATTTTCAGCATCTGATAATTTCTGTTTCGTATCCTCTTTTTCAGCTTTCTTTTCTTCTTCCTTTCTCTTAAAAATAACTTCAGATCCAAGCATTAGCTTTGATAACTCGTTCCACAGCTGCATTGGGTTGTTTTTGAAACATTCAACTCGTTTGTAAATGTGTTGCGGAAGAGCAAGTATAAAAATGGACTTTGCATCTCTATCCGCTTGAGATCTCAAATTCTCTTCAGCCGTATACTCATCGGTAGATTTAAGAACCCTTGAAGCATGAATAGTAACAGTTGCCGGAATCTCTTTATAAGGTTTGACAAATGGACCTTCAGTAAGAGATATCATGATATTCTCTCCGTTTTCTCTACTTGCAATAAACTCGATGAACGCAACTCTCCATCGTTCAAAATCAGAATCTTTGACCAGCACTTGTGGAAGGTTCATGTTTGCTTGACTATAAAAGATCTTTATAATGAAAATTATCTACTGAAAAATCGAACAATTAAAGTCAGAAAAAATTTCAAAAATAAAATCTGAAAAAGAAATTAGAAATTTGTCTTCCAAAAAATTAATTCTGAAAAGTTTACGCGGATATGTTTGACTTTAATCGTCAAACCTGCAAAATACAAGAAAAATTTATCAGTTATGAGTAAAAGCAAGTAAAAATATAGGGACTAAAAATGTAAAATTCTAAACTATAAACTACAATGACTAAAATTGTAACAAAACTAACGACTCTAACGGAAAAATGATCAAAAATGTCACAAAGTTAACGAAACTAAAGAAACCCCGTTAGTTTACTATTCATCATCATCTTCATTGAAACCCAATCTGCAAAAGTCGATATGGAATCAAACTTTTCGACCAAAACTGTTCGTTTATGATCCCTTAAGCTCCCTTAACTGATTAGAACTCAAAACACGCTTTCAAACTCTCAAACGAAGCAACCGAATGTTTTCGATTAAAACCGAACGAAAACTTTAAACGATGATATCTTCTTCGTTTCTCGATGAAAATCGCTGATTTTTGTTGCATAGAGATCGTAATTAGAATACCAATCAAATGCAATGAACAAATTTCGATCACACGACGATTTTCGAAGACCCACTTTTTCCGGCGATAAACGTTTTCCGGCGAAAACTCCGGTGAGTTTTATGGAAGCAGGTTGCGAGAAGTTGTAGGCTGCGAGTTCTTAAGAAACACACACGTACAACACCATCATACATACACACATGCAGCACAAAATTAAAAACACTTGGCGCAAAGTAGATAAAGTAGGTGGCGCAAAGTGAATTATGAAGGTGGCGCAAAGTGAATGAAGAAGGTGGCGCAAAACAGGATTTACGCTAGCTGTTGATGGCGCAAACTGAGATTTGCGTCGCAAAAAGGAGAAAAGACTTAGCCGCATATTTTGACTTTAGATGTAGGTGGCGAAGTGGCACATGAAGAATTCTTTTGATAACCAGGTAACAAGGTGGAGCAAATTAGATGAAAAGAAGTAGCCGCAAATGTTGACTTTCCTTTTAATTAGATGTTGTTGGTGAAGAAAGCTAGTAGGTGACGCAAAATCAAGAATTATTCCAGCAAAAAGGTAGCGCAAAACTCATATGAACTGGCGCAATCCATGAATCTGGTGTAAAACATGATCAATCTAAAAAATCCTTTCAAATCCCAATCAAAACTTCGAATTAAGCTTTCAAATTTTGCAGAGATGTTAGAAAATCAGTTTCTAACACGATTATGTGAACTAATTTCGCTGAAAAACACTGAATCGAAATCTAAATAATTGATCAGACAAAATTGATCGAACTGAACAAAATCTTGAAATCCTTCAAATCTCCATCAAATCTTTGAAATTAGCTCTCGATTCTTGAATAAGGATTGTTCCTCTATCAAAAACGAATCCAACGAACTCAAACTCCAACCAAAAATCTAAAAAAATGCAAGAATTTGAGAAAAATAGATTTTCTTGAAAAAAATCAAGAAAATCGATCGATTTTCCTCAAAAACCTAACAAATTTGATCTCAATTTGTGCAAATTCTTCGGCAGATCTTCAATAACTTGCTCTGATACTAATTGTGTGTCCCAATATGATCAATCAACCAAGAATTCACACAAGATCTAGAGAGAGAGTGTAGAGAGAGAAAGTAGATCTCGTATTCTATTAAGCACACTGTTGCAAGATATGAGTTATGCTCTCTTAGTTAGTTACATGATTAGTCTAAACTAAGCTATTTATACCTAATATCTAAACAAGACATTAAGCTAAGTTTGACTTCACAAACACATAATACATTGACTTTGACTTTGACTTTATCATTAAATCTTGAAGACATATTTTAGACTTAACAACACCTACATTTGGAATATTTTGGAAAATTTGATAGATAAATCATAAATGAAAATGTGTTGATGATTTATTTTATAACTGGAGTCTATTTGTTATGAAAACGCATTTTTGCGTATATCTTGGAAACATGCATATAGTACGTTATGGGACGGTTTTGAAATGTAACGGTGTGAGTTCCTTGGAAAAGAGGGTTGTCCTAACCCAACGTCTTGTTTTGGGTTTTCATGGATTTGAAATATTTATTGGCAAAAGTGTGTGTTGCTATGTTTAATTTCATTTTATGACTTTTCATGATTGGTCTTTTAGGTTAGTCGAGCTTATGGCTCGGTAATGGATTTTATTAAGTCTTGGGGACATTTGTCCAGTTTTGATAGCTCAAAGTCGAGTTTTGATCGTGATTTACCTTATTAGCTATGGATCCATAGGCACTTGAGTTTTACGTTCATTGTAGAGACGCTAGTTTCTCTTTTGTAGCACGGAATAGGCATCGGGTTCCATGGTAAGTAAGGCGTGGGCCTATATGGTCGGGCGTCGTCCCATGGGCAGTAAGGTGTAATTCCAAATGTGCTTGGCACGGGATAGGCATCGGGTTCTATGGTAAGTAAGGTGTGGACCTATATGGTCGGGCAGCGTCCCATGGGCAGTAAGGTGTAATCCCAAATATGCTTGTTGTGGATTTGGAGTGACCCAATGTATAGGCCTGGAGTGGTTGAAATTGGGGGCTCCCTAGTCTCGCAGGCAATAGATCTGGAGTGATTGAGCTCAGTTTACGAGAGTAGTCCATGTATTGTTTTATTGCATGGTATGTGACCCACTTTTGTGTTCCGTCACGTGCAATGTAAACGGGTCTCCCCCATCACCGAAAGGTGTTGCTTTGGGTATTGTTTTTATCCATGTTTTCGGTGACGTATCATGTTTAAATGAATTGTTTTCCACGTTATGTGAGTTATGGGTTATGCTTCACCCGTGTTTGGGATGTTTGGAATAATGGCGATTTATTTATGAATTCAATCGTTTTGAGAATCAAATGCTATTTCACCTTTCACGTTGGTTTTGGGGACTAGTCCATTTTGGGAATCATTTTATAGTAAAGTTTTCAGCACATAATTTGTGTGGTTGGAAAATGAGTGATTTGCATCTAAAATAAATTCTTTTGAACTCATGACTTACATTGCATCTCAATCGAGTAAATTCTTTTGAGTATAATAATGCGCCTATTGTACTTAGATATGGAATTCCAACTCCCAACACCTCTCCGTCCTCATCCTTTAGACGAAATGGATCGTTCATTATATCCAACACTTTGACCGATCATGAGAGTGCTAACCGGATGCGCTTTGTCCATATTAAGTAGACTGATCATTTTCTGGACATATGTGGATCGGTGGATTAATATTCCATAAACTCGGTGTCGTAGCTCAAGTATCTAGACAAAACCAAGTTTTCCCAAGATTTTTCATCTCAAATTTAGATTTTAAGTAGCTTGTGGTTTCTCTTATTTCATCAAGAGTGTCTATCGTGTTCGTAACATCGACATATAGAGCTACTTTGAAAATTTGGAACTTGTTTTCCTGAATAAATACGCTAGAGCACAGTTCATCATTTCTATATCCTTTCCCAATCAAGAATTCACTTAGGCGGGTATACCACATCCACATAAGTTGCTTAAATATATAAAGTGAGTGTTTCAACTTTATTGCAAACACACTCGATGATTTAGAGTTACTTGATTGAGTAATGTAATGTCATCAAGCAATTTTATATATCTCTGAATCTAGACCCCCATAGAGATATGTAGTGATTACAACCATGAGCGCCAATTTCCAGTCCTTCGAGAACTATTAGGATACTTAATTAGCAGAACACTATAACATCCATCACAAGAGAGTAAGTCTTCTCGCGGTCAATCCAGAGCGTTGTGAGAAACCTCGCGCCAAAGGAGAGCCTTATACATTGACTTAAATATTCTCATCACGCTTTTCTGACAATTGATTTATCTATGTCCTACAGGCTTTACACTTGGTGTGTTAGCACTACCAAACCAAATACCTGTTTATTTGCCAAATAATATAATTATATTGGATTGCTTCTTTTCATTTAGGCCAATTTGCTCTTTGTTGACATTCTTCAACTAAGCATGGTTCGATGCCATCATGCTCTATTATCTCATAAGCAACGGTATATGTGAATTTATCATCATTGAGTATGTATGATCTGTCCATCGACTCATATTCATTTGAAATTTCTTTGATCTCTGGAATCAATATTAAATTATGAGCGTCCTCTAGTAATGATTCATAGACATAGTTATAATGAGAGACAATCTCATATGAGGTTTATGTGTTGATGATAAATGGTTGTGCCTTACTCTTGTTTTTCTTTAGACGAGTATAGATCGAACCAAGTAGCTTCCCCCGTTTCATTATAGGAGCTACGACCTCAACCACACCTCCACCATGTGTGATTGCAACACACTTTCCACCGACGTTGTGCCCTTGTTTAAGGACTTTTGACCTTGCGAGTATAGTTGCAGCTCGTATATGTGATCTTGTAACTTTTAGAATAATATTAAACGTATCAGGTATCGAGTATGATTCTTTGGACTTTAACTTTACGTTGTGAAGTTTTGGGGATCAAAATGAGACACAATTGAAATATTCAATGACATTTCCTGTCGTTCCTATTGGAAAATCCTTTTTCCTATCTCCCCCTAACGACAGGAAGACTGTCTCATCAAAGTGACAACCTGCAAATCTAGCGGTAAAGAGATCACTCGTCGAGGGTTCTAATTTAGCGGATAATTGTTGGGAATTCATATCCAACACTTTAAGCCCCATTTTGGTACGTTGTGGGGGCGTAGTTGGTACATATACAACACAACCAAACATACGTAAATGTAAAACATCAGGCTTATATCCAGTTAACAACCGGTACGTATGAGATTAGTTGGCTGGTTGTGGGTCTAAACACGAATAAGTAAAGTTGCATGTAATAATGCATAACCCCATGCAGATATGGATAAATTGGTGCACATAACCAATGCCCTAGCTAGCATATATATTCTTTTGAAGATAACATCCATCGTCTAAGTGTTTGGAGGAATTAAAAATAATAATTCAATGAAATATAATAATCCATTTCTTAGGATTGTATGAGATGTATGTGTACTTGTATTGAAGGGGGATACAATTTATTTGGTGGTAGAAGACGAGCTTTTGTACACAATATCCACATGTACATCATTATTTTCCATTTTCCTCAAGTTCAAATGGTAGCAACGGCGACCAAAAAAACTTGTTTAAAAAGCTATTGGAGAGCTCGTGCTGATAACGTGTTAAAGGAAAAACTAAACAATACACAATAGATTAGAGAGAATGAATCCGTAATTCTCATTAATCATAAGTCTTTTAAATAGAGATGTGATACAAGTAGATAACTACGAGAGATATAAGATCTAACGTATCTCTAATATATTTATCTCTATCTATATCGTCATATCATTTAGACGATGACACACTTATCCTACAACATTATATTGAATTTCAACAAATCTTTTATTTTGATAATTTAATATTAATACTAATACTAATTATATTATTAAAGTATTTAATATATATATATATATATATATATATATATATATATATATATATAATATTTTTCTCTTTTCAATTTAGGGGTGGCAAAAAGTGACTCAACCCGCCAACCTAACCCGAACCCAACCCAAAATTAGCAGGTTGGGTTGAGATGTTCAACCCATTTAAGTTAAATAGGTCAACTCGCCTAACCCATTTATGTAAATGAGTTGGGTTGGGTTGAAATTTCCGACCTGTTTTCAACCCGTTATCAACCTGTTTGCAACTCATTTATAATATTACATAGTTGTAATTTATTTTTTTAATTAATTATTGGTAGCTGGAAATCGTGTACCCAAACAATTAGGCACAAATGTTCCCACAGTGGGGGCATAAGTATACACCAACACTGGGATCGCTACAAGTAATAAAGTGGTAAAAGTACCGAGTATCGTATCCACAGGGATTGGATTTCAAAGTTTCGAGTCCTAAGTCGAGAATACACCGATTTCAATGAGAGAAGAAGATTTTTTTTTGAGTGAGTTTTGGGTTTTGAATAACAAAATCTAAATTAGTAAATAAAATAGGTATGGGTGTAAGTTTTCCTTGAGATGTTCGTAGTGACGAAATGGTTAGGCCGGTCCTACAAAATGCCCATAAAGTCACCATTATTTCTGACTCTTAATCTTGCCGATTTAACAAAGTATGACTCAAAAATCAAAGTTCAATCAGTATGGATATTTACACCCAAATCTCTTTGTGATATAAATCTCGACCGAAGTTCGAACCTTACTAAATCATGCAGAACCCGTATCTCTACGTGGTTATCAAAGACTTTCTCAAATCTTTGTGCATCACTTAAGTCGTATTTCTGATCCGCCCCTCTCGAGGTCTAAGATCTAATATTAACACTTCAAGGTGATCAGCTTATCTACGTTGAGTTTAAGTCCCGACTCAAGTGACCAAGCTTAAGAGCTAGCAACGATGGCAACACCCAAGTGTCGCCTACTAGTCTCAAGTTCAACTCACACCCACACCCAAAGGGGTGGTTAGTTCATACTAAAAGTAAAAGACCTGATAAAAGAAAGGAAATACGAAGTAACTAATTTCATAAAGTTAAATACGAGAAATGAAATACGGTATTAAAATACATAATTTAAACTACTACACCTCAAGCCTAATGCTTGAGGTGATTTATTGAAAGTAAAAGAAGAGAGGATGATAATGGATTTTATGCTTCTCCTCTTAATCTTCTATATATAGAGCCTTCACACGATCCATATGTGGCTGCAAATCTTCAGAGAATATGTGGCCAAAATTCTTCCTCATTTCCCACTTGCACAAGTTGGACGAATTGGGCGGTGGGTTTGAGAGTGTGCCTGCCACAGAGTCCAGCAGTGATATTTATAATCCAAATGACGTGTTTACTCTAAAAATATCCTCAACAACTCCAAATGAAAATAAAATAATGAAAGGAAGAAACACAAACAAATAAAAAGGAAACACAACTAAAATGGAAGAAAAACACACACAAACGGAATGTAAATAACGCTCAAAATGAGAGTTATCATACCCCCAAACTTAACTTGTTACTTGTCCATAAGTAACTAAAAGACACAAATAAAAACAAATGAAGATAACAAAATACATAAGAAGACTAAGTATCACAAATAGGACCTTCAATTTTATTCTTTTTTTTTCTTTTGCATCTCAAATCCCTTTAACTAAAAGCATCCATAGTTTTCCTTATTTTTCCACGCTATTCTTTTTTTTATTGCAATTTGATTTCCATAGGCTAAGCTATAATTCACCCATCTTATGATAATTGAGTTTGCAAACTTAGATCCACAGGACTTTGAAGGGTTGGTGTTTAAGGCTTCTCACTATCCTTACATTTTTCATCTTCCTCCAAACTTGTCTTTTTGGGTTACATCAAAGAAAAATATTTCAAAC